>OU342737.1:98465661-100865661 GCA_910589765.1 Avena atlantica
CTGTACATGCTAGGATCGCCAAGTAAGAACCTTAGTATCCGCATGTGTAACTGTCTTACACCCGAGATATGCTCGTGGATTCAAGTACACCCGATCATCACGTGATGTATTGAAGTGACGAAACATTGTCGGTGCATACTTAAGGAAGAACACATTTTTATCTTGATATATAAACGAGGTATCATCTTATTATGCTAATAAAACGCCAAACAAGCAATATAAGATGCAATCAAACATCACATGTTAATAAGTGAAATGATATGGTTCCTGCATTTGATCTCCATCATGTGCACCATGGTATGATCTCTATCATACCTCTATGTGTAAGGCCAAGGTCTATGGAACCTACACGTTATGTGTGTTGTGAGAGTATCATCTTATACTTCTACTTACAACATCACCATATCATAACACTAGCCCAGCAACAATCTAAACTAGACGCCTCTAATTTATCCATTGCAAGTTTTACGTGGCTTAGGGCCTTCGAAGATAGAACCGTTCTTACCTACGAACATGAACCACAACGAGGATAACCAAATTGTTGACAACTCATTGCAAATTATATATTGACTATAGTAGGAGAGACAGACAACCGCTAGCCACTAATGCAAACTAGTTGCATGTCAAGCGTGGAACAGGTCTCATGTGCGAGGACATGTAAAGTTTGTCCGGGCCGCTTCATCCCACTATGCCACCAATATCCAAAGTACAACTAAGAAGCAATAAAATGATCATCATCGCCCACATACTCATATGTGTACTACCCGTGCAAAGCATCTACGCATAGATCCGTCTCTGATACCATTGTAGGGTTCGCAGCATAGAAAACAAAAAAATTCCTACGATGGGAACATCTAAGTACCAAGATCTATCTACTAGATACAAGCAACGGGTGGATATACATCCATAGAATACACACCCTCAAAGACCGAATAGCGTTAACGAGGTTGTACTCGTGGATGATGTAGACGAACGCTTGCCGATCTCAAGATCTTGATGAATTCCATCTGGTTCAGCCGGTCCAGCACGATCAAGTCCAGCACCTCAAAGCAGTGGTGCATCCGTGATCGCACACACGTATGGGTACCCCGACAACCTCCGCACCCTCGCTCCAGCGAAGCAGCGGAAGCAACAAATCCTTCCAGAAAAATCCACCAGGAACATGTATCTCGTTGATCCGAGACCATGGGGAAATTCTAAAGGGGGTAGAGAGATCCTTCGCGAGGAGGTGTGAGATGAGAGGAGGAAGTGGGTGCCTTTTATAGGGAGAGGGGGGAAGCCCCCTCCCATGGCGTGGCAGCCATGGAGGTTCCCCCACCTCTTCCACATTCATGTGGGTGGAGCTCCCACTCACATAAATAGCCACCCCACTCAAAATTCCACTCACCTTCATTAAATTTCCACCAAATTTAATGTAATCTCTCATTAAATAAAACTCTTTTATTTATTTATTCAGAATTTTGTTAATTACTTTAATTAACAAACATTCACATAAAACCCCTTGCTAGTATTCCATTTCACATGCAGAACCAGTTTCAGCAATTTCAACTGAAACAGTTCCGGTGTCTAGTGAAATAAATTCCTGCGCTTTCCTTTTCTTTTTCTGACATAACATTTGCTCCGAATGGTGTCGGTATCCCTTAAGTGTGTCACCCTATAGTTCGTGAATAATGCGGACATGATCGAGACCCTTCTCTGATCAATAATCAGTAGTGGGACCTGGAGATCCATACTGACTCCCACACATTCAATGATGACTTCTGTGATCGTGTGAACCTTTTACGCTAGTATCTTAATCCCTTTGTTTCACGATATATTACATGTCCGAGATTCGATCATCGGTATCTCCATACCTAGTTTGGTCTCGTTACCTACATGCACTCTTTTCTCGTTCCCGTGATATAACATTCTACTGATCAAATCACTTGCTTGCAAGCTAATCAATGTGATATCACCGGGAGGGCCCAGAGTATATCTATCCATCATCGGGATGAACAAATTCCACTCCCGATCCATGGGCCTCAACATAACACTTTATTTGTTCTGAATCCATCTTTATAATCACCCAGTTACGGTGTGACGTTTGATGTTATCAAGAAACTCTTTCGGTGTTAGTCATTGACATGATCTCATGGTCTAAGGATTAGGATCACTTCGTAAGTAGTTATAGCAATATAAACTCAATGACTTTGATCGTAATGCTATACTTCGGATGAATGTTCATCACACCATTACACTAATGTTGTGACCTCGTTATTAACAACATCCAATGTCCATGATCAGGAAACTTTGATCATCTTGTTAATCAACGAGCTAGTTTATAAGAGAGGCATAACTAGGAACAAGTGAAAAGTGTGCGATATCAGAAACCACATTCCACGCATCTCCTTAACAAGTATGAGCGTCAGTATGACCAACGTTGCCGGCGCGACGGAGAAGATGAAGGATATGAACACCTCGCTAGGGGACCGTCAAGAGAAAAGGAAGGCGCAGACAAACATTGGGATTGTCCGTTCTTCAAGTATTGCTGGGATGCGGGAATGAGCCGATTGCCTACGATCGATAACTGCCCGGAATGCGGACAGCAGAAGGAGGACACGGAGCCAGTGTCAGTGTTTAAGCGCCTAGGGCCTCTCCCACCTCAGAGCCGACGCAGGGAGTCGTCTCGAGCACAAGGTCTCAAGGGGCCAATGGATGACAAAGAGAAAGACAGGTATCACCGTCCAAGGTGGTGTCCCGACGGACTCAGACACACCCAAAAGCGTAGAGTGCAGCGGCTGCGTAACTTGGAGGAAGCCGAAGCGCAGTATCTCCACGCTCTAAAGAAAGCACGGCCCGATCTGGCCGTTAAGATTAGGCAGACCTTGGAAACGGAAGATCACCCGAAAAAAAAAAGAGTGGCGCCCCAAACCGGTAAAAGCCGATGCAAAGACATCGGCCGGCACAAACATGGTATTCATACTTCCGTCAGAGTTCTGCGCGCCAAGAACCAACGAGCTACCAGTGGCACAGTTCGACTGCGGCCCACGGCCAGTTATCTTTGAGAAGCCACGTGAGAAGGGTTACAAACATCTGAAAGCCCTGTACCTACGAGGTTACATCAATGGGCAGCCTGTCAGCAAGATGTTAGTGGACACCGGAGCGGCAGTCAACATAATGCCATACTCCATGCTATGGCGTTTGGGACGCTCCACTGCAGATCTGATCAAAACCAACGTCACTTTGAGCGACTTCAACGGCCAGACTTCAGAAACACAAGGCGTACTGAACGTGGATCTGACCGTGGGCAGAAAAACCATCCCTACGTCATTCTTCGTCGTGGACAGCAAAAGCACCTACGCTGTCCTGTTAGGGAGAGATTGGATTCATGCCAACTGCTGCATCCCATCCACGATGCACCAGTGCCTAATACAGTGGGATGGAGATGAGGTGGAAGTCATTCATGCAGACGATTCTGTCGAGGTCTCCATTGCTGGCATGAACGTCTGGGAAGCACAAGACCAAGAGCCGATCTCTGGAATCAGTCTAGACGGCTGTGAACGCATTGAGGCTACAAAAAACGGGGTGAGGCTGGTCTTATCCACCGGCCTGACAGAGTAGCAAAGTCCACGACGGTGCGTGGTACGGCCGATCCCTGCGATCGGCCACAAAAAACAAAAAGCAGCAATCTTACGACGAGCAGATCGTGCAGTCGTAGCAGGGAGATTCCCAGCCATTGTAAAACCATAAGGTGTAAACCGTCCTTGACGAATGCAATAAAAAAGGGGGCCGATTCAGGCAATCGGCCCAAATTATTTTTGTTAACCTCACCTACTGTTTGCCCTATGCTTAGCATCGATTTGACAGGTGACGGAAAGCTAGGGTATGGATTTACATCTGCTGACGAACTAGAAGAAATCGACATTGGTCCTGGGGATAAGCCACGACCAACATTTATCAGCAAAAAGTTGGATCCGAGTCTGCGGGGTCCGATGATAGCCCTGTTGAAAAAATATCCAGACTGCTTCGCCTGGGACTATACAGAGATGCCCGGGTTAGACAGGAGCATCATTGAGCATCGACTCCCGCTTAAAAAAGGATTTCGGCCATTCCAGCAGCGGGCACGACAGATGAAGGCCGAAATTCTGGAAGAAGTCAAGAAGGAGGTCGAGAAAATGTTGGCAGCCGATTTAATCAGGCCATGCAGGTATGCTGAGTGGATTTCTAGTATCGTACCTGTGGAGAAAAAGGATGGCCGTTGGCGTGTCGCCATAGATTTTCGGGACCTCAATAGAGCTACCCCAAAGGATGAGTATCCAATGCCGGTGGCATAAACGTTAATCAACGCAGCGGCTGGCCATAAGATCTTGAGCTTCATGGATGGCAATGCCGGTTACAACCAAATTTTTATGGCTCCAGAAGACATACACAAGACTGCGTTCAGAGTACCAGGCTCGGTGGGGTTGTTTGAATACGTTGTCATGACGTTTGGACTGAAGAATGCTGGTGCCACGTACCAAAGAGCCATGAACTACATTTTCCATGATTTGATCGGCAAGCTGGTGGAAATTTATATCGATGACGTAGTGGTCAAGTCTGCCTCAGTAGAAGGACACTTGGGCGATCTGCAACGCGTCCTGGACCGAACAAGAAAATTCGGACTACGAATGAATCCAAAGAAGTGCGCCTTCGGTGTAACGGCCGGTCAGTTCTTGGGTTTCTTGGTCCATGAACGCGGGATTGAGATCGGCCTAAAAAGTCAAGAGGCCGTGCGAACAATGAAGCCACCTACCACGAAGAAAGAGCTACAGTCTCTCATCGGCAAGATCAACTTCGTCAGAAGGTTCATCTCCAATCTGTCAGGAAGGATAGAGCCGTTCATGGGACTGGTAAAAATTAAATCTGATGAGGAGTTCCGCTGGGGAACAGAACAACAACGAGCCTTCGACGAAATCAAAGAATATTTAACGAAGCCGCCGGTTTTAGTCCCGCCCCAGCCGGACAGGCCGTTCTACATTTACTTGTCAGTAGCGGACACGTCCATCGCCTCAGTGGTGGTGCAAGTTTATGACGGGCTGGAGCGAGTGGTATTTTACATCAGCAGAAGGATGCTGGATGCAGAGACAAGGTACTCTGAGATCAACAAGTTGTGCCTCTGCCTGTTTTTCACCTGCACCAAGCTGCGCCACATTTTGCTATCAGCAGAGATTGTCATCATCTGTAAATCAGACGTCATAAAGCACATGCTGTCGGCTCCTATGTTGAAAGGCCGACTGGGTAAATGGATGTTTGCATTATTGGAGTTTGACATCCGGTATCAACCTGCGAAAGCAGTCAAGGGGCAGGCATTGGCCGACCTTATCGCTGAAAGGATCAACACCAATATAGCAGCACTGTCTATACGAGCGTGGGCTATGTTCTTCAACGGATCGGTTTGTGACGATGGGTGCGGCATCGGCATGCTACTCGTGTCACCCCGGGGGGCAACATTTTCCTTCTCTATCAGGTTATCTGCCCCTCGCACCAACAACGTCGCTGAGTATGAGGCGATACGCAAGGGAATGGAGTTGCTCATCGAAGCTGGAGCGGAAGCAGTGGAAATTTTCGGAGACTCCAAGCTGGTGATTTCTCAACTCACGGAGGAATATAAGTGTGAGAGCGAGTCGCTCTTCCCATTATGGATGCAATGCCGTGAGCTGATGGCACAGTTCCGATACATAAACTTCACCTGGATCCCGCGATCGCTGAATACCGAAGCAAATGATCTTGCACAAATGGCTTCAGGCTACAAGGACGTAGCAGAGGGAGCTGATGTTCAGGTGCAATTCCTGGACGCAGACGACTGGAGAGCCGATATCTTCAATTACTTGAAGGATTCGGCTCGGGGGGCACCTAAACGGATAAGATACAAGGCCATGAAGTATGTGCTCATTGGGGACAACATGTTTTACAGGACTCTTGAGGGGTTATTGCTCAAATGTCTGGGGACAGCCGAGGCCAATCGGCTCCTACACGAGGTACACGAAGGCGCCTGTGGAACTCACCAATCGGCTCACAAGATGAAGTGGTTGATCAGGCGATCAGGGTTTTATTGGCCTACCATGCTTGAGGACTGTTTTAAGTACTACAAAGGGTGTCAAGCATGTCAGAGATTTGGAAAAATTCAGATGGTACCCGCGTCAGCAATGAACCCCATCATCAAACCTTGGCCATTCCGAGGTTGGGGCATGGATATGATCGGCAAGATCAATCCTCCGTCAAGCAAAGGCCACATGTGGATTTTGGCCATTACAGATTATTTCACCAAGTGGGTGGAAGCCGTCCCTATGAAGTCAGTAAGTTCAAAGGACATTGTCAATTTTGTGAAAGAACACGTCATTCATAGGTTTGGGATCCCCCAGACTATCACGACCGATGGAGGTTCGGTCTTCACTTCTCACGAGTTCAGAAAGTTCTATGAGGACACAGGGATTAAGCTGATTTGATCATCTCCATACTATGCTCAAGCAAATGGGCAAGCTGAAGCGTCCAATCAGAGCCTTATCAAGTTGATCAAGAGGAAAATCGATGAGCATCCTAGGCGTTGGCACGAGGTTTTGTCAGAGGCTTTATGGGCTTACCGCATGTCATGTCATGGAGCAATAAAAACCTCGCCGTACCATCTAGTCTACGGACAAGAAGCCGTATTGCCTTGGGAAATTACGGCTGGATCGAGACATTTCACGTTTCAGAACGATCTAACGACTGAAGAGTATGCGGCCCTGATGAGTGACAGCATTGAAGATTTGACTGAGCTTAGGCTGTGGTCGCTTGAGAAAATCAAAGAGAACAAAGCCAAAGTAGCTCGTGCATACAACAAGAAGGTGAGACCTAAGGAGTTCCACGTTGGCGACCTGGTATGGGAAGCGGTGTTGCCATTAGGGACTAAGGATGCAGCATATGGTAAATGGTCTCCAAATTGGCACGGGCCATACAGGGTCGATCAGGTTTTAAGAGGGAACGCGTACATGCTGGAAGAACTGGACGGCGTGAAATTCCCAGTAGCTGTCAACGGTCAGCATCTCAAGAAATATTTCCCAAGTATGTGGGATGATGGACAATGAGATATGGGAGCCGATACACGAAATCGGCCAATAAAAAAAATTTATTATGTAGTTCCCAAGCACGTGGGATGATGGACAGTGAGATATGGGGGCCGATACATGAAATCGGCCAATAGAAGTATACAGCCGATGCACGGTCATCGACTTTAGAGGTTCAAAACTGGTACAAGTCGATGTCAGTTTACATAAACGAGCTACTGAAGAAATGCCTCGAAGGCGTGGAGGGCGTCAGCACGGACACGGTCCACCTCGGCGATCTCGGCTTCGTCATCCTCGTCCTTGCCCGTCACTAGCTGTTGGTTCAGGGCACGTATCTCTGCCAGATCAGTCTTCAGTTGGGCTCTGAGGCCTTCTGCTTCATCTTGGGAGCGGGCGATGGATGCTTCCTTGTCGCGAATGAGCTGTTTTGTCGCCCGGACCTTTTCTTCAAGATCTTCCAGCTCCCTTTTCAAAGATGCTAGCTCAGCGGTACTGACAGAAGTGTCAGTTTTGGCATCAAAAGACGCCTTCTTCTCATTGAGCTGCTGACATCTGTCGGCAATGTTGGCCTTCAGCGGAAGTTGGACACGGCGCAGGTTGATCCTTTCACGAGCTAGCTTCACCCTTGACCCGTAGAAGGACAGAGTTACGACGGGCCAAAGCTTCACCTGCAATGCTACTGGGAGCTGGTCCTTGATTTCGGCAAGAACGCCCTTCACTTCTTCAGAACCCTCGATCAACTCCTCGATTGGGGAGGACAGTAAGGCTCTAAGTCGTTGGAACTGAGGAAGAACAGCCCTGGCTGGTGGTTCATCGGTGGCGAAAGAGGGAGTTGGATCGATCGAGTCAGGATCAAATGTCAGCAAGCCTGAAATGTTACAACCCTGGCAGCCCGAAAAGACGTCAGTACGCGTCCAACGGGGAAGAATAAGCTGAAAGAAGTTAACATACCTCTCCTAAGACCGAGGGGATGGCAGACGACGAGGCGATCGGCTTGTGTGTGAGTTCTGGAGGTGTTGCCAAATTGGTAGCCGTTTCATCTGCATTTTCGGGGATTGCCAGGTCTGGTTTGGCTAGAGGCGTCGGCGCGGCCCCGGCCTTCCCACTAGAAGCATCAGTTGTCTGCATGAAAGGTGATTAACCGATGTAAATGATGATGAATCAGCGGACGAAAGGGAGTAAGGGGCAAGAGCATAAAGGATGATGATTTTTCGGAACCTCTTGGCTCGATGAAGAAGCTTGTGGTCCTTTACGAGCTCTCTTGGGACCCAAAGCTGGCCCGGCCTCGACTGGTGCTCGGGGGGCAGCAGGTTCAGGAACCGACCTTTTCCTGGAAGCCGATGGTGGCACATCTGGCTGGCTCGGGGTGATGGTCCTCTCAGAATCCGTTGGGCTCGATTCTCCCTCATTGGGTGGTGTGTCCTCGTGGGAAGTATCTTCGACGGAAGCCTGCAAAAGAAGGAAGGCTGTTAGACACGAGCACGTCTGCAAGAATGAAAGAACGAGAAGAATCGACCAAGACATGGGTCAGCCTACATGCGAGCTTTCCGGAGAAGGGCTCCGGTGCCTCAAGGTCTTCCTGGCGGCTACATTCCTCGTCATCGTTCTTGTCTTAGTTGGAACTCGAGGGGCAGCTGATGTTGAAGTTCCTTGCTTCTTAGAAGCCGATTGAGGTGTTATCGGCTGTTTCTGCATTATGACCTTTTTCAAAGGCGGCGAGTTTTTGCAGAAAAGAACCACAGGAGCTGGCGGAAAGAACTCAAAGGGGGAGCCATCACTGTGTGTAGGTTCAGGGCCATCTTGTTGCTGCACAGGGAGAAATTGGGTTAGTAGGAGAGTCATTTATGAGCTGCATTAAGAAAGTTTACAAGTAGTGGTACCTGTTCCACGGGGATGTCATAATCGGCATCAAGTTGTTTCAGCAGCGGTCCCAGAGCTTTCCTAAAAGCGTGGGTTTTCCACATCGACCACCATTCCTCGAAGCCATCAGTTGATGAAGCGAAGGTGAGGTTATTTGGAATAGGGATGGTCAGAGCATCAAAGAAGGAATAACACCTCTGACTGGTGAGAGGATCAGGCAGGTCGGCTCTGCACTCCGTAAGATGATGGAAAAAGAGATGGGGAGGTACTTGTCCAAGGCCGAATTGCCGGGCCACTATGACCGGCTGGTAGAATTCATACCCAGGCTTGATGATTCTGTTGGATGTACTCATACCAACTGGAAGGAAACAGGGACGGATCGCAATGGAAAAGAGTTGCCGAGTGCTGGTGTCATCGGCAAAGTTATCCAGCCTAAAGGAGAGTGGATTTTTGAAATGTTCAGATTCTTCCATATAAGGGAAGAAGGTAGGATTGTCCAGGCCTTGAAAGAAAGTGCTGAACCACTTGGCTGCTTCCTTAGGGGATAGTTTGCTGCCTGGCAGCCTATACAAAGCTTGGCCATAACTAGTGCATCGGATCTGCTTCCCTTTGACATCTGGAAAGGTACAACTCGCCAACAGGGGGAAGTTTGGGATATGATTCTGAAAGTACAGCTGAGCCCATAGCTGAATGAACCACCAAGGACCACCTGTTTTAACTGCTATGCCTGAGAACAGTTTGACAGACATCAACTGGAGATATCGATAGACCTCTCCAAGGAACAGTTTGCCGATGCCAAGTTGAGTACCTTTGGCCAGTTCGTAGGCTAGGGAGAGATAGTTCTTGGTTGGAGCAAGGGAGGGGCCACAGAATATGAAATGCTCCAGCCAGAAGTTGAGAAAGGCTGTATGTTCTTTCTCTGAGACAGGGCCCTTTGTTTTCATAAGGCGTTGGAGGTAGGCACCCCAGTTCGTGCAGTCTGTTTTAGAAGACAGTTTGTAGGGGACTTTGGTCAGTTTAAAAGTAGAGGGGCTGGGTGATGTGACATCCAGGCCAGTGATCATCACCACGTCTAACAGGGTTGGTGACATAGGGCCATGACCGAACATAAAGCAATTCAGAGCGTCAGACCAGAAGTAGCCGATGGTTTTCAGAAGGTTCTCATGTTTCTCAAGAGGAGACAATGATAAATGCAAGGCATCGGCTATTCCTGTGGTTTCCCATTGGGATTGGTAAGCTCTAGCTACTCTACTGAACCAAGAGACCCAGTGTTCAGGGGGATTAGGCCAGGCTCGCAGACAGTCGGCCCAGGAGTTCAGATCTAGGTCTTGGCTTACGAAGGGGATTCTATTTGCTTCGCAAGAAATCAGATGAGCAGGGCTAGATTCTGTGCGAGGGCCAAGACAGAGAGAGTTTGGGAGAGAAGGATGCGGCAGCAGAATGTCTGAAACCTAGAAAATTTGATGGTGGAGTAAGGCATTAATTCAGGTGTTCGCCATTAAGTCTAGCATCGTGTTCAGACTGCGAGGAGTAGGCGTACCTTCAGACCGGAGACCTCTGGGTTGGTGTTGGACGATTCCGCCATCTGGTTCGCCGGCGGAGATGGATCTATGCAGTTGGGGATCGAGGGTTCTTGTCGCTGTGAGCTCGATCTGGTCAGTGGGCGATTGAAGATCTAGGTCGCCCTTTTTGAAGAAGGTTGCAGGTTACCGTTTGAAGCTGAAAAGCAGCCGCTTAGGTTTGTCTAAATATGCGACCAAGTTTTGACCTTGTCAACATTTTTGGGAAAGCCGATGTCCATCGGCTCTTTGAGCTTTGACTTAGTTAACGGAATAAGTGCAGTATGGTAAAAGCCGATACAGCGTTATCGGCTTCTGGAGCATCGACCTATTTTGACTATCGGCAAAATTGGGACGAAAAAAGCAATCTTCGAGAAACAGATTTTCATTCATTCAAAAGCTGATTGCTTACAAAAGGCTGATTGATTACAAAAGGGAGCTTATTGCTGCTACTACTATTACTGGTTCCTAATCTAGGCCGAGGTCGTCGTCGCTGTCATCGCCGCCGTCTTGTTCGCTGTCCTCAGCGCTGCTACCGGCGTCGTCTTCACTGCTGCTTCTGAGGAAGCCAGCGGGGGCCTCCTCGTCCTCGTCATCGTCTTCGGTGTCCTCGCTGGACCCGGCGCGGAAGTACTTCACCGGCTGGTACTCCTCGGAGGAGGTATCCTCCTCTTCCTCCTCCTCGTCGGAGGAGTCGACGTCGTCCCAGGACATGGCGTCGTCGGTGCTGTCCGCCTCCAGTTCCCCATCGGCGAGGAACTGCAGGTCCTCCTCACCGTCAGTCATGGACGCGTCGTCCTCCGACCATGCGGCGAAGTCCCAATCCCTCTCGTCCCACCATTGTGGGGCGAGAGTGTTGTACGCCGCCATCGGCGGGTATTCTGGCGTCGGCTCTCGGTCGCTCATCGAGTTGGAGGCTTGGGAGGACAGGCCAGATGAAGCGGAGGAGGCCATGGCAGAGAAAGAGGGTTTTTTCGGCGGAGGAGGAAGAAGGGTTTTCTTTTGGCTACTGGAGGAAGATGGGGACTGCAAACTGCTTAGGTGAATTTAAATAAGGGGAATAGTATGAAGCGGTTCAATGCTATAGCGGTTTCCCAGAATGTACTGCCGAAGTTGTCAAATCATGCGCTGCGGGGAAGTGGAGAAGACAAGGCATCATGATGAGGGGGTGGCGTGACGATCCTGTTCTGCAACGCATTCTGTCAACGCGCAACCCGATACAAAAAAAAAGAGGAGAAGAAGAAAAAAAGAGAACATAGTGGTTTTGGAATTATTATTGCCAAAACCAGGGGGGCATGTGTTATCGCCATATTTTGGCCAAAGGAGGAGTTGGGCCGTGATCAAGATGGGCTTAGAAGATACGTATATGCAACGTGTGGTTGAATCGGCCTCGTGTGTTGATTTGGGCTAAATTGCCCGTGTATCTTATATTGTAATAGATTCCGTTTAGATTTAGGTAAGAGATAGAGTTGTAGAGTTATTCCAAAGACAGAAAGTCTCCGGACTATAAATATGTACCTAAGGTTATCGAGAAAAGGAGGACAATCACGTTCACAACAAACACAATCTCGGCGCATCGCCACCCCTTGTTTCTAGGGTTTTTCTCGGGTAAGTGCCATGCTGCCTAGATCGCATCTTGCGATCTAGGCAGTATCTACTTATGCGTTATCTGGTGTTACTCGTACTGAAGCCTTGTTGATGGCGAGTAACACTATTATCATAGATTTTTTTGGGTTAGCATCAGTACTTTTCGCTATGATTGTTTAGTTATGCTACCTCTAGCTATCTCGCCGCCTCTGCACCTTTTCCCGGGTGTAAGGGTGGCATCTTGCTTGATCTTTATTTAAGTCGATTTGATCTGTTATAGTTGTGCCTTGTTCTCCAAGGTTTAGTTTGATATCCACATGATCAGGCCTTGCAAACGGGTTGAACGATCCAGTAGTATGTAAGATATGGTTTACCAATCCAAGAGGGGGTGTTCCGGGAATTGACGTTATGTTGGTTTTTAGGCCTTCTCTAGGATTAGTTTTCTATTATCTTTTGTATCTACCAGGCTCAATTACGTGTAGGATGTTCCAGTCATGTAGTGAAAACGTTAAACTGTCGTAGATCGATTTAACTTGTATTGATGAAGCAAAACCCCATGTTATAATAGATCTAATGCAGAACCATGGATAATCGGCTCTAGGAGCCGATTCACAGGGAAACCTGGGAGCCGGTTACGGCTCGAATTTTACATATGTTTGTTTGCCATGCAGGGAAACCAATCGAAGCAATCTTTCACCTTCCTGATCAGGTATAGGTCAGGTGGCACGCCCTCGAACCAAGCCAGGACGCGTGCCGGAGTTTTGCGGGCCGTTGCCCGAGGGACCAGGGCCCACCAGCAGTTCTGGGAGCCTCCCGGCTCTTCGTGTTGCCCGTCGCTGCTCGCCGGTGGGTTTTGGTAGGCAACACACTTGAATCTTGTTTCACTTATCAAGTGTCAATACACTTGAATCTTGATTCAATTCCTTTTCCATGCGACAAGAACCTTTTCTTGTCGTTTCTATATTGAACTCCTTGAATATCTCATATATGTACGTTTGGCACAACCATATTAGCGTCACAGTCTATCCACTATAGACATTCATGATAAATATTCGGGTTTTGCCTAAGTCTTTCATCGAAATGAAATTCTTAAACTTTGTCAATAAAAATTACATCATTTCTAATAAACAAGATGTCCTCCACATAATGTATTAGAAATATGTCTCAGAGCTCCCACTTAATTTCTTGCAAATGCAAGCATCTTCATCGTCTCCTGATGAAAACTCCTTTTCATTAAGGTGAAGATTCCAACTCCACGATGCTTACTTCAACCATTGAAGTTTGCATGCCCTTTTAACATCCTTTGAATTTTAACAAAACCCTTTTGATCGTGTCATGTACACATCCTAGGTAACTATTCTATAAAAAGAACTTTCTTTTGTTTATTCATCTACCATATACCAATTTATATGTAGTGGTTGCTACTTTAATCCGTCCAGACTAAATATCGCTATGAAAGATCAAATCTTGTCATAGTCATCTCCTTGAACATTGTCGTAAAATACTTTACCGACATGTCAATTATTTCATAGATGTGAAACATCCATGTCTGTTTCTTTATAGATCCAAATACGACCGATAGGTTTTTACACCTTTTCGGAGGGTCTTCCAAGTTCAAAACTTGATTTCTCGTGTATGGAACTATCATGGATTTTATGGCTTCAAGCCATTTGACGGAGTCAGGTCCCATCATCGCTTCTTTGCATGTAGTCGGTTCATCATTGTCAAACAATAATGATTTACTCTCAAATCTCAGCATTTGATTGTTTATCCGACCGACTTGGTTCAAGAAGAACTTAGATCTACGTGACCACAACCTTTGAGGCCCATAAGCTATGAGCATTATGGCAGCCTCCAGAACGATTTCCGGCGCTGCGCAACTTAGAACATTTAGCTAAGGTCCGTTAACCTTATCAAAGTTCTATTGTCCTCCCATTTAACTTTTGCGAAAAAATCCTTTTTCAAGAAACTTCACATTTTAAGCGACAAACCCTTTTGTCCTCGGTGTTATGGAGGAATAACCAATTGTTATTCGAAATAACCTACAAAGACATGCTCATCCGACTTTGGTTGTAAACATCTTACTTATGTTCAGCATACCAAAATTTAAGAAATGACAATTTGGGTTTTACCCCAAACCATAACTTCCATGGTGTCATTTCAACGGATCTAGATGGAGCTCTTTTTAGTGTAAAAGTGGTAGTCTCTAAAGCTTTAATATTTTAAAACATAATGGCAGTTTTATAAATAGCACCTTTGATCCAACCACGTCTCACAAGGTTTCATTACAAATCTCAAACACTCCATACTCCTATGGTGTTTCGGGAGATGTAAATCTAGGCGTTTTGTTAAACTTGTAACTCAAATAAATACCTTTATTATAAAATCATAATTCATTTATTTTCTTGTTACACTTGTAACTCAAATAAATCCCTTATGATAAAATCATAAACCATTTATTTTCTTGTCACAATGATTTTCACTTCATCTTGAAAGTCTTTGAACGTTTTCAAATATTTCACACTTATTTATCATTAAGTGAACATTCACTCAAATTTCCGGAGAAAGCATATGAAGTTGAAATTCATCGGTTACGACTACATATAATGGACTACATACATCGATATGTATAAATTCCAATATTTTTAGTCGATCGTTCTTCTTTGGTCTTTGAACGAAGTTTTAATTATCCCTAGGAAAGTCTCACAAGCGTCACTTGATCAAATCAAAGACTCCAAAAATCCATAAATATGGAGATTCTTCATGTTTTCTTTCCAATATAATTTAAATGGCGATGTCACTTCGTAAGTGATCTTTCAATCATCTGTCTTGCGACATTTTAGCATTAGGTTTTATGGATGTGATTTCTCCAACTAGATTTGTAAATCATCCATCTTATATGGAATACAGTAATTATTTGAACAACCTTTGTTCTCATAATACCTGATTTAAATAACAATTATTAAAATAAATCTTGAAGTCAAGCTTTGATGTCAATGAGAAATAAAAACAATGGTTTGTTTGTTTTCGATGAACATCATCACATATTCTCTTGCTAGTTACTTAGGCCATTGTGGTTCTTGAATTGTGTCGTCTGTATGAAATTTCATAGCAACCAATTTGGTATCCAATACCCAAGAACCACATTGTTTAACAAGCAAAGAATATAACCATAACATGTATATCATCTATATACCTAAATTGGATATTTCCAATCTTTTCTTTTCTGCCAAATATATTTTATAGATTCTCTTTCAGCATTTCCTTTTCCTTTTAAAAGAATCTATCAACATCAAAAAGTGGCGCCATATACATGACACATAGTCCAAAGCGTGTATATTCAAATAATAATACCTTTGGACTTGCACTTTGAAGTAGATCACCATCATCAAATGATCGGTGTTCTTTCAAAATCCATTCTTTAGTAATCTTTTAGTGTAGTAAACACTTTACATACATCTTCTATTCATCCTTATCATGATGACTTTCATGATCAAGCTACTGCAGCTTATAAAGGCGAATCGTGAGTATAACATTACTTTTCAAAACCCTTTTTGGATGATTAGGATGTCTAGCATCTCCAACCTTTGTAAATTGTCATCCAATATGAGAACATATATTATACTCTATCATATTGCAACCAAAACATTATTTCAGATATCATTATATCTGCCACACATGATGGTTTCTGAAACAATTCTTTCAGCTCCTAAATAAACTTGATATTAAAATAATCAAGAATCATGGAGGCAAACATGATACTTAAGATACTAACACTAGAATTGTTACTCTCGATTTAATACCAATTATTAAATTTCACGGAGTAAATAGAGTTCGCTGAAAGTTTGCAATAGGACTTTAAACTTTAGATTAACACTCAACACAATACGATACCAGTTCGTAAAGTATATATCCAGAATTCTATAGTTCTATTATCTCAGTTACAACTATGCATAAGGTGGTGAACGAATGCCAATGACTACAACAAATTATGCAAATTCACTTTGATTTAATTTATGATAAATTGAGTTCAACTAATCCAAATTAGAAATGAACTCCCACTCAAAAACGACATCCCTCGTGTCTTTTTGGTGATTACGTGAACCAAATCCACTACACCAAGTTCGATCATCACGTGAGTCGGTGTAGATTCAAAGGCGAGCATCAAATGGGCATCATATCTTCCATATGACTCATCCTTAACCTTTCGGTCCGTGTTCTGAGGCCATGTCTGTACATGCTAGGATCGCCAAGTAAGAACCTTAGTATCCGCATGTGTAACTGTCTTACACCCGAGATATGCTCGTGGATTCAAGTACACCCGATCATCACGTGATGTATTGAAGTGACGAAACATTGTCGGTGCATACTTAAGGAAGAACACATTTTTATCTTGATATATAAACGAGGTATCATCTTATTATGCTAATAAAACGCCAAACAAGCAATATAAGATGCAATCAAACATCACATGTTAATAAGTGAAATGATATGGTTCCTGCATTTGATCTCCATCATGTGCACCATGGTATGATCTCTATCATACCTCTATGTGTAAGGCCAAGGTCTATGGAACCTACACGTTATGTGTGTTGTGAGAGTATCATCTTATACTTCTACTTACAACATCACCATATCATAACACTAGCCCAGCAACAATCTAAACTAGACGCCTCTAATTTATCCATTGCAAGTTTTACGTGGCTTAGGGCCTTCGAAGATAGAACCGTTCTTACCTACGAACATGAACCACAACGAGGATAACCAAATTGTTGACAACTCGTTTCAAATTATATATTGACTATAGTAGGAGAGACAGACAACCGCTAGCCACTAATGCAAACTAGTTGCATGTCAAGCGTGGAACAGGTCTCATGTGCGAGGACATGTAAAGTTTGTCCGGGCCGCTTCATCCCACTATGCCACCAATATCCAAAGTACAACTAAGAAGCAATAAAATGATCATCATCGCCCACATACTCATATGTGTACTACCCGTGCAAAGCATCTACGCATAGATCCGTCTCTGATACCATTGTAGGGTTCGCAGCATAGAAAACAAAAAAATTCCTACGATGGGAACATCTAAGTACCAAGATCTATCTACTAGATACAAGCAACGGGTGGATATACATCCATAGAATACACACCCTCAAAGACCGAATAGCGTTAACGAGGTTGTACTCGTGGATGATGTAGACGAACGCTTGCCGATCTCAAGATCTTGATGAATTCCATCTGGTTCAGCCGGTCCAGCACGATCAAGTCCAGCACCTCAAAGCAGTGGTGCATCCGTGATCGCACACACGTATGGGTACCCCGACAACCTCCGCACCCTCGCTCCAGCGAAGCAGCGGAAGCAACAAATCCTTCCAGAAAAATCCACCAGGAACATGTATCTCGTTGATCCGAGACCATGGGGAAATTCTAAAGGGGGTAGAGAGATCCTTCGTGAGGAGGTGTGAGATGAGAGGAGGAAGTGGGTGCCTTTTATAGGGAGAGGGGGGAAGCCCCCTCCCATGGCGTGGCAGCCATGGAGGTTCCCCCACCTCTTCCACATTCATGTGGGTGGAGCTCCCACTCACATAAATAGCCACCCCACTCAAAATTCCACTCACCTTCATTAAATTTCCACCAAATTTAATGTAATCTCTCATTAAATAAAACTCTTTTATTTATTTATTCAGAATTTTGTTAATTACTTTAATTAACAAACATTCACATAAAACCCCTTGCTAGTATTCCATTTCACATGCAGAACCAGTTTCAGCAATTTCAACTGAAACAGTTCCGGTGTCTAGTGAAATAAATTCCTGCGCTTTCCTTTTCTTTTTCTGACATATCATTTGCTCCGAATGGTGTCGGTATCCCTTAAGTGTGTCACCCTATAGTTCGTGAATAATGCGGACATGATCGAGACCCTTCTCTGCTCAATAATCAGTAGTGGGACCTGGAGATCCATACTGACTCCCACACATTCAATGATGACTTCTGTGATCGTGTGAACCTTTTACGCTAGTATCTTAATCCCTTTGTTTCACGATATATTACATGTCCGAGATTCGATCATCGGTATCTCCATACCTAGTTTGGTCTCGTTACCTACATGCACTCTTTTCTCGTTCCCGTGATATAACATTCTACTGATCAAATCACTTGCTTGCAAGCTAATCAATGTGATATCACCGGGAGGGCCCAGAGTATATCTATCCATCATCGGGATGAACAAATTCCACTCTCGATCCATGGGCCTCAACATAACACTTTATTTGTTCTGAATCCATCTTTATAATCACCCAGTTACGGTGTGACGTTTGATGTTATCAAGAAACTCTTCCGGTGTTAGTCATTGACATGATCTCATGGTCTAAGGATTAGGATCACTTCGTAAGTAGTTATAGCAATATAAACTCAATGACTTTGATCGTAATGTTATACTTCGGATGAATGTTCATCACACCATTACACTAATGTTGTGACCTCGTTATTAACAACATCCAATGTCCATGATCAGGAAACTTTGATCATCTTGTTAATCAACGAGCTAGTTTATAAGAGAGGCATAACTAGGAACTTCCTTTTTGTTTATTAAACACACATGTATTAACGTTTCCGTATTAATACAATTATAGCATGCAAAATAAACATTTATCATAAATAAGGAATACGATAATAACCACTTTATTATTGCCTCTCGGGCATATTCCCTTCAGGAAGAACTTCAGATCCCCCCTGATCTAGGGACGATGGTGGTGGCGGCTACAGGCGGTTTCGTGGATTTGTCATCGGGTACTCAGGGTTTCTGTATCAGGGGCTTCTTATAGGCGAAGGGGCGAGACCGGGAGGCGGCCAGGGTGCCCAAACCCTAGCCAGGCGCAGGCTAGGGCCCACCCACGCCTAGGGTGGGTCTGGCCCCCCTAACTGGTCTTCCGGGCTCACCTCTGGACTTCTTGTTCCCCACGGAAAGTTATTGACTTTGTCCTTCGTCCTGTCCAATTATGAGAATATTTCTTTACTAACTTTTCTGAAACCAAAAACAGCAGAAAACAGGCATCTAGCACTGTTCCAACTTGTTAATAGGTTAGAACCAGAAAACATGTAAAAAACACCTCAAATTGTGGACAAGTAAAGCAAAGTAGATACAAAACAAGCATGGAGCATCAAAAATTATAGATATGTTTCCAATGTAACAGCATCCCCAAGCTTAACTCCTGCTCTTCCTCGCGTAGGTAAGTGATAAACAGAATAATTTTTGAGGTGTCATGCACCCTCACAATAAAGATCCAACCATTTGCAAGCATTGAAAGTTGGGATCAAAGAACTTTAAACATGTGCATGAAAGATGGAGTAATAGGACATAGTAATTATGCATGCAACATGGCAAGCTACAAACAAAGATCATGAATAATATGCACTGAAAAACGTTTGTTTGTTTCACATGCAGAAAACATAGCATAGTGGTAATCAGCTTGTCCCTCATAGAGTAGCAATATAATGCATAGGACACCTGCAAAGTTCACAAGGGTGACTAGAAACAGATAGCACATGAACAAGTAATAACACAATATGCATCAATTAATAAGCTTTGGAACATTGCACACAGAATGACAACTATGCTCTCTTAATGGTGCCTAAAGGTAGAAGGTGGAGACTCAATAATGGTGGAAGAAAGGCCTTTTTGTAAAGGAAGTAGGTATTACAAGTTTCAAAAAGAGCTTCCAAAAATTATGGTACTTATTAGCGTTCAGCCCTCATTGCCCCTATCATAAGCATCTTGAAGTGGTTAAGGTTAAAGTGGCAAAGCTGGAGTATATGCTTGACGAAGTATAAGTTGGCAATCTTAAGTCCCTTGAATATGAGGGCTACACCTCATGGATACTCAACTTAGGTCCCAGGCAAGTTCTTGTCACTGTAAGTATTTGCATATCATTGAGAACCGCCAACGGGGTACCCCTTTGCATCTCAGCAATCTTCTTATGTACCATGGGAATATGGTGTTTTTTTCTCTCTTTCCTCTTTTCTCAATGTGTCTCTCTTTTTTAATAAGAAGAATGCTTCATAGATGTCACTATGGTGATGCTGCAAGTTTCCACCATGATTAGGCATGGCTTAGGCTAGCGTCCCAGGCGTTTCTCTAACACAGAATACAAACTCCATGGACTTACAAGTTCCCACTTCATTTCACACCGGTAACATCCATAGACAAAAGAGCATGATATCAATGAAGTACAAAGAGTACTAGTGCAATGTTGAAAATGTTACCCGTGACAGCACGGTTCTGTTAATCCCAACTTATAAGTGCAAGCATATACAACAAAGTTGCCTCAATGGTTCAAGTTTATTAGGGGCAAAGAATAAAGTGTACCATCAAGTTCGGGAGGGCTTTAATCACTAAGTTTTCACATAGCAAAACAGTTTTTAATTGGAAGATAGTTGAAAACAAGAATATACTTGGAATGGTGTAACACACCATGCGTAGGAATTTATAGTGGACACTTTGGAATAACTTGGTTTCTTGGGAGTTGGAAACATGAGTAGAACTTACTCATACAAGTGGAGGCTAGCAAAAGACTGGGAGCAACCAACTAAGAGAGCATAATGGCCATAATTATGCAATGCAACAAAGCAAACTAATCAAAGCAAAGAGTGGTACTACAAGTCAAGGACTAAATGATCATAGAGGCTAATGGTGACTTGTCATAGTCATAGCATGGTGTGAGCATGTCCCAAGTCAACCCAAGCAAAACATCAAAGGATAATACCACAATACTATGCTTATGCATGCTAAAACAACGCATAATTTCTTCAAGGCACACTAAGCTATCCCAATTTTTTGGAACAAGAAATGCTACAGAAATAATCACTAAGCATAATTCTAAAACAACACCTAGCATGTCATGCTAAAGTCTAAGTCACAGTCAATGCAAGCTCCTCTTGCACTTCAAGCAAGAACTTACTACTCCATTCCAACACCAAGCAACTTATTTGCAAAACAACACAGCGAGAACGGGGGTCCAAACTACTTTATTCGAGCAAACTAAACAACCTAAGCAAATCAAACAAAAAATAAGATGCTCCAAGAACAACACAACTATGCATGAAACAATAAAAGTGAAGTGTCTAGACAGACCTGAGCTTTTTATTGATGAAGAAGGGGATGCCTTGGGCATCCCCAAGCTTTGACGCTTGTACCTCTTGGATATATCTTGGGGTGACACCATGGTGGCATCCCCAATCTTGAGATTTTGTCCATTCTTCATCTCATTGCATCATTCTCTCTTTACACCTGAAAATTTTCCTTTATACAAAACTTCACACAATCTTCATTAGCAACATTAGCTTATTCAAAAGATATTAGACTACTGGCAAAGCTTTGGAACAGCAAGGATTTTCACTAAAAAAACAAGCTACTGTAGTAGCTCCTTCAAAGAAACTCAATTTACCTGAAGAGAGCTCAAAAAGGAATCAATAAGAAGCAAATGCAAATAATGGCAGAAATCTGTCAAAACAGACCAGCAGGTAGAAACGGATTTTTTCGAACATCTTCTGTTGCTCAAATCAAAAAGTGTTGAACTAAAAAAAGTTAGCTAACATACTGGAGGATTTATTCGTAAATTTTGAGCTCAATCCAAGGTACAGAGCCTCCTCACGAATGTTTTTGGCAGAGGACAGAAATCAGTTTCGGGACAGCAACTCCCCAAATCTTACTTCCCTCTCATTAGAGGTCATTCTTGCCACAAAAAACAAACAAAAAGGATAAGGATAGGTCATTACAGAAGTAATAAATTCCAAGACTCAAGGAAACTCTTGGGTTATCTCCCAACAAGTACTTTTCTTTAACGCCTTTAAGTTAGGCACAAGAAGCAAGAAGAATCAAGTATTTTCAAATAAAGAATTGCCCCTCTTGTTCCTTCTTTTCTTACCTTTTTTTCTTCTTAGAGAAGATATGATTGCTTACTGGGGGAGTAAATTGCATGATGTCTTCTCCCACGTCTATTACTGCCCCAAGGTGTTTCAGTAGAGATCTTCCAAGTGTGATTTGTCCTTTGCCTACACATTCAATAACAAGATAATCAATAGACACCATTTTCCCTGAGATTTTTGTAAACACCTTCAGCTATTCCAATGGATAATATAGTGGCATTGTTTGTAAGAGATATTTACTCTCCTCCTTCAATAATCCCCCAAAGATTCAAGGAATCAAAAATATCTTTAGGCGTGAGACAAAATTCAGACATGATATCACAACGAGCATCAAAAAGTGTAGTGTTTATTGAGACTTTAACTATGGGAAAACAATTTGAAGGCTTAGAATTTATGGAAACATAATCATGGTAGGCCGTAAGAGGGTGATAGCAACTATTCATGGAAGCAATACTGGTCTCAAGATGGTTCAACCTACCAAAAATACTTGTGAAAGAGGAATCAGACTTGCCGGGTGATCCATAGATCATGATTAATTTTCTTATAGCATCATAAGCTTCATCCTCAGTATAAAGCAAAAAATCTTTTTCAGCCACAGCATCCAAAGCATATCTATAACAAAGAGCAATACCGCGATAGAATCTATCAATAACCAAGATGAGGCTTACCTCAAGCTCAGTTTCCCTCTGGAAAGCAGAGATTCTAGACCAAGCTTCCTTAAAACTTTCTTCACTTTTTTGCTTAAAAGTGGATATTTCTACCCTAGGGGAAACAAAGGCAGGCCCAGACATGGCAGCAACTAGAGCAAGAACTAATTTTTTTGTGTTTTTGAATAAAGAAAGCAAAGCAAGCTAGACTAATTTTTTGGGTTTTTTGGAAAGAGGCAAACAGAAACAAGCAAGAAAAACAAAGCAAACTAAAAAAAAGTAAAGAGAAAGGATGACAAGGTTATACCCCGCGGGTACATGATCTCAGCATACCTGGTCCAGCCCAAGGAAGGCCTACGGCAATTATATGCCGAACCATGAAGATTTCCGGGTGGCCAAGGCCCATGACGCTTTCGGATCCTTGGAGAGCAAGACTAGAGTAGATAGGAAATTCAAAGGGGTAAAACCCTAGAACCTGTAACCGACTAGGTCTATGCCCGGGACCTAGATCTTCTCCTCATACTTTTCGCATACACACCTCCACGCCAGATTGCATCTGCGCACCCCTGTAACCTTCGGTTCCGCCATAATCAAGAGCACACAAGCAGGAGTAGGGTTTTCCCTCCGGGGGCCTGAACCTGGGTAAACCTTGTGTCCCCGTGTTGCTTGTTTTCTAACCGTTCCACGATCTCCAGCATCCCCATCTTCTCCAAAACCCAAGTCCATAACAATGGGCATTGATGAGATCAAACATTGTCAATTGGCGCCGTCTGTGGGAACTGGGGACGCTGATTGTGCGATCGTGACGGTCCCAACCCGATCGATCTACAACTCTGCGGCAACGGAGAGTCACCACCTCTTCGGCGCTTTCGACTTCACTTCCCACTCACCGGCCACCATGAAGGACTTCGAGCCCGTAGGCGACGGACTCGAAATCCTGTTCGGGAGCTTCTGCTTCCAGGTGGGGCAAACTGGCACCCTCCGCCTCCCTGAGCGGGTGCCCCTACCATCAATCAGGCCCGCTTCATGGACCCCACACCCTGTGCTACGCACAACATCATCGACAGATGATTCCTACGACAGCAGCAGCTGCAACTCCGATCTGTGTGATCCGCCATCGAATGAAGGGACCTACGGTTTTGGATCTGAAAGCTGCGGTAGCAGCGGACCAATCTACGAGCGCTACCAATGCGTCGTAGTCATACAGGCTGACGGGGATCGGCAAACACCCAACCCACCGCCCAACCCGACACCTAACCCGCCAGATCAAAACGGCGGGAATAGAAGAAGCCAGTCCCCCCCACCCAAAGGGGAAAACAACGGCCATGTCATCCGCCTTAGCAAAGAAGGATGGGCCCAGGCACGCAACACTATGGCAGGCAACATAGTCCTGCCTGCAGACTCCTCCCGGGATCTGCTGATGGCCTACCACCTGCTCCTAATCGAGGAGCACAAGAAGCAGGTCAAGATGCAGGAGGTGCTTGACAAACGCAAGCAAGCAGCCTCAGAGTCCAGCGCGCGACGAGCCGCGCTCTCCGCCATGGGCATCGGATCCAGCTCGAACGGTAACCAAGGCAACAAGCACCGCTCTCGGATGGAGAACATGGATCCCAAGGAGCGCCGTGAGGTGACCCGAACCCTCCACACATCCTTCATGGAGATGGACGCCGACGGCAACATCATCCTGAAAACGCCGCAGGCTGCGATCATGGCAGCCACTGCGTACCTCGCAGCCCACCCACCTCCGGAGGGGGACCCGAAGAGGGCCATGCACAAGTCCGCACTTACCGGACTCGGACTCGTCGGAGCTGCGCTCCACCAGGAAGCTCCCATGGAGCCGAAGAAGAAAGCTCCGGTCAGGTTCGACCGCAGCCCCACCCCTTCATCCGAAGAAGAGGAACATGACCTTCCTCGAAGGAAGAAGAGTTCGCGCCACCACAATCGCGGCTACGACGCCAGAGACGTGCTCACACAGCGCAAAATAGACAAAGCGTGAGCCAAGCATGCATGCTCGTCTGAATCCGAGATGGACGAAGACGAAGGAGAACTCTGCGGAGCCCGATGCTTCAGCAGATCTGTTCGGCGAACAAAGATGCCGCGCAATTTCAAGCTTCCTTCGGATACTCCGAATTTCGACGGCACACAAGACCCAAAGGCATGGCTCAGCGACCACCTATCGTACGTCAAATTGCACGGCGGAAACAAGGAAACCGCCATGCAATGCCTTCAGCTGCAGCTGACAGGAGCGGCCCAGATCTGGCTCAGCAGCCTATCTTCAGGGTCCATCCGAAGTTGGGATGATCTAGCTTACAGCTTCATCCGAAACTTCAAGGGCACCAGCAAGAGACCCGCCTCAATCAAAGAGTTGCGAGCCTACACTCAACGAACGGGCGAATCCATTCGCTCGTACATACTACGCTGGTCCAACACAAAGAACTCCACAGCGCACATCTCCAAAGAGAGGGCCATCGACGCCTTCAGGGACGGCGTCAAGCGCCAAGACTTCAAGGAGGAACTCGGGTGCGTCAAGCCCAAAACACTTGACCACCTCATGGACATCGCCAATAGGTGGGCTGACGGCGAAGATTCCATTCACCGAGCACAACCGGAAGAAGAGGATGACTACGATCGACGACGAGAGCGCCGTAGCAAGAGAAGATCGCGCATCTACGATGATCGCGATGGACCCGACATGGTCGCGGCCGGCTACGCCGATCTCCGCAATGACGCCAACCGCAACAGCGGAGGATACCGCGGAGGAAACTTCCGCGATGGAGGACGCCCAGCACAGTCGTGGCAGCGCCGCGACCGCGATAACGGACCCTCAGCATACGAAAAACTTTCGGGTCCATGCACCATCCACTTCTACATCGACAAGAAGGATGGCAAAAAGAAGGCAAGCCACATGCTCAAAGACTGCCGCGAGTTCCAGAAACTCAGCGAAAGCATGGTCCAGATGAGGCAGCAAGCTCCACTTCCTGGATTCGGGAACGCACCCGCGCCAGGTGAGATAGTGCATGGAGCTCCTCCACCACCACCTGTAGGAGGCCGGAACCAACCAGTCGCACCAGCACAGAACAACGCTGGGAACGGGTATCCTCTGCCAAAAGGAGCACTGATGATCCAGAAGGGGCGCCCCACAAATAGGGTGCAGAAGAAAATCACCCGGCAGATCAACCTGGCCGTGGCAACTCCAACCACCATCCCGTAGTACCTCAGCGGATCGGAGTCCTGCATCATGTTCAGTCGTTCGGATCACCCTTGCCAGATCCCTCGCCTAGGTCATCCTGCCCTGGTGATCGGAGGTTTCGAGATGAGTCGCGTCTTCATGGACGGCGGCAGCGGCATCAATCTGATGTTCGCAAGTACTCTGGCAGCAATGCGGATCCCGCAATGCAGCCTGGAACAGTCAGATACAACGTTCCACGACATTGTCCCAGGAAAGGGCATATTCCCCCTGGGCAAAATATGGCTCGACGTCATCTTCGGTAAGCCGGACAATTTCCGACTGGAACGGCTCGAATTCGAAGTGGTGGACTGGCCATCACAGTACCACGCCATCCTCGGGCGTGTAGCATTCGCAAGGTTCTTGGCTGTCCCACACTATGCATACCTGCTACTCAAGATGCCAGGGCCGAAGGGCGTCATCACAATCCACGGGAGCTTCACCCGATCGGACCAATGCGACAGGGATTTCAACAGAATCTCCCAATCATTCGGCATGCAGGAGGTACTCGTAAGGCTCCGCGAGGTGACGGACAATGGGGCACCCCCAGTCGCACGACAAAACGCACCTGACATGTCCTTCGACTCCACCGTCAACACAAATAAGGTGCAGGTCCATCCGACGGATGCCTCCAAGACGGCGCTGATCGCCAACGACCTCAGCCCCGCATAGGAAAGCGCGCTCGTCGAATTCCTCCGTGAGCGCTGGGAAATCTTCGCCTGGTGTCCTGCGGACATGCCAGGAGTTCCCAGGGAATTCGCCGAGCACGCACTCAACGTCTTTCTAGACACCAAGCCCGTCAAGCACTCCATTCGGCGACTGTCCGAGCCACGGGACGAAGCCATCAGGAAGGAAATAAACAGGCTACTCGCCGCAGACTTCATCAGGGAGATCAAAGAAAGCGAATGGCTCGCAAATACAGTGATGGTTCCCAAGAAGGACACGGATATCCTGCGGATGTGCGTGGACTTCACGTCGCTAAACAAGCACTGCCCAAAGGACCACTTCCCTCTTCCTCGGATCGACCAGATTATCGATTCGACCACAGGATGTGAGAAACTCTCCTTCCTCGACGCCTACTCAGGCTACAACCAGATTCGACTCAAGGTCGAAGATCAAGAGAAAACGACGTTTATCACACCGTTCGGAGTGTTCTGTTACAACACAATGCCCTTCGGGCTAAAGAACGTAGGCGCCACGGACCAGCGATGCATGCAGGCATGCCTCAAGGACCAGATCGGTCGCAACGTCCAAGTCTACGTCGACGACATAGTCATCAAAACCAGGGAGGCGAGAACGCTCATCGACGATCTCCGCGAGACGTTCAATAACCTCGATCGCTACAGGATCAAGCTCAACCCCGAAAAGTGCGCCTTCGGTGTCCCATCGGGTCAGCTGCTTGGGTACTTCATCTCTCAGCGAGGGATCGAGGCGAACCCGAAGAAAATCAGGGCCATCATGGCGATGGAGAAGCCGAAAAACCTCAAGGGTGTCCACCAGCTCGCAGGACGAATAGCTGCATTGAGCAGATTCATCAGCCGCATGGGCGAGAAGGCCCTGCCATTCTACCAGCTGCTACGCAAGGCAGATAAATTCGAGTGGACGCCCGAAGCCGACGATGCGTTCGATAGCCTCAAAAGGCTACTCTCCACCTCGCTCGTTCTGGTCACGCCAAAGGAGCGCGAGCCTCTGCTGCTGTACATAGCAGCCACACACCAGGTGGTCTGCACCGTGCTAGTGGTCGAACATCCCGAAGAAGGCAAGACCCACGGGGTCCAACGCCCAATCTACTACCTCAGCGAGGTACTGACGCCAACAAAGCAGAGGTACCCTCACTACCAGAAACTCGCCTACGGCGTGTTCATGACGGCTCGACGCCTGAGCCATTACTTCCAGGAGCACCAGGTGATGGTCGTCAACGAGGCACCCCTGAACAGCATCCTGAATAACCTAGAGGCCACAGGACGCGTGGCCCTGTGGGGCATCGAGCTGTCACCCCTGGACATCGTCTACGAGAAGCGACTCGCAATCAAATCTCAAGTCCTCCCGGACTTCCTTGTACATTGGATGGAGCTGTAGCTGCCAGACACCCCAGACATGTCGCAGTCATGGACGATGCACTTCGACGGCTCCAAGCATGAAGCTGGAGCAGGATCCGGGGTCATACTAACCTCCCCGCAGGGCGACCAGATAAAGTACGTCCTCCGAATGAAATTCCGAGATTCCAACAACGAGACCGAATACGAAGCCCTCATCCACGGCATGAGGATGGCAAAGATCTGCGGCGCAACACGCCTGGTCATCTACGGTGACTCCAACCTCGTCGTCCAGCAGACGATGAACGAGTGCGACGCACACGCCGAAAACATGATCGCGTACCGCGCACTCTACAACGCACTCTAAGGAGAATTCGACGGCTGCGAGCTTCGGCACATGGGAATAGAAAGCAACGAGGAAGCCGACAGACTCGCCAACATCGGCTCCACCTGCGCAAAGGTGCCACCAGGTGTGTTCCTCGAACAGATCTGCGTGCCATCCATCAAGCGGAAATTCCCCAAGGGATCACCCGAAGAAGCAGAACACTCGGGGGCTACGTTTCCCGAAGGACACGAAGGACCCGAGAAACTGGACACAGAGGTCGCTATGGTCAACCTGATGAAGGTCATGGCAGTCGAAGAAACTTGTACGCGACCATACCTCTAGTTCTTGATAAACGGAGAACTGCCTGACAGCCCGACGGATGCCCGGCGCATATCTCGTCGGTCAAAAGCCTTCACCATCATCAATGGCGAGCTGTAAAAGCGCAGTATTACGGGTGTACTACAAATGTGCGTCACCATCGGTGACGGGAAAGCCATCCTCCAAGACATCCACGAGGGCATCTGCGGCCATCACGTAGGCAGCCGCTCCCTTGTTGCCAAAGCTCTACGAGCTAGATTCTACTGGCCAACAGCCATGAGCGATGCAAAGGACATCGTCCGAAGATGCAATAGGTGCCAAAGGTTCGCCGATAAACTGCACGCACCCGGGTCAGAGCTTAGACCCATACCTATAGCCTGGCCCTTTGCTCAATGGGGCCTCGACATGATCGGCAAACTGCCAAAGTCCTCGAAAGGGGGGCACGTTTACCTCCTGGTCGCAGTCGATAAATTCACCAAGTGGGTCGAAGCCATGCCGGTTACCAACCAAAAGGGAAAGACCGCCATCAAGTTCTTCGAGTCCATTGTCTACAGGTTCGGCATACCGCACAGCATCATTACCGACAATGGATCGAACTTCATCTCCAAAGAATTCCAAGACTTCTGCGAAGGCCTCGGGATCAACATCACATACGCCTCAGTGGCTCACCCGCAAACGAATGGGCAGGTCGAAAAGGCCAACGGCCTAATCGGCACTGGCATCAAGAAGCGCCTCATAAGCCCACTCGAACGAAAGGCCGGAGCCTGGACGAAAGAGCTGCCATCCGTCCTATGGAGTTTGCGTACCACGCCAAACAGCTCCACCGGCTACACACCGTTCTTCATGGTGCATGGTGCCGAAGCCGTACTACCAGCCGAAGTACGCCACCAGGCCCCCCGGGTCGTCGCTTATGGCGAAGCCGAATCCACGGCTGCACTCAAAGACGCCGTCGACACACTCGACGAGGCAAGAGACGTAGCAGCAGCTCGATTAGCGGTGTACCAGCAGAGTCTCCGCAACTACCACAGCCGCCGGCTGCGCCCAAGGTCCTTCGTCGAAGGAGACCTTGTCTTACGACTCAAGCAAGAGCGACCGAAGAAATTCGAGTCACCATGGGAAGGGCCCTACATCATCACCGAAGTCATCCCAGGTGGCGCCTATCGCCTCAAGCACGTGGAGTCTGGAGTCGCATACTCCAACCCGTGGAACATCGCACACTTGCGACGATTCTACCCTTAGCTACCTACCCCTTTACTTTCAATAAGGCTTTTCAGCCAAGGCTATTCAACCGAACAATGTACTTCCTCCATTACGATATAAATAAAGCTAAGTGTATCGCCCCAAAATTTCGTTCGCTATTTGCAACTTTACTTTATGCTACAAACGCACTCGGGGGCTCCCCCCACCTCACAATTTCATCGACCGAGGATCACACGTGTACACCTGAGTAGCTGACAACGTCAGGCAAACGAAAAGGACACGTACTCAAACAAAGCACTGCGTGCTCAAACAACAAACAAAACTTTATAACAAAGGGCACAACACGCCCAGTCGAAATATACAAATTTTACATCTATCTCTTTTACAGGTACTACCTATTCTGGAGAATAACTTGAGCACGCTGTTCAAACAAATCTACGACCTGTTCGGCATACTGCCTTACAGCCGCATAATGCAGACGCATATCCCACTCGCCACCATCCGGCCGAAGAGGTGGCCCAGCTACTACAACAGACAGATCTACATCAGGACGATGCACCCTAACAAGGGACAACGCAGCCTTCACCCCTGCGACGAGCTGCTGCCTCACCAATTCCAGGACACGGGTCACGCTCTGAAATCTAGACAGAAGACCGGATAGGGTTGTTGGCACAGCATCCAGGGGAAACATCACATGCAAAACCGACGAGAGCGAAGTCTGCACTTGGCGAGTGAACGCGATCCTGCACCATTGCCAGAGCCATGGCACGGTCGCGATCCATCCAGAAGAACCCGCCAGCTTTCATGTCCTGCTGAGTCAAACAATTGACCCGAACAGCAACACGCTCCTTCTCCTCCCTTGGATCAAGGTTAGCACCTGCGATACTCGCACAAAAGTAAGAGGCCAGACCAGAATACGCATCCGAAGAAATAAGCAGCAGCTCAAAAAAACTTACACTGAAGTTGCTCAGACAGCCGAAGCAATTCCGCCATCAAGTACTCCTCTCTGGCTGCACCACGATCTTCCTTAGACTTCCAAACATCGGCGTGACCACGCACCCCAAGCAACTCCTTCTCAAGACTACGAACACGGTCTCAAAGAAAAGCAAGTTGTGACGAATCATCCAAAGATGGCCGCAGCCGTGCTGCAGGCGGGGTGTCAACGGGATCAGCACCCGAAGGAACCTAGAGCAGCAGAAAAGAAAAGGACATAAACACTCAGACAGCGAAGAACACAACTCAGCAAAATTCATTAAGTGGATAAACGCCACTACGTGGCACAGGGATTTTGTTTCCTCAACATAATTACAGCAAAAGAAAATTACAAACTATCCTACAGCTACAACGCCTAAGACGCGGCGCCCTGAGTCGCCTCGGAGCCGGATTGCCTCGCTTTGGCTTCCCCCTGCTTCTGTAGCGCGTACTCGGCCAGCAGATCAATTAGCTTGGGCCCATATCGCTTGCAGCGAGCAGAATAGGTAGCGAAGGCTATCTCGGATCCATCCGCGGTCGTCGGCATCCGGGAGGTGATCTGGGGAAGGTCTAGCTCCTCTCCAGCCACCAAGGCCATCGCCAGCCCAACGGACGCGCCGATGCCCTTCTGCTTGCGCTTGTACGCCGCAGGCGCTTCGGCTGACAATGCCTCCGCCAAGGCGTCAACATCATCAAGAGCCGCGCCTTTGGGGACAAGCTCCTTGTAGAAACGGCCAAGGACCTCCTTGGCCTTGGCAAGTGAGCTGATGACGGTGATGCGGCGATCTTCGACCGCTGCAGTAGCATCATCTAGAGCACTCCCGTGCTCTAGAGCGCTGGGGTCAAACTCGATGTCTGCGGCATCTGAGACAATAAAGAAAATGAATGAAGAAAGCACCCAGAAGAAAGATAAGAAAAACAAAAGGGGCAAAAGAAGACTCACCCAAAACAGCCTTGGCAGCAGCCATGAGCTTGCCAGCCACTTCTCTTTCACGCGTAGCCGCAGGAGTGGCAAGCTGCTCCTCGCGGTCCGTGGCCTCCTGCTGCAGGCGCTCCTTAGCCTCGGCTGCAGTAGCCAGCTCCAGCTCAAGGCGCTCCTTCGCACAAACGGCGACCTCGGCCTTCTTCTCCGCTTGACCAAGGCTCTTTTTGAGAGCATCGATCTCACGAAGGGAGGTGTTATGCTGCTCTGCATCCAAAAAGTACAGGTGTCAGATAACAGGACAAGAATACACGAAGAAGCAAACATCAAAGGCAGAATGGTACCTTGAAGCTGTTTGAGGCTGGCCTCCAGCACCAGGTGCTCCTGCACCAGTCGCTTGGCATCCTGCACAAAAGGCTACGGGAAGAAGACCTACCAGTTAGAAAAAGGACTCGGGGGCTACGCCCAACAGAGAAGAACAGAAGCAAAATAGACACACGAAAACGCTCGGGGGCTCCCCGCGAGACTCGAAGAACAAAACAAGAAAACTCTTGTACAGATGCTCGGGGGCTCCCCCCGAGGCAGGAGACAGAAATACTTACATGATCCGATGGCGACGTCGAAGGTCCGCGAGCAAAATTCTGAGGCGCAACCACCTGAACCTCCTGCGGAGGAGGGTTCGAAGCAGCGCCCTCAGAAGTGGCCACCGTCTGAGGAGGAGCAGACGCGACTTTCGACTCCCCCATCATCTCCCGAGCACCGTCGCTAGAGGAGTCGTTGGAAGAGTGCCTGCATACGAACAAATTAGTACAAGAACAAAGGAAAAAGAAAATAAAACACAGTGCAGAGGAAACTTACGAGTCAAGCTCGCTCAGGTTGAAGACAGGAGGGGTCCTTCAGACCCTCTTCTCCTCTTTCTTCTCTTCCTTCTTCTCTTCCTTCTTTTCTTCCTTCTTCCGTGTAACACCCTCAGAATCGGACCTATGCAAGTTTCAGCGATTCCCGCCAAACCCGCATAGAAACGATTCAAAGGTGCCCACCAGGCACTTTCGTGCGGGTGGAAAACGAAGTAATAACATTACACAACAGTCCTCGATGGGACCCACAGAACAGATATATACAACAGCGACTCAAAGAGTCAAGAATATAGATATAATATACAAAGATCCAAATCACCTTGAAAATGATATAGCGTCCAGCTACGGACAAGATGCAAATGGGGCTAAGAGCCCTGAAGAATAACCAATGCGTCCATAACCCTGCCCAGGCCAAGCCGGAAGGGTAACCATGCTAACGACGTCGATCTCAAAACCTGCTTAAACAAAAGGGGTGCCGACAAAGGGCAAGGGAAAAAGAGGAGCGTCAGTACTGAGGCCAGTACACGGCGAGGCTAGATTTCGGCGGTCCTCGCCTACATAGGTATGGTGGACTGAAGCGGCAGCGGCAGCATGCACTGAACACCCTATAGAGACTCGACATAACTGGCGGCAATCAGAGAGGGGTAAGAAAGACCTATTCGGATCCCACCTGATACTACCACCAAACAAACCCATCCTGGTGTTTCCCCCTCGACACCGATCGAGGAAGTCAACCGAGGAACTCACATAGTTGGCAGTTTTATTTATTCAGTTATCGTTGTAGCAATTACTAGTCAAGTATAGATAATCATCCTGAGATAATAAGTAGTTGGCAATTTTAGTTAACCATTCCGTGGTAGTTGCATCACTTACTAGTCAGATACAATTAGCATGAGATAAACCCAAAAACCCAGCAGTTGTTGGTATTTTTATTTAGCCATTCCGTTGTAGTTGCAATACTTACTAGTCAGGTACATCGGTCGCGAGTGACAACTCAAACAAGCAATTGTTGGCAGTTTTATTTAGCCATTCCGTTGTAGTTGAAGCTGATTACTAATCATATCAGATACAAGTCAATTTATAACAGTAAACTTTAGTTATAGTTGTCTATGATCGAGATATTGTGCTCCAAGTCGTCCATAACCGCGGACACGGCTTTCAGAAAGTTTTACCCGGCCGGGGTGCACAAATAGCAACACACACACGATCGACCTCAGAAAAACCAAATCAAAACCCAACGAGGCTTTCACGACAGAGCAATCACAAGATTCAGAAATATTTCAGGGGGCCACCCCATTGAGTAGATCCGCAACGAAGTAAGCTAGCTCCGAGACGGACTCAAGGTTTGCGTCAATGGCTGTAAACGACTGGGAACCCGAAAGTGTGACTGGGCTTGTCGATACCGCGAAAACACTCCGCTTACCTAAACAGTAGAGTGTGCTCCTCGCACAATCGTAAATAAAGCAGTAAAGCATGGCATAAGTACAGGATCGTAAATAAAACCTCAAACTAGTTTGTGGCCCCAAGAAATAAGACTGAATCAAGCTCTGGCTAAGGGGGGCCCATAATTCCCCGTATGTGGATAGCGCGATAAATCAAGGAACAGGTATCAAGTACTCGGGGTCCTACGGGACACAAGTGGGCGGTCGGAAACCAAATATTATCTATCACCCACCGATGTCTCTGCTTACTTACTTCAATTTTAGTTGTTAAACAGGAGTTAAAGTGAACGATAAATAAAGCCGAGATCATCTCCAACACCAAACAGACGGCAATACACCAACAACTGTGGCACTTGACGACACGCAACAGCACTTGAGCAAGCGACTACGACGCGCAAGTCCAGCTATCTACCAGACAACAGGTAATAGGATGTGTCCAAGGCAATATATGGCTGCAAGGGGATATCACGGGTACGGAAACTAGAGCAACGCAACACAGATAGCAATAGATCAACAGGAGGGAATAAATACTATAAAAGTAAGATAGGTGGAAAGGGGGAGATGCTCGCCTGAAAACATTGCCGAAGGTTCAACCGAAGATCGGGGCGAAGCTCACATCGACTCAACGGCCTTATCCGCGAAGAAGCAAAACACTAGAAGAAACACCAGGTGCAATATTTAATACTACGGCAAAAGATCGGCATGATGCATGTATGATGTATGGCATGGCAAAGGTGCGGTGCAATTAGATCATATTAAGCGGAACCGGGGTTCCGACAATTAATTAATTGGTTCAAGTTATTTAACTACCCCGCAATTTAAATGTTGTTTTATCAAGACAAAAGATAGCACCGGTTCGCTACACAATTTTAAATGAGGCCAATATAAGACTAGATTTGCCCGCATATGGGCCCCATATTTAATTATATGGTGAATCGGCATAAGGCCCCCAAATCAAATGATATGCATGCGAGATGAACAATTCAATATGCATCAATTTGTTATTACATTTATAAAATAGGGCTCGAGAAAAGGGGTCACACATTAGGGTTCGACGATCTTGGTGTTCCGGGGTTCGGGGTCCGACAGGGGCTCAGGGTTCAGGGTTCGGCGGATCGGTATCGACGGGAACATTCTCGAACAACGGGGCAGATCTTGTCGCATTCGGTTTCTCAGGTGAGCTCGGCGTCCGGGAAGGAGAACTTGTCGTCCAGGGTCTCGGTGTCCGGGATGAAGTACTCGGCGTCCTCGAGGGAGTACTTGTCGTAACCGTGAAGAAGGTCATGTCGGTCCACGGGGTTCGGTCTTCGGGGTTCGACGGGTGTCTTGGCGTCCCATGAAGGCATCCTCGGTGCTCCATGTCGAAGGCATCGGGGTCTCGACGAGGTTCACGATCTTCAGACTCCTGGAAGGAGAACTTGGCGCGACGCCGGGTTCGGGATCAGTCTTGACGCCGGGATCGGTCTTCGGGTCAAAACATCGGGGTTTGGATCCGGGGATCGAGGGTCTTCATGTCCGTGAGGAGAGCTTGGTTTCCGTGAAGGGGAGCTTCGGACTGCGACTTTGTGGTCGATGGCGAACTCGGATGGTCACCCGGGGTTCATCGAATCTGCTCGGCCGATGTCGATCTTGGCAGGGTACCATAGGCATCTCACAGAAACAGGTTGGCCAAACGCAACATGCCCAAAGGTTTCCGTTGTGAACAACAGCGGGCATCACGCATACGGCAGGCTACAGGAACATGGGCAAAGGCCGGCGGCGGCGGATGCGGCCACGAGCAGGAGGCCTCAGGGACGTGCGTGACGGGCGCTGGAGGACGACAGAGCTTGCGCGGCCAACGGGCTCAGGGCGGAGGTCGCGCGCAGGGCGCCGGAGGAAGCGGGGCGCGACCGGCGGAGCTTGGGGGAGGTCCGGCGAGGTGGGGTACGGCGAGGCGACCGGCGACGAGGGATGGCGGGCGCGGACGGCGGTCGCTGGCCGGGGACGAGGAGGTCGGGGAAGGACGGAGGCGCGCGCGAGGGGGAGAGCTCAGGGCCGGCGATGGCTCGCGGTGCTCGGGGATGGCGGGGAGGCGCGGTCGCCGGCGGCGCCCAATGCAGGGAGAAGGGGGGTCGCGGGGAAGCTCTTGGCGGGCGGAGGAGGCCGGAGGAGCGGCGACGGGCGGCGGTCGGCTCGGCTCCGGCGGAGCAGGGGGAAGAGGCCGTGTCGGGAGTGGCCACGGCGGCGTGGGCGACGGCGCCGGCTCCAGGCGGCGGTTGGCGGGGCGTGGCCCAGAGGAGGCAGAGGGGGGGCGTCACGGCGGCGGAGGGCGAGCGGGGGGACGCCGGCGGGCGATGGCGCCAAGGGATGTCCCGCGAGGCGCGGCGGCGCGCATGGAGGTGCGGGGGATGGCTGCGCTCGCGAGGGGCAGGTGGGGGGGCGGACGGGCGGCTTGGGTCGGCGGCGCGCACTGGAGGAGGGAGGGCGCCGGCGAGGGGGGGATGGCCGGAGGCGGCGCACGCCTGAGAGGACGCAGAGGAGGGTGGGGGCGCGTCGGGTGCGAGGAGGTGGGGAGCGGGCTGAGGGAGGGAGAGAGAGAGAGGGCCCGCAGGTGGGGTCGGTGGGGGGCCCAGGCGGTGAGGGGGTGGAAGTTGGTTGGTGGGGGTGTGGTCTGCGGGTGGGGCCAGGGGCGGTGGGGGCCCCAGCGGTAAGGGAGAGGTTTAGGAGAGTGGGTAGGATGGCTAGGGTGAGAAAAGGGAGAGGGTGGGCTGGTGGATCGGTGAGGTGGCAGGTGGGTAGGATATGGGTGAGAGGGTGAGGTGGCGAGCTGTGAGTGGTGGGTAGGATAGGATTTGGTGGAACTAGGATTTAGGGGGGGCTGTTTTAGAATGTGTGTTTGTTTTGGTGTTGTTTATTTTAAAACAAGGCCATTTTGAAAATAGTTTTTAGGGAAATAAAATATCCGATACGATTGGGGTTTTGCCTTTAAAATAAAGAGGGGTGTTTGTACAACAGAACTAGGCTTTTCGAGAATAATGCAGAAAAACAATGCAAGATGATGGCGATGCAATGCACAAAACAACGCGATTTTCTAGTAGTGGTTTTGCGGGATGCCACAATTCGACACCACTAACAATGGATCTCGCCCTCGAGATCCGCCTCATAGTACCGGAAGGAAGGTCGGCGATCTGCGTCTTCTCGCTTCGGGTAGATCCTCGCGACACCACTAACAAGGGTTCATCCTCCATCTTGAAATAAGCGACACCACCAACAAAGGGTCGTTGTTCCTGATCGTCGAGAGAACACTCCGGAGAAACAAAGGACGAAGGTAGAGGTATCAAACGATAAGGCCACCTCTAACTTCCATTAGAAGAGGAAAAGTTACATTGATCCACCAGTTCGATGTACAGAGCGAACAGTAAGAGTCGGGTAGGGTGATCAATCCATCCCGTACCCAAACTATCAACTCTATACATGAATAGGAAAATCAGGCAACTCAACTCTCGAGATTTTAGAATGAAGATCTTCACAAGCGGTATCCGGAACAAAGGAATGATGCCAGCTCTGCATTGGATCTGATGTAGATGAGGTCATCACATCGGGAAACACCGGAAGATACAACAGAAATCGTATGAGAGACACAATGATTAGGTTCCGCGATGGTTCCATTGGCATGAACAACACATGCTCAAGGTATACTCCAACTTCACAAACGCTCGTCCTTCTCATATGTTTTTCAACGACACGGATATCCAGCAAGGAACACATATAGATAAAGAGCTCAAGAACAAAAGATTGGATGAAGGGTACAACAGACAAGTTGCAGATTGATGATCGTATCACCACCGTTATTAAAGGGAGAAAGCGAAACCCTGAAGGTACGACGGAAACCCAACCACGAGAAATCCTGGACTCGAAGAAAGATAAGAGAGTAGATTCAAAACACGCGGAGATGAGAGGAGAGCAACAGAGGGGTAAGGAGTAAAATCAGACCTAATCAGAACTATCCAACCGATTTTGAAAAATAGTTTTGTCACTCTACTTCGGCCGTTAGCTAGGTTATCCTACAGGCTGGACTTGTGGGGTATCGCAACTGCCGAGCTCTGATACCACTCTGTAACACCCTCAGAATCGGACCTATGCAAGTTTCAGCGATTCCCGCCAAACCCGCATAGAAACGATTCAAAGGTGCCCACCAGGCACTTTCGTGCGGGTGGAAAACGAAGTAATAACATTACACAACAGTCCTCGATGGGACCCACAGAACAGATATATACAACAGCGACTCAAAGAGTCAAGAATACAGATATAATATACAAAGATCCAAATCACCTTGAAAATGATATAGCGTCCAGCTACGGACAAGATGCAAATGGGGCTAAGAGCCCTGAAGAATAACCAATGGCGTCCATAACCCTGCCCAGGCCAAGCCGGAAGGGTAACCATGCTAACGACGTCGATCTCAAAACCTGCTTAAACAAAAGGGGTGCCGACAAAGGGCAAGGGAAAAAGAGGAGCGTCAGTACTGAGGCCAGTACACGGCGAGGCTAGATTTCGGCGGTCCTCGCCTACATAGGTATGGTGGACTGAAGCGGCAGCGGCAGCATGCACTGAACACCCTATAGAGACTCGACATAACTGGCGGCAATCAGAGAGGGGTAAGAAAGACCTATTCGGATCCCACCTGATACTACCACCAAACAAACCCATCCTGGTGTTTCCCCCTCGACACCGATCGAGGAAGTCAACCGAGGAACTCACACAGTTGGCAGTTTTATTTATTCAGTTATCGTTGTAGCAATTACTAGTCAAGTATAGATAATCATCCTGAGATAATAAGTAGTTGGCAATTTTAGTTAACCATTCCGTGGTAGTTGCATCACTTACTAGTCAGATACAATTAGCATGAGATAAACCCAAAAACCCAGCAGTTGTTGGTATTTTTATTTAGCCATTCCGTTGTAGTTGCAATACTTACTAGTCAGGTACATCGGTCGCGAGCGACAACTCAAACAAGCAATTGTTGGCAGTTTTATTTAGCCATTCCGTTGTAGTTGAAGCTGATTACTAATCATATCAGATACAAGTCAATTTATAACAGTAAACTTTAGTTATAGTTGTCTATGATCGAGATACTGTGCTCCAAGTCGTCCATAACCGCGGACACGGCTTTCAGAAAGTTTTACCCGGCCGGGGTGCACAAATAGCAACACACACACGATCGACCTCAGAAAAACCAAATCAAAACCCAACGAGGCTTTCACGACAGAGCAATCACAAGATTCAGACATATTTCAGGGGGCCACCCCATTGAGTAGATCCGCAACGAAGTAAGCTAGCTCCGAGACGGACTCAAGGTTTGCGTCAATGGCTGTAAACGACTGGGAACCCGAAAGTGTCACTGGGCTTGTCGATACCGCGAAAACACTCCGCTTACCTAAACAGTAGAGTGTGCTCCTCGCACAATCGTAAATAAAGCAGTAAAGCATGGCATAAGTACAGGATCGTAAATAAAACCTCAAACTAGTTTGTTGCCCCAAGAAATAAGACTGAATCAAGCTCTGGCTAAGGGGGGCCCATAATTCCCCGTATGTGGATAGCGCGATAAATCAAGGAACAGGTATCAAGTACTCGGGGTCCTACGGGACACAAGTGGGCGGTCGGAAACCAAATATTATCTATCACCCACCGATGTCTCTGCTTACTTACTTCAATTTTAGTTGTTAAACAGGAGTTAAAGTGAACGATAAATAAAGCCGAGATCATCTCCAACACCAAACAGACGGCAATACACCAACAACTGTGGCACTTGACGACACGCAACAACACTTGAGCAAGCGACTACGACACGCAAGTCCAGCTATCTACCAGACAACAGGTAATAGGATGTTTCCAAGGCAATATATGGCTGCAAGGGGATATCACGGGTACGGAAACTAGAGCAACGCAACACAGATAGCAATAGATCAACAGGAGGGAATAAATACTATAAAAGTAAGATAGGTGGAAAGGGGGAGATGCTCGCCTGAAAACATTGCCGAAGGTTCAACCGAAGATCGGGGCGAAGCTCACATCGACTCAACGGCCTTATCCGCGAAGAAGCAAAACACTAGAAGAAACACCGGGTGCAATATTTAATACTACGGCAAAAGATCGGCATGATGCATGTATGATGTATGGCATGGCAAAGGTGCGGTGCAATTAGATCATATTAAGCGGAACCGGGGTTCCGACAATTAATTAATTGGTTCAATTTATTTAACTACCCCGCAATTTAAATGTTGTTTTATCAAGACAAAAGATAGCACCGGTTCGCTACACAATTTTAAATGAGGCCAATATAAGACTAGATTTGCCCGCATATGGGCCCCATATTTAATTATATGGTGAATCGGCATAAGGCCCCCAAATCAAATGATATGCATGCGAGATGAAAAATTCAATATGCATCAATTTGTTATTACATTTATAAAATAGGGCTCGAGAAAAGGGGTCACACATTAGGGTTCGACGATCTTGGTGTTCCAGGGTTCGGGGTCCGACAGGGGCTCAGGGTTCAGGGTTCGGCGGATCGGTATCGACGGGAACATTCTCGAACAACGGGGCAGATCTTGTCACATTCGGGTTCTCAGGCGAGCTCGGCGTCCGGGAAGGAGAACTTGTCGTCCAGGGTCTCGGTGTCCGGGATGAAGTACTCGGCGTCCTCGAGGGAGTACTTGTCGTAACCGTGAAGAAGGTCATGTCGGTCCACGGGGTTCGGTCTTCGGGGTTCGACGGGTGTCTTGGCGTCCCATGAAGGCATCCTCGGTGCTCCGTGTCGAAGGCATCGGGGTCTCGACGAGGTTCACGATCTTCAGACTCCTGGAAGGAGAACTTGGCGCGACGCCGGGTTCGGGATCAGTCTTGACGCCGGGATCGGTCTTCGGGTCAAAACATCGGGGTTTGGATCCGGGGATCGAGGGTCTTCATGTCCGTGAGGAGAGCTTGGTTTCCGTGAAGGGGAGCTTCGGACTGCGACTTTGTGGTCGATGGCGAACTCGGATGGTCACCCGGGGTTCATCGAATCTGCTCGGCCGATGTCGATCTTGGCAGGGTACCATAGGCATCTCACAGAAACAGGTTGGCCAAACGCAACATGCCCAAAGGTTTCCGTTGTGAACAACAGCGGGCATCACGCATACGGCAGGCTACAGGAACATGGGCAAAGGCCGGCGGCGGCGGATGCGGCCACGAGCAGGAGGCCTCAGGGACGCGCGTGACGGGCGCTGGAGGACGACAGAGCTTGCGCGGCCAACGGGCTCGGGGCGGAGGTCGCGCGCAGGGCGCCGGAGGAAGCGGGGCACAGCCGGCGGAGCTTGGGGGAGGTCCGGCGAGGTGGGGTATGGTGAGGCGACCGGCGACGAGGGGCGGCGGGCGCGGACGGCGGTCGCTGGCCGGGGACGAGGAGGTCGGGGAAGGACGGAGGCGCGCGCGAGGGGGAGAGCTCAGGGCCGGCGATGGCTCACGGTGCTCGGGGATGGCGGGGAGGCGCGGTCGCCGGCGGCGCCCGATGCAGGGAGAAGGGGGGTCGCGGGGAAGCTCTTGGCGGGCGGAGGAGGCCGGAGGAGCGGCGACGGGCGGCGGTCGGCTTGGCTCCGGCGGAGCAGGGGGAAGAGGCCGCATCGGGAGTGGCCACGGCGGTGTGGGCGACGGCGCCGGCTCCGGGCGGCGGTTGGCGGGGCGTGGCCCAGACGAGGCAGAGGGGGGCGTCGCGGCGGCGGAGGGCGAGCGGGGGGGACGCCGGCGGGCGATGGCACCAAGGGAGGTCCCGCGAGGCGCGGCGGCGCGCATGGCGGTGCGGGGGATGGCGGCGCTCGCGAGGGGTAGGTGGGGGGCGGATGGGCGGCTTGGGTCGGTGGAGCGCACTGGAGGAGGGAGGGCGCCGGCGAGGGGGGGTGGCCGGAGGCGGCGCACGCCTGAGAGGACGCAGAGGAGGGTGGGGGCGCGTCGGGTGCGAGGAGGTGGGGAGCGGGCTGAGGGAGGGAGAGAGAGAGGGCCCGCAGGTGGGGTCGGTGGGGGGCCCAGGCGGTGAGGGGGTGGAAGTTGGTTGGTGGGGGTGTGGTCTGCGGGTGGGGCCACGGGCGGTGGGGGCCCCAGCGGTAAGGGAGAGGTTTAGGAGAGTGGGTAGGATGGCTAGGGTGAGAAAAGGGGAGAGGGTGGGCTGGTGGATCGGTGAGGTGGCAGGTGGGTAGGATATGGGTGAGAGGGTGAGGTGGCGAGCTGTGAGTGGTGGGTAGGATAGGATTTGGTGGAACTAGGATTTAGGGGGGGCTGTTTTAGAATGTGTGTTTGTTTTGGTGTTGTTTATTTTAAAACAAGGCCATTTTGAAAATATTTTTTAGGGAAATAAAATATCCGATACGATCGGGGTTTTGCCTTTAAAATAAAGAGGGGTGTTTGTACAACAGAACTAGGCTTTTCGAGAATAATGCAGAAAAACAATGCAAGATGATGGTGATGCAATGCACAAAACAACGCGATTTTCTAGTAGTGGTTTTGCGGGATGCCACATTCCGCTTCGCTGGCGGGTGCGGCGCTAAAGCCCGCACAGGAAGAGCAGGAATAGGGGAGGAAGAGCCTCCATGCCCATCACTATGGCGCTCAAGACACAAAGGATTCCTAGGAGTCGGAGGAGTCGAATCATCTGAAGACTCGCTGGAGCTCCGCGGTCGTTTGCGAGTGTGGTCCTCGCTCGACTCGTTGGCCTCTTCAGCCGGAGATCGTGCCGACGACAGCTCAGACATGGAATCCACCACATCATTATCCGGAGCATCTGGAAAGATTTCGAGCAATGGTGGCACCATGCCCGGCACCTTGAAGATCTGCAGAAAAGAAGAGACGTTGTTAGCAAACAAGAGAAAATAAACATGCATCCAACAAAAGCGCTACGCGCACGAATCTACACCTGTGGAACAGGAAGCGAAGAAGAAAACGGAGGAGTCAGCGACTTCCCCGGGATATCCTCTCCAGCCTTGAACTTCAGCAGCGTACGAAGGTCCCTATCGAGATCTCCCTGGGAGAGATTCTCGACCGAAACTCACGTCGGATCACGGCGCCCAGCATAAAGAAACATCGGGTGCGCCCTAGCCTAGAGGGGCTGCACCCGACGCTCGAGAAACGTGCGGATGATATCCACACCGTTCACTTCTTTCTCTGGAATCAACTGGAGATCCTCCACCCGACGGTAGAGGGCCTCTATCTCCGCTACCTCGCCGTCCAAGATCTGGTTTTTCCAGGACCTCTTCGGCTCGATTATTTGGGAGGAGTCGAAAGGAGCAAGACCAAAATGCTGCCTAGCCACTGTGGAGTCGCGAATGTAAAACCATCGCCTCCGCCAGTACTGGACAGATTCGGACATGGAAAAAGAAAAGAAAAGAATATTGGCCTTGAGGGAGATGATGCAACCCCCAATGGGATACACACCATCCGAACCAGATTGCCTCTTCACGGAATAGAGTTTCCGGAAGAGGCCAAAGTGAGGCTCAATGCCGAGCCAGCACTCGCAGAGGGTGATAAAACAAGCAATGTGAAGAAGAGAATTGGGGGAAATATGATGCAGTTGGATGCCATAGAGAAAGAGCAGTCCACGAAGGAAGTCATGGACTGGGAAGGAAAACCCGCGCATAACGAAGGCGAGAAACATAACCCGATACCCAGTGGGGGACGGGGGATTACCTCGTTGCCTGGGAGTTTGACGACCTCCCTATCCTGCGGGATCAAGCCCCGCTCGTGAAGCCTGCGGAGGTCACTCTCCCGCGTCTCTGATCGCCGCCAACCACCGTCGGTGACACGGGTAGCGGTGTCGCCCTTTTTTCCCTCCGGCGGCGCTGGTACCAGCCGCAGATGATGACTTCTTCGTTTTCCCCATCGCGGTGCGGAGGCGCCAGCGGTGAGAGCGCAAAAGGGAAGAAGGAAATGTGCAAGGATATTCCAGCGCGCAGCAAGAACTCTTAGAGCACAAGGAGGCAGTGAAAACAAGAATAGATGCGGTGAAAACAAACTGCAGCTTTCCCCAATGATTTTAACAACGAAGACAACGAATGACAACCGTCCATCGAGAAGACCTAACGCCAACGGCAGATCTGGCCATACACGTGTCAGCATCACAACGATCCGTCGTTAACACGCCGTCCACTACGCGCGAAAATCGAGGCGACGCCGTAATTATCTCCACGTCACGCGTGACCGGTCAATTCAAGGTCAGACAGTGGGACCTATGTTCGTCCAGTCAAGTCATCTCTGGCGCAGCAGACGCTTGAGGTCATCGAACGTCAGCACTGACGTCATCAAAAGCTACACTAGCAACAGCTACAATTTTTTCGGTTTCAAAGCTAAGAGTACTCACTCGAATCAACGATTCGACCAATTACTCGGGGGCTACTCCTATCAGGAGCGCTGGCTGCGCACCCGAAAGATGCATAGAAGAAAACTGTTACTTCGAGTCCTTCGTCGAGTCTACGACTCCACTATGGACTCGGGGGCTACTCCCATAGGGAGGACGGATTTAATCATCCAAAAAAATTTGTGTCCTACGGAATTACAACTGAACAACGTCTGAATTAAAGTCTCCGCTCGAGTCTACGACTCGAACAGACACTCGGGGGCTACTCCCATAGGGAGCGCTGGTCGCGCACCCTATAAATTCTTCGACTATGATCTTTCGGATCAGCATGCAAAAAAAAAACTTTTCGGCAACTCTGCCCCAACTAAACGTTAAGTGAGCAACGTTCTCCTTGACCACCCGAAAACACCTCTGCGGTGATAAAAATTCGGATGTTGTGTCTGCGACACAAAGATAAGACCTACAGATATCATCTAATGGCCTGGCAACGCACACGACTGCGCTCTGCTAGTAAAAACCCGTGCTAACAGGTGCGATGAAAAATCCCGACGGACGCGTTGGGTACATCAATTAAATTCACTGGAATTCCACTCATGTAAGTCCTCCGCGGCCTGAGTCGAATTACGCCAGCATATGTTCCGGGTTCGAGTTGAGGGACTCAAACCTGAAGAAGATCGTGTTGTTTCGTCCTAAGACAGTTAACTGACCCTGATCCGTAGGGTGAGTCAGGCACACGCATCAACAATCCCTACACATGAACTATTGAAATACATAGTTGCACCCGAAAGATTGCAGAGTCCTCAGCCGAATCTACGATTCGACTGAACACTCAGGGGCTACTGACATGGTTATACCCCGCGGGTACATGATCTCAGCATACCTGGTCCATCCCAAGGAAGGCCCAAGGCAAATATACACCAGCCCATGAAGATTTTCGGGTGGCCAAGGCCCATGACGCTTTCGGATCCTTGGAGAGCAAGACTAGAGTAGATAGGAAATTCAAAGGGGTAAAACCCTAGAACCTGTAACCGACTAGGTCTATGCCCGGGACCTGCCTAAGTCTATATAAAGCCTAGGAGGGCACGACCTAGATCTTCCCCTCATACTTTTCGCATACACACCTCGACGCCAGATTGCATCTGCGCACCCCTGTAACCTTCGGTTCCGCCATAATCAAGAGCAGACAAGCAGGAGTAGGGTTTTCCCTCCGGGGGCCTGAACCTGGGTAAACCTTGTGTCCCCGTGTTTCTTGTTTGCTAACCGTTCCACGATCTCCAGCATCCCCATCTTCTCCAAAACCCAAGTCCATAACAATGGGCATTGATGAGATCAAACCTCGTCAAAGGAAATGAAGGACTCCCCTTGTGAAGACGTCCTTAGCCTCCCCGGCAACGGCTCCAGAAATACTTGATGATGCTCGACGTGGCACTTTGTTGGTAACCCCAAGCGCAAGGTGTGTGAAGAGCAAGCAACAAGTTTTCCCTCGGTTGACACTGAGGTTATCGAACCAGAAGGACGAAGGAAACGTCACACATGTGTTGCAAACAACGTGGAGACCTGCACAACACAAACTCAAGACTTTGCCCCAACGAATCACTGAGGTTGTCAAGCTCACCGGTTTGTTGTAACAAAGGATTAAACGTATGGTGTGGAAGGTAATGGTTTTCAGCAAGTAAACAAGTAACAGTGGAAGATGTATCAATGGTAAAGATTGGACCGGGGTCCATAGTTCACTAGAGGTGATCTCCTTGGATAAACAACATGGCATGAAGGGTAAACAAATTACAGCAGGGCAACTGACAGGAACTGAGCAAGGCATAACAATGCAATTACTAGCCAGAAAGACCCTATGAGGTTGATTGGGCAATACAACAATATACATAGACCGTCATCCAACTGCATCTATGACTAGAAGTCCACCTTCAGGTTATCATCCGAACCCCCTCCAGTATTAAGTTGCAAGCAACAGACAACTGCTTTAAGCAAAGTGTGTAAGGTAAATAGTCCACATGTTCCAAGAACAAGAGACCATTGTTTTCTTCCTAGTAGCACTAGCACATCTAGAACTGAAGATATTATTGTCACTTCCCTTGGAAACTAGAGGCATGAACCCACTATCGAGCATAAATACTCCCTCTTGGAGTCACTAGCAACTACTTGGCCAAGATAACCACTAGAAACGGAGAGCATGCAAGATCACAAACAACACAGACATGATAGAATCATAAAGACAAAACCATTAATCAAACCAACATAATAATCTCAATATCCATCGGATCCCCGCAAACACAACATGCATGATTACAAATAGATTAGATCTTGATCATGAACGGAGCTCACAAGATCTATACATGAAAACACAAAGGAGGAGATACAACCATCTAGCTACTACATGGACCCATAGTCCAAGGTGGAACTACTCACGAATCATACCGGAGAGAAGGCCTCCGGGATGATCTCCCCTCCGGCAGGGTGCCGGGAAGAACTTCAGATCCCCCTGATCTAGGGACGATGGTGGCGGCGGCTACAGACGGTTTCGTGGATTTGTCATCGGGTACTTAGGGTTTCTGTATCGGGGGCTTCTTATAGGCGACGGGGCGAGACCGGGAGGCGGCTAGGGTGCCCAAACCCTAGCCAGGCGCGGGCTAGGGCCCACCCGCGCCTAGGGTGGGTCTGGCCTCCTGGCTGGTCTTCCGGGATCACCTCTGGACTTCTTGTTCCCCACGGAAAGTTATTGCCTTTGTCCTTCGTTCCTTCCAATTCCAAGAATATTTCTTTACTAACTTTTCTAAAACCAAAAACAGCAAAACATGCATCTGGCACTGTTGCAACTTGTTAACAGGTTAGTACCAGAAAACATGTAAAAAAGCACCTCAAAGTGTGGACAAGTAAAGCAAGGTAGATACAAAACAATCATGGAGCATCAAAAATTATAGATACGTTTCCAACGTATCAATACCTTTAACATCCCTAGGACTGGGCATTTTCTCAATTGCTTGAACTTTGGCTCTATCAACTTCAATACCTCTTTCGGAAATTTTATGTCCAAGGACAATTACTTCATTAACCATAAAGTGGCCTTTCTCCCAATTAAGAACAAGATTAGTTTCTTCACATCTCTACAAAACTTTATTAATATTATGCAAACAATTATCAAAAGAAGTTACATAGATGGAGAAATTGTCCATGAATACTTCCATAATTTATTCACAAAAACCATCAAAGATAGCAGACATACATTTTTGAAAAGTAGCAGGAGCATTACACAAACCAAAAGGCATACGCCTATAAGCATAAGTTCCATAAGGACAAGTAAAAGTGGTTTTCTCTTGATCTTTCTTTCTAACAGCAATTTGAGAGAACCCAGAATAACCATCAAGAAAACAAAAATGAGTCTTCTTAGACAACCTTTCTAACATTTTATCAATAAAAGTTAAAGGATAATGATCTTTCTTAGTAACTTTGTTAACCTTTCTAAAATCAATGCACATCCTATAACCAACTACTACTCTTTGAGGAATAAGTTCATTATTTTCATTAGGCACAGCAGTAATTCCTCCTTTCTTAGGGACACAATGAAAAGGACTAACCCATCTACTATCAGCAATAGGATAAATAATACCAGCATCAATAAGTTTCAATACCTCATTTCTTACCACTTCCTTCATCTTAGGAATTAAACGACATTGATGTTCAACAACTGGTTTTGCATCAGGTTCCATATTAATAGCATGCTAACATATAGTAGGAGAAATCCCTTTTAAATCATCAAGAGTATAACCCATAGCTCCTCGGTGTTTCTTCAATACTTCCAATAATCTTTCCTCTTCCTTTCCTAAAAGTTTAGAACTAATAATAACAGGATATATATTTTTATCATCAAGATAAACATATTTAAGATCATCAGGTAGAGGTTTTAGATCTAAACATGATCCTCTTTAGGTGGTAATGTGGTACCCAAATCTTCCACAGGTAGATTATGCTTAAGCATCTCAGGTTGACGAAAAATAATCTCGTCAATCTCATTTATTTCTTCCAATGAAGATCTCACTTTCATGATCTTTTATATATTGCTACAAAGCATCGTTAGGAGCAAGATCAATAGAAGCAAGTTGTTCTACTCTAAAATCTTCATTAGGCAATTCATTTTCATAAGGAGCTTTACAAAATTTATAAAAATTAAACTCGTAAGATTTTGCATCAAATTTAGTTAAAATTTTCTCCTTCTTACAATCTATAATAGCTCCACAAGTGTTCAAGAAAGGTCTACCAAAAATTATAGGACAAGTTTTACTAGCAGCTGAACCAAGTACTAGAAAATCAGCAGGATATTTAGTCTTACCGCAAAGAACTTCCACGTCTCTGACAATACCAATTGGAGAGATGGTCTCTTTATTAGCAAGACGAATAACCACATAAATTTCTTCAAGTTCACAAGGACCAATTTCATGCATAATTTCTCGGTAAAGCTCATAAGGAATAACACTTGAACTTGCACCAATATCACATAAACCATAATAGCAATGATCACCTATTCTGACAGAAAGCATAGGAACACTAGATTTCCTAGTTCTACTAGGATGGGAAACAATATTAGAAGCATCTTCACAAAAGATAATGTGTCCATCTTCGACATTTTTAGTGACAAGGTCTTTCACTATTGCTACTACAGGTTTAACATTAATTTGTTCATCGGGTTCTACAGATTTCTTTGTACTTTTGTTAACAACACTAGTTATCATAGAATGATCCTTTACCTTAGCAGGGAAAGGTATTTTATCAATATAAGTTTCAGGCAAAATACGATCAACAATACAAACTTCAATATTTCTAGCAGGAACACAATTAACAATATCTTTATATGGTGCATGGTACTTGTTCCATTCCTTGTTTGGAATATTAAGATAAGAGGGAAAGTCCTTAAAACAATTTGCAAGTATTTGAGAATCAAGACCATAAATAGCACTAATTTTTTAAAAGTCACCAGTTCCCATAAAAGATTTTATGCATTCATAATCATAATTTATACCTGACTTTCTTCCTTTGTCATTCTCCCATGCTTCAGTATTTTCTTGAATACGGCCGAGAAATCCCATTTAGCTTCTTCTTTCATACGTATAAATGATCCAGTACAAGAAGCATCCAATAAATCCTTATCATGAAGAGGAAGCCTTGCATAGAAGTTATTAATAATAATATTACTGGGGAGCTCATGAATGGGACATTTGAGCATTAGTGACTTCAATATCCCCCAAGCTTGGGCAATACTCTCTCCATCATGAGGCCAAAAAATATATATTTGATTCCGATATTTATGAATCTCACTAGGAGGATAGAATTTAGAATAAAAGAGAGGTACAATTTCCTCCCATTCAATAGATCGGCCATTCTTCATCATCTTATACCATTTCGTAGCTCTGCCTTTCAATGATATAGAGAATAGCTTTATCTTAACTTAATCCATTGTAATACCTGAACACTTGAACAACTCGCATAATCTATGTATAAAGAGCAAATGATCACCAGGATGGACAGTTCCATCTCCAAAATAGCAGTTATTCATAACACGTTCAACAATTTTCATAGGTATTTTAAAAGGATCCAATTCAGCACGCGGTGGTTCATCTACTAACTTAGTAGTGATAGTAGTTTTCCCAAATAGGAAATCAAGTGTGTTATCCATGATGAAATAAAATAACAGATAGAAATAAAAACAATACTTATAGTAGAAATTTCCTTTACCAATTTCCACTCTTGAATAGCGCTTCACTCCCCGGCAACGATGCCAAAAAATAGTCTTGATAACCCACAAGTATAGGGTTTGTATCGTAGTACTTTCGATAAATAAGAGTGTCGAACCCAACGAGGAGCAGAAGTTGTTGACAAGCGGTTTGGATCAAGGATTCACTATAAATACTAGCAAACAGATTTTTAGGGGGTTTTGGTAATGCAGATAAATAAAGTGCGAGTAAATAAAAGACAATAATAATAATTGCAGCGAGTGGCCCAATCCTTTCTTCATCAAAGGACAAGTCGGTTGTATTACTTATGATGACCAAACGTTCTCGAGGACACATGGGAATATTGTCAAGTGCTTTCGCTTCATATAGTCGATTAATCTTCATTGGTTGGATAAGTGTTATGGGGGTGAACCTATGCTAATGTACTACTCCAACTTGGACTAATACATACTCTCTTATGCAATGGTTTCCTAATGGGGGTTTAGGTTTCTGTCACTCCTGCAACCCCACAATTAGTAGCCAAGTACACAATGCATTCTCCTAGGCCCATAAAGGTGAAGTATCTTGTAGTCGACGTTCACATGACACCACTAGAAGAATAGCACCACAACATAAATATCAAACCATTAAATATTACTCAACGTAATTCCGCTACTAACAACATGACTTCTCCCATGTCCTCAAGAACTAAACGAACTACTCACAAGACATCATATGGATCAAGATAAGAGATGAAATAATGATAAGTAGCAATCTAAACATGAACAATAATCCAATGGTTTCACTCAATAGCATCAACTACAACAAGTAATCAACACCGAGAAAGTTTCCCCTATGAACTATACAAGATTCAACCCAATTGTTATAGCGGTATGGCATGGTGGTGATGGTGCTCGTGGTGATGATGATGATCCCGATGAATCCTAGCTCGATGACGGTGTCGATGGAGACGATCTCCCCTCTCCGGGGAGGAATCTCCTCGGCAGATTTCTACTTGTCGGAGAGCTTTTTCTCTCTCTGTAGTTTCTGCCCTGCAGAGGCGGCGGAATATTTCTGTGATGGCTCCCCGAGTCTTAGGTTTTCGGGAGGAAGATATACGCGAAAGGGCGATGCCAGAGGTGGGCCAGGGTGGCCACACCACTTGGCCGCGCGGCCTAGGGGGCGCGCCTAGGGTGGTGTGGGCCCCCTGTGGACCATCTCCACTCCCTCTTCTGGATATCTTCGTCTTCTGAAAAATAGGAATTTCTATAAATTTTCTGGAATTTTCTGATCTTCGGAAATATTGCATCTCGACAGCGCTTTTTCCAGCAGAATCGTGACTCCGGCAGTTAATTCTCCAAAAATCATCAAACATGCAAAATAGATGAAATAACATAAGTATCATCTCTAAATATGAAATATATCAATGAATAACGGTAAATTATGATATAAAATAGTGATGCAAAATGGACGTATGAGTAATCCATTCCCCACACATCAAAGGGTTCAATTATAAGACTATAATTCATTGTCATCTCTTGTATTCTACCTATATTACCCCTTTTCTGGCAAGCATCATAATGTTCTACATACTTGTGTGCGTCTTTGAACAAGGTGGGCCAATAGAATCCGGATTGAAGTACCTTTGTTGCAGTTCGCTTGCATGCATGATGTCCTCCATACGGGTTGTCATGACAAGCTTGCAAAATTGCATTCATTTCATGGTTAGGAACACACTTCTAAATCATTCCATCGGGTACATGATGATATAAATAAGGATCATCCCAAAACCAATATTTAATATCACTAAATAATTTCGTTCTTTGATTTCCTGTCATACCAGGAGGTAGAAATTTTCCTACAAGATAGTTAGCATAATCCGCAAACCAAGGATCATCGATTTCAACATTTGCTAAATATTCTCCTAGAAATTACTCATTTATAGGCATGGGGTCAGTAATTATTCCATCCCTACTTGAGAGATGATCTACTACCGGATTATCCTTACCCCTCCTATCTAATATTTGCAAATCATATTCTTGAAGTAATAAGACCCATATAATCAACTTGGGCTTCACATCCTTTTTCACAAGGAGGTGACGCAAAGCTTGGTGATCTGTATGAACTATTACCTTAGAATTAATGATGTAAGGTCTAAATTTTTCATAAGCAAAAATTATAGCTAGGAACTCCTTTTCTGTAGTAGCATAATTTTCTGAATCTTATTAAGAGTTCTACTAGCGTAATGAATAACATTTAAATTCTTTCCCTCTCACTGTCCTAACACAGCTCCTAAAGCATAGTCACTAGCATCACACATGATTTTGAAAGGTTCATCCCATTTTGGAGATTGCATGATAGGTGCTGAAACTATTTGTTTTTAAGGTTTTCAAAAGCTGCAATGCAGTCATGATCTAAGTAGAACGGGGTATCTTTCTCAAGAAGGTTAGTGAGAGGCATAGCTATTTTTTTTAATATTTACTGTAGGGGATCCCCCCATGGTCCTTCATTTCAAATAAAACCAAATGTCTTATGTATAAACTAACAATCTAAAATTAGAAAATATGTATAGAAACAAAAAAAGACTATACAAAGTAATAGTAAAGTATCTATTCAGGAGTTCAGCTCTGGGATGGTCTTCTTTTTTACTCTATATTTTAGAAGTGAAACATCACTGATAAACCCTGATTTCCAAGAGGTGAATCAAGGTCTTATTCCTTTAAAAAAATTGTCATTTCTCTGTTTCCAAATATTCCAGCAGGAAAGTATAGCAATCTCTATGAAGCATGGACCCTTGAATTTATTTTGCATGTTTCAATATTTCTGGTCCAGAACCTGAACCCCAGACTACTTGTAGGTATTCCCAAATCCTTATACTGAAATTGCACTCAAAAAATAGATGTGCTCTTCAGGGGTATGACAAGGACAGAGAACATAGTTATGATTATCAGAAACATTCCAATGTATTCTGAGCAGCATATCTTTAGTATTAATACGGTCATGGATTATAAGCCAGGCAAAGAACTTGTGCTTGGAAGTACATTTACTTTTCCAGATCCATTGGGAAGGAAAGTGGCTTGGGATGTGCTAGAAATACACCTTGTACATGTCACTGACAGAATAATCTCATGTTCTTGAATGCAGATTTTTCCATTCATCATGTTTATTTTGATGGAGGGTGACATTAGCTAGTTGCAGCTGTAATTGTTGTAACTTAGAATTAGCATCAGTAGATGTTGGCAGGTGAAATGATTTTGACATCTGTGTAATTGAAATTGCTTGCTTAACAGAGCAGTCTTTATCAAGCACATGTGAGAATAAATGTGGATATGTTAAGTTGAGGGGTTTGTTGTTCCAGTTATCCATCCAAAACAATGGTGTGTCTCCTGATCCCACTAAACATTTAGATATTGAGAGATATTCCTCATGCAAGCTCATAATATTACGTGACCAGAAAGATCCACAAACAGTAACAGTATGGGGTACCCTTTCATGATACTATGTGTTCCAGACTAATTTCACCCAAGGCAGATCAAATTTATTGTAAAAGTTATGTAGGTGCTTCATAAGCAGGCATTTATTTTGAATATGTAGATTTATGATGCCTAAACCACTCTTATGTTTTGATTTACAAATCATTTCCCAAGATGCCATAGAGTGCGCCTTATCATCATCCTTTCTCTTTCTCCATAAACAATGCCTTCTTGCTCTGTTTAAGACTTCTATTATTCCTTTTGGAATACTCAAAGAGCTTATGTACTGTAGTGGTAATGAAGATAACACAGAATTCACCAAAACAAGTCTGTCCCTGTAAGACAGGAATGAGGCCGAGGCTGTCAGTCTTCTTTCCACTCTGTCAGTCAGGGGTGATAGATCTTTGATTTTTGGTTTTGTAATCCCCATGGGTAGTCCAAGGTAAGTGAAAGGCATCTTTGTTGTAACACATCCAATTTCCAAAGAAAGGGAGGTAGCCTCATCTTGACTTATATTTATGGGTACCAAAGATGATTTATGATAATTAACTTTTAGTCCAGTGAAAGTTGTGTATTCTTCAAGTCTCTGTCTGAGAGTGTGTAATTGTAGGGTTCGCAGCATAGAAAACAAAATTTTTTCTACGATGGGAACAACTATGTACCAAGATCTATCTACTAGATACAAACAACGGGCGGATGTATATCCGTAGAGAACATACCCTTGAAGACCGACAAAGCTTAACGAGTCCAAACTCGTGGTTGATGTAGACGATCTCTTGCCGATCTCAAGATCGAGAGGAAGTCCTAGCGCCGCAAAACAGCAGCGCATCCGTGCTCGCACACACGTTCGAGGCACCGAGCAACCTCCGCCTCCTCGCTCCAGCGATGCAGCGGAAGCACAACTCTTTCTTGCCGAAAAGCCACCGGGAACATGTATCTCGCTAGTCCGAGACCATGGGGAATAAATTCTAGAGGGGGAGAGAGATCCTTCACGAGGAGGTGTGTTGTGAGAGGAGGAGAGGGGGGACTTTTATAGGGGAGAGGGGGGCACCCAAGGGGCATGGCGCCCAGCCATGGGGCTGCCCCCACCTCTTCCACATTCATGTGGGTGGAGCTCCCACTCAAAATGAAAAGCCTCCACTCCCATTAAAAAGCCTCCACTCAAAAATCCACTCACATGCATTAAATTTCCACCAAATTTAATGCAAGCTCTCATTTAAATAAAACTCTTTTATTTATTTATTCAGAATTTTGTTAATTACTTTAATTAACAAACATTCACATAAAACCCCTTGCTAGTATTCCATTTCACATGCAGAACCAGTTTCAGCAATTTCAACCGAAACAGTTTCGGTGTCTAGTGAAATAAATTCCTGCGCTTTCTTTTTCTTTTCGGCATGAAACTTTTGCTCCAATTGGATGTCGGTGTCTCTTAAGTGTGTCACCCTACGGTTCGTGAATAATGCGGACATGATCGAGACCCCTCTCGGATCAATAATCAGAAGCGGGATCTGGAGACCCATACTGACTCCCACACATTCAACGATGACTTTCTTGTGATCGTCGGAACCTTTTACGCTAGTATCTTAATCCCTTTGTTTCACGATATATTACATGTCCGAGATTCGATCATCGGTATCTCCATACCTAGTTTAATCTCGTTACCGACATGCACTCTTTTCTCGTTCCCGTGATATAACATTCTAGTGATCAAATCACTTGCTTGCAAGCTAATCAATGTGATATCACCGAGAGGGCCCAGAGCATATCTATCCGTCATCGGGATGAACAAATTCCACTCTCGATCCATGGGCCTCAACATAACACTTTATTAGTTCTGAATCCATCTTTATAATCACCCTGTTACGGTGTGACGTTTGATGTTATCAAGAAACTCTTCCGGTGTTAGTGATTGACATGATCTCATGGTCTAAGGATTAGGATCACTTCGTAAGTTGTTATAGCAATATAAACTCAATGACTTTGATCGTAATGCTATACTTCGGATGAATGTTCATCACACCATTACACTAATGTTGTGACCTCGTTATTAACAACATCCAATGTCCATGATTAGGAAACCTATGATCATCTTGTTAATCAACGAGCTAGTTTATAAGAGAGGCATAACTAGGAACTTTCTTTTGTTTATTAAACACACATGTATTAACGTTTCCGTATTAATACAATTATAGCATGTAAAATAAACATTTATCATAAATAGGAATACGATAATAACCACTTTATTATTGCCTCTCGGGCATATTCCCTTCAGTCTCCCACTTGCACTAGAGACAATAATCTAGTTTGAGAACTTTGCGTATTGAACACCTATGGCTTTCTGGTGTTCCATATACGCAATTGCAAGTGGTTAACATAATCTACGGATCTGACGCTTTCAGGTCCGTGTGTATTTGCATGTCTTTGCGTCTCCACGCATCACTCATTCTCCAATGAGATGGCATTGTATAAATTTGGTCTTTTGGTGAGACCTTTAGTTCCTTGGGGTTAAAACACATCGATACTATTGTCATACAATATATCTTTAGTGTTAGCCCGTTGCGAACCACACCTTAGTTTGATAACAAACTACTTGACACAAATTCCCTCCTTTGCTGCTACTATAGCAGTCATATACTTAGCCTTTTGTTGTAGTATTCGTCACAATGTCTTAATTTTGGAACTCTTCCAAATACATCATGGAATCTCCTTTCCATTACATTGTGCCACCCATAGTTTAAATTGAGATAAACTTAATTTGTATCTTGTGACAAAACTAGTATCAATGTAACGCTTTACAATGAACTATTTGTAATTGTTTGTCACCTCTACACAAATATATTCTTAGTTCTTCCAAAAGATCATAAGAATATCCTCACTATCGTCCAATGATCATTTTATGATTCATTCTGGTATATGCTCATAACACTTAGAGCATAGGACATATCTGCATGTGTACATATCATGGTATGATTGATCAAAACATCCTCGTGATTGTACTCATCAAGTGTCAAAGCACTTGAATCTTGTTTCACTTATCAAGTGTCGATACACTTGAATCTTGATTCAATTCCTTTCCATGCAACAAGAACTGTTTCTTGTCGTTTCTATATTGAACTCCTTCAATATCTCATATATGTACGTTTGGCATAAACATATTAGCGTTACAGTCTATCCACTATAGACATTCATGCTAAATATTCGGGTTTTGCCTAAGTCTTTCATCGAAATGAAATTCTTAACCTTTGTCAATAAAAGACACATCATTTCTAATCAACAAGATGTCCTTCACATAATGTATTAGAAATATGTCTCAGCGCTCCCACTTAATTTCTTGCAAATGCAAGCATCTTCATCGTCTCCTGATGGAAAACTCCTTTTCATCATGGTGAAGATTCCAACTCCGCGATGCTTACTTCAACCATTGAAGTTTGCATGCCCTTTTAGCATCCTTTGAATTTAACAAAACCCTTTGGACCGTGTCATGTACACGTCCTAGGTAACCATTCTATTAGAAGAACTTTGTTTTGTTTATTCATCTACCATATACCAAATTATATGTAGTGGTTGCTACTTTAATCCGTTCAGACTAAATATCGCTATGAAAGATCAAATCTTGTCATAGTCAACTCTTTGAACATTATCATAAAATACTTTACGACATGTCGAATATTTCATAGATGTGAGACATCCATGTCTGTTTCTTTATAGATCCAAATACGACCGATAGGTTTTTACACCTTTCCGGAGGGTCTTCCAAGTTCAAAACTTGATTTCTCGTGTATGGAACTATCACGGATTTTATGGCTTCAAGCCATTTGACGGAGCCAGGGCCCATCATCGCTTCTTTGCATATAGTCGGTTCATCATTGTCAAACAATAATGATTTACTCTCAAATCTTAGTATTTGATTATTTATTCGACCTACTTGGTTCAATAGGAACTTAGATCTCCGTGACCACAACCTTTGAGGCACATAAGCTATGAGCATTATGGCAGCCTCCAGAACCATTTCCGGCGCTGCGCAACTCAGCACATTTAGCTAAGGTTCGTTAACCTTATCAAAGTTCTATTGTCCTCCCACTTAACATTTATGAAAAATTCCTTCTTCAAGAAACTTTACATTTCAAGCGACAAACCCTTTTGTCCTCGGTGTTATGGAGGAATAACCAATTGTTATTCGAAATAACCTACAAAGACATGCTCATCCGACTTTGGTTGTAAACATCTTACTTATGTTTAGTATACCAAAATTTAAGAAATGACAACTTGGGTTTTACCCTAAACCATAACTTCCATGGTGTCATTTCAACGGATCTAGATGGAGCTCTTTTCAGTGTAAAAGCGGTAGTCTCTAAAGCTTTAATCTTTTAAAACATAATGGCAGTTTTATAAATAACACCTTTGATCCAACCATGTCTCACAAGGTTTCATTACAAATCTCAAACACTCCATACTCCTATGGTGTTTCGGGAGATGTAAATCTAGGTGTTTTGCTAAACTTGCAACTCAAATAAATCCCTTTATGATAAAATCATAATTCATTTATTTTTCTTGTTACACTTGTAACTCAAATAAATCCCTTTATGATCAAATCATAATTCATTTATTTTTCTTGTTACAATGATTTTCCACTTCATCTTGAAAGTCTTTGAAACATTTTCAAATATTTCATACTTCTTTCTCATTAAGTGAACATTCACTCAAAATTCCGGAGAAAGCATATGAAGTTGAAACCCATCGCTTACGACTACACATAATGGACTACATACATCGATATGTATAAATTCCAATATTTTAGTCGTTCGTTCTTCTTTGGCCTTTGAACGAAGTTTTAATTATCACTTGGAAAGTCTCACAAGCGTCACTTGATCAAATCAAAGACTCCAAAAATCCATGAATATGGAGATTCTTCATGTTTTCTTTCCAATATAATTTAAACAGCGATGTCACTTCATAAGTGATCTTTTCAATCATTTGTCTTGCAACATTTTAGCATTAGGTTTTATGGATGTGATTTCTTCAACTAGATTTGTAAATCACCCATCTTATATGGAATACGGTAATTATTTGAACAACCTTTGTTCTTATAATACCTGATTCAAATAACAATTATTAAAACAAATCTTGAAGTCAAGCTTTGATGTCAACGAGAAATACAAACAATGGTTTGTTTGTTTTCGATGAACGTCATCACATATTCTCTTGCTAGTTACTTAGGCCATTGTGGTTCATGAATTGCGTCGTTCCGTATGAAATTTCATACCAACCAATTCGGTATCCAATACCCAAGAACCACATTGTTTAACAAGCAAAGAATACAACCATAACATGTATATCATATATATACCTAAATTGGATATTTCCAATCTTTTCTTTTCTGCCAAATATATTTTATAGATTCTCTTTCAGCATTTCCTTTTCCTTTTAAAAGAATTTATCAACATCAACAGTGGCGCCATATACATGACACATAGTCCAAAGCGTGTATATTCAAATAATAATACCTTTGGACTTGCACTTTGAAGTAGATCACCATCATCAAAATGATCGGTATTCTTTCAAAATTCATTCTTTAGTAATCTTTTAGTGTAGTAAACATTTTACATACATATTCTATTCACCCTTATCATGACGACTTTCATGATCAAGCTACTTTAGCTTATAAAGGCGAATCGTGAGTATAACATTACTTTCCAAAACCCTTTTGGATGATTAGGATGTCTAGCATCTCCAACCTTCGTAAATTCTCATCCAATATGAGAACATATATTATACTCTATCATATTGCAACAACATTGTTTCAGATATCGTTATATCTGCCACACATGATGGTTTCTGAAACAATTCTTTCAGCTCCTAGATAAACTTGATGTTTAAATCAAGAATCATGGAGGCAAACATGATACTTAAGATACTAACACTGGAATTGTTACTCTCGATTTAATACCAATTATTAAATTTCACGGAGTAAATAGAATTTTGCTGAAAGTTTTGCAATAGGACTTTAAACTTTAGATTGACACTCAACACAATACGATACCAGTTCGTAAAGTATATATCCAGAATTCTATAGTTCTATTATCTCAATTACAACTATGCATATGGTGGTGAACGAATGCCAATGACTACAACAAATTATGCAAATTCACTTTGATTTTATTTATGATAAATTGAGTTCTACTAATCCAAATTAGAAATGAACTCCCACTCAAAAACGACATCCCTCGTGTATTTTTGGTGATTACATGAACCAAATCCACTACACCAAGTCCGATCATCACGTGAGTCGGCGTAGCTTCAAAGGCGAGCATCCATATGGTCATCATATCATAACATATGACTCATGCTTAACCTTTCGGTCCGTGTTCCGAGGCCATGTCTGTACATGCTAGGCTCGCCAAGTAAGAACCTTAGTATTCGCGTGTGTAACTGTCTTACACCCGAGATATGCTCGTGGATTCAAGTACACCCGATCATCACGTGATGTCTTGAAGCGACGAAACATTGTCGGTGCATACTTAAGGAAGAACACATTTTTATCTTGATATCTAAATGAGGGATCATCTTATTATGCTAATAAAACGCCAAACAAGCAATATAAGATGCTATCAAACATCACATGTTTATTAGTGGAATGATATGGTTCTCGCATATGATCTCTATCATGTGCACCGTGGTATGATCACTATCATACCTATATGTGTAAGTCCAAGGTCTATGGATATTACACGTTATGTGTGTTGTAAGAGTATCATCTCATACTTCTACTTACAACATCACCATATCATATCACTAACCCAGCAACAATCTAAACTAGACGCCTCTAATTTATCCATTGCAAATTTTACGTGGCTTAGGGCTTTCGAAGATAGAACCGTTCTTACCTACGAACATGAACCACAACGAGGATAACCAAATTGTTGACAACTCGTTGCAAATTAGATATTGACTATAGTAGGAGAGACAGACACCCGCTAGCCACTTATGCAAAACTAGTTGCATGTCAAGCGTGGAACAGGTCTCATGTGCGAGGACATGTAAAGTTTGTCCGGGCCGCTTCATCCCACTATGCCACCAATATCCAAAGTACAACTAAGAAGCAATAAAATGATCATCATCGCCCACATACTCATATGTGTACTACCCGTGCAAAGTATCTACGCATAGATCCGGCTCTGATACCACTGTAGGGTTCGCAGCATAGAAAACAAAAAATTTTCTACGATGGGAACAACTATGTACCAAGATCTATCTACTAGATACAAACAACGGGCGGATGTATATCTGTAGAGAACATACCCTTGAAGACCGACAAAGCTTAACGAGTCCAAACTCGTGGTTGATGTAGACGATCTCTTGCCGATCTCAAGATCGAGAGGAAGTCCTAGCGCCGCAAAACAGCAGCGCATCCGTGCTCGCACACACGTTCGAGGCACCGAGCAACCTCCGCCTCCTCGCTCCAGCGATGCAGCGGAAGCACAACTCTTTCTTGCCGAAAATCCACCGGGAACATGTATCTCGCTAGTCCGAGACCATGGGGAATAAATTCTAGAGGGGGAGAGAGATCCTTCACGAGGAGGTGTGTTGTGAGAGGAGGAGAGGGGGCCTTTTATAGGGGAGAGGGGGGGCACCCAAGGGGCATGGCGCCCAGCCATGGGGCTGCCCCCACCTCTTCCACATTCATGTGGGTGGAGCTCCCACTCAAAATGAAAAGCCTCCACTCCCATTAAAAAGCCTCCACTCAAAAATCCACTCACATGCATTAAATTTCCACCAAATTTAATGCAAGCTCTCATTTAAATAAAACTCTTTTATTTATTTATTCAGAATTTTGTTAATTACTTTAATTAACAAACATTCACATAAAACTCCTTGCTAGTATTCCATTTCACATGCAGAACCAGTTTCAGCAATTTCAACCGAAACAGTTTCGGTGTCTAGTGAAATAAATTCCTGCGCTTTCTTTTTCTTTTCGGCATGAAACTTTTGCTCCAATTGGATGTCGGTGTCTCTTAAGTGTGTCACCCTACGGTTCGTGAATAATGCGGACATGATCGAGACCCCTCTCAGATCAATAATCAGAAGCGGGATCTGGAGACCCATACTGACTCCCACACATTCAACGATGACTTTCTTGTGATCGTCGGAACCTTTTACGCTAGTATCTTAATCCCTTTGTTTCACGATATATTACATGTCCGAGATTCGATCATCGGTATCTCCATACCTAGTTTAATCTCGTTACCGACATGCACTCTTTTCTCGTTCCCGTGATATAACATTCTAGTGATCAAATCACTTGCTTGCAAGCTAATCAATGTGATATCACCGAGAGGGCCCAGAGCATATCTATCCGTCATCGGGATGAACAAATTCCACTCTCGATCCATGGGCCTCAACATAACACTTTATTAGTTCTGAATCCATCTTTATAATCACCCTGCTACGGTGTGACGTTTGATGTTATCAAGAAACTCTTCCGGTGTTAGTGATTGACATGATCTCATGGTCTAAGGATTAGGATCACTTCGTAAGTTGTTATAGCAATATAAACTCAATGACTTTGATCATAATGCTATACTTCGGATGAATGTTCATCACACCATTACACTAATGTTGTGACCTCGTTATTAACAACATCCAATGTCCATGATCAGGAAACCTATGATCATCTTGTTAATCAACGAGCTAGTTTATAAGAGAGGCATAACTAGGAACTTTCTTTTGTTTATTAAACACACATGTATTAACGTTTCCGTATTAATACAATTATAGCATGTAAAATAAACATTTATCATAAATAGGAATACGATAATAACCACTTTATTATTGCCTCTCGGGCATATTCCCTTCAGTAATTGTTGTGGATCAGCTTGCATGATGATAATAGTGTCATCAGCATATTGGGCAACAGGAAAATCATTGGTGCCTCTATTGGGGATTGGTGCCACTAACCTCCCTTCACTGAAAGCCTTGTTGATAAAGCTCTGTAGCAAATCCCCTGTAAGGTTCCCAACCTTTAATAAGGTAGAGATCCCTGTGTTTACAATGCTAGTCCCTGAATCAATAGCTAGCATCCACAGTTAAGATGTAATATCAATAAACAAAGGTCATAATACAACTTTATAACCAGGAATAAAATAATTTATTACATCTTACATAGCTCATTTGGATATCTCATTTCAATGCAGCAGAATATAACAATAGCATGGGGTCCTTCATCTTCAAAGTGCCACAGGCAAACATGTTGGTTGTAGACTTGTAATCCTATTTCAACATACTTCACTAATATCAAACAAACCTGCAACATAACAAGTTACAGCCACAGGGTCAATACATTTGAATTGTATTGGCAAGTGATACTATGGTAGTATAGTGGATTCTATCATTTATATGCATTTGGTTAAGTGGAGCTTAGGCTTGCTTTGCTCAAAATAGTTTTTACTTATCATTTGAAAACACCAAGTTTTTTTGCTTGACAAAATCACCAAAGGCATCTCCCAATAGAAATTGGTGATCCTTTAACCCTTGTTCAACCACAAGTTTTTAACTTAGAAATTTGGATGAGGAGATTCTTGATAGCTTCCATGTCTTGATGCTCAAATTATCCTTTACCAGGGACATGGCTAAGTACTTAGATTTTACACTCTGCAGAGGTGGTGCACTTTCCCCACAAGACTTGGTTTCACCAAGACAAGATCTTTCAGAAGCCTTCCCATAGACCAGAATGGACGCGTTCCAACATATCAATCCCCTACCACCAACTTTACATCTGGCTAAGTTATTGCAACCTATATGATCCAGGCAGAGCCCATAATGCCAAGTGGCTGCACTTGAAGCTTCTCAACATTTGACATCTCAAATCTCTTTGTTCCTGGGTGGCCATCCACAACTGAGATACACAAGGTAAACCATAGAAATGGGCCTTGTGTAACCACTCAACACAAACATTTCTTTCCATTCCACCCAGGTGATTCATTCACTTAGTTGTTTTATTAAAAAAACACAAGTCCTTGACTTAGAATATTCCATGGCATGATTATAATCCACCCTTGTTTTCTACTAGCTAAGTTAAGCATGATAGTAGTAGGAATATTAACTTAGAATAATTCTACTAAGGTTTCATCTACTAGGATTTCCCATGGCATAGTTTATACTTAGCAAAAATTCCATGCAAGTCCTACTTAGAAATATCACTAATGCATAGTGAAAATAATGGGACAAAAGTATGTAGCATCACTTTCTTTTTCAGTGCGAGGAAATAACGTGGCATTAAGGGGGATTTAAGCCGAGAAATCAGTGCAGCAACGGCAGCGAGGTTTGGGGAAGAGGTCGTCGTGGGGTTGAAGATGCTGACGGGGCAGGTGGGGTCTGGTGGCAGCGCGAGAGAGAGAATGAGAGTGGGGCATGCTAGTCGGCGACAGAGTGGGTTCATTCTACGGTAAGAAAAACTCTTCGGGGAGAGAGCGAGAGGTGGGATGCTGGGCTTAGTGGGCTAGCTGGGTTGGGTCGAACTTTTTCATTTTTTTTGTTCTGTTTCTTTTTCTTTTTACATTTCTAATATTCTGTTTTGATTTTGATTAATCAATTCAAACACTCATTTGAATTCAAACCTTTGCCAAATTTTGTGAATAATCAAACACTGATTAGTAATACATTCTGAAGTCATAATTAGAATAAATCTTTTATTCTTTTTAGGGTCTTTTAATTATTTAAAACAAGCCCTTGCTTTAAAATCAAATAAGATCAAATACATTTTTAATCTTTATTTAAATTTCATTTTTCCACAAAATATTTTTAGTAAGTTCTTATTCAATTATAAGGATGTCAAAATAATTCACTTTGAATTATTTGGAATAATTTTAATATGATTTATTAATCATTTTAAATTGGGTACTTATCTTTATGCCAATGAAATTAAATATAGTTTTAATTCCATAAATTTTATATGGAAATTTCTTTGATCTTATTTAGGTAAATGAAACAACTTTTATTCCACTTGGGTAAATTCCAAATATTATTTTCCCATGATTTAATTAATTATTTCTAATAGGGATTTTTATCTTTATTCCAATAGAATAGGATTTGGTCAAAGTCATTTTATTTTATTTGGAATATTCTTTATCCATTTATTTTATTTGGATTGGGATTATATTCATTCCATTTGCTTAGGTCAAGATTTGATTTGGCCTTTAAATATTCCTCATTATATAATTCTTTCCTTATCTTATAAAATCCATATCTTTTTATTTATAGATCCAAACTTGGTGTATCCAATTTGTAAAATCTTATTTAATATTTATTTATCCTTTTAAATATCTTTAGGATTATTTGCTCACCATTTGGTATGTATTTCTAGATGGTTGCTTTATTAGCTTTGGGAATTCAATTTCCTTATCTTATTAAATTCATAAGATTTTATCTATGGCTCCAAGTGTTTAACTTTGAAGATGCATTTTAAGAGGAATGCATTCCACTTTGATTTAAATTTAGTTGGATTCAAATATCTAACCAAAGTTTGTTCAAGATGGTATTTTAAGTTTCCATTTAGAAATAAAAAGTTTCTTTTCACCCTAAAATTCAACAATTATTTATTTTGTTTATTTATTTTTTCACATTACAAGATTTGGAAAATCTTGGGATGTGACAGGCCACCACCCTTAAAATAAATCTCGTCCCGAGATTTGGGAAAAATAGGGGTTACAAGTTGGCTCAAAGCAACTAGGGTACTACACCCTTAAAAAATTTCCAACTAGATTACTTCTTGGCTTGCTGGGGATCTTGTTGAAATCTCTCTGGGCAAACATCTGCATAGTGCCCTTTGTTTCCACACTTGAAGCATGTGACAAGGCTGAGATCCTTCATAGGCTTTATCTTGTGCTTCATCTTTTATGGACAATTGCTTGCATAATGTCCTTGGTTACAACAATTGTAACATGTGATAAGATTGAGTTCTTCACGTATCTTATGTGGACAAGTTGACACATAATGGCCTAGATCTTTGCAGTTGTTGCACCACACTTGGTTAATCTCCTTGTACTTCTTCTTCTTCTCTGGACATTCATTGGCATAGTGTCCCATCTCTTTGCAATGGCAACATTGCACTTGGCTTTTGTCCTTCTTCTTCTTGGGTTTCTCCAAAGCTAAGAGTGCTTCTTGTTCATGTTCTTCATATCTTATCTCAAAGGTGGGAAAGTTTCCTGGTCTCCTTGACCTTTTCCTTGGATAATACATATGTCTGCTCCTTGGTCCTTTAAATTGAGTCATATTGCATGGAGGTGCAAGCTGAGATTTTCCTTTGTCTTCATCCTTCTTGTTAGAAGTTGTTCCCTTATGGTAGTCTGCAATCAGTTGTTGCAGTCCACCTTGTTTCCTTTGTTGAACTATGGAATAGATGGGGCATTGGATAGGGACATGATTATTTCCTTCACATAGGAAACAAGTAGCTTGAGATGTGAGGCATTGATTATTTGGATGTTTCTCTTCACAATTGGGGCATTGATCTTCATGCTCTTTGGAAGTGTGATCCTTGTCTCCACAAATATTGCAAGCTTGGATTCCTTCTAGAATATCATCATTGTCATCCTTGTTGTCATAAACTCCATGGGAAGAGTTGTCTCCCATGTTGATCATTTGATTTGTCACCTTATGCAACAATTGGGTTTGGGTTTCCAAAAACCTTTGCATGGTTGGATCTACCTCACTGGTGTTGGCTAAAAGTTGAGATGTCACTTGGTTCAACTGGGTTTGGGTTACTATGAGTTCCCTCATGTTGATATCTTGGTTGTTGTTGTTGTTGTCATCCTTGATGTTGGAGTTCCTTGGAGTAGTCATCTGTTTGGGTTGGATTGGGATTAGAATAGGCAGAAGATTTCTAAGGAAATAATTCTAATCACTCATATCTCAATTCACACAAGCAATGAGCAAGCAATCACAACAAACATTCCACTCAAACAACAAGTTTCAAGCACACTTTTAGGCAACAAAATATTTTGTTACACCACATAAGTTGGTGTGTTTGATTTGAACTAAATATGGTGGTCCAACTATATGGTTTACTTGAGATCATTCCATCCTTCTTGGTTGCTTCTTCTTGAATGAGATCATGGTTTCCTTGGGAAAATTCTTGGTCACAAAACTTTAAAGTGATGATGGTTCCTTCTAAGTTGTATTCCCTTAGTCTTCAAGTCTAGAGTAATATTTATTGTCTCACTTGTAGTCTTTAGTGATATCCAAGTTGAAGTCCTTGTTGAGACTAAGGTTGAAGTTACTTGAGTTGATGAAGTCCTTGGTGAAAATATAGTTGAAGTCTTTGGTCATGGAGAAGGCTTTATCCATCAAGTTGAAAATAGAAGAGATGTAGAGTTGAAACCAAAATGGTTGAGGAAAGAGTTTACAAGATTGTTTGTAAATAAGTTTTGGAACAAATATAACTCCTATTTTTCTAACGGGTTTTTGCCCAATCCTAGGGTTACAAATCCTACAGGCAACACTATGCTCTGATACCATCTGTAAGGTTCCCAACCTTTAATAAGGTATAGATCCATGTGTTTACAATGCTAGTCCCTGAACCAATAGCTACCATCCACAGTTAAGATGTTATATCAAGAAACAAAGGTCATAATACAACTTTATAACCAGGAATAAAATAATTTATCATCTTACATAGCTCATTTGGCTATCTCATTTCAATGCAGCAGAATATAACAATAGCATGGGGTCCTTCATCTTCAAAGTGCCACAGGCAAACATGTTGGTTGTAGACTTGTAATCCTATTTCAACATACTTCACTAATATCAAACAAACCTGCAACATAACAAGTTACAACCACAGGTTCAATACATTTGAATTGTATTGGCAAGTGATACTATGGTAGTATAGTGGATTCTATCATTTATATGCATTTGGTCAAGTGGAGATTAGGCTTGCTTTTCTCAAAATAGTTTTTCCTTATCATTTGAAAACACCAAGTTTTTTTGCTTGACAAAATCACCCAAGGCATCTCCCAATAGAAATTGGTGATCCTTTAACCCTTGTTCAACCACAAGTTTTTAACTTAGAAATTTGGATGAGGAGATTCTTGATAGATTCCATGTCTTGATGCTCAAATTGTCCTTTACCAGGGACATGGCTAAGTACTTAGATTTTACACTCTGCAGAGGTGGTGCACTTTCCCCACAAGACTTGGTTTCACCAAGACAAGATCTTTTAGAAGCCTTCCCTTAGACCAGAATGGCCGCGTTCCAACCTATCAATCCCCTACCACCAACTGTCCATTTGGCTAAGTTATTGCAACCTATATGATCCAGGCAGAGCCCATAATGCCAAGTGGCTGCACTTGAAGCTTCTCAACATTTGACATCTCAAATCTCTTTGTTCCTGGGTGGCCATCCACAAGTGAGATACACAAGGTAAACCATAGAAATGGGTCTTGTGTAACCACTCAACACAAACCTTTCTTTCCATTCCACCCAGGTGATTCATTCACTTAGTTGTTTTATTAAACAAAACACAAGTCCTTGACTTAGAATATTCCATAGCATGATTATAATCCACCCTTGTTTTCTACTAGCTAAGCTAAGCATGATAGTAGTAGGAATCTTAACTTAGAATAATTCTACTAAGGTTTCATCTACTAGGATTTCCCATGGCATAGTTTATACTTACCAAAATTCCATGCAAGTCCTACTTAGAAATATCACTAATGCATAGTGAAAATAATGGGACAAAAGTATGTAGCATCACTTGCCTTTTTGGTAGAGAATATAAGTTCACTCCTTGATCTTGCAATATTCACACTCTTCAAATCACTACAATTCAATCAAGCAAGCAATATTTCAAACTACCATTCAAGCAAACATCACATAAAATAATAGAAGCAAAGTAATGCATGCAAGCATGCTAAACTTTGTTTTATTTACAAAAGTGGTTTATAATAGGTTATAAACATTCTAAAACACTTATTGGTCATTTTATAAAGTGGCAAAACTATTTGCAAAAGATTTTACCTATAAACCATTTTTAAACCAAATCATTATTTTATGTGGTTGAAAATGCCTTTATCAAAGTAGCAATCTTTATAGGGTTTACCAAATACATTTTAAATCATAAAACTTGGTGCTTGGGGTCAGAGAGTTTATTCCAAAACATTTCCCAAAGATTTTCTCCCAAAAGTATTTTTAATAAATAAACATTATTTTATTAGACTAGAAATGCTTTAAATCAAAGATTTATTCTTTTGCTTCACCAAATATGTTTTTGAAACTACCAATTGATTTATATGGTCAGTAGGTTCAAAACAAACCATTTTCCAAAGGTTTTATCTCAAAAATCATTTTATAACAAATTTTATATTCCAAACATGCCTACATAAGTTTCTACAAAAACAATCAATTTAACAAAAACATTTTACTAAACAATGTGCATGGTCAGAAAGTACTTGTTTTTCTGAATCCATTGATATAAAATTTGCAAAATTTGGACGTGTGGTTTGGAAGTTATGAATTTTTCAAATTGGAACATCAAATAGATCAAATCCTGGTTTTTATAAACAGGCAGGGCCACGTGGCGTGTTCCTATTCGTCTGTACCGCTTCGTGCGAATCATGCAACGAGGAGCATTAGATGTTAAACAGATCGTGCGGCTCTGATCAAAAGATACCTCTTCGCTTAGTCAACCTATCGTGGCCACGCGATCAAGATCCTACGATGCTCAGCACGCTAGCCATCGAGTGGCGGCGCTGGCGGCGGCAGGTGGCGACGCGCGCTCTGTTCGCGGTGGTTCTGGCGAAGCAGGGAGGAGAGGATGGAGAGAATATGCGCATAGGGTTCGCAGCGTCGTGGGGAAGCTCGAGGCGGTTTCCTTTTGTCAAGGGGCGCACAGAAGCGACGGCGATTACTCGTCGGAGTCTGCACGGTGTCGGGCATGCTCTGGTCATCGCAGTTGGCGAGGCTACAGGCCACGGGAAGGAAAATAACAGTTGCGTTAGATGCGTACGGGGTCTGCGATCATGTGTGCATCAACAAGAGGTATGGGGGTGGTCAGTTACTACCTGGAGGGCTCGTCGGAGAAAAGACAGACGGCGGCGCTGCTGGTCGTCATTGTTGCCGATGCAGGGGGGCACGCGCGAGCGAGATGAGGGTGCAGAGAGAAGCGCCAGGGACTGGGGGTCACGCTCGTGTGCTCGAGGAGGCGAGGGGCGGCGGGGTTTGGCCGGAATTGGAGATGGAGCTCGCCGGAGGCAGTGGGGGTTCGGAGATTATTCTGAGCAGCCTGGTGGCTCTCGAGGCGTGATGTTTGGGGGGAAAGAAAGAGGGGAGCCTGGCGATTAATAATGCATGGTCATGGCGAGGAAATAACGCGGCATTAAGGGGGATTTAAGCCGAGAAATCAGTGCAGCAACGGCAGCGAGGTTTGGGGGAAGAGGTCGTCGTAGGGTTGAAGATGCTGACGGGGCAGGTGGGGTCTGGTGGCAGAGAGAGAGAGAGAGAGAGAGAGAGAGAGAGAGAGAGAGAGAATAGGAGTGGGGCCTGCTAGTCGGCGACAGAGTGGGTTCTTTCTGCGGTAAGAAAAACTCTTCGGGGAGAGAGGGAGAGGTGGGCTGCTGGGCTTAGTGGGCTAGCTGGGCTGGGTCGACCTTGTTCATTTTTTTTTGTTCTATTTCTTTTTCCATTTCTAATATTCTGTTTTGATTTTGATTAATCAATTCAAACACTCATTTGAATTCAAACCTTTGCCAAATTTTGTGAATAATCAAACACTGATTAGTAATACATTCTGAAGTCATAATTAGAATAAATCTTTTATTCTTTTTAGGGTATTTTGATTATTTAAAACAAGCCCTTGCTTTAAAATCAAATAAGATCAAATACATTTTTAATATTTATTTAAATTTCATTTTTCCACAAAATCTTTTCAGTAAGTTATTATTCAATTATAAGGATGTCAAAATAATTCACTTTGAATTATTTGGAATAATTTTAATATGATTTATTAATCATTTTAAATTGGGTACTTGTCTTTATTCCAATGAAATTAAATATAGTTTAAATTCCATAAATTTTATTTGGAAATTTCTTTGATCTTATTTAGGTAAATTAAACAACTTTTATTCCACTTGGGTAAATTCCAAATATTATTTTCCCATGATTTAATTCATTATTTCTAATAGGGATTTTTATCTTTATTCCAATAGAGTAGGATTTGGTCAAAGTCATTTTATTTTATTTGGATTATACTTTATCCATTTATTTTATTTGGATTGGGATTATATTCATTCCATTTGCTTAGGTCAAGATTTGATTTGGCCTTTAAATATTCCTCATTATATAATTATTTCCTTATCTTATAAAATCCATATCTTTTTATTTATAGATCCAAACTTGGTGATTCCAATTATTAAAATCTTATTTAATATTTATTTATCCTTTTAAATATCTTTAGGATTATTTGCTCACCATTTGGTATGTATTTCTAGATGGTTGCTTTATTAGCTTTGGGAATTCAATTTCCTTATCTTATTAAATTCATAAGATTTTATCTATGGCTCCAAGTGTTTAACTTTCAAGATGCATTTTAAGAGGAACACATTCCACTTTGATTTAAATTTAGTTGGATTCAAATATCTAACCAAAGTTTGTTCAAGATGGGATTTTAAGTTTCCATTTAGAAATAAAAAGTTTCTTTTCACCCTAAAATTCAACAATTATTTATTTTGTTTATTTATTTTTTTACATTACAAGATTTGGAAAATCTTGGGATGTGACATCCCCCCCAAAGAACATATAACAGTGGAGAAAGAGGATCACCTTGTCTAACACCATGCTTACAGATAAAATTTCTTCCAGGTACCCCATTCAGTAGAATAACCGAAGATCCAGATGCTAGTATTTCTTTGACCCAACCAATGTTGATTTCATCAAAATCCTTACATTTCAAAATTCTGATTATTGCTTCATGTTCAATTGTGTCAAATGCCTTTTCAAAGTCCAATTTTATTACCACTGCCTATTTCTTTGAGGCATGACATTGATGCAGGTATTCAAAATTCCATCCCAAACAATCTTGTATTGTTCCGCATTTGATGAAACCATATTGGTTCTCATGTATACACCTTTTTATTTGCTTCTGCAACCTATTTGCAGCCAATTTTGTTAGGAACTTTAGACAGGTGTTTGTAAGAGAGATAGGCATGAAATCATTAACAGACTCAGGAGAGTTCTTCTTGGGAACCAACATAATGAAGGAACCATTAGTGCTTGCTAGAGGAGTTAAACCCTTGTGAAAATCATGCCATAGTTTAATAAAGTCATCCTTAATGATATGCCGGTATTTCTTAACAAACATCCCATTCAAACCATCAGGCCCTGGAGCTTTATCAGTCTTCATATACTTAACAACATCTTCAATTTCATTTGTGCTGAACTCCTCAGATAGACATTCTAGATCATCAATTTTTGAGATAAAGTCAGATATGTCTGGCCTGCATTCAGTAGGGAATGAAACCCCCATTCTGTTTTTATAGCATTTCCATAAAGACTCCGCCGTATATTTATGTTGTACTAGAGTATTTCCATCTTCATCCTTAATTTTATTTATAACATTATGCATGTATCTTTCAGTAGCTTTAGCATGAAAATATTTAGTACTTCCTCCAAATTTGACCCATCGTATTATGCATCGGTTTTTCCAGTATGTAGACTGAGTGTTGAGTAGCTTCTTGAGGTGCAATTTAACAATATTCCTGAAATTAAACTCAGGTATGATCAAAGATCTACTATCCTCAAAAGCATCCAGCTCAAGAATGACTTTGTTACACCTGTCAATCAGAAGTTTAATGTGTGATAGCCTTTTCCCCCATCTCTTCAAAGCATATATTAAAATTTTGAACTTTGCAGTAATGATATTAGCAATAGAGCCCTACTTAACTGGTTGCTTCCAGGAATGTTCCACCACTTGGAAGATCCTAGGCTGCTCAATCCAAATATTCTCAAATCTGGATTTTTTTGCTCTTGGGATTGTAGTTGAAATACTGACCACACAAGGTACATGGTCAGAAGTTGATTTTGATAAAGGATTGACCAATGTGTTGGGATATTTTAAGGTCCAGTCATGAGTTGTAAAAACAAATCCAGTTGTTCTAACAGAGGGCTTGCTTGCACATTTGACCAAGTAAAATTTCTTCCTTTTAAAGGCAATTCCAACAAACTAAGGTGGCTAATAATGTTGTTAAAAGGAAGATGTCATTGAGATCAGCCCCATCCTTATTTCTATTATCCAGTGACCTAATGAAGTTAAAGTCCCCCAATAGTAGCTAGTCTTCATGAATTGGGATATTTAAATCATATAACCATTGTACAAAAAGATCTCTCTTCAGTCCTCTACATGACTCATAAACATTTACAAGTGTCCAAGTATCTGAGTTATGGGTTGAGGCAAACTTGATTTTTATTGCTGAGTCTGTTGCTTCCATTACTGAGCCAACAAAAACAAAGCTATTTTAGCAAAATCTTTTATAAAACGCTTGTAAAAACCCGCATGTCCAGGAAAAAATTGTAAGCTTTTTATGTCCTGAGGTATTGGAAGATTTTCTATAGCATTTATATTAGTCTTATCTATTTCTATACCCTTCTCTGAAACCTTATGTCCAAAAACTTTACCTTCTCTTTCCATGAAACGACATTGCTCCCAATTCAAAACTAAATTTGATTGCCTGCATCTCTGCAAAACTTTGGTTAAATTGTAGAGAAAATTATCAAATGTTGTACCACAAATAACGAAATAATTTGTTAGAACTTCCATAGTCTTCTCAACAAGATCATCAAATATTTTTATAGCACATTCTTGAAAAGTTGCAGATGCATTACATAAGCCAAACGGAATTAATCTATAAGCATATGTTCCATAAGGACAAGTGAAAGTTGTTTTCTCTTGATCTTTTGGTTGTATAGCAATTTGAGAATACCCGGAATAACCATCAAGAAAACAGAAATAAGAGTTATTACTGAGTCTTTCTAAAATTTTATCCATAAATGGTATAGGTTTATGATGTTTCTATGTCTCACGGTTTAGTTTCCTAAAATCAATGCACATGCGATATCCAACAATAGGTCTTATAGGGACTATCTCAACATCCTCATTCATAGCAGCATCAAGACCACCTTGTCTTGGTATGCAATGAGCTGGGGTAACCCATTTACTTTCAGAAATAGGATATATTATGCCAACGTCTAATAAGCGTATAACTTCTTTTCTTACTACTTCCTTCATTTTTGATTAAGCCTTCTCTATGTGTCAACTACGGGTACAACATCATCAAGCATGGTAATCTTATGTGTTACAATAGATCGATCTATTCCTTTAATATCACTTAGAATATATCAAAATGCTTCACAATGCTTGATCAAGACCAAAATGAGTTTATTTGTTTCATTTTCTGATAAATTTTTACTACTAATAATAGGACATTTATTTCATTATCTAAGAACTCATACCTCATATCATCTAGAAGTCGTTTCAATTCAATTAGCGGAGGTTCTTCATCTCCTTTTCTTACCAATTCTTCATAGTCATGTGGATTATGCGCTTCCAGAATGGAATCAAGGTAATCATCCATTTATTCTCTTTCCTCATCATCTAGTACCTCCTCCCAATTAATTAAGTGATACGTCGTAAACCTATCTATAATCTTTGATGCTCCATACTTGTTTAGTATCAACTTTGTTGTTTTGTCTACACTTTGAGGTATTTTTTATACATTTTCTGGGACTAACCTATTAACAAGATGTTGTAGTGCCAGTTGCCTGTTTTCTACTGTTTTTGGTTAAAAAATCTAATAAGCAAATATTCTCGGAATTGGACGAGACAAAAGCCAAAGTCAATATTTTACCAGAGAGAAGACGGAGTCCAAACGGCAACCGAAGGGGGGCCACAGGGTGGCCACACCCTAGGGCCGCGCGGGTCAACCCTAGGGCGCGCCGCCCTATGGTGTGGGCCCCCTGGCCGGCCTCCTGCCTCGACCCTTCGCCTATAAAGTAACCTTGATGCAGAAACCCTAAGTACCCGATCCAATCTCCACGAAACAGTTTGTAGCCGCCGCCACCATCGTCCCTAGATCAGGGGGATCTGAAGCTCTTCTCGGCACCCTCCAGAGGGGAGATATCATCCCGGGGGCCTTCTTCATCACCATGCCAGCCTCCGGTATGATGCGTGAGTAGTTCACCCTTGGAATATGGGTCCATACAGTAGCTAGATGGTTGTTTCTCCTCCTTTGTGCTATCATGTTTAGATCTTGTGAGCTCCGTTCATGATCAAGATCATCTATTTGTAATCATACATGTTGTGTTTGCGGGGATCCGATGGATATTGAGATACTATGTCAGATTGATTATTGATTCTATCATGTCTGTGTTATTTGTGATCTTGCATGCTCTCCGTTGCTAGTAGCTATCTTGGCCAAGTAGATGCTTGTGACTCCAAGCGGGAGTAATTATGCTCGATAGTGGGTTCATGCCTCTAGTAATCTGGGGAAGTGACAGGAACCTCTAAGGTTGTAGATGTGATGTTGCTATTAGGGAGAACACAACAATCTTTTGTTCACGGAACAATTATATTGTTTACTTTACACACATTGATTAATGCAATTATCCGTTGCTTGCAACTTAATATTGGAGGGGGGTCGGATGATAACCTAAAGGTGGATTATTAGTCATAGATGCAGTTGGATTACAGTCTATGTATATTGATGTAATGCCCAATCAAATCCCATGGGAGTCGTGATGACTAGTATATGCATTGTTATGCTTACTCAATCTGTCAATTGCCCCGCTGTAATTTATTCATCTAGCATGTTATTTATCTTAAGGAGAACACCTCTAGTGAACTGTGGACCTCGGTCCAATCTTTATCATTGATATATCATCTACTATTACTATTTACTTTCTACAAGCAACTACTCCCTTTGTTTGGAAATATAAGATGTTTTAGGTTTGTGAATGAGATGTATCTACACATATTTTAGTGTATAGGTTCAAATGAATCTAAACACTAAAAGGTGTCTAGATACATCTTATTCACAAACCTAAAACATCTTATATTTCTAAATGGAGGGAGTACTATCTTCCACACTATATGTTTAATCCTTTGTTTTCAGCAAACTAGTGAGATTGACAACCTCACTTTAAGTTGGGGAAAAGTCTTGAGTTTGTGTTGTGCAGGATTCCAAGTTGTTAGCAACACCTTGGAGTTGTTTCCTTACTCCTAATGGTTCGATAACCTTGGTTTCATAACTGAGGGGAAACTTACTATTGTGCTCATCATACCTTACTCTTGGAGTCTCCCAACGAAGCTCTATAGTGATCTAAGCCATCATTAAGCTCCTCTCTAATTCATCTTGCGAAGTGCTGAAATGAATTGCGGCTAGCTCGGCAATAGTTTTCCCTTACTTGATATCTTCCTCTTCATATGGCCTCTTTTTAAGTTTGGTGAAGTGGAATGTCATTTCCTCTTCTCCAAACATCATTGAAATATTATCAATTCGATCTTTGGTTATGGAGACAAAAGGCCTGCCAAAAATAATAGGACAAAAAGAATCTCGAGGCATATCAACAATATAAAAATCAAGGGGGTACATAAGTGTTCCAATCAATACAGAGATATTTCTAATAACACCTTACGGTTTTATATTAGTTCTATTTGACAATTTAATAGTAGTGTCTACCAGTTCCACATCTGGATTATTTAAATTGTAGCGAAGTTCCTCATAAAGTGATGAAGGCATGATGTTTATTGTGGAAATCATCTCACAAATTCTGTATAAGGAAGTTTCCCCACAATATATTGGAGTCATAGGCTTAAAAGTTTCATTACCTCGTACCTTACCTTCGATGAATTCTGAAGTTTCAAGGTCTAGCGTAACCACTTCATTATCAATGGTTCGTGCTTCCATAAGATCATTTAATATAACAATATTTGCATTGGTAGCATCGGGGTTCTTTTCTGGTTCCTTTAATATTATCTTTATGTGTTCTTCCTCTCTGCGCTTTTTCTTGATATTCTCTTGAATAGGTTCAGAGGAAACCTCTACTATTGGTGCATTTTTCTTGCACGCTTCTTTTCTTCGAGGGGTTTATAGTATTTCCATTCTGTAGGTACCTGTAGATGCCCTGCATAATTCTCAATAATTTTATTTAATGAGTAAGAAGCAATACCGAGAGTTTTAATCATTGCACAGTCTTTTCATCTGCAAGAAAATCGTTAACACAAGAATATTCAGAAGAACTTTTCATAATGCTCTCCTCATCTTTAATATTTTGTGTTGTCTCCCTCATTTTCATTATTAATTTCTAGGCTTCATCATAAGTATAGGATAGAAAACTGCCATTAGAAGCAGTATATAGGCTCGTTCTATTTTTATTATTAAGCCCTCCATGAAAAGTGTGAGTGATTAACCAATCAGGCAAACAATGATGGGGCAATTATCTAGATAAATTTTATACCTCAGATATCCTTCCTATAAACTCTCATCAGGAATATTTTTAAAACTGATAATAGTACCTCTCATCCTGTGAGCTTTGCTTTCGGAGTAATACATTGATAGGAAATTGGTTGTCAATTCTGTCCAAGTCCTTGGTGCTTCTGCATAAAAATATCAATACCAGTTGCAAACATTATTTGAGAGTGTTTGTCTAAACAACTGGACTTTAACCATATCAAGATTACAGTTATCGAACATAAAGGAACCAAAAACATCTTCAAAGAATTGTAAGTGACCATATGGACTCTCTCCATCGGTTCCTGCAAATTTCTTAGAGTGTAGAAGTACAAATAATAAAGGATGGATCTCAATACCATCAGGATTTATGCTTTTGTTGACAGCATCCATGGGCAACCCATTTTCCTAACTGCCTCAAGCTGGATTAAATGTTGAGTCTTTTCCATTGTTATGGTCCTGCAACTTAAATAAAAAATTAGTACAATGAAAGTAAATAACTAAACATAAAGTGACATGTAGCGCTAAGCTCCTCGGCAACGGCCCTAGAAAATAGCCTGATGACTGCAAGTGCACAGATCGTTTGTAGCTAGTTTCGAAATAAAGATATCAATCCCATAGGGAGCAGTAGGCAAAATACTAAAATGATTTTAACTAAAACTAAACGAAGTACTTTAGGAATAATTTTATGATGCAAGAAAAGTAGAATTGTTTTTGGTTTTTGATTAAGCAAAGAAATTAAATAAAGTAAAGTAAAACTTAATGCAGAAAGTAGGAATCACGTATGTAAGAAAGCTTGGAACTACAATAGGGAAAAAGGCGTTCTCGGGGAGTGGTGGATACACTGCTAGCAATTTAGATAGAGTAATTGAGATTGTCATAGCAAATATTCTCATAACATGTATGTGATACGTCGGAAACGTATCTATAATTTTTGATGCTCCATGCTTGTTTAGTATCTACTTTGCTTTGCTTTGTCTGCACTTTGAGGTTGTCACATCCCAAGATTTTCCAAATCTTGTAATGTGAAAAATAAATGAATAAAATAAAACTTTGTTCATTTTCAGGGCCAGAAGAAACATTTGAATCCAATTGGAAGTCTTCAAACCTATTTTGAACAAAGAAATCCTAAAGGGATTAAAAAAGATAAATATTTAGTAAAGGAAAATTAAAAATATGTTACTACTACTTTGAAATCTTTTTATAAAGGCTTTGGTTTTCAAAGGCAAAAGAAATATTTAAATAAAGATTATTTTATAGAGCCAAATTAAACCTTGGACAAGCTTTTGAAAATAAAACATTTTGTTTTGATTAAAAATAGTAAAGGTTTATTTAAATAAAATAATAAGGATTTAATATCCAATTTTATTTAAATAATGGCTTTTCCCATTTTAAATAAACACTAAAACTTATTTATTTATTTTAAATAAGTTTTCCAAATATTTTATATTCTCAAGTAAAACCTACTAAAATGTTTTGGTTTTATTTTGGTTTTCAAAATAAATATTTTAATAAAACAAATCCTATTTGATTTAATAATAAGGGTCTATTGTATTTAATTAATAATGGACCCTAAAATAAAAGGTTATTTTGTTTTAAACAAGTTTCCAAAGTAATCTTTATTTCCAAATAAAACCTACTGATTTGGTTTTGAAAATATTTGGATTTCAAATGGAAATTTTATTAATTAAATAAACCCTATTTTATTAAATAACTAAAGGACCATTTTATTTAATTAATGAATGGATCCTAAAAATGAATAAAAATATTATTTTTATTATGGAATTTTGGATTATGCTACTGAACAGAACCAAGTTCAAAAGTTGTGAAGTGTGGTGTTTGTTTGAATTGATTTGGTTGATTGGATTGTTTGTTTGAAATTCAAATCAGTAAATAGAAATGGAAAAAGATAAATCAATCAGACAAAAAAAAATAAGAACAAGTCGACCCAGCCCAGCCGGCCCAACTAACCCAGCAACAACCCACCTCTCTTCCCCAGCGAACCGTTCTTTTCCACTCACACCCGCACCCGCAGAATCAATGACAAGTGGACCCTCCCCCTCACTTCCTTTCTCGCTGGCAAGCAGACCCCACATCCCCAGCCATCGTCTTCAACGAGACCCCGTCGCCCTGCCATTGCAGTGAGATTACTCCGGCGTTGATTACGCATGAAGGAGGCTTTGATTACTCGTAATAACCATGCCCCTTTAAACGCCAGTGACTCCTCTCCACTTCCCCTGTGTTTCCCCCATCTCAACACGCCCCCAGGCCGCGGAATTTTGCCCTACACTCCCTCTGCTCCGACGACGCTCCGGTGAAAATTCTGGCGACCCAACGCCGCCCCTTGCCTCGTCGACCTCGCACACATACTCCACGCATCCAGGCGCATCTCCCCGAGCCATTCATTCATCCGCGAGTGCCCTGTAACCTCGGCTTCGTCGACACTAAGCGTGCGCCGCCGTCTGCCATTACTCCGTCAAGCACCCCAGGTGAACTCCGACCGCCCTAAGCTCTCTCAAGGATGCACGCATCTTCCCCAGGTCATTCCACGTCTAACCATGCCTCCACTTTGTCTTAGCCCGGTCCTAAACAATGCCAGCAGCGACGCCTGAACGCATCCGACGCCAGGAGCAACTCCGGCGAGCCATTACTCTCACCTCCGTGCACCCCTTCGCCAGCCAGTGCCTCCTTGAGCTTCCCCAGGCGTCTGCGAGCACGGTGAGCATATTATTTTCCTCCCTCGCTTCCTGTAGCATCGACCCCGCCGTCGTCTGACCGTCGCCACCGCGCGCAGCTGTCAAGCGCCGCCCGTCCTTGGCCTAGTTACTTTGAACCGTAGGATGAGAAACATCTGGCTAGGATTAGATCTGATCGAAACGGTACGCGTCCATCTGTGCCGCACGTTTCCAGTTAGATCCAATGCACCCCGTAGCCGATCCCAAGCGAACCGTTATTGCCCAATCAGGGACAGCCACGTGGCCAGTTTCTGTTTAAAATAGAATTTGAAAACAGATTTGTATGCATATTTGAAAACCCTATAACTTTTAATCCACACGTCCAAATTTTGCAAATTTGGTATCATTGGAATCAGGGGAACAAACCCTAGCCAACCATGCCCTTAGTTTAGCAAATAGTATCCGTTAGCTTGTTTGAATTTGCAGAAACATTTGTATGCTTGTTAAGGATGTAAAAATTGTTTGAAAATGAATTTGGGGTTAAAATCTTTGGTAATTGGATTGATTTGAACCTAATGACCCTAGGAAACACTTTGTGGACTCAAAAATGTATTTGGTGAAATAAAATAATGATTCTTTGATTTAAACCCATTTCTAGACAAATAGAAATGTGGTTTATTTATTAAAAATGATTTTGAAGGAAAACTTTTGGGAAATATATTGTTTTAAACTCTCTAACCCCAAACACCAAGTTTTATGGTTTGAAAACATATTTGGTGAACCCCATAGATTAATGCCTTAGTAAAAATATTTCTACACCACATAAAATGATACTTTGTTTTGAAAATGGTTTTTGTAGTGAAACCTTTTGCAAATGACTTTGCCACTTTACAAAATGACCATTAGGTGTTTTAAAAAGTTTATGACCCATTAGGAACCACTTTTCAAAACAAAACAAAGCTTGGCATGCTTGCATGCATTACTTTGACTTTGTCATTTTATGTGTTGTTTTGCTTGATTGGTAGATTGAACTTGTGCCTTGCTTGATTGATTTGTAGTGACTTGAAGAGTGTGATTTTTGCAAGGACAAGGAGTGAACCCATACTCTACCGAAAAGGCAAGTGATGCTTCATAATTTCTATCCCATTACTTTCACTATTGCATTAGTGATTTTGCTAAGTAAAACTTGCATGGATTTTGCTAAGTATAAACCTTGCTATAGGAAAACCTAGTAGATGAATCCTTAGTAGGATTTTCCTAAGTTAATATTCCTATTACTATCAAGCTTAGCCTAGCTAATAGAAAACATGGTTGGAATATATATTCACACTATGGAAAAATCTCTAAGTCTAAGGACTTATGTTTTTGTTTAATAAAACAACTAAGTTAATGAATCACCTGGGTGGAATGGGACTTGCTTGGTGGATTTTGGTTGAGTGGTTCACAAGGCCCATGTTTATGGTTTACCTTGTGTATCTCACTTGTGGATTGCCACCCAGGAACAAAGAGATTTGAGATGTCAAATGTTGAGAAGCTTCAAGTGCAACCACTTGGCAATATGGGCTCTGCCATGATCATATAGGTTGCAAGAACTTAGCCATATGGACAGAGGGTGGTAGTGTTTGATAGGTTGGAGCGCGTCCATTTTGGTCTAAGGGAAGGCTTCTAAAAGATCTTGTCTTGGGAAACCAAGTCTTGTGGGGAAAGTGCACCACCTCTGCAGAGTGTAAAATCTAAGTACTTAGCCATGTCCCTGGTAAAGGACAATTTGAGCATCAAGACATGGAAGCAATCAAGAATCTCATCATTCAAATTTCTAAGTTAAAATCTTGTGGTTTGAACAAGGGTTGTTTGAAATCTTCAATCTTTGATTGAGAGAAGCTTTGGAAAAGATTTTGTCAAAACAAAAAACTTAGTATTTTCAAAATGTTAAGGAAAATCTATTTTGAGCAATGCAAGCCTCAACTCCACTTATCCAAATGCATATAGATGATAGACTCCACTATACTACCATAGTATCACTTGCCAATACAATTCAAATGTATTGACCCTTGTGGCTGTAACTTGTAATGTTGCAGGTTTGATTGATTTTTGTGAAGATTGATTGATTAGGATTACAAAGTCTACAACCAACATCTGCCTGTGGCACTTTGAAGATGAAGGACCCATGCTTATAGTTATTTCGCTGCAATGTAATGTAATAGCCAAATGAGCTATGTAAGATGTAATAAAATTATGTTATTCCTGGTTATAAAGTTATATTATGACCTTTGTTTCTTGATATTACATCTTAACTGTGGATGCTAGCTATTGATCCAGGGACTAGCATTGTAAACACAGGGGGCTCTATCTTATTAAAGATTGGAACCTCTACTGAGGTGTTTTTATATCTTTTCTGGAACTAACCTATTAACAAGTTGCCACAGTGCCAGTTGCTTGTTTTCTTCTGTTTTTGGTTCCAGAAAGGCAGAAAATCAATATTCTCGGAATTGGACGGGACAAAAGCCAAAGTCAATATTTTACCGTGGGGGACACGAAGTCCAGAGGGGAGACGGAGAGGCGAACCAGGGCCACCACCACCCCCCTAGGCGCAGGTGGGCCCACCCCGCGCCTTGGTAGGGTGTGGCCCCCTGGCCGCCTCCCAGCCTCGCCTCTTCGCCTATAAGATGCCCCCGATGCAGAAACCCTATGCACCCGATCAAAACTCCACGAAACCTTCTGTAGCCGCTTCCACCGTCGTCCCTAGATCGGGGGGATCTGAAGTTCTTCCCGGCACCCTATCGGAGGGGAGATCATCCCGGAGGACTTCTTCTTCGATATGATGCGTGAGTAGTTCCACCTTGGACTATGGGTCCATGTAGTTGCTAGATGGTTGTATCTCCTCCTTGTGCTTTCATGTATAGATCTTGTGAGCTCAGTTCATGATCAAGATCTAATCTATTTGTAATCATGCATGTTGTGTTTGCAGGGATCCGATGGATATTGAGATTACTATGTCAGATTTATTAATGGTTTTGTCTATTTGATACTATCATGTCTGTGTTGTTTGTGATCGTGCATGCTCTCCGTTGTTAGTAGCTATCTTGGCCAAGTTGTTGCTAGTGACTCCAAGAGGGGGTATTTATGCTCGATAGTGGGTTCAAGCCTCTAGTTTCCAAGGGAAGTGACAGAAATCTCTTCGGTTGTAGATGTGATGTTGCCACTAGGGATAAAACAATGGTCTCTTGTTCATGGAACAAGTGGATTGTTTACCTTACACACTTTGCTTAAAGCAGTTGTCTGTTGCTTGCAACTTAATACTGGAGGGGGTTCGGATGATAACCTGAAGGTGTACTTCTAGTCATAGATGCAGTTGGATGGAGGTCTATGTATATTTTTGTATTGCCCAATCGAATCTCATAGGATCTTTTTGTCTGGTGACATGGTTATACCCTACGGGTACACGACCTTAGCATACCTAGTCCAGCCCAGGGAAGGCCCACGAGAACATGCGCCAGCCCATGAATACTTTCGGGTGGCCAGGGCCCATGAAGCCTTCGGATCCTTGGAAAGCAAGACTAGAGTAGATAGAAAATTCAAAGGGGTAAACCCTAAAACCTGTAACCGACTCGATCTGTGCGTGGGACCTGCCTATCTCTATATAAAGGCTTGGAGGGCACGACGAGGAGGCTCTCTTACAATCTTTCGCATACCACCGCATACACACCTCCACGCCAGATTGCATCTGCGCACCCCTGTAACCTTTGGTTCCACCATAATCAGAGCAGATAGGCAGGAGTAGGGTTTTCCCTCCAGGGGCCTGAACCTGGGTAAACCTCGTGTCCCTGTGTTGCTTGTTTGCTAACCGTTCCGCAATCTCCAGCATCCCCCTCTTCTCCAAAACCCAAGTCCATAACAATGGGCATTGACGAGATTAAACCTCGTCAACTGGCGCCGTCTATGGGAATTGGGGGCGCTGATTGTGCGATCGTGACGGTCCCAACCAAAGCGATCTACAATTCTGCGGTGACGGAGAGTCATATCCTATTCGGTGCCTTCGACTTCACTGCCCACTCGCCGGCTACCCTGAAGGACTTCGAGCCCGTTGGCGATGGACTCGAGATCCTGTTCGGGAGTTTCTGCTTCCAAGTGGGGCAGATCGGCACTCTCCGCCTCCCAGAGCGGGTGCCCCTGCCATTGATCAGGCCTACTTCATGGGCTCCGCACCCCGTGCTACGCACATCATCATCGAAAGATGAGTCCTATGACAGCTGCAGCTGCAACTCAGATCTATGCGATCCACCATCGGATGAAGGGACCTACAGTTCCGGATCCGAAAGCTGCGGCAGCAGCAATCCGATCTACGAGCGCTATCAGTGCGCCGCGGTCATCCAGGATCAGGAGCACAACCCTCCACCCAACCCGCTCGTTTTCCTCCCTCGGAGCAAGGTTAGCACCTGCAATACTTGCAAAACGTAAGATGCAAGGCCAACAGGCACATCTGAAATAATGAGCAGCAGCTCAAAAAACTCGCATTCAAGCTGTTTGGCCAGACGACACAACTCCCCCATCAAATATTCCTCTCGGGCAGCGCCTCGCTCTGCCTTCGACTTCCAAACATCAGCATGGCCACGGACTCCAAGCATTTCCTTCTCAAGACTACGGATGCGATCTCGAAGAAACACAAGCTGCGACGCACCATCCAAGGATGGCCGCAGCTGCGGTGCAGACGGAGCGTCAACGGGATCATCACCCGAAGGACCCTAGAGTAAAAGAAGACAACGATATGAACAAGCAGACGAACGAACACAGAACTCGAAAATTCATTATGTACAGCAAAAAGCCACTACGTGGCGCAAGGATTGTTCATAAACATAATTACAAAAGTTGCAAGCAAAAGCTATCCTACAACTACAAGACCTAAGAGGCTGCATCCTGAGTAGCCTCGGAGCCGGACTGCCTCCCCTTGGCCTCTCCCTGCTGCTTCAACACGTACTCAGCCAGCAAGTCAATCAACTTCGTCCCATAACGCTTACAGCGAGAAGCATAGATGGCGAAGGCTACCTCGGATCCGTCAGCAGCCGTTGGCATCCGGGAGGTGACCTGATGAAGATCCAGCTCCGCTCCGGAGGCAAGGGCCATCGCCAGCCCGACAGACGCACCGATGCCTTTCTGCTTCCGCTTGTACGCCACAGGTGCTTCAGCTGACAGTGCCTCTGCCAAGGCATCGACATCTTCGAGGGCGACACCCTTGGGGACGAGCTCCTTGTAGAAGCGCCCAAGAACCTCCTTGGCCTTGGCAAGCGAGCCGACCACGGTACCACAACGGTCCTCGACCGCCGCAGTGGCATCATCCAGAGCACTTCCGTGCTCTAGGACACCGCGGTCAAACTCGATGCCAGCAGCATCTAAAGAAAGAGAAGGGACAACATAAATACAAGCACAACAAGGAAAGACAGAGAAGCCAAAAAAAGGAAGAAAGCAACTCACCCGAAATAGCCTTGGCAGCCGACATCAGCTTGTCGGCTACCCCTTTCTCGCGCGAAGCCGCGGCGGTGGCGAGTTGTTCTTCGCGGTCTGTCGCCTCCTGCTGCAGGCGCTCCTTGGCCGCGGCTGCGTTGGTTAGCTCCTACTCGAGACGCCCTCTCGCAGCAACGGCATCCTCGGCATTCTTCTCAGCTCGCCCGAGGCTCTTTTTGAGAGCATCAAGCTCACGGAGGGCGGTAGTGTTGTCCTCTGCAGACAGCAGAACACATATCAGATGGCACAACAAGAAACAAAAGAGGAAGCAAAAAGATCAACCCACGTACGCACCTTGAAGCTGGCTTCCAACGCCAGGTGCTGTTGCACTAGCTGGTTGGCGCCTTGCACAAAAGGCTGCAAAAGACACTACTCGTCAAAACAAAGGCTCGGGGGCTATGCCCAGAGAACAAGCAAAACAAGCTACACACACGAAAAACGCTCGTGGGCTCCCCCCGAGACTCAAAGAAAAACGATCAGTGGATCATCCTACAAATGCTCGGGGGCTCCCCCCGAGAAAAGAAGCAAAAAACAGAGGTGATCAACAGACCACCCGAAAACGCTCGAAGACTCCCCCTGCGGCAGAAAACAGAATTACTTACATGGATAGACGGCGACTCCGAAGGTTCGCCTGTAGTCTTCTGATGGACCACAATCTGAGTCTCCTGCGGAGAAGACCTCGGAGCAGCGCCCTCAGAGGTGGCCACCGTCTAAGGAGGAGGAGAAGGAATCTTCGACTCCCCCACCATCTCCCGAGCGCCATCACTGGAGGAGCTGTCAGAAGAGTGGCTGCAAAAGAAAAACGCCAGCCAAGAACAATTAAGTGAAATCAAAAGACAGCAACAGGCAACTAGACAAACTTACGAGTCGAGATCGCTCAAGTCGAAGACAGGCGGGGTCCTCCTGCCCTTCTTTTCTTCCTTCTTCTCTTATTTCTTCTCTTCCTTCTTCCGCTTTGCCGGCGGGTGCGGTGCCGCAACCCGCACGGGCATGGCCGGAATCGGAGAGGAAGATCCCCCATGACCCCCGCTGTGACGCTCAAGGCATAGCGGATTCCTAGGGGTCGGCGGAGTCGAAGCATCCCATGATTCGCTGGAGCTCCGCGTCTGTTTTCGAGTGTGATCCTCGCTCGACTCGTTGGCCTCCTCAGCCGGAGATCGCGCCGACAGAAGCTCGGACATGGAGTCCACTACCTCATTGTCCGGTGCATCCGGAAACACTTCGGGCAATGGCGGCGACATGCCCGGCACCTTGAACTCCTACGCAATAGAAGCAAATTTGTAAGAACACGGGCAAATATAAGGAAAAACGCAGTCGAAATAAGTGCTATGCACACGCCCCAGATCTACACCTGCGGAACCGGACGAGAAGCAGCGAATGGAGGGGTCAGCGACCTCCCTGGAATATCCTTGCCAGCGTTGAACTTCAGCAGAGGACGAAGGATCCCGTCGAGATCCCCCTTGGAAAACTCCTCAGCCGAAACCCTAGTTGGATCGCGGCGACCAGAATAAAGGAACATCGGGTGCGCCCTAGCCTGGAGCGGCTGCACCCGACGTTTGAGAAAAGTGCGGATGATATCCACACCGTTCACCTCCTTATCCGGAATCAGCTGGAGACAGTGGCGGACCCAGGATTTCTGGAACACCGGGGCTAATTTTTTTACGGGAAGAAACTACGAAAAAATACATCTCTCAATAACACACTATGTTAGACAAAGCACGATAAAGATGCATAAATTATATTTTAACATGAAAATAGTTCAATGTTTATCCAAATGACGATAAGAAAAAGCACAGAAAAAAATGTGTGGCATAACCGCATAAAAAGGACAGATTTTATTAGTACCTAAATAGCGAATCTTTGCATGATCCTAGCCTACCATTTCCTCATCAAACATAGGAGCAAAACCAGACACTACAAAGATAAGAAAAAATAATGAGAAAATAATATGAATACAAGGTACAAGATTTGTGTATTGGTAAGAAAGTAACTTATCACTAGCTAAACACGGTATTTATTTCATGCGCAACCTCATATCTTGGAAACAGGGTATTTGTTCCTCAAATTTGTCTTAATAATCTTCATTGCAGAGAATGCTCTTTTCACCTAGGTTGATTTTGGATTTTTGACCCGCAAGAGATTGGTTTGAATTAAAAAAATTGTGAGGCGGATGGAAAATAAAGTGACACCGCTGGTCTCAAAGAAAGTCTCTGATCTCTTTGTCCCCTTCATCTTCTAACTTCTGTGAAATCAGATTGAATAAAAATAGTAAATCTACAATTAGCTATCCTAGTTGTAGGAGTTCACTGGCTCCAAGTCTGAAATCAATTCTTCCCTACATTAGAACTAAAACTTTGTACTCCGTATCAGAAAATGGAAACCAAATGATTAGCTATGAGCAGAGGCAGATTGGGAAAGAAGCTGGCCGATTGAATGCGATGTCGCAGCGAGTTGTTGAGGATCGGCGTGGCGTTGATGGCGGCATCAACAGTAGCGACGGTGGCGGCTGACGGAGGCAACACGATCGAGTCGACAGAGCCTGGTCGTTGGGCGTGATTTCGTCGAGGGATGGAGGCGGCGATAACAGTTTTTTAGCTAAGGAATAGGAACAGCCAAGCCAGTCCACAGTCCACGCACACGCGATGGGCACTGATGGATCGCTCCGGCCTCCTGGTTGATGCTTGGTGTCCTGGTGACACCAGCCCTGGTTGTTATGGCCCAAGGACACGGGCTGGGTTATTTGAGTCAATAAATTTTGATCAAAATTGCAAGGAATTTACCTACACTGTGTAGGCCACGACCGGGGTTGTAGCCCGGGCTGCCCGGGGTGCAGGTCCGCCCCTGGCTGGAGATCCTCCACCCGATGATAGAGCCCCTCTATCCCCTCCACCTCGCCATCCAAGATCTAGTTCTTCCAGGACCTCTTCGGCTCGATCTTTTGGGAGGGGTCGAAAGGAGCAAGACCAAAATTCTGTCCAGCCATTGTGGAGTCCTGGATGTAAAACCATCGCCTCCGTCGGTACTGGACAGATTCGGACATAGAAAAGGAGAAGAAAAGAAGATTGGATCGAAGGGAAATGATGCAACCCCCAATGGGATAAACACCATCGGAGCCAGATTGCCTCTTCACGAAATAGAGTTTCCGGAAGAGGCTAAAATGTGGCTCGATACCGAGCCAGCACTCGCAGAAAGTGACGAAACAAGCAACATGAAGAAGAGAGTTGGGAGAAAGATGATGCAGCTAGATACCATACAAGAAAAGCAATCCACGAAGGAAATTGTGGACTGGGAAGGAAAAGCCCCGAAGGACAAAGGCGAGGAACATAACTCGAAACCCAGCGGAAGGACGGGGAATTATCTTGTTTCCGGGGAGTTTGAAGGCCTCCCTATCCTCCGGAATTAGGCCCCGCTCATGGAGCTTGCGGAGATCACTCTCACGCGTCTCCGATCGCCGCCGGCCACCATCGGTGACACGGGTGGCAGCGGAACCCTTCTTGCCACTAGCGGCGGCGCTGGTACCAACTGCAGAGGAGGACTTCTTGGGCTTCCCCATTGCAGTGCGGCAACGACGGCGTTGAGCACGCAGAATCAAGGAAGGAAAAGCTCGAGGAAATTCCAGTGCGCAGTGAGAACACTCAGAGATGATGGGAGCAGTGAAAAAAGAATGGCTGTGGTGAAAACAAACTCACCTTTTCCCCAATGATTATAAGGACGAGGACGATGCATGATGACCGTCCATCGGGAAGACCTAGATCCAACATCAAGATTTGGCCGTCCACGTGTCAGCACAGCAGCAAACCGTCGCTAACACGCCGTCCACTACGCACGGAAATCAAGGCGACGCCGTAATTATCTTCACGTCGCGCGTGACCAGTCAACTCAAAGTCAGAAGGTGGGACCCACGTTCATCCAGTCAAGTCAACTCTGGTGCCGCAGACGCTTGAGGTCATCGATCGTCAGCACTGACGTCATAAAAGCTATACTAGCAACGGTTACAATTATTCGGCTATGCAGCTAAGATTACTCACTCGAATCTATGATTCGATTAATTACTCGGGGGCTACTCCTATCAGGAGCGCTGGCCGCGCACCCGAAAGAGCTGAAAATACTACATCATTGAACTATTTCTTCGAGTCCTATGTCGAGTCTACGACTCCACTACGGACTCGGGGGCTACTCCCATAGGGAGGATGGATTCAAGCATCCGAAAAATTTGTGTCCTACGGACCTGGATGTGGCATCCCGCAAAACTACTACTAGAAAATCGCGTTGAATTTGTGCATTGCATCGTCATCATCATGCATTGTTTGACTGCATTATTTGAAAAGCCTAGTTTTGATTTATACAAATACCCCTCTTACTTTCAAACACAAAACCCCGATCGCATCGGAGATTTTATTTGTCTAAAAACTGTTTGCAAAATGGCCTAGTTTTAAATTAAACAAGACAGAACAAACACACCTTTTATAAACAGCCCCCCTAAATCCTATTCCTACCAAATCCTATCCTACCCTCCACTCACAGGCTGCCACCTCCCCCTCTCACCCAAAACCTACCCACCTGCCACCTCACCAATCCCTCTCCTCTTCCCACCTCTCTCTCTTTTCTCACCCAGTCCTCTTCTACCCTCTCTCCCCCTCTCTTCCTACCCCACGGGTCCCACACTCTACCGCCCCAGCCCCTGGTCCCTGCCCGCGGGACCCACCCAGGACCCCCACTCCCTCACCCATCCAACCACACACACCCTACACTACATGCACACCACGTGCACTCCACACGCAGCACACACTCTACCGCCCCGCCGCCCTGGCCCTCCTCCAGGGCCGTCCTCCCTCCGCGCCGCCGGCTCGCCCCGCTCCCTCCGCGGCCGCGCGGCCCGCCGTCTCCTCCGCCCCGCCTCCCGTGCCAGAGCCGCCAGGCGAGCTCGCCCGGTGCCCTCCTCCGCCGCCGCGCCTAGCCGGCCGTCCTCCCTCGGCGCCGCGACCCCCGAGCCGGCCCCGCGCCGTCGCCCCGCCAAGCACGCCACCGTCCGCTCCGCTCTCCTCCCTCGCCGCTGCCGCGGTGCTCGCCTCTGCAGGCCGCCGCCGGCCCCGCGCCGTCCCCTCGCCACGGGCCCATCCTGCACGCCTCGCCAGACCCGTCCCGCGCCTCCGCCCGACGCCTCGAAGCTAGCTCCTCCGGTCGTCGTCTCCGGCCTCTTCCTCGAGCGCGGTCCCGCAAGCCACACCGCAGCAAGCGATCCCTGCCTCTTCGTGCCGCTGCCGTGGGCGTCGGTGTGCTATCCATCAAGACGAAGGCCGTAGTACCGAACCTCTGCCAAGGGCAACCGGACGTGGAAAACTCCGACAAGCGGCAAGGCCTACATCGACAACGGCACCATACGCACAACCTCGACCCGCCACTAAAGAGCGAACCTCAAGTTTTTACCCAACCTTTGGTGCCACAAGATCGTCGAGAGAGAACCGGCGGCCCCGGTCCCGCGGACTCAAGTACCCCGACTCCCCGAGACCGAAGGACCCCACAAGACCACGGGCGCGAGACGCCAAGACCGTACCAAGCCGAAGGTGTCCAAAGAATCTCCGACAAGAACCCCATCACGGAACATCTAGCACTCCGACAGGGAACCCTGTAGACCCCGGCGTCGAGCCCCAAGTTCGTCCCCGAGAATCAAGGTGGAACCCCAAGACCCCGAAGCCCCGATCCGAAGACCGATCCGAAGCGCCAAGGCCTCCACCATGGGATCAACAAGATCATCACGAAACGCCGAGTGCTCCTTCCCGGAGTCCGAAGGACGCTCTCGCCGAGAACCCGGACGCCAAGATCGTCGATGCGAAAACACCAAGCCCGTCTACCCCAAGATCATCGCAACGACAAGATCGACACCGACCCGGAAGAACCCGATGCGCCCCCGGACACCGAGACCGATCCGCCGAACCCTGAACCCTGAGACCGAACCCCAAACCCCGGAAACCCCAAGATCGTCGAGACCCCTAATGTGTGACCCTTATCCGAACCCTATTTTATAAATGTCAAACATAAAACCTGTTGCATATTAATTGTCATCTCGCATGCATATCATGTGGTTTGGGGGCCTTTTGCCGATTCACCTAATAATTAAATATGGGGCCCATCTGCGGGCAATTCTAGCCTTATATTGGCCTCATTTAAACATGTGTAGCGAACCGGTTTCATCTGTTGCATTGCTAAACAACGTTTAATTTGCGGGGCTTCTAAAACAACATGAACCACCTAATTAATTGTCGGGACCCCGGTTCCGCTTAATATGACCTAATCGCATCGCATCTTTGCCATGTCATACATCATACATGCATCATGCCGATCTTTTGCCGTAGTATTAAATATTGCATCCGGTGTTTCTTCTAGTGATTTGCTTCTTCGCGGATAAGGCCGTTGAGTTGATGCGAGTGTCGCCCCGATCATCGGTTGAACCTTCGACAATGTTTTCAGGCGAGCATCTCCCCCTTTCTACCTATCTTACTTTTATAGTCTTTATTCCCTCCTGTTGATCTATTGCTATCTGTGTTGCGTTGCTCTAGTTTTCGTACCCGTGATATCCCTTGCAGCCTTATATTGCCTTGGACACATCCTATTACCTGTTGTTCGGTAGATAGTTGGACTTGCGCGTCGTAGTCGCTTGCTCAAGTGCTGTTGCGTGTCGTCCAATGCCACAGTTGCTGATGTTTTGCCGCATGCTGTTGTTGGAGATGATCCTAGTTTTACTTATCGTTCACTTTAATTTCTGTTTAACAACTAAAATTGAAATAAGCAGAGGCATCGGTGGGTGATAGAAAATATTTGGTTTCCGAACGCCCACTTGTGTCCCGTAAGACCCCGAGTACTTGATACCTGTTCCTTGATTTATCGCGCTATCCACATCCGGGAGGTATATGGGACCCCCTGAGCCAGAGCTTGATTCAGTCTCATTTCTTGGGGCCACAAACTAGTTTGAGGTTTTATTTACCATCCTGTACTTATGCCATGCTACTTTCTGTATTTAAATTGTGCGACAGATAGCACACTGTACTGTTTAGGATCGTGGCACGATTCCGCGGTGTCGACAAGCCCAGTTTTGGGTTCCCAGTCGTTCACAGCCGTCCCCACAACCTTGAGTCCGTCTCGGAGCTTGCTTACTTCGTTGCGGGTGTACTTCAAGGGGTGGCCCCCTGAAATATTTCTGAATCCTGTGATTGTTCAGTCGTGAAAGCCTCGTTGGGTTTTGAGTTGGTTTTTCCGAGGTTGATCGAGCGTGTGTTGCTATTGGTGCACCCCGGCCGGGTAAAACTTTCTGAAAGCCGTGTCCGCGGATATGGACGACTTGGAGCACAGTATCTCGATCATAGACAAGCATAACTAAAGTTTATTGCTGTAAATCTGACTTTATAATGACTAGTAATCAGCTTCACTATAATGGAATGGCTAATTAATACTGCCCACAAATGCTTGTTTGGCGTGTCGCTTGCGACCATTGTACCTGACTAGTAAGTATTGCAACTACAACGGAATGGCTGAATAAAAGTACCAACAGCTGCCGGGTTTTGGGATTATCTCATGCTATCTGTATCTGATTAGTAATTGTTGCAATTATAACCGAATGATTAACTAAAAGTGCCCACCGCTTATTTTAACAGGACGATTATCTATACCTGACTAGTAATTACTGCAACGATAACTGAATAAATAAAACCGCCAACTGTGTGAGTTCCTCGGTTGACTCCCTCGTTTGGTCTCGAGGGGAAACACCAGGATGAGTTTGTTTGATGGTAGCATCAGGTTGGATCCGGATAGGTCTTTCTTACCCCTCTCTGATAACCGCTAGTTGTATTGAGTCTCTATAGGTTGTTTAGTGCATGCTGCCGCTGCCGCTTCAGTCCACCATACCTTTGTAGGCGAGGACCGCCGAATTCTAGCCTCGCCGTGTACTGGCCTCAGTACTGACGCTCCTTCTTTTTCCTTTGCCCTTTGTCGGCACCCCTTTTGTTTAAGCAGGTTTGAGATCGATCGTCGTTAGCAGGGTTACCCTTCCGGCTTGGCCTGGGCAGGGTTATGGACGCCATTGGTTATTCTTCAGGGCTCTTAGCCCCATTTGCATCTTGTCCGTAGTCGGACGCTCTATCATTTTCAAGGTGATTTGGATCTTTGTATAATATATCTGTATTCTTGATTCTTTGAGTCGCTGTTATATATATCTGTTTTGTGGGTCCCATCGAGGACTGTTGTGTAATGTTATTACTTCGTTTTCCACCCGCACGAAAGTGCTTGGTGGGCACCTTTGAATCGTTTCTATGCGGGTTTGGTGAATTTTGCCCAAACTTGCATAGGTCCGATTCTGAGGGTGTTACAGAGTGGTATCAGAGCACAGCAGTTACGATACCCCACAAGTCCAGCCTGTAGGATAACCTAGCTAACGGCCGAAGTAGAGTGTCCAAAACTATTTTGAAAAAAAATCGGTTGGATAGTTCTGATTAGGTCTGATTTTGCTCCTTACCCCTCTGCTATTCCCTCTTATCTCTATGCGTTTTGAATCCGCTCTCTTCTTCTCTTCGAGTCCAGGAATTCTCGTGGTTGGGTTTCCGTCGTACCTTCAGGGTTTCGCTTCCTCCTTTGGTAACGGTGTTCTACTATCCGGTGTTCATGTTGTCTGAGGAATCCGTCTACGGTGTTACCATTCTTTGTTCCTTGTTTGTGCTATCCGGTGTTTTCCGACGCGACGCCATCATCTACGCCAGATCCGATGCAGAGTCTGCATCCCTCCTGTGTTCCGAACCTCGCTTGTCGAGATCTTCAGTCTGTTTCCGAGAATGGTTGCACGCTTTACCACTGATTGTGCGGAGTAATAGTTTGGGTGCGTGATGGATTGGCCCCCATGCCGACTACCCTTTCTATTCGCTTTTGTACATTGAAGTGGATGAGAATGCATCGGTTCCCTCTTTCCATCGAAGTTAGGGGTGGCTTCATTTGTTGATACCTCTACCTTCGACCTTTTGTTCCCGGAGTGTTCTCTCGACGATCACGGACAACAACCTCTTGTTAGTGGTGTCGCGAAGATCTACACGAAGTGAGAAGACGCAGATCGCCGACCTTCCTTCCGGTACCATGAGGCGGATCTCGAGGGCGAGATCCCTTGTTAGTGGTGTCGAATTGTGGCATCCCGCAAAACCACTACTAGAAAATCGCGTTGAATTTGTGCATTGCATCGTCATCATCATGCATTGTTTGACTGCATTATTTGAAAAGCCTAGTTTTGATTTATACAAATACCCCTCTTACTTTCAAACACAAAACCCCGATCGCATCGGAGATTTTATTTGTCTAAAAACTGTTTGCAAAATGGCCTAGTTTTAAATTAAACAAGACAGAACAAACACACCTTTTATAAACAGCCCCCCTAAATCCTATTCCTACCAAATCCTATCCTACCCTCCACTCACAGGTTGCCACCTCCCCCTCTCACCCAAAACCTACCCACCTGCCACCTCACCAATCCCTCTCCTCTTCCCACCTCTCTCTCTTTTCTCACCCAATCCTCTTCTACCCTCTCTCCCCCTCTCTTCCTACCCCACGGGTCCCACACTCTACCGCCCCAGCCCCTGGTCCCTGCCCGCGGGACCCACCTAGGACCCCCACTCCCTCACCCATCCAACCACACACATCCTACACTACACGCACACCACGCGCACTCCACACGCAGCACACACTCTACCGCCCCGCCGCCCTGGCCCTCCTCCAGGGCCGTCCTCCCTCCGCGCCGCCGGCTCGCCCCGCTCCCTCCGCGGCCGCGCGGCCCGCCGTCTCCTCCGCCCCGCCTCCCGCGCCAGAGCCGCCAGGCGAGCTCGCCCGGTGCCCTCCTCCGCCGCCGCGCCTAGCCGGCCGTCCTCCCTCGGCGCCGCGACCCCCGAGCCGGCCCCGCGCCGTCGCCCCGCCAAGCACGCCACCGTCCGCTCCGCTCTCCTCCCTCGCCGCTGCCGCGGTGCTCGCCTCTGCAGGCCGCCGCCGGCCCCGCGCCGTCCCCTCGCCACGGGCCCATCCTGCACGCCTCGCCAGACCCGTCCCGCGCCTCCGCCCGACGCCTCGAAGCTAGCTCCTCCGGTCGTCGTCTCCGGCCTCTTCCTCGAGCGCGGTCCCGCAAGCCACACCGCAGCAAGCGATCCCTGCCTCTTCGTGCCGCTGCCGTGGGCGTCGGTGTGCTATCCATCAAGACGAAGGCCGTAGTACCGAACCTCTGCCAAGGGCAACCGGACGTGGAAAACTCCGACAAGCGGCAAGGCCTACATCGACGACGGCACCATCCGCACAACCTCGACCCGCCACTGAAGAGCGAACCTCAAGTTTTTACCCAACCTTCGGTGCCACAAGATCGTCGAGAGAGAACCGGCGGCCCCGGTCCCGCGGACTCGAGTACCCCGACTCCCCGAGACCGAAGGACCCCACAAGACCACGGGCGCGAGACGCCAAGACCGTACCAAGCCGAAGGTGTCCGAAGAATCTCCGACAAGAACCCCATCACGGAACATCTAGCACTCCGACAGGGAACCCTGTAGACCCCGGCGTCGAGCCCCAAGTTCGTCCCCGAGAATCAAGGTGGAACCCCAAGACCCCGAAGCCCCGATCCGAAGACCGATCCGAAGCGCCAAGGCCTCCGCCATGGGATCAACAAGATCATCACGAAACGCCGAGTGCTCCTTCCCGGAGTCCGAAGGACGCTCTCGCCGAGAACCCGGACGCCAAGATCGTCGATGCGAAAACACCAAGCCCGTCTACCCCAAGATCGTCGCAACGACAAGATCGACACCGACCCGGAAGAACCCGATGCGCCCTCGGACACCGAGACCGATCCGCCGAACCCTGAACCCTGAGACCGAACCCCAAACCCCAGAAACCCCAAGATCGTCGAGACCCCTAATGTGTGACCCTTATCTGAACCCTATTTTATAAATGTCAAACATAAAACCTGTTGCATATTAATTGTCATCTCGCATGCATATCATGTGGTTTGGGGGCCTTTTGCCGATTCACCTAATAATTAAATATGGGGCCCATCTGCGGGCAATTCTAGCCTTATATTGGCCTCATTTAAACATGTGTAGCGAACCGGTTTCATCTGTTGCCTTGCTAAACAACGTTTAATTTGCGGGGCTTCTAAAACAACATGAACCACCTAATTAATTTTCGGGACCCCGGTTCCGCTTAATATGACCTAATCGCATCGCATCTTTGCCATGTCATACATCATACATGCATCATGCCGATCTTTTGCCGTAGTATTAAATATTGCATCCGGTGTTTCTTCTAGTGATTTGCTTCTTCGCGGATAAGGCCGTTGAGTTGATGCGAGTGTCGCCCCGATCATCGGTTGAACCTTCGACAATGTTTTCAGGCGAGCATCTCCCCCTTTCTACCTATCTTACTTTTATAGTCTTTATTCCCTCCTGTTGATCTATTGCTATCTGTGTTGCGTTGCTCTAGTTTTCGTACCCGTGATATCCCTTGCAGCCTTATATTGCCTTGGACACATCCTATTACCTGTTGTTCGGTAGATAGTTGGACTTGCGCGTCGTAGTCGCTTGCTCAAGTGCTGTTGCGTGTCGTCCAGTGCCACAGTTGCTGATGTTTTGCCGCATGCTGTTGTTGGAGATGATCCTAGTTTTACTTATCGTTCACTTTAATTTCTGTTTAACAACTAAAATTGAAATAAGCAGAGGCATCGGTGGGTGATAGAAAATATTTGGTTTCCGAACGCCCACTTGTGTCCCGTAAGACCCCGAGTACTTGATACATGTTCCTTGATTTATCGCGCTATCCACATCCGGGAGGTATATGGGACCCCCCTGAGCCAGAGCTTGATTCAGTCTCATTTCTTGGGGCCACAAACTAGTTTGAGGTTTTATTTACCATCCTGTACTTATGCCATGCTACTTTCTGTATTTAAATTGTGCGACAGATAGCACACTGTACTGTTTAGGATCGTGGCACGATTCCGCGGTGTCGACAAGCCCAGTTTTGGGTTCCCAGTCGTTCACAGCCGTCCCCACAACCTTGAGTCCGTCTCGGAGCTTGCTTACTTCGTTGCGGGTGTACTTCAAGGGGTGGCCCCCTGAAATATTTCTGAATCCTGTGATTGTTCAGTCGTGAAAGCCTCGTTGGGTTTTGAGTTGGTTTTTCCGAGGTTGATCGAGCGTGTGTTGCTATTGGTGCACCCCGGCCGGGTAAAACTTTCTGAAAGCCGTGTCCGCGGATATGGACGACTTGGAGCACAGTATCTCGATCATAGAAAAGCATAACTAAAGTTTATTGCTGTAAATCTGACTTTATAATGACTAGTAATCAGCTTCACTATAATGGAATGGCTAATTAATACTGCCCACAAATGCTTGTTTGGCGTGTCACTTGCGACCATTGTACCTGACTAGTAAGTATTGCAACTACAATGGAATGGCTGAATAAAAGTACCAACAGCTGCCGGGTTTTGGGATTATCTCATGCTATCTGTATCTGATTAGTAATTGTTGCAATTATAACCGAATGATTAACTAAAAGTGCCCACCGCTTATTTTAACAGGACGATTATCTATACCTGACTAGTAATTACTGCAACGATAACTGAATAAATAAAACCGCCAACTGTGTGAGTTCCTCGGTTGACTCCCTCGTTTGGTCTCGAGGGGGAAACACCAGGATGGGTTTGTTTGATGGTAGCATCAGGTTGGATCCGGATAGGTCTTTCTTACCCCTCTCTGATAACCGCTAGTTGTATTGAGTCTCTATAGGTTGTTTAGTGCATGCTGCCGCTGCCGCTTCAGTCCACCATACCTTTGTAGGCGAGGACCGCCGAATTCTAGCCTCGCCGTGTACTGGCCTCAGTACTGACGCTCCTTCTTTTTCCTTTGCCCTTTGTCGGCACCCCTTTTGTTTAAGCAGGTTTGAGATCGATCGTCGTTAGCAGGGTTACCCTTCCGGCTTGGCCTGGGCAGGGTTATGGACGCCATTGGTTATTCTTCAGGGCTCTTAGCCCCATTTGCATCTTGTCCGTAGTCGGACGCTCTATCATTTTCAAGGTGATTTGGATCTTTGTATAATATATCTGTATTCTTGATTCTTTGAGTCGCTGTTATATATATCTGTTTTGTGGGTCCCATCGAGGACTGTTGTGTAATGTTATTACTTCGTTTTCCACCCGCACGAAAGTGCTTGGTGGGCACCTTTGAATCGTTTCTATGCGGGTTTGGTGAATTTTGCCCAAACTTGCATAGGTCCGATTCTGAGGGTGTTACAGAGTGGTATCAGAGCACAGCAGTTACGATACCCCACAAGTCCAGCCTGTAGGATAACCTAGCTAACGGCCGAAGTAGAGTGTCCAAAACTATTTTGAAAAAAATCGGTTGGATAGTTCTGATTAGGTCTGATTTTGCTCCTTACCCCTCTGCTATTCCCTCTTATCTCTATGCGTTTTGAATCCGCTCTCTTCTTCTCTTCGAGTCCAGGAATTCTCGTGGTTGGGTTTCCGTCGTACCTTCAGGGTTTCGCTTCCTCCTTTGGTAACGGTGTTCTACTATCCGGTGTTCATGTTGTCTGAGGAATCCGTCTACGGTGTTACCATTCTTTGTTCCTTGTTTGTGCTATCCGGTGTTTTCCGACGCGACGCCATCATCTACGCCAGATCCGATGCAGAGTCTGCATCCCTCCTGTGTTCCGAACCTCGCTTGTCGAGATCTTCAGTCTGTTTCCGAGAATGGTTGCACGCTTTACCACTGATTGTGCGGAGTAATAGTTTGCGTGCGTGATGGATTGGCCCCCATGCTGACTACCCTTTCTATTCGCTTTTGTACATTGAAGTGGATGAGAATGCATCGGTTCCCTCTTTCCATCGAAGTTAGGGGTGGCTTCATTTGTTGATACCTCTACCTTCGACCTTTTGTTCCCGGAGTGTTCTCTCGACGATCACGGAAAACAACCTCTTGTTAGTGGTGTCGCGAAGATCTACACGAAGTGAGAAGACGCAGATCGCCGACCTTCCTTCCGGTACCATGAGGCGGATCTCGAGGGCGAGATCCCTTGTTAGTGGTGTCGAATTGTGGCATCCCGCAAAACCACTACTAGAAAATCGTGTTGAATTTGTGCATTGCATCGTCATCATCATGCATTGTTTGACTGCATTATTTGAAAAGCCTAGTTTTGATTTATACAAATACCCCTCTTACTTTCAAACACAAAACCCCGATCGCATCGGAGATTTTATTTGTCTAAAAACTGTTTGCAAAATGGCCTAGTTTTAAATTAAACAAGACAGAACAAACACACCTTTTATAAACAGCCCCCTAAATCCTATTCCTACCAAATCCTATCCTACCCTCCACTCACAGGCTGCCACCTCCCCCTCTCACCCAAAACCTACCCACCTGCCACCTCACCAATCCCTCTCCTCTTCCCACCTCTCTCTCTTTTCTCACCCAATCCTCTTCTACCCTCTCTCCCCCTCTCTTCCTACCCCACGGGTCCCACACTCTACCGCCCCAGCCCCTGGTCCCTGCCCGCGGGACCCACCCAGGACCCCCACTCCCTCACCCATCCAACCACACACACCCTACACTACACGCACACCACGCGCACTCCACATGCAGCACACACTCTACCGCCCCGCCGCCCTGGCCCTCCTCCAGGGCCGTCCTCCCTCCGCGCCGCCGGCTCGCCCCGATCCCTCCGCGGCCGCGCGGCCCGCCGTCTCCTCCGCCCCGCCTCCCGCGCCAGAGCCGCCAGGCGAGCTCGCCCGGTGCCCTCCTCCGCCGACGCGCCTAGCCGGCCGTCCTCCCTCGGCGCCGCGACCCCCGAGCCGGCCCCGCGTCGTCGCCCCGCCAAGCACGCCACCGTCCGCTCCGCTCTCCTCCCTCGCCGCTGCCGCGGTGCTCGCCTCTGCAGGCCGCCGCCGGCCCCGCGCCGTCCCCTCGCCATGGGCCCATCCTGCACGCCTCGCCAGACCCGTCCCGCGCCTCCGCCCGACGCCTCGAAGCTAGCTCCTCCGGTCGTCGTCTCCGGCCTCTTCCTCGAGCGCGGTCCCGCAAGCCACACCGCAGCAAGCGATCCCTGCCTCTTCGTGCCGCTGCCGTGGGCGTCGGTGTGCTATCCATCAAGACGAAGGCCGTAGTACCGAACCTCTGCCAAGGGCAACCGGACGTGGAAAACTCCGACAAGCGGCAAGGCCTACATCGACGACGGCACCATCCGCACAACCTCGACCCGCCACTGAAGAGCGAACCTCAAGTTTTTACCCAACCTTCGGTGCCACAAGATCGTCGAGAGAGAACCGGCGGCCCCGGTCCCGCGAACTCGAGTACCCCGACTCCCCGAGACCGAAGGACCCCACAAGACCACGGGCGCGAGACGCCAAGACCGTACCAAGCCGAAGGTGTCCGAAGAATCTCCGACAAGAACCCCATCACGGAACATCTAGCACTCCGACAGGGAACCCTGTAGACCCCGGCGTCGAGCCCCAAGTTCGTCCCCGAGAATCAAGGTGGAACCCCAAGACCCCGAAGCCCCGATCCGAAGACCGATCCGAAGCGCCAAGGCCTCCGGCATGGGATCAACAAGATCATCACGAAACGCCGAGTGCTCCTTCCCGGAGTCTGAAGGACGCTCTCGCCGAGAACCCGGACGCCAAGATCGTCGATGCGAAAACACCAAGCCCGTCTACCCCAAGATCGTCGCAACGACAAGATCGACACCGACCCGGAAGAACCCGATGCGCCCCCGGACACCGAGACCGATCCGCCGAACCCTGAACCCTGAGACCGAACCCCAAACCCCGGAAACCCCAAGATCGTCGAGACCCCTAATGTGTGACCCTTATCCGAACCCTATTTTATAAATGTCAAACATAAAACCTGTTGCATATTAATTGTCATCTCGCATGCATATCATGTGGTTTGGGGGCCTTTTGCCGATTCACCTAATAATTAAATATGGGGCCCATCTGCGGGCAATTCTAGCCTTATATTGGCCTCATTTAAACATGTGTAGCGAACCGGTTTCATCTGTTGCATTGCTAAACAACGTTTAATTTGCGGGGCTTCTAAAACAACATGAACCACCTAATTAATTGTCGGGACCCCGGTTCCGCTTAATATGACCTAATCGCATCGCATCTTTGCCATGTCATACATCATACATGCATCATGCCGATCTTTTGCCGTAGTATTAAATATTGCATCCGGTGTTTCTTCTAGTGATTTGCTTCTTCGCGGATAAGGCCGTTGAGTTGATGCGAGTGTCGCCCCGATCATCGGTTGAACCTTCGACAATGTTTTCAGGCGAGCATCTCCCCCTTTCTACCTATCTTACTTTTATAGTCTTTATTCCCTCCTGTTGATCTATTGCTATCTGTGTTGCGTTGCTCTAGTTTTCGTACCCGTGATATCCCTTGCAGCCTTATATTGCCTTGGACACATCCTATTACCTGTTGTTCGGTAGATAGTTGGACTTGCGCGTCGTAGTCGCTTGCTCAAGTGCTGTTGCGTGTCATCCAGTGCCACAGTTGCTGATGTTTTGCCGCATGCTGTTGTTGGAGATGATCCTAGTTTTACTTATCGTTCACTTTAATTTCTGTTTAACAACTAAAATTGAAATAAGCAGAGGCATCGGTGGGTGATAGAAAATATTTGGTTTCCGAACGCCCACTTGTGTCCCGTAAGACCCCGAGTACTTGATACCTGTTCCTTGATTTATCGCGCTATCCACATCCGGGAGGTATATGGGACCCCCCTGAGCCAGAGCTTGATTCAGTCTCATTTCTTGGGGCCACAAACTAGTTTGAGGTTTTATTTACCATCCTGTACTTATGCCATGCTACTTCTGTATTTAAATTGTGCGACAGATAGCACACTGTACTGTTTAGGATCGTGGCACGATTCCGCGGTGTCGACAAGCCCAGTTTTGGGTTCCCAGTCGTTCACAGCCGTCCCCACAACCTTGAGTCCGTCTCGGAGCTTGCTTACTTCGTTGCGGGTGTACTTCAAGGGGTGGCCCCCTGAAATATTTCTGAATCCTGTGATTGTTCAGTCGTGAAAGCCTCGTTGGGTTTTGAGTTGGTTTTTCCGAGGTTGATCGAGCGTGTGTTGCTATTGGTGCACCCCGGCCGGGTAAAACTTTCTGAAAGCCGTGTCCGCGGATATGGACGACTTGGAGCACAGTATCTCGATCATAGACAAGCATAACTAAAGTTTATTGCTGTAAATCTGACTTTATAATGACTAGTAATCAGCTTCACTATAATGGAATGGCTAATTAATACTGCCCACAAATGCTTGTTTGGCGTGTCGCTTGCGACCATTGTACCTGACTAGTAAGTATTGCAACTACAACGGAATGGCTGAATAAAAGTACCAACAGCTGCCGGGTTTTGGGATTATCTCATGCTATCTGTATCTGATTAGTAATTGTTGCAATTATAACCGAATGATTAACTAAAAGTGCCCACCGCTTATTTTAACAGGACGATTATCTATACCTGACTAGTAATTACTGCAACGATAACTGAATAAATAAAACCGCCAACTGTGTGAGTTCCTCGGTTGACTCCCTCGTTTGGTCTCGAGGGGGAAACACCAGGATGGGTTTGTTTGATGGTAGCATCAGGTTGGATCCGGATAGGTCTTTCTTACCCCTCTCTGATAACCGCTAGTTGTATTGAGTCTCTATAGGTTGTTTAGTGCATGCTGCCGCTGCCGCTTCAGTCCACCATACCTTTGTAGGCGAGGACCGCCGAATTCTAGCCTCGCCGTGTACTGGCCTCAGTACTGACGCTCCTTCTTTTTCCTTTGCCCTTTGTCGGCACCCCTTTTGTTTAAGCAGGTTTGAGATCGATCGTCGTTAGCAGGGTTACCCTTCCGGCTTGGCCTGGGCAGGGTTATGGACGCCATTGGTTATTCTTCAGGGCTCTTAGCCCCATTTGCATCTTGTCCGTAGTCGGACGCTCTATCATTTTCAAGGTGATTTGGATCTTTGTATAATATATCTGTATTCTTGATTCTTTGAGTCGCTGTTATATATATATATCTGTTTTGTGGGTCCCATCGAGGACTGTTGTGTAATGTTATTACTTCGTTTTCCACCCGCACGAAAGTGCTTGGTGGGCACCTTTGAATCGTTTCTATGCGGGTTTGGTGAATTTTGCCCAAACTTGCATAGGTCCGATTCTGAGGGTGTTACACTGGAGCCAAACAACAGCTGAGTCAAAGTCTCTGCTCGAGTCTACGACTCGAACAGACACTCGGGGCTACTCCCATAGGGAGCGCTGGTCGCGCACCCTATGAATTCTCCGACTGCGATCCTTCGGATCAGAATGCAAAAACTTTTTGGAAACTCTGCCCCGATTAACGCTAAGTGAGAAGCATCCTCCTTGGCCACCCGAAACGCCTCCGCGGCGATAAAAGTTCGGATGTTGTGTCTGCGACACAAAGATAAGACCTACAGATATCATCTGATGTCCTGGCAACGCACACGACTACGCTCTGCTAGTGAAAACCCGTGCCAGCAAGCGCGATGAAAATCCTGACGGACGCGTTGGGTACATTATTTAAATTTACTGGAATTCCACTCCTGTAAGTCCTCCGTGGCCTGAGTCGAATTACGCCAGCATCTGTTCCGGATTCGAGTCGAGGGACTCGAATCTGAAGAAGATCGTTTTTTTTTTGTCCTAAGACAGTTAACTGACCCTGATCCGTCGGGAGAGTCAGGCACACGCATCAACAATCCCTACACATTCAAATCATTCTCTAGCAAACAGAGATATCCACACCCGATAGAATGAGGAGTCCTCAGCCGAATCTACGATTCGACTGAACACTCAGGGGCTACTGACATGGTTATACCCTACGGGTACACGACCTTAGCATACCTAGTCCAGCCCAGGGAAGGCCCACGAGAACATGCGCCAGCCCATGAATACTTTCGGGTGGCCAGGGCCCATGACGCCTTCGGATCCTTGGAAAGCAAGACTAGAGTAGATAGAAAATTCAAAGGGGTAAACCCTAAAAGCTGTAACCGACTCGATATGTGCCTGGGACCTACTTATCTCTATATAAAGGCTAGGAGGACACGACGAGGATGCTCTCTTACAATCTTTCGCATACCACCGCATATACACCTCCACGCCAGATTGTATCTACGCACCCCTGTAACCTTCGGTTCCACCATAATCAGAGCAGATAATAAGGAGTAGGGTTTTCCCTCCGGGGGCCTGAACCTGGGTAAACCTCGTGTCCCCGTGTTGCTTGTTTGCTAACCGTTCCTCGATCTCCAGCATCCCCCTCTTCTCCAAAACCCAAGTCCATAACAATGTGCATTGACGAGATTAAACCTCGTCATCTGGTATTGCATTGTTATGCCTTGCTCAGTTCCTGTCAATTGCCTTGCTGTAATTTGTTTACCCTTCATACCATGTTGTTTATCTAAGGAGAGCACCTTTGGTGAACTATGGACCCTGGTCCAATCTTTATCATTGATACATCTTCATTGTTACCTGTTTACTTGCTGCAAACCATTACCTTCCACATCATACGTTTAATCCTTTGTTACAGCAAACCGGTAATCTTGACAACCTCACTGATTCGTTGGGGCAAAGTCTTGAGTTTGTGTTGTGCAGGTCTCCGCGTTGCTTGCAACACCTATATGACGTTTCCTTCCTCCTACTGGTTCAATAACCTCGGTTTCTTACTGAGGGAAAACTTGCCGATGTGCTGCTTCACACCTTGCTCTTGGGGTTTCCAACAGGCTCCACGTCAACCACGTGTACAACCATCAGTATTTATGTGGGAGGAGCTCCATATATGAACGAATAGGCAGCAACCACTACTCACATCATCCATCATAACCACACCTGACAGATAAACGACATCAATCATATTATCTCGCTATTAAGGGATTTCTCCCATGGCATGGACATGGCTTAATGAGTTCTCCTTGCTTCCGCAAGTTAGTACGTAAAGAATGACAACAGCTTTATAGTCACAGTAAGTGATATCATCTATCCATCTATCAACAAGTAATCCCCTTCATCAAGTCCTCGTAAGAGGCAAATATTAGGAGGTGCACAACTCTCAACATCAAGATGAAGACAATTAACACATACACATAATAATGTATAACATAATAATCTCTATCTTATCTCAATCATATGCTAGGGTTTCTCCATCTCCCCAAGAACTAATGATCTACTCAGACATGAGGGCAAACAGCATCATGGCAATGATAATGGAAACAATTATAGATGAATAGTTCTTGTATAAATCCACAACTAGTACGAGAATTACAACAAGATCTAGATGGCATGTAGATGGGGTGGATGGAGATGATGGTGATGCAGCAGTTGATGAAGATGAAGATCGATGCCTTGGCCTCCCAGATCTGCTTTAGGGTGAAGATGGACCCCTTGGGCAAGTTCCCCCTCCAGATCCCTTCCGGAGGTGAGGTTTTTGGCGATTTTTGGGTGTTCTGTATGTCTTATCCCCGATCCAATTGCACGGGGTGAAACTATTTGAGGAGTCGGTGGCGGCGCCAACTATACGGCTGGAGAAAATATTTCCGCTGTATAGTTGGTCGTTAAACCTTCTGTATGCTTTGATTGCCTCGGGTTTTCTTCTGGTGTTATTGATATTTCCCAAGCAATTTACCCTTCTTTTGACTCCTTTTCGCTCCAGTACAACCGGTCCAAGAGTTGTGTTCATCGTATCCATCATCTGTCCTGATCCTGGTGAAAATAGACATAAAAGATGCGTGCAAACGCCGTAAAATACCAAGATCCTACCACTACAGTGCAAAATAATAATGTAAAACATGATGCAAATATGCACTCGTCAGTACTCCATGTTATCCAAGAATGTGGAGTCATTGTCGGTGTAGTGCTCAAAGATCTCCAAGCATGCATAGCCATTGTCGGTGTACTTCTTCATCATGTCATCTATGCTTGTGGAGTCGATATTGTTGTGGCTAAATGTAGATTTCTTCATAGTTTTCATCATCAGTTCCGGAGTCCCTAGACATGGCCAAGTGTGATATAGTGGAAAAGTTGGATTCAAGGATGCTACACCTTATCTCACCTTGTAGATAGTATTAGATCAATGGTAAAAATCGAGAGAAACCCAAGTGCAAAGGAGAAGTGGCATTGTATAAATGAACACAATAAACACCAAGCACACACGGGTTATGAGGATCTTAGGTGTGGCGAGTGGCATGCAAGTTGGAATAACCAGAAACCAAGATTTGTAAAGGCAAGTAAAAAACCACTATAACCACAAAGCAAAAAACAAGTCAATCTCACAAGATAAAAATTATGTTTAAGGAAACACACATGGTGGGATAAATGGGACTTGTGCAATGAGAAAAGTGAGCTAAAGAACCAAAAGAGGACCTAGTGAAGACTATAAGATCGTGCCACACAAGTACAAGGAGAGATACTAGTTCGATTGCACATAATGGTGGGCTATAAGATTTGCACAATAAGTACCACACTTACAGGTTTTTCTTTGAAATTGTGCTTCCTATTCTACAAGGCACACGATGTTTTCTTTCTTTTTTTCTCCTTTTCCTTTTTCTTTCTTTTTCTATTGCCTCTTACGTGTACCAAAAATTTACAAGATGACTATATGAGATAGCACATACAACCTTTTGTACAAGGTATAAAATATGCAAAGCCCAATAAATCATAGAAGAACTAGTCTTAAAAGGCATTTGCAGGTCGCAAAGTAAGTGTGGTTCACAAAGAAAAGCAAGTGGGGAAAGATGCGAGATGTTTAACCTTTCATCATGATCTTCACCCTTTATTTGTAGACTTGTCCTTTCTCATGGAATTTGGTTTGAAAAATATAGCATGTAAACGTGGATGATGATTTAGAGATTCTCTATAGCAACAAAACAAGCTAAAGAACACCAAAATCTGAAACTACATGCAAAAGTTATGGTCAAAACCCTACGAAGGAAACTACAGTTTTTTGTACTGGGCGGTAGTACCGCTGGGGTGGGCGATAGTACCGCTTCAAGGGATCTTGTGGGCATTCAAAATGGTACCAAGAGCACTAGGAGGATTGGTAGTACCAGTAGGGGCGGCAATACTGCTTCGGGATGGCGGTAGTACCGCTATGGGCCAAAAAATTGGATTCGGGTTCGAGGACGAGAAATTGGACGATTTGGGCAGAAAAACATGATGGAAAACACCAAATAAAGGGGAAAATGGAGTAATTAGTCTATGAGAATGCAAGGGAAGGTAGATCAACAAGTATAGCAATGGTATTATGAACCAAAACCTACGAAAACTCATCAAAATTCTAGACCAGCACAAGAGAAAATTGAAAATTTTGAATTTAGGGAAGAAAATCAAGATGGATAGCTAGAAGCTCAACAAAAGCTCGAATCCATGGCAACCAAAGGCTGATTATACCATATGATGTAGGCTTTACCTCTAGGGTGGTCCCATCTTCATATATTCAAGGGGGATTTGGGCGAGGGAACAAATAACATGATGAACACACGATGGGAAGTCGAAAATACAAACGCATACCACATGCAAATCCGGCTCTCTTTGTCCTGAACCACTAACCCAATACAATCTACGTGGAAGAGACCCAAGATAGAGATCCACGGAGAAAAAACGGCGAGAGGATAGAATCCTATTGTGAAGAGATTGTAATTTATAGAGACCCAAATGGAGAGATCAATACAATAGAGTGCACAATAGCAATAATCCAAGTAATTTAGGAGCACCTTGACAACTCATAGATTAAATCTAGATACCTTGTTACCCTGTAAAGGGTCTTCTCCATAGGTGGATAAGACCAAAGCTCTATCTTATCATCTTAGCTTTGTCTAGAGAATACAGAAAAGCCCTAGTGGCTATTTATAGTGCAAACTGCAAATTCATAAGGGGTAGGTAGGAAAGAGTAGGATACAAGGTACATGCCCCTTTCTAGCACACAAGTTGCGTCAAGGGCGGTAGTACTGTTGGTCCCAGTGGTAGTACCAGTGCAGGTATTCTCCAGGCATCGCTAAGGTGGCGGTAATACCGTTGTTGCTGTCAAGGTTGGTTATTGACCTTGGCATGGTGGTAGTACCGGCGATGGTACCGCTTGACATGACACGAGAGGCTCCGAAGTGGTAGTGGTGGTGGTAGTACCGCTCCTATAGGTTTCTTTCTCTTCCTCTTCCGAGCTTCCTCTCGTCAGGCTTGAATCTTCGAGCTTCCTCCCTTGTCTTCACACTTGTCGATGCGAACCTAGCATGGTCATATGACAGAGTATGAAGTAGTATATCACTCACAAGGGTGGAAAGTGGACTCTCATAGAGAATAGCATTCACCTTTGAAGTCCATGACAATTTGGCATGTGTTGGAGAGCTTGATACAGTGTTGGATGTGGAGAGGACCGTAGGTCATTTCACATCACTTGGAATCGTGTCGTTTTTCGTGTTTGTTGGTGTGGTCTCCTTTGTTTGTCTCTTTTGATCTACGGTTATCTTCTTTGGTGACTGTTGCTGCTCTGGTCATTTCCAGCCTTAACATGATAATTTCACGTCTGTCTACTACATCAAGCTGTACTACGAACAGATTTTTCCCGGCTCCGGTAACGAAGGGCGAGGACAGCGACGCGGCTCGCGGTGGTGTGTAGTCATCGCTAGGTGATCTAATAATCTATTTGTTATTTTAGTTAATTTTGAGATCTTTGTACTAACAATGATGATTAATATATAGGTGGAATTTTCAAAAAAAAAGTAAATTATAAAAGAAAAGAATTCTCAAAAATAAATAAAACAAAAATAAAGAAGAAGCAGCCGAGTCATACCTTTGGATCGAAGGTTTCGTCCCGCAGCTCCTTCCTCCAGCTGCGTGCACTCTCTGCTTCTTAAAGCTCCCGAGTCAGAATCAACCCCTGCTCCAACTCCGAAGTCTCCCCACCGCAAGGCATCTTCTCCCCCTGATTCTTCCTCCTCCCAATCGCCGGATCGCCGAACTCCTCCGGAACCAGCCAGGACCCCTCGCCCTTAGGTACGCGAGCTCGATTTTTCTCCCCACCTTGCTAATTTCCTCGTCTCGTGAATCCAGCGGAAGTTAGGCACATGCTTTGGTGGGTTTCGTCAAACCGCGAAGGGGTTAGATTTTTAAGTTAGTGGGACGAACCTGTCGGGGTCGCTGCATTACCGAGGATGGAATTTGGTGGGTGTGATTGATAGGGCTCTGATGTTGGTAATCGAAGTACCAAGCTGTGGTCCCAATCTAACTAATCAAATCTCATAAGACTCCGAATATGTCGACGATGTTAAGGGGGTTCGGCTTTCTTTACTAAGGGGGATTTTAGGTTCTTGTTATCTTTTTTTACTTTAAACCTGCATTTTAGGCTACTCTTGCGGAAATTATAAGAATCCAGTGAGCAAACTGTTGCATATGGATACTTGATCTGATGTATGCTGAACATCTGTATTACTGCTTTACTGCACTACCAGGATGTTGATTTTATCCTGTTCTATTGTTGTTGTGTGACTCTTCCTTTTATTTTAGAACTTCATGTCGACAGGCAATCTGAGGCGTCGGCTCCATCACGCAGATGTTGATGGAAGGAAGAATGAACATGTAGACATAACCAATGTAGATTCCCTTGATGAACCTCTACTAGGGAGGTCTAGCTATGATAATGGTGGATCGGAGGTTGATATTTTCTTAACATAATTTTATTAGCTATTATTACAACCTTTTTGGTGAATGCAGATTATTGAAATTTTTCATACCTTTTGAAGGTGTATAACCCCAGAAGGCAAGACCTGTGGGATGATGATGATAGAAAAAAGGAACTACTGCACTGGTCATTTCTTTTCTCAAATTTGATTGCGCAATGGGCACAGTGGTTAGGTATTGTTCACATTACCCATCAGATTCGTGTATAAATTCTGTAAGATAGTAACAGGCTGTTACAGTGTACTTCGGGTTCATGATTTTCTAGCAGTATGTAAACTTACATGTTAATAGATAATAGATAAACCTCATGGCCAAATATAGATACAGTTAGTAGTTTGTGTAAACAGGTAGCCAGGTGCCTTCCGATACCCATTCACTAGTGACATTCTTGGTAGATATGTATGCCTGTAGTCATAGATTCCCTGCCTATGTGACTCATACAACCCCGTACTCTTTGGTCTGGAATAACCACTGGTCTTCAGGGTGTCAGACTTGACGAATGCACATGGTTTGGTTCTGTTTTTTGTGTTTACAAAGTAACCCACCTCATTGCTGCTATAGCAACTAAGTGAAGATATGGTGTAAGCAGCTACTCTTAGTTCTATGACAGTCCTCTTACTATTCATTATTGTCATCATTTTTAAATCCTACAAAAGACTGGCAAAGTAGTAAACTGGATTACGCAGAGAAGTTGTCAAAATGAGAAATAATTTTTTTAATTTGGAAGTCCATGACATAAATATTTGTATAATGTCATGCAATCAATATTTTGATCTAATAATGCTCTATATTTAAGTCCATCTTGAGCTTTTGTTTCAGCCAAATTCCAAGTTTATATCTGTTTACTGCATTCCTACCCATGATATAATTTTTTTTATAGTACTCCACTGCTTTATTTAAACGGGAAAGTTTGTACACTCCGAATGAATTACATCAGCCAAAAAACCAGGCATTACATCAAAGCAACTAGACTCAGCTATGCTAAGAGCTTCTTTGGCGCAACGGTGCGCCGCTTTATTTGCATCCCTACCAACATAAAGAAGCTTAACTTCCTGGAAACTCGAACACAGAGTTGTCATTTCTCGCACCACATGTGCACCTTCAATACGACTTTGGCTTCCCTCCTGCCAAATCTTCTCCAGCGAGCTGCAATCAGTTTGAATAATTATCCTGGGAATGCCCAGTCTAGCCGCAGCTTCCAGACCCTCCCTACTAGCCAAAACTTCGCTGATAAAAGGGTCAAGACTATGTTTCCTGCAGCCCACCTCCAGAAAGACACCACGGTGATCACGGATCACATAACCTGAACCAGCTTCACCAGTTTGACAGTTGATCAGATATAATTCTTTCTTAATATTGATAATTCATCACTTTTTTTTTGCTATTTTTCTTTGCAGCAAATATTATTGCAAGCTCCGGGTCAATTTTTGGCAGATTGTTTCCCTTTTCTTCGGATAACGAAACGGGCAATCCAGTATATCGTAGTCCTTTGCAGGTAAGTGTAGAAGAAAGGTTTAAATAGGCATTTAGAATTGTTTAAATTCTGAACCTTTATTTTACAGGAAGAAAGATTGGACAATTTAAGACGCAGGTTGCAAATCTCTTTTGATGGTTCCCGTATTGAGCATCAAGTATGTAAACCTGTTTGGATAGCTCAAATAGTTCCTAAAGTTTTTTTTTTTTAAATCCACGAGCCATTGCTCTCATACAAGCAAAACAACTAATCTGCATTATTCTTAATAGGATGCCTTGAGACAACTTTGGAAGTTAGCTTACCCGAGTCGTGAGATTCCTCCTCTAAAATCAGAATTATGGAAGGGGATGGGTTGGCAAGGCACTGATCCATCAACAGATTTCAGGTCTTCTATGAATAATCTAGCATACCACTGTGCCGGTCTGGTGTAGTGCCTTTTCGATTGATAAAGCCATCTAACACAGATAATTTCCATGCAGAGGTGGTGGATACATATCGTTGGAGAACCTCATATTTTTCGCCAGGAACTACCCTGTAAATACCCTCTAGAGTTCGAAATCTGTTAGCCATACTTGTGTTTTCTGCTTTTATATTAATCGTCAGGTATGTTCTGTCTCAGGGTTCCTTTCAGATGCTTCTGAACAAAGTGCAAGGGCAGAGATCCGATTGGGAGTACCCATTTGCAGTTGCTGGAATCAATATTTCATTCATGCTGATCCAGATGTTGGATCTACAGTCAAGTAATACTCCCATGTCCCTGGCTGTGTGTCTTCACACTGTAATTGTACTGTTGCTAACTCGTGATCTTTGTGCAACTCAATTTGTGCAGCCGTTCCATCTTCAAAGTGGGGGGTTCGTTTCGTTGAACTACTTGGGCGAGATGAGAACGCCTTTGATCACCTCTACTGTGTAGCCTTTCGGATGCTCGATGCTCAGTGGCTTGTGAAACGTGCCTCATATATGGAGTTCAATGTAAGCTTATTGGCATGCCAGTATGCCACCGCGTGGTCTGACCCTGCATTGCATCTCACCATTAACAATCTGTACTCAGCTGCATCACTGTTTCTTGCTTTGGTTGCACCAGGAGGTGATGAAATCCACGAGAACCCAGCTGGAGCGTGAGCTAGTTCTAGAGGATGTACTGGCGGTGAAGGACCTGCCGTCTTACACGATGCTGGACAAATGATATTGACCTGTTGCATTTGGTTGTCGGGAGATGCATCTGACTATGCTGGTGGCAGTGAGATGGCTCGTTTCATACTGACTCAGTGGGTTATTTGTGTTGTGCTAATGCTTGCATGGTGATAAATTATGTATTGGCCCTTTGTTGTGGCTGTCTTGTTGCATATAGGATGCATTATTTAACTTGATCGAGAGCAAATTTCAGGCGTTGTATATGTATATATGTAGACGTGTAGCGCATCAGTTTCTGCAGCTTCCAGATTTGCCCCCATAAGAGAAATAAAGCAATATATTTGTCATCCTTTATCTGTCTGTGCAAGACTGCTTATGTGCCTGATAGTTTTTGTATGACTGAAGTGGAGTTAGTGGTGTGTACATAGTTCTCTGTGGTGTACTAGCTCAGGTTTTTTACACCAAGATGCACACACGGATGTCAATGAACCTTTTGATTAACACAGGTATAAACAAAAGAGAGCAAAAACTTGTTTTAGGTTGGTTCCTTTTGGACGAGATGAGTTTACTCGTGATGTTAAATTTATGCAACTAGTGCTGATTGTTCTTTTGGCGAGATGCCCAGATATTTACTGACTCTGAATCTCTATGCCCTCCCCTTAGCTCCGCTAAGACAGTGTGATGGGCTGACAGCACGTTAGGCAACGGGACAGAAGGGATCAACGGCCACGCCAACAGCCTGCACCACGTGGTACTTAACTGTAGGGACACAAAAGCTCTGAATCCTTCATTTGATGAATTTCTAATCGAAGCTTTAAAGAGAGAAACAAAAGGTTAGGAGTTTGGAATGACAACTAGTCACTTCTTGCTGAAGATCTTGCATTTGCATCCTTCGAGTGGTGGGCTATCGCTCCATGTGCGGACTTCCCCGTACTCAGTTCCAGCGGGGTGGAGCCGAGCCTGATCGACAATTGCGCTCGCATACGGCTCGTGTCGCCTCGACGCACGCACACCACCACACACAGACACAGGTCAAGCGATAGATATACGGACACCAGACTCGGTGTACACAGCACGATGGCACCAAAGAATTCTAAAGCAAAGTAGCAGTAGAGCATTAGCATTTTACCAGGGGCACGTACACGGTCGTGCGTCAGAACGGAAGATACAAAGTTGGAAAATAAAAGTAAATTGGGAAATATATAAAAGCCTCTACTGCGCTACCACAACCAGTAGTGTTTATTTTGATGCTGCTGCTGTCCATGGAATGGCGGCATATGCATGGCAGGAGAGCACGATAGATACGTGTCTAGTACGTCGCAGCAGGCGCCCCGGAGGCCCGGACACGTCGTCGGCACGCCGCTCACATCTTGCCCTTGCGGTGGGCGCAGGACGAGCCAGCGCACCCCTCCACGCACTTCTCGACGCACTTGTCCACCCGCTCCACCGCGCGCTCCTTGGCGAGCCGGTCCTTCTCCTCAAAGTACACGGACGCCGCCTTCTCCGCGGCGCGCTCCTTCACCGCGCGCTCGTCCTCGCTGCCCAGCCGGACAGCGTACCCCGCACCCTCGTGCGGCTGCGTGCCCGAGCTCAGCGTCAGCTTCTCCTTGATCGCCCCCGTCATGTTGCCCAGCGCCCCGAACAGACCGGTTCCCTGCTGACCCCTGCGTACGCATCCACACACAAAAATGCATGCCATCTAAAGATAGATTCTTGAACTGAATGCGTGTAAGATAAATGAGTTAGAGAGTAACATACCTATCGACATCGTGGGTTCCTGCCGTCTCCCTTGCCTTGTCGGCGGCGGTCTGCGTGGTTGCCATGGTTCTCTCCTTGGCCTCCTGTGCGGTCTCCTTGGTTGCATCCTTGGTCTGCCTCGCCTTCTCGGCGGTGGCGTCCTTCATCTCCTGGGCCTTCTGGGCGGTGGTGTCCTTGGCCTCCTGCGTCTTCCCGGCCAAGGCGTCTTTGTACTCCCCCAGCTTGTTCTTGGTCGCCTCGGCGGTCTCGCTCGTCTTCTGCGCCACCGTGTCCTTGGCCTCCGTCGCCTTCTCGGCGGTGTAGTCCTTGTACTCCCCCAGCTTGTTCTTGGTCGCCTCCGCCGTCTCGCCAGTCTTGTGCGCCAGGCTGTCCTTGGTCTCCTTGGTCTTGTCCGCCGCCTGGTAGGTCTTCTCGGCCGTCGTGTCCTTGGCGGCGCCGAACGTGCGGCCCACCGCGCTCGCCAGGGACCCCAGGATGCCGCCGCCGCCGCCCTGAGGTTGGTCGGTGTAGCCGGCACCGACGCGCTCCCGGTCCGCGCGGGCGCGCGCGATCTCGTCCGCCGCGTGCCGGGCGTCCATCTCCGCCTGCATCACGCGCTCGTCCCGCGACCGAGCGATCTCCTCCGCCGCGCGCCGCGCGTCGGCCTCGGCACGCGCCTCCCGCTGGTCGGCCTGCCTGGACGACATGGTCGCTGTGGTTCAACTTACTGTAGAAACTGTTCGCTCGTGCTAGTGTGCTAGTGCTTCAGTGTTCGCTCGTAGTGGTGCAGTACGCAAGTGAGTGACTGAGCTAGCGTTCGTGGAAGCGTGTATATACTCCTGCGAGAGTAATGCGAGGGTGCCACGTACGTCCGGGGGACGGACGCGTGTGCCTCGTGTTCCAAGACAGGTCTCGGTGACGCGTGTGTGAGGCGGACACGTGCCTCCCCGGCGTGCGACGCCGTTGCTGAGCTGCTTCCATGGGCTTCTACAGTTGTCTTGTGGATGGATGTACAGGAAGCGCAATGCCATATTGCGTCGGGACCTTTAGGGGCTTGCGCGACAGAATTTTCACCTTTCTCACTTTCTGCGTGCCACGGTGTTTGGATAAGATTGTGGTCGGCGGCGACGCCGGGAGCCAAGGCTCAAGAGATGCCTGTTGAAATCCTGTATGGCACAACTCCCTCCTGCCGCCTGAAGCGGTCCGTTAATGCGCCGGCCCACTTAGCGGTAATTAATTTCTTTATTTCTGTTTCTTTGTTTTTTACTTGTCTTTTCTTTTTTGATATTTTTTAAAATTGTGTCAATATGTAATAAATAATTTTAATATTTTTTAGAAAATCTCATGGTCATTTTTCACTATGTTCTAAGAAAATATTTACACGGTCCAGAAACATCTTCACATTGGTTAAAAAGATGTTCACCGGACTCGAGAACCGTTCATAGGTTCAAAATAATTTTACAAATTTGGAAAGAGTTCATGATTCACCGGATTCAAAATTTGAACACTATTCTTCGAAATGTGAACAAACTTTTAATAAAAATAAATAAAGAAGAAAATAAACAAAAAAATTAAGAAAAGCAGAAAGGGAAAAAGAAGAAGAAAGAAGGAAAACAAAAATAAGAAATAAGGAAAAAGGAAAAAAAAATAGAAAAGGAAAAATGTTTTAGAGCAAGTACAATAAGGTGACATCAACTGACTATAAGAAATAAAATACTATATTTTGGTTGAGTTGGAGGAGAGAGGAAAGGAGAGAGAAGAAGAGTTGATTGTAAGTTAAGAGCCAACTACAACATGTGCTCCTAGGCACTTTGTAGGAGTGACATGTGGGCCATGTACTAATAAACTAGTACATATTTGTAGTTAGTTCTTATACTTATTGGCTATAGTGATGACTATAGATGACATGGCAGTGGCTTATAGCCAACGGTGGGCTATACTACTAAACTTGCTCTTAAAGAGCTGGCCCATTAGAGTTAGTCTTTCAATGGACACTCCAAATTGCGATGCAAAGGGCGGCGAATTAGCTCCTATGGCCTCGAGTCAATCATCTAAGGTAGGCTAAGTGCATCGTCAATGTATGGAACCCATCGAACAGACCAAAATCGTGTTTTACACACACCCATGTGGGATGTGGCATTCTCAAAAGGATATTTTCTCCAAAAAGCATGAACTCGCTCTCCGCATCAATTAATAGACACGATAACTAAAATAATTAGAGTAAATAAATAGTGCATGATAGAATCCATATAGATAACTAGAGGGAGAGATGGGGATTGGTTATTTTTTCAAAAAATGACCTAACAAGAATGTAAGTTGTCTAGATATGCCACTAGGATAAGAACAATATACAACTATCAAGGTAGTTAAACAATGTAAGCAAGCTAACAAGATACAATAGATATGTAAAAGATAGAAGTATAACCACAATGGTGAAGACGGTGATGCAATTCATGAAGTCCTTTTATTTGAAGGATGTTGGAGGGATGTTGGTCACATGAAGCCCACCAAGCGCTATAAAAGCTTACCCTGATCTCCTCGTGTTCATGCTAAGGCAAGGTGCCACGATCCACTAAGAGAATGACCTTGAAGGTGGCGACAAAAAACCTTTAAAAACAAGGTAGAGACAATCTTCACAACTTAATTGGAGGCTTTCCAACATGACCAAAAAGATTTACACCATCATGACTGAGCTTCAAGGATAACCTCTTCCGTCTAGGGTGCCCAAACAACAAGGATAACAAGTTCCACAATGGAATGAATGGAAAAAACGACTTATTTGGTGAAAGTATAGATCTATATCTTCTCACTCAATCCTTAGAAGGGAATCAAGTTTTGTTGGCTCAAGTAAAAGATATAGGTATTTATGACTCAACTTTAATGGAGGAGAGTTGATGGAAGGGGCTCTCCTCATGGGGAAGAAGGAGCCTTTTATACGTCCCAAATTGGGGACCAAAGATTTATGACTAAGTGTCACACAAAATTCCGGCCTAATTGAAAACTCCCAAATCCTCGATCAATTCTCTGGACCAAGTACAAAAACCTCCATGATGCGGCTCAGATCACTCTAGAGCTTCGTTGGGAAACCCCAAGAGGAAGGTATGATGAGCACAATAGCAAGTTTTCCCTCAGAAAGAAACCAATGTTATCAAACCAGTAGGAGGAAGGAAAGGACTCAAAGGTGTTGCTAGCAACTTGGAAACCTGCACAACACAAACTCAAGACTTTGCCCCGGCGAACAGTGAGGTTGTCAATCTCACCGGTTTGCTGAAAACAAAGGAGTAACTGTATGGTGTGGAAGGTAATGGTGGTTTGCAGAAAGTAAATATGAACAGTGGAAGATGTATCGATGGTAAATATTGGACTGGGGTTCATAGTTCACTAGAGGTGTTCTCCTTAGGATAAATAACATAACATGCTGGGTAAACAAATTACAGCGGGGCAATTGACAGGACAAATCAAGGCATAACAACGTAATACTAGACATTCATGATCCTATGAGATTTGATTGGGCAATACAATAATATACATAGACCGCCATCCAACTGCATCTATGACTAGTAATCCACCTTCAGGTTATCATCTGAACCCCCTCCAGTATTAAGTTGCAAGCAACGGATAACTGCTTTAAGCAATGTGTGTAAAGTAAACAATACAATTGTTCCATGAACAAGAGATTGTTGTTTTCTCTCTAGTAGAAACCGCACATCTTCAACCTTAGAGATTTTTGTCACTTCCCCAGATTAAAAAGAGGCATGAACCCACTATCGAGCATAAATACTCCCTCTTGGAGTCACTAGCATCTACTTGGCCAGGATAGCTACTAGAAATGGAGAGCATGCAAGATCTCAAACAACACAGACATGATAGAATCATTAACCAATCTGACATAGTAATCTCAATATCCATCGGTGTGAGACCCTGGCGCATGGCTCAATAGGACTGATAGGAAACCATACCAACAAGTTGCAACTTATTTTTCGGAAGCTCATTCGAAAAGAACTCTAAGGTTAAGCATGCTTGGCCTAGAGCAATTCTAGGATGGGTGACTGACCGAAAAGTGGGTACCGGGTGTGCATGACTGAGAACATAGTGTGCAGAAAAGACTAGTGTTGGTCTATGGGGTTAGTCTAGAGATCCTATTGAGCTGCCGGAAGTGATAGCCGTCGGTCCGGAGTGACCGGGGGTGTTACAATCGGATCCCCGCAAACACAACATGCATGATTACAAATAGATGATCTTGATCATGAACGGAGCTCACAAGATCTAAACATGGTAGCACAAAGGAGGAGAAACAACCATCTAGATACTACATGGACCCGTAATCCAAGGTGGAACTACTCACGCATCATACCGGAGGATGGTATGGTGATGAAGAAGAGCTTCAGATCCCCCGATCTAGGGAAGATGATCTCTCGAAGGCCTCCGGGATGATCTCTCCCCTCCGGCAGGGTGCCGGGAAGAGCTTCAGATCCCCCTGATCTAGGGACGATGGTGGCGGCGGCTACAGACTGTTTTGTGGAAGATTGATCGGGTCCTTAGGGTTTAGGTATCGGGGGCTTCTTATAGGCGAAGAGGGAGGCCGAGAGGGTGCCCGAGGCGTCCGCACCCCCCCCCCCCCCAGGCACTGGCCAGGCGGCCAGGGGGTGTGGCCCCCTCGAGGCCCTTCTCTGTATCGTCTTCTGGCTCCGTGATCCCCACGGTAAAATATTGACATTGGCTTTTGTCCCGTCCAATTCCGAGAATATTCATTTTCTGACTTTTCTGGAACCAAAAACAACATAAAATATGCAACTGGCATTGTGGCATCTTGTTAATAGGTTAGTCCCAGAAAACATATAAAAATACCTCAAAGTGTAGACAAAGCAAAGCAAAGTAGATACTAAACAAGCATGGAACATCAGAAATTATAGATACGTTTACGATATATCAAGCATCCCCAAGCTTAATTCCTGCTCGTCCTCGAGTAGGTAAGTGATAAAAAAGAATAATTTTTAAAGTGACACGCACCATCAAAATCAACAACAAACCATTTGCAAGCATTAAAAGTTGTGATCAAAGTACTCTAAACATGAGCATGAAAGATGAAGTTCTAACAGTAATACAAAGTAACTATGCCGCAACATGAAAGGATACACACAAATATCATGAATAACAATGCATTGAAAGACATTTGTTTGTTTCACATATAGAAAACATAGCATAGTGGCATTCAGCTTGTCCCTTATGGAGTAGCAATAAATGCATAGGACACCTTCAAAGTTCATAAGAGTGACTAGATACAAATAGTTCAAGAACAAGCAATATCAACAATATGAATCAATCAATAAGTTTTGGGACAATGCACATAGAACTAAGAATGACAACTATGCTCTCTTAATTGGTGCCTAAGGATAGAAGGTGGAGACTCAATATAATAGTGGAAGAAAGGCCCTTCATAAAGGGAAGCAGGGATTTCAAGTCTCATAAAGAGCTTGCAAAAATTATAGTACTTGTTAGCTTTCAGCTCTCATTGCACCTATCATAAGCATCTTTAAGTGATTAAGGTTAAAGTGAACAAACTATGGAGTATATGCTTGAAAAAGTATAAGTTGACAATCTCATGTCCCTTGAGTACGAGGGCCACTCCTCATGCTACTCAACTTTAGTTACCTGTAAGTTCTTGTCATGGTAAGTACATGTGTATCATAGAGAACCATCAACGTGGTACCCCTTGCACATGACACGGGAGCTATCCCATATCAAAATGACAAGGCAAACAGACAATGAACATGCGGTGACCCAGCATACCACTGCATGTGTAGTACACTATAGTCATTGACATGACATCCACAGAACACCGTTCCGTAAATATCACATCCCTTAGAGTGGTACAACAGAAACATTGCGGGTCCATATTACAAATATACACACATTATTATTATAATATCGGGAGTTCAAGACTTCACAAAGATTCAACTTACAAACCAAAATATAAAGTGTTTCAGCGGAATTTAAAAGTAACAACTCCGACTAGGAGTTGAGCTCGACAGCTTATTCTATAGAGTTTATGCTGCTCGTCTCCGTTGGTTACTACTAACTAGAGATACTTAGTTGGACTCGTTATCATTGTCACCGTAGCGGATTTCGTAATCCACTCCTTCAACGCCTTCGGACAGATCAGGTTCTTCATAGAACACGTCTTCTTGACACTAGGCTGCATACATTGGCATGTCTTCGGGATCCTCAGAGTCTAAGCAAGGGATCAAAGGAAAGAATGAGTAACAGCGTTACCCAACAAGTTCATTATATGCAAGGTGGGAAGTTTGATGCTCTAACTACCACCTCGGATTATAAATCCTTGGCACTATGCAATTTTGGTAAATCTTTCTTCAAAGATTGATTTTATTCTAAAAACTATGACAATCAGTCTTCACAGGTTGACCAGAACTTTCATGGAGTTCCTTTCCTGCCGCATTCGTAGCTCCTTCCCGGAACAGGGAGTAACAAGTTGCAGTTCTTACACTCTACAGAGGTGTGTTACTTTACCCATGAGAGATCAACTCCTTGTTGCCCAACCGGGCGTACTTTCCCATCCACAATTCCATGATGTGGGGTCCAGTAGTTGGTCCAAGCCAATCACTGCCTCTTCGCGACCCCGCATGCCTCCTTGATGTACACCATGCCCACATAATGAATTACGGCAATGGTTTGTACAAACCGTTAGATGCCAGAACTATCATGGGACGATGAGGGTTCCCACCCATATGCTGCATATCCTCTACGAATTACTAATTAATATGCACGCTACGAGGATAACAGCCACGACTTGCACATCCGGCTTCATGCGAGAGGAAGAAGATACAACTCAATTCTCTGTCCCATTCCAAATCTCATGGTTAACGTGTAATATACGGCGCTAGAATCACTGATGCCAGGGGTTATTAAGTCCCTAATTGATCATCATTGTTGTAAATAGAACCCTAAGTTCTATTTCTCCATTATATCACCACTTAGGATGATATCTATGATTTCTTTATTTGTGAAATTAATATTTTTTTATTTTATAGCATATATGATAACACACAATTTGCAAATACTTTGATAAAGACTCTTCAAAGGACATGAGGAAGTGATGAACTTGCCTTGTGATGGCAAGGTAGTGAAGTCTGATGCTTGCACTGGACCTTGAGCTTCTATGTCTACAAAAACATCGTTATTGCCCGGTAAGGACAATATTTAAAGAAGCAAAATGATTATGCAAGTAATGTAATGCATTATTTAATTTTATATGCATTTACCCTATTATTATATAAGGTGCCTTTTAATAATAATAAAACATTTATAAATATTAAGTTTTAATATTTATAACATATATTGAATTATTTTATTTTATTTTTCCTTTTATTTGACTTTTATTGATTTAATAATTCTTTTAGGAATTATTAATTATACATTAAAATTGTTATTAAATATTTATTTAGTATTTTTCAAAAATATTATAATATTAATGTATAATGAACGTGATTTTTATTTATTTTTATCGTCTTTCAATAATTTTGTAAAATTCCATAAGGAAATATATAAATTACAAAATTCTTATAAAAATTTAAATGTCTAAAATTTTATATCTTATTTTATTTCGATAGTGTGGATTATTGTGAATCCAAAAATATTTTACTTATAATTTTTGGACTTTTATTTTATTTTCTAGGATTTAATTAAGTCCAGGGGTATTTTGGTATTTTCCTTTTTATTCAAACAGGTCTGAAAGGATTTCTGGGCTGGTTTAATCTTATTGGGCCCTAGTGGCCCATTAGTCATAGACAAAAGAACCACCCCGAAGGGTCTGGCCCAACTCGTCCCACTTCTCACTACCTCTCTCTCTCCCTCGAGCTCATCCTCTCCTCCTCTGACCCCGACCCCGTGGCTGGCGATGCCACCGACGACGATTCCCACCGCCATGGGCCGTTCTGGTCGCCGCCGTGGTGCAACAGGGGGTTGTCGACGACGCTAGTCCTTTCTATCCAACTGGATTCGAGCCTGGGGCTCTCCTGCGACAGATCGATGTCGTCCCGAACCCTAGGGTTTGGGGGTTGGCGTGGATCCTGGTGCTGCCGCCGCCGTCGCGCGTCGTGGTGATGCTCCTCGCCTCTATGTGTGTTCATGGTCGCTCGTGGCATCGTATGGGTTGCGGCGCCCCTCCTGGGGTGCTCCCCGTGCCGCCATGGTCGTCGGCCCCTCTGCTTCCTCTTCTAGTCTTCAGCAAGGACCTACGGTGAGTTCGATTCCTCTCCCCTAGTGCTCTCTGTGCTTGCTGATTCGATGCTAGATGCTGGCAGTGACCTCTCTGGTTACTGTCTGGTTCTGATTAGGATAATTTATCTATTTAGGGTTCTTATCCTGGGGTTGATCATATACTAGATGAATTAGCTCATGTCTGGCTGGTCTGTACACATGCTAAATGATTATTGGCCTGAGGCTTGTTGCTTGAGATGAACCATGATTGATATAGTCAGTGACTTGGTAACTTTTCACTGTCATTTATGGGTTTATGCTCATGATTTTGATATGATGAAACCACTGTCTTAGTGCTGTTGGCTTGAGAACTAGTGTGTGGTTTGAGATCATCATGATCTCAAACAGTGAAGTTTAACATAGGAATATCCTAGTTATGATTCCTATGTTAACAGGAAACTGATTAGTAAGTTGATTGTCTAAATTTGTGATGATTTAAATGTCTATCCTGATTCATATAGAATTGTTCTTGTGACACCATCATGGTATGGCACACAAGTTTGATTCTAATCCATTGTTTGGGTTGGTTTAAGCTACAGACAAACTTGGCTTTATAACATAAATAGAGATGCTCTTCTCTGAATTCCCTAAGACCAATGATGTTGGTCTGAGGCTTAGGGATTCAGATCTTATCTAGTTGATTCATATAGATATTCCTGGTAATGGTACCAGCTATTGTTTTTGAATCAAAGCTTGGTAAAATTGATAGTAAGCTTGATCATGATCTGGATCCAAAGGATTAACTTCTAAGGTGCTACCCTTTCTTTAGGGATGTGCCTAGAAATAGATCATAGATATATTTATGCTTGAATTGTAAGATATAGTCTAACAACCAGAGCAATGATGTTGATCTAAGCTCTGGCTGGATCCAGGTACTTTGTTGTTTGCTTTTAGAGTTTAAAAATCCCTATGATGGAGTCACCCCACTTGGGTGCTTTCTGAGGGTTTGTTTCATTAAACAACACATGCTTCTGTCTAGATGATATGATTAGATCATGTGAAGGTTTTATGAAACTCACCATAGAATCTGATGTTTATGAAGTAAGGTGGTGATGATGATCTTGTTCTTGCTGAGCTTCTGTGCTTGACCTTGAGCTAGCCTGCTCCTCCTAGCTCCTGAACTTGGCCTTGTTGTCCACCTGATCCTTCCCCCTCCTTATGTCACCATCCTGGTGATGTTTGGTTGATCTTTGGTGGTTTGGTTTGGCTATTGTGCTTGGTAAGCTATTGTCTAAGCTAGCTGTTCTTATGTGCAAGCAGTGGAGAGATGCACTAGTGCCTCTCCACGGCTGTGCTGATGGTTTTGTGAGTTTGGGGTTGTGCTGTGAGGCTGACATCACACCACATGCATGTTGGTGTGTGTCCTGCCTGTGTTCTTGCTGTGCACTTGTGGATATATTCAGAATTTTGAAACTTACTGTTATCTGGTTACTTTCACCTGGCTGGTGAAATTTGCCCCTCTTGGCTGTCATTTGACTTCTGGCTTGAAATTCATGAAAGATAATTTATTTCATATTTGGTTAAACTTGCCCCTTCAATAAATTTCTCAATGATGAATTTGTCTAGTGCACTTCACTGACATGGCTGAGAGAAAAATAATACTAACTCTAACCTTATTATTGTTTTATTAATGTTTATCTTGCAGGTACAGATTTGAAGATGAAGATTGTAGTTTAGTTTTTCTTTTATAGAATAGTTATAGAATAATTCAATGTAATCTTCTTATTCTTTTGTAATTTTCATTTAATTATCTTGTAATCTTCCTTTTATTCTTTTGTAATAAAAATTACATGATTATCAACAAAGAATATTCTTATTCTTATTTATTTACTTTGGTGGAGTGTGTGGATGATTTCAATAATGATGGGGATACGCCTACTGGGGTATACTCAGCAGGACGTTTCCGACTGGCCCGAGGGCTGGCGAGTGGGCCTGCAGAACGGCGAGTGGATCAAGGCCCAGCAAGGTACCAAGCGACTGTAAGCTGAAGGCCCAGGCGAGTAGATAGGCCCAGTCGGACTAGGTTAAACGATTACCGAAGCTGTACCCGAATCGGTTGAGATATGTAAACCCTAGGGGAGGTGAGCCTATATAAACCTCCCTATGGGGTGAGTAGAGACGCGTTCCCTGATACACCCAAGCGACTCGCCGCCTAGCCGCCGAGCTCGCCCATTGTAAACACCTCCATAATACAATCTAGCAGGAGTAGGTCTTTACCCTCCGGGGGGGCGAACCTGGGTAAAACCCTGTGTCTTTGCCCTCATCTCGCACCGCAGATGGCTGGCCGCCCTTGCCCCTCGTTCTACTACTCGCTGCCGATTGCAGCATCTGCCGTGACCATTCCCACGACAGTGGCGCCCACCGTGGGGCATGGCCGGTCTGGCCGGTGTTCTGCGGCGAGATCCAATCTGCCCATCAACGAGACGGTCGCCACCGGCCGCATGATAGCGATCGGCGAGATGCTCCAGATCTTGCCGAGTAGCTACGTCCCGGCGGCGCGACCCGTCACGCACAGCGTAATCCTGCCAATCGGCACGATCAGCCTCTTCGTCGGCCTCACCGACGTCATCGTCTCGGAGGACTCGGCTCGCATCCGCGAGTCGCCGCCACGCGATCGGCTCTCCGAGAGCCAGGTTCGCACGATCCACCGCCTCGCCTCCGAGTACAACTCGGCCCACAGCAACGTGGCCGGGAACTCAGCGACCGCAGAAGATGCGGCCCTCACCGATGACGCCGACTCAGCGACCCCGGCGTCACTCGCCGGATCCATCACCGCGGCCTCATCCGCGGGCTCCATCGCCCAGGTCTCCAACGCGGGAGACTTCGAGGACCCCTCCATCCTCGGGATCTTCGAATTCGACTCCGGGTCGGAGAACTCCGCCGACCTCCGCGATGGTGCCAGTCGCCACGCCGCGGCTTACATGGCCACCGGCACCGATCCACCGAAGGATCATTTCTCCACCCCAATCCCTCCTAACGCCACGGCAACGGAGGTCGAGGAACTCCGCTTGAAACTGGCGGAGGCGGTACGCAAAGAGCAGGCCGAGCGCGAAAAATTTCGCCTCGAGCAGGTGACGGCGCAGGAGCTGTCACGCTACCACCAACAGCGGATCAGGTCACGCTTGAACCCCACCGTTCAAGGGCATGCCCTGAACTTCGACGACGAAAACGACCCGGCCCGCATAGCCGAGCGCGCGATCTGCGAGAACGCGCCACCAGGAGGAAGCGCCCGGCCCCCGCCAGGATCAACGGCGATGGGTGCCCCACCACCACCCAACCACACCCCTCCCAGGGACCAACCGCGGATAGTTGTCTCCTCATGGGAGCGAGACGCAAACGGCCTCCCACTGTTCTCCACCCCAATGGACAACCTCGTGGCAGGCCGAGCAGCAGCCGATAGCATCACGGCCACTGGCGACGGCGCCTTACAGATCCAGTACGTCAAGGCCCTGCTTGCGAAGGCCGTGGAGCAGCAAAAAGCGGGCGCCGATTCGCAAGGTCGAGTATACTCGCGTTCCTCGGGAAGCAGAGCGGCCTCAAGCGGCCGCCCAGCGGCAAACACCCTCAATTACCCGCCACCAGAGCCACTGCAGCTCCAACACCGACCCGCGAACGCGGCACTCTCCACCAACGACCCCAGGCCGGCGACCAACTTCGTCGCCGCTAACGGACAACCCATCGACGCCCGCACTCACATCATCAACAACCAAAACTGGCGCGCACGCCAGCCCGACGACTTGCGGCACACCCTAACTAATCGCCGCGATGGCGAGCCTATGGGGTCGCTCAGTCGACTTGGCCCTAAGTGCTTCGGACCAATGATCCGAGGCGAGAAGTACCCGCCAAACTTCAAGGCGCCAAAGGAGATAGAAAAATACGACTCCTCGTACGACCCCGCAGTCTGGCTCGACACATACCTCATGGCAATGGGGATCGCGGGTCACACTGACCTACTCGCCGCCCGTTACCTCCCACTGATGATGGAGGGGACGTGCAGGCAGTGGATCAACACGCTCCCCCAGGACAGTATCGACTCCTGGGAGGAAATGCGCGACGCCTTCGTCAGGCACTTCGAGTGCTCCTACACCCGCGCCACCACCATCGAGGACCTGGAACGATGCGTCCAGGGACCCCGCGAGTCGACCCGCAACTGGGTCCAACGGTGGCAAGAGCTCTGGTACAACGCGGTCGGCATCCACCCGGACACCGCGATCCATTGCTTCAAGACCTCGTGCCGCTACGAGCCTCTAGTCGCCAAGCTCAAGCGACACTCCCGCACACTCGACAACATCCCCGACCTCCTCGAGATCGCCAAACGGTACGCCGAGGAGGATCCAAACTAGGAAACCGACGACGAGTCAGGAGGGCAACGCCGCACGGGCGGCAACGACAGCGGACGCCGAACCGACCTACGCTACAGCGGCACCCGCCTCACTGGCAAGCGCCGCAACGACGGGCGAGTCGACTTCGTCGCCAACGCTGGGCACGCACAGCGCGAGCCCAAGAGCTACCGCCGCGACGGAGGGCAACGGCGCGATGGCGGCAATTACAAGAACAAGCCAAGGTTCGATCCTGCGGCCCTCCTTAACCAACCATGTGCCTTCCACAGCAGGGAAGGGAAGCCCGCAACGCACACCACCGCCGACTGCCACACCCTCAAGGAAATCGAGAAGGCACGGCACGCGCGGGAGGACACCGACAACGACCCGCCAAATGGCGGAAAATTCGGCAAAGTAGCCGGCTCGCTCCACACCTTCACAGGCTTCAACACGAAGCGCGAGAAGAAGGTCATCGCCCGTGCTGTCGCCGTCAATGCGGTGGCCCAAATAGACGTCCCCCAGTTCCTGAACTGGTTGGAACAGCCCATCACCTGGAGCCGGCAAGACCACTCGCCACGCATCGAGTACCCAGGACGAGTCGCCCTGGTGGTCAAGCCCAAGGTTGGCGACTACTGGCTCCCCAAGACACTAATGGACGGCGGCAGCTCCATCAACATCCTCTACCTCGACACCTTCAGGCGGCTGCGGCTCCCGCAGTCGATGATCGAGACAACCCACACCACGTTCCACGGCATCGTCCCCGGTCGGAAGGCGTATCCGATCGGCAAAGTCACGCTGCCAGTCACTTTCGGTAGTCCGGCAAACTTCCGCACCGAGCGGATCGTCTTCGAGCTGGTGCCCTTCGACAGCCCTTATCACTGCGTCCTGGGGCGCCAGGCGTTTGCTAAATTCATGGCAGCGCCCCACTACGCGTACAACGCGATGAAGCTCCCCGGGCCGTGCGGCGTCATCACCATCAACGGCGACCCCGGCATGGCCGCCGAATGCGAGGCCAAAGGAGCCGAACTCGCCGACGCCGTCATCGCGGCAGAAACTAATCACGCCGACGAGCTCGCCAAATACGCGAGCGGGGTCAACAGTGACGACCCCACAATACTCAAGAAGCCCAACTCAGAGGGCGCAAACACCTCAACCTTTGAGGCCACGACGCACACCCGCACCGTCGAGCTGGTCCCAGGCGACCCCAGCCAGACGGTGACGATCGGGACAGGCATGAGCCCAGCATAGGAAGGCGCGCTCATCGAGTTCCTTCGTGAGAATAGGGACATCTTCGCATGGAAACCCTCCGACATGCCTGGTGTCCCTAGGGAGCTTGCTGAGCACAAACTAAACGCCGACCCCAAAGTGCGACCTGTCAAGCAGTCGCTACGGCCCTTCAATGAAGAACGCCGTCGAGCAATCACCGAGGAAGTGCAGCGCCTACTCGCTGCCGGCTTCATCCGGCCAATCAAATACTCCAAGTGGCTGGCAAACCCAGTCCTGGTCGAGAAGAAAAACGGGACCTGGAGAATGTGTATCGAATACACAAACCTGAACAGCGCCTGCCCAAAGGAGCAGTTCGTCCTCCCGTGGATCGATCAGATAATCGATTCAACCGCGGGTTCGGAGTCGCTATGTTTCCTCGACGCCTACTCCGGGTACAACCAGATCAAAATGGCTGTCGAAGACGAGGAGAAGACAGCGTTCATCACGCCATTTGGAGCCTTCTGCTACACCGCCATGACCTTCGGCCTCAAGAACGCCGGGGCAACCTACCAGCGGTGCATGCAAGAATGCCTCGCGAGCCAAATCGGCCGCAACATCCACGTCTACATCGACGACGTGGTCGTGAAATCCGCTCGCCAAGGAGACCTACTCGCCGACCTGGCGGAAACCTTCGCCAATCTGCGAAGGTACAAGATAAAGCTCAACCCAGGCAAGTGCACCTTCGGTGTACCCGCCGGACAACTACTGGGGTACGTCGTCTCCAAACGAGGGATCGAGGCGAACCCAACAAAGATCGACACGATCGCCCGGCTCGGCAAACCCGAGTGCCTGCGTGACGTCCAGAAGCTGGCCGGGCGAGTAGCGGCTCTCAGTCGCTTCATCCCCCGCCTGGGCGAAAAGGCGATGCCCCTATACCGCCTGATGCGCAAGAACCCCACCTTCCAGTGGGACAAGGAGGCGGACAACGCGCTCCGCGACCTCAAAAAAGTGCTGCTCGCCGCACCACTACTCGCTGCCCCCGCCGACAAAGAACCTATGCTGGTTTATGTCGCGGCGTCCGAGCGCGTCGTCAGCGCTGTGATGGTCGTCGAACGACCAGAGGAAGGAAAGGAGCGCCCGGTTCAGCGGCCGGTGTACTACATCAGCGAGGTCCTCACCGAGTCGCGCCAGCGGTACCCACAGTACCAAAAGCTAGTATACGCGGTCTTCAGGGCTCAGCGGCGCCTGCCGCACTACTTCCAGGAGCACCCGGTCACGGTCGTCTCCTCAGCGCCACTGCAAGACATCATCCGCAACCGCGAGGCGACCGGACGGGTCGCCAAGTGGGCCGTCGAGATCGGCGTCCACAACATTAAATACGAGCCACGAAGGGCGATTAAGTCGCAGGCACTGGCAGACTTCATCGCCGACTGGGAGGAGGCCCAGCAGCCAGAGAAGCTGCCATACCTCCATTACTGGAGCCTGCACTTCGACGGATCCAAGAACGCGGACGGTGCAGGAGCGGGGATAGTGTTGACTTCACCAAAGGGCGACAAGCTCCGCTACATCCTCCGCCTCGAATTCATGCCCTGCACCAACAACATGGCTGAATACGAGGCCCTACTCCACGGCATGCGAGCCGCCAAGGAGATGAACGTCAATCGCCTTCGATGCTACGGAGATTCCGACCTCGTCGCGGGGCAAGTCGCCGGCACCTGCGACGCCATCTCCCCTACCATGGCGGCGTACCGCCAAGAGGTGGACAAGTTGGGCGGCCACTTCACCGGATACTCTGTCGAGTGGATCGACAGGAGAAAAAACGAGGAGGCCGACGCCCTCTCTCGCATCGGGTCGGCTCGACTCGCACCACCCGCCGGCGTGTTCCTCGACACAATCTCCAAACCATCAGTCTCTCCCCCGAGGGAGATCGACATCGGAGTCCCACTCCAACCAGAGGCAGCCTTGGTCGCACTCATCACCGAGCCAGACGACTGGACCAAGCCCTACATCGCCTACCTGGAAACCGGCACCCTGCCAGCAGACGAGACAAACGCTCGAATGATCGCTCGCCGATGCAAGTCCTACACCATCATCGACGGCGAGCTACACAAGCGCAGCGTCACCGGCGTGTTCCAACGTTGCGTCCAACCGGCTGAAGGACGCAAAATCCTCCACGACATCCACTCAGGCGACTGCGGCCACCACGCCGCCGCTCGCTCCCTGGTCGCCAAGGCTATGCGACACGGCTTCTACTGGCCCACCGCACACGCCAACGCTGTCGACATCGTCCAGCGATGCGCCGGGTGCCAGAAGTACGCCAATCAGACGCGCGTACCGAGCTCGGCGCTCAAAACGATCCCCATCACTTGGCCATTCGCCGTATGGGGCATGGACATGGTAGGCCCCTTCAAGAAAGCCCCCTCCGGCTACACCCACCTGCTAGTCGCCGTCGACAAATTCACCAAGTGGGTGGAGGCCAAGCCAGTCCGGAAATGCGACGGGAAGACCGCCACTAAATTCCTACGCGAGCTCATATATCGCTACGGGTTCCCAAACAGTATCATCACGGACAACGGCACAAACTTCGCCAAGGGAGCAATGGCCGAATTTTGCGAAGAGCACCACATCCGGCTCGATCTCGCGTCAGTCGCCCACCCGGAATCCAACGGCCAGGCGGAACGAGCCAACCAAAGCATCCTCCACGGCCTGAAGCCGCGACTCCAAGTACCACTCGAGCGCACCGCTGGATGCTGGGTCGAAGAGCTGCCCTCCGTCATCTGGGGAATCCGCACCTCGGTTAACAGATCGACGGGATTCACTCCCTTCTTCATGGTCTACGGCGCCGAAGCAGTCATGCCCACCGACCTCGAACACGACTCGCCGCGGGTCGTCCACTATACGGAGGCCGCAAACGAGCTGGCCCGCCAAGATGGGCTCGACCAGCTCGACGAAGCACGCGACCTCGCTCGATCGCGCACTGCCATTTAGCAGCAAGGACTCCGCTGCTACCACAGCCGACGGGTGAAGACCCGCACCTTCCAGGAAGGCGACCTGGTGTTACGCCTCATCCAGGACAGGAAGGGCATGCACAATCTCTCCCCTCCGTGGGAAGGCCCGTTCGCTATCGGGCGCGTACTCGGCAACGACGCCTACTACCTCATCGACGTTCGCGGGGACGGCGAGCTCGACGTCAAGCGACCATGGAATGTAAACCTCCTCCGGAAGTTCTACTCCTAGAACGCCACACATGTACTCTCCAGTCGCTATGAAATAAAAGAAACGGTTACCGCAAATTGCGCCTACTCTCCATGACTTGTGCCACTCGCACTCGTAATAACAGCGGTATGCTAAAATGCAGAAGTCAACCTTTGGTACAGCGATCGGCACGGCTAAGTAGTGCGGTGTAAGAGCACTGAATCACTTCAGGTCTTGCATCGTCCACGAAAAACGCCAACCCGGAGCCCCATTGGAGTCGCCTAGCTCGACTGATTTTACGAACCAAGACAACTGCCCTCGCTTCTCACAGCGACCTTGGTCCCCCGCATCCTCGACATAGCGACTCGAACGGCTAAGTACCACGCTCGGGGACTGAATACCAGTTCGTCGCGACCGGTCAGGGAAAACGCCAAGTAAGAGAGCATGTCCAGGACTCGCCACGCGACTGACCCCACGGGCCAGGCAGGAGTGACGCGCTCACACCAACGCGCTAAGTCCTCAACCACCCTCGAGTCGCGCCTAGAACTACCAAGTACCACGCTCGGGGACTCGGCCACCCGACCCCGTTCGCGTACGGGAAAACGGTAAAGTACAGAGCACTCAAGGGAGTCGCCTTGCGACTGGCTCTCCGAGCTCGGGCGAGTCGACTAAACTAACAAAACACATGATAACAACAAACATCATATACAAGGTGAACCCCACAAAAGGGCGGACGCGCTCGGGACTCATCCAAAATCAATCCAAAGCACACAAACAAATAGCAAAATAAACACGGCGCCCCATTCAATCGCATATTGCATTGTCTTATATTACAAAATATGCCCGCATGGCAGAACTGCTGCTAACACATCAAGGCAAACTACCCTATTCTGCAGGCTTCGATGACGACTCGCCAGAATCCCGGCGCCTACGGATGAACGCGGTGTACGGGTTTGACGGATACGTCGTCAGTTCACCCGCCATCGCCGCGCGAAAAGGCTGCTCGACCTTGAAGTCACGATGCGGCGGCTCGGGGTCGTTCGGCGCGACGACCGTTTCCTGGTAGGGAAGGAGGTCGCCCATCGCCCAGACACGCTTCGAGTACGCGGCGGCACGCTCCTGCAACTTGAGAACCTCGGACAGATCCACCGCGCCAGTCGACGAGGGATACCCACTCGTCACATCGTCGAGGTCGAAATCCTCGGGGAAGTGGGCGAGTCCAAGGCTCAGTGCTGTCGACGCTCCACGCCGAAACGCCGACCGCGTCATGAACTCAATGACCGCGGGCGCCTTCTCCAAATATTTCCACACCTCAACGAGGTCGCTGGGAATAACCTCCATGGGCGACATTTCTTGAAGATAGGCGCGGATGCACGTCGCCGACAGCGTAGCCGAGTCGACGAGCATGCTTACGCATTGCTTCGCGTCGAGCGAGCTCGCTTCTTCTTGGCTACCAATAACGCGACCTGCGAGAAGGAAACAATGATGAGCGCGACGGACACCACAAAAACCCCAACTAACGGAAAGGGAAGGTGCACTCACCAAGCAACGGGCGGGCGAGTCCCGTGATGAAGCACTGAAGCGACGTGTGGTCGTCCTGAAGTCCAGCAATAAGGACTTCCGACAGCTTGCGATCCTCCTCCGCGGCTGCAATGGCGGCCTTAGCTCGCCCGTCCGCCGAGCTCGCTTCTTCCCTCGCCTCCCGCAGCTCGCGCTCGAGGTCGGCGACCCGCTGTTCAGCAGCGCCCAAAGCAGATCGCGCCGCCTCCAACTCACCAGCCGGGACAAGCTCCTGGCGAGCTTCCTCTGCCTTCGCAGCAACATCCTGGAGCTCCTTGTTCGCTTCCTGGATGGTGGTCAGCTCCTTCTCAGCACGCTGTTGCGCGGCCAATCGGTCCGCCGACTCGAGCTGCAGACCCTGCATATCATCAAAAAAGTTAGTAAAAACGAACCTCCTAAGTGCCCACCCGCTGAAATTCAGCGAGTGCGCACTCGGGGACTGGCGATCAAGAAATTCCCAAGTACCCACCCCGCTAAAATTTAGCGCGTGCGCACTCGGGGACTGGATACGAAAATAAAAGACGAGAAAATAATAAGAATCACGCCGCTGCAAAGCACCGACCTGATCCTCGGGGACTGGATATACCTGGATGGCTGCGCCAAGCATGCCATGAAGTTGCATCGCGTCCACGGACGCGAGTAACGCTGGCGTGTGCCCACGACGCTGGTCGACTTCAGCATCGGCGGTCCCTGGAGCGAGGCTCGGGGATGCAGCCCCGCTCGCCGCGGCCGCCTTGGTCACGAAGCGAGGGAAGGTGGCGATAGAGGCACCCGCTCCAAAGGAAGTCGCCTCCGCCGTTCCAGGCAAGGAAACGCCCTCCTTCGTAGACGCGGCTGCCTCCACCGCGGGGCCGGCCGGCGCGACCGCCGTGTCGTCAGAGACAGTGACGATGTTGTCGCCCTTGGCCTTCTTACTGCCATCCGCCGAGGCAACGACCTCGTCCGCTTTCCTCTTACGGGAAGGATCCTCCTCGCTAGCGGTGGAGAGTACCTGGGCCACGGTCGGGTGGCCCATCCTTTTCACTCCGGTCCTGCACATCAGTCGAATCAGTAAAGACAATCGAAATAGCTATGGAAAATAGGGAAGGCCGAATGCACTCACTTGGCAACTGGGATGAAACGTAGCCCTGTGCGAAGGCCGGCCGGTTTTTCCAGCTCGGGGCCCAGTTGGCGACTGAGCCCTAGTTCCAGGACGTCGCGTGCCCAAGACGCGGACGGCTTCTTCGTCGTCGAGGCTGCGGCTGGCGCCTCTGGGATACCTTCGGCAGGGGCTTCCTCGCGAACTGGAGCCGCTACGGCCGGAGCCTCCTTGCGGGGCGAAGCCGCCCCAATCGGAATCTCCTTGCGAGGCGAAGTCGCCGCGGCTGGAGCCTTCCCTAGCCCTGAGGCTGGCGCGAATGGCGGGGGCATCGAGGCCAGCGGCACTTCCACAGTCGGCGCATCTATCGCGGTTGTCGCTGGGGCCGCGCCGTCATCGGCCGAGCTGTGAGCATCAGAGCTGCTCGTCGAGTGCGGCGGCAAGGCCATCCTCGGCGGCTTCGTTTTCCTCTTCGGGGGGGGCCCTCGCCTCCTTTTCCTTCTTCTTCTTCTTCGAAGGAGTGGCCTGGCGGCGCGAGGTGGTTTCTGGGAGCTCGTCGTCGTCATCATGACGCTCGAGGCTCCTGCTCGCTTCGATTTCGCGCTGACGTTGCCCGCGGGTCTTTCGGACCAGCGGGGCGATTTCCTCTTCGGACTCGTCCTCGTCGTCCTCGTTGCCCTTCGCGGGTGGCGATTCGCTTGTATCCTGGGCGGATGGCCCCGGGCTCTCGTCATCGGAAGGTGGGAGCCACCCTTCCACCACTTGGAACAGCTGCGATAAATACGAAACAGAGTCAGAATTACCGCGACTGCATACGCTGCGACTGCGAACAAGGTAAAGAAATTACCGTCGGAGCCGGACGCTTCGCGGTGTAGGGGGCGACCCCGGCCTGTGCATCCACGTACACCGCCTGGGTGATCTTCTTCAACGCTGGGAGATAGTCCTCCATCTTCCACTCGTCGAGGCAGGCTTTCGTCGAGTCTCCCCGGCCCGTGTACTGATACATGTAGTGGTCGCGTTGGGCGAGCGGAATGAGCCGTCGCCCAAGCCAGCAATTGTACAAGTTTATCGTCTGAAGGCCCTTCTTCTTTAGGCCACGGATGGCCTGGAGCATCTCGTCGACGACCATCCGCTGGTCGTCGGGGAGCTTGCCGACCTGGAGATGGCGCGGCTCGGAACGATTGGCCGAGTACCGCGGGATCGCCGCCTCGTCCTCCGGGGTCGCCTCGGTCACGTAGAACCATGACTTCTTCCAGTCGCTCGCTGCTTTGGCGGGTAGCATCAGATCGAAGAAAGACGCTTTGGATTTGAGCTGGAACGTCAGGCCGCCCGCGGCTAGCATTGGGCCGCCTGCCTCCTCGCGGCTGATCCGTCCGTGGAACAGATCTTGCCACAAGGGAAAGTAGGGCCGGCATCCCAAGTAGCACTCGCAGAATGCCACGAAGATGGCGAGCTGCTCGATGCTGTGGGGACCCAGATCCGAAGGCTGGATCCCGTAGTAGGCGCAAAAACGCCGGAAGAACAAAGATGTGGGAAACCCTAGCCCCCGCTCGAGATGACTGGTGAAACAGACGAATTCCCTCTCTCGCGGGTTTGGGGTCGTTTCTCCGGCTGCGGGGATACGCCAACAGCCGGCTCGCAGGATTCCAGCCTCCTCGAAGGAGGCCAGCTGCGCCCTCGTGCACTTGGATCTGCCCCATGGTTCGGTGAGAAGGGCCATAGCCGAGGGGTTGGTTGGAGATCGGAGGATTTCGGGTCGATTGGGTCAAGAAGCAAAGGAAAAAGAATGCGCGCACTCGGAAGAAGTGGTGGGCAGTTGGCTCTACGATTGCCTGCCATTCCTCTTATATAGCAAGAGTTACCCGCCAAATCAGGGGGCCGTTACCGCGCGATGATTACGCCGAAAGTTACCGTTGAGTTGCCCTAACGGCTAGTTTGACCACGCCTGACAGTCCAACTCCAGCCACTCGGCTCGCCAGGTCACTCGCTGCCACCGCATTCGACAGCTCGGCTCGCCCAAGACGCGACTCGGTTCACCGGATCTTCTTCTTCATACAAGAGCCCGTCGACGATTCGACTGGATGCCTACTTTGGAGCCGTATACTCCGACTGCCAGCAGCCACTTACGCCTAATCGACGACGGCCTCGGGGACTACTGATGGGGATACGCCTACTGGGGTATACTCAGCAGGACGTTTCCGACTGGCCCGAGGGCTGGCGAGTGGGCCTGCAGAACGGCGAGTGGATCAAGGCCCAGCAAGGTACCAAGCGACTGGAAGCTGAAGGCCCAGGCGAGTAGATAGGCCCAGTCGGACTAGGTTAAACGATTACCGAAGCTGTACCCGAATCGGTTGAGATATGTAAACCCTAGGGGAGGTGAGCCTATATAAACCTCCCTATGGGGTGAGTAGAGACGCGTTCCCTGATACACCCAAGCGACTCGCCGCCTAGCCGCCGAGCTCGCCCATTGTAAACACCTCCATAATACAATCTAGCAGGAGTAGGTCTTTACCCTCCGGGGGGCCGAACCTGGGTAAAACCCTGTGTCTTTGCCCTCATCTCGCACCGCAGATGGCTGGCCGCCCTTGCCCCTCGTTCTACTACTCGCTGCCGATTGCAGCATCTGCCGTGACCATTCCCACAACAAATAAGTTACAATTTTTGTAACTTATTTATATATATGAAATAAGTTTTTATATTCTAATTATTTTCTTTAGATAAAGTTTTGAGTTAAATTAATTAACTCATAATTAAATCAAGATTCAAACCTTATTCCTAATTCATTTTAATTATAATTCAAACACTCAAGTTTAAAATTCAAATTCATTTTAAAACACATAATTCCTTAAAGATCATATCAAAGTCTATAGCAATCACCCTTTAATACTAAACCTAATCTCAAAGTATCAAAGAAACATTGATCACTTAAGGTTTTCATTTGGCAAAAAATTTACCCATATTTTCACAGATGAATGCATGCAACATTCCATATTCCTAAATCTACCCTTCGTTAGTTCCTAAATGCTAGAATGTTATAGAACATCTCAGTAATCTTCTTATTTACCATGGGAAAATGGTGTTTTTTTCTCTCTTTCCTCTTTTCAATATGTCTCTCTTTTTTTATAAGAAGAAAGCTTCATAGATTGGTCACTATGGTGATGCTGCAAGTTTCCACCATGATTACGCATGGCTTAGGCTAGCGGCCCAGGCATTTCTCTAACACACATACATAACTCCATGGAATTACAAGCTTCCCTTTTATTTCACACTAACTACATCCATAAACAAAAGAGCATGATATCAACTGTGTACAATGTACAAGTGCAATGTTGAAAGCGTTCCCCATGACAATATAGTTCTGCTAATTCCAATGTATAAGTGCAAGCATATACAACATAGATGACACAATGGTTCAAGTTTATTTAGGGGCAAGAAAAATAAAGTGTGCTGATACGTCAGAAACGTATCTATAATTTTTTATGTTCTATGCCTGTTTAGTATCAACTTTTCTTTGTTTTGTCTACACTTTGAGGTATTTTTATACACTTTCTAGAACTAACCTATTGACAAGATGTCACGGTGCTAGTTGCCTGTTTTCTGCTGTTTTTGGTTTCAGAAAGCTAAAAATGAATATTCTCGTAATTGGACGGGACGAAATCGAAAGTTCATATTTTTCCCTGAACGATATGGAAAATCGAAGACGAGAAGGAGGAGGACACCAGGGTGGCCACACCCTAGGTGGGCACGGGTCCCACCCTGGCCGCACCCACAGGGGGTGTGGGCCCCTTGGCCCTCCACCGACCTTGCCTCCTTCGCCTATAAGAAGCCTCCGACCAGAAACCCTAAGGAATCGACCAGAAAGCCACGAAAAGTTCCGCAGCACCGCCACCATCGAAGGGGAGATTCGGTGGATAGAAAGTCTCTGTTCCGGCACCCTACCGGGACGAGGAAGTTCCCCCGGAGCCATCTCCATCTCCATCGATCTCAACCACCATCTCCATCACCGTTGTTGATTCCCATGATGAGGAGGGAGTAGTTCTTCCTCAAGGCTAAGGGCTCTACCGGTAGCCATGTGTTCATCTCTCTCTCTATGCATGATCTTGTTGTGGTCATGAGCTTTGTAATCAAGTAGATCTACCTTGCTACTCAAGTGCTTCAATAGATATCTTCTCTCCCCACGTGTATGAAAGTGACATCGTGCATACCGTCGTGGCACTTAGGCTAGAGTGTACATAAATACTCATCGTGCTTTAATAGATCTATGCTTTTCCCCATGTGTGTGACAGTGACAGCGTGCGCGCCGTGTGTGGAACTTAAGCTAGATTACATATATATTCATGAGTTATATTTTGAGTTGGTTGCCTCTATGAAATTGTGGTGTTTGTTGGAGCCATCTAGCGCTCAAGGTGATAGTGTGGGGTTATCTAGATGGGAAAGGCGGACTTTGAGGTGTGCTTTTGCTACCGTGGATTAGAGTGTCCAACCGAGAGTAGTTAAGAGTAGTATCATGAAGAGAGAATATATTTATTTAGAGTGCTCACTAGTGAAAGCATGATCCCTAGGCCTTGTTTCTAAGCATTGAAACATAGTTTGCTACTAGATCTGTTGCATGTTCGCTTGCTTCCTTCTTGTTGCCTTTAGTCTTTACCTCACCATCAGGCTATTTTCTGGCATCGTTACCACTTGTATTTCATTATCTATTCGTCGAACTAGTGCACCTATACACCTGACAAGTGTATTGGGTGTGTTGGGGACACAAAAGACTTCTTGTATCTTGACTGTAGGTTTGCTTGAGAGGGAATACCTTTGACCACTTCCTCCCTGAGTTCGATAAACCTTGGGTAATCCACTTAAGGGAAACTTGCTGCTGTTCTACAAACCTCTGCACTTGGAGGCTCAACAACTGTCTACAAAAATAAAAGTGCGTAGACATCATGTGCCATCAAGTTTGTGAGAGCTTTAATCACTAATTTTCTCATAACAAGTTTAATTTGGAAGATAGATAAAACAAGAATATACTTGGAATGGTATAACACACCATGCATAGGAATTTATAGTGGACAGTTTGGAATAACTTGGTTTCTTGGGAGTTGGATGCATGAGTAGAGCTTACTCATACAAGTGGAGGCTAGCAAAATACTGAGAGTGACCAACTAAGAGAGTAATAATGGCCATAATCATGCAGAGCGACAAAACATTACTAATCAAAGCATAAATTGGTACTACAAGTCAAAAAATAAATGACCATAAAGGCTATGGTGACTGGTTCATAGTCATAACATGGTGTGAGCATGTGCCAAGTCAACCCAAACAAAGCATCAAAGGAGAATACCACAATACTATGCTTTTGTATGCTAAAACAACATATGATTCTTTCAAGGCACATTAAGCAATCCTAATTGTTTGGAAAAAGTCATGCTACAACAATAATCACTAAGCATAAGGTCAAAACAACATCTAGCATGGCATGATAAAGTCTAAGTCGCAGTCAAAGCAAGCTCCTCTTGTACTACTAAAGCAAAAACTTCCTACTCCTTTCCAACACCAATCAACTTATTTTAAAACAACACAGCGAAAATGGGGGTCCAAAATACTTTATTCAAGCAAACTAAGAAAACCAAAAACCAAAAACGAAAACTAATAGCTCCAAGAACAACACAACTATGGATGAAACAATAAAAACGAAGTGTCTAGAAAGACCTGAGATTTTTATTGATGAAGAAGGGGATGCCTTGGGCATACCCAAGCTTTGACGCTTGTAAATCTTGAATATTTCTTGGGCTGACACGGGGTGGCATACCCAAGCTTGAGCTTTTGTCCATTATTCATCTCATTACATCATTCTTTCCTTACACCTAAAATTTTTTCCTTCATACAAAACTTCACACAATCTTCATTAGCAACATTAGTGCATTCAAAAGATAATAGACCTTTGGGGTTTAGTTTGAAAACAACAAAATTTTCACTAAAGACACAATATATTGTAGCAATTCCCTCAGAAATCTCAATTTCCCAAAAAGAACTAAAAAAGGAATCAATAAGAAGCAAATGCAAATAATGGCAGAAATCTGTCAAAACAGACCAACAGGTAGAAACGAATTTTTTCGAAGACCTTCTTTTGCTCAAATAAAAAAGTGTTGAACTAACAAAAGTTAGCTAACAACCTGGGGGATTTATACATAAAATTACAGCTCAGTCCAACTTACATATAGTTTACACGAATATTTACAGTGGAGAACAAAAATCTGTTTCGGGACAGCAATTCACCAAATTTTACTTCCCTCTCATTAGAGGTTATTCGTGGCATAAAAATCAAATAAAAAGGATAAGGAGAGGTCATTACAGAAGTAATAACTTCCAAGACTCAATAAAACTATTGGGTTATCTCCCAAGAAGTGATTTTCTTTAACGCCTTTAAGTTAGGCACAAGAAGCAAGAATCAAGTATTTTCAAATGAAGAAGCATTAAGATCAATACTCGAAATCTATTAAACTAGGAAAGGTATCTCATCCAAATGAGTTTTAGAGGATCATTTCTCATCTCCCTTAGGTTCACTACTTTCATCAAACGGGTTTTCAGGAATAATCCAATCAAAATTCTTTTTCTAGGGCTTCATGCATTCCTACAAGTTTAAAAGGTATGGGTATCTTAATTTCCTCTCCATTGGGTTTGGTTTTATACAACTTTCTAATATACCCATAACATCTACACATGATCCTAGCATATTAAAATGATCAAAGACCTTTTTGGCTTCCTTAGCAACATCATTGAACTCTTTTAGTAAAGTTTCTAGGATAAAATCTCTCTTTTCAGCATCCTCTACTTCTTTTAGTTTAAGAAACATTATTTGCATCATGGGTTATGGTTAACAAACCTAGCCTCCAACATGTGAACTAAAGAAGCTGCAGCAATTTTATAATTAGGAGCAAGTTCTGCTAAGGATTTATCCTCAATATCCTCATGTTTGCTAACATGATTAAAGAATTCTTCAATATTTTCTTTCCCAATTAGGGAGCCACTACCTATTGAAAGGTCTTTGAGGGTGAACTTGAGGATGAACATGGTGAGCTAGAGAAAGGTGACAACTATAGGAAGAACTAATTTTTGTGTGTTTTTGATAGGAGAAAGCAAACCAAACGAAACGAACTTTTTGGAGTTTTTGATAAAAAGAAGCAAGGAAAACTAGAAAAAAGAAACTAAGAAAAACAAAAACAAAGTGAAGAGAAAGGTTGTGAAGGACTCCCCTTGTGAAGCCGTCCTTAGCCTCCTCGGCAACAGCGCCAGAAAATAGCTTGATGCGTCTCAGATCACTGTAGAGCTTCATTGGGAAACCCCAAGAGGAAGGTATGATGAGCACATCAACAATTTTTCCCTCAGAAAGAAACCAAGGTTATCAAACCACTAGAAGGAAGGAAATGACTGAAAGGTGTTGCTAGAAACTTGGAAACCTGCACAACACAAACTCAAGACTTCGCCCCAACGAACAGTGAGGTTGTCAATCTCACCGGTTTGCTGAAAACAAAGGATTAACTATATGGTGTGGAAGGTAATGGTGGTTTGCAGAAAGTAAACAGGAATAGTGGAAGATGTATCAATGGTAAAGATTGGACCGGGGTCCATAGTTCACTAGAGGTGTTCTCCTTAAGATAAACAACATAACATGCTTGGTAAACAAATTACAGCGGGGCAATTGATAGGACAGAGTAAGGCATAACAATGTAATACTAGACATTTATGATCCTATGAGATTTGATTGGGCAATCATATATATATATATATATACCGCCATCGAACTGCATCTATGACTAGTAATCCACCTTCGGGTTATCATCCGAACCCCCTCCAGTATTAAGTTGCAAGCAACGGATAACTTCTTTAAGCAAGGTACGTAAAGTAAACAATACAATTGTTCCATGAACAAGAGATTGTTGTTTTATCCCTAGTAGAAACATCATATCTACAACCTTAGAGATTTCTGTCACTTCCCTAGATTAAATAGAGGCATGAACCCCTATCGAGCATAAATACTCCCTCTTGGGGTCACTAGCATCTACTTGGCCAAGATAGCTACTAGAAACAGAGAGCATACAAGATCTCAAACAATACAGACATGATAGAATCAATAAGATAGAATCATTAACCAATCTAACATAGTGATACGTTGGAAACGTATCTATAATTTTTGATGCTCCATGCTTGTTTAGTATATATACTTTGCTTTGCCTTGTCTACACTTTGGGGTGATTTTTACATCTTTTCTGGTACTAACCTACTAACAAGTTGCAACAGTGCCAGATGCCTGTTTTCTGCTATTTTTGGTTTTAGAAAAGTTAGTGAAAAAATATTATCGGAATTGGACGGGACAAATGTCAAAGTCAATTACTTTTAGTGGGGAACAAGAAGTCCAGAGGGGAGCCAGAGAGGCCGGCCAGACCCACCCTAGGCGCGGGTGGGCCCTGCCCCGCGCCTGGGAGGGGTGTGGGGCCCCTGGCCACCGCTTCGGCCTCCACATTCGCCTATAAGAAGCCCACGATGCAGAAATCCTAAGCACCCGATCAAATCTCCATGAGACCGTCTGTAGCCGCCGCCACCATCGTCCCTAGATCGGGGGGATTTGAAGTTCTTCCCGACACCCTGCCGGAGGGGAGATCATCCTGGAGGCCTTCTCTCCGGTATGATGCGTGAGTAGTTCCACCTTGGACTATGGGTCCATGTAGTAGCTAGATGGTTGTATCTCCTCCTTTGTGCTTTCATGTATAGATCTTGTGAGCTCCGTTCATGATCAAGATCTAATCTATTTGTAATCATGCATGTTGTGTTTGCGGGGATCCGATGGATATTGAGATTATTATGTTGGTTTGATTAATGGTTTTTTCTTTATTATTCTATCATGTCTGTGTTGTTTGTGATCTTGCATGCTCTCTGTTGTTAGTAGCTATCTTGGCCAAGTAGTTGCTAGTGACTCCAAGAGGGGGTATTTATGCTCGATAGTGGGTTCATGCCTCTAGTTTCCAAGGGAAGTGACAATAATCTCTTCGGTTGTAGATGTGCTGTTGCTACTAGGGACAAAACAATGGTCTCTTGTTCATGGAACATGTGGACTGTTTACCTTACACACTTTGCTTAAAGTAGTTGTCTGTTTCTTGCAACTTAATACTGGAGGGGGTTCGGATGATAACCTGAAGGTAGACTTCTAGTCATAGATGTAGTTGGATGGCGGTCTATGTATCTTGTTGTATTGCCCAAACGAATCTCATAGGATCTTTCTGACTAGTATTGCATTGCTATGCCTTGTTCAGTTTTTGTCAATTGCCCTGCTGTAATTTGTTTACCCTTCATGCCATGTTGTTTATCTAAGGAGAGCACCTCTAGTGAACTATGGACCCAGGTCCAATCTTTACTATTGATATATCTTCCACTTTTACTTGTTCACTTGCTGCAAACCATTACCTTCCACACCATACGTTTAATCCTTTGTTACAGCAAACCGGTGAGCTTGACAACTTCACTGATTCATTGGAACAAAGTCTTGAGTTTGTGTTGTGCAGGTCTCAACGTTGCTTGAAACACCTTTGAGACGTTTCCTTCCTCCTTAAGGTTCGATAACCTCGGTCTCTACTAAGGGAAACTTGCTGATGTGGTCATGACACCTTGCTCTTGGGGTTCCAACGAAGTGTCCCACGTCAACACTGGGTGCACGCATCAAGATTTCTAGTGCCGTTGTCGGGGAGGCTAAGGACGTCTTCACTAGGGGAGTCCTTCACTTCCTTTCTCTTTACTTTGTTTTTAGTTTTCTTTGTTTCTTTTGCTTGCTTTATTCAAAAACACAAAAAAATTAGTTCCTGCTCTAGTTGCTGGTTTGTTATTGCCTTGCTTGGTCATGCTTTCTGTCAATGGATGGTTTGTTTGAAACTACTTCTTATTGGCAAGGTGGGTTCACGGAAGAACAGAAGTATTATTATAAGGAACACCGTTTGTCACAAAAATGGAAACACTTATGGAAACAAATTGATAAGTTGAATACTATTGCTAGAGACGTGTGCTCTACTTATAATGTTACTTATTGCTTTGATAAATCTTATTGATGTAGGAGTTATAAACACCTTCCTTTTTAATGTGAGTATAATGATAATGTTACCATATATTCTTATGTTAAGGGAATTTATTACTTTTATGATGTGGAACAAATTGAAGAATTTATTGCTTTCAAGGGTGCATTTGAACTTGTCTATTTGCTTGAAAATATCGATGATGCACCTTATGAATATGAGGTTTATTAGATACTTAAATTATGCTTTGATAATTACAAGGAAGCAAATGGCTATATTCTTGAATATTTAATAGGCGATTTCCACATTTGGAAGAGACTAATGCCTTGCAGGAGCCTTTGGAAGAAGAAATTGTTGAAACTGGAAGCTCATTAGATGAAAAAGAGGAGGAGAGTGATGAACAAAAGGAGGAAGAATGGATCTACCCATGTATACCTTCTAATGAGAGTAACTCTTTACCTCTTACATTTTTTGATAGTCCCCCATGCTTACCAAAGGAGGATGAATGCTATGTTCCTGTGGATCCTTTTAAAATATCTACTTTGGGTAAAACCTGTGAAGGTTTTAATCCCACTATTTTTAAGCTTGATAGAAATTATGTGTTTGTAGATCATGAAAAGCATGCTTTATGTGATAACTATATTGTTGAGTTTATTCATGATGCTACTAAAAATTATTATGAGAGAGGAAAGTATGGTTGTAGAAGTTTCCATGGTATTGAAACACCTGTCTTTGTGCTGAAAGTTTTGAAGTTACTCTTGTCTTATCTTCCTATGCCAGTCACTTTGTTGTTTGTGAATTTATTTGCATACAAGAATCCTATGCATAGGAAGTGGGTTAGACTTAAATGTGTTTTAAATTTGCTTCTTGATGCTCTCTTTGAATTCAATTCATAATTCTTATGTGAGCATCTCCTCAAACTTTCCAAGCCTAACTTAAAGACGTTAAAGAAAAGTACTTATTGGAAGATAACCCAAGAGTTTCCTTGAGTCTTGGAAGTTATTACTTCAGTAATGACCTCTCCTTATCCTTTTTGTTTCCTTTTTGTGCCAATAATGACCTCTAATGAGAGGGAAGTAAGATTTGGGGAGTTTCTGTCCCGAAATAGATTTCGGTCCTCTACCAAAAACAATCGTGAGGAGTCTCTGTAACTCGGATTGATCTCAAAATTTACGAATAAATCCCCCAATATGTTAGATAACTTTATTTAGTTCAACACTTTTTGATTTGAGCAACAGAAGATGTTAGAAAAAATAGGTTTCTACCTGCTGGTCTGTTTTGACAGATTTCTACCATTATTTGCATTTGCTTCTTATTGATTCCTTTTTGAGTTCTCTTTAGGTGAATTGAGATTTTTGAAGTAGTTACTACAGTAGTTTGTGTTTTTAGTGAAAAGCCTTGCTGTTTAAAAGCTTTGCCATAGGTCCAATATCTTTTGAATAAACTAATGTTGCTAATGAAGATTGTGTGAAGTTTTGTATGAAGGAAAAATTTCAGGTGTAGAGAGTATGATGCAATGAGATGAAGAATGGACAAAAGCTCAAGCTTGCGGATGCCACCATGGTGTCACCCCAAGAAATATCCAAGAGGTACAAGCGTCAAAGCTTGGGGATGCCCAAGTCATCCCCTTCTTCATCAATAAAAAGCTCAGGTATGTCTAGACATTTCGTTTTATTGTTTCATGCTCAGTTGTGTTGTTCTTGGAGCGTCTTAGTTTTCGTTTGCTTTGCTTCGGTTGTTTAGTTTTCTTGAATAAAGAAGTTTGTACCCCTGTTCTCGCTGTGTTGTTCTGTGAAAGGATAGATATGAAGCCTAGAGGGGGTGAATAGGAAATTTTAAAACTATTACGGTTTTGGCTTGATAGAATGCAGAATTAAACTAACGTTTATTTTACAAGCACAAACCTAAATACACTAGGCTCAGCTAAGTGCACCAAAACAAGTTAAGCTAAGCAAGAAAGCACAAGAGAATTTACCACAAGTGATAAGCAAGATATAAGTACTTCAAGCTCGATGGCTATCACAAGGAAAGTAAGCTCGGTTATAGAGATAACCGAGGCACGCGGAGATGTATTCCCGTGTTCCCTTACAAGTAAGGTACGTCACGTTGGAGAGGTGTGGGATTCCAAGAAGGATTTCCCAACGCCACGAAGGCTCACCTTCTTCTCCGAGTCTATCCCACGAAGGAATAGACCTTTTCCTTATGGCTAGCTATTCCTCCACTCCGGAGATGGCAAGCTCCACAACCACTTCACAAGATCCACGAAGGAGAAGACCGGGTCTCTTCACAATCTACCATGAAGAGAACACCGCGGCACCAACCGCCAAGCCAACTAGGAGGTCACCCTCCAAGAGTAATAAGCTCACGGTCTCTCACTCGAACAAATCATAATGGAGAGTTCAACACTTATGCAAGAATGCAAAGCAAGAACACCAAGGGTGCTCAAATCCTTCACTCTCAAATCCCGCCAAAGCAACAAGTGCTAGGGAGGAATTAGAGAGGAAGAACAATGGTGGAAACCAACAAATGACTCCAAGATCTAAATCCAATGGGTTCCCCTCACTTAGAGGAGGTATTAATTGGTGGGGATTGTAGATCTATATCTCCTCTTCCAAAGCCCTAAAAAAGATGCAAGAGTCATAGGAGGGAAGGGAGATGAAGAAAGCTCAAAGGGGTCAACAATGGAGTTCAAAAACATGCTCAAGAGCCTTAGAACTTTGGGGAATAAGCCCCCCTTTTATATCCCTTCAAGGGGGATGACCGCTGGAAGCAAGATGCGCTGGGCGAACACGTTCCGGCGACGAAAACGGTGCCTCCGGATCAGCCGCCGGAATTTCCGAAAGTTCCGGTACAAACCAAAAAAGCATACAGAATAGTTTTTCGGCGGTTTGTCGGAAATTCCGGCCACAGACTCGGTCCGCCGGAATTCCCGTTGGAATTCCCCTTGAATCAAACAGGGCACACGAAAACGACGATAACGTTTGCTTCCAGACTCCGATTTCGATGATCTTGGGCTTGTTTTGACAAGGACAACAATCCCTAAAAGATGGTACATAGAAAAATCGTAGTACAATATAGGAGAATATAACCAAATGAATAAAGGTAAGAAGCCTCCCTATAAGAAGAACCGATAAAACCTTCAGACTCGAAAACGCCATAGAAGATGCATACGAATTCTGTTTTCGATGAACTTGGGCTTGTTGAAAAGCTAGCAACAAGCTCAAGAACCTTACATGGAGAAACACCAAGAAGCAACAAAATAGGAACATGCAAAGAATGCAAAGGATTGATCTCCCTATGACGATGTGATCAAGTTACCCAACCGAAAGCCCCTCTTGATAGTGCGGCTATGTATACTATAACCCGGTCTCCCAACAACCACCTTGAGAATGGTAAAACAAAAACCTAGAAAGGCCATACCTTTGCCTTGCGCATCCCTCTTGATCTTGATGATAACACTTAAAGCTCCATACAAGCCGGAATGCATCACTTGATCATTGTTGCTTCATGAAGACTCCTAATTTGATCCCCCATACACCACCACAAGGTAGCTTCATTAATACATGTCTTCACATGTCCATTATCACCAATATGGATGGAAAGCTTCAAGCAAATGATCTTCTCGAGATGCTTATCTTGAACTTGCCCTTCTCAACCTTGATGACGATCACCACTTGATGTCATCCTCTCATGGGCTATATAAGATCTTCACTTTTGATGCATTCCCATGGAAAGATACATATTCCATATAGAAAACGCAAAGGCACATATATAATGAGTTAGTTCATGATGCATAATTGACAAGGCTTACCATACCACAAGATCCATGTGGTACATTCTTTATGCTTCATGTGTTGACCAAATTGAAATCACTCTTCACTCTTTGTATAGGTCAACCATGTATCTTCTCATGCTCCATCTCAATATCTTGAGGTACATAATACATGCTCTAAATCTTAGTCAATCATATCTCAACTAATGAGGCTATCATGACACCGTATTAGAGCCATATCTCGAATTCTTCTATTGGGATCACACTCTCAAGATATTGATCATATCATATTCTTCTCTTCAACTCGATGATCTTGATGCCAATACTCAAGGTATATCTTTATCTTCATGGAATCCATACTTGAATCCAACACATAGACTACAAGCATGACCTATGGAATATTCCTTCATATAAAACTCAGTGAAAACATTAGTCCATAGGGATTGCCATTAATCACCAAAACCACACATAGGGGCAACTACTCTTTCAATCTCCCCCATTTTGGTAATTGATGACAATCACAACAAGAGGGTTTATATAATGAATATTAGAAACAAGAACACAGCTTATCCGAGAATAAGTTGTGTACAATAGGTTGCATTTGATATGGTTAAGTAACACAAAGCTACTAGCACATATCAAAACCGATTCTACTTACACAAACTACAACCAATGCAAGAGATGTGAGTAGAACCAACATATATAGAGCAAGCTCCCCCACAATATATGCATGTGTGATGAACTTGAATTTCATTGCATACATTGTCTAGAATAAACTTTGGAAGAGTTTACACTATATATACAACCATGCAAAACATAATAAAGATGAAATGCATGAAAGTCAAACACTTAAGAACAAACAAATCTTAAGTATAAAACCATTTCCCTTAAACCCTCTAAACTTCTCCCCCATTGACAACAAGTGCAAAAATGGATGATAGAAGTCCAATATAGTATGAGTTCCTCCCTAAGGTGTGCATTTCTAATATTTTGAGTGAAATCAAATGCACATATCCAATGACAAATATTTGGAGGAAATCAAGCTATATTGAGGATCAAATATTGCTACAATGATAAAACGGTGAAGAAACTTCAACGGATGAAGCAAGCAATCCAATGGTCCAAAAAATCAAATGGACAAATAGTGCTCTAAATGAAATAAGGAATCTCCCCAAGGTTCGTGCATAAATTTTAATTATTGTATTTGAATACAATATCCACAAACATGGAATCCTCACTCCCTCTATATTATTTAGAACACAACCAAGATACAAGGAGTAGATATAAATAAATACACTTATTAAGACAAGCTTAAGTGCATATATCCCCATGGCTCTATTTTCTCTTATGGGATATCAATGAACTTCACCAAAGAAAAAATAAAAACCTCAAAAACATCACAACTAACACTAAGGGAACCAATGCTAGTTGGGATACTTTGAGAAGGGCAACAAGTAGCAAAAGGAAGGATTCAAAGCAATTTTAACAATATTGCACATGATAGTACCTTGAGGAATTGATATGCAATAAATTGCTAGAAGGCATATTGGAATTGGTGAATCATGAACATGATTTTATATACTCCCCATTATATGCATCATCTCAAATTACTCACATAAGCAATAAGGATAAAGAACTCTTTCAAAGATCCTTGCAAGAACCGCAACATTTACAAACAGATAAATTCATGCCAAGATGCAACCTACAAGAGACTGGATGAAAGAATAGTATGCATGAATAAGATACTTGTTACCTAGATAGAAATGGTATGATGTAGTAGATAAGAATTTTTCGATCATCCTAACTTGGCTCCAATTATCATGAGGTGACAACACTTTCCTTATAGACGAGACAAGCATCCATTGCATCTCCAATGTACCTAAAACAATATTCAAGTACATCTTGGTCCCCAAACTTATTGGGTCCAAAGTGGTTAGACTAACCACAACACATAGGACACACTCCATAAAAATATGTACATATTTAGAGTTGAAATTTTAATTTCATGCACATCTTAGCCGTTTAAGGATTTGATGGAGTATAACCTATATATTGGATCAAAGAAAGCAAACACATGGAGACTTCCAATATACAAAGAAGATATAATTTGGAAAAACACCAAAATATTCAAGAAGGCATACAAGGTGTGACAAAACACATTTGTTGCCCAAACTATATCAAAGAATCAAATCAACAAAAGATTTGTTCAACGAAAAGTTCAACAAATGAACTAAGCAAAAACTATTGAGCAAAAATATGAAATAAAACAAAAATACTCAAGGATTTATCTCATTCAAGCAAATAAAATAGAGAAGAAAGAATGAGATAACAAACTCCCAAAAGAGCAAGGTTTCAACAAATAAACCAAACCCTTAACACTTTTCACAATGTCACAAGGTTTCGAGAAGAAAAGGTTTGTCTTCCACTAAAACACATTTTATAATAATCAAAAACATCATCAAAGAGATGTTAAAAAACCAAGGAAGACAATGGGAGCCACAACAAAAAAAATTGAAAATCAAATAAGGCAATAAGAGATGAAATCCAAGGTGAAGATGATCCACAAATGCTACAACACAAAAGTATATCAATTGTCGAAGACAATGAGTGAATTGGAATTGATTTCCGATGGTATATTGCACGGATATTAAAGATAAATCTTCAAAATAAAAAGCATAGGATAGGAATAAAAAGATTAAGCACTATGCAAAGATAGAGATTCTTTATAGATTCAATCTAGTCACACAATCATGCAAAACAATGATTAGAATAACTTGAAGCAAATGGTCTCCCAAAAAGATATAGAGATATTTATTTGAGGAAGACCGCATCAAGAATTTCTTACTCAAACAAAGACTGAAAAGATGAGCAATAAAATCTTCTAACAAAAATAGGACCTTGTTTGAGCCAACATGCCACCTAGAAACAAGATAATCAACAATATCAACTCTAAGTGGCACTACCTCATATGTTCACATTTCCTAGGATTGTGATATGCAAAATAATCATATTACTCCCCCATAATGTGATATTCAATTTTTCTTAATAAGAGGCAAAGCAACCTCAACTAGAGAGAATTAATGGACATTTAGAATTTGAATTTCTCATGAGTATGACACACCACATAGTGACTAGATAAGCTTGCAATATCAATAATAAGTGGTAGTACTCACATACACACATTTTAAGGTTTGAGAGATGCGCAAGGCATATTACTCCCCCAAAATGGGATGTTCCATTAACCACTCAAAAAGAGCCAAATAAGATATCATCAAGGTGCATTAGAGGCTCAAAACGAGACAAACGGGTAAATGATGTGCCAAACACCTAGACATACTTGAATACACAAAATAAGCAAGCATGAGGAACACCAAATGCAAACACATACTTGGTACAAAACGAGAACATCTAAAGGGGCAAGTAACTTACAATAAGTACAAGTTACCGCAAAGAGGCCATTGGATATAACATACAGATAAGATAATCCTAATGACTTGGCTTGATCAAATATAATATATGAAGATCCCTTAATTCTTCATGAGTTAGACAAGTCTCCAATGCCCTCCAAAAACACCTATTGATCAAGTTTGAGCTTGTTTGGTCCCCAACTAAGTTGGGTCCTAAGAGGTTAGTCATAATAGCGTCTTGGCAACCCAAATGGTTCTTTTCTTGAAACCACTTTGAGTTCCAACAAACTTGGCAAACACATTGCCATACTTATCCTTCCTAAGAGAATAATCATCATCAACAATGATAGGGTTAGATAAGGTACCGTTTGAACATGAAGAGGCAAAGTGCCCCTTCACACGACATATGTAGCAACAAGTGCTCCCCTTTCTCTTCTTAATTGATTTCTCGGCTTGGGGAGAATTATATTTATTCTTCTTCGGAAGTGGCCTAACTTCAACTTGGGATTGAACATGAACTTGTGGCCGCTTCCCTTGTTGCTTCTCACTCAAGTGCTTTTTCTTCAATGGACAAGATCTTACATGATTTCCTTAAACCTTGCACTTGAAGCAAATAATCTTGGACAAATTTTTGACTTGGTTTTGGCCCTTCTTCTTGTTTCTCTTGGACTTGTTATTGTTATTGGAGTTGAATCCAAGTCCACTTTTATCATTAGGGTATTTTTGCACACTCAAAATATTATCGAGTGTGGATTTACCTTCATGACTCTTTTCCAAGTCATTCCTCAAGGAAGTGACTTGGGCCTTGAGCTCTTTGATTTCCTCTACATGGTTAGTAGAAATACAAGTACTAGAGGAAGTAGAAGCTTCATTGTTATAGCAACAAGGAAAAGCAAGTAATCCAACACAAGGTTTATCAATAGTATGGCTAGATGGATTACTAGGACTAGCACATGGCAAAATAGCATTTTGAGTAGAAGTTGTGCTAATGTCCAAAAGAGGCTCACAAGATGTTACCTTGGTAATACTTGCCTCACGAGCTATTAGCCCACCATGGGAGATTAGAAGATCATTATGAGAGCCCGAGAGCCTTTCATGACTTTCTTCCAATTTCCTATACTTGCTAGTTAGCAACTCAAGTTGAGCCCTCAGCTCAACGTTCTCCTTTAGGGTAGATGCTTCACAAGAAGTAGAGTTAGTAGCACAAGCATCATTAATGGAATTTTTATTCTCAAGCTCATAAGATTCAATTTTTTATGTGAGGAGACAATTAGTGTGCTTCTCCTCGGCAAGCTATTGCTTAAGGAGATTGAATCTCCGACTCACATCATCAAGTTGGAAATCCAACTCCTCTATGGTTCCCGTTTGTCTAGTTATGGTGTCCATAACATGTTTTAGACAAGTAACAGCCTTATTATTACCACGAAGAGAGGTACATAAAAAATTCAACTCAAGCAAGAGAGCACTAGTATCCTCATCAATGCCATCATCACTATCATTATTATCATTACTATTATCTTTAGAAGATATATTGGGATCCAAAGTAGGAGATACCTTTGATCCTCTTGCCATAAGGCACATGTGAGCACGGGAGGATGAAGATGAGAATATTCTTGAATCTTCATTCATGATCATGTCTTGCTCCATAGAATGTTTGATTTCCTCTACATTGTTAGATAAACAACTAGAGGAAATAGAAGCATTTTGTTCATGGTAACAAGGCAAATCAAGCATATCATCTACACTAGTACTCAAATAATTTCTAGATGATATACAAGGACTAGAAACACAAGGGGATATAGCATTATTTTAGCAAGAAGTGCTTAAGTCCAAAGAAGAAACATTGCAATGGGATAGAGATGAAGGATCATCATTAGCAAGCACAATATCAACATTACAATTCCCAACACCACTCACCATATATTTACCTTGTGTCTTGCCACACGTTGGTGAAGTGAGTGAAGATGAGAACTCATCGCGGCGGAAGGTGGAAGCAACTTGGATCTCTTCATGATGTGAAGGAAAAGAGATCTCCTCGAAGAAACCACCGACAATATTAGAAATGGAACCACCAAATATTTCTTTAATCTTGGTCCACTTCTCATGAGACGACTTATGCTTTACAATCGTCAAGAACAAATTAACTATGGGGCTCAAAGAGAAAATAATATCATTAGATACTTGAGCTTCAAGATGTAAATTTTTCTCATCCTCTAAAGATAGATTTTGAGGATCCATCGGAGGATAAAAACCTACATCTAGAAATCGCTCAATATTTGGACATAAGGTCCTAAGATTACAAAGCAAGCAATTTATCCACAAAGCATAATTTGTGCCATCAAAGATAATTGTGTCATTATGCACTATACTCCTAGCCGACATCTTTACACTCTAGGCAGTGAATCCTAAACAAGGAGAGACCTTGCTCTGATACCAATTGAAAGGATAGAGATGTCGCCTAGAGGTGGGTGAATATGCAATTTTAAAACTATTATGGTTTTGGCTTGATAGAATGCGGAATTAAACTAACGTTTATTTTACAAGCACAAAACCTAAATACACTAGGCTCAGCTAAGTGCACCAACAACAAGTTAAGCTAAGCAAGAAAGCACAAGAGAATTTACCACAAGTGATAAGCAAGATATAAGTACTTCAAGCTCGATGGCTATCACAAGGAAAGTAAGCTTGGGTATAGATATAACCGAGGCACGCGGAGACGAAGATGTATTCCCGTTTTCCCTTACAAGTAAGGTACATCACGTTGGAGAGGTGTGGGATTCCACGAAGGCTTTCCCAACGCCACGAAGGCTCACCTTCTTCTCCGAGTCTATCCCACGAAGGAATAGGCCCTTTCCTCCACTCCGGAGATGGAAAGCTCCACAACCACTTCACAAGCTCCACGAAGAAGAAGCACGGGTCTCTTCACAATCTTCCACGAAGAGAACACCGCGGCACCAACCGCCAATCCAACTAGGAGGTCACCCTCCAAGAGTAACAAGCTCACGGTCTCTCACTCGAACAAATCATAATGGAGAGCTCAACACTTATGCAAGAATGCAAATCAAGAACACCAAGGGTGCTCAAATCCTTCACTATCAAATCCCACGAAAGCAACAAGTGCTAAGGAGGAAGTAGAGAGGAAGAACAATGGTGGAAACCAACAAATGACTCCAAGATCTAGATCCAATGGGTTCCCCTCACTTAGAGGAGGATTGATTGGTGGGGATTGTAGACCTAGATCTCCTCTTCCAAAGCCCTCAAAATATGCAAGAATCATAGGAGGGAAGGGAGAGGAAGAAAGCTCAAAGGGGTCAACAATGGAGGTCAAAAACATGCTCAAGATCCTTAGAACTTTGGGGAAGAAGCCCCCCTTTTATACCCCTTCAAGGGGGATGACCGTTGGAAGCAAGATGCGTTGGGCGAACACGTTCCGGCGACGAAACCGATGCCGCCGGATCAGCCGCTAGAATTTCCGGTCAAAACCGAAAGTTTCGGTACAAACCGAAACAGCATACAAAATAGGTTTTTGGTGGTTTGCCGGGAACCAAACAGGGCACACGAAAACGGCAATAACTTTTGCGTTCGGACTCCGATTTCGATGATCTTGGGATTGTTTTGACGAGGACAACAAGTTCTACAAGATGGTGCATAGAAACATCATAGTACAGTATAGGAGGATATAACCAAATGAAGAAAGGTAAGAAGCCTCCCTATAAGAAGAACCGATAAAACCTTCAAACTCGAAAACGCCATAGAAGATGCATACGAATTCCGTTTTCGATGAACTTGGGCTTGTTGAAGAGCTATCAACAAGCTCAAGAACCTCACATTGAGAAACACCAAGAAGCAACAAAATAGGAAGATTCAAAGAATGCAAAGGATTTATCTCCCTATGATGATGTGATCAAGTTACCCAACCGAAAGCCCCTCTTGATAGTGCGGCTATGTATCCTATAACCCGGTCTCCCAACGACCACCTTGAGACCGGTAAAATAAAAACCTATAAAGGCCATACCTTTTCCTTGCGCATCCCGCTTGATCTTGATAATAACACTTAAAGCTCCATCCAAGCCGGAATGCATCACTTGATCATTGTTGCTTCGTGAAGACTCCTAATTTGCTCCCCCATACACCACCACAGGGTAGCTTCATTAATACATGTCTTCATATGTCCATTATCACCAATATGGATGGCAAGCTTCAAGCAAACGATCTTCTCGAGATGCTTATCTTGAACTTGCCCTTCTCAACCTTGATGACGATCACCACTTGATGTCATCCTCTCGTGGTCTATATCAAATCTTCACTTTTGAAGCATGCCCATGGAAAGATACATATTCCATATAGAAAATGCAAAGGCACATATATAATGAGTTAGTTCATGATGAATAATTGACAAGGCTTACCATACCACAAGATCCATGTGGTACATTCTTTATGCTTCATGTGTTGACCAACTTGAAATCACTCTTCACTCTTTATATAGGTCAACCATGTATATTCTCATGCTCCATCTCAATATCTTGAGGTACATAAAGAACTCTTAATTTGATTACATGCTCTAAATCTTAGTCAATCATAGCTCAACTAATGAGGCTCTCATGACACCGTCTTAGAGACATATCTCGAATTCTTCTATTGGGATCACACTCTCAAGATATTGATCATATCATATTCTTCTCTTCAACTTGATGATCTTGATGCCAATACTCAAGGTATATCTTTATCTTCATGGAATCCATACTTGAATCCAACACATAGACTACAAGCATGACCTATGGAATATTCCTTCATATAAAACTCAGTAAAAACATTAGTCCATAGGGTTTGTCATTAATCACCAAAACCACACATAGGGGCAATTACTCTTTCATTTTGCAAATAAGTTGCTTGGTGTTGGAAAGGAGTAGTAAGTTCTTGCTTGAAGTGCAAGAGGCTCTTGCATTGACTGTGACTTAGACTTTAGCATGACATGCTAGGTGTTGTTTTGACCTTATGCTTAGTGATTATTGTTGTAGCATCTCTTGTTCCAAACAATTGGGATTGCTTAGTGTGCCTTGAAGAAATTATGAGTTGTTTTAGCATGCAAAACAATAGTATTGTGGTATTCTCCTTTGATGCTTTGCTTGGGTTGACTTGGCACATGCTCACACCATGTTATGACTATGACAAGTCACCATTAGCCTCTATGATCATTTAGTCCTTGACTTGTAATACCACTCTTTGCTTTGATTAGTATGCTTTGTTACTCTACATGATTATGTCCATTATGCTCTCTTAGTTCGTTGCTCCCAGTCTTTTGCTAGCCTCCACTTGTATGAGTAAGTTCTACTCATGCTTCCAACTTCCAAGAAACCAAGTTTTTCCAAAGTGTCCACTATAAACTCCTATGCATGGTGTGTTACATCATTCCAAGTATATTCTTGTTTTCAACTATCTTCCAATTAAAAACTATTTTGTTATGTGAAAACTTAGTGATTAAAGCCCTCACGAACTTGATGGCACACTTTATATTCTTTGCCCCTAATAAACTTGAACCATTGTGACAACTTTGTTGTATATGCTTGCACTTATAAGTTGGAATTAGCAGAACCGTGCTGTCACGGGGAACGTTTTCAACATTTCACTTGTACTTTGTACTCAATTGATATCATGCTCTTTTGTCTATGGATGTCACAGGTGTGAAATAAAGAGGGAACTTGTAAGTCCATGGAGTTTGTATCCTGTGTTAGAGAAACGCCTGGGCCGCTAGCCTAAGCCATGCCTAATCATGGTGGAAACTTGCAGCATCACCATAATGAGCTATCTATGAAGCATCCTCAATAAAAAGCTATGTATATGGTAAATAAGATTGCTGAGATGCTCATTGTCTTCTTGCCTTGTCATTTTGGTTATGGGAAAGCTCCTGTACCATGTTCAAGGGGTACCCTGTTGGCGGTTCTCAATGATATGCAAATACTTACAATGACAAGAACTTACCTGGGCCCAAAGTTGAGTATGCATGAGGTGTGGCCCTCGTATTCAAGGTACTTGAGATTGCCAACTTATACTTCATCAAGCATATACTCCATCTTTGCCACTTTAACCTTAACCACTTCAAGATGCTTATGATAAGGGCAAAGAGGGCTGAAAGCTAACAAGTACCATAATTTTTGGAATCTCTTTTTGAAACTTGTAATCCCTGATTCCTTTACAAAAAAGGGTCTTTCTTCCACCACTATCGAGTCTCCACCTTCTACCTTTAGGCACCATTAAGAGAGCATAGTTGTCATTCTGTGTGTAGTGTTCCAAAGCTTATTGATTGATGCATATTGTGATATTACTTGTTCTTGTGCTATTTGTTTCTATTCACCCTTGTGAACTTTGAAAGTGTCCTATGCATCTATATTGCTACTCTATGAGGGACAAGCTGATTGCCACTATGCTATGTTTTATGTATGTGAAACAAACAAACGTTTTTCATTGCATATTTGTAGAGGCCCCAACCTGATAAGGTAGAGATCCCTGTGTTTACAATGCTAGTCCTTGGATCAATAGCTAGCATCCACTGTTTAAGATCTAATATCAAGAAACAAAGGTCATAGTACAACTTATAACCAGGAATAAAATAATACATTACATCTTTCATAGCTCATTTGGCTATCTCATTACAATGCAGCAAAAATATCTATATAGCATGGAGTCCTTCATCTTCATATGCCACAGGCAATCATGTTGGTTGTAGACTTGTAATCCTATTCAACACACTTCACTAACATCAAACAAACCTGCAACATAATAGGTTATAGCCACAAGGGTCAATACATTTGAATTGTATTGGAAAGTGATACTATGGTAGAATGGTGGTATCTATCATCTATATGCATTTGGCTAAGTGCAGCTTATGCTTGCTTTGCTCAAAATAAGGTTTTCCTTATTAGTTGAAAACACTAAGTTTTTGTTTGTCAAAATCACCCAAGGCATCTACCGATAAAATTGGAGATCCTTTAACCCTTGTTCAACCACAAGTTTTAACTTAGAAATTGGGATGAGGAGATCCTTGATAGCTTCAATGTCTTGATGCTCAAATTGTCCATTGCCGGGGACACGGCTAACTACTTAGATTTTACTCTCTCGAGAGGTGGTGCACTTTCCCCACAAGACTCGATATTCATCGAGACAAGATCTTTCAGAAGCCTTCCCTTAGACCAAATGGACACGTTCCAACCTATCACCCCTACCACCTTCTGTCCATCTGGCTAAGTTATTGCAACCAATATGATCCAGGCAGAGCCCATATTGCCATGTTGGTGCACTAGAAGCTTCTCAACACTTTAACATATCAAATCTCTTTGTTCCTGGGTGGCTTTACACAAGTGTGATACACAAGGTAGCCATGAATATGGTCCTTGTGTAACCACTCAACATAACCCATTCACACCATTCCACCCAGGTGATTCATTCACTTAGTAGTTTTATTAAGCAAAAACACAAGTCATAGACTTTGTATAATATCATGGCATGAATTATCCACCCTTGTTTTCTACTAGCTAGGCTAAGCAAACTAGTAGCAAGAATCTTAACTTAGGGAAAATTCTACTAAGGCATCATCTACTAGGATTTCCCATGGCATAGTTAACACATAGAAAATTCCATCCAAGTCCTACTTAAAATATCACTAATGCATAGTCAAAATAATAGGACAAAATCTATGAAGCACCACTTGCCTTTTTAGTAGTGAATATAGATAGACTACTTGATCTTGAAACTGTCACACTCTTCAAAGTTCACTACAATTCAATCAAGCAAGGCACAAATTAAAAACTAGCATTCAAACAATTCATCACATGAAATAGTAAAAACAAGGCAATGCATGCAAGCATGCAAAAGGTTGTTTTATTTGAAAAAGTGGTTTCTAATAAGGCTATAAACATTTCAAAACACCTATTGGTATTTTATAAATGTGGCAAAACCATTTAAAAATAAGTTAGTGAAAATGGCCACTTAAATCATTTTTGTTTTGCTAGAAATGCTTTTAATCAAAGTAATAATTTTCTAGTGTTAATCAAATATGTTTTTTAAACACAAATGTTAGTGTTTATGGTCAAAGTGTTTAAAACAAATCCATTTGTAAAAGGTTTCACCAAAAAATCATTTTTAAATCATAGCAACATTTTTGTTTTACTAGAAATTCTTATTTTTAAATCCAAAAGATAGTTTTAGGGTCAGAGAGTTCAAAACAAACCATTTGCAAAAGATTTTACTCAAAAAGCATTTTTAGAATAATTTTTATACACAAAATAGTCCTACAAATGTTTCTACAAAACACCTAATTTTCCAGAATCAAAATACTAAACTAAGGGTATGGTTGCAAAGGTTTCATTTTTATGATTCCAATGATATATATTTGTAAATTTTGGTCGTGTAGAACAAAAGTTATGAATTTTTAAAAATGAAACATCTAATAGAACCTTTTCTGTTTTATTTTTGAAAACAACAGGCAGCCACGTGTCACGTTCTTACCGGCGCATACCGGTTCACATGGATCAACCAATACTGGCCGTAGGATCTAAAGGGCAACACACAGATCAGATCGCGCATAACCCTTTGTTTAAGTCCTCTATTCCTCACCCTATGATCTGGATCTAACGGACCAAAGCACAACGACCAAGTTCTGGCGGCGCTTGGCGACGGTGAGCGGCGGCGCGGCTCTATCAGAGGCGGTCTGGCGCAACTAGGAAGCAAGGGAGGAAACGAAGGGGATTGCCATGCTTGTGGGATCGCAATGAAGATCAAGGTAGTCGCCGTTTGTCGAGGGGCGCATAGGGTCGTCCTGAATCATTCATCAGAGCTGCGCTTCTCGTCGGGCACGCTCTGTCCTTGACGGAGACGAGGCTACAAGGCTCGGGAAGGCAAGGCAAAGGGTTCGTTAGACGCGCAGGTGAATGCTGATTACACGAGTGTCAACGAGGGGGAGAGGCGCGGTCAGAACTTACAGGGAGAGGTCGCCGGAGTCAGAGTAGTCCGCGGTGGCGCTCAGACGAAGACGGCGCCGACGTTCTGGGGCACGCGCGAGCAAGCTGATGATGTTGGCAGGTGCGCACGGCTAAGGCGAGCAAGCTAGTGCGGGCTAGGGGGCCGGGGAATGACTGGGCTCGCCGGAATTGTGTTGCAGCTCGTCGGAGCCAGAGGTGTCGCAAGTGAAAATTGGGGCAGCCTAGGGGCTCCGATGGCGTGATGACTAGGGGGAAAGGGAGAGGGGAGGTGGGCGTTTATGAGGGCGAGGTCGCGGGGCAGAATTAGCGCGACGTTAAAGCGAATTCAAGTCGAGGAATCAACGCAGGAACTACAACGAGAAAAGGGGAGGAACTAGTCGCGTGAGGACGACGATGACGTGGTGGAGGTGGGTCCGTGAGGTCAGTGAGTGAGGGGGTAGGCGTGTGAGTGAGAAAGGGCTCGCGGGGAGAGAGGGGAGATGCCGGGTGGGCTGCTGCTGGACCTGATTAGGCTGGGGGTCTGGGTAAGTTATATGGGTTCTATCCTTTTCTATTTTTTATTTCTGTTTTCTTTTTCTAATTTATGTTTTGATTTTATTCAAATGATTCAAACACTCATCTGAATTCAGATTTCTTTATCAAACCTTTTCCAAATTTTCAGTAGGTTTTTATACTGTTTATATAGTGTGTTTAGATAATCCATTTTAGAATATTTCTTATATTCTCTTAGGGTTTAATATTTATTTAAATGAGGCTTGTCTCTTTATTCAAACCATTGATTCAAGCTTCCATTTGAATTCAAATTTCACCAAACCTTTTCAGTAGGTTTAAACTTATTAATAATGTATTTAAATAATCCCTTTTAGAATATTTCCTATATTCTCTTATGGTTTATTATTTATTTGAATTAGGCATTTTGTCTTATTTAAATGAATTTGAATATGGTTCCAAACCATATAATTTTATTTAATTATTCTTTTATTCTTTTTAAGTTAATTAAATAACTTCTAATCCACTTTGGCAATTTCAATTATTATGTTCTCATGATTTAATTAATCATTGAATTTAGGAATTTTGTCTTTATTCAAAACAAATATGGTTCAAGTCCATATAAGTTTTATTCAATTAATATTTATTCCTTTATTTTATTTGAATTATCTTTATTCCATTTTAAGGATTTAATTCAAGTTTTAAATTGTCTTCTAAATAATTTTCTTATGATTTATTATTTATTTAGTTTAGGCAACTTGTCTTTATTTAAATAAAGTTGAATATGGTTCATTCCATACCATTTTATTTAAATAATATTTTATTCATTTTTTGATTTAGTAAACTTTCATTTGTTTATGGATTTGGCCAAGATTTAATTTGTATTTTAAATATTCCTTATTTATTTATTTCTTTCTTTGCCTTATAAAATCCATATCTTTTTATTTATAGATCCAAACTTGGTGATTCCAATTTGTATAATTTTATTTAATATTGGTTTATCTTTTTAAATCCTTTTAGGATTACTTTGCTCGCAATTTGGTATTGAGTTTTTTTAGGAGCTTTATTAGCCTTGGAAACTAATTCCTTTTATCTTATTAAATTTATAATTTTTTATCCATGGCTCCAAATTGAATGAAACCATTTTTTATGGTTTTATAATATTTGTGTTTATCATTTTTGATCATTTAGAAATGTTTATTGACAAATTTTATATGGAAAAAATTCATAGTCTTAGAGAGATCTTGGAAATGATTTTCTTCCATTAAGATTTGGGATTTTGGTTTAACTTTTCCATGTGTTTAAATTTCAAGATACATTCATTGATGAATGCATTTCACTTGATTGGAATTTTGTTGGATGACCTTTTCATTCAAATTTTGTTCAATAAGGGTTTTGATGTTTCCATTTAGAAGCAAAAGTTTCTTTTCACCCTAAATTTCAACAATTAATTCTTTTGTTTATTTATTTTTCACATTTCAAAATTTGGAAAATTTTGGGATGTGACAATATTATTCATGATCTTTGTTTATAGCTTGTCATGTTGCATGCATAGTTACTATGTCCTATTGTTAGAACTCCATCTTTCATGCACATGTTTAGAGTTCTTTGATCCCAGCTTTCAATGCTTGCAAATGGTTGGATCTTTATTGTGAGGGTGCATGTCACCTCAAAAATTATTCTTTTATCACTTACCTACTCGACGATGAGCATGATTAAGCTTGGGGATGTTGATGCTCCATGCTTGTTTAGTATCTACTTTGCTTTGCCTTGTCTACACTTTGGGGTGTTTTTTACATGTTTTCTGGTACTAACCTACTAACAAGTTGCAACAGTGTCAGATGCCTATTTTCTGCTATTTTTGGTTTCAGAAAAGTTAGTAAAGAAATATTCTCGGAATTGAACGAGACAAACGTCAAAGTAAATTACTTTTCGTGGGGAACAAGAAGTCCAGAGGGGAGCCGAATAGGCCGGCCAGACCCACCCTAGGCGCGGGTGGGCCCTGCCCCACGCCTAGGAGGGGTGTGGGGCCCCTGGCCGCCGCCTCGGCCTCCCCCTTCGCCTATAAGAAGCCCCTGATGCAGAAACCCTAAGCACCCGATAAAATCTCCACGAAACCGTCTGTGGCCGCCACAATCGTCCCAAGATCGGGGGGATCTGAAGTTCTTCCCGGCACCCTGCCAGAGGGGAGATCATCCCGGAGGCCTTCTCTCCCGTATGATGCGTGAGTAGTTCCACCTTGGACTATGGGTCCATGTAGTAGCTAGATGGTTGTATCTCCTCCTTTGTGCTTTCATGTATAGATCTTGTGAGCTCCGTTCATGATCAAGATCTAATCTATTTGTAATCATGCATGTTATGTTTGTGGGTATCCGATGGATATTGAGATTATTATGTTGGTTTGATTAATGGTTTTGTATTTATGATTCTATCATGTTTGTGTTGTTTGTGATCTTGCATACTCTCCGTTGTTAGTAGCTATCTTGGCCAAGTAGTTGCTAGTGACTCCAACAGGGGGTATTTATGCTCGATAGTGGGTTCATGCCTCTAGTTTCGAAGGGAAATGACAACAATCTCTTCGGTTGTAGATGTGCTATTGCAACTAGAGAGAAAACAACGGTCTCTTGTTCATGGAACATGTGGACTATTTACCTTACACACTTTGCTTAAAGCAGTTGTCTGTTGCTTGCAACTTAATACTGGAAGGGGTTCGGATGATAACCTGAAGGTGGACTTTTAGTCATAGATGCAGTTGGATGGCGGTCTATGTATCTTGTTGTATTGCCCAATCGAATCTCATAGGATCTTTCTGACTAGTATTGCATTGTTATGCCTTGTTCAGTTCCTGTCAATTGTCCTGCTGTAATTTGTTTACCTTTCATGCCATGTTGTTTATCTAAGGAGAGCACCTCTAGTGAACTATGGACCCCGGTCCAATCTTTACCATTGATACATCTTCCACTGTTACTTGTTCACATGCTGCAAACCATTACCTTCCACACCATATGTTTAATCTTTTGTTACAGCAAACCGGTGAGCTTGACAACCTCACTGATTTGTTGGGATAAAGTCTTGAGTTTGTGTTGTGCAGGTCTCCATGTTGCTTGCAACACCTTTGAGACGTTTCCTTCCTCCTTCAGGTTTGATAACCTCGGTCTCTACTGAGGGAAACTTGTTGCTGTGCTCATCACACCTTGCTCTTGGGGTTCCAACGAAGTGTCCCACGTCAACACTGGGTGCACACATCACATAGTAATCTCATTATCCATCGGATCCCCGCAAACACAACATGCATGATTACAAATAGATGATCTTGATCATGAATGGAGCTCACAAGATCTAAACATGGTAGCACAAAGGAGGAGAAACAACCATCTAGTTACTACATGGACCCGTAGTCCAAGGTGGAACTACTCACGCATCATACCGGAGGCTGACATTGTGATGAAGAAGGCCTCCGGGATGATCTCTCCCCTCCGGCAGGGTGCCAGGAAGAGCTTCAGATCCCTCTGATCTAGGGACGATGGTGTAAGGGTCCCAACCTTTGAATAAGGTAGAGTCCCCTGTGTTTACAATGCTAGTCCCTGGATCAATAGCTAGCATCCACGGTTAAGATGTAATACCAAGAAACAAAGGTCATAATATAGCTTTATAACCAGGAATAACATAATTTTATTACATCTTACATAGCTCATTTGGCTATTACATTACATTGCAGCGGAATAAGTATAAGCTTGGGGTCCTTCATCTTCAAAGTGCCACAGGCAAACATGTTGGTTGTAGACTTTGTAATCCTAATCAATCAATCTTCACAAAATCAATCAAACCTGCAACATTACAAGTTACAGCCACAAGGGTCAATACATTTGAATTGTATTGGCAAGTTTCACTACTATGTTGTATATAAGTGGATCCTATCATTTCATGCATTTTTGGCTAAGTAGGGTTTTAAGGCTCATTTGCAGAAAGCAATACTTTATCCTAACTTTTCAAAATGGTTTTGTTCCTTTGTCAAATATTTTCTGTACTCCTTGGAATCCACCAAGTGTCCTTGTCAAAATCTCTTGAGATCCTTGGTACCCCCAAGTACTTCAAGTTTTTTTTTCAAATCTCTTGAGCTCCTTGGTAACCCCAAGTGCTTCAAGTTTTCATCAAAATCTCTTGAGCTCCTTGGTAACCCCAAGTGCTTCAAGTTTTCATCAAAATATCTTGAGCTCCTTGGTAACCCCAAGTGCTTCAAGTTTTCATCAAAATCTCTTGAGCTCCTTGGTACCCCCAAGTGCATCAAGTCTTTTGTTATCACTTAGAAAGTTTTCTTTTAGAAATTGGAATGTCGAGATTTCCCATAGCTTCAAGCTTTAGTTGCTCAGTATTGTCCATAACCGGGGACACGGCTAAGTACTTAGATTTTTATTATCTTCTGCAGAAGTAGTACACTTTACCCACATGTCATAATACCATCTTGTTGCCACCAGTGGCCACTGGATTAGTACTCACCAAGATGGAGTACTGGCAGATTGAGAATGTGACGAAGTCTTTCCAGAGGGTACTCCCATACACCATTGCTAGCTTGTCTTCAGTACCCATGTAGGATTCCAGGTCCTCATTTTCAGTAACCTGAAGACAATGCATGGGTCTTTCCAATGTAGTTGACTAAGCCAGAGCCATAAATAGCATGTGGTTGCACACGAAAGCCACATTTGGAGAAACATGTTCAATCTCTAAGTTTCCTGGGCGGTTTTCCTTTGGAGCACAACACAAAGTGATTGCCATAGACATGGTTCCTTTTGTTGCCACCTTCTCCAAAACTCAAAGTCCTTGTCCACCCAGGTGGTTCATTGAGTCCTTGTTTTATTATGTAAAATCACAAGTCCTTTTCTCAACTTCATAAAATCTCAACATGTGTCTCTTCTCAAAATTTAGCATGGCTAAGCATGTAACAACTACATTGTTTTCACTAAGGTATATATAGGGAATCCTATTAGAATTTAGCTTAGCATAAGTATAGAAATTCTTTTCATGCATGTTTCAAAATCCACTAAGTATAATGAAAATAGTAGAACTTTAGATGATAGTGTCACCTGCCTTTCTTTTGGTAGGGAATGTTGGTTCACTCCTTGATCTTGCTAGTCTCACACTTTTGTAACTTCACTATAATCAATCAAGCAAACACAATATCAACTAGCATTCCAAACCAATAATCAATCAAACAATTCACACACATGAAACAATGGGATCTAAGTTATGCATGCAAGCATGCAAGGGGTAGTTTTATTTGCAAAGATGGTTTCTACTAGGCTCTAATCTTTGTAAAGTCCAAAGTGGTCATTTTCCTAAGTGGCAAAGTCATTTGCAAAAGGGTTTTATCTATATACCATTTTTAAATCCTTTCATTATTTTATGTGGTGGAAAATATTTTTATCAAAGCAACAACTTTATGTTGTTCACCAAATAAGTTGTTGTTTCTCAAAACTTGGTGTTTAGGATCTAAATCATTTTCCCAAGGTTTTTACTCTAAAGTCATTTTCTATAGCAAAAACAATATTTTTATTTGGTTAGAAATGGCTAAGTCAAGTTTTTATTTCTAAACTTCACAAAATCTATTTTTTAAAACCATGGGTTGGTTCCTAGGGTCAGTAAGTTCACAACAAACTAATTTGCAAAGGTTTCAACCTCAAAAACATTTTTGAATATTTTTTCTAATCTAAACAAGCATACAAATGTTTCTGCAAAAACAAATATTTTAACAGAAACTTTTTACTAAACAAATTGCATGGTTGGTTAGGGCTTGTTCCACTGATTCCAACGATATAAAGTTTGTAATTTTTGGACGTGTGGATCAAAAGTTACAAGGATTTCAATTTGCAAATCAAATCTGTTTTCAAATTCTTTTTTAAACAAAAACTGGCCACGCGTCGCGATTTGATTGGACGGTACCGGTTCGAGTGGATCGTGCTCTGTGGTTCGTTGGATCTAAGCAGATCGCACGGCTCAGGCTAGCTCATACCGCTTCGCTCAGTTCTAATCTTAGCCCTGCGATATCGATCTAACGGCTACTATCTAATTGCCACTAACTGGCGGCGCTCGACGGCTGCGCGCGGCGGCGACGGTCAGGCGATGGGGAAACTGGCGATGCAGGAAGCTATAAGGGAGGGAAGTATGCTCCCCGTGATCGCAGAAGCCTGGGGAAGCTCAACGTGGAGTCGTCTTGGCAAGGGGCACACGAGGACAGGAGGAATCGCTCACCAGAGTTAGGTCTGGCGACGGTTGCACGCGGTCGTGGTCGAGGACGGTGCTACGGGTCACGAGAGGGCAAACAAAGAGCATGGTTAGATGCGCATGGTCGAGGCGATGACGCATGCGTGAACGAGAAGGCGCGGGGTGGTTTGTCCTTACCAGGGAATTTCGCCGGAGAAGAAGGCAGACACGGCGGCGCTCAGTCGGAGTGGTTGCCGATGTTCTGGGGCGCCCGCGGGTAAATGGGAGGTACTGGGAGAAGCGTCTAGGAGTGGGGAGTGTGCTCGTGTGCTCGGGGAGGTAAGTGGTGATGTGGGGTTGCCGGAATCCTCGCCGGAGCGTCGTCGTACAGTGGCGGTGTTTGAGCGAAATTCGACAGCCTGGGGGCGTGTTAGAGTGAGGCGACTGGGGGAAACCGAAGAGGAGATGCTGGCGCTTAAGAAGGCGAGATTGTTGAGCGGAATCACTAAGTGAATTTACTCGGGGTTTGATTGACAGAAAACGGCAGCGAGGTTTGGGGAGAAGAGGTCGCGGCGGGTGAGGAAGAAGGCTCGGGAGTGGGGCCGTTTCGTCAGTGGAGTGAGAGAGGGAAGAAGGGGCCACCAGTCAGTTGCTCTGCGGGTCAGTTAATAGGTGGAAAACGTTTCGCAGAGGAGAGTAGGGGTGGGCTGGTACTGGGCTTGTCGACTGGGCTGTGTCTGATTCTTTTTTTTCTTCCTGAAAGTTTTATCTTTTTCCAAAACTATTTTCTGTTTTGAATTTTCAAACAACAACTCAAGCATTCAAATTATTTCAAACAATCACCAAACATTGCAATTGATCTTGGTTCTGTTTAACAACATAAACCAAGGTCCTAAAAATAATAATATTTTTATTTTAGGGTCCATTATTAATTAAATAAATAGACCTTGTTTAATAATTCAAAATAGAATTTGTTTTATTTAAAATCTCCATTTGAAAACTAATTATTTCCAAAACCAAAATAGTAGGTTTTATTTGTGAATATAAGATATTTGGAAAAACTTGTTCAAAACAAATAAATAAGTTTTTGATGTTTTACTTAAAATAGTAAAACCTTTTATATTTAATAAACTTGGATATTAAATCCTTATTATTTTATTTGAGCAAACCTTTACTGTTTTTATCAAATAGGAATATTTTTATTTCAAAGGCTTGGCCAAGGTTTATTTTGGTTCCATAAAATAATCCTTATTTATAAAACTATCTTTTCCTTTGAAAACCAAATCTTTTATTTTAAAGATCCAAAATAGTAATTCCAAATATTTTTATTTTCCTTTTATTAAATGTTTATCTTTATAACTTCCTTTAGGATTTATTTGATCCAAATTGGTTTGAAGGTTTCCAATTGAATTCAAAAAGTTTCTTCTCACCCTGAAAATCAACAAAGCATTATTTTATTCATTTATTTTTCACATTACAAGATTTGGAAAATCTTGGAATGTGACAGATGGTGGAGACGACTACAAACTGTTTCGTGGAAGATTTTTTGGGTCCTTAGGGTTTAGGTATCAGGGGCTTCTTATAGGCGAAGAGGGAGTCCGAGGGGGTGTCCGAGGCGACCGCACCCTCCAGGCGCGGGCCAGGCATGGTCATGCGGCCAGGGGGTGTGGCCCTCGAGGCCTTTCTCTGTCTCGTCTTCTGGCTCCGTGTTTCCCACGGTAAAATATTGACTTTGACTTTTGTCCCGTCCAATTCCAAAATATTCATTTTCTGACTTTTTTGGAACCAAAAACAACAGAAAACAAGCAACTGGCACTATGACATCCTTTTAATAGGTTAGTCTTAGAAAACATATAAAAATATCTTAAAGTATAGAGAAAGCAAAATAAAGTAGATACTAAACAAACATGGAACATCAGAAATTATAGATATATTTACGACGTATCACTCTACCATTTAGTGCAACTAAAAATAATTAGACCAAATATTTGTTTCTCAGGCCAGAAGTTTCAATGTTCACAAACTAAAACCTCCTATCTGAAATTCCGTCCCCGAAAGATGCACGATAGTCATGTTGCTTCCCTACTAGAAATTTGAGTGGAAAGCTTATCAAACCTCCGTGGTTTGGTCTAGAACGTGTAGATTTGGTCCTATGAAATTTCTTCACCAAAATCATTGTGGGACATCGAGATGCGAAAAGATAAGGGACTTAAGAACATTGTTTTTATCACGGATCTTATTGTTTGTATTTGATTTATTCTGTTTAGATATTATTTGTTTTCTTAATTGATAAAATTAGATGTTCAAACAAAACACTGGCTCACTCATCTGGAAAAGACTTATTTCTCGGTCAATTTTACAAATTTGTATATATGTTCTTCGGGTTGTACCGGAACCAAAAGAAAAAGAGGACCAACAAAAATATATCTATATGACGACTTTACTAATTTGGTTTTCTCCAATTTCCACCAATTAAAATCATGCTGGAACGTCGAGATGCGAAACGATAATGAACTTCGAAGAACACTGTTTGTCATGGATCTTATATTTGTATTTGGTTCAGTTTTATGGTATGATATTATTCATTTTCTTAATAGGTAAATTTAGATGTTCAAACAAAAACACGGCTCACTTGACTCGGTCAATTTTACAAATTTATATATATATATATATATATATATACATATATATATATATATATTAATGTAGATTTGCTATTTAGGATGCTACCAATGCACGCATGCGTTGACGTTGGATACAGGGAGTACGTGAACTAGCTGCCAAAATGAGAGAGAGCGCCAAAATCTTGCATGCAGTTAACTGTGTTATTTATCGTTTGTAGAATGACAAGACCAGACTGTATTGTAGCACACCAACCAGCCTATATTGTTGCAAAAAAATTTACAAACTACACGCGGTTGCTAGTTATACTTGCATACACTAGACCTGACTAGCTGTACTAGTTGATGGGAATGTGTGCATGTTAGCATGAATCCTAACATGAAAACATACAAGAATTTCTGCAATAAAAACAATCGTGGGAGTGTACCAACATATCGATCAAGTTATCTGCGTTCTACGTTGCACGAATTTCGGTCAATATTTCCGCGCGTGGCTTTCGTTTTAGCGCGGGAGTGCTTCCTGCGTCCGTTCCCGCTAGATTTTTTTCGATACAAAAGCAAAACCATTCATTTATATGTAGATGAGACTCCAGATCATTCTTCTATGTGTAGTGCTAATTTACATGTTTGAAAAATGGTCTGTTCAATGGTTTACATGTAGTGCTAGAATGCGTGCTGAAATTTTAGCCAGTTCGGTGGTTTATTAGTATTGCCAGCTCGCATGCATGCGTGAGCTGTTGCTAGTTTGCATTCATGTGCTAGCTTACATGTGTACTGGCATGTACTAGCAATGCATGCAAAAAATACTCTTGATGTAATGATTGTGATGTTTTTCGTAAGATATTTTATGTTCCTGATGCTCAACTTCATTTTTTTATAAAATATCCAATGGTTGAATCAGTATGCACAGATAGCATCCTAGATAGCCCACTATTTCATACAGATAGCACACTATTTCATATAGTGTAGAAAAACTAAAAGAAAAGGAAAGGGCCAACAAGAAAATATCTATTGTGACTTTGCTAATTTTTGTGTGAACATGATATGGCTCGAAGGCCGTGGAAGCATTCCATTATTCAGCCGTGGGTCTACATTTTACAAACAGACCCTTAAGATAAGAGGATTTGCAGATAATGCTCATCTTATTGAAAAGACCCTACAGAAAAGAAGAGAAAAGCAATCTGGTCCTTGTCTTCTCCACCACGACTTTACTAAATTGGTCTATTGCAATTTCTTCACCAAAATCATGGTGGAACGTCGAGATACGAAAAGATAAGGGATCCTAAAATCCCTGGAAAAAAACAAGAAATTCACTTTCAAGAACATTGTTTTTATCACGCATCTTATCATTTGTATCTGGTTTAGTTTTTCCGTTCGGATATTGTTTGTTTTTTAATTCGTAAAATTAGATGTTCGAACAAAACACTCGCTCACTCAACTGAAAAGGGCTTATTTCTCGGTCAATTTTACAAACTTGCATATATGTCCGGGCATATTGAAATCAATTTTTTTTAAAAAAGACCAACAAAACATGTCTATGGCGACTTTACGAATTTATTCATACGTTTCCAAAGTTTAATCGCCCGTCATGTAATAATTTGTTCATCTATAGCAAAAAGTGTACAATTTGTTTTGGTAATTACAAAAGTGGAACTTCACATGGATCTTCACCTTAGATCGATCACATAGCGATCACATCGAAGGATCTAAAAATAAGTCGAGCAACTGAGGTGCGACCCCAGTACTGCGTGGAAAGGACCAATGCTGTTCGGTGGTTGTGAAAATGGTCCGAACCGAGCTGTAATGCCAGCAACACCAACGCTGATCCATCATCCATGTGTCCCTATAGTCTCTCTCGCCTACCAAACAAGTGACCGGCATCGGTATAGCTGGAAGCCGTTCAGCAACCGCCACCGCCCTCCCTAGATCCTAGCAATTGGCATACCGCCGGTCGTTCGCCGAGATATCAGCAGAGGGTCCCAGGCTGTCTTTTTCACCACTCTTCTCGGCTTCACCGTTTCAGACAGCTTGCAGTCGGCCGGAGGCTCATGCTGTCCGTCTTGCCGCAGTTGAAGGGAAGCCGGTCATCAGATGGGATAATTTTTCACTTAAGCTACGACACACGGGCGGCAGTGCGCTGTTAAACAGGTGAGTAGCAATCACACTGATCTGATCTGACCACGTTTTAAAAATTAAAGCCGTTGCAGCTACCGGTTAGCATGCTCCCATCGACCCCCCGTCCCGACCGGATCAGGCCCCCACACAGCATCACTCCATCAGGGTCCTCCTCGCCGCTCGCCTAATTCGAAACGCCGGAATAAGAAAAGCAAAAGCAAAAACCAGCGCTCACGGAAGCGGTTCCGATTCCGGCGTCCACTCCACTCGGGGTCTCTGTCTCTCCTCCGCCGCTTCCCGGTCAAGCCGAGCCGCCTCGGCCTCGACACCGCCGGAACAAGCGATGGCGGCCGCGTCCAGGAAAGAGGAGGAGAGGAACGAGCGGATCGTGAGGGGGCTCCTAAAGCTGCCGCCCAACCGGAGATGCATCAACTGCAACGGCCTCGTAAGCACTCCTGTCATCCGCGGCTTAGTTCTGGTTTGCTCCCGATCTGGGGCCCCGTGGTGTTCACTTGCTTTACTGAAGCCCCCCTGTTTCTCTGTGGTTTCGTCTTGTGGCGCTGATGCAGGGGCCGCAGTACGTGTGCACCAGCTTCTGGACCTTCATCTGCATCTCCTGCAGCGGAATCCAGTGAGTGTTTCTTCAATTCCAACCCATCCCCGTGTGGTGGTGATCGATCCTTTTCTTCGAGTTTGTGGGATTGGATAGCCTAATCAGTTGAATTTTAGTCCTACTGTTGGGCCGTGTCAGTTAACTGCTTAGCAGGTTCTACCGATAGGGTCCGTCGCAAATTATGGCCAATTATTGGCACGCTTAATACATACCATTGCCTATCTATTATGAATGTATATACTTCTCAATGTGTTCCAGCTATAGTCCTTATGAATTTTAGTCCCTACTGTTGGGCGGGCCATGTCAGTTAACTGCTTAGCTGGTTCTACCGATAGGGTCCGTCGCAAATTATGGCCAATTATACCATTGCCCAAATTATGGCCAATTATACCGTTGCCTATCCATTATGAATGTATATACTTCTCAATGTGTTCCAGTTATAGTCCTTCTGAAGAAGGTTTGACTTAGCTGATCCTACTGCATATGCTAATAGTCTGCCGAACTCCTGTTATTCTAACGCACTCGACCCATGGTGCACTTGTAGCCGCGAGTTCACGCACCGAGTAAAATCGGTGTCTATGTCCAAGTTCACCGTGCAAGAGGTTGAGGCCCTTCAAAAGGGTGGGAACCAGGTAAAGCCATCCCGCCTCGAGTTGGTTGCTTTGTTGGTTGGAGCCTGCAAATTCCCTTTTCGTTCATGTCCTAACACTTAAACTGAATGATACAGCGAGCCAGAGAATCATTGTTGAAGGATTTTGATACCCAGCAAATGAGGCTACCTGATAGCAGGTATAAAACTACATTCATTCATTGCATGTTTTTTCCATGCTTTGGTCTGTTAATAACGGGATATGGTACATGCTGTGATATTTTCTTTTTTGTCACAGTAACGTTGAAAGTCTTAGAGAATTCATAAGAGTTGTTTATGTGGAGAGAAGATATGCTGGTGTAAGCTTTCCCGAAAGGCCTCCGAGAGATAAACAGGTACATTTATTTAGTTAAATTTTGGACATCAATTGTTCGACTACCTGTGATAAGCGTTATCTTGACTGCTGCAGTATACATGGATATTAGTGAATACTTATTCAGGTATTAACTGCGATTACAGTTCATTTAGGGGGTTTTCTCCAAAGGACTGCCTTTTCTAGTTGGCTACATATACGATGCAATGATAGTATCTTATTGTTCCTACTATATGTGGCAACATTGCATCTTGCTGAAATATACTCTATTCCATCTACACAGATTCAAAAATCCCATGAAGAAGAACATAGAAGGGCTAGTTCCTATCATTCATTTTCTCAGAGCCCACCTAATGACTATCAGTATGAAGAAAGCCGCAATGGCAAGCAACCAGTGATGCTAAGTAGGAAACCTGGTTCAGATCGAGGGCATGATGGAAATATGTCTGGATTTGCTTACCGTTCAAATAGTCTGCAAGAGAGAATTTCTGAGGACCAATTTGCAAATGAGACTCGTGGATCAAGGACTTCTGACTGCTCTGGTTCAAGCGTGAGTGATACAGTTAGAGCAGTGCCTGAATCACCTAATTTCTTCGATAATGGGTTTTCAAGCCCTCCTGTCCAACAAAGTCAAGTAAATATGCTAAATTCTAACGGCATTACTCAATCCAAGGTGATGGATCTCGAAATTCACCCCTTTCCTTTCTTGTTGCATCTCATAAAATTGCTTAATAAGTTTAGACCTTTCTCTGCAGGGAATTGCATCAACAGGGAACATAGATTCCACATTTCTTAAGTCAGGCAATTCAAGCTTAGCTGATTTGTTTTTTGATTCTGACAATGTTCGCGGAACTCAAGAATCTGACAACTCTGTAGCTCCAAGTTTTGCAGCCTTTTCTGATTCTGTAAATGATGCAGAGGAGGGTCTCTTCAGTCGGCAAAATTTGCAGCAACAACATGTAACTGGCTTATATCCACCTGTAGATTTTTTCGCAAATAGGCCTCCTACAACTGCATCTGCTGATAAAATGCCACTGGAAGCTCCATCTATGGACAATGCTGGGTGGGCTACATTTGATACACCTCCAAAAGAGAAACAACCTGGAGTCACTAGGCCCTCTCTTGTAGCTGCCACAGGCAAACAGACCCTGGGTCATGATTTGTTTTTGTTCGAACCAAGTGATAGACGAACATCATTCCTGACTTCCAAGGATAAAGTTTCAGTCAGCAATCAGTTTGGTTCTACATCTCATGATACAAGTTGCTCCCAGGTAAGGAACATTTGCATTTCAAAGAAAAAGAACACTGGAACCTCATGATGCACACATTTCAAAGAAAAAGAAACCTAATAAAAAATGGGATATGCCACACACAAGCCTAATCTTTTTATTTGTGTTGTGCTCCAAATTTTACAAAAGCTATTATTACTGCAATAAGCAATTCCTCAACCTGGTAGCACTAGTTCCCAACACACTGTAAGATCGCTCATTAATGACTTTGATATTGATGGAATGTGTTAGAACTAATGGATAGGATAAGCTCTCGGGTCAGGAATCATGAAGCTGAATAAAAAGTTATTTCCTGTTATGGTGCTGTTCTTCTGTTGATTCTGAGTTTCAACTGCTTCTCCAGAACTTACATTCCGTTCCTCCTTGTTGCGTATTTGCAGTTATGGCATTCTTTTGATGATGCAACTGCGGTCATGACTAATGATCACTCCACTGCTGTACCACCAAGTAATGAGCACCAAAATGTAGTCAATGTTCCCTCTAATACGAGCAATCCTTTTGCTTGCCCTATTCTTTCAGAGGTAACGTTTTTCCCTGTTCAATTTTGCATGTTGTTCACAAATAAGAGGACGCTGTAACTGTATTCTCTGTAGGAATCTCATGATGATGATTTCCATAAAGTGTTCACGGATGAGTTAGCTCCAAGTGCACCATTTGCCGCTTTCCTAGGGCCATCTCCAATATCTGCTGCTCCTTCCCTGGTATGGCTTCTCTATTACATTAGCCATTTTGGAATACTAATTTTCTTTTATACCGTCTGATGTGATTTGATCTTTTACATCACCTTTGATTTACAGGGAAGAATCTTGGCTGATCAGGTTGTGCTAAATCCATTTGATCTTCCGTTTGATACTGATTCAGAGGCCGCTGATCTGGTATTACCATTTCTTCTTTGCATTATATGTTCCCCATGTTAATGGAAGGCTAAATGCAGCAAACATATTGATGTAGATCTTTTATGATCCCTCCTTTTTGGCTAGTTTTTTTTAAACCATCCTTTCTGGGTAGTTGATAATGCTTCATTTTGTGGATAATGGCCTCCCGCAAACAGGTTTACCTAGATTATTGGGTCTTTGTAACTGGTTGACATTCTTTGAATTGGAAAAGGTACCCATAAGCAGGCCACTGTTATTGTTATCGGCAATGGGCGTTGCGTCCTATGTGTTGTGTCAGTGTGGCAACCTAGTGACAGTAATATGTATTTCCGTGTCTATCCGGAATGGTCCAGGATAAAATATACCTATACCGTAATAGTATGTATTTACGTGGCAGCCTGTAGGTAGAAAGAATTTTAATCTTCCATGTGGGATATGATTTTATCTTCTAAATCTAGCAGAGTATAGTTAAATTAAAAAGACAGAGTTGTGGTTGGCTGGTTGTACAAGCCTCTCTTCCACGTCAGGGATAAGCCAGTACCCTATTGCTGGTGCGCACCTTTATCTTATTAAAATAACTCACCATATCAATTGTTCTGCTGCTATTCCTTCATTTTAGCGAAATAAAAAAATCTAGAGCACTATATTATATATGTTTGGATTTGCTAAAAAAACGGCGGAATCCTTTTGGGGACATCAGTCGAATTCCTTATCTTTGGAATGCAATCTACATCACCATTCGTGCACCACCAATCCACCACCTAATCAGTCAGGGTTCACCAAGTTCACGAACGGATTCACAGCTGTGGAGGGATGGTTGAGATGTAGCAAAGTTGCGGTGGTGCCACGGCCATGGGCATGGCGGAGGATGACGTTGGCAACAGTCATGATCGGAGGTTTAGGTGGGGATGGAATCATGGAAAAGTTGGGTTAGGTTTATGGTGGGTGTTTACTTTTGAGTTTATATAATACGCGGAGTGATGGGGATTCTAGCACCTAGACGCAATGGCTAGAAAATGTGACTGGTCTCTAAAATAACATCCTACTGATAAGCTAAATCTATATATGTTTGTAAGTTGCAACTCCACAAAGCCATGTCCAGTACATGTGACATCAGCACTTCGTCAATCATTGTATTGGTCAAATGTGCTAATGATATAGGTAGTTCTGAACACATCAATACATCATCCAACTTGTGGTGGCTCTTGATATCAGGGTAATTAGGGAATTCAGTTAGCACTTGTGCAGCCATGCTAATCATTTTTTGTTACTACTGCTACACAAGCATATTTGAATTTGAACATGTTTGGATTTCGCGAGTTTTTCTTAAAGATTTAAGACCATTTGACTTTGTACAGAGAACTAGATAGTCTATTTTGTGCGTTGAGTATGAGTTGTCTTGCGTGCATGATAATATAAAAATATCTTAATGTTTTCTTGAAGTACAGTTCTAGTCCCAGTCAAGCTTCCTCTACCTGGTGCTTGCCAGAGTTTTTCTGAACTTATACTTCATTTGCAGATCATGGACATGAGCACGTTGCAAGCGGCTTTGCCTAATTTACCAAGTTCTTTTCTTGATGGTTTGCCTGAATCATGGTTCTCCAACAGTACTTCTACCTTTGTTCCGTCTGGATCACACGGTGAGCTTTACTCGCTAGGATCTTTATATGATCGTGATGCCATACTATAGATATGATTGTCCTGTTACTGCATACATGAAGATCATGTTATTCTAACGACTTGCACATATTCAGGTGTATTACCATGTCTTGTCGAGCAGGCCCCACACTCTCCATTGAGGTAATATGCTCTAGCTTGGCATAGTAGGCATCAATATTGGTAGGCATTACCAACTGTTTGTTTGGTTTGTTGCCGCATTGGGCTACAAAAGTTTGGCAAAGGGCTTGTTTGGTTTGCTGCCAGTTACCAAGCCAAAAGTAGGCGAGGTTATTGGCTTGTTTTCAACAGGAGCCAAAAAAAATTGGTAATGCCAAATTTTGACAGCGACTTTGCGAAAATCACATTGGCTCCACCACATTTTGGAGCCAAACCTAATGGAGGCCAAATTTGTAGGCATTTCCGAAACTTTGGCTTGAGAAAATTAGGTAGCCGATCAAACAACAAGCTCTAACGTCTGTTCCATCTTTGTGCTGAAATTAACCTTCTTGTTTCAGGAACATAGCATTGAGCACTGTATCAACTGGCAATCCTTTTGCATAGAGCGAGAGGATTCTGCATGGAAATTGCATGGCTCTGTGGCACTGATACGCTGCTTAGACTTGTTCAAAGAGCAGCGTCGCACCAACCTACATGTTCCTTCGGTTCAGTGAACTTGTGTGCACCAGGTCGGGAACTCGTGAAGAGAATTCTGCGGAGACTCGGGTGTCTTTGGTCGGCTGACGGCGCCCATATTGGGCCCCTTGGCTCTTGGAGGTTAGAACTCTTGTCGGTGGTGGTTGTGATGACGATATCCTAGATGTGGCGATGGCAGAGGCCATTGGTTGCGTTTGTACATGCTGAGCCCAAAGTTTATATCATAGTTTTTCTTAGTCATGCTATACTTACAAAAACGTCGTTGCCGACTAAAAAGTTATTCCTAGGCACAATGTCTGATTGCACACCTGCCTGCCATCGTTGTACACAAAGTATCTTGTTTTTTTGCTATGTTCTAGAATGTCCAATGACGTGGAATACTCGTACACTTTGTTTAAAGGTCGTCATATTTGTCTTTTTTCTAAAGCACTCTTATTTAATGTATGCTTATCTGAAGAAATTTTGTTCACTCAAGTTTTCATTTCTAGAACGCGTAAAGGCGCACACACTTTCTCAGGAGGGAAGCAGACCTTTGAAAGAGGTGATCGCGTCAGGGTAAACGAGTCATTGAGCATCAAAATAGTTGCCGTACTTTTGTACACAACACTAGTACAACACTACAATTTCAGTATTTTCTCCAACAAGGCGAAACCGTAAGGTGGGAGAAGCAAAGCTAAAAAAAATTATACTGTACAAGAACAGTGTAAAGCTGCTGCGGTTTCAACTAGCGCGACGACGACGTCTGAGCGGTGGCGCGGCGCATCCTGTTCCCCCACGTCTCCCCTCGCGCCTCCGCCGCCCGCCGCTGCAGCCCGGCCAGCTGCGCCTCCCAGTCCACGAACCCCTCTCGCCGCGCCTCGCGGGAGGACCAGGCGCCGCCTACGCCACCGCCGAAGCGAAGCTGGATGTCGTAGCCCCGCCTGCGCTCGGGGTCGGAGAGCACCTCGTAGGCCTCGCGCGCCATCATGAACCGGTCGGCGCCGCCCGGGCAAGCGTCCGGGTGCCACCGCAGCGCCGCGCGCCTGTACGCCGCCTTGATCTCCTCCGGCCCCGCCGACGTCCCCACCGCCAGCACGTCGTACATCGTCGTCCTCGCCACCGTCGCGGCTCTCTCCGGCGCCGCCGCCACGGCCGACACCCTCACCCGCGCCCGCCGCTGGCAGCTCACCCCTCCAGAGAACGCCGCCGGCCTCGCACACACCGAGCTCATCTCTGAGATTAATGGGATGCTACGGCCTACGAGCCACGACCACCAGAAAGCTGAAGAGTGATGGGTAAATATGGATTGGGCGGCTTGCTTCTTGCGCTTGAAGTTGGAGGTTGTAATAAGCTAATGCTTGATTCTATTTCTGCACGCGGTGCGGTGGTGGTTATATAGTGCCGAGGGATGCGTGGCGGCGTGGGCTTCTGGAAGAGATGGATGGACGACCAAGTCATGTGCGCGACGGGCGACGGCGACGCGAAAGGCGTCCTGGGCTCGTCGCCCACGGCAAGCGCCATCTCTCCCCCTTCATCTTGCCGCTAATTACCGTCACCAATTAATCTTACTTCTCCATTACCGTCAAAGGTTTTGTCTATTAGTTGATCTAGACTTCTTTTATTTTTTACGGTGGTTGATCTAGTTCCTCTTCAGATGTCAACTTCTATTTCTAGATGAGGTTAGCTTGGAATGTGGTCAGAATGTCAGATCAAGCCAAGGGGGGACACTGACGTCGTTTCTGGGTTTTTTCCTACGTGGAGATCTTACTGGATGACCAGCCGTACTCGATCCGATCTTGTAAACTTGGTCGGCCAGACGGACGGCGAAACATTACTTCTGGGCGCGATGTTTCCGTGGGTTCACCTCCTATGCCTCACACTTCCGGAAAACAACTTGCTACCTCACACCACCACACTTAATGAACTTGCTGAAATTTGGTTAAAATAAATCCAAACTTAAACACAAAATCAAAAAGTTAGAGTTAACAAAACTTGGAATAGATTGCCACAATAAAATCAATTATCTGATCCGTATCATTTTCATGTAGAGCTCGTGATAAAATGGTGAACCGATAAACTATATGATTAAAAGGCAAGTGAGAGGTCGAGCTACATTAGTACACCCCAGGAACATAATGCAGCCTTTTGTCTCTCGGATGCTATACAACCCCATACTTGGAAAAATAAAAAATAATTAAAAAAAAGGTTAAAAAATTTGAACTTTTTTGGAAATCAAAGATGACCATGTATGCTACTCGTATAAAAATATTTGGAAACAAAATAATTCTCATGGTCTTCAGGAAAAAAATATGACGAATCAAAGGTGGATAGTATCTGGTCATAGGGCGTTTCGAATTTGTTTTTTTACCCAGGATGCAATGGAATAATTTCCTAGGGAAATATTTTTATATAGGTAGCATACCTGGTCATCTTTAATTTCCAAAAAAATCAATATTTTAAAACCTTTTTTTAATTATTTTTAAAATTTTCCAGGTATGAGGGTGTGTAGCACCCGGGAGCCATACTGTAATTCTCCACATGAACATGCATACACACCTTTCTCTATAATAGAGAGATACAAATCTATCCATCTATGAAAACTGAAAAAAAAACTTTGAGAGTTGTGCGAAACGACAAGAAGAAGCAAAGGAAAATTCAAATGGTTGGCCATGCGCGTTCAGTTTGACGAAATTCATAAAAAATATTGAAATGCGAACACAAAATTAAGAAGATACATTTGAGTAACTCAAAGGCCATTGTCAGAATGGAGTCGCATTATCGATGTGCTTCTTTTAATATAGAACTTATTTTCAATCGAACCAAAATTGTGTTAACTAGAAGGGATTAATAGAGGAAGTTTAATCCTACGGGTCTCGCTGGACATCACACATCAAGCAGGACCTCGATGATGACTGCGTTGTCACCTCCAGCTTCCACCAGACAAGTGAGCTAGCCAGCCGAGATGAAGCCATGAATTATACACATATATGAAGTTAGTGCAATGTAATCTACTGATCAATGAGGGGTCACATAGCAGGAATACATGCATTGCAACTTTAGCTGTTTCTATAAGACACACTCATCCTGTGAATACTGCTGTTTTTTAAGTAATGAATACTGCTACTTTATGAGAGACTAACTCTAGCAGATTTCTAATAACTATTTCTCATAATTATGGATCTTTCTACAACTATGTTCTCGATTTTGTAAAAGTGAGGAAAAATGTGTTGCTCGCGTATCTACTCCGTAAAGCCACCCAACCTCAACGTACTGTTGCTCACTCCTCTTCCCGCCCTTCTTCAAGCTGCCTGCAACATCATCGTGGATACCATGGAGGAAAAAGATCTTCAAGCCACTCTCTTTCCACCATGTGTGACATACCACCACCTGAGCCCTTTGCCATGGCGTCTCCTAGGGAAACATCAAATCCTGGCTGTAGAAGCTGGCCACCACCTCCTTTCACACATGATGCATATAGCTCCATCTGGCCGAAGGCCTCACAACATCCTCCAATGATGGTTCTATTCTCCTCTCCTTCTCTATCCACGTGTGATGCCAGTTGGCCAAAGTTGTCGACACGGAGGAAGAGCACAGTGGCACGAGGCAAACAACCAATGCCACACGGTTGGCTCCTTACCCTTTTGTATCACTCCATGTCCACTTCAAGCTCCACCACCAAACTCTATGCCACTGGTGTTGGCTTCGCCAACTCAGATGCTCATGACGTGTTCAAGAAATACCGACAAGGTGAGTCATTTTATTAATCAATTACCATTTGAGTCAAAGCAATTTTGGATTGTGAATCCATTGTGACATGTTCAAATTTTGACTGATTCTCCTGTAGATTGATAATACTACGTGATGGTGTCGGATCTTTCATGAACTTGATGGATTGATTTGTACCAGTATAGGCATCAACCTAATGTTGTTACTTGAATAATTTGAAGAAGGAAATGTAGAAGATGCTGCTTATGCTTCCACTCCATCATCAAGAAAGAAGAGGGCCATGTCCAATAGTTACACTTCAAATGAGGATGTTGTCTTTATTATGTCTTGGGAGAGTGTCACACTTGGTGTGGTCATAGGGAATGATCAAACCGGATCCAACTATTGTAGTCACATAAGGGGCACTACCATCACAATGTGAAAGACATCCTTGAAATCGACACTCAAATTACCCATAGGCCGTTGGAGAGTTCAGCAGTATGGTAACCTATGGGCAGGATGTGTTGCCCTAGTGGAGCGTCTGCCTCATAGTTGTTCCCCGATACAGTACCATGTGTGTACTTTTATATGATCTTGCGGTACTATATGATATTGCATTTTGCAACCATTTTTCTTGGACCATTTTCCTAAACACTAAACCCTAAATTCTTCAATTCACATGTCCATTATGCTCAAGAGAGGTGCAAGAAAGTTCCCAAGTCAAAAGGCAATACCTTCTCCTTTGACTATTCTTGGGCATTCCTCCAACAAGAATGAACACGAGGGAGGTGATGATTAAAATCATGATCAAGTGAGAACTAGAAATCCACTCCAACCTTGGAGAGTCCTAAATGGAGGAAGCGAGAGAAGATCAATAAGTACCATATGTGTTTTTTAGGGGGCGGGGGGCTTGACGACATGATCAAAATAAAAAGAAGGATACGGTCGAGGCTCTTCAAACGAGAAGAAGGTTGCAAAGGATAAAATATGAGAGAAGTTAGCCAAATTGTGGAAATTTTCCATTATGTATTCATGTGCAAGAGTCGGTGGCACATCTTTTGCACAAGTGTAGGTTTACCACAATAACTTGGAAGGAGATCCTCTCATGGAGTGGTATCAATGAAAATCTCATGGCCCATTCGGCAGATAAGGAATCTGTTGAGACTTGGTGGGCAAGTGTTGCCCTTGGAAAAGGGAAAGGGATAAAGGCGATAGCCTCGATGATCATGCTAGTCTCATGGGAGATTTGGAAAGAGCACAACGCTGGAGTATTCCAACACCTTTCCTCTCTTGCCATATTTGGAAGGAGCGCAATGCTAGAGTATTTTGACACCTTTTTTCTACCGCACATGTGGTGATTGGGAGAATTAAAGATGAGGCAAAAGATTGGAGCCTAATGGAGGCTATTTTTTTTAGCAATATAATTCTGGAAGAGTAGGCTTTTATCAAAGTCCTAGGACGTGTCTTGAACATTTGATCAAAAAATCATTTATTAATGAAAATGAAAAATATTTTCCATAGACAGTTCTAACGGCAATTTAGCCCAGGAAACAAAGTGGGCTTGCCGACTACGTGACGCCTACTGTTTGCATTTTTGAACTATGATCTTGTTGTGCTTTGTCCAGGCAGTGGAGAATTCCTAGGCCTGCCACTGGTCGGCACCCTAATCCTAGTAGGCCGAAGCATCACACAACAAACCATAAAATCTAGAACCATTTATACAAAACCGAAACATCATAAACGACCGTTGCATCGACCAAATTGTCACATAATGATAGGGACAAATGTTGGGAGTCATATTTTTTGACAAAGGGGTTCATGAATATACCAGTTGCACCTAACATTTGTAATAATGAAATATCCTAAAGATTTTGCGGATGTGTATATTCCTACAACAAAATGGAAGAATATGAAAAACAAAAGATCACGCTACAATGATCAATTCCTTGCATCTGCGACACAAACCACCGTCAAGACAACATCTGGAGTCCAAATTCTTCAAAATCGATGTATCTAAGAAGAAAACATGGTATAAGTGCTGGTGCCGCCCCATAAAAAATCTTAGATTTTCAGCCTAAAAAAAGTCTGCGCCTTCTCTATGTAACTCTACTGCTGTAACATCATCATGTTGTAACATGGTCAATAATAACGGTCAAATGTAACACATAAAAGATTCAAACCACACTCTACATGTAAATGTGGGGTTCCGCGCCTCCTTCGGGGGGCGCCATGGAGGGCGAGAGCAACCCTTTCAAAGAAACGGGTTCATCTTCATCGGCTAGGTCTCTCTTGTGGGATCCCTTTCCCAAGATAGAGCTTATGTCATAAAGATATAGTAGTTCGCTAACTTCGGTGTGACTGGGCGTTCATGGCCGACTAAAAAACTATGCTTCATCGAGCATCTTCACAAACAAGGGTCGAGCATCTTCACAAACAAGGGCATGAGCAATAGTTCCGACGATGGGTGTCTGTATAGTCTCACAACGTCATCTACCGACAGGCTAACAGACAACTTATACAATCAGGAATCTATTTGGATGTCTATAAATGTAATACCCTCGGTCTCTCCAGACCGACCGTTGTTACTCCCGACAACTCAATATAATGTCTAGATTAATTTCACAGATCAACACTAGTATTTTCTATGCACATTGTGCTCATTCGTGCGCACCCGGTATCCACTTTTCAGTCGGTCATTCATCACTAAATTGCTCTAGACCAAACACGTTTAACCTCCAGAGTTCTTTCTAGATAAGTCTTTGGAAAAAAACGGAAAATCTACGTTCAGAACGGTCGGCAATTTGTAAAACCTGGCGGGCTGAGAAACAATCGCTAGACGGGCAGACATGAAGCGTGAACACGCGAATCAGAGCCAGCTAAGGTTCAAATCAAAGATTCAAAATGCTTTGTAGATCAAACGATTCATCTGATTTAGGATCCGTTTTCACCGTTGAGTTTGTCGCGACGAGATCTTCAAAACTAGATCCCATATTGATATGTTTCGATAAAAAAAATTTGAACCAAAAAGTTACCCACCCTTAACACGAGAGTTATCCATGTAATAGTAATAAGTTATCCACCATATAAACGGACTGAGTAGAAGAGTTCACATTTCTGATGTGGATAACTTTTTGTATTTTTTTCATCTCATGAAACATTGGTTGCTCCATATATTTTAGTTTAGTTAACTAAATGTGAGATACGGGATAATTTAATTGAGACACGATAGCTTAGGTGTTAGGATACCGAGACTTCATCGTTGTTGCAACGAGCGATAAAGGTTCGATATCCTAGCACTCTTCGAAGCTTCGTCACCCATACGCCGTGGTAGTGATGGATAACTTACATGTTATTAGATGGATAACTTACACGCTCAAGCATTGATAACTCCCGTGTTACTAGTGGATAATTATTCTACAATGTCATGTATAACTTTTTATTTATCTCTATGGGTAACTTTATACAATTTTCAGAATAACTTTAGTTCTCTTTGTGAACATTGTATTTTTAAGAGGTAGTTACCTCTATTTTAGTTAATTACACGTGCGATAGACTTACTTGATTTCTACACGATAGTCTAAGTGTTAAGATAGCAAGACTTCATCGTCGTTGACTCGGTAAAAATGGATCCTAAATCGGAGAAGTCTACATTTATGTTTTCGCACGCGTAAAAAACTTAAACACATAATCCATTTATAGGATGGATAACTTATATAGTACAGCCTGAATAACTTACATGTGTTATGTATGGATAACCTTTTGGTGCAAAAAAAAAGTTCTTAAAATATATCAACATGGGATCTAGTTTCGAAGATCTCGCCGTGACTAGTCTAAATATGAAAACGGATTTTAAATTGGACAATCGGTTTAACCTATAAAGTATTTTGAATTTCAGAATTATGTTTTTAATGCTGATGACGTAATCGGTTTGTCTTTTACTCTCTTCATGCACTAGCGGTATTTTTTCTTGCCATTTCTGCTGATTTCACGTTTCAACACGTTCCCGCCAGATGTTGTAATCAACCGACCGTTCTAAATGTAGCACAGTCCAAAAAAAATGGTGCTCCCTCTGATCCATATTACTTGTCACTAAAATGAATGTATCTAGACATGTTTTAGTGCTAGATACGTCCATTTAAACGACAAGTAATATGGATCGGTGGAGTATAGATATATTATCAATCTATTAGGGCACGTACGATGGAAGGCGCTAGCGGGAGCGCCAGGATAGAATTCCCGACCAAAACGATGGTTGGCTCTCAAATCCCAGGGTGAAGGGTAACGTTGACGCGAAAACTTGAGGCGGACGTTTAGTATTTTTCTCCATGTACCAGCTGAGCGTGAAAGGGAAGCGGGTACCCAGAGCCAGACGGTTAATGCGTCCGTGATTAGCATCCCGGCGTCGGTTTAAGCACCTAACAATGAACGTGCCCAGAGTTTCACGGGAAATAGAGCAGATGCGGGACTAAATCCAACTGAACCACGACTTGCAAGGAAGTTGTACAACGGAAAGAGGTCGTACACCGGTTTTCATGGCTGCAGATGGACTGTAATATTACCCACAGACTCTTTTTTCAGTTTCTCTCATCCACGTAATCCAATTTCTGAGATGGACTGTATCATAGATGGCTGACTAGATGCCATTGTACACGCGGCCCTAATTGCTTTGTTACAATGCTAAGAAGGCATGTCTTTTCTTAGCTCTTCACATCATTTAGAGAAGACACAATATATAACTTGTACAATGCATTATCTCTTATTGCTATCTCTAGCAATTAATAGAATTAACTATTTTTAGTAAAAAAATGGTTGACTAAGAGAAAACATATGATACAATGGAAAAAAATAGTCTTTTCATCTCTTAGCTAAGGGAAGACAACCTCCTCTCTCTTGTTTCTCTCTCCTCCAACTAAGCAAAAATCCAACGTGGCGAGCATAAGGGAAGGCTGACGTCACCGTATTGTACGTGCCCTTAAATACTCCTATACAAGTCCGTTTTTAGCTGCTCACTTTCTTGATAGACCCAGTATTCTAAACAACAATTAGCGTGTCTCGCGTGCGCATCATCTCGATCAGATAGGTCTCAGCTTAATTAACCCATCAACTGCGGCTCGGCGAGGTGAGGGCAACCTCCATGTTGGTGCTACTAGACGAATTAAAATTACCATGTCGTTGCCGCGCGCTCTGACGCTACCGTGGTTTTGCCATCGTTAATTACTCTTACCGTACGATCTACTGTACATGGATAAGAACCTCCGCCTCTAGAGGATTAGAACTTGCAGTTGCGGATGAGGTCTGACGTCCGCCAAGACGATTGAAACTCGCCTACTTGGAGATGGGTTCTTGCGTGAAGCAAGGACCCAAATTTCTGGAAAAGCTTATCGTGCTTACGATCTAAGTACGCGGTGAATCAAATTATTCTTGGGTAACATACGTAGTTTCCTACAACTTTAGCAGACTAGCTAGGAGTCTTTATCAAGAAAAAGAGCAGACTAAGAGTACGTCTAGCTTCTGAAGTAAAACCGCCGTCCGATCTCAACCACCTCCATCTTCTTCTAGAAGAAGGCATCCGTCTGCCTCACAAAAATTAAACATGTACTCTAGTACATTTCAGTCAGGATCATCGAAAGAGAAAACTATTCGGCCGGATCTCAGACTCTGAATTCAACACATGGACCTGCAGCTCACAGAGATCCGATCCTTTAAGAAAACGGGGCAGCTGCAGGCCAGTCGAGATGGAATCATATGCAAGCAGTCAATCAGCAACTCAGGAGGGGAACCGAACGAATGGTCGGGGGTGTTAGCGCGGTAGCATCAGAAACTGTTGCAGGATCACATGATCGGGACGTGCTGCTCGATTGATTATCTACTCTAGCTGGCAAAACGATTTGTGACCGTAATTGCAGACACCTGTATGGCTGCCAGGGTTTAGCTTGGAGCCTTGGATCAGTGTACAAGTCTTGGCTGATCTGGAAAACTACAGCAAGCTCACAGCCGCTCACGCATCTGCTACTGCTCACTGCATTTCTCCCCAAGTTAAGAGCATCTTCACTAGCGTTACCGGCAGGACCTCTGCAGAACGATTTTTTAATCCGGACGACAAAAATTTGGCTAATCGTGTCCTCAGGAATCCATTTTTCGTCAGATTTAGTCCTTTTTATATTCGGGATTTTCAGGCCGAATCCGGGTGCTCGTAACCGTCCCAGACTCAGCGAAAAAAGGGTGGGCCACTGTCGGCGAGACAACCGCATTCCCCACCGTGATTTGGCTCTCCTGCGGCAGAGAGCTTTCCCCCAACTGCCCACCGTCGCCATGTCGTCGCCGCTGAAGCCCCACCCTACCTAGCCGAATCCAAGCATGTAGATAGGTCCGCCGCCGTTACTGTATCCTTTCTTCTTGGCGTAGGCCTCGTTTCGCCGTCCCCAGCTTTTGCCGTAGCTCGTCTTTGTTCGGAGCTCCTACCCACCTTGCCCACGAAGTGTTCGACGTTTTGTCTGTTCGGTCATGAACTCCGACAACAAGGATATATTCACCCTTAGATCGCCGCTGCCACCGAAGATGAAGAGCACATATAGATTCTTGGCTCTCTGACCCGGCTGTAAACGCAGACTGCGGCGCCGATATGTGGAGGCTCGAAGAAAGTGCAAAACAAGATAACAGATAGAGGGCTATTGCATGTTGTACGTAGATTAATTTACCGACAACTACAATTAGCATGTCTCACGGGCGCATCATCTCGATTAGATAGATGGGTCTTAGGACTCAGCTTAATTAACCCATCAACTGCGGCTCAGTGAGGTGAGCGCAACCTCCATGTTGATGCTATTAGACGAATAAAACTTAAATTATCATGTCGTCGCCACGCCCACGCGCGCGACGCTGCCGTACGTGGTTTTGCCATCGTTAATTACTCGTACCGCCGCCTCTGGAGGGTTAGAACTTGCAGTTGCGGATTGAAACTCCACTACTTGCAGTTTTTTTTAAATGAGCGTTTTATTACCTAAGTAATGTTTATACCTAGCCACTACATAGTTGGATGGACACAACCGAAGAGATCACGTGATCCCAAGTCGTATGCTTTGGCGATCGGTTTCGCCCCTGACCTAGCCGCCAGGCTCTAGGGAGGCGACGTTTTTATCGCCCAATCTCCACCGGCGTTCTTGCTGCCCCCCTCTCCCTCTGCCTGCTACTCCGGCGGCGGGAGGGAGGGGAGGGTCCAGTCTCTCCGCTCTGTAGTTAGGGTTTGGTTTTACAGGTCGTGGAGCGTCGTTGGGGTGGTGGGAGCGGCGCCCAGGCGAATAAATCTGCCTCAACTTCACTCCCACACCGACGACGTTCCTCGTAGCGGCGTCTCGGAGTTGATGGCATCGTGTGTGTGTCGTTTCCTCGGATTGGCGGCTTTATAGTTCTTGGATGGTGTCGTCGAGGCAGAGGCGGTGATCCCATCAGGTGTGTCTCTCCTTCTCTATCCCCGTTACTACGGCGATTGCTCTAACGTCATGGTGGAGCAGAGAGGATATGTTGTCCAGGAGTACGCTGATACGTCCAAAACGTATCTACTTTCTCGAACACTTTGCTATTATTTCTTCTCTAAACTTGTGTGATTTGGATACAACTAACACGAACTGGCGCTGTTTTCAGCAGAATTACCTTGGTGTCTTGTTTTTTTTTTGCAGAAAATCAACTATCAGGAAAAATCCCGGAAAATATGCCAAAAATTATATTTCACCAGAAGATCCACGGAGCCAGAAGAGGAGACGGAGAGGAGGCCTGGGGGGGGGGCACACCCACCCCAGGCGCGGGCCCACCACTGGTCGCGCCTGGAGGAGGTGCAGCCACCCCAGGCACCCCCTCGGCCTCCCTCTGCGCCTATAAGTTGCCTTTCGACCTAAAAAACGAGGGAGGGTCGATAGTTTTCCAGAAAGAGTTCCGCTCCGCCGTCGCCACCAGAAATCAAGATTTGGATCCAGAAACTCCGTTCTGGAACGCTGCCGGGACGGGGAATTTGGAGAGGATCATCGCTATCGTCATCACCAACGCATCTCCATCAACCACCGATGTTTCCCTCATCCATGAGTGAATAATCCCCCGTTGTAGGCTTGGAGATGGTAGGGATTGGATGAGTTCTATCATGTACTCGAATAAGATCTGTTAGGGCATAGTGCCTAGTATCTCTATTAGTGCTATTTGACTTTGTTGCAACTTGTTGTGCTTAATGCTTATCACTAGGGTCCGAGTGCCATGATCTCAGATCTGAACTTATTATTGAATTATTATGATAGTATTGTTTGTGATCTTATCTGTAAGTTGTGTACACATATCATTGTCCGGATCCAAATGCCCCAAAGTGACAATAATTAAGACAACCGGAGGGGATGGCTGTGATGTGAGGACATGTGTTCACGGAGTGTTAATGCTTTGCCCCGGTTCTCTATTAAAAGGAGCACATTAATTGCCAGTAGTTCCCTAGAGGCCCCGCTGCCACGGGCTGGCTGGACAGAAGATGTTGTGCAAGTTTTCGTTGCGAGCATGTATGACTATATTTGGAGCACATGCCTAGGATTGTTTAATACTTGGATGCTTGTTATTATTTATCTGCAATGCCCTAGATCTTAAACTTACATGTTTAGACTCATCCATGCAACGCCCGTCCATCCATCCCTATGCCTACCGCACTTGAATCCTACTGTTACCGTTACTGTTACTACTGATAAACTTCTGTGAGCAAGAACTATTTTCAGGTGCGGCTGAACTGACAATTCAGTTGTTAAGGCTTGCAAGTATTATTTGGCTCCCTTATGTAGAATCAATAAATTGGATAATACTACCCGCGAAGACTGTTGCGATCCCCTACACTTGTGGGTCATCATACGCGCAAACGGTTGTCTGCGTGCGTATGTGTCAGATTGAAGATGGTTTATCCTGTGCTGGGTTTGTGGATGGAAGATGGTAATTCTGATTTCCTCTCCGGACGTTGTAGTCGTGCGCGGGTGTCAGTTCTGGAGTTTGATCGCGTGTCCGAGGACATGTTGCCCCGGTCTGATTCTTTCAACGACAATGGTTTTGCCTTTGACAAGCTACTTTGGAGGTCTAAAAAGCTTCTGAACAACGATGGAGCCGCGTCAAGCTCGGGTGTTGTGGTGATATGTCTTTCGCCCCTTTGGTGGTCGCCTCGGTGGTGCCGAAGGAGGAGGATAGGCGCTGGTATTTTACATAGGTTTATCCTATCTTTTCAGTTCTATAAGGACGTCTCATTCGTACCTTGTAACTTGTTTCTATCTTATTAATAAAGATAGGATTACAGTGTCAAAAAAAAGATACACACAACCGATAAACCACACACGCAGATAATAGAATAAGAGTTCTGGAACTAAAAAACATGCTAAAAAAGAAACATGCTCGAGCTATGATAGTTATATCCGCAAGTCATGCTGCCATCCATATCGAGAGAAAATATCTCTCGATGTATCCTCCAATCGCGTACACCCCTCCACAAACAAATCGTGGAACTCTAACCACTAAAGAGTAATCCATGATCTGAGGATAGTCGTGACTCAATAGATTACCTGCAACATAGAAGATACAATGTAAGTGAAAATCTTGTCATTCTATATAGCCAAAGCGACCAAATAATGGCAAGCGCTCACACCGTCCCATATTTATCCTCAGTCTCGTGCAACCAGTTACCAAATACATTGGCTACCGAGCGTGGAGGAGATAAACCAGAGGCTACTTGGATGATTGACCATATAGCACGAGCAAATTTACACTGGAAGAATAAATGCTGGATTGTATCATCATGATGACAAAAGACGCACTGTGCACTTCCATGCCAATTCCTCTTAACAAGATTATCTTTGTAGAAATAATCCCTTTACGGAGATGCCAAGCGAATATCTCCGTTTTAAGGGGTATTTTCATTTTTCAAATATTACTATTATCATCGACTGAAATATTAGGTTGACCAAAGCTCTATACATTGAATCAATAGAAAATTTACTATTTTATAACAATTTCCATTTGAACTCGTCCATACCCTCCGACAGTTGTATTATGTCTAATCTCGAAAGGAGGTTATTCCAAGATACCAGTCTAGAACCTATGAGAGTTCTTCTGAAAGACACATTAGGAGGATTGGATTTCATTATCGTGGAAAGTGTATCTTCTTTTTGCCTAACGATTGAAGATGGAGCTAGAAATTATTCACGAAAAGAGGTTTGGCCAAACTATTTATCTTTCTAGAACCTAATCCGCGATCCATTCTTAATATTAAAAACATCAAAGCGGAAGAAATGTTTTTTGAATGCCATTAATCCAGCCCAAAAGTGCGAGTCACCGGGTTTCCAAACCACCTGAGACATAGCTTTGGACCCAACATACTTCCTCCAAAGAATTGTTTGCCAGACACCATCTTTAGTAAGTAATTTGAAAAGACATTTACCCATTAACGCGGTGTTTTTGACTTGCAAATCATGAATGCCCAGTCCACCGTATTCTTTTGGTAGGCAAACCACATTCCATCTGGCCATTCGATATTTCTTTGTTTCACTATCCCCTGCCGAAAAAATCTTGATCGGAAATAATCCACTTTCTTCAAGACTCCTTTTGGTATCATCAAAAACGAGATCATATACAGTACCATATTGATGAGTACTGAATTTATGAGTACAAGTCTTCCGGATAACAATTTACCTTTTCAACTATTAAGCTGTTTCTGGAGTCTTTCCTCAACGACTTTCCATTCAGCAATCGTGAGGCACCGATAATGAATCGGTATTCCCAGATAGTTGATTAGAAATTGCCCATGACCACAGCCGAATAATTTAGCGTATAGGTGGGTCTCGTTTTTAGCATCGCCAAAACAATACAAATTGCTCTTATGAAAGTTAATTTTCAACCCTGAGAGTTGCTCAAATGCTGATAAAATTAATTTCAGATGCTTAGCTTTCTTGAGATCATGTTCCATAAATAGGATAGTATCGTCAGCATATTGAAGAATGGATAGGCCACCATCGAACAGATGGGGAATCAATCCTTTAATTTGGTCGTTAGCCTTGGCTCTCTCAAAGGATGGCTAACATATCAGCCACTATGTTGAGTAGTATAGGCGAAAGTGGATCCCCTTGTCTCGGCCTTTTTGTGGTCTAGAAGTATTTGTCCGTGTCATCGTTGACATTTCTGGTAACACTACCTTCAGACACAAAGGACTGTATAAAAGCACGCCACTCCTCTGAAAGACCTTTCATATGGAGTGTTTGCTGAAAAAAAAGACCAATTAACTTTATCATAAGCCTTCTGAAAGTTAATCTTGAACACTACTCCATTTAATTTCTTTGAGTGTAGTTTATGGATTGTTTTATGCAGAATTACTACACAATCTAAGATGTTTCTTCCTTTCATGAAAACAGTCTGAGATGGACACACAACATGATCGGCTACTGAATGCAGTCTAATCGTGCAACTTTTGTAAAAAAATAAAACTAATATTAAGAAAACAGATTAATCATACTATTATATTATATACGTTCTGACGTTCTGATTAGTAACCTTAGATGGGTTCTGGCGTGACACAAGGACCCAAATTGCTGGAAAAGCTTACCGTGCTTATTTCTAGTACGTGGTGAATCTAATTTATTTTTGGGATTTGATCCAGTATTACTCTCTTCATTAAACTTGTACAAATACGTTCACGTATATATTAAATCCATATTTAAATAGAGTATTACCCTTGTAGAGACATGCATATCGGGATATGTAGTTATATACAATTCTCGCATGCACACGATCCGTCCTGCCTCGATGTCGGTCATCGTCGTGACCGCCGCCGGCCATCACAACCGCCGCCACTATCGTCGACCATCGTCACGACCGCCACCGCCAATCTCTCCTGCGTTGCCTCCGTCGGACAGTCCGGCGGGCCGCCGGACAAGTTATGGATAGTCGGTCAATAAGCCGGACAGTCCAGCGAGCCGCCGGACAAGTCGCCGGATAAGTTGCCCGACAGTACAGTAAGCTGCCTGACAGTCTGGTTGCCGCCGCCAAGATCTCCCGCGCCGCCACCTCTGCACGCCGCCGCTGTCGTCATGCCAGCCCACCGACACACACCTACAAGACCAAGCCCAGATATGCGCTGCCCAGACCGAGTCACTAGCTCGCCGGATCCAACCGCCACCATTACCATCGCGGGCGGACACGACCGTTACCGGCGATGATCCAGCGTACAACCATACTTTTTTCTTTTGCGTAGAGCTCGTACTAGTACAGGTACAGCTAGAAAAATATATTATTTAGTTAAATTATATGAAATGTTGTACAAGATTATACATACGTGTATATACTAATTATAAAGGGGTATTAAACAATCTTGTTTGGCATTACACAAGTTTAGGGAGAGGAGGTAGTACTGCATCAGAGCAATTCTTGGGTAACAAAAGTAGTTTCCCAACTTATTAGCAGACTAGCTAGGAGTCTTTATCAAGAAAAAGAGCAGACTAAGAGTACGTCTAGCTTCTGAAGTAAAACCGCCGTCCGATCTCAACCACCTCCATCTTCTTCTAGAAGAAGGCATCCGTCTGCCTCACAAAAATTAAACATGTACTCTAGTACATTTCAGTCAGGATCATCGAAGGAGAAAACTATTTGGCCGGATCTCAGACTCTGAATTCAACACATGGACCTGCAGCTCAGAGAGATCCGATCCTTTAAGAAAACGGAGCAGCTGCAGGGCCAGTCGAGATGGAATCATGCAAGCAGTCAATCAGCAACTCAGGAGGGGAACCGAACGAATGGTCGGCGGTGTTAGCGCGGTAGCATCAGAAACTGTTGCAGGATCACATGATCGGGACGTGCTGCTCGATTATCTACTCTAGATGGTTTGTGCCCGTAATTGCAGACACCTGTATGGCTGCCAGGGTTTTAGCTTGGAGCCTTGGATCAGTGTACAAGTCTCTTGGCTGACCTGGAAAACTACAGCAAGCTCACAGCCGCTCGTGCGTCTACGAATCTGCTACTACTGCTCACTGCATTTCTCTCCAAGTTAAGTAAAACTTCCAGATTGATCCAGATGCGTCTGCCTAACTAGCAGCGTGTACGGTTTCTCAGAGCAAGCAACCCGGAGACCGGAGACGCCATCTCGACAGCGACGCGTGACACTTGGAGACGTCGTCTTCTTGGCAGAAAAAACTGCACGTCCACGTTCACATCAACGGCAAACTATTGCTAATGTTATCTTTGGGCTGCTATTCTCCGTGGTGTGTGACAGGGGTGCAAAGGACGACTGTTCTATCTTTGCAGTTTAATCACCGGGAAACTTGTCCGGTGCCGACCTGTCCCAATTCCGAAGCTTTCCAGCTACGCTTAGGTGGAAGATCAATAGTTTTAGGCTAATAATGATCCGAACTCTCTATCAAACTGTGTTCATGTCAAACCTACAATTAAATGAAGCCCATTATGATTTCTTATGTAACCAGTTATAATGGTTATCCATTCTATTGAATGACGATTTATGGTTATCCCTCCGGTCCGGTTTGTATTAGGCATGCACGTAGTTTGAAGAACAACTTTGACCAATAATTTTGATCAACAAATTTTACATAATATGTCACAAAAATTATACCATTGGATTTATCTTTAAAGTAGTTTTCAATGGTATATTTTTTAGAACATATATTACATATTTTATTGATCAAAATTGATGATTAAATATTTTTTAAAACTATGTGCGTGCCTAATAAACTGGACCGGAGGAGTACTATGGATTGTTCTACTTGCGTGCCTAATATTTTTTTTAAACTACATGTATGGCTAATAAACTGGACCGGGAAAGTATTATGGATTGTTGTATGCCTTTTGTTACTACCAAGAGTTACTAAGAGGAGTATCGACTTTTAATGATGTTCAACAAAAAGGTAATTTTAAATTAAAACACTAAAAGGAAACATACAAATCAACTATTGGCTCGGTTGGTCCAAGCATGTGATATTGGATTGGTGCATGAGTTAGAGCTTGGATCACGGAGCCAATTGTTGATCAATATTTATTTAAATCTCTATAAATATGTGAGATATTGGATCTGCATCCCGCAACCAAAACAAAAAAACGGAACAAAAGTTTAGACCCGTGATAAATTAATGTGAATCCCATGGAAAAATCAAATTTAAAACTGATCGACTGAAAGATATCTCTTAGTTGAAATAAGCCATGTTAAATGCATTACTCGAAATAAATTCAATTTTTGTCTTAATTGTAATTCACCCAAATCGAAAGAAGTGTTGCAAAAATGATAAAAAGCATTATGCTTTATTTTCCCTTGGGCTTGCATACTTTTACATGGGCCTTTTAGATTGGCTTGACATTTTTTTGAAAATTTTTGTTGGCGTTAATAATTGTTATTAAAATAATGAAATGAACTACAAGTCAATGGCACTCAAAATTTGTGTACTTTACTTCGTATGAGTAGTTTGAAACATAGAAACGAAATATTTTTAATTGGATTCTCTAGGAGCCCACGGGATTGGCTATATTTATCACTGAGCGGAAAACTATACTAATATTAATAATATTGTTGACATAATAAAAAATTATTCACAACAATAGATCTAAATGGTAATGCTATTAATTTATTAATATTTAAAAATCATAAAAATGCCAGACATGGCCTGAGCACATGCTATTTTAACATCAAATAGTGGAATTTTCGAAAAGAAAACAGAAGTTGTCGTACTTTTGTATATTGTACTAGTACTACACTCCAATACTTATTTCACCGATCCGGCGAAACACATGGCCAAAGAGAATCTCTAGTCGAACCGCTAGAAACTTCACTAGCTAACTCAACAAGCAGTCCAAAGTGATGAAATGTGGCTAGTCAATATATTTGAACACTCACCTTACGTCTTTCGCTTTGGCATATCGTGACGCATGTTTGGAAAGCCATAATATTTCTTTTTAATTCTTGCATTAGGCAGGATTTTATCTTAGGACCTCCTGCTCTGATACCATATTAAATTGTATCCACTAGCAAACTCAACCAGCAGTCGAACTAATGGAAAATGCTAGACAATTTATTTTAACACGCATCCTACGTCTTTCGTCCTTTGGCCTATTTTGACACATATTTAAAGAGCCATAATATTTGTTTTTTCTTGCGTTGGTCAGGATTTGACTAGAACCTCCTGCTCTGATACCATATTGAATTGCATGCGCTAGCGAACGCAATCAAAAGTTCGAAGTGATGGAAAGTGTTAGTAAATTTATTTCAATACTCACCCTACGTGTTTTGTCCTTTGGTCTATTGTGACGCATGGTTTCGGGAGCCGTAATATTTGTTTTTAATTTTTGGGATGGACGAAGACGATAAGATAGTTGTCACTGGCGATTGAATTTTAGCGGTAGTTGATTTTAGATATTAGACCGTATTTTCCGCTTGTATGAGCGCAGCATCGCTGGTGAAGAAGAAGAACTTGTTGGCGCTGACGATGACCACGATCGGTGGTGACGGCGACGATGTGGCGATGCTGTTGGTGTAGATGGTTGCCGGTGATGATGACCGCGATTAATGCATATCGAAGTCAATAGGTCGGAGTAGATCAGTGGTGTAGACTGCATCTTGGCCTTTGAAGTAGAGCTGATCCATCTGTGTCACATGTTAAAATATATAGCTTAGTCTTTTTATCAGTTCGGACTTTTGGTATAGATGGCTAGTGCATCAATTTAATATGGTATTAGAGCCAGAAGGTCTTAAGTTCAAACCCCGGCTAACGCACTATTTAATCTACTTCAAATAATTGTGGTCCCTGATTACTCACGTCTAATGTCTTACCATTTGTCTAGCCTAGACGTGAGGAGAGTGTTAAAATATATAGCCTAGTCCTTTCATTCAATTCGAACTTTTGATCTAGATGACTAGTGCACCAATTTAATATTCCATACATGCACACATGCTATATGGGTCATGCAACTTGTGTGACTGATGCAGATTTTATGCCGGCCGGAGTAGAGGATGCGTGTAGAGGATGCATGTTTCCGACAAATTGCTAGAACTATGGAATCTATTGTGATTGGAAGATAAATTAGCTATGAGATGCTTTGCCCCCGACAAAGATCATGGAGATCGATCTTATCGGGGGCGGCATGATGAAAGCGTTGGTGGCTAAAACTTAGGCCGAGGAGCAAAACGCTCCGATTCCATATTGAATTACATGCATTAGCCAACGAAACCAACAGTACAAACCGATAAAAAATGCTAGACAATATATTTCAACACTTCTAAACCCTTTAGATGAACAATTTTTTAGGAATTGTCCGCCTCGGCTCCTATTTTTACTCGGCCGCAACGATGATTCCTAAAAAAATCCCTACCCCCGCGCACGGCCATGCAGCCCACATCGTCGCAGCCTTTTAGCCTGACGGCCAGTTACTGCCACCCCCGAGTCCCCGTAGGCTCCGTCGACCCTCCTACACCACTCCGCTTCGCCACCGCTTGTTGTCCTCATCATAATCTGGCCGAATCGACCTTCGGTTTCCGCCTACAAATCCTCCGTCTCTAGATTCGACGAACCCAGGCCGCGGCGAGTCGCGTTTCAGCTGGATACGCGTCGCCGTACACCTCCGGCATGTCTTCATCCTCTAGTCGACGTTGCATTTCCCTGGCTTTAGGGTTTTTGCCATCTCCGGTGAACAACGCCTCAGAGATTACAAAGTTGAAGTCGTTGGAGCATCGCCACCAGCACCGACTCCGGCGCAGGTCGCGTCCTCCCCTTCTCATCCCGGCACAGTTGGAAACACCGAACAAGGTGAGTTTTGTCCCCTTTTGTGAAAGATCCTACAGTTTGTTGTTGATAACACATTTTTCATCTTCCTTTAAATTCGTAGCTCTATGAAGAAGAATAAGAGAGAACCAAAATGGTCGGAGGAATGAAGACAATTATTTGTACTTCGTATGGCATCATCAAACACTTGTTGATAGGGCATTGTTCATAGAGAATGGAGCAACCAACCAATCCCACAATTGTAGGAACAAATCCATGAGAGATTTAATCAAAAAACAAGTGGAGAACTTAGATCGCTATCATCACTTATGAATAGGTGGCACTTTTATGAATAGGTGTCACTTGCTAGTTATTCGCTCAAATGCATAACTATATCACTATGTTTATCACGTATGGCTAGTAATCGGTACGTGTGACTTTGACGATTATTCATATCGTGTAGAAGAACTCAATTTGTCTGGTATTATGATAATGTTATCTATATGTATGACTAATCTGTCGATCTTTCTGAATTATAAAACTTATATTATGTATTGTAATGTATTTATGTGCACACTTGCAACAATTTTTTTGAATACCATTTTCAGGGAGTTAAGAATATATGTTCAGTCACTTATAGGAGCAAAATTGTTCTTCCAAAGAATAGGGGGATTTTACTCATCTAACTTATAGGAGTTCCATTACAAGAGAAGCAAAGCTAAACTAGTACTTTCTCAGTTTCAAAATATAAAATGTTTTAGATTGTGAAGAAAATATATCTAGACTTGTTTTAGTACGTACTCTCGTTTCAAAATATAAGATGTTTTAGTTTTGTGAAACAAATGTATCTAGCCTTGTTTTAATATATAGGTTCACTCGGATTTGGAGTGAATCTACACACTAAAAAATCTAGATACATTTTCTTCACAAACCTAAAACATTTTATATTTTGAAATGGAGGGAGTAGATTCACTCTAAACCTGAATTAACCTACCTACTTAAAAAAATCTAAATATATTTGTTTCACAAAACTAAAAAATCTTATATTTTGATTTTTGAAACAGAGGGAGTACAAGAACAGAGCAAGCCGCGGCGCGGGATTTCGGCTAGTGCGACGACGACGGCTCCGCTGCGGCGCGGCGCATCCTGTTCCCCCACGTCTCCCGTGGCCCCTCCGCCGCCCGCCACTGCAGCTCGGCAAGCTGTGCCTCCCAGTCCGCGAACCCCGCGCCCCACGTCGCGCGGTGTCCGGCTCCTGCGCCACCGCCGAAGCGCAGCTGAATGTCGTAGCCCCTCCGGCGCTCGGGGTCGGAGAGCACCTCGTAGGCCTCGCGCGCCATCATGAACTGGTCGGCGCCGCCCGGGCACGCGTCCGGGTGCCACCGCAGCGCCGCGCGCCTGTATGCCGCCTTGATCTCCTCGGGCCCCGCCGACGTCCCCACGGACAGTACATCGTACATCGTCGTCTTCGCCGCCGTCGCGGCTTTCTCCGGCGCCGCCGCCACGGCCGACACCCTCACCCGCGCCCGCCGCTGGCACTTGACTCCTCCCGGGAACACCGAGGGCCTCGCGCAAACCGCGCTCATCTTTGTGATTAATGGATGCTACGGCCACCAGAGAAAACTGAAGAATGACGGATAGATGGACGTGTAAGCTAAGGCTTTGCTTCTCGCGCTTGAAGTTGGAAGCTCTAAGCTAAGGCTTGATTCTATTTTTTTGCACGCGACGGAGTGGTGGTTATATAGCGCCGAGGGATCAGGGATGCGTGTAGGTGTGGCGGCGTGGGCTTCTGGAAGAGATGGACGACGAAGACATGGGCTCGTCGCCCACGGGAAGGGCCATCCTCTATTCTTTATACCACCACTAATTAATCTTACTGTCAACTTGCTGTCAGACAAGTTGATCTCGGCTTCTAGTTCGTCTTGAGATGTCAACTTGTTCTACTTTCAGATGAGTTCGAGATTACTGGAACATGGTCAGATCAAGCCGAGGGCGTCATTTCTGGCTGGGGTTTTCCTACGTGGATAATTTACTGGCTGACCCAGCTGGAGTTGCTCCGATCCGGGCTGGTAATTGCAAAACATGGTCGGCCAGTCGGATTGCGAGCCGAGATACCGCTCACGTGAGGTGCAAGGGGCTGTTTGGTTGTGCTTATTTATGGTTTTTTGCTTTTGGCTTATAAGCCACAGAAGCACCTAAATAGATGCTTTTTATTTTGGCTTTTGGCTTATACCATTGTACTACCATGTTTAATTACAAGCCAAAGCCAAAGCCAAAAGCACCTATTTTGGTGCTTTTGTGGCTTATAAGCCAAACTCTAAAAGCTAGATTTAAGCCCAACCAAACAGGCCCTAAACCAGCTGAAAAATCATTCGTCTTTTTGCAGTTTTTTCTTTTGACGTGTTTTTTTTCTGAACTCCCGAAGGACCTAGATAGCTGCATAAGTCAAAGTGGTGGAGGTATAGATTACATAGGGGCCACTCACTAAAATAGGAATTACACACAAGCCCCTAGATTTTGCACAGAAGACCCTAGATCTAAAACCAGAAAGGAGATCCAGTCCTCCCTCTCCTCCGCTGTCGGTGTGTACGCCCAGACTCCGGCCGCCGCCGCCTTCACAGGGGAACAAGCCACTTGGGAAGGGAACAGCGTTGGGCGCCGCCTTCAAGCCACCAGAACCAGGCCTCCGATAGAGGTTGTAGATGTGCCTAGCCGGCACCGCGAGCCGCCGATTTCCAGTGTGGATCAGAGAGTGGCACTCCGCCGTATCTGTGGAAGAACTCGCCATAGCAGCCATACGACCCCACCTCCGGTCGAGATCGGGATGAAGGACTCGAAGACACTGCACCCCCTCGCCTCCACGGCCGACCAGGGGCATGATCTCCTCGTCGGCATCCAGAAACCGCTGAACCGGGCGCTTATTTGAGGAGCTTGTACCCGATGCCGTTGTAGCCTTCCACCATGGAAGGGACAACAGCCTCATCGACACCTCCGTCACTTAGCGCACCAGCAGCAGCAGAGGAAGGCTCCGGGCTTTAACTTTATTGACGGAGATGCCTGGGCTCCTACCTCCCAGCTAGGGGTGGGCATTCGGTTAATTCGGTTCGGTTTTTCGGGTTTTTCTATAATTCGGTTTCTACAAAATAGGCACCGAAATTATTTCGGTTTTCTAATTAATCAATAGTTCGGTTAGTGGACAATTCGGTTCGGTGTTCGGTTTTTAACCGAACTTATGAAAATAACAACACTGTGCTATAATTTATGTAGATCCATACGAGCTAAACCACTCATCGGCGCACCGGAAGCAACCTCCAGGTCGGCGAGTACCTGAAGCAATACATGGCTAGCTGATGTCTTAAACGCATGTGTAGAAAAAGAACATAATAAGCATGATGTCTATCTTGCTCGTTCAAAAAAATGATGTCTATCTTCCAAGCCGTATACATTCAACAAATTGTATGTGTTGAGAGTTTAACTAAAATACATGATTATATTCGAAACAGAAAAACAATTGAAAGACTTTTAACAAAATTCATAAACACAATTGGCAGTTAAACGACGAATATATACGTGCATGTGACTGAAGACATACGTACATGCATGAGCTGTTAAACCACGAACATATACGTGTATGTGGCTGAAGACATACGTATATGCATGGGCTGACTGGCAGCTTTTGCATGCATGTTTTTTTGTCGCATGAACTAGTATCTACATACAGTAATGGACGTCTGAGACAGAATCACAAATATATTTAGCTCTGTCACGTATATTTTTCGGTTTATACGGTTATTTCGGTTAACAGAGAGTCAAAATCGAATTAATATTTATAAATTCGGTTAATCATATTTACTAACCGAAATTAGTTTCGGCTAATTCGAGTTCGGTGTATTCGGTTTCGGTTCCGGTTAATTCGGTTTCGGTGTTCGGTTTCGTTTTTTATGCCCACCCCTACTCCCAGCGGCAACCGCCCCAGCCGGATCAAAGCCACAAGAATGAAGAAAACCAGGACGCGCCGATAGCAGTTGAGAACCTTCGACGACCTACTCCCAGACACGGTCGTCATGGCCAAACCTAAACCTAAACCTAGACTAGCCCTACCTACTACGGCGCCGCCCCTTCCCCGCCTTTGGTCGGCATCACCGCCAGATTTGGGTCGGGGGCCCAGGCGCTCACAGGAGACTCTCAAGGGGGATTTTTGACGTGTTTAGTCTACTTGGTGTTAGTACAGGCCCGCTACTCCCAGCTTTTTCTATAAAGGATTATATTAATGTCATGAAAATTCCAATTACATTGAGCCTATACAACATCAGTATCCTAATGCTAGTATGGATGCACACAACCTTCCTGAAGAAGCATTACCTCCGAGGAGCCAGCTGTGGTGTTGGTGGGAGCGCTGGTTGTGGTGGTGCTGATGATGACTATAATATATATTTCGGAGTAGCTAGTCTTGATCAGAAATGATGTTAGGTTTGTATATTTTGCGAGGTGATATTCAGTTGTAAATACCGAACTTGTGTTGCATCACGAGTAGTTGTTTATGAATTCATATTTAGATTAGTTAGCACTATTATATTAGTCATTTTCCCTCATAATTATCCAAAACACATTTTTTGCGATGTTCTTGTGATGGGTAAACTCACCAGATAGTCCAAAAAGTAACAACATCATGCATAATATATGTAACCAAATGACTAGCATATAGCCAGGACCTAAACTTTAGGCAACCAAACAACTGATGTTTGACTTTTACTAGGATGCAATGAATAAAATATGGGTGACCAAACTAGTCGCACAACAAGAATTAAAGGTTGTATCCGCGCCCATTTCCGCTAGATCTATGTTCACCAAATGCGCAAAATCGATGTGCGCCCTTACTAACTTGCAGTTGCTGATGAGGTCTGATGTCCGCCTGCATGATTGGAGCTTGTCTACTTGCAGATTTTTTTAGCGTCTGTTAAAAGATTTGTCCCATTCCATTAATAAAGAAGAAGAGTCATGCATGACGCGGTTCAATCCAAGCAAAAAAGGGGAAAAAAGGCCAGTCTAGGAAATTACTCTTCTAAGATTACAAAACTCAAAGAAGTTGCATCCGCGTCAACCCAAAGCCTAGCATCTCCTTTAATAAGCTCAAGGAGAATAGTAGGCAGTGCGGATTTTTTATTAAAAACTATCGTATTTCGCTCCATCCAAATGACCCAAGATATGATCATAACAAGGGGTTCCATCGCTTTATGGTTCGCCATCGTTTTGTTCGTCATTAAATACCACCATTACTTGATGTTAAACCCGGAGTCCAAGCATTGGTGCAGATGGATGGAAGTCCAATCCACTCTTTGACAAGGTTCCATACCCTCTTGGTGTAGCAGCAATGGACGAATAGGCGTGCCGCCGTTTCTTGCGTTTGCTTGCATAACGGACAAATGCCACAATTATCCCATCCTCTTTTCTCTAACTGATCTGCGGTCCATAATCTATTTTGGATGGCCAACCAAGCAAAGAACTTGATCTTTGGTGGAGCCCAAGCTTTTAAACCATCTTGCTCATGGTGGTGAAAGTAGCTCCAAAGAACTACGCATCGTAGGCCGACTTGGATGAGTACTCTCTATGGCTAGTGAGGTTCCATATGATGGAGTCTTCGGTGCCTTCCCGAAGTTGCACTCTAGTAAGATCACTCCAAAGACGGACATATTGTTGGACGTGGGGGATGGTCAAGGATGTGTCCATCTTAATCTTTGATATCCACGTGTTGTTGTGGAGGGATTCTTTGATGCACCATTTCTTCTTCGTAGAAACCTCAAAAATGAGGGGTCTCATATCTTTGGGTGCCTTCCCATGGAGCCATGGCGAGCTCCAAAAGGGGGAAATGCGTCCATTCCCAATGGTGATAGTGGTGGTGGCATAGAATAGGCTCATGTCCACCTCATTGCAAGGGTTTCACGTCTCTGATGAGCCACAAGTATAGGGGGTGTATCTTAGTACTTTTAATAAATAGGAGTGTCGATCCCAACGAGGAGCAGAAGGTGCTGAATAGTGGTATGGAGAAGGAAATCCCTGTGAATACTTAGCAAAAGGATTTTTAGTGGTTTTCTGACAAAGCAACAAAGCAAGGAGAAAGTAACAAAAGTAACGAACAAACGGAGCAAGTGGCCCAATCCTTTCTTAGCAAAGGACAAGCCGGTGGAAATACTTATAAGGACCAAACGTTCTGAAGGACATATGGGAATTCTGTCAAGTACTTTCGCTTCAAATAGCTGAGTACTCTTCTCTAGTGTTGTAAGTGTTGTGTGGGAGAACCTGTGCTAACATACTGCCCTTCCTAGGACTAATACATACTTGTGATTAAACCCCCTACAAACATCCGTAACTACAGGAAAGTAATTAAGATATAAATCTAACCATAGCCTTAAACTCTGAGATCCTACACTCCCTTATGCAAAGGTGTCCTAACGGGGGTTCAGGTTTCTGTCACTCCGGCAACCCCATAATTAGTATCCAAATACACAATGCATTCCCCTAGGCCCATAAATGGTGAAGTGTCATGTAGTCGACGTTCACATGACACCACTAGAAGAATAGAACCACAACTTAAATACTAAACCATTGAATAATAACTCATCACAGATTCACTACTAACAGCATGACTTTTCACATGTCCTCAAGAACTAAACAAACTACTCACAAGACATCATATGGATCAAGATCAAAGATGATATGGTAATGGATAACAATCTGAACATAAACAATATGAAGGGATACGGGTAGGCTACACTAGCGCAAATCAAAATTTTCTACCGCGTAAACCAGGAATATTGTTGTCATAGATCACGGGATTACCACTAGACGCGCAGTTGCGGAACTTGATGAAGCGCGTCGAGGCAGTGCAGACGATCTACGACTCCCCCTCGTTCTCGTCCCACGAGCAGCTCCCCTTGCGCAGCTCGTCCAAACGCTACAGATGCAGCGCCTCCGAGGTATCCACACGTATAGGGTGGAAGCGTCAGACGCCGGACTGCTAGGTTCACGCGCGCGATACAGGCGTGAGGAGTGGCGGCTGGCTGGAATGGTCTGAGGTCTAACCTCGGTCATCTCGCCCCACCCTCTCTTCTATAGGCGTCCCTAGTGGGCTTCTACATTAGCAGCCCATTAGTAGCCTAAGCCTGGTCTAATTCGGATCCAATCCTCATTAGGCTTCCAGCCCCTTAAGTGTGTGACCCTAAAGGTTTATATGCTATAGACATGACACGAATACACTTATTCTGTCAATAGTTGGTAGCGGCCTCTAGCAAGACGTGCCAACTCCTAAACGCATACAAAGATCATATCGGACGAACTATCACAAGGTTTAGTACATGTCTTTCCCTTTGCCTCATGATATTTGGTCTAGCTCCAAGCTGACCTCTCTTTCTTGATACTGTGATTTGGAATCCCTTTACTAGGTTAACTCTTAACCATATGTAGCACGACCATGCATTTTTGGATCCGATCACTCGAGGGGCCTAGAGATATCTCTCTCAAGTAGAGAGGGTCAAATCCCATCTTGATTGACCATGCCTTGCAACATGCTTCAGGACAAACCCGAAAGCTACCTTTATAACTACCCTGTTACGATGCAGCGTTTGATAGCCCCAAAGTAGGTCGATCCACATCTCAATTACATGCGACAATCTCAGGTCTAAGGACAAAACGTACACGATGTGTAGAGAGAGAGCTGCAACTAATTGCCAGTCTCAGGTTGGGTCAGTCCAACCCCATGTTCATAACATGTGTCCACATCATTGGTTTGACATCTCCATGTCTATGACTTGCGAAACATAGTCATCAACCAATCGATGTGCTAGTCTAATATCCATGTGTGTCCTCACATGAACTCCGACTAGGGACAACTATTAAATAACCATACAAGTAAAGAGTTTCACAAATAATTCACATAATTGCCAATCAATACAAGTTGCCTGATATGGATATTTAAGGAACATTACAATAACTCATGGATACATATGAAATATAATCATCTCTATGATTGCCTCTGGGGCATATTTCCTTCACAATAATCCAATGGTTCCACTCACACGCATCAACTACAATAGTAATCAACACCGGGAAAGTCTCCCCTAATGAACTAAGCAATATCCAACACAATTATTACAGCGGGACGGAGTGGTGATGATGGTGCTGGTGAAGATGATGGTATGGATGATGATTATGATCCCGATGAAGCCTAGCTTGATGACGGTGTTGATGGAGACGGTCTCCCCTCTCCGGGAAGGAATTCCCCTAGCAGAAATCTGTCTGCCGGAGAGATCTTTCTCTCTCGGTGTTTTCCGCCCCCAGAGGCGACGGAAATCTATCTGTGGTCGCCCCCCGAGGCTTAGGGTTTCGTAGGAAAGATATAGGCGAAGGGGCAGAGTCGGAGGCCAGGCAGGTGGGCCACACCTGCCCTAGGTGCGGGGTTAGGTGGGCCCGCGCCTAGGGGGTGTGGGACCCCTGAGGCCCTTCTTCGTCCCTCCTTCTGGCTTCCTTCGTCCTCTGGTAAAATAATGTGTTTCCATATTTTTCTGGTACTTTTCTGATCTTTGTGAAATTGCACCGAAACGCCTTCTTTTCCATCAGAATCCAGACTCTGGCAGTCCATCCTCCAAAAATCATCCAACATGCATAAACAGATGAAAAGCCATAAGTAATACCTCATAATAAGACAAATATCAATGAATAGAGGTAAATTATGATATAGAAAGGTGATGCAAATTGGGCGTATCAACTCCCCCATGCTTAGACTTCGCTTGTCCCCAAGCGAAAACTGAGCTCAGTAAACATGTCCACAGGTTTATGGAGTGGAGTGTCGATAAAATAATACGAACAAGAAGCATCACACTTACCATTGCACAACTCATAGAAGAAAGCAACTCACCATTATATAATTGTAGCACCCCGGGTAAAACCACTACTAGAAAATCGCTTGTTGTTTTATGTTCGTGCATCATCATTATATCATCATGCATTTGTTCGCCTAAAACTATTTTCCAAAAACCCTATTTTTGCTTTATACTTACTCCCTCTTATTTCAAAGTATAAGGTCCAGTTTGTCCAGATCTTATATTTGTCTAAAAACTATTTTTAAAGGTTTATCAAATAAAATTATTAAATCTATTTTGTCCGGGGAGACTGTCCGGCCGGTCAGGCCAGAGGCCCCACCGGACCAGACCATCTACGACCCAGCCCAACTAAACCCTACAAGATCCAGACCTAACCCTAACACTAGACCATCCTCAAACCTCCCCAGACCTAACCCTAGCCGCCAGGCACCCCAACTCCCCGCCCCGCCGCCACACACCCGCGCGCATGCTAGCCTCGCCTGCCCAATCCGCCTGCTGCTGCCTGGCCCCACCCCACTAACCGCGTCGAACCCACGCGATCCCCACAACTCCTGTCGCTCCCCTGGCCCCACCACCCTGTCGCCCACGTGTTGGAATTATGCCCTAGAGGCAACAATAAAGATGTTATTATTATAATTATTGTTCATGATAATGTTTATATTCCATGCTAGAATTGTATTAAGCGGAAACTTTAATACTTGTGTGGTTTGTGAACAACACCGTGTCCCTAGTACGCCTCTATGTACTAGCTCATTGATTAATGATGGTTAAGGTTTCCTAACCATGGACATGAGTTGTCGATTAATAATCAGATCATATCATTGGGAGAATGATATGATGGATAGACCCAAACTAAGCGAAGCAATTAGATCGTGTCATCGTGTTCATCTTTGCGAAGCTTTTCTTATGTCAAATATTGTATTCCTTGGACCATGAGATACTACAACTCCCTGGTATCGGAAGAAAGATTTGAGGTCATCAAACGTCATCCTATGAGAGGGTGATCATAAAGGTGTCTCTCAGGTGATCGGAAAGTACCTGTTGGGTTTTATGTATCGAGATGGGATTTGTCCCTCCCAAGTCGGAGAGATATACTTCGGGCCCACTCGGTAATCGATATCAACACCGCTTGCAAGCATGTGGTTAAGGAGTTAATCACAAAGTGATATCGGATTACAGAACGAGTAAATTACTTGCTGTGAACGAGATTGAACTAGGTATGACGGTACCGACGATCAAATCTCGGGCAAGTAAAATATCGCGAGACGAAGGGAATATATATATGGGATTGATTGAATCCTGGCATCGTGGTTCATCCGATATGATCATCGATGAATGTGTGGGAGTCAATATGGGTTTCCAGACCCCGCTATTGATTATTGATATAAGATCATGTCTGCATGTTCTCGAACCCGAAGGGTCACACACTTAACGTGTCTCGACGCTAGGATAGATTGGATAATTGGTTTATGACTTTTTGTTCAGAGTCTCGGATGGGATCCGGGACATCACGAGAGGTTCCGGAATGGTCCGGAGAATAAGATTCATATAAGGCAGTGCAGTTTTTGGAGTTCGGAATTGTTCCGGGTTAATCGGTATTGTACCAGAAGCTTCTAGAACCTTCCGGAAGGGGACCAACGTGGCCCCACCTTCCGGGAGGGGTCATGGGCCTATGAGGGAGTGCCCTGGCCGCATTGGGCCAGAGGCACAAGGCTCCATAGGGCCCAGCCGGCCAAGAAGGGATAAACCCTAATTGGACCTTCTAGAAGGGGGGGGGGGGTTCCTTGCCCCCCACTCCTCCCTCCTTTGGCCGCCGGCCTAGGGCTTGGGGGAGGGGTTAGGGCAGGCGCCCACCCCGCTATATATAGAGGACTGGGGCGCACCACCCCCCCACACCTTCACCTCAAGCCTAGTCGCCCTGCTGCCCTCCTCTATCTCTCCCTCCCGACTGCGTGTATTCGAAGCCCTGCTGCAGAAACTCTCCACCAATTGCACCGCGCCGTCGCGTTGTAGATCCAACCCATCTCTCCACCATACTTGCTGGACCAAGGAAGGAGGAGATTTCGAGGTGTTGCACGTGTGCATCTCACGGAGGCATCGCCACTTGTGGTGCTAGATCAGATCGGATCGCGAGGAGGAGAAGCGAGTACGACTACATCACCCATGTTCCGACGAACGTTCCGCTGTGCGAATCTTCAAGGGTATGAAGATCTAATCCAATCTCTCTCGTTGTTTGCATCTCCTAGATTAGATCTTGGCTTCCCTCTGTTCGCATCCGTAGAATTTTTTTGATTTACTATGCCGCGAAACCCTTCAGTGGTATCAGAGCTAGATCTATGCGTAGATGTGTTTCACGAGTAGAACGCAACATGTTTGTTGCGGGCGTTGATGTTTTCTGTTGCAAGCCTCTTGTTTGTGTTCTTCTTATGACGCGAGATTGTGATATTGAAGCGGTCCAGGCCAACCTTACGCGACGTCGTTCGCGAGACCGGCTCCGCACTTGACGTGTGGCTTGTTCCACACATGCGGCTGGTGGATGGCAGTTTCTCTCACTATAGTTGTCATGGGATTAACACCGGAGTTTGGCAACCATAATATCACCATTGTGGCTTTCCGTAGGTAAGAATCGTTCTTAGCATCTACTCCCATAAGCCACGTAAAACATGCAACAACAAAGTAGAGGCGTCTAACTTGTTTTTGCAGGGAGTGTTTTCTATGATATGGTATGGCCCAAGATGTGATGTGTATAATGTATGCGATGATCATGTTTTGTAATGTTTCACGACTTGCATGTCGATGAGTACACAACCAGCAGGAGCCATATGGTTATCTTTATAATTGTGTATGACCTGTGTGTCAACTTCTTATACGCCATGTAATAGTTTCACTTTATCGCTAAGTAGTTAGCAATAGTTGTAGTTGCTATTTGTGGTGGAGGCAATCATGGGGGAGTGATGGAGATCATGCCGGCACGCACAAGATGGAGATCATTGCGCGAAGATTGGCTATACCATGTCACATAAACTTATATGCATGTGATGTTTATCCTTTTATGTATCTTATTATGCTTAGATCGCGACGGTAGCATTATAAGATGATTCCTCACTTAAAGATCAAGATAAAAACTGTGTTCTCCCCAAGTATGCACCGTTGCGAAAGTTTGTCGTGTCCAAGCATCACGTGATGATCGGGTGCTATAGACTCTACGTTCACATACAACGGGTGCAAGCCAGTTTTTGCACACGCGGAAATACTTGGGTCTAACTTGACGAGCCTAGCATGTACAGACATGGCCTCGGAACACATGAACCGAAAGGTTAAGCATGAGTCATATGAATGATATGATCGACACTTCGTTGTCCACCATTGAAACCACATCTCTTCTCGTGAAGATCGGATTAGGTGTGGTGAATTTGGATCGTGTTCACTAAACAACTTGAGGGATGTTGAATTTAGTGGGAGTTCATCTAGTAATTTGATTAAAAGTTCAACTAGTTATCATGAACATAGTCTAATTTGTACTTGCAAATATTGTAGATCAAATGGCTAAGTCCAACTTCAACTTCAACGTTTTTGATGAGAAGGAAAAGCTTAAAAACAATGGGTCTAACTTCACCAACTGGTTCCGCAATCTGAGAATCATTCTCTCTGGCGGTCAAAAGGACTATGTCCTTGAGAATGCGTTAGGTGACGCCCCTGCTGCTACTGCGCCGGCTGATGAGAAAGCTGTCTATCAGTCGCGCAAAGATGATTATGGTGTGATTAAGAGCACCATGTTGTTTGCTATGGAATCGGACCTTCAAAATCGTTTTGAAGACTATGCCGGGCCCTTTGAGATTCTCGAGGAGCTGAAAACCATGTTTCAGACTCAGGCCCGTTCTGAGAGATATGAGATCTCTGAGAAGTTCTTTAACTGCAAGATGGAGGAAGGGAGTTCCGTTAGTGAGCACGCCATTAAGATGTCGGGCTACACTCAACGCCTTGAGCAACTGGACTGCAAGATTCCAGAGGAGCTCAAGATTGACAGGGTTCTGCAATTACTCCCTCCCAGCTACAAGAGTTTTGTAGTGACTCATAATCATATTGGTTCCACTGATATGATCACCGAGCTCTTCGCAAAGCTGAAGGCTGCGGAGGTGGACATCAAAAAGGATAATCATGTGTTGATGGTCAACAAGCCCCCCAACTTCAAGAAAGGTAAGGGTGCAAAGAAGCCCTTCAAGAAAGGCGGCGGCAAGCGCGTTGCCCCTGCTGAGAAGAAGCTCAGGTCTGGTCCTAAACCGGACACTGAGTGCTTCTATTGCAAGGACAAGGGTCACTGGAAGCGCAACTGTCCGAAGTACTTAGCGGACAAGAAGGCTGGCACCATCAAAGGTATATTTGATATACATGTTATTGATGTTTTCCTTACTAGCCCTCGTTGTAGTGCCTGGGTATTTGATACTGGTTCAGTTGCTAATATTTGTAACTCGAAACAGGAGCTACGGAATAGGCAGCGGCTTGCGAGGGATGAGGTGACGATGCGTGTTGGCAACGGATCAAGAGTTGATGTGATGGCCGTCGGCACGCTCTCCTTAGTTTTACCTTCGGGATTAGTTTTAAACCTCAATAAATGTTATTATGTGCCTGCGTTGAGCATGAACATTATTTCCGGATCTTGTTTATTGCAAGACAGTTATTCATTTAAATCGGAGAATAATGGTTGTTCTATTTATATGAGTAACATCTTTTATGGTCATGCACCTGTTGTGAATGGTTTATTTCTTCTAAATCTCGAAAGGGATGAAACACACATCCATAATATTGAGGCTAAGAGATGCAAAGTAGATAGTGATAATACTACTTATTTGTGGCACTGTCGTCTAGGTCATATTGGTGTAAAGCGCATGAAGAAACTCCATTCTGATGGACTTTTGGAGTCTCTTGATTTTGAATCATTTGACATATGCGAACCATGCCTCATGGGCAAGATGATCAAAACCCCGTTCTCCGGTATGATGGAGCGAGCAACGGACTTGTTGGAAATCATACATACCGATGTATGTGGACCGATGAGTGTTTCGACGCGCGGTGGATATCGCTATTTTCTCACTTTTACCGATGACTTAAGTAGATATGGGTATATCTATATAATGAAACATAAATCTGAAACATTTGAAAAGTTCAAGGAATTTCAGAATGAAGTGGAGAACCATCGTAACAGAAAGATTAAGTTTCTACGATCCGATCGTGGAGGTGAATATTTGAGTTATGATTTTCTCACGCATCTTAAAGCAAGCGGAATCGTTTCGCAACTCACGCCACCCGGAACACCACAGCGCAATGGTGTGTCTGAACGCCGGAATCGAACCTTATTAGATATGGTCCGATCAATGATGTCTCTTACTGATTTGCCGTTATCATTTTGGGGTTATGCATTAGAAACCGCTGCATTCACTTTAAATAGGGCACCATATAAATCCGTTGAGACGACACCGTATGAACTGTGGTTTGGTGCTAAACCTAAGTTGTCGTTTCTTAAAGTTTGGGGATGCGAAGCTTACATCAAGAAGTTGATGCCGGACAAGCTCGAACCCAAAGCGGAGAAATGCGTCTTCATAGGATACCCTAAGGAAACTATTGGGTATACCTTCTATCACAGAACCGAAGGCAAAGTGTTTGTCGCAAAGAACGGTTCCTTTCTTGAGAAGGAGTTTCTCTCGAAAGAAGTGAGTGGGAGGAAAGTAGAGCTAGACGAGGTTGTTGAATCTTCTCTTGAATTGGAGAGTAGCGCAGCACCTAAAATTGTTCCAGTGCCGCCTGCACCAACGATAGTGGAAGCTAATGACAAGGATCATGAAGCTTCGGACGATGCTGCTACTGAACGTCGCAGGTCGACAAGGTCGCGTGCCCCTCCTGAGTGGTACGACAACCCTGTCTTGACTGTCTTGCTAGTAGAAGACAGTGAACCTACGAACTATGAGGAAGCGATGATGAGCCCAGACTCTGAGAAATGGCTAGAAGCCATGAAATCCGAATTGGGATCCATGAGCGAAAACCAAGTATGGACTTTGGTGGACCCTCCTAGCGACCGAAAGGCCGTTGAGTGCAAATGGATTTTCAAGAAGAAAACGGACGCGGATGGTAATGTTACCGTCTATAAAGAACGGCTTGTCGCGAAAGGTTTTCGACAAGTTCAAGGTGTTGACTACGATGAGACTTTCTCTCCTGTAGCGATGTTTAAGTCCATTAGGATTTTATTAGAAATTGCTGCGTTTCAAGATTATGAAATATGGCAGATGGATGTCAAGACTGTGTTCCTCAATGGCAACATTGATGAAGAGTTGTATATGATGCAACCCGAAGGTTTTGTCGATCCTAAGGATGCTGATAAATTATGCAAACTTTAGCGTTCTATTTATGGACTGAAGCAAGCATCTCGGAGTTGGAACCTTCATTTTGATCAAGTGATCAAGAGCTTTGGATTTGTTCCAAATTGCTACGAAGCTTGTATCTACAAGAAAGTGAGTGGGAGCTCGGTGACATTTCTGGTACTATATGTGGATGACATATTGATTATTGGAAATGACATTAACATGCTTAACGATGTGAAGAGTTATTTGAACAAGTGTTTTTCAATGAAAGACCTAGGTGAAGCTGCTTATATATTGGGCATCAAAATCTATAGAGATAGACAAAGACGCCTGATAGCTTTAAGCCAGAGTACATACCTAGACAAAGTTCTGAAAAGGTTCAGAATGGATAAGGCAAAGAAAGGTTCAGTGCCTATGTTGTCAGGTAAGATATTGAGCAAGGCTCAGTGTCCAGCTACGGTAAATGATAGGGAAGCTATGAGCAAAGTGCCTTATGCCTCGGCCATAGGTTCTATCATGTATGCCATGCTGTGTACTAGACCGGATGTGTCCAATGCTCTTAGTTTGACGAGCAGATATCAAAGTGATCCAGGAGTGGAACACTGGACAGCCGTGAAGAACATCCTAAAGTACCTAAATAGGACTAAAGAAATGTTCTTAGTCTATGGGGGTGATGAACAGCTCGTTGTAAAAGGTTACGTCGATGCTAGTTTTGACACCGACAAGGATGATTCTAAATCTCAGACAGGATACGTGTATATTTTGAATGGAGGAGCTGTGAGCTGTAAAATCTGCAAGCAAAGCGTGATAGCGGGATCTACAGTAGAAGCGGAATACATGGCTGCTGCAGAAGCCTCAAGTGAAGGAGTTTGCATCAGGAACTTCATCACTGAGCTTGGCGTGGTTCCAAGTGCATTGGACCCACTGGAGATATTGTGTGACAACACTGGCGCCATAGCACTCGCTAAGGAACCAAGATATCATCCAAAGACCAAGCATATCAACCGCAAGTTTCATATAATCCGAGATTATATAGCAGATGGAGATCTGAAGATTAGCAAAGTACATACATATCTGAATGTCGCAGATCCATTGACTAAACCTCTTCCACGTGTAAAACATGATCAGCACCTCAGTGCCATGGGTGTGAGATTGTTGCCAAATGTAAATTAGATTATTGACTCTAGTGCAAGTGGGAGACTGTTGGAATTATGCCCTAGAGGCAATAATAAAGATGTTATTATTATAATTCTTGTTCATGATAATGTTTATATTCCATGCTAGAATTGTATTAAGCGGAAACTTTAATACTTGTGTGGTTTGTGAACAACACCGTGTCCCTAGTACGCCTCTATGGACTAGCTCATTGATTAATGATGGTTAATGTTTCCTAACCATGGACATGAGTTGTCGATTAATAATGAGATCATATCATTGGGAGAATGATATGATGGACAGACCCAAACTAAGCGAAGCAATTAGATCGTGTCATCGTGTTCATCTTTGCGAAGCTTTTCTTATGTCAAATATTGTATTCCTTGGACCATGAGATACTACAACTCCCTGGTATCGGAAGAAAGCTTTGAGGTCATCAAACGTCATCCTATGAGAGGGTGATCATAAAGGTGTCTCTCAGGTGATCGGAAAGTACCTGTTGGGTTTTATGTATCGAGATGGGATTTGTCCCTCCCAAGTCGGAGAGATATACTTCGGGCCCACTCGGTAATCGATATCAACACCGCTTGCAAGCATGTGGTTAAGGAGTTAATCACAAAGTGATATCGGATTACGGAACGAGTAAAGTACTTGCTGTGAACGAGATTGAACTAGGTATGACGGTACCGACGATCAAATCTCGGGCAAGTAAAATATCGCGAGACGAAGGGAATATATATATGGGATTGATTGAATCCTGGCATCGTGGTTCATCTGATATGATCATCGATGAATGTGTGGGAGTCAATATGGGTTTCCAGACCCCGCTATTGATTATTGATATAAGATCATGTATGCATGTTCTCGAACCCGAAGGGTCACACACTTAACGTGTCTCGACGCTAGGATAGATTGGATAATTGGTTTATGAGTTTTTGTTCGGAGTCTCGGATGGGATCCGGGACATCACGAGAAGTTCCGGAGAATAAGATTCATATAAGGCAGTGCAGTTTTTGGAGTTCGGAATTGTTCCGAGTTAATCGGTATTGTACCGGAAGCTTTTAGAACCTTCCGGAAGGGGACCAACGTGGCCCCACCTTCCGGGAGGGGTCATGGGCCTATGAGGGAGTGCCCTGGCCGCATTGGGCCAGAGGCACAAGTCCCCATAGGTCCCAGCCGGCCAAGAAGGGATAAACCCTAATTGGACCTTCTAGAAGGGGGGGGGGGGGTTCCTTGCCCCCCACTCCTCCCTCCTTTGGCTGCCGGCCTAGGGCTTGGGGGAGGGGTTAGGGCAGGCGCCCACCCCGCTATATATAGAGGGCTGGGGCGCACCACCCCCCACACCTTCCCCTCAAGCCTAGTCGCCCTGCTGCTCTCCTCTCTCTCTCCCTCCCGACTGCGTGTATGCGAAGCCCTGCTGCAGAAACTCTCCACCAATTGCACCGCGCCGTCGCGTTGTAGATCCAACCCATCTCTCCACCATACTTGCTAGACCAAGGAAGGAGGAGACGTCGAGGTGCTGCACGTGTGCATCTCGCGGAGGCATCGCCACTTGTGGTGCTAGATCGGATCGGTTCGCGAGGAGGAGAAGCGAGTACGACTACATCACCCACGTTCCGACGAACATTCTGCTGTGCGAATCTTCAAGGGTATGAAGATCTAATCCAATCTCTCTCGTTGTTTGCATCTCCTAGATTAGATCTTGGCTTCCCTCTGTTCGCATCCGTAGAAATTTTTTGATTTACTATGCCGCGAAACCCTTCACCACGCTCCTGTCCCCGTCACGAACCCCTCCACCTCGCGAGTCCCCAACCCCGCCTCTCTTCCCAGTCCGCCGCCAGCCCTGCACCCCCCGGTTCCCGAGCCGCTGGCCCTCCTCCTACCCAGCTGCGGCCCGAGAGCCTCTGTGTCGCCTCCATCGGGTTCCACCCACCCTCACCGTGCGACCTCCCCTGCAACTGCCGTCATCGGCCACCGCCGCTCCGGCAGCAAGCCCGGCCACCCGCCGTCGCCTTTCACGCGCCCCGGCTCTCCAGCAATGTCGCCTTGACGCGACCTCGACGCCATCGCCCTAGCTGCGCGCGCCAGGCCACCTCCGACCTTGCCTCTGCACCGACGCCACTAGGGGCACCCTCGCCTCCTCTGCCCCGTACTGCATCAGGCCTCTGTCAACTCGTTTGTCGCCCTGGCGCTAGGCTCTGCCTCGAGCTGGCCTCCTCTGCAAGTGCTTGTTGCGGCTGCGTCCTCCGTTGAGCCCCGCGCCGTACAACGAGGACCTGAGCCTGTCCCCGATGCCTTCTGCCGTGGATGGTGTTGCGACCGCATGATCCCTACTTTCTGTTTACAGCCTGAACCTGACGAGTTCGGTTTGTGTTTCCCGTACTTAGTCCAGGTGCTTTATTTTTGGTGCCATGTTGGTCTTGTCTGAGTCCACCAGATCCTCCTCGTCCTAGGGTGGCTTCGTATCCATCAAGATCTTCGTGTGGTTTCAAAGATACGAGCGTGCCTTCACCAAGATCCCCGAACAAAGATCGCCGAGAACCTCAGGTGCGCCAACATGGAAAACCGAAGACCAATCCCAGCGTCCGAATCCCGAAGACCGATCCCTCTTCGACCCCCCCCCCCCCCAAGATCGCCGAGCCCCCCATGTGTGATCCATATCCGAGCCCTATTTTTATTAAATGATATATGTACCTTATTGCATATTAAATTAATCATATTGCATGCATCATGTGTGGTTTGGGGGCCTTATGCTGATTCACCTCATAATTGAATATGGAGTCCATATGCGGGCGAATCTAGTCTAATATTGGCTCCATTTAAATTTGTGTAGCGAACCGATGCCATGTTTTGCCTTGTTAATACAACATTTAAAATGCGGGGTATCTAAATAACATGAACCATCTAATTAATTATCGGGACCCCGGTTCCTCTTAATATGGGCTAATCGCATCGCATCTTTGTCATGTCATACATCATACATGCATCATGTCCGATCTTCTGTCGTAGTATTAAATAGTGCATTCGATGTTTCTTCTAGTGTTTTGCTTCTTCGTGGATAAGGCCGTTGAGTTGATGTGAGCTTCGCTCCGATCTTCGAATAAACCTTCGGCACTGTTTTCAGGTGAGCATTCTCCCTCTTTCTACCTATTTTATATTTTTAGTCTTTATTTCCTCCTATTGATCTATTGATATTTGTGTTGTGATGCTCTAGTTTTCGTACTCGAGATATCCGTTGCGGCCATTATATTGCCTTGGACACCTCCTGTTACCTGTTGTTTGGTAGATAGTCGGCCTTGCGAATCGTAGTTGCTTGCTCAGGTGCTGCTTCGCGTTGTTGATGTTCCGCCGTTGTTGGGTGGTTGGCACATGCTTAATGGTAGAGATGATCATGGATTTAATTACTGTTTAATAACTAAAATTGAAAGTAGGTAAATAATGCAGAGGCACCGATGGGTAATAGACAATATTTGGTTTTTAACCGCTCACTGGTGTCCCATAGGACCCCGAGTTCTTGACACCTGTTCCGATATCGAGCGCGCTAACCATAGGTGGGGTGTGTGGGGCACCCCCATCGATTAGTACCTGATTTCAAAGTACTGTACCGGGGGCCACAAAGTAGTTTGGGGCTTTATTACTATCCTGTACTTATGCCATGTTTTACTACTTTATTTACGAATGCGCGCGGAGCGCCTATACTGTTTTGGAACCAATGTGGAATGTTGTATCGACAAGCACAGTCACACTTTCGGATTCCCAGTCGTTTACAGCCATTGTCACAAACCTCTGGGTCCGTATCGGAGACCGACCGACTTCATTGTGGGTAGCTTAGTGGGGTAGCCCCCATGTGCTTGCTTTGGGTCTGGGAAACGTCGTGTCCGAAACCCCGTCGACATACCATTGGGTGTATGTTTTGTGATCTTGTACCTACCTGATCTGACAACAAGGGTGTAGGTGCGTGTGGGAACTTTGGTGCACCCCTGCAGGTTTAAATATTTTCGAGAAGTCGTGTCCACGGTTATGGAGGACTTGGAGCACAGTTCTCGATCATAGACAACTATAACTAAAGTTTACTGTTATAATTTGACTTGTATCTGATATGAGTAGTAATCAGCTTCACTACAACGGAATGGCTAAATAAAAGTACCAACAACTGCTGGGTTTGGGATATCTCATGCTAATTGTATCTGACTAGTAAGTGTTGCAACTACAACATAATGGTTAACTAAAAGTGCCCACTGCTTATTATATCAGGATGACTATCTATACCTGACTAGTAATTGCTGCAACGATAACTGAATAAATAAAACTGCCAGCTGTGTGAGTTTCTCGGTTGACTTCCTCGTTTGGTCTCGAGGGGGAAATACCAGGATGGGTATGTTTGGTGGTAGTATCAGGTTGGTTACGAATAGGTCTTTTTTATCCCTCTCTGATAGCCGACGGTTATATCGAGTCTCTATAGATTGTTTAGTGCATGTTGCGCTGCCGCTTCAGTCCACCATACCTATGTAGGCGAGGACCGCCGAATTCTAGTCTCGTCGTGTACTGGCCTCAGTACCGACCACTCTCTTTCTCCTTTGCCCTTTGTCGGCACCCTTGTTGTTTTTTGTAGGTTTTGAGATCGACGTCGTTAGCAGGGTTACCCTTCCGGCTTGGCCTGGGCAGGGTTATGGACGCCATTGGTTATTCTTCAGGGCTCTTAGCTCAATTTGCATCTTGTCCGTACTCGGACGCTGTATCGTTTTCAAGGTGATTTGAATCTTTGTACATTATATCTGTATTCTTGACTCATTGAGTCGTTGTTGTATATATATGTTTTGTGGGTTCCATCGAGGACTATTGTGTAATGATATTACTTCGTTTTCCACCCGCACGCAAGTGCCTAGTGGGCACCTTTGAATCGTTTCTATGCGGGTTTGGCGGGAAGCGCTAAAACTTGCATAGGGCCGATTCTGAGGGTGTTACAATAACTTAGCTTGCAACCAAGTATAGTAGTCAAAATAGAGATGCATGAAGATAAATCATAATTGTAATTGGCAAACTTGTTCTTGGTCAGAGAACAACTAGCAAACAGTTTCACAAAAGCTTTTTGTAGAAGTTTCAAAACAGGAGCACTCTTTGCTCAAAAAGGTTTTTCACAAGGGAAGGCTTTCAAAGTAATACACAATAGGTAAGAGTTTTGTGCAAACAAGGAAGATAAAGAACATGATTGAATAAATCACCATATGAATGCTTGAAACACAACAACTCAAATGCTTGCTAGAGATGGAGAGGAAGTAGGTTTATGACTCAACTTGGAAGTGGGAGAAAGGTCCCTTCTTAGAGGGTAGCAGGGATTACAAGTCATAAAGAGCTTCCAAAAGATTATGGTACTTACTTGCTTTGAGCCCTCATTGCCCCTATCATAAGCATCTTGAGATGATTAAGGTTAAAGTGAACAAATATGGAGTATATGCTTAACAAATATAAGTTGGCAATCTCATGTCCCTTGAATGTGAGGGCCCCTCATGCTACCCAACTTTGGTCACACGTAAGTTCTTGTCATTGTAAGTATTTGCATAACATTGAGAACCGCCAACGGGGTACCCCTTCCACATGGTACAGGAGCTTTCCCATAACCAAAATGACAAGGCAAGCAGACAATCAACATCTCAGCGATCTTTTTATTTACTATGTGCATAGCTTTTTATTGAGGATGCTTCATAGATTACTCACTATGGTGATGCTGCAAGTTTCCACCATGATTAAGCATGGCTTAGGCTAGCGGCCCAGGAGTTTCTCTAATACAGGATACAAACTCCATGGACTTACAATTACCTCTTTATTTCACACCGTTGACATCCATAGACAAAAGAGCACGATATCAACTGTGTACGGAGTACAAGTGAAATGTTGAAAACGTTCCCCGTGATAGCACGGTTCTGCTAATTCCAACATATAGATGCAAGCATATACAACTTCGATGTTCACAATGGTTCAAGTCTATTAGGGGCAAGTAAATAAGGTGTTCCATCAAGTTCGTGAGAGCTTTACTAACTAGTTTTCACATAACAAAAATAATTTTTAATTCGTAAGTTAGAGGAAGCTTGAGAATTTGCTTGGAATAGCAAAAGCTACTAGGTAGATATGGTGGACACAAGATGCAAAAGTTTTGGTTCAAAGGGTTTTGGAAACATGATAAGTATGCCTTCTTCAAACAGGTTTTTGGCTAGCAAGGATGGGTAGCAAGCAAGAGAGTTGAAAGAAACAAGCAAACATACAAGTAATAAAGCCAAAAATGCAATCTTCCTTGAAGACACAAACTAATCTTAAATAAAGAATACTAAGCTTATGAGCCAACAAGAAAGAAAACAAATGATACAAAATACCTGTAAGCTTTTTTTCTTTCCTTTTCGCTTTCATAATAATGCTACTAACCAGAACTCGGTTTGCCAAAACCAATTTAGGTCCACTTGATGATCCCAAAGTGGTTCCAATACTGATCAACAAGATCCATCATATAATAGAGATTGTAAACTAAAAATAAGAAGTGCAAAAAGTAAAAGATGAGACTTCTCATTAATATTCAATAAAGGCACTCACACCAAGGGAGACATAGATAATCAACTAAAGGAGAGATACTTCCACATGCAAACCAAACTATAAGATAACCTCTCTACCACGGATATGAATCCACTAAAAAGGTAAAAGATAAACGATAATGGTGGTGATACCGCGGCACTCCCCCAAGCTTGGAACAAGCCAAGGGGATGCCAAACCTGATGACGAATTACTCCTTCAGTGGTGGTGGTGTTCTCTTGATAAGCTCCTCAATAAGTTTCCTCAACTACTCGAACTCAAAAGTAAGAGTACGGATTAGCTCCGAGTTTTGCTCTATCCGGTTCATGATCATGTCAATCCGAGAATCCCAGTTCTTGTTATTCTTTCCCCACTCTTCATCCTTAGCATGATCCTTCTCTGCATTTTTAGAACAAGGCATATACTTTTTCCTTCTTACAATCAATAACAGCTCCATAAGTGTTCAATAAAGGTCACCAAAAATGATAGGACAAGTTTTGATAGTTGCTGAATTAAGCACTAGAAAATCAGCAAGATACTTAATCTTACCACAAAGAACCTCCACATATCTTACAATGCCAATGGGGCAAATGGTTTCCTTATTATCAAGGTGGATAACCACATCAATGTCCTCAAGATCACAAGGACCAATCTCATGCATAATTTCCCTGTAAAGCTCATAAGGAATAGCACTAGAACTAGCACCAATATCACATAAACCATAGTAGCAATGATCACCAATTTTAACATAAAGCACAGGAACACTAGCTTTTCTAGCCTTACCAGGATGAGAAATAGTATTAGAAGCGTCTTCACAGAAGACAATGTGCTCATCCTCTCTATTTCTAGTGATAGTGTTTTTCACAATAGCTACCACAGGTTCATCACTCAAATGCTTACCAGGCTCCACAGTTTTCATTGTACCTTTGCTATTTGCACTAATAATCATAGAGTACTCCTTTACCTTAGCTAGGAAAGGCATTTTCTCAACATGGGGTTCAGGCACAATATGATTAGTAGTACAAACTTGAGTACTTCTAACTGGAACATGACTAACAACATCTTTATAAGGAGCATGGTACTTATTCCACTTCTTCTTGGGAATTTCTATGTAAGAGGCAAAGGCCTTAAAACAGTTGGCAATACTTTGGGAATCAAGACCAAACTCATTACTAATATCACAGAAGTCATCAGTTCCCATAAAAGATTTAATGCATTCATAATCATAGTTTATAGCTGACTTTCTTCCTTTGTCATTCTCCCAAGCTTCAGTGTTCTCTTGAATACGGTCTAAGAGCTCCCATTTAGCTTCTTCCTTCATATGTGTGAATGATCCAGCACAAGAAGCATCTAGTAAATCTTTATCATGAAGAGAAAGCCTAGCATAAAAGTTATTAAGAATAATATTATTAGGGAGTTCATGAATAGGACTTTTAAGCATTAGTAACTTCAATCTCCCCCAAGCTTGAGCTGTACTCTCTCCATCAAGTGGCCAAAAGTTATATATAAGATTTCTATCCTTATGAATTTCACTGGGAGGATAAAATTTAGAGTAAAAGAGAGATGCCATCTCCTCCCATTACATGGATTATCCATTCTTCAGCAGCTTATACCATTCTTCAGCTGTCCCTTTCAAAGATATGGAGAGTAACTTCTTCTTCACCTGTTCAGTTGTGATACCTGCACACTTAAACAACCCGCATAATTCATGGATAAAAAGCAAGTGATCACCATGATGGACAGTTCCATGCCCAAAAGAATAATTATCCATAACACGATTAACAATACTTGTAGGTATCTTAAAAGGATCTATTTCAACAGGAGGTGGTTCATCTACTACCCTAGAAGTGGTAGTAGTTTTCCCAAACAGAAAACCAAGTGGGTTATCCATATTGGAAACAAAGTAACAAGCAGTAACAAGAGCAATACTCACAGTAAAAGTTTCCCTTACCAGTTCCACTCTTCAATAGCGCTTCACTCCCCGGCAACGACGCTAGAAAATAGTCTTGATGACCCACAAGTATAGGGGGTGTATCATAGTACTTTCGATAAATCGGAGTGTCGATCCCAAAAAGGAACAAAAGGTGCTGAACAGTGGTATGGAGCAGGAAATCCCTGTGAATACTTAGCAAACGGATTTTTAGTGGTTTTCTGACAAAGCAACAAAGCAAGGAGCAAGTAACAAAAGTAACAAACAAACGGAGCAAGTGGCCCAATCCTTTCTTAGCAAAGGACAAGCCAGTGGAAATACTTATAAGGACTAAACGTTCTCGAGGACACATGGGAATTCTGTCAAGTTCTTTCGCTTCAAATAGATGAGTACTCTTCTCTGGTGTTGTAAGTGTTGTGTGGGTGAACCTGTGCTAACATACTGCCCTTCCTAGGAATAATACATACTTGTGATTAAACCCCCTGCAAACATTTGTAACTACAGGAAAGTAATTAAGATATAAATCTAACACAACCTTAAACTCTGAGATCTTACGCTCCCTTGTGCAAAGGTGTCCTAACGGGGGTTCAGGTTTCTGTCACTTCGGCAACCCCACAATTAGTAGTCAAATACACAATGCATCCCCCTAGGCCCGTAAATTGTGAAGTGTCATGTAGTCGACATTCACATGACACCACTAGAAGAATAGCACCACAACTTAAATACTAAACCATTGAATAATTACTCATCACAGATTCACTACTAACAGCATGACTTCTCCCATGTCCTCAAGAACTAAACGAACTACTCACAAGACATCAGATGGATCAAGATCAAAGATGATATGGTAATGGATAACAATCTGAACATAAACAATAATCCAATGGTTCCACTCACAAGCATCAACTATAATAGTAATCAACACCGGGAAAGTTTCCCCTAATGAACTAAGTAATATCCAACACAATTGTTACAGCAGAACTGAGTGGTGATGATGGTGCTGGTGTAGATGATGGTGTGGGTGATGATGATGATCCCGTTGAAGCCTAGTTTGATGACGGTGTTGATGGAGACGGTCTCCCCTCTCCGGGAAGGAATTTCCCTGATAGAAATCTGTCTACCGGAGAGATCTTTCGCTCTCGGTCTTTTCCGCCCCTAGAGGTGGCGGAAATCTATCTGTGGTCGCCCCTCGAGGCTTAGGGTTTCGCAGGGAAGATATAGGCGAAGGGGCAGAGTCGGAGGCTGGGCAGGTGGGCCACACCTGCTCTAGGCGCGGGGTCAGGTGGGCCCATGCCTAGGGGGTGTGGGCCCCTGAGGCCCTTCTTCGTCCCTCCTGCTGGCTTCCTTCTTCTGATACGCCCAATTTGCATCACCATTCTATATCATAATTTACCTCTATTCATTGATATTTGTCTTATTATGAGGTATTACTTATGGCTTTTCATCTGTTTATGCATGTTAGATGATTCCTGGAGGATGGACTGCCGGAGTCTGGATTCCGATGGAAAAGACGGCGTTTCGGTGCAATTTCGCGAAGTTTAGAAAAATACCAGAAAAATATGGAAACATATTATTTTACCGGAAGACGAAGGAAGCCAGAAGGAGGAGCGAAGGGGGGCCTCGGGAGGCCCACACACCTCCTAGGCGCGGGCCCACCTGACCCCGCGCCTAGGGTGGGTTTAGCCCACCTGTTCGGCCTCCGACTCCACCCCTTCGCCTCTATCTTTCCTACGGAACCCTAACACGAGGGGGGCGACCACAGATAGATTTCCGCCGCCTCTAGGAGGCGGAAAACACCGAGAGAGAAAGATCTCTCTGGAAGACAAATTTCTGCCAGGGGAATTCCTTCCCGGAGAGGGGAGACCGTCGCCATCAACACCATCGTCAAGCTAGGATTCATCGAGATCATCATCATCATCCACACCATCATCCCCACCAGCACCATCATCACCACTCCGTCCCGCTGTAACAATTGTGTTGGATATTGCTTTAGTTCTTAGGGAAACTTTCCCGGTGTTGATTACTACTGTAGTTGATGCTTTTGAGTGGAACCATTGGATTATTGTTTATGTTCAGATTGTTATCCATTATAATATCATCTTTGATCTTGATACATATGATGTCTTGTGAGTAGTTCGTTTAGTTCTTGAGTACATGGGAGAAGTCATGTTATTAGTAGTGAATCTGTGATGAGTTAATATTCAATGGTTTAGTATTTAAGTTGTGGTGCTATTCTTCTAGTGGTGTCATGTGAACGTCGACTACATGATACTTCACCATTTATGGGCCTAGGGGAATGCATTGTGTATTTGGCTACTAATTATGGGGTTGCCGGGGTGACAGAAACCTGAACCCCTGTTAGGACACCATTGCACAAGGGAGTGTAGGATCTCAGAGTTTAAGGTTGTGGTTAGATTTATATCTTAATTACTTTCCTGTAGTTACGGATGTTTGCAGGGGGTTTAATCACAAGTATGTTAGCACAGGTTCACCCACACAACACTTACAAACACCAAAAAAGAGTACTCAGCTATTTGCAGCGAAAGCACTTGACAGAATTCCCATGTGTCCTCGAGAACGTTTGGTCCTTATAAGTATTTCCACAGGCTTGTCCTTTGCTAAGAAAGGATTGGGCCATTTGATCCGTTTGTTAGTTACTTCTATTACTTGCTCTTTGTTTTGTTGCTTTGTCAAAAAACCACTAAAAATCCGTTTGCTAAGTATTCACAGGGATTTCCTACTCCATACCACTATTCAGCACCTTCTTCTCCTCGTTGGGATCGACACTCGTATTTATTGGAAGTACTACGATACACCCCCTATACTTGTGGGTCATCATCGTCCTCTGGTAAAATAATATGTTTCCACATTTTTCTGGTATTTTTCTGATCTTTGTGAAATTGCACCGAAACGCCTTCTTTTCCATCAGAATCCAGACTCCGGCAGTCCATCCTCCAAGAATCATCCAACATGCATAAACAGATGAAAAGCCATAAGTAATACCTCATAATAAGACAAATATCAATGAACAGAGGTAAATTATGATATAGAAAGGTGATGCAAATTGGGCGTATCCGTTCCCACACAAAGCCTTTTAGGTTCCCTCCATTCCAACCAAAGCCACCTCAACCGTAGAGCCCGAGCAAACTTCCTAAGGTGGAGAATCCCCAACCCCCCGAGGTGTGTGGGCCTACAAACTATCTCCCAATTTATCTTGCATTTGCCCTGGAGATCTCTTGAGTTACGCCCAAAGGAAGGCACACTCGATTTTGTTCATGGTATAAAAGCACCTCGACGGTATGTGGAGTGGAGTGAGGTGAAAGATTGCTTGCGAGGTGAGCACGGACTTGACAAGAGCTCCCCTGCTGGCCGCATTGAAATTCTTGCCATCCCAAGTGAAAAGCTTGTCGGCCATTTTCCCTCCAAGGGATGGAAATCCACTCTTTTTAGCTTCCTCGCCGAAAGTGGAAGGCCAAGGTACTTCAAAGGAAGCATTGCACAAATCACTGGGAGATCTTGTAGTACATCATCGAGGTCAATATCTCTACACCGAATAGGCACGACCATAATTTTTTTGAAGTTGGTTTGGAGCCCGGTGGCCTCTCCAAAGCAAGTGAGGATGGATGAGAGGTTTTAGATGTCTTTCTTATTTGGGAGGTTCTCAAAACATTTCCTCTTCCTCTAATCTTTTGTAGAAGCTCATGGTTGATACATCGTAAATGTATCTATAATTTTTTATGCTCCATACTTGTTTTGTATCATTTGTCTTATGTTTTGTCTACACTTTGAGGTATTTTTATACACTTTCTGGAACTAACCTATTTACAAGATGCCATAGTGCCAGTTGCCTGTTTTCTTCTGTTTTTGGTTCCAGAAAGTCATTATTTTTTCCGGAGCAACACGGAACCACGAAGCAGAGCCGGAGGGGGGGCACAGGGTGGCCGCACCCCCTAGGGGCGGGCAAGCCCTGGAGGCGCCCACAGGGGGTGTGGGCCCCCTAGACCCCCACCGACCTTGATTCCTGCGCCTATAAGAAGCCTCCGACCGAAAAACCCTAGGGCATCCAGAAGAAATCCACGAAAACCTTCGTAGCGCCGCCGCCATCGAAGGGGAGATTCGGGGGACAGAAAGTCTCTGCTTCGGCACCCTGCCGGGACAGGGAAGTGCCCCCAGAGCCATCTCCATCGATCTCCACCACCATCTTCATCGCCGTTGCTGATTCCCATGATGAGGAGGGAGTAGTTCTTCCTCGAGGCTAAGGGCTCTACCGGTAGCTATGTGTTCATCTCTCTCTCTATGCATGGTCATATTATGGTCATGAGCTTTGTAATCAAGTAGATCTACCTTGCTACTCAAGTGCTTCATTAGATCTCTGCTCTCCCCATGTGTGTGAAAGTGACAGCCTGCACGCCATGGTGGCACTTAGGCTTGAGTCTATATAAATACTCTTTGTGCTTTAATAGATCTATGCTTTTCCCCACGTGTGAAAGTGACAGCGGGCATACCGTGTGTGTGGCACTTTGGCTAGATTGAATATTTGTTATGAGTTATATTTGGAGTTGGATGTCTCTATGAAATTGTGGTGTTTGTTGGAACCATCTAGCCCTCAAGGTGATAGTGTAGGGTCATCTAGATTGGGGAAGGCGGACTTTGAGGTGTGTTGTTATAGCCCTGCCTTGGATTAGAGTGTCCATGTAGAGGTCCCTACCCAATATGGTAGATTCCTCCTGTGTTTTACAATGCTAGTCCCTGGATCAATAGCTAGCATCCACAGTAAGATGTAATATCAAGAAACAAGGTCAAAATATAACTCTATAACCAGGAATAATATAATTTTATTACATCATACATAGCTCATATGGTTATTACAATACATTGCAGCGGAATAAATATAGTCATGTGTCCTTCATCTTCAAAGTGCCACAGGCAGATGTTGGTTGTAGACTTTGTAGTCCTAGTCAATCAAACAATCTTCATATAACAAAACAATCAACCTGCAACATTACAAGTTACAGCCACAAAGGGTCAATACATTTTGGATTGTATTGGCAAGCTTCACTTTTATGTAATTATGATTGGATCCTACCAATACATGCATATTTGGTTAAGTAGAGTTTAGGGCTTATTTGCATAAAGCAATATTTATCCTATCTTTTAAAAATGGTTTTGGTCCTTTGTCAAATCTCTTTTCCAAGTTCCTTGAACTCCTTGGTAGAAACTCAAGTGTTCAAGTCCTTGTCAAAATCCCTTGAGCTACTTGGTAACCCCAAGTGTTTCAAGTTTTGTCAAAATTTCATGAGTCCCTTGGTAACCCCAAGTACATCATGCTCTTGAGCACCTTGGTAACCCCAAGTGCAACAAGCTTATCAAAATCTCTTTGAATTCCTTGGTACCCCCAAGTGCATCAAGTTTTTATATTAGAAATTGGAATGTCGAGATCTACCATGATTCAAACTTTAGTTGCTCAGTATTGTCCATAACCGGGGACACGGCTAAGTACTTAGATTTTATTAACTTCTGCAGAAGGAGTACACTTTACCCACATGACACAATCCCATCTTGTTGCCACCAGTGGCCTACTGGATTAGTGCTCACCAAGATGGAGTACTGGCAGACTGAGAGTGTGACGAAGTCTTTCCAAAAGGTCCTCCCATACATCATTGCTAGCTTGTCTTCAGCCCCCATGAATCATTCCAGATCCCCATGTCCGGTAACTAAAGACAATGTATGGGTCTTCCTAATGTAGTTGACTAAGCCAGAGCCATAATAGCATGTGGTTGCACACGAAAGCCACAATTGGAGAAACATGTTCAATCTCTAAGTTTCCTAGGTGGTTTTCATTTGGAGCACAACACAAAGTGATTGCCATAGACATGGTTCCTTTTGTTGCCACCTTCTCCAAAACATAAAGTGTCCACCACCTAGGTGGTTCATTGAGTCCTTGTTTTATTATACAAAACACAAGTCCTTTTCTCAATCCTTGTAAAATCTCAACATGTATCTCTTTTCAAAACATAGCATGGCTAAGCATGTACAACTTTAATATTTTCACTAAGGAGTGTATAGGGAATCCTATTAGGATTATCATAGCATAAGTATAAAACATTTTTATGCATGTTTACAAAATCCACTAAGTATAATGAAAATAGTAGGTCTTTTGTATGATAGTGTAACTTGCCTTTTTGGTAGGGAATGAGGATTTTACTCCTTGATCTTGCTAGTCTCACACTTGATAAATCCACTACAACCATTCAAACAAGCATAGTATCAAGTAACATTCCAAAACAATATTCAAATAATATTTCACACACACAAAGCAATGGATTCTAAGTCTTGCATAAGTATGCAAAGGTTGGTTCTATTGCAAGGATGGTCTCTACTAGGCTTATAAACTTTGTAAGGTCCACATTGGTCATCTACCAAAATGGCAAAGTCATTAGTTAGAGGGTTTTGCTCAAAATCCATTTTAAAATCCATTTATCATTTCATGTGGTGAAAATTATTCTTTTCAAAGTAAAAGTTTATATCTTTCAACAAGTGAGTTGCCCTTGACAAGGCTTGGTGTTTTGGGTCAGTAAGTTTGGTTCATAACATTTTCCCAAAGTTTTTCTTGCAAAAACATTTCCATAATAAAGTCAATGAGTTTATTTGGCTAGTAAATGGCTAAGTTAAATAATTCAACTTAAATTTCACAAAAATCATTTTTAATACTATGGGTTGGTTCCTAGGGTCAGTAAGGTCACACAAATCCATTTTGCAAAAGATTTAATCCTAGAATCAATTTTAAACAATTTTTATACTCTAAACAAGTACACAAAGGTTTCTGTAAATTCAAACAAGCTAACAGATACTATTTTGAAAACTAAGGCCATGGTTGGTTAGGGCTTGTTCTCCTGAATTCATTGATATAAAATTTGCCAAATTTGGACGTGTGGTTTGAAAGTTACAAAGGTTTGAAGTTTGCAAATAAATCTGTTTTCAAATTTCTTTTAAAACGAATTAGGTGACACGCGGCGTGTTCTTACTGGTCGGTACCGGTTCGGCCGGATCGGGCGATGCTAGCTATTGGATCAAGTTAGATCGCATGGTCCAGCTCACGTACCCTTTCGCGGTTAAGTGATCTATCGGGAGCGTCGGATCGTGATCCTACGGCGCTAACATGCTCGACCATTTGCGAGCGGCGCCGGCGGTGGCTAGCGGCGGCGACGGTCAGATAGTGGCGGCGCTGGTGAAACAGGAAACGAGGGAGAGGCTGGCAGGCTTACCGGGCTCGCAGAGACCTGCTGATGCTCGTGGTGGGGTTGGCTACGCGAGGGGCGCAAGGGGTTGCTGCTAATTGCTCGTCGGAGAAGCTGCGAGCGGTGGTGCTCTCTGGTTGCTGTCGAGGATGATGCTGCAGATCACCAGGAGGTAAACAAAACCCATAGTCAGGAGCGCAAGGACACAGCGAAGGTGTGTGCGTGAACGAGAAGGCACGGGGCGGTCTGGTTCACCTGGGAGACGTCGCCGGAGAAGAAGCAGACACGGCGGCGCTCTGTGCTTGACGATGGCGAGGATTGGGGCGCCCTAAGACAAACGGGAAGTGCCGTTAGGTTCGTATGAACTTGGAGATCATCATCGTGTTCTCGGGGAGGAAATGGAGCGGCCTGGGGGCGAGCTTTGGGGAGGGGTCTGAGGGAAAACGGAGGAGAGAGCGAGGCGATTAAAAGGGCGTGGTCATGACGAGGAATTAATGCGGCGTTAAGGCGAATTGATCGCTCGGAATCAAAGCCTGCAACGGCAACGTCGTCTGGGGAGGCATGGTCACGCGAGGAAGAAGAAGGAGGAGGCAGTGTGGGGTCCGCTGGCAGTGAAAGAAAAGAATAAGGGAAGGGGTCCGCTTGTCATACACTGTATGGGTCAGAAACGAGGTGCGAATCGTTTTCTGCGGGGTAAGGAGCTGGGCTGGTTGGTGGGCTTAGTGGGCTGCCTGGGTTGGGTTGGCCCTTTTCCATTTTTTTTTATTCTGTGTTCTTTTTCCATTTCTATTTTATTTCCTGATTTGAATTTCAGCCAACTATTCAAGCATTCAAAATAATTCAAACAATTTCAAACATTTGTAATGTGTTTTTGGTTCTGTTTAACAACATAAACCAATTATTAATTAAAATAATATTTCCTAACCTTTTATTAATTAAATAAGAGGATCCTTTATTTATTTAATATGTTTTGATTTATTTAATAAACTCCTTATTTGCATTCTAAACATTTTCCTAATCAATTCAGTAGGTTTTATTTGGAAATAAAGAATGCTTGGAACTTGTTTAAAAATAAAAATAACATTTTGTTATATAGGGTCTATTAATAATTAAATGAATATACCCTATTCATTTCAATTCCCATAGGATTTGTTTTATTAGAATATTTATTTTCAAATCTAAAATAAACCAAAACATTTCAGTAAGTTTTATTTGAGTATATACTTTACTTAGAAAACTTATTTAAAATAATTTAATAAGTTTTGATATTTTAATTAGAATGGTAAAACCTTTTATTTAAATAAATAGGATATTAAAATCTCTATTATTTTATTTAAACAACCCTTTATTATTTTTAAATAAACCTTTGCTACTTTATTTAAAATAAAATGTTTTTAATTCCCAAAGTTTGGCCAAGGATTAATTTGGCTTTATAATATAATCTTTATTTATTTTATTTGAAAACAAATCTTTTCATTTGATTGTTTTAAAATAATAATTTCCAATTGTTTCCTTTTGAATCCTTTTTAGGATTTTATTTAATTCAAATGGGTTTGAAGTTCCATTTAATTCAAAAAGTTTCTTCTGGCTCTGAAAATCAAACAAAGTTTTATTTTATTAATTTATTTTCACATTACAAGATTTGGAAAATCTTGGGATGTGACAGTCCAACCAGAGAGTAGTTAAGAGTGGTATCATGAAGAGAGGATATTTATATGAGAGAGTGTTCACTAGTTAAATTATGATGCCTAGGCCTTGTTTCTAAGCATCGAAACACCGTTTTCTACTAGATCTGTTGCATGCTTGCTTGCTTCCTTCTTGTTGCCTTTAGTATTTGCCTCACCCTCAAGCTATTTTCTGGCACCGTTACCACTTGTATTTCACTATCTCTTCGCCGAACTAGTGCACCTATATTGGGTGTGTTGGGGACACAAGAGACTTCTTGTATCTTGATTGCAGGGTTGCTTGAGAGGGAATACCTTTGACCTCTTCCGCCCTGAGTTCGATAAACCTTGGGTAATCCGCTTAAGGGTAACTTGCTGCTGTTCTACAAACCTCTGCACTTGGAGGCCAAACAACTGTCTACAAGAATAGAAGTGCGTAGACATCAAGCTCTTTTCTGGCGCCACTGCCGGGAAGGAAAGGTAAAAGGCACTCACACATGTTACCTCACAGCAACATCAAGCCAGAAAGCTCTTTTCTGGCGCCGTTGCCGGGGAGGTAAGGTAAAAGGTACTCACATCCTCCGGTGTTAGTGCTCGAAGTTATTTCCTTTAGATTATGCATTTTTGTCTTTATGTTTCTTGTTTTCACTAGTTAGGCTTAATGGAAAACAACAACAAAATTAGAGAGCTTTATAGTGTTTATCTTGAGCTAGGACACGAAGTGTTTAAAGAGAAAATTAAAAAACCTATGGAGCTTTATTTGCATGCTAATAGAAATGTTATTAGTATGAACTCTTTGTACACCATTATTGCTAATGCTATGGAAAATTCTAAGCTTGGGGAAGCTAGTTTTGATGAAAATGATCTTTTTAGTTCCCCAGCTTTGGAAGATAAGTATTCTATTGCTTATGATGATACCAAACCTCCAATATATGATGATTACAATTATGAATATGATATTTTCCGTCCACCTACTATTGAGGAGAATGTTTATTGTGATTACAATATGCCTCCTATATTTGATGATTATGGTGATAAGAATATTAATGATAGCTATTTTGTTGAATTTTCTCCCACTATGATTAATAAGCATGACTATGCTTATGTGGAGAGTAATAATCATTTTATGCATGTGGCTCATGATAAGAATGGTTTATGTGATAGTTATATTGTTAATTTTATTCATGTTTCTACTGAAAGTTATTATGAGAGAGGGAAACATGGTTTTATGCATCTCAATAATATTAAGTTTCCCCTCTTTATGTTGAAAGTCTTTAAGTTGCATTTGTTTTGCCTTCCTATGCTTGGTACTTTGTGCATTCATGACTTGTTTCTTTACAAGATTCCTATGCATAGGAATTGGGTTAGACTTAAATGTTCTTTGAATTTTCTTCTTGATGCTCTCTTTTAAATCAATTCATATTTCCTATGTGAGCATCTTTCAAGCTATAAAGCCTAACTTAAAGGCATTAAAGAAAAGTACTTGTTGGGAGATAACCCAAGAGTTTTCTTGAGTCTTGGAAGTTATTACTTCAGTAATGACCTCTCTTTATCCTTTTTTGTTTGCTTTTTGTGCCAAGAATGACCTCTAATGAGAGGGAAGTAAGATTTGGGGAGTTGCTATCCCGAAACAGATTTCTGTCCTCCACCATAAAAATTCATGAGGAGTCTCTGTAACTCGTATTGAGCTCAAAATTTACGAACAAATCCCCCAGTATGTTAGCTAACTTACATTAGTTCAATACGTTTTTATTTGAGCAACAGTAGGTCTTCAAAAAATCGGTTTCTACCTGCTGGTCTGTTTTGACAGATTTCTGCCATTATTTGCATTTGCTTCTTATTGATTCCTTATTGGGTTCTTTTTGGGAAACTGAGGAAGGAGTTTCTATAGTAGCTTGTGTATTTATTGAAAAGTTTTGCTGTTCCAAAGCTTTGCCAGAGGTCTAATATCTTTTGAATACACTAATGTTGCTAATGAAGATTGTGTGAAGTTTTGTATGAAGGAAAATTTGCAGGTGTAGAGAAAGAATGATGTAATGAGATGAAGAATGGGAAAAAGCGCAAGCTTGGGGATGCCACACCGTGTCACCCCAAGAAATATTCAAGAGGTACAAGCGTCAAAGCTTGGGGATGCCCAAGGCATCCCCTTCTTCATTAATAAAAATCTCAAGTCTTTCTAGACACTTCTTTTTTATTGTTTCATGCATTATTGTGTTGTTCTTGGAGCGTCTTAGTTTTTGTTTGCTTAGTTTGCTTGAGTAAGTTGGTTGGTTACACCACACTTCTTTTGGAGAGAGAAACACTCTGTTTCCATTGCCTAGAGCACTCTAGTTTCACTCTTATTGTTTTGTGAGTGTTCACTTTTGCTAGCATTGTGTTTAGCCTTAGTTTTCTTGTGCTTTCATCTTAGAACTTTTTAGTCCTTCTTTGTGGATTTGTGAGACAAGATCACTGGTATTTATTGATTATTATCTTTGTGAGTTGTTTCAAATAGGTTGATTGGTGTTGGAAAAGAGTAGTAAGTTCTTGCTTGTAAGTGCAAGAGGAGCTTGCATTGACTGTGGCTTAGACTTTATCATGTCATGCTAGGTGTTGTTTGACCTTATGCTTAGTGATTATTGTTGTAGCATGACTTGTTCCAAACAATTAGTATTGCTTAATGTGCCTTGAAGGAATCATGCGTTGTTTTAGCATAAAAAAGCATAGTATTGTGGTATTCTCCTTTGATGCTTTGTTTGGGTTGACTTGGCACATGCTCACACCATGTTATGACTATGACAAGTCACCATAGACTCTATGATCATTTAGTCCTTGACTTGTAGTACCACTCTATGTTTTGATTAGTAAAGCTTTGTTGCTCTACATGATTATGGCCATTATTGCTCTCTTAGTTGGTTGCTCCCAGTCTTTTGCTAGCCTCCACTTGTATGAGTAAGTTCTACTCATGCTTCCAACCCCCAAGAAACCAAGTTATTCCAAAGTGTCCACTATAAACTCCTATACATGGTGTGTTACACCATTCCAAGTATATTCTCGTTTTCAGCTATCTTCCAATTAAAAACTATTTTGTTATGTGAAAACTTAGTGATTAAAGCCCTCACGAACTTGATGGCACACTTTATATTCTTTGCCCCTAATAAACTTGAACCATTGTGTCATCTATGTTGTATATGATTGCACTTATACGTTGGAATTAGCAGAATCATGCTGTCATGGGGAACGTTTTCAACATTGCACTTGTACTTTGTACTCAGTTGATATCATGCTCTTTTGTCTATGGATGTCACCAGTGTGAAATAAAGAGGGAACTTGTAAGTCCATGGAGTTTGTATTCTGTGTTAGAGAAACGCCTGGGACGCTAGCCTAAGCCATGCCTAATCATGGTGGAAACTTGCAGCATCACCATAGTGAGCTATCTATGAAGCATCCTCAATAAAAAGCTATGCATATAGTAAATAAAAAGATTGCTGAGATGCTCATTGTATGCTTGCTTTGTCATTTTGGTTATGGGAAAGCTCCTGTACCATGTGCAAGGGGTACCCCGTTGGCAGTTCTTTATGATATGCAAATACTTACAATGACAAGAACTTACAGGTGACTAAAGTTGAATAGCATGAGGTGTGGCCCTCGTATTCAAGGGACTTGAGATTACCAGCTTATACTTTGTCAAGCATATACTCCATAGTTTGTTCACTTTAACCTTAATAACTTCAAGATGCTTATGATTGGGCCTGCTTCCCTTTATGAAACTTGAAATCCCTGCTTCCCTTTATGAAGGGCCTTTCTTCCACTATTATTGAGTCTCCACCTTCTACCTTTAGGCACCATTAAGAGAGCATAGTTGCCATTCTATGTGCAGTGTCCCAAAACTTATTGATTGATGCATATTGTGATCATATTGTGATATTACTTGTTCTTGTGCTATTTATTTCTAGTCACCCTTGTGAACTTTGAAGGTGTCCTATGCATCTATTTGATACTCTATGAGGGACAAGCTGATTGCCACTATGCCATGTTTTCTGTATGTGAAACAAACAAACGTTTTTCAATGCATGTTATTCATGATCTTTGTTTGTAACCTTTCATGTTGCATGCATAGTTACTATGTCCTATTGTTAGAACTCCATCTTTCATGCACATGTCTAGAGTTCTTTGATCCCAGCTTTCAATGCTTGCAATTGGTTTGATCTTGGTTTTGATGGTGCATGTCACCTCAAAAATTATTATTTTTATCACTTACCTACTCGAGGACGAGCAAGAGTTAAGCTTGGGGATGCTTGATACGTCGTAAACGTATCTATAATTTTTGATGCTCCATACTTGTTTTGTATCATTTGTATTATGTTTTGTCTACACTTTGAGGTATTTTTATACACTTTCTGGAACTAACCTATTGACAAGATGCCACAGTGCCAGTTGCCTATTTTCTTCTGTTTTTGGTTCTAGAAAGGCAGAAAATCAATATTCTCGGAATTGGACGGGACGAAAGCCAAAGTCATTATTTTTCCTGGAGCAACACGAAACCACGAAGCATAGACGGAGGGGGGGCACAGGGTGGCCGCACCCCCCAAGGCGCTGGCAAGCCCTGGAGGCGCCCACAGGGGGTGTGGGCCCCCTGGACCCCCACTGACCTTGATTCATGCGCCTATAAGAAGCCTCCGACCCAAAAACCCTAGGGCATCCAGAAGAAATCCACGAAAACCTCCGTAGCGCCGCCGCCACCGAAGGGGAGATTCGGGCGACAGAAAGTCTCTGTTCCGACACCCTGCTAGGACGGGGAAGTGCCCCCGGAGCCATCTCCATCGATCTCCACCACCATCTTCATCACCGTTGCTGATTCCCATGATGAGGAGGGAGTATTTCTTCCTCGAGGCTAAGGGCTCTATCGATAGGTATGTGTTCATCTCTCTCTCTCTCTCTATGCATGGTCATGAGCTTTGTAATCAAGTAGATCTACCTTGCTACTCAAGTGCTTCATTAGATCTCTGTTCTCCCCATGTGTGTGAAAGTGACAGCGTGCACGCCATGGTGGCACTTAGGCTTGAATCTATATAAATACTCTTTGTGCTTTAATAGATCTATGCTTTTCCCCACGTGTGAGAAAGTGACAGCGGGCATAATGTGTGTGGCACTTTGGCTAGATTGAATATTTCTTATGAGTTATATTTGGAGTTGGATGTCTCTATGAAATTGTGGTGTTTTTTGGAACCATCTAGCGCTCAAGGTGACAGTGTGGGGTTATCTAGATTTGGGAAGGCGGACTTTGAGGTGTGTTGTTATATCCCTACCTTGGATTAGAGTGTCCAACCGGAGAGTAGTTAAGAGTAGTATCATGAAGAGAGGATATTTATATGAGAGAGTGTTCACTAGTGAAAGTATGATCCCTAGGCCTTGTTTCTAAGCATTGAAACACCGTTTGCTACTAGATCTGTTGCATGTGTGCTTGCTTCCTTCTTGTTGCCTTTAGTATTTGCCTCACCGTCAAGCTATTTTCTGGCACCGTTACCACTTGTATTTCATTATCTCTTCGCCGAACTAGTGCACCTATATTGGGTGTGTTGGAGACACAAGAGTCTTCTTGTAGGGTTTCGTAGCATGGAAAACAAAAATTTCTATCGCATTCAAACAAACAAGCCAAGATCTATCTACTAGATTGTAGCAACGAGTCAATGGAATAACTCACCCTCGAAGATTCCAAAGTGTTTAACGAGAGCGGATTCTCGTGGGTGATGTAGTCGTACTCTTCCCGATCTCAAGATCGCGTAGACGATCCTTCCGGCGCTCCGTTCCGGCAGCGCTCCCGCAGTCGGTCACACATTCGGTACTCGACGAAGACCTTCCTCTCCCTTGTTCCAGCAGGCAGCGGAGGTTGTAGCACTCTCCTCGCGATTCCGGCAGCACAACAGCGTGGTACCGGAAGTAGAGGGGAGATCTCGCAGGGCTTCGCCTTAAGCCGGAGCGAGTATGGTGGACTAAGAGACAGCCCTCGGTGATCTAGGGTTTAGACACACCAAGGAGGGGGCTAGGCCGGCGGCTAGGGTTTGACCTAGGCGGCGACGAGATGCCCTAGGCCGGCGGCGGCTATGGAGGGCGGCGGCTAGGGTTAGGGTTTAGAGGTAGGGAACTTGTGTGTTAGGAGGGGCAGCCCTGCCCCTCCCTTTATAGGTGGGAGGCGCGGCCAAGGGGAGGGGAGTCCCTCCCCAACTCGGCTTCAAGGTGGGCCGGCGGTGGAGGGGAGGAACTCCTCCCCCAACTCGGTTTCCACCTCCCTCTCCACTTCCCAAAATAGCCGTTTGACTTTCAAATTGGCGTTTGACTTTTTCAAACAAGGATTTGATTAAACCCTTTATTTTGTTCAGCGATGACACCTAGTACATGATGCAATCATACCAACTTCATATAACACATTCATGTACCCTTCCCCTTCGGAGTGCCGGACATTCCGGAACCTTCTAGAACATTCCGGAACCATTCTCCAACTCCGAAATATGACTTTCCTTATATGAATCTTATTCTCCGGACCATTTCGGATCTCCTCGTGATATCCCGGATCCCATCCGATACTCCGAACAACATTCGGTCTCTTTCTCATCATTCCATAACTACTCAAACAACGTCGAATCCTTAAGTGTGTCTCCCTACGATTCGTGAATTATGCGGACATGATCGAGACACTTCTCCGAACAATAACCAATAGAGGAATCTGGAAATTCATATGGCTCCCACATATTTCTACGATTACTTTGCGATCGAATGAACCACTTACATACGATACCAATTTCCCTTTGTCTCACGATAGTTTACTTATCCGAGGTTATGATCGCCGGTATCTCTGCATACCTAGTTCAACCTCGTTACTGATAAGTACTCTTTTCTCGTTCCCGTGATATGTGATCCCTTGTGAGCCAGTCACATGCTTGCAAGCTAATTGGATGACATTTCACCGAGAGGGCCCAGAGTATATCTATCAGTCATATGGATGGACAAAACCCACTCTTGATCCATGTGTCTCAACCAATACTTTCCGAACACTCAATGCCACCTTTATAGCCACCCAGTTACGGTGTGGTGTTTGATGTCATCAAAGCATCCATCCGGTAAAGGTGATATGCATGATCTCATGGTCGAAGGAATTAGGTTACTATGTATCAGAAAGCATATAGCAATTGAACTATTTAAAATGACTTGATCTTTATGCTACACTTATCTATAGGAGTATGTCCACCATATCATTCTCCTAACGATATGATCTTGTTGTTAATAACATCTCAATGTTCATGATATGGAAACCACAATCATTTATTAACCAACAAGATAGTATTATATAGAGGCTTTACCAGGGACTTCAATTTAAGTTTACAAATCACAAAAGTATTAATGTTTCCTTGTTAATACTATTATAGCATGAATGTAAACATTTATCATAAACACAAAGATATAATAATAACTATATTTATTATTGCCTCTAGGGCATATCTCCAAAAGTCTCCCACTTGCACTAGAGTCATCTAATCTAGATTATATGGTAATATACCTAACACCCATGGCAGTTTGGTGTTGGTCATGTTTTGCCCTCGGGAGAGGTTTACTCAACGGATCCGCCACATTCAGATCCGTGTGTACTTTGCAAATCTTTATGTCCCCATCTTGGACATGTTCTCGAATAGCGTGAAAACGTAGCTTGATGTGCTTCAGCTTCTTGTGTGACCTTGGTTCTTGCGCATTGGCTATGGCGCCCATGTTATCACAGTAGATAGACATTGGGTCCAGCGCACTAGGAACCACACCCAGCTCTGTAATGAACTCTTTCATCCATATCGCTTCTTGTGAAGCCTCCGAAGCAGCCATGTATTCCGATTCAGTTGAAGATCTTGCCACAACGCTTTGCTTTGCACTCCTCCAGCTAACTGCTGCACCATTCAAAGTAAATACGTATCCAGATTGTGATTTAGAATCATCCGGATCGGTGTTCCAACTAGCATCGGTGTAACCATTAACAACGAGTTGTTCATCACCTCCATAAGAAAGAACCATATCCTTCGTTCTTCTCAAGTACTTAAGGATGTTTTTTACCGCTGTCCAATGATCCACTCCTGGATCACTTTGATATCTTCTAGTTAAACTAACAGCATATGCAATGTCGGGTCTAGTACATAGCATGGCATACATTAGAGATCCTATGGCTGAGGCATAGGGAGTCTTACTCATCCTTTCTCTATCTTCTGCCGTTGTTGGACTTTGAGTTTTACTCAAGGTCGTATTGGGCAACATGGGTAAGAACCCTTTCTTGTTATCTTCCATTCCAAACCTCTTTAGAACTTTGTCCAAATATGTACTTTGTGACAATGATATTAGGCGTCTCGATCTGTCTCTATAAATCTTTATGCCTAATATGTAAGCTGCTTCGCCAAGATCCTTCATTGAAAAATTATTATTCAAATATTTCTTGACACTATTAAGAAGGTCTACATCATTCCCAATCAACAATATGTCATCTACATATAGTATTAAGAATGCTACACAGCTCCCACTCACTTTCTTGTAAATACAAGCTTCTCCATAAGTTTGTATAAAACCAAAACTTTTGATCACCTTATCAAAACGTTGATTACAACTTTGGGATGCTTGCTTCAATCCATAGATGGACCGTTGAAGTTTGCATACCTTGTTAGCATCTTTAGGATCGACAAAACCTTTGGGTTGCATCATATACAACTCTTCATCAATGTCTCCATTGAGGAATGTTGTTTTGACATCCATCTGCCATATCTCATAATCATAATATGCAGCGATTGCTAACATAATCCTCACAGACTTTAGCTTCGCTACAGGTGAGAAAGTCTCATCGTAGTAACTTCTTTACATAGGCTTTGGGTTCAAGCTTGTCCGGCTGTAACTTCTTTACATAGGCTTCGCATCCCCAAATTTTAAGGAACGACAATCAAGGTTTCTTCCCAAACCATAATTCATATGGTGTCATTTCAATGGATTTAGATGGTGCCCTATTTAAAGTGAATGCGGATGTTTCTAATGCATAACCCCAAAATGATAGCGGTAAATTTGTAAGTGACATCATAGAACAAACTATATCTAAGAGAGTTCGATTATGACGTTCGGACACACCATTACGCTGTGGTGTTCCCGGCGGTGTCAATTGTGAAAGTATTCCGCATTTCTTCAAATGCTCGCCAAACTCGTAACTTAGATATTCACCTCCACGATTAGAACGTAGAAATTTAATCTTCTTGTTACGTTGATTCTCTACCTCACTTTGAAATTCCTTAAACTTCTCGAAAGTTTCGGACTTATGTTTCATGAAATAGATATACCCATATCTACTAAAATCATCCGTGAAGGTAAGAACATAACGATAACTACCGCGCGATGCTACACTCATTGGACCACTCACATCAGTATGTATGATTTCCAATAAGTCCGTAGCTCGCTCCATCATACCAGAAAATGGAGTCTTAGTCATTTTACCCATCAGACATGCTTCGCATCTTTCAAGTGATTTGAAATCAAGTGATTCAAGAAGTCCATCGGAATGGAGTTTCTTCATACGCTTCACTCCAATGTGACCAAGACGACAGTGCCACATATAGGTCGAGTTATTGCTCGATTTCAAACGTTTAGCCTCAATGTTATTAATCTGTGTATTTCCACTATCGAGATTCAATAAGAATAGACCATCTATCAAAGGTGCATGTGCATAAAACATATTACTCATATAAATCGAACAACCATTATTCTCGAACTTAAACAAGTAACCGTCTCGCAATAAACAAGATCCTGATATAATGTTCATGCTTAACGCAGGCACCAAATAACAATTATTTAAGTATAAAACTAATCCCGATGGTAGATGAAGGGGTAGCGTGCCGACCGCGATCACATCAACCTTTTATCCGTTTCCCACGCGCATCGTCACCTCATTCTTCGCTAGCTTCCGTTTATTCTGCAACACATGTTTCGAGTTACAAATATGAGCAACCGAACCAGTATCAAATACCCAGGCACTACTACGAGTACTAGTGAGATACACATCAATAACATGTATATCGGATATACCTTTCTTCTTGATGTTGCCGTTCTTCAAATCCGCCAAGTACTTTGGGCAATTCCGCTTCCAGTGACCTTCTCCCTTGCAGTAAAAGCACTCAGTATCAGGCTTAGGTCCAGCCCTGGTCTTCTTCGTCGGCGCGGTAACTTTCTTACCACCCTTCTTGAAGTGTCCCTTTTGCTGAGACTTGCCTTTCTTGAATTTGGTGGTCTTATTGACCATCAACACTTGGTGCTCTTTCTTGATCTCCACTTCTGCAGATTTCAACATAGCAAACAGTTCTGGCAACTGCTTGTTCATGTTTTGCATATTGTAGTTCATCACAAAGTTCTTGTAACTTGGTGGTAGTGATTGGAGGACACGGTAAATCCCCAAAGCATTAGGAATCACTATACCCAAGCTTTGAAGTTTGTTTGCATGCCCAGACATCTTAAGCACATGCTCACTGACGGAGATGCCCTCTTCCATCTTGCAGTTAAAGAACTTTTCAGAAGCCTCATAGCTCTCAATTGCCGCGTGGGTCTCAAAGATCAATTTGAGATCACGGACAATATCATGTGGGTCTGAATTCTCAAACGTTTTCTGAAGCTCCGATTCTAAACCATACAATATAGCACACTGAACTGTGGAGTACTGAGTCTTCCGAGCGAGGTAAACATTCTTTACTTCGTCGGCAGCATCAGCTGCAGGCGGGTCACCCAGCGGTGCATCCAGCACATAGGTCAAATTACCAGCTGTGAGGACAATCCTCAAATTGCGAAACCAATCCGCGAAGTTGCTTCCATTGTTTTCAACTTTTCTTTCTCTAAGAACGCATTAAAATTGATGGTAGGGGCCGCCATTGATCTACAGCATATTTGCAATAGTTTAGACTAAGTTTATGACAAATTGAGTTCTAATTAATAGTTAAATTAATCTAGGTGAACTCCCACTCAAAACAATATCCCTCACATTGTTTTAGTGATCACACGAACCAAATCCACCACATCAACACCGATCATCACGAGAGTTGATATAGTTTCAATGGCGAACAATCGACATGTTCATCATATCTACTATATGATTCATGCTTTACCTTTCGGTGATCCGTGTTCCGAGACCATGTTTGTACATGCTAGGCTCGTCAAGATCAAACCTTAGCTTCCGCATGAGCAAATCTGGCTTGCTCATGTTGTATACACTTGCGGAATCTAACACACCCGATCATCACGTGGTGCTTCGAAACAACAAGCTTTAGCAACGGTGCTAACTAAGGGTGAACACTTTATGACTTGAAATTCATGTGCATGAGGGATCATCTTATAATGCTACCGTCGTTAACTAAGCAATACAAGATGCATAAAGGATTAACATCACATGCAATTCATAATATGTGATATGATATGGCCTTTCTTCTTTGTGCTTCCGATCTCCATCTTCAAGCACGAACATGATCTCCATCATCACCGGCATTGCATCAAGGTCAATGACGCTTCTCCATGGTTGTCGTCCACCGGCTTCAACTATTACAACTACTTTGAATAGACACGCGGGTCTTAACATAAATTAAAGACAACCATATGGCTCCTGCCGGTTGCCAACTTACAATAAGGATCATTGCATACATCAAATATAATCACAATCATGGCCATATCACATCACTGCACACCCCTGCAAAACAAAGTTAGACGCCTCTACTTTCTTTGCATGTTTTACGTGGTTTGGGGCTTTCAATAAGTGTCGTTCTAACTTACGAACAAGAACCACAACATTGATACTAGCATTGTTAACCACCCGTTGTAAATTGAATCTTAACTATGTTGGGAGAAACAGGCACCCACAAAGCCACTTATGCAATACAAGTTGCATGTCAAGCGTGGAGCAAGTCTCATGAACGATGTCATGTAAGGTTAGCCCGGGCCGCTTCACCCCAACATCCCGCAAGATGCAAAGTACACAAGAAGCAATCGACAATAAAAGCATCAACGCCCATAATGACCATTGTGTTCTACTCGTGCAACAGATCTACATATAGACACGACTCTGATACCACTGTAGGGTTTGTTGCATGGAAAACAAAATTTTCTATCGCATACAAAAAAACAAGCCAAGATATATCTACTAGATAGTAGCAATGAGTCAATGGAATAACTCACCCTCGAAGATTCCAAAGTGTTTAACAAGAGCGGATTCTCGTGGGTGATGTAGTCGTACTCTGCCCGATCTCAAGATCGCGTAGACGATCCTTCCGGCGCTGCGTTCCGGCAGCGCTCCCGCAGTCGGTCACACGTTCGGTACTCGACGAAGACCTTCCTCTCCCTTGTTCCAGCAGGCAGCGGAGGTTGTAGCACGCTCCTCGCGATTCCGGCAGCACAACGGCGTGGTACCAGAAGTAGAGGGGAGATCTCGCAGGGCTTCGCCTTAAGCCGGAGAGAGTATGGTGTACTAAGAGAGAACCCTCGGTGATCTAGGGTTTAGACACAGCAAGGAGGGGGCTAGGCCGGTGGCTAGGGTTTGACCTAGGCGGCGGCGAGATGCCCTAGGCCGGCGGCGGCTAGGGTTAGGGTTTAGAGGTAGGAAACTTGTGTGTTAGGAGGGGCAGCCCTGCCCCTACCTTTATAGGTGGGAGGCGCGGACAAGGGGAGGGGAGTCCCTCCCCAACTCGGCTTCAAGGTGGGCCGGCGGTGGAGGGGAGGAACTCCTCCCCCAACTCGGTTTCCACCTCCCTCTCCACTTCCCAAAATAGTCGTTTGACTTTCAAATTGGCGTTTGACTTTTTCAAACTAGGATTTGATTAAACCCTTTATTTTGTTCAGCGATGACACCTAGTACATGATGCAATCATACCAACTTGATATAACATATTCATGTACCCTTCCCCTTCGGAGTGCCGGACATTCCGGAACCTTCTAGAACATTCCCGATGAAAACACCGGAACCATTCTCCAACTCCGAAATAGGACTTTCCTTGTATGAATCTTATTCTCCGGACCATTCCGGATCTCCTCGTGATATCCCGGATCCCATCCGAGACTCCAAACAACATTCGGTCTCTTTCTCATCATTCCATAACTACTCAAACAATGTCGAATCCTTAAGTGTGTCTCCCTACGGTTCGTGAATTATGCGGACATGATCGAGACACTTCTCCGAACAATAACCAATAGAGGAATCTGGAAATTCATATGGCTCCCACATATTTCTACGATTACTTTGCGATCGAATGAACCACTTACATATGATACCAATTTCCCTTTGTCTCACGATAGTTTACTTATCCGAGGTTATGATCGCCGGTATCTCTGCATACCTAGTTCAACCTCGTTACTCATAAGTACTCTTTTCTCGTTCCCGTGATATGTGATCCCTTGTGAGCCAGTCACATGCTTGCAAGCTAATTGGATGACATTTCACCGAGAGGGCCCAGAGTATATCTATCCGTCATATGGATGGACAAATGCCACTCTTGATCCATGTGTCTCAACCAATACTTTCCGAACACTCAATGCCACCTTTTGGCCACCCAGTTACGGTGTGGTGTTTGATGTCATCAAAGCATCCATCCGGTAAAGGTGATATGCATGATATCATGGTCGAAGGAATTAGGTTACTATGTATCAGAAAGCATATAGCAATTGAACTATTTAAAATGACTTGATCTTTATGCTACGCTTATCTATAGGAGTATGTCCACCATATCATTCTCCTAACGATATGATCTTGTTGTTAATAACATCTCAATGTTCATGATATGGAAACCACAATCATTTATTAACCAACAAGCTAGTATTATATAGAGGCTTTACCAGGGACTTCAATTTAAGTTTACAGATCACACAAGTATTAATGTTTCCTTGTTAATACTATTATAGCATGAATGCAAACATTTATCATAAACACAAAGATATAATAATAACTATATTTATTATTGCCTCTAGGGCATATCTCCAACACTTCTTGTATCTTGATTGCAGGGTTGCTTGAGAGGGAATACCTTTGACCACTTCCTCCCTGAGTTCAATAAACCTTGGGTAATCTACTTAAGGGAAACTTGCTGCTGTTCTACAAACCTCTGCACTTGGAGGCCCAACAAATGTCTACAAGAATAGAAGTGCGTAGACATCAATGGTGTGTAGCTAGCTCAAGGATTTGTTGGAGAGCGTCAATGGCAGACACAAAGAGAAGTGGCGAGAGGGGGTCCCCTGATGGAGCCCTCTCCCATGATCGATCGGGTGCCTGGAGATTCTATTAAGGAGGACCCTCGATGAGTAAGAGGATATCAAGGCAGCAATCCAATCCCAAAATTTGGGTCGGAAGCCATGACACTTGAGGAACTCGAGGATGAATTCCCACAGGACTGAGTTGAAGGCTTTATGGATGTCAAGATTTAAGAGGAGGGTTGGGATTTTGCTCTTGTGAAGTCTTCTAGCGAGGTTGTGGACATACATAAAGTTATCATGGATGCTTATTTTTTGAATGAAGGCGTTTTGGGCATTGGAGACAAGGTCGTTCATGAGCAGCATGAGACGAAGAGCAATTGCAACATCCAATATTTAAAATTGGGAACTGATTTTTTTTGCATTTGCATGTTTCATGAGCATTGTATTTCATCCACGCAAGCATTCAAAACTTGAATACAAAAAGTCCTTATATCAAAGTGTTTAGTTTTGCAAAATATTCCTATATAAGGAATTATAAAGGTATTTGTAAGACCAATACTTTTACTAAGTAAAAAGGATACAAAATGACTCTACAATGATCTAATGAATATTAGAAACAATTTTCAGCTCATTTGGAGTTATAGAGAAAAAAGTTATGAGTAAAATAGTAAAATGGAAAGGAATAAAAGAATAAACAAAAAATACTAACTACCCTACCTAGAAGGTCATCCTGAGCCAACCCGTTGTATATATCGCACGCGCAGTCGCGCGAGCGACACAGCAGCAACCGTCATCAGCCCATTGCTTCCAGCCAACCCACTTCCCCCTCTCTCTCTGACAGCGCGGTCCCACCTATCATCCGCCACCCCTAGCCAGGAGACCCAGCTCGTCACGGTTCATCTCCGATCCCGATTGGAATCCGTCTGATTCACGCGCGATTTCTTGCCCCTTCTGCATGCCATGCTCCCATATAATGCCCTCACTATCTTCCGTGCTAGTTTTTGCAAAATCTCGAGCCCTAACCACCTCTCGATCGAAGAACCGGTCTCACCGGAATCACCGCCGCCAGGAGCTTCGAATAGATTGATTTCCCCGTCGAATTCGAGCTCACATCCCTATTTTTATTATGCAGTTGCTTACTCCTCGACCCACCGCATCACCCCATGCTGTTTTCACAACCGCAGGCGATCAGAGCATCCCCAATTTCTCGGCGGAACCACTAGAACATCGCCGGAGTTCGTGACGACCAGACGCACATTATTACCGTTCCACAAAGGAGGATACGCCGACGAGGACACCCACGAGCGCCCCCTGATCTCCTCTATGTCGTGGACTATACCACTGTCACTGGAGACCGTCAAATCACCGCCCCATCCATTGTCTGAGCTCCACGCCACCGTCCTCCGTCGGCCATCTATGTCACTCTAGGTGAGAGCTAATCTAGCTCGCCTCATCCGCTCGATCCGATCTGGGCGGTTTAGATTAGATCGCTAACTCGAAGGGGTACCTACCAGTAAAAAATTTCCACGTGGTGCACGGTCAGCATAGCCTAGTCAGCGTTCATTTAAAATAATTAAATAAATAGAAATTTTGACAAATATTGTTTTAATCTTGGGAAATTCATAGAAAAATATTTATAAGTCCAAATTTAGCATATAATATATCAATGGATTGCAAATTTTATCTAAAATATTAATATGTGATTAGATAGGAGTTTTTTTGATGTTTAAATTTTATATAATTAAAATCCTATTTATGGGTATTTAATTCATATAAAATTATCAGAAATTTCGTTTTAGTTGATTCTTGTTGCGTTGGGTTCGTAATTGTAGTACATATCTTTTGGCATTGAAATAACCTGTTTAAGAGTCATAGATCTGTTTCACGGTAGTTTGGAAGTATAGACCCCTTTATGATCATATTTGGCATAAAAACAATGGAAATAAACCAAACCTGTTGGAAATTGATCCCAATGACATCCTTAACACATTATAGCTACAAAATATTGTTCTTGGTCGAATTAAAATCACCCTTGCATACTACCATGTTGTATGCATGCATAATTGTCATTGTGGCATTGTTTTGCGCAAATTTGTGAATAGATCTATTCTTGTGTTTTCGTTAGATTGCTCGGAGTGCGCTGTGGAGTATTGTTGCTTAGAGTGTTGTTCAGATCAAGGAAAGTTACACATTTGTTCATATCTTTGTCCTAGTTTTGCTAATATGCATGTTTTGATCTTAAAAATAGTAGTATGCATGTGTAGGATGTTTTGGTAGAAGTACTTAGAAATATTTTACAAGTATGGTACTGTTTTGTAGTGTCATAGCCTATACTCAGGATTATTTTCACTCCTAATAGGTTCTCCTAAATTTTCTAAGTATTATGCTTATGCTATGCTATGTATATGCAAATACCGATGGGGATTCGAAAGACGGAAATTTTCTAAGTATAAGAGCTCTGTTTATGAGCGCAAGCTTTTCTCCTCAAATCTACTTCAAAATAAAACTATGTTTTTTCTGGACGAAGTGGTATGTCGGGAACGACTACAAGGGGGAAGTATATTGGATTGGCGCTGCTTGCGCCTGGGGACAAATATCTTGTATTGGCTCTGCTTCTGTCCTCCACCGCCCAGGATCAAAGAAGCCTGCCTTGTTTCACAATTTAGAAGCTTCCAGTGCAACCACAATACATACGGGCTCTGTCTTGGCCTAGTACTTAGCGGGAAACCGCACCTGAGTACCACAGCTTTGGCTTGCGTGGAACCGATAGAGGTGCCAAAGCTTCGCCATGGTCTTCTTTATAAAAGGACTTGATCGTGGATTGTGGGTAAAGTATACAAACTATCGAGAGTAATCAATCTGATCGATCAACCGTGTTCACAGAAAATAACAACTTTGAGCGTCTGAAGGATGGACCCTCTGAAGGATTTCCTCTCTCTTTTCTAAAGAACTATTTAAAAATTTATGGTCGTGGAATCGTTCATAGATGGGATTTTGGGTTGTATGGTGTACTCCATGTGTTAGGTTGAGGGATGGTAGCCTGGTGAAATCCAGTGCGAGCCAATGACCATGTTTTACTTAAACAAATATTTACAAAGTAGGATAAAACTCATCCTTTTTTCTTCTTGACTTAAGAAAATTGGCTTTCTGCAAATAAACCTTAAGCCTTTTGTCATCCTATGCATATAGTGATAGCCAATTATTTTCTTTCATGGTGTAATTTGCCAATACATTCAAAGTATTGACCAACTCGTTTGACTGCACGTTTAATGTGCAGAATTTGGAGATCATTGTTAAAAGGTGCGCTAGAATCACGGATCTTTACTCAACCAACATGTGGCGTTGATGAGACTCAAGTTGTGCTTATTCCGCTTCCTGTTGTAATAATATAAACTCTGAATTATTTGATTCGTGTAATAAAGATTTGTGTTTTACATGATATTTTCATCGACTGTGAGTGCTAACTAATGATCCAGGGACTAGCATGTTAATCACATGGACTTGGGATCTTTAATTGATCCGAGGTCACTACATAATCATCTTAGCAATAATCTTGGAAATTGCATGAATCAAACTAATAGGCCTATAGTTCGAGATATCCTCGACCCCTTCTTTCTTTGGCAAAAGGACAATGTTTGCCGAGTTAACCCATTGGAGGTGCCTCACTTGGAGATTATTGAAGTGGTGGATGACTCCCATAACGTCCTCTTTGATGCAAGCCCAACATTTCTTGAATAAATTGCCGGTGAAACCATCTAGTCCAAAGGATTTGTCGGAAGGTATTTGGTAAATTACTCTCTTAGCTTCCTCTTCCAAGAAAGGGTCATCAATGCCTTCCAAGTCAGCATTGCCCAAATGAAGGTTTTCCCAATTTAGATCATGGCCCCGCACTTGTCCTCTTCCCATAACCGAGGATAAGTGGTCATTGATGATCTTCTCTTTTTTTCTCATGATCGGTAACTCATCCACTATTATTCTTGAGACGTTGGATGTTGTTTTTCTTCTACGTGTGTTGGCCTTTAAGTGGAAGAATTTGGTGTTGGCGTCCCCTTCCTTTGTTTCTTTCACCCACACACTTTGTTTTTTCCTAGACCTCTAGATGATGGAGAGGCTAATAACCTTTCTCTTGAGGCTAGCCCGAAGCTCAAATTCATCCACGGGGAGAAAATGGATTTCCTGGGCGATATCAAGATGAAGCAAGACGAGGAGAGCGGCGTGGAGTAGCATCTTTTTTTGGAGAAGAGGGAATTGTAGGGTTTCGTAGCATGGAAAACAAAATTTACTATCGCATACAAACAAACAAGCCAAGATCTATATACTAGATTGTAGCAAAGAGTCGATGAATAACTCACCTTCGAAGATTCCAAAGTGTTTAATGAGAGCGGATTCTCGTGGGTAATGTAGTTGTACTCTTCCCGATCTCAAGATCGCGTAGACGATCCTTCCGGCGCTGCGTTCCGGCAGCGCTCCCGCAGTCGGTCACACGTTCAGTACTCGACGAAGACCTTCCTCTCCCTTGTTCCAGCAGGCAGCGGAGGTTGTAGCACTCTCCTCGCGATTCTGGCAGCACAACGGCGTGGTACCGGAAGTGGAGGGGAGATCTCGCAGGGCTTCGCCTTAAGCCGGAGCGATTATGGTGGACTATGAGAGAGCCCTCGGCGATCTAGGGTTTAGACACACCGAGGAAGAGGTGCTAGGGCCGGCGGCTACGGCTTGGAGGTGCCCAAGTCGGCGGCTAGGGGAGAAACCCTAGGGGGCGAGGGCGGCTATGGAGGGCGGCGACGGCTAGGGTTTAGAGGTGGGGATCTTGTGGGCTAGGAGGGGCAGCCCTGCCCCTCCCTTTATAGGTGAGAGGCGCGGCCAAGGGGAGGGGAGTCCCTCCCCAACTCGGCTTCAAGGTGGGCCGGCGGTGGAGGGGAGGAACTCCTCCCCCAACTCGGTTTCCACCTCCCTCTCCACTTCCCAAAATAGCCGTTTGACTTTCAAATTGGCGTTTGACTTTTTCAAACTAGGATTTGATTAAACCCTTTATTTTGTTCAGCGATGAAACCTAGTACATGATGCAATCATACCAACTTTATATAACACATTCATGTACCCTTCCCCCTCGGAGTGCCGGACATTCCGGAACCTTCTAAAACATTCCCGATGAAAACACCGGAACCATTCTCCAACTCCGAAACAGGACTTTCCTTATATGAATCTTATTCTCCGGACCATTTCGGATCTCCTCGTGATATCCCGGATCCCATCCGAGACTCCGAACAACATTCGGTCTCTTTCTCATCATTCCATAACTACTCAAACAACGTCGAATCCTTAAGTGTGTCTCCCTACGGTTCGTGAATTATGCGGACATGATCGAGACACTTCTCCGAACAATAACCAATAGAGGAATCTGGAAATTCATATGGCTCCCACATATTTCTACGATTACTTTGCGATCGAATGAACCACTTACATATGATACCAATTTCCCTTTGTCTCACGATAGTTTACTTATCCGAGGTTATGATCGTCGGTATCTCTGCATACCTAGTTCAACCTCGTTACTGATAAGTACTCTTTTCTCGTTCCCGTGATATGTGATCCCTTGTGAGCCAGTCACATGCTTGCAAGCTAATTGGATGACATTTCACCGAGAGGGCCCAGAGTATATCTATCCGTCATATGGATGGACAAATCCCACTCTTGATCCATGTGTCTCAACCAATACTTTCCGAACACTCAATGCCACCTTTATAGCCACCCAGTTATGGTGTGGTGTTTGATGTCATCAAAGCATCCATCCGGTCAAGGTGATATGCATGATCTCATGGTCGAAGGAATTAGGTTACTATGTATCAGAAAGCATATAGCAATTAAACTATTAAAATGACTTGATATGTCTGCTACGCTTATCTATAGGAGTATGTCCACCATATCATTCTCCTAACGATATGATCTTGTTGTTAATAACATCTCAATGTTCATGATAGGGAAGCCACAATCATTTATTAACCAACAAGCTAGTATTATAAAGAGGCTTTACTAGGGACTCTATTTAAGTTTACAAATCACACAAGTATTAATGTTTCCTTGTTAATACTATTATAGCATGAATGTAAACATTTATCATAAACACAAAGATATAATAATAATTACATTTATTATTGCCTCTAGGGCATATCTCCAACAGTCTCCCACTTGCACTAGAGTCATCTAATCTAGATTACATGGTAATATACCGAACACCCATGGCAGTTTGGTGCTGGTCATGTTTTGCCCTCGGGAGAGGTTTAGTCAACGGATCCGCCACATTCAGATCTGTGTGTACTTTGCAAATCTTTATGTCCCCATCTTGGACATGTTCTCGAATAGCGTGAAAACGTAGCTTGATGTGCTTCAGCTTCTTGTGTGACCTTGGTTCTTGCGCATTGGCTATGGCGCCCATGTTATCACAGTAGATAGACATTGGGTTCAGCACACTAGGAACCACACCCAGCTCTGTAATGAACTCTTTCATCCATATCGCTTCTTGTGAAGCCTCCGAAGCAGCCATGTATTCCGATTCAGTTGAAGATCTCGCCACAACGCTTTGCTTTGCACTCCTCCAGCTAATTGCTGCACCATTCAAAGTAAATACGTATCCAGATTGTGATTTAGAATCATCCGGATCGGTGTTCCAACTAGCATCGGTGTAACCATTAACAACGAGTTGTTCATCACCTCCATAAGAAAGAACCATATCCTTCGTTCTTCTCAAGTACTTAAGGATGTTTTTGACCGCTGTCCAATGATCCACTCCTGGATCACTTTGATATCTGCTAGTTAAACTAACATCATATGCAATGTCGGGTCTAGTACATAGCATGGCATACATTAGAGATCCTATGGCTGAGGCATAGGGAGTCTTACTCATCCTTTCTCTATCTTCTGCCGTTGTCGGACTTTGAGTTTTACTCAAGGTCGTATTGGGAAACATGGGTAAGAACCCTTTCTTGCTATCTTCCATTCCAAACCTCTTTAGAACTTTGTCCAAATATGTACTTTGTGACAATGATATTAGGCGTCTCGATCTATCTCTATAAATCTTTATGCCTAATATGTAAGCTGCTTCGCCAAGATCTGTCACATCCCAAGATTTTCCAAATCTTGTAATGTGAAAAATAAATGAATAAAATAAAATTTTGTTTGATTTTCAGGGCCAGAAGAAACTTTTGAATCCAATTGGAAATCTTCAAACCTATTTTGAACAAAGAAATCCTAAAGGGATTAAAAAGATAAATATTTAGTAAAGGAAAAATAAAAATATTTTACTACTACTTTGAAATCTTTTTATAAAGGTTTTGGTTTTCAAAGGGAAAAGAAATATTTAAATAAAGATTATTTTATAGAGCCAAATTAAACCTTGGCCAAGCTTTTGAAATAAAAATGTTTTGTTTTGATTAAAAATAGTAAAGGTTTATTTAAATAAAATAATAAGGAATTAATATCCAAATTTTATTCAAATAAAAGGTTTTACCATTTTAATTAAAACATCAAAACTTATTAAATTATTTTAAATAAGTTTTCTAAGTATTTTATTTTCTTAATTAAAACCTACTGAAGTGTTTTGGTTTTATTTTAGATTTCAAAATAAATATTTTAATAAAACAAATCCTATTTGATTTAATAACTAAGGTCCACTTTAATTAATTATTAATGGAGCCTAAAATAAAAATGTTATTTTATTTTAAACAAGTTTTCCAAGTATCTTTTATTTCAAATAAAACCTGCTGATTTGGTTTTGAAAATATTTGGATTTCAAATGAAGATTTTATTAAATAAATCAAACCCTATTTAATTAAATAACTAAAGGTCCATTTTATTTAATTAATGAATGGATCCTAAAATGAATAAAATATTATTTTATTTTGGGATTTGGTTTATGTTATTAAGCAGAACCAAAAACTCATTACAAGTTTGGAAGTGTTTGAAATGTTTGAATATTTGTTTTGTTGTTTGATTTGTGAATTGATTTTCAAAACAGGAAATAGATTTGGAAAAAGAAAAAGGTTCAGACAGAAAAAAATAGTACAAAGGACCAAGCCCAACAAGGCCCAGCAAACAGCCCAGCCTTCCCCTCCCGAAGAAAACGTTTTGTACTCAGAATCTAACTCAGACAGACGATGACTGGTGGACCTCCCTCTCACTTCTTTTCCCACTGACGACTGGACCCAACTCTCCTGTTCATCCTCCTCACCCGCGCGACCTCTTCTCCCTCCCCCGTCGCCGTTTCCTGCAGTGATTCCGCGACACTAATTCATCTTAACGCAGCCACCATTACCCGCCTTGACCATGCACGTTAAAACGCCAGTGACTCTTCTCTCTTTCCCCTCTGTCGCCCCTCCTCGACACGCCCCCAGGCTGTCGAATTTTGCTCAACCACCCCCTGTCTCCGACGAACAACCGCGACGATTCCGGCGAGCCCAGCCACCGCCTGGCCCCCTCGACCACCCGAGCGTGATCCCCATCTCCCTACGCATCTCCCAGAACCAACCACTCCTCCGCGCGTGCTCTAGAACGCCGACAACAAACACGACAGAGCGTCGCCGTCTTCTGCCGATTCTCCGACGACGTCTCCCCGGTAAAATCCGACCACCCCTCTCTTCCTCGTGGACACGGTGATGATCGTCATGCTCTTGCGAACCTAATGGTGCTATTCGTTTGTCCTAGGGTGCCCCTTATCCTCACCCTCGATGACCTCCTGTACCGCCCGAGACCCAGCTCATCTCCGGTGAGCAATCGCAACTGCCCCCGAGCGCCCCTCGACGGACAAGCCACACGTTGAGAATCAACACGACGCCACGAACGCGGTGAGCTTACTCCCTCCCTTTTTCGCTTCCTGACTCGCTAGCGCCGCCGCCATCTGGCCGCTCTGCCGCTCGCCGTTAACATTTCGCCGCCAGTTCCTGGCTAGTTGATAGGAACCGTTAGATCGTCATCCAGCGGCTAGGAAAGAAAGTGAGCGAAGGGGTATCGAACGATCTGTGCCGTGCGATCAAGTTAGATCCTGCGGCCTGTGTCTGTCGATCCGAGCGAAACAGTATAGACGAATAGGAAACAGCCACGTGGCCTCTGTTTGATTTAAGAAGACAGAATTGATCTATTAGAGTTCCAATTTTGTAAATTGCACAACTTTTGATCCACACGTCCAAAAATTGCAAATTTGGTATCATTGGAATCAGTAGAACAAACCCTAGCCAACCATGCCCTTGGTTTAGCAAATAGTATCTGTTAGAGTGGATGTTTTTGCAGAAACTTTTGTATGCTTGTTAAGAATGTAAAAAATGTTTAAAAATGAATTTGGGGTTAAAATCTTTTGCAATTGGATTGCTTTGAACCTACTGACCCTAGGAAACACTTTGTGGACTCAAAAATGTATTTGGTGAAACAAAATAATGATTCTTTGATTTAAAACCATTTCTAGTCAAATAGAAATGTGGTTTATTTATTAAAAATGGTTTTGGAAGAAAACCTTTGGAAAATGTTTTGATTTAAACTCTCTGACCCTAAAAACAAGATTTTGTGGTTTGAAAATATATTTGGTGAACCCTATAGATTAATGCCTTAGTAAAAATATTTTTACACCACATAAAATGATGCTTTGTTTTGAAAATGGTTTTTGAAGTGAAACCTTTTGCAAATGACTTTGCCACTTTAAAAAATGACCATTAGGTGTTTTAAAATGTTTATGACCCATTAGGAACCACTTTTTCAAACAAAACAAAGCTTGGCATGCTTGCATGCATTACTTTCACTTTGTCATTTTATGTGTTGATTTGCTTGATTGGTAGATTGAGTATGTGCCTTGCTTGGTTGATTTGTAGTGACTTGAAGAGTGTGATTGTTGCAAGGACAAGGAGTGAACCCATACTCTACCAAAAAGGCAAGTGATGCTTCATACTTTTTGTCCCATTACTTTCACTATGCATTAGTGATTTTCTCTAAGTAAAACTTTCATGGATTTTGCTAAGTATAAACCTTGCTATAGGAAACCTAGTAGATGAATCCTTAGTAGGATTTTTCCTAAGTTAAGAATCCTACTACTATCCATCTTAGCCTAGCTAATAGAAAACATGGGTGGAATATATATTCACACTATGGAAAAATATTCTAAGTCTGAGGACTTATGTTTTGTTTAATAAAACAATTAAGTTAATGAATCACCTGGGTGGAATGGTAATTGCTTGGTGGTTTTTGGTTGAGTGGTTACACAAGGCCAGGGGACTGGTGAACCTTGTGTATCTCACTTGTGGATGGCCACCCAGGAACAAAGAGATTTGAGATGTCAAATGTTGAGAAGCTTCAAGTGCAACCACTTGGCAATATGGGCTCTGCCATGATCATATAGGTTGCAAGAACTTAGCCATATGGACAGTTGGTGGTAGTGTTTGATAGGTTGGAGAGCGTCCATTTTGGTCTAAGGGAAGGCTTCTGAAAGATCTTGTCTTGGGAAACCAAGTCTTGTGGGGAAAGTGCACCACCTCTGCAGAGTGTAAAATCTAAGTACTTAGCCATGTCCCTGGTAAAGGACAATTTGAGCATCAAGACATGGAAGCAATCAAGAATCTCATCATTCAAATTTCTAAGTTAAAATCTTGTGGTTTGAACAAGGGTTATTTGAAATCTTCAATCTTGGATTGAGAGATGCCTTGGAAAAGATTTTGTCAAAACAAAAACTTAGTATTTTCAAAATGATAAGGAAAATCTATTTTTTAGCAATGCAAGCCTCAACTCCACTTAGCCAAATGCATATAGATGATAGACTCCACTATACTACCATAGTATCACTTGCCAATACAATTCAAATGTATTGACCCTTGTGGCTGTAACTTGTTATGTTGCAGGTTTGATTGTTTTTAGTGAGGATTGATTGATTAGGATTACAAAGTCTACAACCAACATATCTGCTTTTGGCACTTTGAAGATGAAGGACCCCATGCTTATAGATTTCTGCTGCAATGTAATGTAATAGCCAAATGAGCTATGTAAGATGTAATAAAATTATGTTATTCCTGGTTATAAAGTTGTATTATGACCTTTGTTTCTTGAGATTACATCTTAACTGTGGATGCTAGCTATTGATCCAGGGACTAGCATTGTAAACACAGGGGACACCACCTTATATTGTGTAAAGGTTGGGACACTCAATCTACAAGATCCTTCATTGAAAAACTATTATTCAAATATTCCTTGACACTATTAAGAAGGTCTACATCATTCCCAATCAACAATATGTCATCTACATATAGTATTAAGAATGCTACAGAGCTCCCACTCACTTTCTTGTAAATACAAGCTTCTCCATAAGTTTGTATAAAACCAAAACTTTTGATCACCTTATCAAAACGTTGATTCCAACTTTGGGATGCTTGCTTCAATCCATAGATGGACCGTTGAAGTTTGCATACCTTGTTAGCATCTTTAGGATCGAAAAAACCTTTGGGTTGCATCATATACAACTCTTCATCAATGTATCCATTGAGGAATGCTATTTTGACATCCATCTGCCATATCTCATAATCATAATATGCAGCGATTGCTAACATAATCCTCACAGACTTTAGCTTCGCTACAGGTGAGAAAGTCTCATCGTAGTCAACTCCTTGAATTTGTCGAAACCCTTTTGAGACAAGTCGAGTTTATAGACAGTAACATTACCATCAGCATCTGTTTTCTTCTTGAAAATCCATTTATTCTTGACAGCCTTCCGGCCATCTGGTAAGTCCACCAAAGTCCATACTTGGTTTTCGTACATGGATCCAATCTCGGATTTCATGGCTTCTTGCCATTTATTGGAATCTGGGCTCAGCATCGCTTCCTCATATGTCGCAGGGTCATCGGTGTTGTCCACCAACATGACACTCATAACAGGATCATACCAATATGGAGTGGTACGAGTTCTCGTTGACCTGCGAGGCTCTGTAGCAACTACAACCGAAGTTTCATGATCATCATCATTATCTTCCTCTCTTATTGGTGCAGGCACCACAGGAACTTTTTCCGGTGCTGCGCTACTCGCAATTTCGAGAGAAGGTTCGACAACCTCTTCGAGTTCTACTTTCCTTCCAGTCAGTTCTTTCGAGAGAAATTCCTTCTCTAGAAAGGATCCATTCTTGGCAACGAAGATTTTGCCCTCGGATCTATGATAGAAGGTATACCCAATAGTTTCCTTCGGGTATCCTATGAAGACGCATTTTTCCGCTTTGGGTTCAAGCTTGTCCGGCTGTAACTTCTTTACATAGGCTTCGCATCCCCAAATTTTAAGGAACGACAATCTAGGTTTCTTCCCAAACCATAATTCATACGGTGTCGTTTCAACGGATTTAGATGGTGCCCTATTTAAAGTGAATGCGGATGTTTCTAATGCATAACCCCAAAATGATAGCGGTAAATCTGTAAGTGACATCATAGAACGAACTATATCTAAGAGAGTTCGATTACGACGTTCAGACACACCATTACGTTGTGGTGTTCCCGGTGGTGTCAATTGTGAAAGTATTCCGCATTTCTTCAAATGCTCGCCAAACTCGTAACTTAGATATTCACCTCCACGATTAGAACGTAGGAATTTAATCTTCTTGTTACGTTGATTCTCTACCTCACTTTGAAATTCCTTAAACTTCTCGAAAGTTTCGAACTTATGTTTCATGAAATAGATATACCCATATCTACTCAAATCATCCGTGAAGGTAAGAACATAACGATAACCACCGCGCGGTGCTACACTCATTGGACCACACACATCAGTATGTATGATTTCCAATAAGTCCGTAGCTCGCTCCATCATACCAGAAAATGGAGTCTTAGTCATTTTACCCATCAGACATGCTTCGCATCTTTCAAGTGATTCGAAATCAAGTGATTCAAGAAGTCCATCGGAATGGAGTTTCTTCATACGCTTCACTCCAATGTGACCAAGACGACAGTGCCACATATAGGTCAAGTTATCGCTCGATTTCAAACGTTTAGCCTCAATGTTATTAATATGTGTATTTCCACTATCGAGATTCAATAAGAATAGACCATCTATCAAAGGTGCATCTGCATAAAACATATTACTCATATAAATCGAACAACCATTATTCTCGGACTTAAACAAGTAACCGTCTCGCAATAAACAAGATCTCGATATAATGTTCATGCTTAACGCAGGCACCAAATAACAATTATTTAAGTATAAAACTAATCCCGATGGTAGATGAAGGGGTAGCATGCCGACCGCGATCACATCAACCTTTGATCCGTTTCCCACGTGCATCGTCACCTCGTTCTTCGCTAGCTTCTGTTTATTCTGCAGCACCTGTTTCGAGTTACAAATATGAGAAACCGAACCAGTATCAAATACCCAGGCACTACTACGAGTACTAGTGAGATACACATCAATAACATGTATATCGGATATACCTTTCTTCTTGATGTTCCATTCTTCAAATCCGCCAAGTACTTTGGGCAATTCCGCTTCCAGTGACCTTCTCCCTTGCAGTAAAAGCACTCAGTATCAGGCTTAGGTCCAGCCTTGGTCTTCTTTGTCGGCGCGGTAACTTTCTTACCACCCTTCTTGAAGTGTCCCTTTTGCTTAGACTTGCCTTTCTTGAATTTGGTGGTCTTATTGACCATCAACACTTGGTGCTCTTTCTTGATCTCCACTTCTGCAGATTTCAACATAGCAAAGAGTTCTGGCAACTGCTTGTTCATGTTTTTCATATTGTAGTTCATCACAAAGTTCTTGTAACTTGGTGGTAGTGATTGGAGGACACGGTAAATCCCCAAAGCATTAGGAATCACTATACCCAAGCTTTGAAGTTTGTTTGCGTGCCCAGACATCTTAAGCACATGCTCACTGACGGAGCTGCCCTCTTCCATCTTGCAGTGAAAGAACTTTTCAGAAGCCTCATAGCTCTCAATTGCCGCGTGAGTCTCAAAGATCAATTTGAGATCACGGACAATATCATGTGGGTCTAAATTCTCAAACCTTTTCTGAAGCTCCGATTCTAAACCATACAAGATAGCACACTGAACTGTGGAGTACTGAGTCTTCCGAGCGAGGTAAACATTCTTTACTTCGTCGGCAGCATCAGCTGAAGGCGGGTCACCCAGCGGTGCATCCAGCACATAGGTCAAATTACCAGCTATGAGGACAATCCTCAAATTGCGGAACCAATCCGCGAAGTTGCTTCCATTGTTTTTCAACTTTTCTTTCTCTAGGAACGCATTAAAATTGATGGTAGGGGCCGCCATTGATCTACAACATATTTGCAATAGTTTAGACTAAGTTTATGACAAATTGAGTTCTAATTAATAGTTAAATTAATCTAGTTGAACTCCCACTCAAAACAATATCCCTCACATTGTTTTAGTGATCACACGAACCAAATCCACCACATCAACACCGATCATCACGAGAGTTGATATAGTTTCAATGGCGAACAATCGACATGTTCATCATATCTACTATATGATTCATGCTTTACCTTTCGGTGATCCGTGTTCCGAGACCATGTATGTACATGCTAGTCTCGTCAAGATCAAACCTTAGCTTCCGCATGAGCAAATCTGGCTTGCTCACGTTGTATACACTTGCGGAATCTAACACACCCGATCATCACGTGGTGCTTCGAAACAACAAGCTTTAGCAACGGTGCTAACTAAGGGTGAACACTTTATGACTTGAAATTCATGTGCATGAGGGATCATCTTATAATGCTACCGTCGTTAACTAAGCAATACAAGATGCATAAAGGATTAACATCACATGCAATTCATAATATGTGATATGATATGGCCTTTCTTCTTTGTGCTTCCGATCTCCATCTTCAAGCACGAACATGATCTTGAAGGGAATATGCCCTGAGAGGCAATAATAAAGTGTTTATTATGTGTATTCCAAGTATATGATAGATGTTTATTTTGCATGCTATAATTGTATTAATACGGAAACGTTAATACATGTGTGTTTAATAAACAAACAGAAAGTTCCTAGTTATGCCTCTCTCATAAACTAGCTCGTTGATTAACAAGATGATCAAGGTTTCCTGATCATGGACATTGGATGTTGTTAATAACGGGATCACAACATTAGTGTAATGGTGTGATGAACATTCATCCGAAGTATAGCATTACGATCAAAGTCATTGAGTTTATATTGCTATAACAACTTACGAAGTGATCCTAATCCTTAGACCATGAGATCATGTCAATCACTAACACCGGAAGAGTTTCTTGATAACATCAAATGTCACACCGTAACAGGGTGATTATAAAGATGGATTCGGAACTAATAAAGTGTTATGTTGAGGCTCATGGATCGAGAGTGGAATTTGTTCATCCCGATGACGGATAGATATACTCTGGGCCCTCTCGGTGATATCACATTGATTAGCTTGCAAGCAAGTGATTTGATCACTAGAATGTTATATCACAGGAACGAGAAAAGAGTGCATGTCGGTAACGAGATCAAACTAGGTATGGAGATACCAATGATCGAATCTCGGACATGTAATATATCGTGAAACAAAGGGATTAAGATACTAGCGTAAAAGGTTCCGACGATCACAAGAAAGTCATCGTTGAATGTGTGGGAGTCAGTATGGGTCTCCAGATCCCGCTTCTGATTATTGATCCGAGAGGGGTCTCGATCATGTCCGCATTATTCACGAACCGTAGGGTGACACACATAAGAGACACCGACATCCAATTGGAGCAAATGTTTCATGCCGAAAGAATGAACAAGCGCAGGAATTTATTTCACTAGATACCGAAACAGGTTTTCGGGTGAAATTGCATAAAGTGGTTATGCATGTGAAATAGAATTCTAGCAAGGGTTATTTGTGAATGTTTGTCATTAAAGTAATTGACAAAATTCTGAATAAAATAAAAGAGTTTTATTTAATGAGAGTTTGCATTAAATTTGGTGGAAATTTAATGGGAATTTGAGTGGACTTTTGAGTGGAGGGAATTTAAAGGAGATTTGTGAGTGGAGTGTCCACCCACATGAAGAGGGGAGGGCAACGGGGCATCCCCATGCGCCGGCCACCCCCTTGGGGTTCCCCCCTCCTCCTATAAAAGGAGCCCCCCTCCTCACTTGTCTCTCACACCTCCTCGTGAAGGATCTCTCTCTCCCCCTCTAGAATTTATCCCCCATGGTCTTGGACTAGCGAGATACATGTTCACGGTGGCTATTCGGCAAGAAAGAGTTGTGCTTCCGCTGCATCGCTGGAGCGAGGAGGCGGAGGTTGCTCGGTGCCTCGAACGTGTGTGCGAGCACGGATGCGCTGCTGATTTGCGGCGCTAGGACTTCCTCTCGATCTTGAGATCGGCAAGAGATCGTCTACATCAAACACGAGTTGAACTCGTTAAGCTTTGTCGGTCTTCAAGGGTATGTTATCTACGGATATACATCCGCCCGTTGTTTGTATCTAGTAGATAGATCTTGGTATATAGTTCACATCATAGGATTTTTTTTGTTTTCTATGCTGCGAACCCTACATTGGTATCAGAGCCGGATCTATGCGTAGATACTTTACACGGGTAGTACACATATGAGTATGTGGGCGATGATGATCATGTTGTTGCTCCTTTGTTGTAATTTTGGATATTGGTGGCATAGTGGGATGAAGCGGCCCGGAAAAACTTTACATGTCCTCGCACATGAGACCTGTTCCACGCTTGACATGCAACTAGTTTGCATAAGTGGCTAGCGGGTGTATGTCTCTCCTACTATAGTTAATATCTATTTTGCAAGCGAGTTGTCAACAATTTGATTATCCTCGTTGTGGTTCATGTTCGTAGGTAAGAACGGTTCTATCTCGAAAGCCCTAAGCCACGTAAAACTTGCAATGGATAAATTAGAGGCGTCTAGTTTAGATTGTTGTTGGGCTAGTGTTGTGATATGGTAGTGTTGTAAGTAGAAGTATGAGATGATACTCTTACAACACACATAGCGTGTAAAATCCATAGAACTTGGATTTACACATATAGGTATGATAGTGATCATACCACGATGCACATGATAGAGATCATCTGCGGGAACCATATAATTTCACTAATAAACATATGATGTTTGATAGCATCTTATATTGCTTGTTTAGCGCTTTGTTAGCATAATAAGATGATCCCTCATTTAAATATCAAGATAAGAATGTGTTCTTCCTTTAGTATGCACCTATTATGTTTTCGTCGCTCCAAGACATCACGTGATGATTGGGTGTTCTTGGATCCAGGACCATATTGCAGGTGTAAAACAGTTACACACGCGAATACTAAGGTTCTAACTTGGCGAGCCTAGCATGTACATACATGGCCTCGGAACACGGACCGAAAGGTTAAGCATGAGTCATATAGTTGATATGATGCCCATTTGATGCTCGCCTTTGAAGCTATACCGACTCACGTGATGATCGGACTTGGTGTAGTGGATTTGGTTCATGTAATCACCAAAAAGGCACGAGGGATGTCGTTTTTGAGTGGGAGTTCATTCGTAATATAGATTAGTTGAACTCAATCTATCATACACTTAGTCTAAACTTTACAAATTCTGTTGTAGATGGCACCACCTGCTTTTAATTTCAATGTGTTCATGGAGAAAGAGAAACTAGCAACGAACGGTAGAAACTTTACCGAATGGGCCATGAATTTGAGGATTCTCCTCTCTGCTGCACAAAATAAATATGTGCTAGAAGCGCCGTTAGGCCCCCCACCTTTTGATGATGCCCCTGACGAGGAGAAGAATGTCTATCAGACTCGTCAGGAGGACCACAACTTAGTTCATTGCGGCATATTTTATGGGCTAGAGCCGGAACTTCGAAAGCGTTTCGAAAACGGCAATGCATTTGATACAATGGGTGAGTTGAAAATTATTTTTGACACACATGCTGCTGTAGAGAGATACAACGCTTCAGAAAAGTTCTTTAGCTGCATGATGGAAGAGCACAGCTCCGTTAGTGAGCATGTACTCAAGATTTCGGGTTACGCCGATAAGCTTGTGTCCTTGGGAATATCGATTCCCATTGACTTAGGCATCCATCGTGTTCTGTAGTCTCTGCCACCTAGCTATAAGAGCTTCGTGATGAACTATAATATGCAAAGCATGAAGAAGTCTCTCCCCGAGCTTCTGTCAATGCTTAAAACTGCAGAAGTGGAGATCAAAAAGGAACATCAAGTGTTGATGATCAATAGGAACACTGGTTTCAAGAAAGACAAGAAGGTAAAACGGAAGGGAAGTAAGGGCGGCAAGCGTGTTGCCGCGCCTGAAAAGAAACCCCGAGTTGGACCTAAGTCTGATTCCGAGTGCTACTATTGTAAGGGGACTGGCCACTGGAAGTGCAACTACCCCAAGTATCTGGCAGACAAGAAGGCCGTCAAGGCAAACAAAGGTATATATGATATACATGTTATTGATGTGTACTTGACTAGTGCTCGCAGTAGCACCTGAGTATTTGATATCGGTTCAGTTGCTAATATTTGTAACTCGAATCAGGGGCTGCGGAACAAGCGACCTCTAGCAAGGGGTGAGGTCAAGATGCGTGTCGGCAATGGATCAAGCGTTGATGTGATCGCCGTCGGAACGCTGCCTCTCCACTTACCATCGGGATTAGTTATAAACTTGAATAAATGTTATCTGGTGCCTGCACTGAGCATGAACATTGTATCTGGATCGTGTTTGATGCGAAGTTGTTATTCATTTAAATCCGAGAACAATGGTTGTTCCATTTATATGAATGAAATCTTTTATGGTCATGCATCGATGATGAATGGTTTATTTCTATTAGATCTCGATGATAATGTTACACATATTCATAATGTTGATGCTAAAAGGATTAAACTTAATGATGATATATCCGCATATATGTGGCACTGCCGTCTAGGTCATATTGGCGTTAAACGCATGAAGAAGCTCCATTCGGATGGACTTTTGGAATCACTTGATTATGAATCATTTGATACATGTGAGCCATGCCTTATGGGCAAGATGACTAGAACGTCGTTTTCCGGTTCAATGGAACGGACGACAGATTTATTGGAAATCATACATTCTGATGTATGTGGTCCAATGAGTGTGTCGGCGCGAGGTGGATATCGTTATTTTGTTAATTTCACGGATGATTTGAGTAGATACAGTTATATCTACTTGATGAAACACAAGTCTGAAACCTTTGAAAAGTTCAAGGAATTTCAGAATGAAGTGGAAAATCATCGTAATAGAAAGATCAAATTTCTACGGTCCGACCGTGGAGGTGAGTATCTAAGTTACGAGTTTAGCACTCACATGAAAGAGTGTGGAATTGTTTCACAACTCACACCTGCCGGAACACCACAGCGAAATGGTGTGTCGGAACGTCGTAATCGTACTTTATTAGATATGGTTCGATCTATGATGTCTCTGACGGACTTGCCATTGTCATTTTGGGGTTATGCACTAGAAACTGCTCCATTCACTTTAAATCGGGCACCATCTAAATCCGTTGAAAAGACACCGTATGAATTGTGGTTTGGAAACAAACCTAAGCTGTCATTTCTTAAAGTTTGGGGATGCGATGTTTATGTGAAGAAACTTCAACCGGATAAACTCGAACCCAAAGCGGAAAAATGCGTCTTCATAGGATACCCTAAAGAAACTATTGGGTATTCCTTCTATCACAGATCCGAGGGCAAGGTTTTTGTTACCAAGAATGGATCCTTTCTAGAGAAAGAGTTTCTCGCGAAAGGTGTGAGTAGTCGGAAGGTAGAACTCGAAGAGGTTGTGGAACCTTCTCTTTAAAGTATGGCGAGTAGCGCAGCGCCGGAAGTTGTTCCGGAGTTGGCTCCACCTGTTGAAGAGGGAACTAATGATAATGATCATGAAACTACGAAAGAGAGTACTACCGAACCTCGCAGGTCAAACAGGACGCGTGCAGCTCCCGAGCTGTACGGAAATCCTGTCATGAATTTCATGGTTGACGAAAATGATGACCCTGCGACGTATGAAGAAGCGATGATGAGCCCGGATTCCAACAAATGGTTATAAGCCATGAAATCCGAGATGGAATCCATGTATGAAAATCAAGTTTGGAACTTGGTGGAATTACCTCACGACCGAAAGGCCGTGGAGAACAAATGGATTTTCAAAAGGAAAACTGATGCTGATGGTAATGTGACCGTCTATAAAGCTCGACTTGTCACAAAGGGGTTTCGACAAATTCAAGGAGTTGACTACGATGAGACATTCTCTCCCGTAGCGATGCTAAAGTCAGTTAGGATTATGTTAGCAATTGCTGCATATTTCGATTATGAGATATGGCAGATGGATGTCAACACCGCGTTTCTCAATGGTAATATTGAAGAAGAGTTGTATATGATACAACCAAAGGGTTTTGTCGATCCTAAGGATGCTAACAAGGTGTGCAAGCTTCAGCGATCCATCTATGGATTGAAGCAAGCATCACGAAGTTGGAATCTCCGCTTTGATGAGGTGATCAAAGAGTTTGGATTTGTCCAAACTTATGGAGAAGCTTGTATTTACAAGAAAGTGAGTGGGAGCAATGTGGCATTTCTGATATTATATGTGGATGACATATTATTGATTGGAAATGATATAGATCTTTTAAACAGTGTTAAAAGTTATCTAAACAGCAAATTTTCAATGAAGGACCTAGGTGAAGCGTCATACATATTAGGCATAAAGATCTATAGAGATAGATCTAGGCGCCTAATAGGGCTATCACAAAGTACATACCTTGATAAGATTTTAAAGAAGTTTAAAATAGACGGAAGTAAGAAGGGGTTCTTACCTATGTTGCAAGGCAAGAAATTGAGTAAGACTCAAAGTCCGGCTTCGGCGGAAGAAAGAGAGATAATGGACAAAGTCCCCTATGCTTCAGCCATAGGCTCTATAATGTACGCCATGCTATGTACAAGACCGGATGTGGCACATGCTATTAGTGTGACTAGTAGGTACCAATCGGATCCAGGTTCGGAACACTGGATAGTGTTATGTCGACGCTAGCTTTGACACTGATCCGGATGACTCTAAGTCTCAATACGGATACGTATTTCTCATGAATGACGGAGCGGTTAGTTGGAGGAGCTCCAAACAACCTGTGGTAGAGGGATCAACAACGGAGGCCGAATATGTTGCTGCTTCAGAAGCGGCTCAGGAAGCAGTTTGGATGAAGGAGTTCATATCCGAACTAGGAGTGGTGGCAAACGCGTTGGACCCAATGGTGATCTATTGTGACAACAATGGTGCCATTGCCAATGCCAAAGAGCCAAGGTCTCACAAGCATTCCAAGCATATTAAGCGCTGGTTTCACTCCATCCGCGAGCATGTCAAGGATGGAGATATAAAGATTTATAAAGTACATACGGATCTCAATGTAGCAGATCCGTTGACTAAAACTCTCCCTAGAGCAAAACATGATCAACACCAGAACTCAATGGGTGTTAGATTTATCACTATGTAACTAGATTATTGTCTCTAGTGCAAGTGGGAGACTGAAGGGAATATGCCCTGAGAGGCAATAATAAAGTGTTTATTATGTGTATTCCAAGTATATGATAGACGTTTATTTTGCATGCTATAATTGTATTAATACGGAAACGTTAATACATGTGTGTTTAATAAACAAACAGAAAGTTCCTAGTTATGCCTCTCTCATTAACTAGCTCGTTGATTAACAAGATGATCAAGGTTTCCTGATCATGGACATTGGATGTTGTTAATAACGGGATCACAACATTAGTGTAATGGTGTGATGAACATTCATCTGAAGTATAGCATTACGATCAAAGTCATTGAGTTTATATTGCTATAACAACTTACGAAGTGATCATAATCCTTAGACCATGAGATCATGTCAATCACTAACACCGGAAGAGTTTCTTGATAACATCAAACGTCACACCGTAACAGGGTGATTATAAAGATGGATTCAGAACTAATAAAGTGTTATGTTGAGGCTCATGGATCGAGAGTGGAATTTGTTCATCCCGATGACGGATAGATATACTCTGGGCCCTCTCGGTGATATCACATTGATTAGCTTGCAAGCAAGTGATTTGATCACTAGAACGTTATATCATAGGAACGAGAAAAGAGTGCATGTCGGTAACGAGATCAAACTAGGTATGGAGATACCGATGATCGAATCTCGGACATGTAATATATCGTGAAACAAAGGGATTAATATACTAGCGTAAAAGGTTCCGACGATCACAAGAAAGTCATCGTTGAATGTGTGGGAGTCAGTATGGGTCTCCAGATCCCGCTTCTGATTATTGATCCGAGAGGGGTCGATCATGTCCGCATTATTCACGAACCGTAGGGTGACACACTTAAGAGACACCGACATCCAATTGGAGCAAATGTTTCATGCCGAAAGAATGAACAAGCGTAGGAATTTATTTCACTAGATACCGAAACAGGTTTTCGGGTGAAATTGCATAAAGTGGTTATGCATGTGAAATAGAATTCTAGCAAGGGGTTATTTGTGAATGTTTGTCATTAAAGTAATTGACAAAATTCTGAATAAAATAAAAGAGTTTTATTTAATGAGAGTTTGCATTAAATTTGGTGGAAATTTAATGGGAATTTGAGTGGACTTTTGAGTGGAGGGAATTTAAAGGAGATTTGTGAGTGGAGTGTCCACCCACATGAAGAGGGGAGGGCAAGGGGGCAGCCCCATGCGCCGGCCACCCCCTTGGGGTTCCCCCTCCTCCTATAAAAGGAGCCCCCCTCCTCACTTGTCTCTCACACCTCCTCGTGAAGGATCTCTCTCCCCCTCTAGAATTATCCCCCATGGTCTCGGACTAGCGAGATACATGTTCCTGGTGGCTATTCGGCAAGAAAGAGTTGTGCTTCCGCTGCATCGCTGGAGCGAGGAGGCGGAGGTTGCTCAGTGCCTCGAACGTGTGTGCGAGCACGGATGCGCTGCTGATTTGCGGCGCTAGGACTTCCTCTCGATCTTGAGATCGGCAAGAGATCGTCTACATCAACCACGAGTTGAACTCGTTAAGCTTTGTCGGTCTTCAAGGGTATGTTCTCTACGGATATACATCCGCCCGTTGTTTGTATCTAGTAGATAGATCTTGGTATATAGTTCACATCGTAGGAATTTTTTTTGTTTTCTATGCTGCGAACCCTACAGATCTCCATCATCACCGGCATTGCATCAAGGTCAATGACGCTTCTCCATGGTTGTCGTCCACCGGCTTCAACTATTACAACTACTTTGAATAGACACGCGGGTCTTAACATAAATTAAAGACAACCATATGGCTCCTGCCGGTTGCCAACTTACAATAAGGATCATTCCATACATCAAATATAATCACAATCATGGCCATATCACATCACTGCACACCCCTGCAAAACAAAGTTAGACGCCTCTACTTTCTTTGCATGTTTTACGTGGTTTGGGGCTTTCAATAAGTGTCGTTCTAACTTACGAACAAGAACCACAACATTGATACTATAATTGTTAATCACCCGTTGTAAATTGAATCTTAACTATGCTGGGAGAAACAGGCACCCGCAAAGCCACTTATGCAATACAAGTTGCATGTCAAGCATGGAGCAAGTCTCATGAACGATGTCATGTAAGGTTAGCCCGGGTCGCTTCATCCCAACATCCCGCAAGATGCAAAGTACACAAGAAGCAATCAAAAATAAAAGCATCAACGCCCACAATGACCATTGTGTTCTACTCGTGCAACAGATCTACATATAGATACGGCTCTGATACCACTGTAGGGTTTCGTAGCATGGAAAACAAAATTTTCTATCGCGTACAAACAAACAAGCCAAGATCTATCTACTAGATTGTAGCAACGAGTCGATGGAATAACTCACCCTCGAAGATTCCAAAGTGTTTAATGAGAGCGGATTCTCGTGGGTGATGTAGTCGTATTCTTCCCGATCTCAAGATCGCGTAGACGATCCTTCCGGCGTTGCGTTCCGGCAGCGCTCCCACAGTCAGTCACATGTTCGGTACTCGACGAAGACCTTCCTCTCCCTTGTTCCAGCAGGCAGCGGAGGTTGTAGCACTCTCCTCGCGATTCCGGCAGCACAACGGCGTGGTACCGGAAGTAGAGGGGAGATCTCGCAGGGCTTCGCCTTAAGCCGGAGCGAGTATGGTGGACTATGAGAGAGCCCTCGGCGATCCAGGGTTTAGACACACCGAGGAAGAGGTGCTAGGGCCGGCGGCTAGGGCTTGGAGGTGCCCAAGTCGGCGGCTAGGGGAGAAACCCTAGGGGGCGGCGGCGGCTATGGAGGGCGGCGGCTAGGGTTTAGAGGTAGGGATCTTGTGTGCTAGGAGGGGCAGCCCTGCCCCTCCCTTTATAGGTGGGAGGCGCGGACAAGGGGAGGGGAGTCTCTTCCCAACTCGGCTTCAAGGTGGGACGGCGGTGGAGGGGAGGAACTCCTCCCCCAACTCAGTTTCCACCTCCCTCTCCACTTCCCAAAATAGCCGTTTGACTTTCAAATTGGCGTTTGACTTTTTGAAACTAGGATTTGATTAAACCCTTTATTTTGTTCAGCGATGACACCTAGTACATGATGCAATCATACCAACTTGATATAACACATTCATGTACCCTTCCCCCTTGGAGTGCCGGACATTCCGGAACCTTCTAGAACATTCCCGATGAAAACACCGGAACCATTCTCCAACTCCGAAACAGGGCTTTCCTTATATGAATCTTATTCTCCGGACCATTCCGGATCTCATCGTGATATCCCGGATCCCATCCGAGACTCCGAACAACATTGGGTCTCTTTCTCATCATTCCATAACTACTCAAACAACGTCGAATCCTTAAGTGTGTCTCCCTACGGTTCGTGAATTATGCGGACATGATCGAGACACTTCTCCGAACAATAACCAATAGAGGAATCTGGAAATTCATATGGATCCCACATATTTCTACGATTACTTTGCGATCGAATGAACCACTTACATACGATACCAATTTCCCTTTGTCTCACGATAATTTACTTATCTGAGGTTATGATCGTCGGTATCTCTGCATACCTAGTTCAACCTTGTTACTGATAAGTACTCTTTTCTTGTTCCCGTGATATGTGATCCCTTGTGAGCCAGTCACATGCTTGCAAGCTAATTGGATGACATTTCACCGAGAGGGCCCAGAGTATATCTATCCGTCATATGGATGGACAAATTCCACTCTTGATCCATGTGTCTCAACCAATACTTTCCGAACACTCAATGCCACATTTATAGCCACCCAGTTACGGTGTGGTGTTTGATGTCATCAAAGCATCCATCCGGTAAAGGTGATATGCATGATCTCATGGTCGAAGGAATTAGGTTACTATGTATCAGAAAGCATATAGCAATTGAACTATTAAAATGACTTGATCTTTATGCTACGCTTATCTATAGGAGTATGTCCACCATATCATTCTCCTAACGATATGATCTTGTTGTTAATAACATCTCAATGTTCATGATAGGGAAACCACAATCATTTATTAACCAACAAGCTAGTATTATAAAGAGGCTTTACTAGGGACTCTATTTAAGTTTACAAATCACACAGGTATTAATGTTTCCTTGTTAATAATATTATAGCATGAATGTAAACATTTATCATAAACACAAAGATATAATAATAACTACATTTATTATTGCCTCTAGGGCATATCTCCAACAGGAATAGCTCCAGTTAATAAGACCTTTAGACATTGTGTTAAGCTTATGGAAGAGGTTTAGGTAGGGGTCGGAGTGCCCAGATGGTATGCTCCAAGCTTGGGAGGCGAGGTCATCAAACCCGGGGATGCTAGTCCAAAAAATCTCAAACTTGAAGCTTCTTGGCCTTCTAGGGCCACAATCATTAGCAAGGAGAAGTGGGCAATGGTCGGAGAGGGCCGAAGAGAGCGTGTTGAGGACATGGCCGCTGAAATGGTGGTCCCATTCGGAGTTGGAGAAGAAGGCATCGAGTTTACTCATGGTTGGGTTTTTCCTCTCATTGCTCCAAGTGAATATCCTATTTTGGAGTGGTATTTCTTTGAGATCACAAGATTGAAGGGCGTTGCAGAACCTATTCAGCCGTCTACGATTTACATTCCTCTTGTTCTTGTCCCTAGTGTTGAGTAACATATTGTACTAGGTATAGGTCCCCGGTGTTTTGTCAGGGTTGTACCTGTAATTGTACATGTGTCCGTCTATATATACATGAGCAGCCGGCCCAATTGGTGCTGTGCAATCTCCAATTCCCTTCTACATGGTATCAGAGACCCTCTGGTCCCTGACCTAGCCGCCGCCCCCTCTCTACCCTAGGGCGCCGCCGGCCCTCCCTCAAGCCGCCGCCCCCTCCCTTCCTAGGGCGCCGCCGAACCCTCCCTCTAGCCGCCGCCCCCTCCCTCCCCTAGGGCGCCACCGGCTCCTCCCTCCCAAACCCTAGCCGCCACCCACCACCGCCGCCGCTTCCGCCATGGCCGGGTTCTCCTCCTCTGGCCCCTCCGATCCCTTCAACTCCTCTCGCTCCGGCAGCAGCAACCCCTTCGCCGGGCCCTCCTTTGCCGTCATCCGTGACATCCCCATCGCCGAGCGCGTGCCGGTGAAGCTCTCCACCACCGCTGCCAACTTCTTCCCGTGGAAGACGTACTTCAGGCTGCTCTTCCGCGAGTATGATCTCCTCGACCACGTCGATGGCACCATCGACCTCCTCGCCATGCCGCACGACCCTGAGTGGCTCGCGATCGATGCCACCATCATCCGCTGGTTTTACCAGACCGTCTCCAACGACATCTTCCGCACCGTCGTCCGGGACGGCGACACCGCGCACACGGTATGGGAGAAAATCATCGGCCTCTTCACCGACAACAAGATCCAGCGGGTCACCTTCCTCCAGCAGGAGTTCTTCGGCACCCACCAGAACGACCACTCTCTCGACGAGTATGTTCTCAAGCTGAAGAGCCTCTCCGACGAACTTCACGACTTGGAGTTTCCGATCGACGACAAGATCATGCTCTCCACCCTGTCGGCAGGTCTCGGCGAGGATCTCAGCAACGCTGCCTCCAATCTCACGCTCCTCACCACGCCCTCCTTTGATCAGGCCGTTGCCTACCTGCGCCTTGAGGAGCGCCGCCTCAAGCATCTCCGGGCTCGGGCGGCTCACACCGCCTTCGTCGCTGGCCTCTCACGCGGCGCGCCCGCTCTCGCCTCCGCGCCTCGCCCTATGGGTCCGCCTCCGGGCTTCTACACCCAGCCGCGCCCGCCCCCTCCCCCCGCCACCGGCGGTGGTGGTACCGGCGGTGGTCGTCGCGGGCGTCGTCGCGGGCGGTGGTGGCAACGGCGGCGGCTATGGTGGCGCCAACGCCACCGCCCCCGCGCCTCTTCCACCCCAGCACGCCGCCCCCACTCCGCCGTGGCTCGCGGGTCACAACCAGTGGACCGGGGTCGTCCATGCCTACTCCATGCCCTGTCGCGCGCTCCCTACCCGGGAATCATGGGGACGCGTCCGGCCACCCACCAGGCCTTCTACGCGGCGCCCCAACCCGCCGTCACGTCGAGCTACGACGCCGCCCCAGGCTACGGTGCCGCGCCCTACTCCGCCCCGGCCTACGCCGCGCCCCTGAGCTCGGCCCCGTGGGACCCCGCGCTCCTGACCGCCCTCGAGAGAGCCCCCACCGCTGGGGCGTATGGTGGCGGTGGCAACTGGTTCATGGACACCGGCGCCTCCGCGCATATGGCCGCGCACCCCGGTACCCTCTCTTCTTCTACACCCTCCTCCACCTCCTCTCGCATCATCGTTGGCAACGGTCATGCGCTTCCCATTACTCACACCGGTTCCGTCTCTTTTCCCTCCACTTCCACTCCTCTCTCTCTAAATAACGTTCTTGTTTCTCCTGCCTTGATTAAAAATCTTGTTTCCATTAAATCTTTCTGTCGTGATAATCCTGTGACTGTGGAATTTGACGCCTTTGGTTTCTCTGTCAAGGATGGTCGTACTCGGATGCTCCTCCACCGATGTGACAGCCCCGGCGATCTGTACCCTGTTGGTTCGGCCTCCACCACCGCCAGCAGCTCACTCGCCCTCTCCACCGGTGTCAATCTCTGGCACGCTCGCCTCGGCCATCCTAGCTCCGCCGCTCTACGTCAAATAATGCAAGGCTTTTCCTTTACCTGTAATAAAACGGATGCCCACTCTTGTGAAGCATGTCGTCTAGGCAAACATGTTCGCCTCCCGTTTAGTTCCTCCTCCACAGTCACATCTTTTCTGTTTCAACTTATTCATAGTGATGTTTGGACCTCGCCTGTTCCCAGTAATTCTGGTTATAATTATTATCTTGTGATTTTAGATGATCACTCTCATCTTGTATGGACGTTTCCTCTTCGTCGCAAATCCGACGTTGCCGCCACTCTCACCGCGTTTTTCGCCTTCGTTTACACTCAGTTCGGTCGCCCTATTCACACCTTACAAACTGACAACGGCAAAGAGTTCGACAACATCACTATTCGCTTACTTCTCGCCGCCCATGGCGCCATCTTCCGCCTCACGTGTCCCTACACTTCCCCACAGAACGGTCGTGCTGAACGGATGCTTCGTACTCTCAACGACTGCGTCCGCACCCTTCTGTTCCACGCCCACATGCCCCCACGGTTCTGGAGGGATGCTCTTGCCATGGCGACTCTCCTCGTCAACATCCGCCCGTGTCGTGTGCGTTGGTCTTACACGCCGCATCACCTCCTCTACGGTGTGCCGCCCGCCTATGATGACCTATGCATCTTCGGCTGCAAGTGTTATCCTAACACTGCTGCTACCGCCGCGCACAAGCTTGCGCCTCACTCTCTCCCTTGTGTGTTTTTAGGCTACCCCGCCAACACCAAGGGCTACCGCTGCTACGACCCGGTCTCACATCGCGTCCTCACCTCCCGGCACGTGTACTTTGACGAGTTGTCTTTTCCGTTTTAGCAGGGACTCTTGGCGACGCCTCCGCTGACGCCCCCGGCGCCCGCTGGCCCCTCTGTGGCCAGACCCGCGCGCCGCCGACTGCGCGCGGCGGCCCCAGCGGCCCCCCTGCGTCGGCCCCGCCTGGTCCCGCGGCGCCCCCGTCACCCGCGGTGCCCCCGTAGCCCGCGGCGCCCCCGTTGCCCCCTCCTGCGACGCCTCCGGCGCCATCGACCAGCTCGAGCGCCTCCTCGTCACCTGCTTCATCGGCCACCTCGGTGCCCGCCTCACCTCCCGTCACTGCGGCTCCTGCGCCCATGCTCACCCGAGCACGTGAGGGAGTGCGGCAGCCGTCTACGCGCTACCCCGCCGACCAGTGGGCCTTCTAGGCCAGCGGGAACAGTGTCCTGCCGCATGACGGCAGGGCGCTGTCGTCCCGCGAGGGGGAGGCGCCCTCCCCGCTGCCGAGTGTGCCGTCCACCTCCGCTCTCTCGCTGGTGCCCACCTCGGCTCGCGCCGCTTTGCGCGACCCGCACTGGCGCGCCGCCATGCAGGAGGAGTATAATGCGCTGCAGCGTAACCGGACCTGGGAGCTGGTTCCCCGGCCCCCTCGAGTCAACGTCATCACCGGCAAGTGGGTCTTCAAGCACAAGCTCGGCTCCGATGGTACTCTCGAGCGCTACAAGGCGCGCTGGGTCGTACGCGGCTTTCGGCAACGCGTGGGTGTCGACTTCACGGATACGTTTGCCCCGGTTGTCAAACCGGGCACGATCCGCACGGTACTGCACCTCGCCGCTTCTTGAGCGTGGCCGGTGCATCAGATGGACGTCTCCAACGCCTTCCTCCATGGCCACCTCTCGGAGCAGATCTACTGTCAGCATCCCATTGGCTTCGTCGACGCCGAGCGCCCCGATGACGTGTGCTTGCTCTCTCGGTCCTTGTATGGACTGAAGCAGGCGCCCCGCGCCTGGTACCAGCGCATCGCCGTGTTTCTGCATCATCTCGGCTTCCGCTCCACGCGTTCCGATGCGTCGTTGTTCGTCTACCAGACCGGCAACGACATGGCCTACCTGCTGCTTTACGTCGACGACATCATCCTGACGGCATCCACCGCTGGTCTTCTTCGACAGCTCACCGACAGTCTTCATGCTGAGTTCGCGTTGAAGGACCTCGGCCCGCTCCACTACTTCCTCGGCATCGAGGTTGTCCGGCGTGCGGACGGGTTCTTTCTTCATCAGAAGAAGTACGCCCGTGAGCTTCTCGAGCGTGCATGGATGCTTAATTGTAATCCTGCGCCTACTCCTGTCGACACGAAGGCCAAGCTTTCAGCCAGTGATGGATCGCTGGCCTCCGACGCCCCGTTCTACCGCTCCATCGTAGGCGCCCTCCAGTACTTGACGTTGACACGTCCGGAGCTCCAGTACGTTGTGCAGCAGGTGTGCTTGCACATGCATGCTCCTCGGGATCCGCTTCATCTGTGGCACCCTAGGCTACGGCCTGTCGTTGTATGCCTCGCCCTCGACATCGACCGACCTCGTCGCCTACTAGGACGCGGACTGGGCGGGCTGCCCGGACACGCGGTGCTCCACCAGCGGCTACTGCGTCTACCTTGGCTCGTCGCTCGTATCTTGGTCCTCCAAGAGGCAGCCCACCGTGTCTCGCTCCAGTGCCAAGGCCGAGTACCGCGCCGTGGCTAATGTTGTGGCTGAGTGCACGTGGCTTCGCCAGCTTCTCTCCGAGCTCTCTTGTCCCGTTGACAAGGCTACGGTGGTCTTCTGCGACAACGTGTCGGCCGTCTACCTCTCCGCCAACCCCGTTCATCATCGGCACACCAAGCACATCGAGTTGAACATCCACTTTGTTCGTGAGCAAGTTGCCCTCGGTCACGTTCGAGTTCGTCACGTACCGACGTCTCAGCAGTTTGCCGATATCATGACGAAGAGATTACCGTCCATGACTTTTCCTGAGTTTCGCTCCAGTCTATGTGTCGGTGCCGACCCTTCGACTGCGGGGGTGTTGAGTAACATATTGTACTAGGTATAAATCCCGTGTTTTGTCAGGATTGTACCTGTAATTGTACATGTGTCCGTCTATATATACATGAGAAGCCGGCCGCTGTGCAATCTTCAATTCCCTTCTACACCTAGCACGGTAGATTTTGTTGAAGTCGCCAAGGGCAAGCCATTTGGTTCCCCTTGCGGGCTTTTGAGTGATCAATTCGGCGAAGAAGTCATCCTTGCGTGCATAAGCGGTAGGGCCGTAGACGGTAGTGAAATTGAACGATGATCCGGTCTGGATGATAAGGATCGAGGCCGATAGACAAAACTCCGTGATCACAATGTTGGATACTTGCACCACTGCCTCATCCCAAAGCATAAGGATGCCACCTTAGTGCCGGTGGCCAGGCGCTGCGCAAAACTCTTTAGCCTACTACCTCCGAGAAAGCACGCGGTGAATTGGTACACATCATCGAGCTTGGTTTCTTGCAAGCAAACAAGATGGAAAGAGGAGGAGGCGATAATCTCGTGAACAGTTGCTTGCCTATCTGGGTCGTTTAGACCGCGGACGTTCCAACACAGCAGGGAGATGTTGTCACTCATCTGGACACATGCAACTCATGGCCACAGGCAGGACACAGGGCCCAAACGAGGTGTGCTTCGGTCCCTCCCCTAAACTTAAGCTGCATGGTCCATTTTATTTTTTTATCTGTTGAAACCCATATCGAGACTACGTATATCTCCGTATATGTGTACTCGGTCGAACTGGGTATAATCCAGGTTTCGGTCGGCTGATCCCACCTCCCATTATCGCGATCTATGGCTTTGCATGTCATATTTTAATTTTTTTTATTGTTGTTATATAACTTTTGATTTTCGCCTTCCGCTAGCACATGAGTATACGTATCCGGTGAGTATACGTCTAAGGACTTTGTGTGGGTTCGTACGGTCCTCTAAACAATCGTATCAAGAAAGTTTAAAAGAGGAGGGGGGGGGGGGGGGGGGGGGGGGGACCGAAGCAAAAGTGGGCCCAAACATCTTGAGCACAAACGGGGAATAGCAGCTTAAACATTGAAACAAGTGAAAATCTCTGGCAGAGCAAATTCAGGGACACACGAGACACTACCAGTACACACCCAACAAGCATGAACAAATCTAACATGCTGAACCTGATCGACTCAAATGCTATGCTGCAAGGAAAGTAATCAGGCATTGTCCACGCTGATATCCTGCACTGCTTCGAACTGCTCCAGGGCAGAAGCTCCGCCCCTGGACATCATGGCCCTCTCCACCTCGCTGCACCTGTCATCATCCAGCTTGAACATAGCCCTTAGGGCGCGAACCGTCTCGGCAGTGGCCTGGTCCTTGAACAGCCCCACGAACTCTTCCAGCACTAGTCGGTGACGATCTGGCTATCCTTGATGATGCCCAGGTCAGCTTCCTTTGCCGCCGGCCTAGCCTTCCGTTGTGCCCGCAGTCGGTTGCTCGAGCAGCGGAAGGTCAAGACACACACACACCCAAAAAAAAAAAACAGAAAAAACAAAACAGAAAGCAATGCTAACAACAGCAGCAGCAGATCGACTAGGGCCCAGACAGGAGGGGCGTGGCTGCCGCGGCAAAGAGCCGATCCAGGCCAGCGGGAACGGAGGCTGCTGTGGAGGCGGCGGCACTGCCCACTAGGAAATTGCCTACTTGCATATGAGATCTGACGTGATGCAAGGACCACTTGCATTGCCGTGTAAGCCTATCTCCTCGTGGCTGTCTACGTGGTGAATCTTTTTATTCATCGCTAATACGTTTCCCAACTTAGCAGACTATGAGTATGTCTAGACTCTGAGGTATAACCGCCTCTGGTATCAATCACCTCGTGTTTATAGAAAAGAAAGCATCCATCTGCCTCAGTCAAGTTCAATGTGTACGTTTCAGTCACGATCACTGAAAGAGAAAACTAGTATTTGGCTGGGTCGCAGACTCTGAATTTAACACCTAGACCTCTAGCTCACCTATCTAGTTCATCTTTTTCTTTGGAAACGGAGTAGCTCATGGAGACCATGCAACTAGTCAATCATCAAGGGGATCGATCGAATCGAATGGTGGCCAGTGTTAGCGCAGTAGCGTCAGGAACTGTTGCGCGATCACATGATCGGGACGTGCTGCAGATCTTCTCGACTCTCTACTCTACCTGGCAAACGATCTGTGCCCGGCCGTAATTTCACACACCTGTATCACTGTATGGCTGCCAGCAGATCAGGCCTTAGCCTGGATCAGCGTCTTGGCAGCAGATCAGCTCCTGCATCTACTCTACCCATCTAGCGACTAGCGCGCTCATTGCGTTTTCCCTCCACAACCACAACTCGAGTGAAACCTTCCAGATGATCCATAGTTTCGTATGCGTCGGTCTACCCAGCGGGCAGCGGCGCGTACGGTTTCTCCGAGCAGGTCGAACCCGGAGACCGTGAACGCCATCTCGACAGCGACACACGACGCTTGGACTCTTGGCAGAAAAACTGCACGTCCACGTACACATCGACGGGAAACAGTAATCCGCCAAGAAAGAAAAGGAACTGCGGCGGCTTGAGGGGTTCTGTTTGCCTCTGAATCTGCAAGGATCGTGCCATTCCATTGTTGCAGTTTAATTACCGGGAAGCTTGTCCGGTGCCGACCTGTCCCAAGCTTTCCAGCTGCACGGCTAGTCGGCTACACCGCAGATCTTTGGCAGCGCAATACGTGGAAGAGAAATAGTTTTATGCTAATGATACAACGTCTCTGTCAATGAGCGAATTAGCTAAAGGAAGAAAATGACGAGGCTGACACGTACGGAGAAGGTAAATCTGTATTTTAGCACCACAATTTGCTTGCTCATTGCACATGATTGGGTCCAACACTGGAATATCTATGGCTGGGTCTCCAGAGACTCGATATTTTTCGGTCCGACTTTTGCTATCTCGTGTTGTGGAGTGGATCGGAGTAAGTTAGTGATTTGGGTGCCCTTGGTTGTCCGATCAACATGCTAGTGAGTAGTGACACTACAGGAATGGGAAGCTACGCCGACAGCCGGTCGCTATGCCGACGGCCAAACGTCGGGGCCGTCGGGGTAGCCATCGTCCAGGCCAGCGCCGACAAGCAGCCGTCGGCATAAAATTTCCCTCGGCATATTCTATGCTACGCCGACGGCTGCCCTGGGCGTAGCATACGCCGACGGCTGCCCTCGGCGTAGCTATTTTTTATTTTATCTCATTAAACTTTGAAAAATCATAACTAAATCATTCTAATTCGGGAAAATACAAATAATATATCAAAATTTGCAGAAAAATAAGACTTATCTATCTACACTCAAATATTACACATTTATAAATAAAAATTAAGTAAAATATAAAATATTATATATAGTTTAAAACGGGCATAAAAAATTCAAAAACGATCGAAACAATGCGAAACCTTCGCGTGGTGTTATATTATGTGACATAGTTAGAAGGAAAAATATCAAACTTGGTATATTAATTATGTATCAAAGAAACCTTCACAAAATGACCTATCTCATTCGAGGTTTCTTGGCTTTCGGGTCAAATGACCAATGTTATGGCTAGAATCAAGACATAGTTTGTGATAATATGCCCATATTGTGCATACACATGTATCATGGAATGACGAACAATGTTGCAGGAGGAAGTTTTCCTTTTCGTCGCACCAAAAAGCCATTTCCCATTTTCCGATCATAAAAAACAGACGGTTTTGTGAAGCAACCACCAAATGGCTAATTTAAAATACTACCACCACATTTTATAAAAATACTATACCACCTTATACAGACAATGTACCAACAGGGGATCCGAAACCTTTCCGTCCACCTTTGGTGAAAAACACAAATTCCTGCCGAATCGGTATGAAGTGGGTCAGATATGAACTACAGGTACATGATCCGATGCTCATGTTTTTTTACAAAAATTAATTTTAGGTTCACAATATGCTATTTTATCAAAGATCCAATGCAAGTTTAGCGAGGCTCGGCCCCGAGCTAAGAATCTTTATGTCCGTCGTTCGACAAAGTTTGACGGTTGTTTAAAACAGGCATAAAAATTCAAAAACGATCGAAACAATGCAAAACCTTCGCGTGGTGTCATATTATGTGACATAGTTATAAGGAAAAATAGCAAACTTGATATATTGATTATGTCTCAAAGAAACCTTCACAAAATGACCTATCTCATTCGAGGTTTCTTGGCTTTCGGGTCAAATGACCAATATTATGGCTAGAATCAAGGCATAGTTTGTGATAATGGGCCCATATTATGCATAAACATGCATCATAGGATGGCGAACAATGTTGCGGGAGGAAGTTTTCCTTTTCGTCGCACCAAAAAGCCATTTTCTATTTTCCGAGCATAAAAGCAGACGGTTTTGTGAAGCAACCACCAAATGGCTAATTCAAAATACTACCACCACATTTTACAAAAATACTATACCACCTTATATGGACAATGTCCCAACAGGGGATCTGAATCCTTTCTGTCCACCTTTGGTGAAAAAGACAAATTTCTGCCGAATCGGTAGGAAGTGGGTCAGATATGAACTACAGGTACATGATCCGATGCTCATGTTTTTTTACAAAAATCATTTTTAGGTTCACAATATGCTATTTTATCAAAGATCCAATGAAATTTTAGCGAGGCTCGGCCCCGATCTAAGAATCTTTATGTCCGTCGTTCGATAAAGTTTGACGATAGTTTAAAACGGGCATAAAAAAATCAAAAACGATCGAAACAATGTGAAACCTTCGTGTGGTGTCATATTATGTGACATAGTTATAAGGAAAAATATCAAACTTGATATATTGATTATGTATCAAAAAAAACTTCACAAAATGACCTATCTCATTCTAGGTTTCTTGGCTTTCGGGTCAAATGACCAATGTTATGGCTAGAATCAAGGCATAGTTTGTGATAATGTGCCCATATTATGCATACACATGCATCATGGGATGGAGAACAATGTTGTAGGAGGAAGTTTTCCTTTTCGTCGCACCAAAAAGCCATTTTCTATTTTCCGAGCATAAAAAACGAACGGTTTTGTGAAGCAACCACCAAATGGCTAATTCAAAATACTACCACCACATTTTATAAAAATACTATACCACCTTATATGGACAATGTCCCAACAGGGAGATCCAAAACCTTTCCGTCCACCTTTGGTGAAAAAGACAAATTCATGCCGAATCGGTAGGAAGTGGGTCTGATATGAACTACAGGTACATGATCAGATGCTCATGTTTTTTTACGAAAATCATTTTTAGGTTCACAATATGCTATTTTATCAAAGATCCAATGAAAGTTTAGCGAGGCTCGGCCCCGAGCTAAGAATCTTTATGTCCGCCGTTCGACAAAGTTTGACGATAGTTTAAAACGGGCATAAAAAATTCAAAAACGATCGAAACAATGCGAAAGCTTCGCGTGGTGTCATATTATGTGACATAGTTATAAGGAAAATAAGCAAACCGTATATATTGATTATGTCTCAAAAAACCTTCACAAAATGACCTATCTCATTCGAGGTTTCTTGGCTTTCGGGTCAAATGACCAATGTTATGGCTAGAATCAAGGCATAGTTTGTGATAATGTGCCCATATTATGCATACACATGCATCATGGGATGGCGAACAATGTTGCAGGAGGAAGTTTTCCTTTTCGTCGCACCAAAAAGCCATTTTCTATTTTCCGAGCATAAAAAACGGATGGTTTTGTGAAGCAACCACCAAATGGCTAATTCAAAATGTAGGGTTTCGTAGCATGGAAAACAAAAAAAATTCTACCGCATACAAACAAACAAGCCAAGATCTATCTACTAGATTGTAGCAACGAGTCGATGGAATAACTCACCCTCGAAGATTCCAAAGTGTTTAACGAGAGCGGATTCTCGTGGGTGATGTAGTCGTACTCTTTCCGATCTCAAGATCGCGTAGACGATCCTTCCGGCGCTGCGTTCCGGCAGTGCTCCCGCAGTCGGTCACACGTTCGGTACTCGACGAAGACCTTCCTCTCCCTTGTTCCAGCAGGCAGCGGAGGTTGTAGCACTCTCCTCGCGATTCCGGCAGCACAACGGCGTGGTACCGGAAGTAGAGGGGAGATCTCGCAGGGCTTCGCCTTAAGCCGGAGCGAGTATGGTGGACTATGAGAGAGCCCTCGGTGATCTAGGGTTTAGACACACCAAGGAGGGGGCAAGCCGGCGGCTAGGTTTTAGCTAGGCGGCGGCGGTAGCAGGAGGTGGCGGCGTCGGGGCTAGGGTTTTGGGTGGAGACCTTGTGTGCTAGGAGGGGCAGGTGCCCCTCCTTATATAGGTGGAGGGGCCGCGCCAGGGGAGGGGAGTCCCTCCCCAACTCGTTTTCCCGAGGGGGCCTGCGGTGGAGGGGAGGAACTCCTCCCCAACTCGGTTTCCACCTTCCCCTCCACTTCCCAAAATAGCCGTTTGACTTTTCAAATTGGCGTTTGACTTTTCAAACTAGGATTTGATTAAACCCTTTATTTTGTTCAGCGATGACACCTAGTACATGATGCAATCATTCCAACTTGGTATGACACATTCATGTACCCTTCCCCTTCGGAGTGCCGGACCTTCCGGAACCTTCTAGAACATTCCCGATGAAAACACCGGAACCATTCTCCAACTCCGAAACAGGACTTTCCTCATATGAATTTTATTCTCCGGACCATTCCGGATCTCCTCGTGATATCCCGAATCCCATCCGAGACTCCGTACAACATTAGGTCTCTTTCTCATCATTCCATAACTACTCAAACAACGTCGAATCCTTAAGTGTGTCTCCCTACGGTTCGTGAATTATGCGGACATGATCGAGACACTTCTCCGAACAATAACCAATAGAGGAATCTGGAAATTCATATGGCTCCCACATATTTCTACGATTACTTTGCGATCGAATGAACCACTTACATACGATACCAATTTCCCTTTGTCTCACGATAGTTTACTTATCCGAGGTTATGATCGTCGGTATCTCTGCATACCTAGTTCAACCTCGTTACTGATAAGTACTCTTTTCTAGTTCCCGTGGTATGTGATCCCTTGTGAGCCAGTCACATGCTTGCAAGCTAATTGGATGACATTTCACCGAGAGGGCCCAGAGTATATCTATCTGTCATATGGATGGACAAATCCCACTCTTGATCCATGTGTCTCAACCAATACCTTCCGAACACTCAATGCCACCTTTATAGCCACCCAATTATGGTGTGGTGTTTGATGTCATCAAAGCATCCATCCGGTAAAGGTGATATGCATAATCTCATGGTCGAAGGAATTAGGTTACTATGTATTAGAAAGCATATAGCAATTGAACTATTAAAATGACTTGATCTTTATGCTACGCTTATCTATAGGAGTATGTCCACCATATCATTCTCCTAATGATATGATCTTGTTGTTAATAACATCTCAATGTTCATGATAGGGAAACCACAATCATTTATTAACCAACAAGCTAGTATTATGAAGAGGCTTTACTAGGGACTTCAATTTAAGTTTACAAATCACACAAGTATTAATGTTTCCTTGTTAATACTATTATAGCATGAATGTAAACATTTATCATAAACACAAAGATATAATAATAACTACATTTATTATTGCCTCTAGGGCATATCTCCAACAGTCTCCCACTTGCACTAGAGTCATCTAATCTAGATTACATGGTAATATACCGAACACCCATGGCAGTTTGGTGTTGGTCATGTTTTGCCCTCGGGAGAGGTTTAGTCAACGGATCCGCCACATTTAGATCTGTGTGTACTTTGCAAATCTTTATGTCCCCATCTTGGGCATGTTCTCGAATAGCGTGAAAACGTAGCTTGATGTGCTTCAGCTTCTTGTGTGACCTTGGTTCTTGCGCATTGGCTATGGCTCCCATGTTACCACAGTAGATAGACATTGGGTCCAGCGCACTAGGAACCACACCCAGCTCTGTAATGAACTCTTTCATCCATATCGCTTCTTGTGAAGCCTCCAAAGCAGTTATGTATTCCGATTCAGTTGAAGATCTCGCCACAACTCTTTGCTTTGCACTCCTCCAGCTAACTGCTGCACCATTCAAAGTAAATACGTATCCAGATTGTGATTTAGAATCATCCGGATCGATGTTCCAACTAGCATCGGTGTAACCATTAACAACGAGTTGTTCATCACCTCCATAAGAAAGAACCATATCCTTAGTTCTTCTCAAGTACTTAAGGATGTTTTTGACCGTTGTCCAATGATCCACTCCTGGATCACTTTGATATATGCTAGTTAAACTAACAGCATATGCAATGTCGGGTCTAGTACATAGCATGGCATACATTAGAGATCCTATGGCTGAGGCATAGGGAGTCTTACTCATCCTTTCTCTATCTTCTGCCGTTGTCGGACTTTGAGTTTTACTCAACGTCGTATTGGGCAACATGGGCAAGAACCCTTTCTTGCTATCTTCCATTCCAAACCTCTTTAGAACTTTGTCCAAATATGTACTTTGTGACAATGATATTACGCGTCTCGATCTATCTCTATAAATCTTTATGCCTAATATGTAAGTTGCTTCGCCAAGATCCTTCATTGAAAAACTATTATTCAAATATTCCTTGACACTATTAAGAAGGTCTACATCATTCCCAATCAACAATATGTCATCTACATATAGTATTAAGAATGCTACAGAGCTCCCACTCACTTTCTTGTAAATACAAGCTTCTCCATAAGTTTGTATAAAACCAAAACTTTTGATCACCTTATTAAAACGTTGATTCCAACTTCGGGATGCTTGCTTCAATCCATAGATGGACCGTTGAAGTTTTCATACCTTGTTAGCATCTTTAGGATCGACAAAACCTTTGGGTTGCATCATATACAACTCTTCATCAATGTCTCCATTGAGGAACGCTGTTTTGACATCCATCTGCCATATCTCATAATCATAATATGCAGCGATTGCTAACATAATCCTCACAGACTTTAGCTTCGCTACTGGTGAGAAAGTCTCATCATAGTCAACTCCTTGAATTTGTCGAAACCCTTTTGCGACAAGTCGAGCTTTATAGACAGTAACATTACCATCAGCATTTGTTTTCTTCTTGAAAAATCCATTTGTTCTCGACAGCCTTCCGGCCATCCGGTAAGTCCACCAAAGTCCATACTTGGTTTTCGTACATGGATCCAATCTCGGATTTCATGGCTTCTTGCCATTTATTGGAATCTGGGCTCATCATCGCTTCCTCATATGTCGCAGGGTCATCGGTGTTGTCCACCAACATGACACTCATAACGGGATCATACCAATCAGGAGTGGTACGAGTTCTCGTTGACCTGCGAGGCTCTGTAGCAAATACAACCGAAGTTTCATGATCATCATCATTAGCTTCCTCTCTAATTGGTGCAGGCACCACAGGAACTTCTTCCGGTGCTGCGCTACTCACAATTTCGAGAGAAGGTTCGACAACCTCGTCGAGTTCTACTTTCCTTCCAGTCACTTCTTTCGAGAGAAATTCCTTCTCTAGAAAGGATCCATTCTTGGCAACGAAGATTTTGGTTTCTTCCCAAACCATAATTCACACGGTGTCGTTTCAACGGATTTAGATGGTGCCCTATTTAAAGTGAATGCGGTTGTTTCTAATGCATAACCCCAAAATGATAGTGGTAAATCTGTAAGTGACATCATAGAACGAACCATATCTAAGAGAGTTCGATTACGACGTTCGGACACACCATTACGCTGTGGTGTTCCCGGCGGTGTCAATTGTGAAAGTATTCCGCATTTCTTCAAATGCTCTCCAAACTCGTAACTTAGATATTCACCTCCACGATCAGAACGCAGAAATTTAATCTTCTTGTTACATTGATTCTCTACCTCACTTTGAAATTCCTTAAACTTCTCGAAAGTTTCGGACTTATGTTTCATGAAATAGATATACCCATATCTACTCAAGTCATCCGTGAAGGTAAGAACATAACGATAACCACCGCGCGATGCTACACTCATTGGACCACACACATCGGTATGTATGATTTCCAATATGTCCGTAGCTCGCTCCATCATACCAGAAAATGGAGTCTTAGTCATATTACCCATCAGACATGCTTCGCATCTTTCAAGTGATTCGAAATCAAGTGATTCAAGAAGTTCATCGGAATGGAGTTTCTTCATACGCTTCACTCCAATGTGACCAAGACGACAGTGCCACATATTGTTGGAATTATGCCCTAGAGGCAATAATAAAGATGTTATTATTATAATTCTTGTTCATGATAATGTTTATATTACATGCTAGAATTGTATTAAGCGGAAACTTTAATACTTGTGTGGTTTGTGAACAACACTGTGTCCCTAGTACGCCTCTAAAGACTAGCTCATTGATTAATGATGGTTAAGGTTTCCTAACCATGGACATGAGTTGTCAATTAATAATGAGATCATATCATTGGGAGAATGATATGGTGGACAGACCCAAACTAAGCGAAGCAATTAGATCGTGTCATCGTGTTCATCTTTGCGAAGCTTTTCTTATGTCAAATATTGTATTCCTTAGACCATGAGATAATACAACTCCCTGGTATCGGAAGAAAGCTTTGAGGTCATCAAACGTCATCCTATGAGAGGGTGATCATAAAGGTGTCTCTCAGGTGATCGGAAAGTATCTGTTGGGTTGTATGTATCGAGATGGGATTTGTCCCTCCCAAGTCGGAGAGATATACTTCGGGCCCACTCGGTAATCGATATCAACACCGCTTGCAAGCATGTGGTTAAGGAGTTAATCACAAAGTGACATCGGATTACGGAACGAGTAAAGTACTTGTTGTGAACGAGATTGAACTAGGTATGACGGTACCGACGATCAAATCTCGGGCAAGTAAAATACCGCGAGACGAAGGGAATATATATATGGGATTGATTGAATCCTAGCATCATGGTTCATCCGATATGATCATCGATGAATGTGTGGGAGTCAATATGGGTGTCCAGACCCCGCTGTTGATTATTGATAGAAGATCATGTCTGCATATTCTCGAACCCGCAGGGTCACACACTTAACGTGTCTCGACGCTAGGATAGATTGGATAATCTGTTTATAAGTTTTTGTTCGGAGTCTCGGATGGGATCCGGGACATCACGAGAGGTTCCGTAGTGGTCCGGAGAATAAGATTCATATAAGGCAGTGCAGTTTTTGGAGTTCGGAATTGTTCCGGGTTAATCGGTATTGTACTGGAAGCTTCTAGAACCTTACTGAAGGGGACCAACGTGGCCCCACCTTCCGGGAGGGGGCATGGGCCTATGAGGGAGTGCCCTGGACGCTTTGGGCCAGGGTCACAAGGCCCCATAGGGCCCAGCCGGCCAAGAGGGTTTTAAACTCGAGATAGACCTGCTAGAAGGGGGGTTTCCTTGCCCCCCACTCCTTCTCCTTGGGGCCGCCGGTTTGGGCTTGGGGGAGGGGCTAGGGCTGCGCCCACCCCTCTATATAAAGAGGGCTGGGGGCGCACCAACCCCCCACACCTTCCCCTCCAACCCTAGCCGCCCTGCTGCCTTCCTCTCTCCCTCCCGACTGTTTGTAGGCAAAGCCCTGCTGCAGAAATTCTCCACCATATACACCACGCCGTCATGTTGTAGATCCAATCCGTCTCTCCACCATACTTGCTGGTCCAAGGAAGGAGGAGACGTCGAGGTGCTGCACGTGTGCATCTCACGGAGGCACCGCCACTTGTGGTGCTAGATCGGATCGGATCGCGAGGAGGAGAATCGAGTACGACTACATCACCCACGTTCCGACGAACGTTCCACTGTGCGAATCTTCAAGGGTATGAAGATCTAATCCAATCTCTCTCGTTGTTTGCATCTCCTAGATTAGATCTTGGCTTTCCCTCTGTTCGCATCCGTAGAAAATTTTTATTTACTATGCTGCGAAACCCTTCACATATAGGTCGAGTTATCGCTTGATTTCAAACGTTTAGCCTCAATGTTATTAATATGTGTATTTCCACTATCGAGATTCAATAAGAATAGACCATCTATCAAAGGTGCATGTGCATAAAACATATTACTCATATAAATCGAACAACCATTATTCTCGGACTTAAACAAGTAACCGTCTCGCAATAAACAAGATCCCGATATAATGTTCATGCTTAACGCAGGCACAAACAATTATTTAAGTATAAAACTAATCCCGATGGTAGATGAAGGGGTAGCGTGCCGACCGCGATCACATCAACCTTTGATCCGTTTCCCACGCACATCGTCACCTTGTTCTTCGCTAGCTTCCGTTTATTCTGCAGCACCTGTTTCGAGTTACAAATATGAGCAACCGAACCAGTATCAAATACCCAGGCACTACTACGAGTACTAGTGAGATACACATCAATAACATGTATATCGGATATACCTTTCTTCTTGATGTTGCCATTTTTCAAATCCTCCAAGTACTTTGGGCAATTCCGCTTCCAGTGACCTTCTCCCTTGCAGTAAAAGCACTCAGTATCAGGCTTAGGTCCAGCCTTGTTCTTCTTCGTCGGCGCAGTAACTTTCTTACCACCCTTCTTGAAGTGTCCCTTTGGCTTAGACTTGCCTTTCTTGAATTTGGTGGTCTTATTGACCATCAACACTTGGTGCTCTTTCTTGATCTCGATTTTCTACAGATTTTAACATAGCAAACAGTTCTGGCAACTGCTTGTTCATGTTTTGCATATTGTAGTTCATCACAAAGTTCTTGTAACTTGGTGGTAGTGATTGGAGGACACGATAAATCCCCAAAGCATTAGGAATCACTATACCCAAGCTTTGAAGTTTGTTTGCGTGCCCAGACATCTTAAGCACATGCTCACTGACGGAGCTGCCCTCTTCCATCTTGCAGTTAAAGAAATTTTCAGAAGCCTCATAGCTCTCAATTGCAGCGTGAGTCTCAAAGATCAATTTGAGATCACGAACAATATCATGTGGGTCTGAATTCTCAAACCTTTTCTGAAGCTCCGATTCTAAACCATACAAGATAGCACACTGAACTGTGGAGTACTGAGTCTTCCGAGCGAGGTAAACATTCTTTACTTCATCGGTAGCAGTAGCTACAGGTGGGTCACCCAGCGGTGCATCCAGCACATAGGTCAAATTACCAGCTGTGAGGACAATCCTCAAATTGCGGAACCAATCCGCGAAGTTGCTTCCATTGTTTTTCAACTTTTCTTTCTCTAGGAACGCATTAAAATTGATGGTAGGGGCCGCCATTGATCTACAACATATTTGCAATAGTTTAGACTAAGTTTATGACAAATTGAGTTCTAATTAATAGTTAAATTAATCTAGGTGAACTCCCACTCAAAACAACATCCCTCACATTGTTTTAGTGATCACACGAACCAAATCCACCACATCAAAACCGATCATCACGAGAGTTGATGTAGTTTCAATGGTGAACAATCGACATGTTCATCATATCTACTATATGATTCATGCTTTACCTTTCGGTGATCCGTGTTCCGAGACCATGTCTGTACATGCTAGGCTCGTCAAGATCAAACCTTAGCTTCCGCATGAGCAAATCTGGCTTGCTCACGTTGTATACACTTGCGGAATCTAACACACCCGATCATCACATGGTGCTTCGAAACAACAAGCTTTAGCAACGGTGCTAACTAAGGGTGAACACTTTATTACTTGAATTCATGTGCATGAGGGATCATCTTATAATGCTACCGTCGTTAACTAAGCAATACAAGATGCATAAAGGATTAACATCACATGCAATTCATAATATGTGATATGATATGGCCTTTCTTCTTTGTGCTTCCGATCTCCATCTTCAAGCACGAACATGATCTCCATCATCACCGGCATTGCATCAAGGTCAATGATGCTTCTCCATGGTTGTCGTCCACCGGCTACAACTATTACAACTACTTTGAATAGACACGCGTGTTTTAACAGAATTTAAAGACAACCATATGGCTCCTGCCGGTTGCCAACTTACAATAAGGAACATTGCATACATCAAATATAATCACAATCATGGCCATATCACATCACTGCACACCCCTGCAAAACAAAGTTAGACGCCTCTACTTTCTTTGCATGTTTTACGTGGTTTGGGGCTTTCAATAAGTGTCGTTCTAACTTACGAACAAGAACCATAACATTGATACTAGCATTGTTAATCACCCGTTGTAAATTGAATCTTAACAATGATGGGAGAAACAGGCACCCGCAAAGCCACTTATGCAATACAAGTTGCATGTCAAGAGTGGAGCAAGTCTCATGAACGATGTCATGTAAGGTTAGCCCGGGTCGCTTCATCCCAACATCCCGCAAGATGCAAAGTACACAAGAAGCAATCGACAATAAAAGCATCAACGCCCACAATGACCATTGTGTTCTACTCGTGCAACAGATCTACATATAGACACGGCTCTGATACCACCGTAGGGTTTCGTAGCATGGAAAACAAAAAAAATTCTACCGCATACAAACAAACAAGCCAAGATCTATCTACTAGATTATAGCGACGAGTCGATGGAATAACTCACCCTCGAAGATTCCAAAGTGTTTAACGAGAGCGGATTCTCGTGGGTGATGTAGTCGTACTCTTCCCGATCTCAAGATCGCGTAGACGATCCTTCCGGCGCTGCGTTCCGGCAGCGCTCCTGCAGTCGGTCACACGTTCGGTACTCGACGAAGACATTCCTCTCCCTTGTTCCAGCAGGCAGCGGAGGTTGTAGCACTCTCCTCGCGATTCCGGCAGCACAACGGCGTGGTACCGGAAGTAGAGGGGAGATCTCGCAGGGCTTCGCCTTAAGCCGGAGCGAGTATGGTGGACTATGAGAGAGCCCTCGGTGATCTAGGGTTTAGACACACGAAGGAGGGGGCAAGACAGCGACTAGGGTTTAGCTAGGCGGCGGTGGCGGTTTGCCCTTGGTGGCGGCGGCGGCAGCAGGAGCTGGCGGCGCCGGGGCTAGGGTTTTGGGTGGAGATCTTGTGTGCTAGGAGGGGAAGCCCTACCCCTCCTTATATAGGTGGAGGGGCCGCGCCAGGGGAGGGGAGTCCCTACCCAACTCGGTTTCCCAAGGGGGCCGGCGGTGGAGGGGAGGAACTCCTCCCCAACTCGGTTTCCACCTTCCCCTCCACTTCCCAAAATAGCCGTTTGACTTTTCAAATTGGCGTTTGACTTTTCAAACTAGGATTTGATTAAACCCTTTATTTTGTTCAGCGATGACACCTAGTACATGATGCAATCATTCCAACTTGGTATGACACATTCATCTACCCTTCCCCTTCGGAGTGCCGGACCTTCTAGAACATTCCCGATGAAAACACCGGAACCATTCTCCAACTCCGAAACAGGACTTTCCTTATATGAATCTTATTCTCCGGACCATTCCGGATCTCCTCGTGATATCCCAAATCCCATCCGAGACTCCAAACAACATTCGGTCTCTTTCTCATCATTCCATAACTACTCAAACAACGTCGAATCCTTAAGTGTGTCTCCCTACGGTTCGTGAATTATGCGGACATGATCGAGACACTTCTCCTAACAATAACCAATAGAGGAATCTAGAAATTCATATGGCTCCCACATATTTCTACGATTACTTTGCGATCGAATGAACCACTTACATACGATACCAATTTCCCTTTGACTCACGATAGTTTACTTATCCGAGGTTATGATCGTCGGTATCTCTGCATACCTAGTTCAACCTCGTTACTGATAAGTACTCTTTTCTCGTTCAAGTGATATGTGATCCCTTGTGAGCCAGTCACATGCTTGCAAGCTAATTGGATGACATTTCACCGAGAGGGCCCAGAGTATATCTATCCGTCATATGGATGGACAAATCCCACTCTTGATCCATGTGTCTCAACCAATACCTTTCGAACACTCAATGCCACCTTTATAGCCACCCAATTACGGTGTGGTGTTTGATGTCATCAAAGCATCCATCCGGTAAAGATGATATGCATAATCTCATGGTCGAAGGAATTAGGTTACTATGTATCAGAAAGCATATAGCAATTAAACTATTAAAATGACTTGATCTTTATGCTACTCTTATCTATAGGAGTATGTCCATCATATCATTCTCCTAATGATATGATCTTGTTGTTAATAACATCTCAATGTTCATGATAGGAAAACCACAATCATTTATTAACCAACAAGCTAGTATTATGAAGATGCTTTACTAGGGACTTCAATTTAAGTTTATAAATCACACAAGTATTAATGTTTCCTTGTTAATACTATTATAGCATGAATGTAAACATTTATCATAAACACAAAGATATAATAATAACTATATTTGTTATTGCCTCTAGGGCATATCTCCAACACAAAATACTACCACCACATTTTACAAAAAATACTATACCACCTTATATGGACAATGTCCCAACAGGAGGATCTGAAACCTTTCCGTCCACCTTTGGTGAAAAAGACAAATTAATGCCGAATCGGTAGGAAGTGGGTCAGATATGAACTATAGGTACATGATCCGATGCTCATGTTTTTTACAAAAATCATTTTTAGGTTCATAATATGCTATTTTATCAAAGATAGTTTTCCTTTTCATCGCACCAAAAAGGCATTTTTCATTATCCGAGCGCAAAAAGGGGATTTTCTAAAGCAACCACTAAATAGCTAATTCAAAAACGGAGGGTTTGTGATTAGTTGATATGGATATCATATTTGGATTGCTCTCATTTTTTGATCAATTTAGACATATTATTTATTGAATTTACAGATTTAAAGATATTAATTATTCTATATAAATAGAAAAATACAAAAAAAATATTATATTTTTATTTGAATTCAATAATATGTTTACTTATTCATTAATATTTACTTTAATAATTGTTTGTAATTTCAAAAAATACAAACATGTGACATGATAATATAAGAGTTAATAGGATTGATATCATAGTATTGACACCAATGTATGAATTACTTTGCGGAAACGGATTCTAAAGGAACGAGGAAGTTAAGCGTGTTGAAGCTAGAGTAGTATTAGGATAGGTGACCTGCTGGGAAGTTTGACTAAGACTGGAATTTATTCAAATATTAAGTATAATTAGTGTTAAAAATGTTCAAAGTAGGAGATTAACAAGTGAAACAATTCAAAGAATAAAAAAATTGAGAAAAAAAATATAAAAAATATTTTTTTTCAAAAAAAATGTTTTTACAACCGGCCGACAGGCTATGCCGACGGTCGTTACGCCGACAGCATTTCGATACGCCGACGGCATTTCGATACGCCGACGGCTTGAGTGTGCTCCGCCGAGGAAGATCTTTGCTGAGCAGGCTACGCCGAGAACAGCCCTCGGCGTACCATACGCCGAGGGTATTTTGGCCTACGCCGACGGCCTTTTGCCCTCGGCGTAGCGCGCGTCCCGTAGTGTGATTCGAGCGGTGTTCGCTGGATATGTTATCCTATCTAAGTAAATGGATCATTCCCACTAAGTTATTTATCTAAACATGCAAGCTAATCTACGTCGAAAAATATTTTATTTTGAATTTTCTGATTAATTGATTCCACCACCGAAAGGCATGTAGCACCAGTTCTCTTCACATTCTGAAACTAAAGAGACATTCTGAAACTAAACGATGGGGTGATCATGTTAATGCTTATATTTGATAGACTTGGGTTTGAGAAAAAGCAGCGCGACGGAGACTTTGTCGGCTAACAAACAAGCAAATGACGACATGAGGTTTACCCAGGTTCATGCCTCCGGAGAAAAAACCCTACTCTTACTTATATGTTCTTGATTGATGATTGAACCGAAGGTCTATAAGGTCGTCGAGATGGCAATGGTGCGCAGATTAAATCTGGCGATGTATGAGCGAGAGATTAATGTCAAGATCTATTGTCTATTGTGGGAGGTGTCCTCCTCGTTGGACCCTCCTAACCTTTATATATGAGAGATGCTAGGTCTCAGGTAACAATACGAGTAGGTTACATGTTGGATTTGAACTTTAGTCTTGAGTTTTTCTTGTCTTGCGCGCTTGAAGTCCGTGTTTATATGGGCTTCGTACCATCCGAACTGTCATGGACTTCATGAACCTTGGCAGGTCGTCTAGTGGACTTCCCACTAGGCCAGACCTGATTAGGCCAATAATAGGTACCCGTATGTGGTTATTCCTTTAACTACATATTGGATCCGTATGTGGTATTTCCTTCGGCTGGAGGCGCAGACTAGACTTAGTTATTGTGCTATTAATAGAGCATAAAATTTGAATTCGATGCTCTATTAAAAACCGAATTATTTCCTATATCTAGATAGCCCAAAGTAAAACACAAACACCCACATGTATTTGAGCTTTCTCATGTTTATCTCTATTTAGCCAATTCCCAAACAATTTTTTAATGTTTTATTAGGTGCTAAATTGAAAGTCATATGAACAATACACCAGAAAATTTCCGCAAACGAACAGTGAATAGACATTGTATAGTTTCATTATAATGACCAAAGCAACACTTCTGACTACCTTGCCAACTTATTTTTGTTAGATTTTCCTTTGTTAACAAAACTTTACAATTTAGGAACCACATAAAAATCATAATTTTCAATGGTACCTTAATTTTTCAAATATAATTGCGTAGGAACCTTGCGTGCCTGTTTAGGAAGTCATGGTACATCGATTTGATTGAGAAAACCCTTGAAATAGTTAGAGCCCATGTGAACTGATCATCCCATTGGCTAAGTATATATCCATCAACCGGTTAACTAAATGAAGCAATCTTGACCACCTAATACAAGTTAGTGCTCTACGAAAAAATGTTCAGTTGGTTATGTGCCAACACCCGTGGTGCCGAATTTTATCTTCGTTGCACAATATTGTAAAGAGATGAATATTAAAATGTTAGAGGAGTTTCTCCTAGCTAAGTATCCTCCCAAAAACGAGTACTTTGTCCCTCACAGAAACGAGTACTTTATCTGTTTCTAACAATAAAATACCCCTTGCCAAAAAACTAATTTTTCACTCGCATAAGTCCTTTCCAGAAACCTGAGTCTGATGGATTTGTTGGGACTAACAACATAGTCTTGGAATGTAGGTATTTGTTTTTAAGAAGTTTTTGCCAAACTCCTTCCCCGTTCAAAAGTTTAAACAACCATTACTAAGTAAACATTTGCTTTTTACTTCTAGAATCTCGACACCCATACCACCTTGATCCTTTAGTCGACATGTAATATTCCATTTAGTTAAGTAATACTTCCTTTTATTCTTGTCACTTTTCCAAAAGAAGCGAGACCGAAAGAATTCTAATATCTTCCGAACCCCTTAGGAATCTCCATTTATGATAACATAAACATCGACAAGTTTGTTAGGACCAAATTATTTAGAACCAAATTATCTCCGTATAATAATAATTTGCCAAGCCAACGAGCTAATTTCTTCTCAAATCGGTCTTCTACTGGTTTTCCATTCACCATTCTTTAGCTTTCAATATTGAATTGAATTTCCCAAGTATATAAAAGAGAACGCACCTGGTTCACAATTGAACAACTCCATATATTGATCTTCTACTTTTTAAATTTTCCAAAATAGAATATCTCACTCTTATGAAAGTTAATTTTTAAGAACTAAGAGTTGCTAAAAAATATATAGGATTAATTTCATGTTTAGGGCTTTCTTCGTATCATGTTTCATAAATATAATTATATCATCGGCGTACGGTAGTATTGAGATTCCACCCCCAACTAGATGAGGTATAATCTCATCTACTTAACCATGTTCCTTTGTCTTAGCAATTAATATGGCCAACGTAGATCCCCTTGTCTTATTTTTTTTTAAATGTGACTGATGTCATCGTTTTCCTAAATACACACACCCCCTTTCCTAACTAAGGTCCTTTCTTTTAAGCTTCTAAAACAGATTTGAGGTTCAGAACAGTAAAAGCCTAAGGGCTTGTTTGTTTGGGCTGTGGCTGGCTGGCTGTGGTTGGCTGTGCAGCTGTGCAGGGAAAGCTGCTGTGCAGGGAAAACTGCTTCTCTGAGTTTGACTGTTTGGTAATTTGGCTAGCTGCCTGACTGTATGCTAAGAAATTGACTGTAATATCCCTGTAATTCGTATAACAGGTATATTTGACTACTAAAGTGCATAAACGCATATGTCATTATTAAAATACCATATGTTATATAGTAGTTTGTCCAAAATATATATCCGACCATTACACAAAATAAGATAGCATCATAATGAACATAGATACATCCACACCTATCAAACCGATCATCTTCTTCTAGCATTGTACAATGCGGTAGCGATACGATCGCGTGTTGAGTTTATGTCAACCGTGTGTAATCCACTCGGAGCGGTATCACCAGCTGATGTTACTGATTGCTTTTGGACCTTAGGAAGGTAGTTCTCATCTGCATCACACCGATCAAATTGCTTGTCTCGTAGGTTGGAGTCTCTAATAAAATTGTGAAGCGCAATGCAAGCAAGAATAATTCTTTTCTGTGTAACCAGACCATAAGAAGGAATATACTTCAATATGCGCCACTTGTTTTTCAAGATACCAAAGACACGCTCGATAGCATTCCGTAGGGATGAGTGTAGATAGTTGAAAATCTCTTCCCTATTTGTTGGTCTCCCTTCTCGACGAAAATCTGGTATGTGGTATGTGTTCTCCTTGAAAGGAGCCAAGAACCCTTTTCTATTGGGATAATCAGAATCAACAAGGTAATATGTATCTGCATATGAACAAAAAAACTAAACAACTACGACAATGCATTTGTAAATATGTGTACCATGTAGACAAAGATATAGAAAATTACCACCAGGAGGGGTCGGAAACTGTATTGGATACTTCACAATGGCGCGTTGTAGAATGCGTGTATCATGCGCCGAACCAGGCCATCCAGCAACAACAAAGGTGAATCTCAAATCAAAGTCACATATCGCCAGAATATTTTGTGATGTGTAACCATGCCTTCCTGTATGGTTAACCGTCTCTTCTGCAGGTACTTCAACTGGAATGTGTGACCCATCTATGGCGCCAATGGCATCTTTGAAATGAGGCCAAAAGCGTGCATCTTGAAGTCTTGGATGCACATCCTTGAAAGTTTGATCTACTGGCTTTATGTTATCCTTACCCAACTTGTTCAAGCAATTCAAAACCATGTGAAACTTCCTATGAATTGTTTCGGTTGAACGACTAAAATGGTTCTCAACTTGGCTAAATGACTGTGGTCCTCCAACCATCCATAGAAACATAGCTAGGCATTCAACAGATGACATGTCTCTAGTTGACACCAACCCATATCTAGAAACTAGAAGGTTATGCAATTCATGAAACACATCAGGGTACATTCTAAACATTTTGTAGCATCTTTTCCTATTTTCAAGTTGTTCATTCACCCATTCAAGCCCAGTTTGCTCCGGAATCCTCCTAGGTTCTTTATTTAAATACTTCTGGCTATAGAGATTACCATAGTACCCCAAAACGGCAAGATCATGAGCCATTCTGAGCAACTGCCGTGTCCTTTCTAGTTCGTACTCACGATCATCGTCACCATCATCCATCTGCAAAGAGAAAATTATAACATGTCAAAATGCTTCACACAACAATTTACTAGACATGCAACAATCAATGAATGCTTCACACAACAATTTACTAGACACACATCAATCAACAAATGCTTCACACAACAATTTACTAGACACGCATCAATCAACAAATATTATCACCAAATAATATCAATAGTGGAACAGGAATCGAATAATAAGTAGTAGTTTTACAATCATCACAAATAGTCTCGACCAAATAAAAAGGATAATAAATGGTACACACACTACTTGTTCATCTCATCGTGTGTCCTCTGGAGCCAATCGAGCCTGTCCTCAGTTGTTGCAAATGCCGCAAACACCTCTCTTTGATCCTTGTTCATAGCTAGCTTTCCCGCAGTGTACATGATAGCAGTTCCTTCAAGCACTCCACAATCTCGAACCATCCCTAAAAATTCCTTCATAGTTGGGACCTCATCACCTTTGCTGCAAGAACTTCCATCGGTGTGCCTTGAAACAATTGTGTTCAATGCATTGTTGTATGCCGAGAAAAAATCCTTCTCTACATGCTTGCGCTTTCCTGTTTTCTTTGAGCTAGCTTGCCCGCAGTTATCATCATCAAGCATTATTGGAGCTTCATTGCCAGTTTCTTCTTCCTCACCTGCAATGGCAGCTGCTTCTCCAGTGACATGAGCTTTCCTAAACATAACATCCTGTTGTTCCAAGTTGACAGGTGGACCATTCCTAAACTTTGCATGGTCAGGACGAATCTGAAAATAAAAACATTACGAAGATATTAGTCCAATAATCATAACAACAATACAGAAGAAAAGGCAAGTAAAGACATGATAACTTACAGCTAGGTGATTCTTCCACCAATCATCATCTGCATCCATAGTTTTTGCTATAGGATCCCAACCTAGCCCAGTCGCATTTAGCAATTCCATCCACCCCGTGTAATCCTTCTTCATAGAATCCCATTTGTTCTTGAATTGCTTCTGCGTTCTTCTATCCCCTGTTTTTTCAGAAAATTTGTCCCCAAGATTCTTGTAACCCTTTCTACTCAAGCAACCCCCCTCCCTATTGTTGCCGTTCACTTCCTCCATACAAATGTCGCAGAAAACTCTAGTGTAGTATGGATTCCAAACCGCCTTCGACATTGCAAATGAATCTCAAACTATAACAGAAAAATTTACGAAAGATAGCTTTTTATTTCCATCAAACAACATAGCAATACAAGCAGTAGCATAGCAAGCCACATAATTTCTAGCAGTATCATGTGAACCAAAATTTCTAGCACTAACATGTGAACAAATTTTTAAGCAGCACTATGTCAAGCAAAATTTGCACCAAACGAAATTTCTACAAATACCATGTCAAGAAAAATTTGCACCAAACGAAACTACTGATCTTAGATATTTGCTTCCGCTTTGTTCTATCAGAAGATAAAGTGCGAGGTACCAAAATATCAGCTTCACACGCCCAAAAGAAGCGAAAACCAAAACGGAAACCAGGAATATCTAGGAGCTCCCCTCAAGAAATATGCGTGTAGCTCGATCTGAGAATAAATATCTCGCCTCCAAATCGACCGTACAAGCGATTCTGACTCTTTCTGCGTAACTCTCGAATTGATTCCTTCAAAGCTGTAAATTCCGCACATAATAATTCGTCTCCCGAAATATCAGAGAGCATCGCGAGGAGGGAACAGTGCTTGGATCAGATGGATAGGAACAAGTATAATAAGCTGATTTTATGTCCTTGCATGATGATCCATGCATATGCATCGATCCACTCTGCCACAAGCACTGTCCCGTATTGTTTCCTATGTTCCTACACGATAACACATGCCAACATGGCGTTATCATACCTTGAGCGCACACACAAAGACAGCTAACCTGGTCAGACCATGGCCAGATTAGAAGAATACTTGATGCTAACCTTGCGCGCACACAGAGACAGCTAACCTGGCCAGACCAGTAGAATACTTTATGCTAACCTTGAGCGCACACACAACATGCCAATAGAATACTTGATGCTAACCTGGCCAGACCATGGCTGTATCATATGGATGAGGCCTCACCTTTGGCTGTGATGACGTCGGCCAGGGATGAGGTCTGCCGCGCGACGAGCTAGCTGCTCCGGCTTCCGTAGATCTCAAACAGCTACCGGTAGGAACGGGGGTATGGAGGCGGGAAGGAAGGAGGAGCTCGGCACAGGGATGGGGGGGCTATGGAGGCGGGAAGGAATGAGGAGCTCGACGGCGGAGGCTATGGAGGCGGGGAGGCGGGGCAGGTAGGGCGGCGGCGGGAGAAAAGCAGCAGCGGCGGCTGCAATCACGCCAGGAACGGATCGCGTTGGCTCTCGTTGAACGAAAAAAGGTCTTTAACTACCGTATTGCTGAACGGGTCGCGTGGGGGGTCGCGTCTGGCGGTGGAATTTTCCTAGTAAATTTTGGCAAAACGGTTCGCTGCCTCGCGGGAAGCCACGGAAAGCACCCCGGGACGTGCTTCCTGGTATAGCCTATTTTTGCAACCACTTCGGCCGAAGCCCACCATACAGCTACTCCGTTTGGTTTGATTTTTTGGCTTTTTTTAGTGGAAAGCCACCAAAAGCCCAAACAAACACCCCCTAAAAGACGGGTCTAGATTTTGACCCGATTATTTCTACCCCGAATCCAATTTTCTTCGTAAAACGAGAAGCGGCCATCGACCTGCTTTTCGAGCGATTCCCGCGATTCTCAGCTGAAAAGAAACGTTATCTTGAAGAGCCCTTGTTGTTGGTGGTATTTACACTGGCTGCCACCGCATACAGGAAATTGATGGCATCCTTACGGTCACGACTCCAGGCACGAACCACGCTGCAGCACGTCTTTCCTATCATCTGACACGCATGGTCAGTTTTTTTTTCGGGTCATCCGTGGTCAGTTGTTCTACATCATTATAAATTTCAGTAATCTACTAATGATTCGTAATGTATTGCTAGTTAACGGTGGATGTGTGTGAGTTATCATAAATTTCCAAATCTAGAAAAATGCAACTTAAATAATTTGGATCGGAGGAAATATTTTAAAATGTTTTTTTAAATCAAATATCCTAAAATGTTATTAGAAAAATTATACTTCCTTCCGACTAAAAATAAGTGACTTGCATTGGTCTAGATTCGCATGTATCTAGACATTTTACTATATAGATAAATGCGAATCTAGGCAATTCCAAATTATTTATTTATTTCTGCCTATTATGTATTTAAAAACTCGTACATCTAAAAATTTAGGGACGTTATAGACATTTCACAACTCAACACATCAAACAAGCCAAATGTCTAGAAACCAAAAAGAATAGAAGAGACCAGATTCCGTGAGTTCCTCTCCACCATAGCTTCTCCCCAAAATCTGTCAAAAGCTAACTTCTATAGAATCACAAGCTAAAAAGAAGTCGGCCTAAATCATTAATCCAATCACACCATAATTGATCAAAGCCTTTCATACATAATGACTGTTGTAAGAAAGACCGTTTAACCTTGTCATAGGCCTTCTAAAAAACTATTTAAGAACTACCCCATCTAATTTCTTTGAATGCAATTCATGAAGTGTTTCATGGAGCACCACTGCTTCTTCTAGTATGTGTCTTCCAAACATAAATGCAGTTTGAGTTGATTTAATTACTTTGTATATCACATGTTTTTAGGAAGTATGATGACAATACCAAGATTCAGCTGGAATAATGGTAACTCTCCTATATGAAACTGTGCAACCATTTCCATCGGATCATTCTTAATGGCAGACCCAAACTTTTGATAAAAAATCATAGGGAACCCGTCTAGCCCTCGTGTTTTGTTCTTATCTATTTGTATTATAGCATCACAAACCTCCTTCTCTGTGAAGTCGGCGGTGAGAATTATATTCTCTTTTGCGGATATTTGTGTAATATTATCAATTTTTTGTTCTATCATAGTAAAGTTGTTTTGCAACAGCTCTCCAAATATTTGTTTATAATATTCAAAGATATAAGTTTGTAGACTTTCTTTTGTCAAATGATAGTACGATCATCTTGCTCTAGTTTTTACCATTAGCAATGATATGAAAATACTCCATTTTATTCCCCCTTCTTGAATATGCTTAACTTTAGCATGCCGAGCCCACTCGAACTCTACATTGCACCTAAGTTTAGCTAAATCATCATACTCTCTCTGGAGAGTTAAGAGGAATGGTTTCAACTTTGCGATCTTGAAATCAACAAGGTTGGAGAGATGCTCGTTTTCTTTCTTATAAATATTACTTTGACTTTTTGCCCACCCTTTCAAGAAATTACGGAGATGGCAGGTCTTATCCTACCATTCCCATCGGGCTGTGCCCATATGAAATAGACTAGGGCTGTGTTTGTTTGGGCTGTAGCTGTTGAAACGCAGCTGTGAAGAATCAGCTGTGGAAAATCGGCTGTAGGAAGCAGCTGTTGGAAACAGAAATTTGGTGTTTGGCGAAGTGATTTTGATGACTGTTGTTGTCGATTTTAAGAGTAAGATGTCTGAAATACCCCCTGAGTGTAGAAAATGTTACATAAGGGTGTTTTTAACCTTTTTTAATTAAGTATAATGTTTAAGGGCTGAATTACCACAAATTGTCTATTTTTGGGGCTAAACTAATTGTAAACACATTTTGGGATGTTTGGTTGGACTAAATAATTGTGTACCCTTTTTGCTGGAGTAATATTGGGATGTTTTCTAGGCTTTTGGCTTTTTTCTTTTTTGTTTTTGACATTTTTTAAAGATAAATGCACTACTGTACTGGAGAGGCCCTGGTTCTCCCCACGCCCAGGCCTCCCCGCAGATGGTCCAGAAATCACCGCCGCCCTCCACGCCCTGACCTCGCCGCTAACCCCACGCCTAGGAGCCGCCGCCCTCATGGCCTGAATTCGTCGCCGCCCCCACGCCCAGCCGTCGCCGCTCCCATGCCCAGGCGTCGCCGCCCCCATGCCTCCCGCAATCCCCGAAGCCCATGGATCACCGCCCCCACAGGGCGTGACACCCATGGCTCGACCGTCGGAGGGAGGATTCAGGGTGGAGCTGGCCGGGTGGCCAAGTTGCTGGCGGCGGGGAACAGCGGCGCCGAGCCCCTATCTCTGGTGGCGACGATGAGGCTGGGAGCGTAGGAGGTCGGAGCAGGGGATTCGGAGGAGGCCCGGAACGGATTCGGAGAAGGGGATTCGAGCTAGCGATGGAGGATGGCGGCGAGGAGCAGCGGTGGCTTGGGGGAATGGCGGCGGCGGATGTGGAACCCTAGCCCGCCATGGCTGGATGGGAGAGAGCGATGAGAAAACGTGAGACCAGCTCGAGGGGAAGCGAGGGCAAATATTTTGTAATTAGGGTGAAGTGTAGAGGACAGTTTGGTCCACACCAACTCAGGAAGCGGCAAAATCTGCGGGAAGCGCCTCCCGCTTAGCTTCTGCCGCTTCGCTCTCTTTAGTGCAAATCGGGATAGCGCTTGTCGACAGCGCTATCAAAATTAGCTTGTTTGTTTTGGCCTTCGCTTTTTTGGCCCTAGAAGCAGTAGAAGCACAAGCATAAGCTGTAACAAACAGAGCCTAGAACAGATATGCGTACGTTGCCGTGTCCGTCTATTTTAATAGAAGTGTATAATTGTACAAGCATAATAGAAAAAAGGTTAAACAAAACTTAGACAAATGTCTTAAGCATGCAGAGCTACAAATATTTATACAGACTGCATCAGAATACATAAAGAGTTCAGTTTCTAGGTAATGTAGCATGACAAAACAATTAAGTAATAAAGTTTATTGTCTTCTAAATTGCTGTATGAGTAAGCCAAATTAGGTACAACACCCAAAAAAGGTTCACACGAAGTGATGCTTTTAGCCTTTGGAGCAGAGCACTAGTAATAGCAGTAGCTCAATAAATCTAGACTACTACTACTCCAGATTGTTAGAAATAATGGGCTAAATCATTAGACCCATGTGTGATTTCAGATTTCCCCTAAATCTTAAACCCCATGTGTGTGGAAGCCTATATATGATTTGACCCAAGTTGGTGGCAGCTCACATGTGTGTAGCAAGAGCTGTGGGAGCTAAAGTTTAGTCCCACATGAGAAGTTGAAGGACAGTTGCATCACATTATAAGGTGGAGTGTTGCACCACTTTGTAAGTAAGTGACAATAAGAGAGCTACAGCACGCTCCTCTTCTGATGACGCTGCCGCTTGCATGCACGCTAGTCTCGTCACGACGCGTGCGCGTCGCGGATTGCGGGAATCTAGCCGAGCCGAGCTTTATTTTGCTGCTCAGAAAAATATGTGCGGTTAAACAGACATGCCAACAGTTAGCGGATTCGGGTCGCTCCCGGATCGTGGGCTATCTGTAACCGACCCGAACGTGCGTGACGTGGGCTTGGTACACTTCGTGTCTTGTATCGGATTTCCAAGCCGCTCTATATAAATGCATGTGCGGCTTCCACAACATATGACACCAAACCAATCTAGGGTTTTGCTATCCTCTCTTCTTGCGCCGCCACCGTAGTCTACTCCATCCCGCTTGTCGGCGTGCACCAGCGGTCGGGAGAGCAGGTCTCCGGAACCACTCGTCTTTGTGATCCTGTACGGAAGAGGGCGAATAAGGTTTTTGGGAAGCGCTCCGCGCGACTGCTTAAGTTTGTCATCACGGTGCATCTTCCTGGTCGTCAAGTCGGTCCTCGTGCACGTCGTCTTCAATGCCGACTTCTTCGACAGATTATTGCAAACGCTGCACCAATAGCGACTTCATCGACAATCGATCAGTACGTATACCGTCGTTAGATCTGTTTCTTTACTATGGATGTTAGTGCGTATACTCTGCTACTGTTCATGTTGATCAATACATCTAGTATGTTAGAGGTTCACGTGATTGTAGCTGTTGTTGTCATGATTTATATTCTGGAATTAATCGTGGAAATTATTCCTAATAATCCAACAATCCAAAAACCTTATTATAGGCAATTTCCTAAATTAAACATGGGACACTTGGCCGATGCTATGAAGCCGGAAAAGTTTACCGGTGTTCATTTTAAGAGGTGGCAGTATAAGACCACTTTGTGGCTGCAAGCTCTGAAAGTATTTGAGGCTAGTGAGGGTTTACCTGAAGGAACTACATCTGATGAGGTTCAAAACAAGTTCAAGGAAACCAATTTTGCTTTTGTGGGATGCGTTCTAAGTGTTCTTGATAACAAGCTGTTTGATGTGTACATGCACATCAAAGATGGAAAAGAGCTCTAGGAGGCACTGAACGCTAAGTTTGGTGCAGCAGATGCTGGCAGTGAGTTGTACATCATGGAGAACTTTCATGATTACAAGATGGTTAACAACCGTTTTATAGTTGAGCAAGCTCATGAGATACAGTGCTCTGCCAAGGAGCTTGAAATCCTCAAGTGTATTTTATCCAAAAAGTTTGTGGCTGGGTGCATTATTGCAAAGTTGCCTTCTTCATGGAGGAACTTCACCACAACTCTCAAACACAAGAGATAGGAGATATCGGTTGAAAATCGGATAGCGTCTCTTGATGTTGAGGAGAAGGCTGGGGCTCAGGAAACTACTAAGAAAGGGGAGGGTCATGCCACTGCTAACTATGTGCAGAAAGGTAAATCCTTCGGCAAGAACAAAGGGAACTATAAGCCCTCGTTCAACAAGCCTGAAAATACTACAACCTTCAAGAAGAATAAGAAGCCGAACAAGGCCGAGCTATATTGTTATTCATGTGGAGAGCTCGGCCACTTTTCCAAGGACTGCCCAGAACATGCAGATCATAGAGGGAAAGGTGGGAAGACCGTCAACGTCGTGACCGCTAGCAACACTGATGGGTATGGTAATTTATTTATTGTTCTTTCAGTATTTCAATCACCATGTTGGTGGATTGATACGGGTGCTAATGTTCATGTGTGTGCTGACATCTCTATGTTCACTTCTTATCAGGTCGCTCGGGATTCATCCATCCTAATGGGGAATGGATCACATGCTTATGTTCGTGGTGTTGGTACGGTGAATCTGAAGTTCACTTCTAGAAAGATCGTGCAGCTGAGGAACGTGCAGCATGTCCCTACTATAAACAAGAATCTCGTTAGTGACTCCCTTCTATGCAGAGATGGGTTTAAGGTTGTGTTAGAGTCCAATAAAGTGATTGTTTCAAAACATGGACAATTTATTGGTAAAGTTTATGAGTTCGGAGGCTTGTTCCGATTTTCACTTTCAGAGTTTTGTAAAAATCCGTGAATCATATTTGTGATAATGTTAATGATGATACCAGTGTTTGGCATTCTCGTTTATGTCACATTAATTTTGGTTTGATGTCTCGGATGTCCAATATGGGTTTAATTCCAAATTTCACTATTGCCAAAGGTTCTATGTGCCATAGTTGTGTGCAATCAAAGCAACCTCGAAAGCCTCCAAGGTTGTCGAGGAGAGAAACTTGGCACCTCTAGAACTCATACATTCTGATCTATGCGAGATGAATGGTGTGTTGACAAAAGGTAAAAAGAGATATGAAAGGTGAAGGGTTTCGCAGCATAGTAAATCAAAAAAATTCTACGGATGCGAACGGGAAAGCCAAGATCTAATCTAGGAGATGAAAACAACGAGGGGGATTAGATGAGATCTTCATACCCTTGAAGATTCACACAGCGGAACGTTCGTCGGAACGTGGGTGATGTAGTCGTACTCGCTTCTCCTCCTCGCGATCCGATCCGATCTAACACCGCAAGTGGCGATGCCTCCGAGAGATGCACACGTGCGGCACCTCGACGTCTCCTCCTTCCTCGGTCCAGCAAGTATGGTGGAGATACGTATTGGATCTACAACGCGACGGCGCGGTGCAAGTGGTGGAGAGTTTCTGTAGCAGGGCTTCGCCTACGTGCAGTCGGGAGGGAGAGATAGGAGGGCAGCAGGGCGGATAGGGTTGTGAAGGAGGTGTGAGGTGAGGGTGCGCCCCAGCCCTCTATATATAGAGGGGTGGGCGCCAGCCCTAGCCCCTCCCCCAAGCCCTAGGCCGGCGGCCAAGGAGGGAGGAGTGGGGGGCAAGTTCCCCCCCTTCTAGAAGCTCCCCTAGGGTTTCCCCTTGGTTTGGTCGGCTGGGCCCTATGGGGCCTTGTGCCGCTGGCCCAATGCAGCCAGGGCACTCCCTCATAGGCCCATGCCCCCTCCCGGCAGGTGGGGCCACGTTGGTCCCCCTCCGGAAGGTTCTAGAAGCTTCCGATACAATACCGATTAACCCGAAACAATTCCGAACTCCAAAAACTGCATTGCCTTATATGAATCTTATTCTCCGGACCATTCCGGAACCTCTCGTGATGTCCCGGATCCCATCCGAGACTCCGAACAAAAACTCATAAACCAATTATCCAATCTATCCTAGCGTCAAGACACGTTAAGTGTGTGACCCTTCGGGTTCGAGAACTGTAGGGTTCGCAGCATAGAAAACAAAAAATTTCCTACGATGGGAACATCTATGTACCAAGATCTATCTACTAGATACAAGCAACGGGTGGATATACATCCATAGAATACATACCCTCGAAGACCGAATAGCGTTAACGAGGTTGTACTCGTGGATGATGTAGACGAACGCTTGCCGATCTCAAGATCGTGATGAAGTCCATCTGGTCCAGCCGGTCCAGCACGATCAAGTCCAGCACCTCAAAGCAGTGGTGCATCCGTGATCGCACACACGTACGGGTACCCCGACAACCTCCGCGCCCTCGCTCCAGCGAAGCAGCGGAAGCAACAAATCCTTCCAGAAAAAGCCACCGGGAACATGTATCTCGCTGATCCGAGACCATGGGGGAATTCTAAAGGGGGAGAGAGATCCTTCGCGAGGAGGTGTGAGAGACAAGTGAGAGGAGGGGGTCCTTTTATAGGGGAGGGGGGCAGCCCAAGGGGCATGGCCGCCGGCCATGGAGGGTTCCCCCACCTCTCCCTCATTCATGTGGTGGAAGCTCCACTCACATAAAAACCTCTCCACTCACAATTCCACTCACATGCATTAATTTTCCACCAAAATTAATGCAAGCTCTCATTTAAATAAAACTCTTTTATTTATTTATTCAGAATTTTGTTAATTACTTTAATTAACAAACATTCACATAAAACCCCTTGCTAGTATTCCATTTCACATGTAGAACCAGTTTCAGCAATTTCAACCGAAACAGTTCCGGTGTCTAGTGAAATAAATTCCTGCGCTTTCCTTTTCTTTTTCTGGCATATCATTTGCTCCGAATGGTGTCGGCATCCCTTAAGTGTGTCATCCTACGGTTCGCGAATAATGCGGACATGATCGAGACCCTTCTCCGATCAATAATGAGTAGCGGGACCTGGAGATCCATACTGACTCCCACACATTCAACGATGACTTCTGTGATCGTGTGAACCTTTTACGCTAGTATCTTAATCCCTTTGTTTCACGATATATTACATGTCTGAGATTCGATCATCGGTATCTCCATACCTAGTTTGATCTCGTTACCGACATGCACTCTTTTCTCGTTCCCGTGATATAACATTCTAGTGATCAAATCACTTGCTTGCAAGCTAATCAATGTGATATCACCGAGAGGGCCCAGAGCATATCTATCCGTCATCGGGATGAACAAATTCCACTCTCGATCCATGGGTCTCAACATAACACTTTAGTAGTTCTGAAGCCATCTTTATAATCACCCAGTTACGGTGTGACGTTTGATGTCATCGAGAAACTCTTCCGGTGTTAGTGATTGACATGATCTCATGGTCTAAGGATTAGGATCACTTCATAAGTTGTTATAGCAATATAAACTCAATGACTTTGATCGTAATGCTATACTTCGGATGAATGTTCATCACATCATTACACTAATGTTGTGACCTCGTTATTAACAACATCCAATGTCCATGATCAGGAAACTTTGATCATCATGTTAATCAACGAGCTAGTTTATAAGAGAGGCATAACTAGGAACTTCCTTTTTGTTTATAAAACACACATGTATTAACGTTTCCGTATTAATACAATTATAGCATGTAAAATAAACATTTATCATAAATAAGGAATATGATAATAACCACTTTATTATTGCCTCTCGGGCATATTCCCTTCAAGAACATGCAGGCATGATCTTATATCAATAATCAACAGCGGGGTCTGGAAACCCATATTGACTCCCACACATTCATCGATGATAATATCGGATGAACCACGATGCCAGGATTCAATCAATCCCATATATATATTCCCTTCGTCTCGCGATATTTTACTTGCCCGAGATTTGATCGTCGGTACCGTCATACCTAGTTCAATCTCGTTCACAGCAAGTACTTTACTCGTTCCATAATCCGATATCACTTTGTGATTAACTCCTTAACCACATGCTTGCAAGCGGTGTTGATATCGATTACCGAGTGGGCCCGAAGTATATCTCTCCGACTTGGGAGGGACAAATCCCATCTCGATACATACAACCCAACAGGTACTTTCCGATCACCTTAGAGACACCTTTATGATCACCCTCTCATAGGATGACGTTTGATGACCTCAAAGCTTTCTTCCGATACCAGGGAGTTGTATTATCTCATGGTCTAAGGAATACAATATTTGACATAAGAAAAGCTTCGCAAAGATGAACACGATGACACGATCTAATTTCTTCGCTTAGTTTGGGTCTGTCCATCATATCATTCTCCCAATGATATGATCTCATTATTAATCGACAACTAATGTCTATGGTTAGGAAACCTTAACCATCATTAATCAATGAGCTAGTCCATAGAGGCATACTAGGGACACGGTGTTGTTCACAAACCACACAAGTATTAAAGTTTCCGCTTAATACAATTCTAGCATGGAATATAAACTTTATCATGAACAAGAATTATAATAATACCAACTTTATTATTGCCTCTAGGGCATAATTCCAACAGTCTCCCACTTGCACTAGAGTCAATAATCTAGTTTACATTTGGCAACAATCTCACACCCATGGCACTAAGGTGCTGATCATGTTTTACACGTGGAAGAGGTTTAGTCAATGGATCTGCGACATTCAGATCTGTATGTACTTTGCTAATCTTCAGATCTCCATCTGCTATATAATCTCAGATTATATGAAACTTGCGGTTGATATGCTTGGTCTTTGGATGATATCTTGGTTCCTTAGCGAGTGCTATGGCGCCAGTGTTGTCACACAATATCTCCAGTGGGTCCAATGCACTTGGAACCACGCCAAGCTCAGTGATGAAGTTCCTGATCCAAACTCCTTCACTTGACGCTTCTACAGCAGCCATGTATTCCGCTTCTACTGTAGATCCCGCGATTACGCTTTGCTTGTAGCTTCTCCAGCTCACAGCTCCTTCATTCAAAATATAAACGTATCCTGTCTGAGATTTAGAATCATCCTTGTCAGTGTCGAAACTAGCGTCGACGTAACCTTTTACGACGAGCTGTTCATCACCTCCATATACTAAGAACATTTCTTTAGTCCTATTTAGGTACTTTAGGATATTCTTCACGGCTGTCCAGTGTTCCACTCCTGGATCACTTTGATATCTGCTCGTCAAACTAAGAGCATTGGACACATCCGGTCTAGTACACAGCATGGCATACATGATAGAACCTATGGCCGAGGCATAAGGCACTTTGCTCATAGCTTCTCTATCATTTACCGTAGCTGGACATTGAGCCTTGCTCAATATCTTACCTGACAACATAGGCCCTGAACCTTTCTTTGCCTTATCCATTCTGAACCTTTTCAGAACTTTGTCTAGGTATGTACTCTGGCTTAAAGCTATCAGGCGTCTTTGTCTATCTCTATAGATTTTGATGCCCAATATATAAGCATCTTCACCTAGGTCTTTCATTGAAAAACACTTGTTCAAATAACTCTTCACATCGTTAAGCATGTTAATGTCATTTCCAATAATCAATATGTCATCCACATATAGTACCAGAAATGTCACTGAGCTCCCACTCACTTTCTTGTAGATACAAGCTTCGTAGCAATTTGGAACAAATCCAAAGCTCTTGATCACTTGATCAAAACGAAGGTTCCAACTCCGAGATTCTTGCTTCAGTCCATAAATGGAACGCTGAAGTTTGCATACTTTATCAGCATCCTTAGGATCGACAAAACCTTCGGGTTGCATCATATACAACTCTTCATCAATGTTGCCATTGAGGAACACAGTCTTGACATCCATCTGCCATATTTCATAATCATGAAACGCAGCAATTGCTAATAAAATCTGAATGGACTTAAACATCGCTACGGCAGAGAAAGTCTCATCGTAGTCAACACCTTGAACTTGTCGAAAACCTTTTGCGACAAGTCGTGCTTTATAGACGGTAACATTACCATCCACGTCCGTTTTCTTCTTGAAGATCCATTTGCACTCAACGGCCTTTCGGTCGCTAGGAGGGTCCACCAAAGTCCATACTTGGTTTTCGCTCATGGATCCCAATTCGGATTTCATGGCCTCTAGCCATTTCTCAGAGTCTGGGCTTATCATCGCTTCCTCATAGTTCGTAGGTTCACTGTCTTCTACCAACAAGACAGTCAAGAAAGGGTTGTCGTACCACTCAGGAGGGGCACGCGACCTTGTCGACCTGCGACGTTCAGTAGCAGCATCGTCCGAAGCTTCGTGATCCTTGTCATCAGCTTCCTCTATTGTTGGTGCAGGCGGCACTGGAACAATTTCAGGTGCTGCGCTACTCTCCAATTCAAGAGAAGGTTCAACAACCTCGTCTAGCTCTACTTTCCTCCCACTCACTTCTTTCGAGAGAAACTCCTTCTCAAGAAAGGAACCGTTCTTTGCAACAAACACTTTGCCTTCGGTTCTGTGATAGAAGGTATACCCCAATAGTTTCCTTAGGGTATACTATGAAGACGTATTTCTCCGCTTTGGGTTCGAGCTTGTCCGGCATCAACTTCTTGACGTAAGCTTCGCATCCCCACACTATAAGAAACGACAACTTAGGTTTACACGAAACCACAGTTCATACGGTGTCGTCTCAACGGAATCAGATGGTGCCCTATTTAAAGTGAATGCAGCGGTTTCTAATGCATAACCCCAAAATGATAACGGCAAATCAGTAAGAGACATCATCGATCGGGCCATATCTAATAGGGTTCGATTCCGGCGTTCAGACACACCATTGCGCTGTGGTGTTCCGGGTGGCGTGAGTTGCGAAACGATTCCGCTTGCTTTAAGATGCATGAGAAAATCATAACTCAAATATTCACCCCCACGATCGGATCGTAGAAACTTAATCTTTCTGTTACGATGGTTATCCACTTCATTCTGAAATTCCTTGAACTTTTCAAATGTTTCAGATTTATGTTTCATTAAATAGATATACCCATATCTACTTAAGTCATTGGTAAAAGTGAGAAAATAGCGATATCCACCGCGCGTCGAAACACTCATCGGTCCGCATACATCGGTATGTATGATTTCCAACAAGTCCGTTGCTCGCTCCATCATTCCGGAGAACGGGGTTTTGATCATCTTGCCCATGAGGCATGGTTCGCATGTGTCAAATGATTCAAAATCAAGAGACTCCAAAAGTCCATTAGAATGGTGTTTCTTCATGCGCTTTACACCAATATGACCTAGACGACAGTGCCACAAATAAGTAGTATTATCACTATCTACTTTGCATCTCTTAGCCTCAATGTTATGGATGTGTATTTCATCCCTTTCGAGATTTAGAAGAAATAAACCATTCACAACAGGTACATGACCATAAAAGATGTTACTCATATAAATAGAACAACCATTATTCTCCGATTTAAATGAATAACCGTCTTGCAACAAACACGATCCAAAAATAATGTTCATGCTCAACGCAGGCACATAATAACACTTATTAAGGTTTAAAACTAATCCCGAAGGTAAAACTAAGGAGAGCGTGCCGACGGCCATCACATCAACTCTTGATCCGTTGCCAACGCGCATCGTCACCTCATCCCTCGCAAGCCGCCGTCTATTCCGTAGCTCCTGTTTCGAGTTACAAATATTAGCAACTGAACCAGTATCAAATACTCAGGCACTACAACGAGGGCTAGTAAGGAAAACATCAATAACATGTATATCAAATATAACTTTGATGGTGCCAGCCTTCTTGTCCGCTAAGTACTTCGGACAGTTGCGCTTCCAGTCACCCTTGTCCTTGCAATAGAAGCACTCAGTGTCCGGCTTGGGTCCAGACTTGAGCTTCTTCTCAGCAGGGGCAACGCGCTTGCCGCCGCCTTTCTTGAAGGGCTTCTTTGCACCCTTACCTTTCTTGAAGGTGGGGGGCTTGTTGACCATCAACACATGATTATCCTTTTTGATGTGCACCTCCGCAGCCTTCAGCTTTGCGAAGAGCTCGGTGATCGTATCAGGGGAACCAATCTGATTGTGAGTCACTACAAAACTTTTGTAGCTGGGAGGGAGTGATTGCAGAACCCTGTCAATCTTGAGCTCCTCTGGAATCTTGCAGTCTAGTTGCTCAAGGCGTTGAGTGTAGCCCGACATCTTTATGGCGTGCGCACTAACGGAACTCCCTTCCTCCATCTTGCAGTTAAAAAATTTCTCAGAGATCTCATATCTCTCAGAACGGGCCTGAGTCTGAAACATAGTTTTCAGCTCCTCAAGAATCTCAAAGGGCCCGGGATAGTCTTCAAAACGATTTTGAAGGTCCGATTCCATAGCAAACAACATGGTGCTCTTAATCACACCATAATAATCTTTGCGCGACTGATAGACAGCTTTCTCATCAGCCGGCGCATCTACAGCAGGGGCGTCACCTAGCGCATTTTCAAGGACATAGTCCTTTTGACCCCCAGAGAGAATGATTCTCAGATTGCGGAACCAGTTGGTGAAGTTAGACCCATTGTTTCTAAGCTTTTCCTTCTTAGCAAAAACGTTGAAGTTGAAGTTGGACTTAGCCATTTGATCTACAATATTTGCAAGTACAAATTAGACTATGTTTATGATAACTAGTTCAACTTTTAATCAAATTACTAGATGAACTCCCACTAAATTCAACATCCCTCAAGTTGTTTAGTGAACACGATCCAAATTCACCACACCTAATCCGATCTTCACGAGAAGAGATGTGGCTTCAATGGTGGACAACGAAGTGTCGATCATATCATTCATATGACTTATGCTTAACCTTTCGGTTCATGTGTTCCGAGGCCATGTCTGTACATGCTAGGCTCATCAAGTCAAACCCAAGTATTTCCGCGTGTGCAAAAACTGGCTTGCACCCGTTGTATGTGAACGTAGAGTCTATAGCACCCGATCATCACGTGATGCTTGGACACGACGAACTTTTGCAACGGTGCATACATGGGGAGAACACAGTTTTATCTTGATCTTTAAGTGAGGAATCATCTTATAATGCTACCGTCGTGATCTAAGCAAAATAAGATACATAAAAGGATAAACATCACATGCATATAACTTTATGTGACATGGTATAGCCAATCTTCGTGCAATGATCTCCATCTTGTGCGTGCCGGCATGATCTCCATCACTCCACCATGAATTCCTCCACCACGAATAGCAACTACAACTATTGCTAACTACTTAGCGATAAAGTGAAACTATTACACGACGTATAAGAAGTTGACACACAGGTCATACACAATTATAAAGACAACCATACGGCTCCCGCCGGTTGTGTACTCATCGACATGCAAGTCGTGAAACATTACAAAACATGATCATCGCATACAATATACACATCACATCTTGGGCCATACCATATCACAGAAAACACTCCCTGCAAAAACAAGTTAGACGCCTCTACTTTGTTGTTGCATGTTTTACGTGGCTTATGGGAGTAGCAAGCTAAGAACGATTCTTACCTACGGAAAGCCACAACGGTGATATTATGGTTGCCAAACTCCAGTGTAAATCCCATGACAACTATAGTGAGAGAAACTGGCATCCACCAGCCGCATGTGTGGAACAAGCCACACGTCAAGTGTGGAGCCGGTCTCGCGAACGACGTCGCGTAAGGTTGGCCTGGACCGCTTCAATCTCACTATCCCGCGTCATAAGAAGAACACAAACAATAGGCTTGCAACAGAAAACATCAACGCCCGCAACAATCATGTTGTGTTCTACTCGTGAAACACATCTACGCATAGATCTAGCTTTGATACCACTGAAGGGTTTCGCAGCATAGTAAATCAAAAAAAAATCTACGGATGCGAACGGGAAAGACAAGATCTAATCTAGGAGATGCAAACAACGAGGGGGATTAGATGAGATCTTCATACCCTTGAAGATTCGCACAGCGGAACGTTCGTCGGAACGTGGGTGATGTAGTCGTACTCGCTTCTCCTCCTCGCGATCCGATCCGATCTAACACCGCAAGTGGTGATGCCTCCGAGAGATGCACACGTGCGTAACCTCGATGTCTCCTCCTTCCTCGGTCCAGCAAGTATGGTGGAGAGACGGATTTGATCTACAACGCGACGGCGCGGTGCAAGTGGTGGAGAGTTTCTGCAGCAGGGCTTCGCCTACGTTCAGTCGGGAGGGAGAGAGAGGAGGGCAGCAGGGCGGCTAGGGTTGTGGAGGAGGTGTGGGGGGAGGGTGCGCCCCAGCCCTCTATATATAGAGGGGTGGGCGCCAGCCCTAGCCCCTCCCCCAAGCCCTAGGCCGGCGGAAGGAGGGAGGAGTGGGGGGCAAGTCCCCCCCCCCTTCTAGAAGCTCCCCTAGGGTTTCCCCTTGGTTTGGCCGGCTGGGCCCTATGGGGCCTTGTGCCCCTGGCCCAATGCGGCCAGGGAACTCCCTCAAAAGACCATGCCCCCTCCCGGCAGGTGGGGCCACGTTGGTCCCCCTCTGGAAGGTTCTAGAAGCTTTCGGTACAATACCGATTAACCCGAAACAATTCCGAACTCCAAAAACTGCATTGCCTTATATGAATCTTATTCTCCGGACCATTCCGGAACCTCTCGTGATGTCCCGGATCCCATCTGAGACTCCGAACAAAAACTCATAAACCAATTATCCAATCTATCCTAGCGTCAAGACACGTTAAGTGTGTGACCCTTCAGGTTCGAGAACATGCAGACATGATCTTATATCAATAATAAACAGTGGGGTCTGGAAACCCATATTGACTCCCACACATTCATCGATGATCATATCGGATGAACCACGATGCCAGGATTCAATCAATCTCATATATATATTCCCTTCGTCTCGCGATATTTTACTTGCCCGAGATTTGATCGTCGGTACCGTCATACCTAGTTCAATCTCGTTCACAGCAAGTACTTTACTCGTTCCATAATCCGATATCACTTTGTGATTAACTCCTTAACCACATGCTTGCAAGCGGTGTTGATATCGATTACCGAGTGGGCCCGAAGTATATCTCTCCGACTTGGGAGGGACAAATCCCATCTCGATACATACAACCCAACAGGTACTTTCCGATCACCTGAGAGACACCTTTATGATCACCCTCTCATAGGATGACGTTTGATGACCTCAAAGCTTTCTTCCGATACCAGCGAGTTGTATTATCTCATGGTCTAAGGAATACAATATTTGACATAAGAAAAGCTTCGCAAAGATGAACACGATGACACGATCTAATTGCTTCGCTTAGTTTGGGTATGTCCATCATATCATTCTCCCAATGATATGATCTCATTATTAATCGACAACTCATGTCTATGGTTAGGAAACCTTAACCATCATTAATCAATGAGCTAGTCCATAGAGGCACACTAGGGACACGGTGTTATTCACAAACCACACAAGTATTAAAGTTTCCGCTTAATACAATTCTAGCATGGAATATAAACTTTATCATGACCAAGAATTATAATAATAACATCTTTATTATTGCCTCTAGGTCATAATTCCAACAAAAGGATCGTATGGGCACCTAGAGGGGGGGTGAATAGGTGCTACTTCAAATTTTACTCTTTTTCAAATTAGGGTTTGACAAGAAAGGTAAATTCTCTAGAATATGCAACTATGGTGAATTTACCTATATGTCCAACAAGCACAAACTAACACAACACTAGGCAAGAACGAGTAAGTAAAGTGCGGTAAAGGATAGAAGTAACCAAGGGAGTGGACGCGGAGACACAAGGATTTGTTTCCCGTAGTTCCTTCCTTTTGAGGGGAAGTACGTCTACGTTTGGAGAGGGGGTGGTTTCAAACCACCAACGCCACGAGAGGCCTCCCTTGTTCTCCGATGAACCTCACCCCAACGGGCTCGATTCACCTTCCACTATATCGGCAACCTTCGAGGTCGAAGCCGTCACCTTTACAACAAGTTCAGGGCACACATCCACAACTGAATTGGAGGCTCCCAAATACAAGCAAGCTGTCAAGACAAATCAAAGACAAGCTTGTAAGAACCAAATCAAAGTTAGGGTTTCCAAAGAAACACTAGAGCTTGGGGGCCCTCAAGTGAATGAGGGGGAAATGAAGATCTCTCTTGGTGAAGATGTGAATCAAGGCCTTCTCCTTCGATTCTCCAAAGATCAATGACTTTGGATGGTTGGATGAAGAGATCTTGTGGATTTGGTGGCTCTAATGGTGTTGGTGTTCTTGAGCAGCTCGAGCAACTGGAGGAAGAAGATAAGGGTCCCTATTTATAGACAGCCCCCTCCACGAACCGTTTTCTGGCCGTTGTAGAAAAATCAGACTGGAGACTCCAGTCTGGAGACCGGAGACTCCGGTCTACACCGGAGACTCCGGTCTACACCGGAGACTCCGGCCAATCTCCGGACCAGTCTCCGGACTGACCTTCTGACTGACCCAGCCCATTTCTTCACCAGCAACACCGGAGACTCCGGCCTTCCAACACCGGAGACTCCGGTCTGACCAAAGTCCGGAGACTCCGGAGTAACCTCCGGTGCAGCCTCCGGACCCCTAGTCATAATGTCCCAGCCATGTCCTGGGAGGCTCCACCGGAGCCAGCACCGGAAACTCCGGACCACACCGGAGACCCCGGTCTTGTCAGACCGGAGTCTCCGGTCTGGAGTTTCCAGAATAGTGGCAAATGTATGTGGTCTTTTCCCAAGAGTGTGTGATGTTTATCTATGGTCATACCAACCTGTGGACAATAACAAACTGTAAAATGATCAACTTGTTGTTACCGAACACCAAAAGTGATTATGACAATAAATGCCCTTTCAATCTCCCCCTTTTTGGTGTTCGATGACAACAAGTGATTTGCATGGAATAACATATAAATGAGGCTCCCCTGACTATGTGCAGCAAGATAATGAAGTAAATCATGTAAGGAAGATAATATCAACGATAGCACACATAAATCTCACATGAGTTACAATAGGTGTTGCACACATGCACATAGTCATAGACACTCATAAGAACATTAGATAACACACATAAAGTTCAAGTTCGAATATCCAAATAAAAGGCAAATAACGGCAGATAGTCGCAAATCCCAAGTCCCATGCAAAGCGATGAGAATGTCTTCTCCCCCTTTGGCATCGAAACGCCGAAAAGGGAAAAGACCTATACTAGCGCCCCAATAACTCAATAGTCATCGTCGTCCTCATCATCCTCGGCATCCTCATCCTCATCCTGGTCATCCTCGTCCTGGTCACCCTCGTCCTGGTCATAGTCATCATCATCATCCTCAGGAATAGCAGGCCCTTTGCCGTGAGGGCGAGAAGAGGAAGTACCCTGATATCCAAACCCAGAGGTGACATCAGCAAACGTCTTCCAGTCCACCAGACTATCCTGTTGGGCATTCCATGCCCCAAATGAGAGAGTGTGATAAGACTCTGTGGACTGCTGGGCCCCATGCTCATCATTGTATTCATCTTCACCTTCCTCAGTATCAGCAGCACCCTGATCCTTGGTCTCTTTGAGGAGATTTTCAATGCGGCGGTTGCTTTGGTAAGATGCATGCTGCTGCTTGCGAATGTCAACGTTCATGCAGCAAAGAGTCCTCTCCTAGAAGCTGGCCTTCTTGACCCTCTCATGCACATAGTCTCTAGTCATGGTAGGCATAGGGACATTGGAGGCATTCTTCCTCCGAACTCTAGGTGGAGAGGGAGCCCTCTCCATCTCAATCTCCTCATCCTCATCATTTCCATATCGGCGCCTTGGAGCTGGCCCCATGTGCCCCTTCTGCTGCAGAGATACCAGAGTGTGCATCGTGAGGTGTGGTGGTATGCCATGTGGAGAATCATGTGGCTGGGAGTTTATGAGTTTCATAATCAAGGGTGCATATGGAGGAGATTTCTTGAAAAGAATGGCATGGAACATCTCCTCGAAAATGAAGTCCATCACATCAATGGGTGCAGCCTCAGCCTCTGGTCCAGCATTGAAGGTCCGGTGAGTATGGTACAGGAGGTTGACAAGTCCTCCCCTGAGAGCATCATCATTTCCAGCACTTGGAGCAATAGTGTGACGGAAAATCCTCAGCATAAGGTTGTAGAGGGGCTGGAGTCCCTTGGAGGCCCCCACAACACCATCATCATACAGAGGTGCCAGCTTTAACTTGTTCTCACCCAATGCTGCAGAGTGCATGCGCTGCCCCACAGAAGTAGATACGCCATGAAAAGTCTCAAAGATGACATTGGCAAAGTCATGGAAAGTAGTTGTGCAGCGAGTAGAGCCAGTCATCCACACCATGGTCCTGTCAAGATCAGACCCAAACACCACCGTGGCATAAAACTGCTGAACAAGGTGCACATTGTAGTCTTCATGCAGCTCCATCAAGTTGTAGAGATCCAGCCTCTCACAGATCCATAGGGCATCATTGAAATAAGGGCTCTGGCGCATTTGCTCAATGTTCATGAACTTGTGAGGGCAAATAGGTGATTTGGTGAGTACACCATACACATCCTTCATGAACACACCCTGCTCTTTCCTCCAGAAACGAGGGTCCTCACTGGTACGAGGCAGTGCATAGAAATCTGTCTTCCTCAGCTCACAGTACTCCTCTTTAGACATCTTGGCTAGGGACTGGAGGTTATCATACTTGGCTCTCTTTGCATGTTCCTCCCGTTCAGCCCTCTCTTGATCCCTCTTCATGTAAGCTGCATCGCGTGCACGCTATTTCCGGTTGGATGGAGGCACGATAAACTGACCCTGAGCATCATCATAGCGAGGATTGCCCCTTTGGGACTTAGCCTTGGTACGACGAGGGCGACTAGAACCATCACCTGTGAACAGCAGTGAGGGAGATAGATGGAGATGAGTATATATGTCCCAACACCGGAGTCTCCGCACCAGACACCGGAGTCTCCGGTTCAGACCGGAGTCTCCGGTCAGGAGGCTCGGGTATGCGATGGGGAGATGCTGGTGAGGGTGAATCTAGTAGATCGGGCAATGCAACAAGGCTAAAGTACTAGAGTGCAAGCAAACAAGTGATTCCAATGGACAAATCAGCAACAATCCTCAAAAACACATCTAGGGATGAACCCTAGGAGAAAAAAAAGGAGAGGAGAGGTACCAGATCTGTCCATGGGATTGATTCCTTCGGTGGGAATGACCCAATGGAGGATAGGGGAAGGTTGGCCGGCTGCACGGCGAATCCCGGGGGCTTCTTGACCTCCGGGGAGGATTTTTGGAGGAGGAGGCGACGGGTTTGGAGGTAGGGGACGGGGTAAAGAGTGAGGAACTGCTGTTCTAGTTCACCCCGTGCCCCTTCTTTAAGTGACAGAAACCGTCCAGACCGGAGACTCCGGTCTACACCGGAGACTCCTGCCTACACCGGAGACTCCGGTGTTTGTGCACCGGAGACTCCGGTCCTCCTCGACCAAAAATTCCAGGAAAGGTGTTTGGGGACATATATGAGAGATAGATGGTTTTTAAGATAGGAAAAGGGCTTGGGTTGAGACATCAAACTATGAATAACCAATAAGAGCCATAGAAGTTCGAAAATAATCAGAAAAGCTCCAAGAGACTAAAATCAAGCAAATGACGAACATGAGTAAGTGCCAACCTATCAAATGAGAGAGGGCGGTGGCCTAGGCCACCATATTTGAGTATACTTGGCTTGGCACCATGAAGATATATCTTGGGTCCATTACCAAAACTCATCATTAAGCTCACATATCACTAAATGATATTAAGAGGAATGATTTTGATTGCTTTGGGCATAATGGGGGGAGGGATGGTCCAATCAATTAGGACCGCACTCCCCCTATATCCATGCCTACACCTAGACCAAATATGAGATGAAACATAGGTGAGAGTGTGGTAACATCAAGTCAAGCTCCTTGAATCTACAATATTTAGTTCATTCCTCAAGTAGCAAAACCTTGCTTCATCAAGTGGCTTCGTGAAGATATCGGCAAGTTGATCTTTGGTTGGTACATATGATAGATCAATATCACCTCGAGCAACATGATCTCTAATGAAGTGATGGTGAATCTCAATATGCTTTGTCCTTGTGTGATCCACCGGGTTGTAGGCAATATTGATGGCACTTTCATTGTCACATAGAAGAGCCACTTTGTCACAATGGACACCGTATTCCTTTAAAGTTTTCCTCATCCATAGCAATTGAGTGCACGCACTAGTAGCTTCCACATACTCGGCTTCGGCGGTGGAGAGAGATATACAATTTTGCTTCTTGGAAGACCAACATACCAAGGACCTACCAAGGAATTGGCAAGCCCCGGATGTTTATTTTCTATCATCCTTGTCACCTGCCCAATCCGAATCCGTGTATCCACAAAGAGCAAATGTTGAGCCTCGAGGATACCAAAGACCATAAAATGGGGTATGAACCAAATATCGAAAGATTCTCTTGACCGCCATTAAATGGCTTTCTTTAGGAGCCGCTTTATATCTTACACACACACCTACACTCAACACAATATCGGGTCTAGATGCACAAAGGTAAAGCAAAGAACCAATCATAGACCGGTATACCTTTTGATCCACATCTTTACCATTTGGATTTTGTTCTAGATGAGTCTTTGTAGCCATGGGAGTAGGAGCTCCATTCAAATCTTGCATTTTGAATCTCTTGAGCATATCTTGAGTATACTTGGCTTGATTGAAGAATGTCCCTCATCTAACTTGCTTGATCTCAAAGCCAAGAAATACTTTCAACTCCCCCATCAAGGACATCCGGAACCTACTAGTCATAAGCTTTGAGAATTCATCATTAAAAGCTTTGTTAGATGAGCCAAAGATAATATGATCAACATATATTTAGCATACAAAAAGCTCCCCATTGACTCTCTTAGTAAAAAGAGTGGGATCGATTTTCCCAACCTCAAAGCCACGGTCAAACAATAACTCTCTAAGGTGCTCATACCACGTACGTGGGGCTTGCTTGAGCCCATAGAGCGCCTTGTCAAGTTTGTAGACATGGTTTGGGAAGTTGGGGTCCTCAAATCCCGGGGGTTGCTTAACATATACCAATTCATTTAAAGGACCATAAAGAAATGTACTTTCTACATCCATTTGTTGCAACTTAAAGTTATGATGTGCAGCATAAGCAAGAAGGATACGGATGGACTCAAGACGAGCCACGGGTGCATAAGTCTCTCCATAATCAATGCCTTCAATTTGAGAATATCCTTGTGCAACCAATATAGCCTTGTTCCTTACTATAATTCCATGCTCATCTTGCTTGTTCTTGAATATCCACTTTGTTCCAATAACATTGCGGCAATACTTTGGCTTCTCAACTAACTTCCACACTTTATTTCTCTCAAAGTTGTTGAGCTCTTTGTGCATAGCTTCTAACCAATCCGAATCTTCAAGAGCTTCCCACACTTTCTTTGGTTCAATCATGGAGATGTGTGCTTGGTGTTCACTGAACCTCTTCAATTGTGCTCTTGTGGAAATTCCTTTCCTTAGATCTCCAACAACATTTTGGAGGGTGTGGTCTCTTAATTCCAACATTATTTCTTTTCTAGCTTCGCGGCGAGCGTGGATCTCCTCATTGTTTCTTGGGGGACCCACTTCATCATTTTGATCCTCGTCTTGACCATCAACTTGACCTTGATCATCATTGGAGTCATCCTCTACATTGGGAGGCAAGGATTGACCTTGGTCTTGATCAAGTGCTCTTCTAGCATCAATTTGAGCTTGTCTCAAAATAGTTTGGATGGATCTTCCTTGACAAATTGACTTGGCACCACTTGACAACCCATCGAATGGACCAAGCTCCCTTTGACTAGAGTTCACACATTGATCACTATGTTGAGGGTCCACATCTTGTCTTTGGCTTGAGCCAATGTCCTCTTCGGTAGATGGAGCATGTTGAGGTTGTGAAGATGAGGGCTCCACTCGAGTGGAGCAAAGTTCTTCACGATCCGCCATAAGGGGTTCCTCAACGGGGCGGATATAACCCACACCCATTCTTCCTATGGTATCCTGAGGCATTTCATCATCTGCATCACAAGCATCAACACGCCCCCCTTGGGGACCATCATATTCTTCGAAGGTCACACTACAATATTCTATGACGGCTCTGGAGAGCTTGTCATAGATTCTATAAGTGTGAGATTCGAGACCATAGGCAACAAAAATACCCTCTAATGCTTTAGACTCGAACTTTGACAAACGAACACCTTTGATGAGATAGAAACACTTACAACCGAACACCCGGAAATAAGATATGTTGGGCTTGTTACCGGTAAGTATCTCATATGGAGTCTTGTTGATTTTCTTGCGGAGGTAGAGTCGGTTTGAAGCATGGAAAGCGGTGGAGACGGCTTCGGCCCAGAAGTTGTATGGATATTTAAACTCCGCCAACATGGTCCTAGCCATCTCAATAAGAGTCCGGTTCTTCCTTTCGGCCACACCATTTTGTTGAGGGGTGTATGCAACGGAATATTGATGTTTAATCCCCTCATCACTAAGGAAATCATTCAAGGTGTAGTTCTTGAACTCGGTGCCGTTGTCACTTCTTATAATCAACACGGGGACATTGTGTTGCCGTTGAACCAAGTTTATGAAGTCGATAAAAGTCCTTTGAGTTTCACTCTTCAACTTGAAGAAATAAACCCAAGAGTATCTTGAAAAGTCGTTAACAATCACCAAACAATATTTCTTCCCTCCAAGACTTGCATGAGATGGAGGACCAAATAGGTACACATGGAGGAGTTCCAAGATCTTGTTAGACTTGATTTGGTTTGTGGGCTTGTGAGGAGCGTCATGCATCTTCCCTAGAACACATGCCCTGCAAACACGATCTTTGGCAAAGGAAACATTTTCTTTTAGTCCAACAATATGACCCTCTTTATGGAGACGTTGCAAAGTTCTCATATTGACATGGGCTAGTCGGCGGTGCCATAGCCAACCCACATCGGCCTTTCCGTATAAGCACATCGGACCTGCAGTGGCTTGCCCCGAAAAGTCCACCACATACATGTCATTTTCGACGTACCCAACAAAAGCGACCTTGAGAGACTTGCTCCACATGAGGACCACAATATCATCATCAATAAAGACGGCAAAGCCCATCTTTCCAAGAGCACGGACAAAATCCAAGGGTTTCAACAAGCATGACGTTCACGAGTGTAATGTCGTGATCCACCACTGCCTTGCCGAAACCCATTACCTTAGACTTTGACTTGTCGGCATATGTGACGGTGATTTGATCTTCATTTGACACCAAGAACTTGACAATAGACGAGCTTCCGGTCATATGACTTGTGCAACCACTATCGATCACCCATTTTGACCCTCCGGAAGCATAAGTCTACAAAAGATCAAGCTAGTTTTTAGGTACCCATTTTTCAATGGGTCCTCTTTTGTTAGCAACAAGGGTCTTGGGAACCCAAATAGACCAAGCAATATAACCATCATAAGGACCAACATATTGTGCATACACATCACCATAATAATCACGCATTAGAACATAGTGAGGGTTAGCACTTCCCGCAAAATCATCATGAGACATAGTTTTACCATTTGTGGTCTTACTCTCCACAATGGTCTTGTTGGTCTCTTGTGCGGGCATGTCCTTCTTCTTCTTTTTGTTCTTCTTATTTGTTTTGGAGACAAAACCAATGCCCCCTTTATCACCAATACGCCTTTGCTTGCTCAAAAGATCATCAATAGACTTGTTGCCTTGTGGAAATGTGGCCTTAGCAAGCTCCCCCTTCAACCTAGCATGCTCTTCAAGGATAGTTGTGCTACTAGATGGAATGAAGTTACTAGGTGAAGGAATATTGGCCAATTGAGTTGGAAGCGTTTCATGGGACTTTGTGAGTGACAAGAGTTCACTCTCCAAGGCCTTGTGGGCCTTGTTAAGCAAGCTAAAGTCCTCAGCAAGTTTTTCATGAACCACACCAAACTCAATCTTGTCCTTTTTAGCTCTTTTATATTTAGCAATAGCATGATCACGCTCTTTGATGAGTTTGTTAACAATAATTTCATTTGCCTCATCAAGCCCTTCAAGTTTTAATTGGGCCTCTAGCTCAATCATATGTTCATGCCCAAGTTTACATCTTACATCTAGAAGCTCTTGAGTATGTGATAGTTGATCTAAGATGTTTCCAAAATGTAGCTTAGCATCACCTTCTAGGTTAGTCATAAACTCATCAAAGGCAATTAATTCCTTTTTAACATCAAGAGACATCTCATCATCAATTTCATCATTATCTAAGTGAGTAGAGAGGGATGATGAAGATACCTCCGTTCCTCTTGCCATAAGGCAAGTGGCGTTCTTGGTGGAGGAGTTCTCATTTGGAGAATCGAAGAGTGAGAATGTCGGAGTAGATGTGGTGGCAAGAGCAGCCATATCATGAGAAGTTTTGTGGCATCCCGCAAAACCACTACTAGAAAATCGCGTTGTTTTTGTGCATTGCATCATCATGACCGCATGCTCATGTCATCATGCCACATTGCATTTGAGCATCGTCATCATCTTGCATTTGTTCGCATAAAACTATTTCGGGAAAACCTAATTTGTTTTCTAAACGCCCCGTCTTTATTCAAACGCAAAACCCGGGACACCGGAGTATTTTGTTTTGTGTGCTATCGGTTTGCAAACGGTCCGTTTAAAACAAATACAATAATTAAATTATTTTAATGGGGGCAGCCAAACCGGGCCGATTCGACCTAGTCGGCCACCCCCAGTTCAGAACGGTCCACCCAAAATCCCTTTTCTACCTGTCCTATTATACCCAACCCCCCTCCACCTCACCCCAACCTATCCCGTTGCGCCACATCAGCCTCGCCCAAAACCCCACCCACTCTCATCGCGCCACCTCACTCCCTCACCCTCCCCAAACGCCACCTCACCCCACCACCTGCCTGTCCCCTGTCACACCCACCCACGCCGTACCCACTCTCCCTCTCTCACCCGTCCGTGGGACCCGCTCCCTCTGGCCACCCCCCACCAACCCCGAGCCAGCCACTCCCCTTCCTCTGGCCCCACCTGGCCCACGGCCCCACCCTGGCCCGCGGCCCCGTTCTCCCCTGGCTCTCCTCTCCCCTGAAACCACCTCCCCCGCTTGGCCCCTTCCTCCCGCAACCACCGGCGGCCCCGCTCTCCCCCCCGTCCTTGCTCTGCTCCTTCTGGCCGCCAACCCCATCGCCCTCCCGCCTCTGCTCCTCTCCCCTGCCGCCCCGACGCCCTCCGGCAAGCCGCCGACGACCCCCGCCGGCCCCGCCTCGCCTTCGCCACCGACCCCGACCGCGGGCTCCTCCCAGGCGCCTTCCCCACCTCCCTCTCCGGCCCCGTCACCCCACCGTCCTCCTGCGCCCCTGCGGGCGCGCCACCGCCGCCAGCAGGGCCCTCCACTGCTGCCTCTACCGTCCCGCCTCGCCAGGCCGCGTCCGCCACCGACCTCCCCGCTCGCGTCTCCTCCCCGGAGCTCCTCCGCCGTCGCCTCGACCACCCCCTCTCCTCCCCGTGCGTGACGCCGACCCGCCACCAGAGGTCCTCCACGTCCGCTCGCAACCACCCCGATCCCCGCCGCCGGCGCGCCCTGCTCGCCTCCATCTCTGCCTCCGCCGCCTCGGGTCCCCTCCGCTCCGGCCACGCCGTCGCGGGCCTCGGCCCGGCAGCGCTGCGCCACCCTCTGCAGCATCGGCCGAGCTCGCCGGATTTCTTCCCCCGGCGGCCCCGCCTCCTCTGAGCCTCGTTGGCCGCGTGCGCGAGCTCTGCTTCTCCCGCAGGAGACCTTCGTTTTCGCCCATGTGTTGCTGGCTGCTTGTCCTTGCACGCCCGTGGAGTGTTCGTGTCCCTGTTTCGTTGTTCCTGCCCTCTGGAAACCCTATCAGACTCCTCCACTGTGAGCACGAGCCACAGATCGCGGCCGAACAGGTGACACCCGTGGGGTGCCCGAAGATGCTAGTGCCGCGCCTTACCGCCATCGGCAGTTGGGTGACTGGATGCTCCTGAGGTGGTCTGCCAAGATCTCCTGATAGACAAGATCGACCACGAGGACGACAAGTACTTCTATCCGAGCACAAGACCGATCCGATGCCAACCCATGCTCTTCCTCCCGGACTGCAATACCCCGGTACCCGAGCCACTCAAGTCCGCCATCGACGACAAGATCGACACGACCCGACGACCGCGGATGCGACGAGATCGTCTCTCGGACGCCAAGTTCTTCATCCCGGATGCCAAGACCGACTCGATGGCGCGGCCCCGACAAGATCTTCGCAACGACAAGATCGACACCGACCCGGGAGAATCCGATGCGCCCCGACACCGAACCAAGTTCTCCTTCCCGGAAGCATCGACGCTCGTGCGACAAGATCTACCACCCGACCCGAAGACCCTAAATCCCGGAGTCCGAGAACGTTTCCGTCAAACCCTGAACCCCGAGACCGGACCCCGAACCCCGGAACCAAGATCGTCGAACCCTAATGTGTGAACCTTATCCGAGAACCCTATTTTTATAAATGCCCTCTATATAATTGTTGCATAATAATTGTTCATGCATGCATACTTGCCATGTGGTTTGGGGCCCTTATGCCGAATTCACCTAATAATTAAATATGGGACCCATATGCGGGCAAATCCAGTCGTATATTGGCCTCATTTAAATTTGTGTAGCGAACCGGTGCTATCTTTTGTCTTGATCATGCAACATTTAATTGCGGGGTAGCTAAACAACTTGAACCACTTAAATATTTGTGGGGACCCCGGTTCCGCTTAATCTTGCCCAATTGCATCGCATCTTGCCATGTCATACATCATACATGCATCATGCCCGATCTTTTGTCGTAGTATTAAATAGTGCATCCGGTGTTTATTCTAGTGTTTTGCTTCTTCGCGGATAAGGCCGTTGAGTTGATGCGAGTGTCGACCCGATCTTCGGATGAACCTTCGGCCATGTTTTCAGGCGAGCATCTCCCCCTTTCTACCTATCTCACTTTTATAGTATTTATTCCCTCCTGTTGATCTATTGCTATCTGTGTTGCGATGCTCTAGTTTCCGTACCCGTGATATCCCCTTGCAACCATATATTGCCTTGGACACCTCCTATTACCTGTTGTTTGGTAGATAGTTGGACTTGCACGTCGTAGTCGCTTGCTCAAGTGCTGTTGCGTGTCGTCATGTACCACAGCTGTTGGAGCCTTGCCGCATGTCTGATGTTGGAGATGATCATGGTTTTACTTATCGTTCACTTTAATTACTGTTTAACAACTAAAATTGAAGTAAGTAAGCAGAGGCACAGGTGGGCAATAGATGTTATTTGGTTGTTAACCGTCCACTTGTGTCCCGTAGGACCCCGAGTACTTGATACCTGTTCCTTTAATATTCGCGCTATCCACATCCGAGAGGATTATGGGACCCCCCTGAGCCAGAGCTTGATTCATACTTATTTCCTGGGGCCACAAACTAGTTTGAGGTTTTATTTACTATCATGTACTTATGCCATGCTACTGCTTTATTTACGTTTGTGCGAGGAGCACACTGTACTGTTTAGGATCGGGACACGTTTTCGCGGTGTCGACAATCCCAGTTTTGGGTTCCCAGTCGTTCACAGCCGTCCACCCAAACCTCGGGTCCGTCTCGGAGTCAGCTAACTTCGTTGCGGGTGTACTCCAAGGGGTGGCCCCCTGAAATATTTCTGAATCCTGTGATTGCTTTGTCGTGAAGGCCTCGTTGGGTTTTGATTTGGTTTTTCCGAGGTTGATCGAGTGTGTGTTGCTATTGGTGCACCCCGGCCGGGTAAAACTTTCTGAAAGCCGTGTCCGCGGTTATGGACGACTTGGAGCACAATATCTCGATCATAGACAACTATAACTAAAGTAGTGCTATAAATTTGACTATATAATGACTAGTAATCAGCTTCACTATAATGGAATGGCTAATTAAAACTGCCAACAATTGCTTGCTTGGGTTGTCGCTTGCGACCATTGTACCTGACTAGTAAGTATTGCAACTAAAACGGAATGGCTAAATAAAAGTACCAACAACTGCTGGATTTTTGGGTTATCTCATGCTAATTGTATCTGACTAGTAAGTGTCGCAACTACAACGGAATGGTTAACTAAAACGGCCCACTGCTTATTTTATCAGGATGATTATCTATACTTGACTAGTAATTACTGCAACGATAACCGAATAAGTAAAACTGCCAACTGTGTGAGTTCCTCGGTTGACTTCCTCGTTTGGTCTCGAGGGGGAAACACCAGGATGGGTTTGTCTGATGGTAGAAACAGGTTGGTTCCGAATAGGTCTTTCTTATCCCCCTCTGATAGCCGCCAGTTGTATCGAGTCTCTATAGGTTGTTTAGTGCATGCTGCCGCTGCCGCTCAGTCCACCATACCTATGTAGGCGAGGACCGCCGAATTCTAGCCTCGCCGTGTACTGGCCTCAGTACTGACGCTCCTCTTTTTCCTTTGCCCTTTGTCGGCACCCCTTTTGTTTAAGCAGGTTTTGAGATCGACGTCGTTAGCAGGGTTACCCTTCCGGCTTGGCCTGGGCAGGGTTATGGACGCCATTGGTTATTCTTCAGGGCTCTTAGCCCCATTTGCATCTTGTCCGTAGTCGGACGCTCTATCGTTTTAAAGGTGATTTGGATCTTTGCATATTGTATCTGTATTCTTGACTCTTTGAGTCGCTGTTATATATATATCTGTTCTGTGGGTCCCATCGAGGACTGTTGTGTAATGTTATTACTTCGTTTTCCACCCGCACGAAAGTGCCTGGTGGGCACCTTTGAATCGTTTCTATGCGGGTTTGGCGGGAATCGCTGAAACTTGCATAGGGTCGATTCTGAGGGTGTTACAGAGTGGTATCAGAGCTCAGCAGTTGCGATACCCCACAAGTCCAGCCTGTAGGATAACCTAGCTAACGGCCGAAGTAGAGTGTCAAAACTATTTTTGAAAAATCGGTCGGATAGTTCTGATTAGGTCTGATTTTACTCCTTACCCCTTTGCTATTCCTCTCTTACCTCTACGTGTTTTGAATCCGCTCTCTTCTCTCTCTTCGAGTCCAGGATTTCTCGTGGTTGGGTTCCGTCGTACCTTCAGGGTTTCGCTTCCTCCTTTGGTAACGGTGTTACTACATCTGGTCTTCATGTTATCCGAGGAATCCGTCTACTGTGGTACCATTCTTTGTTCCTTGTTTGTGCCTTCCGGTGTTTTCTGACGCGACGACATCATCTACGCCAGATCCGACGCAGAGTCTGCATCACTCCTTTGTTCCTGAACCTCGATTGTCGAGATCTTCAGTCTGATTCCGAGAATGGTTGCACGCTTTTCTACTGATTGTGCAGAGTAATTGTTTGGGTGCGTGATGGATTGGCCCCCATGCCGACTACCCTTTCTATTCGCTTGTGTACATTGAAGTGGATGAGAATGCATCGGTTCCCTCTTTCTACCGGAGTTAGAGGTGGCTTTATTGGTTGATACCTCTACCTTCGCCTTTGTTTCCCGGAGTGTTCTCTCGATGATCACGGACAACGACCTCTTGTTAGTGGTGTCGCGAGGATCTACACGAAGCGAGAAGACGCAGATCGCCAACCTTCTTCCCTGTACCATGAGGCGGATCTCGAGGGCGAGATCCATTGTTAGTGGTGTCGAATTGTGGCATCCCGCAAAACCACTACTAGAAAATCGCGTTGTTTTTGTGCATTGCATCATCATGACTGCATGCTCATGTCATCATGCCACATTGCATTTGAGCATCGTCATCATCTTGCATTTGTTCGCATAAAACTATTTCGGGAAAACCTAATTTGTTTTCTAAACGCCCCGTCTTTATTCAAACGCAAAACCCGGGACACCGGAGTATTTTGTTTTGTCTGCTATCGGTTTGCAAACGGTCCGTTTAAAACAAATAAAATAATTAAATTATTTTAATGGGGGCAGCCAAACCGGGCCGATCCGACCCAGTCGGCCACCCCCAGTTCAGAACGGTCCACCCAAAATCCCTTTTCTACCTGTCCTATTATACCCAACCCCCCTCCACCTCACCCCAACCTATCCCGTTGCGCCACATCAGCCTCGCCCAAAACCCCACCCACTCTCATCGCGCCACCTCACTCCCTCACCCTCCCCAAATGCCACCTCACCCCACCACCTGCCTGTCCCCTGTCACACCCACCCACGCCGTACCCACTCTCCCTCTCTCACCCGTCCGCGGGCCCCGCTCCCTCTGGCCACCCCCCACCAACCCCGAGCCAGCCACTCCCCTTTATCTGGCCCCACCTGGCCCGCGGCCCCACCCTGGCCCGTGGCCCCGTTCTCCCCTGGCTCTCCTCTCCCCTGAAACCACCTCCCCCGCTTGGCCCCTTCCTCCCGCAACCACCGGCGGCCCCGCTCTCCCCCCCCGTACTTGCTCCGCTCCTTCTGGCCGCCAACCCCATCGCCCTCCCCCCTCTGCTCCTCTCCCCTGCCGCCCCGACGCCCTCCGGTGAGCCGCCGACGACCCCCGTCGGCCCCGCCTCGCCCTCGCCACCGACGCCGATCGCGCGCTCCTCCCAGGCGCCTTCCCCACCTCCCTCTCCGGCCCTGTCGCCCCGCCGTCCTCCTGCGCCCCTGCGGCCGCGCCACCGCCGCCAGCAGGGCCTTCCACCGCCGCCTCTACCGTCCCGCCTCGCCAGGCCGCGTCCACCACCGACCTCCCCGCTCGCGTCTCCTCCCCGGAGCTCCTCCGCCGTCGCCTCGACCACCCCCTCTCCTCCCCGTGCGCGACGCCGACCCGCCGCCAGAGGTCCTCCACGTCCACCCGCAACCACCCCGATCCCCGCCGCTGGCGCGCCCTGCTCGCCTCCATCTCTGCCTCCGCCGCCTCGGGTCCCCTCCGCTCCGGCCGCGCCGTCGCGGGCCTCGGCCCGGCAGCGCTGCGCCACCCTCTGCAGCACCGGCCGAGCTCGCCGGATTTCTTCCCCCGGCGGCCCCGCCTCCTCTGAGCCTCGTTGGCCGCGTGCGCGAGCTCTGCTTCTCCCGCAGGAGACCTTCGTTTTCGCCCATGTGTTGCTGGCTGCTTGTCCTTGCACGCCTGTGGAGTGTTCGTGTCCCTGTTTCGTTGTTCCTGCCCTCTGGAAACCCTATCAGACTCCTCCACTGTGAGCACGAGCCACAGATCGCGGCCGAACAGGTGACAGCCGTGGGGTGCCCGAAGATGATAGTGCCGCGCCTTACCGCCATCGGCAGTTGGGTGACTGGATGCTCCTGAGGTGGTCTGCCAAGATCTCCTGATAGACAAGATCGACCACGAGGACGACAAGTACTTCTATCCGAGCACAAGACCGATCCGATGCCAACCCATGCTCTTCCTCCCGAACTGCAATACCCCGGTACCCGAGCCACTCAAGTCCGCCATAGACGACAAGATCGACACGACCCGACGACCGCGGATGCGATGAGATCGTCTCTCGGACGCCAAGTTCTTCATCCCGGATGCCAAGACCGACTCGATGGCGCGGCCCCGACAAGATCTTCGCAATGACAAGATCGACACCGACCCGGGAGAATCCGATGCGCCCCGACACCGAACCAAGTTCTCCTTCCCGGAAGCATCGACGCTCGTGCGACAAGATCTACCACCCGACCCGAAGACCCTAAATCCCGGAGTCCGAGAACGTTTCCGTCGAACCCTGAACCCCCAGACCGGACCCCGAACCCCGGAACCAAGATCGCCGAACCCTAATGTGTGAACCTTATCCGAGAACCCTATTTTTATAAATGCCCTCTATATAATTGTTGCATAATAATTGTTCATGCATGCATACTTGCCATGTGGTTTGGGGCCCTTATGCCGAATTCACCTAATAATTAAATATGGGACCCATATGCGGGCAAATCCAGTCGTATATTGGCCTCATTTAAATTTGTGTAGCGAACCGGTGCTATCTTTTGTCTTGATCATGCAACATTTAATTGCGGGGTAGCTAAACAACTTGAACCACTTAAATATTTGTGGGGACCCCGGTTCCGCTTAATCTTGCCCAATTGCATCGCATCTTGCCATGTCATACATCATACATGCATCATGCCCGATCTTTTGCCGTAGTATTAAATAGTGCATCCGGTGTTTATTCTAGTGTTTTGCTTCTTCGCGGATAAGGCCGTTGAGTTGATGCGAGTGTCGACCCGATCTTCGGATGAACCTTCGGCCATGTTTTCAGGCGAGCATCTCCCCCTTTCTACCTATCTCACTTTTATAGTATTTATTCCCTCTTGTTGATCTATTGCTATCTGTGTTGCGATGCTCTAGTTTCCGTACCCGTGATATCCCCTTGCAACCATATATTGCCTTGGACACCTCCTATTACCTGTTGTTTGGTAGATAGTTGGACTTGCGCGTCGTAGTCGCTTGCTCAAGTGTTGTTGCGTGTCGTCATGTACCACAGCTGTTGGAGCCTTGCCGCATGTCTGATGTTGGAGATGATCATGGTTTTACTTATCGTTCACTTTAATTACTGTTTAACAACTAAAATTGAAGTAAGTAAGCAGAGGCACAGGTGGGCAATAGATGTTATTTGGTTGTTAACCGTCCACTTGTGTCCCGTAGGACCCCGAGTACTTGATACCTGTTCCTTGAATATTCGCGCTATCCACATCCGGGAGGATTATGGGACCCCCCTGAGCCAGAGCTTAATTCATACTTATTTCCTGGGGCCACAAACTAGTTTGAGGTTTTATTTACTATCCTGTACTTATGCCATGCTACTGCTTTATTTACGTTTGTGCGAGGAGCACACTGTACTGTTTAGGATCGGGACACGTTTTCGCGGTGTCGACAATCCCAGTTTTGGGTTCCCAGTCGTTCACAGCCGTCCACCCAAACCTCGGGTCCGTCTCGGAGTCAGCTAACTTTGTTTCGGGTGTACTCCAAGGGGTGGCCCCCTGAAATATTTCTGAATCCTGTGATTGCTTTGTCGTGAAGGCCTTGTTGGGTTTTGATTTGGTTTTTCCGAGGTTGATCGAGTGTGTGTTGCTATTGGTACACCCCGGCCGGGTAAAACTTTCTGAAAGCCGTGTCCGCGGTTATGGACGACTTGGAGCACAGTATCTCGATCATAGACAACTATAACTAAAGTAGTGCTATAAATTTGACTATATAATGACTAGTAATCAACTTCACTATAATGGAATGGCTAATTAAAACTGCCAACAATTGCTTGCTTGGGTTGTCGCTTGCGACCATTGTACCTGACTAGTAAGTATTGCAACTAAAACGGAATGGCTAAATAAAAGTACCAACAACTGCTGGGTTTTTGGGTTATCTCATGCTAATTGTATCTGACTAGTAAGTGTCGCAACTACAACGGAATGGTTAACTAAAATGGCCCACTGCTTATTTTATCAGGATGATTATCTATACTTGACTAGTAATTACTGCAACGATAACCGAATAAGTAAAACTGCCAACTGTGTGAGTTCCTCGGTTGACTTCCTCGTTTGGTCTCGAGGGGGAAACACCAGGATGGGTTTGTCTGATGGTAGAAACAGGTTGGTTCCGAATAGGTCTTTCTTATCCCCCTCTGATAGCTGCCAGTTGTATCGAGTCTCTATAGGTTGTTTAGTGCATGCTGCCGCTGCCGCTCAGTCCACCATACATATGTAGGCGAGGACCGCCGAATTCTAGCCTCGCCGTGTACTGGCCTCAGTACTGACGCTCCTCTTTTTCCTTTGCCCTTTGTCGGCACCCCTTTTGTTTAAGCAGGTTTTGAGATCGACGTCGTTAGCAGGGTTACCCTTCCGGCTTGGCCTGGGCAGGGTTATGGACGCCATTGGTTATTCTTCAGGGCTCTTAGCCCCATTTGCATCTTGTCCGTAGTCGGACGCTCTATCGTTTTAAAGGTGATTTGGATCTTTGCATATTGTATCTGTATTCTTGACTCTTTGAGTCGCTGTTATATATATATCTGTTCTGTGGGTCCCATCGAGGACTGTTGTGTAATGTTATTACTTCGTTTTCCACCCGCACGAAAGTGCCTGGTGGGCACCTTTGAATCGTTTCTATGCGGGTTTGGCAGGAATCGCTGAAACTTGCATAGGGTCGATTCTGAGGGTGTTACAAGTTTCCTCTTCGTCATCTTCATCATCTTCATTGTCGGAGGAGTACTCTTCATGAGTGATCAAGACAATTTCTCCTGTCTTCTTATTGATGGGATTCTTTTTGATAAAAGGTTTCTTGTACGGTCCCTTGAGAGTCTTCTTCAACACAAGCTTTCCACCATGATCTTTGAAGGGTTCGCAGCATAGAAAACAAAAAATTTCCTACGATGGGAACTATGTACCAAGATCTATCTACTAGATACAAACAACGGGCGGATGTATATCTGTAGAGAACATACCCTTGAAGACCGACAAAGATTAACGAGTTCAACTCGTGGTTGATGTAGACGATCTCTTGCCGATCTCAAGATCGAGAGGAAGTCCTAGCGCCGCAAAGCAGCAGCGCATCCGTGCTCGCACACACGTACAAGACACCGGGCAACCTCCGCCTCCTCGCTCCAGCGATGCAGCGGAAGCACAACCCTTTCTTGCCGAATAGCCACCGGGAACATGTATCTCGCTAGTCCGAGACCATGGGGGATAAATTCTAGAGGGGGAGAGAGATCCTTCACGAGGAGGTGTGAGAGACAAGTGAGAGGAGGGGCTCCTTTTATAGGAGGAGGGGGGCACCCAAGGGGGTGGCCACCGGCCATGGGGGATGCCCCCTCCCCTCCTTCATTCATGTGGTTGGACACTCCACTCACAAAATGTCCTTTAAATTCCCTCCACTCAAATTCCCATTAAATTTCCACCAAATTTAATGCAAACTCTCATTAAATAAAACTCTTTTATTTTTATTCAGAATTTTTTCAATTACTTTAATGACAAACATTCACAAATAACCCCTTGCTAGAATTCCATTTCACATGCATAACCACTTTATGCAATTTCACCCGAAAACCTGTTTCGGTATCTAGTGAAATAAATTCCTGCGCTTGTTTATTCTTTCGGCATGAAACATTTGCTCCAACTGGATGCCAGTGTCCCTTAAGTGTGTCACCCTACGGTTCGCGAATAATGCGGACATGATTGAGACCCTTCTCCGATCAATAATCAGTAGCGGGACCTGGAGATCCATATTGACTCCCACACATTCAACGATGACTTTTCCTGTGATCGTCAGAACCTTTTACGCTTGTATCTTAATCCCTTTGTTTCACAATATATTACATGTCCGAGATTCAATCATTGGTATCTCCATACCTAGTTTGATCTCGTTACTGACATGCACTCTTTTCTCGTTCCCGTGATATAACATTCTAGTGATCAAATCACTTGCTTGCAAGCTAACCAATGTGATATCACCGAGAGGGCCCAGAGCATATCTATCCGTCATCAGGATGAACAAATTCCACTCTTGATCCATGATTCTCAACATAACACTTTAGTAGCTTTGAAGCCGTCTTTATAATCACCCAGTTACGGAGTGACGTTTGATGTCAACAAGAAACTCTTCCGGTGTTAGTGATTGGCATGATCTCATGGTCTAAGGATTAGGACTACTTCGTAGTTTGTTTATAGCAATATAAACTCAATGACTTTGATCGTAATGCTATACTTCGGATGAATGTTCATCACACCATTACACTAATGTTGTGATCTCGTTATTAACAACATCCAATGTCTATGATCAGGAAATTGTGATCATCTTGTTAATCAACGAACTAGTTTATGAGAGAGGCATAACTAGGAACTTTCTGTTTGTTTATTAAACACACATGTATTAACGTTTCCGTATTAATACATTTATAGCATGCAAAATAAACATCTATCATATACTTGGAATACACATAATAAACATTTTATTATTGCCTCTTAGGGCATATTCCCTTCGGTCTCCCACTTGCACTAGAGACAATAATCTAGTTACATTGTGATGTATCTAACACCCATGGAGTTCTGGTGTAGATCATGTTTTTCTCTAGGGAGAGTTTTAGTCAACGGATCTGCTACATTGAGATCCGTATGTACTTTACAAATCTTTATATCTCCATCCTTGACATGATCGCGGATGGAGTGAAACCGACGCTTAATATGCTTGGAATTCTTGTGAGACCTTGGCTCTTTGGCATTGGCAATGGCACCATTGTTGTCACAATAGATCACCATTGGGTCCAACGCGTTTTCAACCACACCTAGTTCAGATATGAACTCCTTCATCCAAACTGCTTCCTGAGCCGCTTCTGAAGCAGCAACATATTCGGCCTCCGTTGTTGATCCCGCCACCACAGGTTATTTGGAGCTCCTCCAACTAACCGCTCCGCCATTCATGAGAAATACGTATCCGGATTGAGACTTAGAGTCATCCGGATCGGTGTCAAAGCTAGCGTCGACATAACACTTAGCGACGAGCTCTTCTTCACCTCCGTATACAAGAAACATATCCTTAGTTCTTCGCAAGTACTTAAGGATATTCTTAACTGCTTTCCAGTGTTCTGAACCTGGATCCGATTGGTACTTACTAGTCAAACTAATCTCATGTGCCACATCCGGTCTTGTACATATCATGGCGTACATTATAGAGCCTATGGCTGAAGCATAGGGGACCTTGTCCATTATCTCTCTTTCTTCCGCCGAAGCCGGACTTTGAGTCTTACTCAATGTCGTGCCTTGTGTCATAGGTAAGAACCCTTCTTACTATTTTCCATTTTAAACTTCTTTAAAATCTTATCAAGGTATTACTTAGCGATAGCCCTATTAGGCGCCTAGATCTATCTCTATAGATCTTTATGCCTAATATGTATGACGCTTCACCTAGGTCCTTCATTGAAAATTTGCTGTTTAGATAACTTTTAACACTGTTTGAAAGATCTATATCATTTCCGATCAATAATATGTCATCCACATATAATATTAGAAATGCCACATTGCTCCCACTCACTTTCTTGTAAATATAAGCTTCTCCATAAGTTTGGACAAATCCAAACTCTTTGATCACCTCATCAAAGCGGAGATTCCAACTTCGTGATGCTTGCTTCAATCCATAGATGGATCGCTGAAGCTTGCACACCTTGTTAGCATCCTTAGGATCGACAAAACCCTTTGGTTGTATCATATACAACTCTTCTTCAATATTACCATTGAGAAACGCGGTTTTGACATCCATCTGCCATATCTCATAATCAAAATATGCAGCAATTGCTAACATAATCCTAACTGACTTTAGCATCGCTACGGGAGAGAATGTCTCATCGTAGTCAACTCCTTGAATTTGTCGAAACCCCTTTGCGACAAGTCGAGCTTTATAGACGGTTACATTACCATCAGCATCAGTTTTCCTTTTGAAAATCCATTTGTTCTCCATGGCCTTTCGGTCGTGAGGTAAGTCCACCAAGTTCCAAACTTGATTTTCGTACATGGATTCCATCTCGGATTTCATGGCTTCTAACCATTTGTTGGAATCCAGGCTCATCATCGCTTCTTCATACGTCGCAGGGTCATCATTTTCATCAACCATGAAATTCATGACAGGATTTCCGTACAGCTCGGGAGCTGCACGCGTCCTGCTTGACCTGCGAGGTTCGGTAGTACTCTCTTTTGGAGTTTCATGATCATTATCATTAGTTCCCTCTTCAACAGGTGGAGCCAACTCCGGAACAACTTCCGGCGCTGCGCTACTCGCCATACTTTGAAGAGAAGGTTCAATAACCTCTTCGAGTTCTACCTTCCGACTACTCACACCTTTCGCGAGAAACTCTTTCTCTAGAAAGGATCCATTCTTGGCAACAAAAACCTTGCCCTCGTATTTGTGATAGAAGGAATACCTAATAGTTTCCTTAGGGTATCCTATGAAGACGCATTTTTCCGCTTTGGGTTCGAGTTTATCCGGTTGAAGTTTCTTCACATAAACATCGCATCCCCAAACTTTAAGAAATGACAGCTTAGGTTTGTTTCCAAACCACAATTCATACGGTGTCTTTTCAACGGATTTAGATGGTGCACGATTTAAAGTGAATGCAGCAGTTTCTAGTGCATAGCCCCAAAATGACAACGGCAAGTCCGTTAGAGACATCATAGATCGAACCATATCTAATAAAGTACGATTACGACGTTCCGACACACCATTTCTCTATGGTGTTCTGGCAGGTGTGAGTTGTGAAACAATTCCACACTCTTTCATGTGAGTGCTAAACTCGTAACTTAGATACTCACCTCCACGGTCGGACCGTAGAAATTTGATCTTTCTATTATGATGATTTTCCACTTCATTCTGAAATTCCTTGAACTTTTCAAAGGTTTCAGACTTGTGTTTCAGCAAGTAGATATAACCGTATCTACTCAAATCATCTGTGAAAGTAACAAAATAACGATATCCACCTCGCGCCGACACACTCATTGGACCGCATACATCAGAATGTATGATTTCCAATAAATCTGTCGCCCGTTCCATTGAACCGGAAAACGGCGTTCTAGTCATCTTGCCCATAAGACATGGCTCACATGTATCAAATGATTCATAATCAAGTGATTCCAAAAGTCCATCTGAATGGAGCTTCTTCATGCGTTTAACGCCAATATGACCTAGACGGAAGTGCCACATATATGCGGACATATCATCATTTAGTTTAATCCTTTTAGCATCAACATTATGAATATGTGTAACATTATTATCGAGATCCAAAAGAAATAAACCATTCATCATCGGTGCATGACCATAAAAGATTTCATTCATATAAATGGAACAACCATTGTTCTCGGATTTAAATGAATAACCACTTCGCATCAAACACGATCCTGATACAATGTTCATGCTTAGTGCAGGCACCAGATAACAATTATTCAAGTTTATAACTAATCCCGACGGCAAGTGGAGAGGCAGCGTTCCGACGGCGATCACATCAACGCTTGATCCATTGCCGACACGCATCTTGATCTCACCCCTTGCTAGCGGTCGCTTGTTCCGCAGCCCCTGATTCGAGTTACAAATATTAGCAACTGAACCGGTATCAAATACCCAGGTGCTACTGCGAGCACTAGTCAAGTACACATAAATAACATGTATATCATATATACCTTTGTTTGCCTTGCCGGCTTTCTTGTCTGCCAAATACTTGGGGCAGTTGCGCTTCCAGTGGCCAGTCCCCTTACAATAGTAGCACTCGGTATCAGACTTAGGTCCAACTCGGGGTTTCTTTTCAGGCACGGCAACAGGCTTGCCGCCCTTACTTCCCTTCCGTTTTCCCTTCTTGTCTTTCTTGAAACCAGTGTTCCTATTGATCATCAACACTTGATGTTCCTTTTTTTATCTCCACCTCTGCAGTTTTAAGCATTGACAGAAGCTCGGGGAGAGACTTCTTCATGCCTTGCATATTATTGTCACATCCCAAATTTTAGATTTGGTTCTGCATATCATACATATCATTGCATCATACTCTTCAATGCAAAACCGTCGATCGAAAAGAATCGGCGAAACGCTATTTTCAAAACCCTTTTCTATTCTTCTACGAGGCTCCCGCGGGAGGCATTAGAAGAACTTGCGTTGTCCACCCTTGTAGCCTAGTGATTTCGCTCAACCATTGACCCTAGATTGTTCCCCTCGATTTTACAAAACCGTAGGCGCAAGAATCGCTCGATTCGGAGCTCGTACGGAAAAGTTACGGCTGTTTTATTAAAAGATAGAAAATCGGGCCGATTTTTCCGAGTCCGTATCCAACCGCGCCCTGAATCGGACTAGGACCCCATGAGGGGCCCTACTTAAAAGGGCCGCCGCCGCCGCCTGCCTCGTTTTCCGCACCCGCACGCCGCCTCGATCGCCCCGCCCGCCTCGAGTCCCGCGCCCGCCGCCGCCACCTCGAACCGCCGCCGCCCCGCCTCGGGATCGCCGATCGTTGCCGCCTCGGCCTCCGTGCACGCCGCCGCCTCCAGGTACCTCCCCGCTCCGCGCGCACCTCCGCTCGCAGCCGCGCCGCGCCACCCGCCAGCCCGCGCCTTGCGCCGCTGCAGCGCCACGCCGCCGAGCCGCCTCCCGCGCGCGCCGCCGCGCTGCACCTGCCCCGCCGCCGTGCCACTGCACCGCCGCCTCGCCGCTGCTGTGTAGCGCCGCCGCCACGCAGCCGCGCACCTACAGCTGCTGCCGCGCGCGCGCCTGCCGAGCCGCCGCCGCTGCCGCTCGCCCCGCCTGCCGCTGCCGCGCGTCGCACTCGCCAGCGCGCAGCCGCTCGCGCTCGCCAGCGCGCAGCCGCTCGCGCTCGCCCGCATGCACGCACGCCTCGCGCGCCGTGCCACCGTTCCGCTCCGTCGTTGCATGACCGTATTGATCCGCACACTGACCGTTTCCCCTTCCGCGCGGGAAAAACACCGTCGCCGGAACCGATCGCCGCCACCGTTCGGAACTCGCCGTCGTTCGTTTCGCTGTTTGTCTCCGGTGAGTCTGCAACCACCGTTAGATTTCAGATCAGCGGTCCAGATCGGTCGTTGACCGGTCAGTACCCAGGCGTTGACTAGTCAGACACCCAGTCAGCGCCCAGTCAGCAGCCGCGTTGACCAGTCAACAGACACAGTTGACTGGGTAATTACTTTAATCGTTTTAGTTGACAGATTTCAGTAGAAACTTGTAAATTGCGTAGAAATTAAACCGCTGGGCCAAAAATTGTAAATAAAATATGTGTAGATTCAGTGAGTCGTGTAGAATCTTGCTGTACCTTTGGTTCAGACTTTTGCAGCAAGATTTAGTACAGTTTAATCAAATAGGTTAATGGCCTTTTTGGAGTAATTAATTCGTAGAAAAGGATCCGTAGCTCCAAAAATCGCGTATGATATGTCCCTGGATTCAGTGGAACGAGGGGAATCTCATCGTGAATTAAAAAGATAGGCTTACAGTAAAAACTTCTGCAGAAACTGTCTAGTGGCTTTTTGCAGTGTTTTAATTACTCCGGGAGTTTTATAATTCCTTTTTGAGTAATTCCAGTTGGTACTGGTTCTAAATAGCGATGCCCATACATTAGATTTTTCCCAAGATTTTACAAACAGTATACTACCGGTAGTGAATTATTTGAGTTCTAGCTCTAGTTTTGAGCAATACTTTTTGCGTATTAGTTTTCCTTGCGCTAAAACTATTTTCCATGCATGCAATCAGTAGCTTTATTGAATAGGATTATGTGGTGCCACTGTAGCACCAATCCACTTATCATGCATGCATTCATGCATCATCTTTGTTGCATATGCTTGTGGATTGTTTGTTTATGATTGCAATTGTATCGTGTAGATTGTGACGAGTGCAACGCTTGCTCGTGTGTGGATTGTTCTTCCGACCGCTACAACCAAGGCAAGTAGATGCTACTTTGTTCATGATATCGTCCTACTATTTTCAATGCATTGTCGTGTATTTTGTAGATGCATGTGTAGGATGATACTATCGCTATGCTATGTCCTATTATGTGGTAGGGCCTTCCTTGTAGATGAACCACCGTTGCTCGATGTGCTTAGCCATGCTATGTTGAACGAAGGCTGGGTTACATCACTGAGACTTGTTTCTAAAAGTAATGGTTTGTGAAAACTAAAACAACTTAATCAATGAATCTCCTGGGTGTGATGGTATTGATATTTTTTGGTGGTTTCATTGCGGAAAGGCACCCAGGTATCGAGAGAAATTGATTGGCTTCTTTATTTGGTATCTTACGTGTACAACCATGTGCCAATAATGAAATGGGCGGTTGGTTGGACTTAGTAGGTTGTGGTAACCCGAACCCGCGTATCCAGAGATGTAGAATTTTGGTAGGTTGGACCGGTGCGCGTCGGGATTGGGGTGCTACTTCTCGAACAGTCTCTTCTTGGACTTCTCCCTATCATCACCCAAAATGAGAGTGATGGTACGAGCTGGGCTGGCCAAGTCACATGGGTAAAGTGTACAAACCTCTGCAGGGTGTATAATCTAATCGATTAGCCGTGTCCCCGGTTATGGACAACTGAGTTGTTTGATATTGATTCCATGACATGTTTCTCGCTCATTCCAACTTCATAATTGTTTTAATATTGTGGGTTAACTTAATTGGGATCTTTTCAAAGAAAATCAAAAACTGTTTATGAAAGTAGGACAAATGTATTTGCAAATGCAAGCCAGACACAGCTCCACTTGCCATATATGCATGTAGATGTTAGTACTATTGTCTCCATTTACTAGCTCTACTTGCCATACATTCCATGTATTGACCCTTCGGGGCTGCTACGTTTCATGTTGCAGGTTATTCCGATTCTGAGTAATCGATATAGGCCATGGTACTCCACTCGGCACTTGTTCACTTGTGGGCAATTTGAAGAATGGAGGATTTACTTTATTTTTGTTGCTACCTGAATAATTTGAGCTAGCCTTGAGCTAAGCTTTTATTGTAATAATGGTACTCTGGATCTTTGTTATTTATGATACACGGATATTTTGCTATGTTATTCATCTTATTCTATTGTGGGCCAATGAACCGATCCAGGGATTGGCATGTCACATAGAAGCCACGGTCTTTTCAGAACCGCGGTGTTACAGGATGGTATCAGAGCCCGTGTGTCGACTGTAGGATCGTGACCTAGGATTTGATTAGGAAGCCATAAGTTTATTGAAGCCTATATTAACTCTGTCTTTCCTCTTATGCCTTTCACCCTCGTAAATTCTTACCATATGCTATTCTCACACTTTCCTATTTTACTTGATAGATGGGAGAAGTCAGGACTGAGTATGCAACCATGGAGTCACCAAGGCCCTTTGCAAGGCAGTTAGCACAGCTCTCGCAGACATTGGGATTGCCACTGCCCATGTTCAAGGGAAGAAGGTTGTACACCTATGGATATGGCGAGGATGCATGGGAGATCACCACCTTCATCTTCGGGGATGCCGCCTTGCCAAATCCTGTGCATCTGATCTACACCAAGACATACTACAACTGGGGACTTGGAATTAACTTGGCCATACATGAAGCCCTGTCTCGCTAGTGCCATCAAGTCCGACACTTACTGCCAGCAGATTCACCCTACCGTGACTATGGGAGGCGTGATGAAGATGGGCACATTGTGGTTACCCCGGGCGACAGGAACAACATGCCGCCCCGTCGAAGGCACATAGAGGACTTGGAAAGGGACAATGGAGCTCTAGCTGAGAAAGTGATGATGGTGAAGGAGATTGCAGATTTTGCTAGCAATGGTATGGTGGTCCAAGGACAGGAGATTGACACCCTGCATGAACCTGTGGGAGTTCTGGAGAATGCCCTGATAGCCAGAGATGCAACCATAGCTCATCTTCATGGTACGGTGTAGGAGAACACCCAGAACATACAATAGTTGCAAGGGACCGTTCAGGAAAGGGACCAAACTATTGAAGCTATGACAACCCAGATTGCCGCTCTCCAAGCACAGCTAAATCCACCCTCTGATGATGACAATGGAGATGATGGCAACAATGGGGACGATGATGACAGTGGGAACGATGATGATGATGAGGACGAGGATGATGATGATGGAGACGATGATGGTGGAGGAGATGAAGTTGTTGCAGTTGCAGCTGAAAGTGAAGAAGAAGAGGAGGATCCGGAAGAGGTGGAGTTTGAGATCTCAAGTGATGATTCAGGAGAAGTGTACACTCCGCCGCCATGGTTGTACCGCGAACCGAAGCGCCAACGCATGACAGCAAGGACCTACCGCAACCTCTTCAAGAACTAGATAGAAGTCCACCAATTAGTCCACGTTAGGCAAATTCGTTAGGATTAGTCTCGATCGATGTGAAGCTTAGTTCGTGTTAGTTTGAGAGTGTTTAGTTGCTTATTTGTGTACTCCAATATCCCAGGAATTATTTGTGCGAACCAGGAATTATTTGTTTGAATTTTATGAAAGAGTTATGGCAATTTTGGTTAACATCTGTGTTATTTTCGCTGCAGTTTTCTGCTGATACAGCAGTACTGCGCGATTTTTCATATTTTTCTAGTAACTGGGAAAAATCTGAAAAAATTGGGCTGATGCGAAACTCTCTGTACTGTATGTGCAAAAATCAGCTAAATTTTCTGACGAGTCTAAGTCAGGCAGAAAAATTCGTGAACGCTGCTGGACTGTTCTGGCAGATTGCTGTTTTTGTTGCTTTGATGATCAACTGTTTAGTTAACCAATGCCAACTCTTGTAAAACTATTTCAGTAGGTATATACTGCTAGGACAACCCCTGGGATGTTGCTGGATCACTTGTTTATTGATGTGTTGCTTGCTTGTGATTGTCTGCTATTGTTTGATGTTGTTCGATCATATGCATGGGTAGAATCCTATTGTCGTAGTTGATTCTTTCTAAACTTACCTATGCTGAACCGCAGATGCCTCCCTGCCGTCAACCCGCTGAGTTGGAGCAGCTCATGGCAGCTCAGGCACAGCTGACCCAAGTGATGACTCAGTTCATGGCAAATCAGAACAACAACAACAACAACAACAACAACAATGGAAACAATCAGCCTCAGGGAGATGCTCTCACCAGATTTCTGAGGTTAAGGCCAGCTAAGTTCTCTACTGCAACGGAGCCAATGGTTGCTCTCGACTAGTTGCGTTCAGTCAACAAGGATCTAGTAACTGTTGGATGCACTGATGCTGAGAAGGTGAGGTTTGCTGCTCACCTACTGGAGGGACCAGCCGCTTCTTGGTGGGACACTTTTCAGATCAACCACCCGCTGGATACTGTGACTTGGGCAATGTTTGAGGAAGGTTTCAGGACCAACCACGTATCTTCAGGAGTTCTGAGCCTGAAGAGGAAGGAGTTCCGCAACTTGCGCCAAACCAATCGCACCGTGGCTGAGTACATTGAGGAGTTCAACAACATGTCCCGTTATGCACCTGAGAATGTTGACACTGATGCAAAAAGGAGGGAGAGATTCTTGGATGGACTCAGTGATAAGCTTTCAGTACATCTACTGGTGGTTATTGCCCCACTTTCCAGGAACTTATGGACAAGGCCAGGATCTTGGAAGGGAAGCACAGACAGGTGGAGAACCGCAAGAGAAAGAGCAATAATCACCACTCTGGTTCACACCACAAGTCTCGCACTTCGTATGATGGATACTCCAAGCATGGAGGGAGTGACCATGGGAGCCATGACCGCCACCACCATGGAGGCGATGGGCATCGTCATGACAACCATAGGAGCAGCCACCACAGCCACAAGGGAGGAACTCTCACCACTCTGGAGGACACGGTGGACACGACCGCAACCGTGATCGCAACTTTGTGAAGAAGGATCTGAGTGAGGTGACGTGCTTCAAGTGTAAACAGAAGGGACACTATGCTGACAACTGTCCGGAGAGGAAAGGACTGAAGCCAACCAACAACGAGAAGGCCACAGTGAACCCCATGAATGTGGAGGAGATTCCAGATGAGCCTGACCTTGTGATTGGTAAGTTCCCAATCAACACTCACCCAGCACTTATACTTTTCGATACTGGTGCATCTCATTCATTCATATCAAAGGCATTTGTGGAAAAGTATAAGTTACCTACTGAGTCTATGAAAAGGTCTATTAGAGTGAGTTCACCTGGAGGAGATATGATAGCTAGCGCGGGATGCCGCGACTTGACTGTGAGGATTGGAACACACAACTTCATTGCACATCTAGTAGTGTTGGAATCACAGGGATTAGACGTTATTTTGGGTATGGATTGGATGTCTATGCATGGGGGACACATAGATTGTGCACAGCGAGTTGTTTCACTCAAAACCCCGGATGGTAAGAGGATTAGATTCAAGTCGGCTGTACGACTAGGAAGGTGTAAGTTAAATTCTCTTAAGGGGGTTAGCATGGATACTGTGCCAGTGATTAAGGATTACCCCGACGTGTTTCCGGAAGAGCTGCCAGGAATGCCACCTGACAGGGAAGTAGAGTTTCTTATCGACCTGATGCCGGGAACAGGACCGATAGCAAAGAAACCATATAAGATGGATGTGGATGAGCTGAAGGAATTGAAGAAGCAGTTGAAAGAGCAGCTGGAAAAGGGATTCATTCAGCCTAGTTCGTCGTCATGGGGTGCACCTGTTCTGTTTGTGGAGAAGAAAGACAGCAACAAGAGATTAGTAGTGGACTATCGCTCGCTGAATGAAGTAACCATCAAGAACAAGTACCCTCTGCCGAACATAAATGATTTGTTTGATCAACTGGAAGGAGCGAAGGTGTTCAACAAGATTGATCTGCGATCAGGCTACTTCCAATTGAAGATCCGGGAGGAGGACGTACCAAAAACCGCCTTCACCACTAGGTATGGTTTATACGAGTATACAGTTATGTCTTTTGGACTAACGAATGCCCCGGCATACTTCATGACCATGATGAACAAGGTATTTATGGAGTACTTGGACAAGTTAGTGGTGGTGTTTATTGATGACATACTGATATATTCCAAGGATGATGCTGAGCATGAGAAGCATCTGCGACTGATTATGGAGAAGCTGAGGGAACACAAGCTATATGCCAAATTCAGCAAGTGTGAATTTTGGCTTAACACTGTTGGGTTTCTTGGACACGTAGTGTCAGGAGAAGGAGTCGCTGTTGACCCAAGCAAAGTGACTGCAGTAACTGAGTGGGAAGCACCCAAGAATGCAGGAGAGATTCAAAGCTTTTTGGGACTTGCTGGATATTACAGGAGGTTCATTGAAAACTTCTCCAAGATTGCTAAGACGATGACTGAACTTCTGAAGAAGGAGAGGAAGTTTGAATGGTCAGACGTATGTGAAGCCGGCTTTCAGGAACTGAAGCGTCGACTAGTGACCGCACCTGTTCTGTGTTTACCAGACCTTCAGAAGGATTTTCAAGTGTACTGTGATGCTTCTCGACAGGGACTTGGGAGTGTGCTGATGCAAGATGGGAGAGTAGTGTCTTATGCCTCGCGACAACTCAAGCACCATGAGCGGAATTACCCCACACACGACTTGGAGTTAGCGTCAGTGGTTCATGCGCTCAAGGTATGGAGGCATTACTTAATGGGAAAACACTGTGATGTATACACCGACCACAAGAGCCTGAAGTACATATTCACGCAGAAGGAACTGAACATGAGGCAAAGGAGATGGTTGGAACTTATCAAGGACTATGATATGAATCTACAATACCACCCAGGAAAGGCCAATGTAGTAGCAGATGCTCTGAGCCGGAAGGTCTATGCCAACGGATTGACAATTGGGGGATTGCCTGAGGATTTGTGCAAGCAGTTTAAGGACCTTAGACTGGAGGTAGTATCTGAAGGGTACTTGGCAACAATGGAAGTCCAACCAACGCTACAGGACAGAATCAGGAAGGCTCAAGTGGGAGACAAAGAGATAGATGAAATAAGGGAAAAGATGAAGGAGGATCGAGCAAAGGAATTCCGCGAGGATGAGCAAGGAACCTTGTGGTATGGAGATCGTTTGTGCGTTCCCAACGATCCGGAGTTAAGGAAGTAGATTCTGCAGGAAGCTCATGACTCGCCGTATTCCATACATCCGGGCAATACGAAGATGTATATGGACCTAAAGGACAGATTCTGGTGGAACAACATGAAGGGAGACATCGCGGAGCATATTGCCTTATGTGATGTATGTAGCCGAGTGAAGGCGGAACACCAGAAGCCAGCAGGATTGCTACAGCCATTGCCCGTGCCGGATTGGAAGTGGGATAGAGTGGGAATGGATTTTACCACACGATTGCCCAGGACCAGGTCAGGATATGACTCTATTTGGGTAGTGGTCGACCATTTGACCAAGGTAGCCCACTTTATACCGGTGAAGACGACCTATACGAGTGCAAAGTTGGCCAAGATCTATATGGACAGGATTGTGTGCCTACATGGGGTTCCCAAGAGTATTGTATCTGATAGAGGCACCCAATTTACCTCACACTTCTGGCGCCAGCTGCACGAGTCACTTGGTACTAGATTGGAGTTTAGCACAGTGTTTCACCCACAGACTGATGGACAGACCGAGAGGGTGAATCAGATTCTGGAGGACATGCTGAGAGCTTGCGCTTTGGCTCATGGTTCTAGTTGGGATGCGAATTTGCCATATGCTGAGTTTTCCTACAACAACAGCTATCAAACCAGCATCAAGACGTCACCATTTGATGTACTGTATGGGAAACGGTGTCGGACACCATTGCTATGGGATGGAGTAGGAGAACGTCAGTTGTTTGGACCTGATTTGATCAAGGACGCTGAGGAGAAGGTCGCCTTGATTAGGGACAGGCTGAAGGTAGCACAATCAAGGCAGAAGAGCTACGCTGACGCCAAGCGCAAGGAAGTGGTGTATGAGATAGGTGATAGAGCATACCTCAGAGTGTCGCCACTTCGTGGAATCAAGAGATTTGGAATTAAGGGTAAGCTGGCACCTCGGTTTATTGGACCGTATCGGGTCTTAGCACGCAAAGGAGAAGTTGCTTATCAGTTGGAGTTGCCAGAGGCTCTGTCCGCTGTTCACAATGTGTTCCACGTGTCACAGCTGAAGAAGTGCCATCCAGAGATGGTAGATACGCCATTGAGAGACACTGTACCGCTAGAGGAGGTTCTGCTTGAGAACGACTTGACCTATGAGGAGAAGCCGGTCAAGATTTTGGAGACAGCGGAGAGGATTACCCGTACCAAGACGATCAGGTTTTGCAAGGTGCAGTGGAGCCACCACACCGAAGAGGAAGCCACTTGGGAGCGTGAGGATGACATCCGAGAGGACTACCCACACTTATTTGCTAGCCGCGCCGAATCTCGAGGACGAGATTCATCTTAAGGGGGTTAGTCTTGTCACATCCCAAATTTTAGATTTGGTTCTGCATATCATACATATCATTGCATCATACTCTTCAATGCAAAACCGTCGATCGAAAAGAATCGGCAAAACGCTATTTTCAAAACCCTTTTCTATTCTTCTACGAGGCTCCCGCGGGAGGCATTAGAAGAACTTGCGTTTTCCACCCTTGTACCCTAGTGATTTCGCTCAACCATTGACCCTAGATTGTTCCCCTCGATTTTACAAAACCGTAGGCGCAAGAATCGCTCGATTCGGAGCTCGTACGGAAAAGTTACGGCTGTTTTATTAAAAGATAGAAAATCGGGCCGATTTTTCCGAGTCCGTATCCAACCGCGCCCTGAATCGGACTAGGACCCCACGAGGGGCCCCACTTAAAAGGGACGCCGCCGCCGGCCTCGTTTTCCGCACCCGCACGCCGCCTCGATCCCCCCGCCCGCCTCGAGTCCCGCGCCCGCCGCCGCCACCTGGAACCGCCGCCGCCCGCCTCGGGATCGCCGATCGCCGCCACCTCGGCCTCCGTGCACGCCGCCGCCTCCAGGTACCTCCCCGCTCCGCGCGCACCTCCGCCCGCAGCCACGCCGCGCCACCCGCCAGCCCGCGCCTCGCGCCGCTACAGCGCCCCGCTGCCGAGCCGCCTCCTGCGCGCGCCGCCGCGCTGCGCCTGCCCCGCCGCTGCGCCGCTGCACCGCCGCCTCGCCGCTGCTACGCAGCGCCGCCGCCACGCAGTCGCGCGCCTGCAGCTGCTGCTGCCGCGCGCGCGCGCCAGCCGAGCCACCGCCGCTGCCGCTCGCCCCGCGTGCCGCTGCCGCGCGCCGCACTCGCCCGCGCGCAGCCGCTCACGCTCGCCCGCATGCACGCACGCCTCGCGCACCGTGCCACCGTTTCGCGCCGTCGTTGCGTGACCGTCTTGATCCGCACACTGACCGTTTCCCCTTCTGCGCAGGAAAAACACCGTCGCCGGAACCGATCGCCGCCACCGTTCGGAACTCGCCGCCGTTCGTTTCGCCGTTTGTCTCCGGTGAGTCTGCAACCACCGTTAGATTTCAGATCAGCGGTCCAGATCGGTCGTTGACCGGTCAGTACCCAGGCGTTGACTAGTCAGACGCCCAGTCAGCAGCCGCGTTGACCAGTCAACAGACACAGTTGACTGGGTAATTACTTTAATCATTTTAGTTGACAGATTTCGGTAGAAACTTGTAAATTGCGTAGAAATTAAACCGCTGGGCCAAAAATTGCAAATAAAATATGTGTAGGTTCAGTGAGTCGTGTAGAATCTTGCTGTACCTTTGGTTCAGACTTTTGCAGCAAGATTTAGTACAGTTTAATCAAATAGGTTAATGGCCTTTTGGAGTAATTAATTCGTAGAAAAGGATCCGTAGCTCCAAAAATCGCGTATGATATGTCCCTGGATTCAGTGGAACGAGGGGAATCTCATCGTGAATTAAAAAGATAGGCTTACAGTAAAAACTTCTGCAGAAACTGTCTAGTGGCTTTTTGCAGTGTTTTAATTACTCCGGGAGTTTTATAATTCCTTTTTGAGTAATTCCAGTTGGTACTGGTTCTAAATAGCGATGCCCATACTTTAGATTTTTCCCAAGATTTTACAAACAGTATACTACCGGTAGTGAATTATTTGAGTTCTAGCTCTAGTTTTGAGCAATACTTTTTGCGTATTAGTTTTCCTTGCGCTAAAACTATTTTCCATGCATGCAATCAGTAGCTTTATTGAATAGGATTATGTGGTGCCGCTGTAGCACCAACCCACTTATCATGCATGCATTCATGCGTCATCTTTGTTGCATATGCTTGTGGATTGTTTGTTTATGATTGCAATTGTATCGTGTAGATTGTGACGAGTGCAACGCTTGCTCGTGTGTGGATTGTTCTTCCGACCGCTACAACCAAGGCAAGTAGATGCTACTTTGTTCATGATATCGTCCTACTATTTTCAATGCATTGTCGTGTATTTTGTAGATGCATGTGTAGGATGATACTATCGCTATGCTATGTCCTATTATGTGGTAGGGCCTTCCTTGTAGATGAACCACCGTTGCTAGATGTGCTTAGCCATGCTATGTTGAACGAGGGCTAGGTTACATCACTGAGACTTGTTTCTAAAAGTAATGGTTTGTGAAAACTAAAACAACTTAATCAATGAATCTCCTGGGTGTGATGGTATTGATAATTTTTGGTGGTTTCATTGCGGAAAGGCACCCAGGTATCGAGAGAAATTGATTGGCTTCTTTATTTGGTAGCTTACGTGTACAACCATGTGACAATAATGAAATGGGCGGTTGGTTGGACTTAGTAGGTTGTGGTAACCCGAACCCGCGTATCCAGAGATGTAGAATTTTGGTAGGTTGGACCGGTGCGCGTCGGGATTGGGGTGCTACTTCTCGAACAGTCTCTTCTTAGAATTCTCCCTATCATCACCCAAAATGAGAGTGATGGTACGAGCTGGACTGGCCAAGTCACATGGGTAAAGTGTACAAACCTCTGCAGGGTGTATAATCTAATCGATTAGCCGTGTCCCCGGTTATGGACAACTGAGTTGCTTGATATTGATTCCATGACATGTTTCTCGCTCATTCCAACTTCATAATTGTTTTAATATTGTTGGGTTAACTTAATTGGGATCTTTTCAAAGAAAATCAAAAACTGTTTATGAAAGTAGGACAAATGTATTTGCAAATGCAAGCCAGACACAGCTCCACTTGCCATATATGCATGTAGATGTTAGTACTATTGTCTCCATTTACTAGCTCTACTTGCCATACATTCCATGTATTGACCCTTCGGGGCTGCTACGTTTCATGTTGCAGGTTATTCCGATTCTGAGTAATCGATATAGGCCACGGTACTCCACTCGGCACTTGTTCACTTGTGGGCAATTTGAAGAATGGAGGATTTACTTTATTTATGTTGCTACCTGAATAATTTGAGCTAGCCTTGAGCTAAGTTTTTATTGTAATAATGGTACTCTGGATCTTCGTTATTTATGATACACGGATATTTTGCTATGTTATTCATCTTATTCTATTGTGGGCCAATGAACCGATCCAGGGATTGGCATGTCACATAGAAGCCACGGTCTTTTCAGAACCGCGGTGTTACAATTATAGTTCATCACGAAGCTCTTATAGCTAGGTGGCAGAGACTGCAGAACACGATGGATGCCTAAGTCAATGGGAATCGATATTCCCAAGGACACAAGCTTATCAGCGTAACCCGACATCGTGAGTACATTCTCACTAACGGAGTTGTGCTCTTCCATCATGCAGCTAAAGAACTTTTTTGAAGCGTTGTAGCTCTCTACAGCAGCATGTGTGTCGAAAATCATTTTCAACTCACCCATTGTATCAAAAGCATTGCCATTTTCGAAACGCTTTCGAAGTTCCGGCTCTAGCCCATACAATATGCCGCAATGAACTAAGTTGTGGTCCTCCTGACGAGTCTGATAGACATTCTTCTCCTCGTCAGGGGCATCATCTAAAGGTGGGGGGCCTAACGGCGCTTCTAGCACATATTGCTTTTGTGCAGCAGAGAGGAGAATTCTCAAATTCATGGCCCATTCGGTAAAGTTGCTACCGTTCGTTGCAAGTTTCTCTTTCTCCATGAACACATTGAAATTAAAAGCAGGTGGTGCCATCTACAACATGATTTGTAAAGTTTAGACTACGTGTATGATAGATTGAGTTCAACTAATCCATATTAAGAATGAACTCCCACTCAAAAACGACATCTCTCGTGCCTTTTTGGTGATTACATGAACCAAATACACTATACCAAGTCCGATCATCACGTGAGTCGGTGTAGCTTAAAAGGCGAGCATCAAATGGGCATCATATCAACTATATGACTCATGCTTAACCTTTCGGTCCGTGTTCCGAGGCCATGTCTGTACATGCTAGGCTCGCCAAGTTAGAACCTTAGTATTCGCGTGTGTAACTGTTTTACACCCGAAATATGGTCGTGGATCCAAGAACACCCGATCATCACGTGATGTCTTGGAGCGACGAAAACATAATCGGTGCATACTAAAGGAAGAACACATTCTTATCTTGATATTTAAAAGAGGGATCATCTTATTATGCTAACAAAGTGCTAAACAAGCAATATAAGATGCAATCAAACATCACATGTTTATTAGTAAAATGATATGGTTCCCGCATATGAGCTCTATCATGTGTACCGTGGTATGATCATTATCATACCTATATGTGTAAGTCCAAGGTCTATGGAGATTACACGTTATGTGTGTTTTAAGAGTATCATCTCATACTTCTACTTACAACATCACCATATCATAACACTAGCCCAGCAACAATCTAAACTAGACGCCTCTAATTTATCTATTGCAAGTTTTACGTGGCTTAGGGCTTTCGAGATAGAACCGTTCTTACCTACGAACATGAACCACACCGAGGATAACCAAATTGTTGACAAATCGCTTGCAAAATAGATATTGACTATAGTAGGAGAGACAGACACCCGCTAGCCACTTATGCAAACTAGTTGCATGTCAAGCGTGGAACAGGTCTCATGTGCGAGGACATGTAAAGTTTGTTCGGGCCGCTTCATCCCACTATGCCACCAATATCCAAAATTACAACAAAGGAGCAACAACATGATCATCATCGCCCACATACTCATATGTGTACTACCCGTGTAAAGCATCTACGCATAGATCCAGCTCTGATACCACTAAAGGGTTCGCAGCATAGAAAACAAAAAATTTCCTATGATGGGAACTATGTACCAAGATCTATCTACTAGATACAAACAACGGGCGGATGTATATCCGTAGAGAACATACCCTTAAAGACCGACAAAGCTTAACGAGTTCAACTCGTGGTTGATGTAGACGATCTCTTGCCGATCTCAAGATCGAGAGGAAGTCCTAGCGCCGCAAAGCAGCAGCGCATCCGTGTTCGCACACACGTACAAGACACCGGGCAACCTCCGCCTCCTCGCTCCAGCGATGCAGCGGAAGCACAACCCTTTCTTGCTGAATATCCACCGGGAACATGTATCTCGCTAGTCCGAGACCATGGGGGATAAATTCTAGAGGGGGAGAGAGATGCTTCACGAGGAGGTGTGAGAGACAAGTGAGAGGAGGGGCTCCTTTTATAGGAGGAGGGGGGCACCCAAGGGGGTGGCTGCCGGCCATGGGGGCTGCCCCCTCCCCTCCTTCATTCATGTGGGTGGACACTCCACTCACAAAATGTCCTTTAAATTCCCTCCACTCAAAAGTCCACTCAAATTCCCATTAAATTTCCACCAAATTTAATGCAAACTCTCATTAAATAAAACTCTTTTTTTTTTGTTCAGAATTTTGTCAATTACTTTAATGATAAACATTCACAAATAACCCCTTGCTAGAATTCCATTTCACATGCATAACCACTTTATGCAATTTCACCCGAAAACCTGTTTCGGTATCTAGTGAAATAAATTCCTGCGCTTGTTTATTCTTTCGGCATGAAACATTTGCTCCAACTGGATGCCAGTGTCCCTTAAGTGTGTCACCCTACGGTTCGCGAATAATGCGGACATGATTGAGACCCTTCTCCGATCAATAATCAGTAGCGGGACCTGGAGATCCATACTGACTCCCACACATTCAACGATGACTTTTCCTGTGATCGTTGGAACCTTTTACGCTTGTATCTTAATCCCTTTGTTTCACGATATATTACATGTTCGAGATTCGATCATCGGTATCTTCATACCTAGTTTGATATCGTTACTGACATGCACTCTTTTCTCGTTCCCGTGATATAACATTCTAGTGATCAAATCACTTGCTTGCAAGCTAACCAATGTGATATCACCGAGAGGGCCCAGAGCATATCTATCCGTCATCGGGATGAACAAATTCCACTCTTGATCCATGATTCTCAACATAACACTTTAGTAGCTTTGAAGCCATCTTTATAATCACCCAGTTACGGAGTGACGTTTGATGTCAACAAGAAACTCTTCCAGTGTTAGTGATTGGCATGATCTCATGGTCTAAGGATTAGGACTACTTCGTAGTTTGTTTATAGCAATATAAACTCAATGACTTTGATCGTAATGCTATACTTCAGATGAATGTTCATCACACCATTACACTAATGTTGTGATCTCGTTATTAACAACATCCAATGTCTATGATCAGGAAACCGTGATCATCTTGTTAATCAACGAACTAGTTTATGAGAGAGGCATAACTAGGAACTTTCTGTTTGTTTATTAAACACACATGTATTAACGTTTCCATATTAATACAATTATAGCATCCAAAATAAACATCTATCATATACTTGGAATACACATAATAAACATTTTATTATTGCCTCTCAGGGCATATTCCCTTCAATCTTCTCTCTTCTCATAGAGGCAACTAGCCACAAAGTGGTAGCGGTCACCACAATTGAAGCAAGTTCTCAATCTTGTGGTATTCTCTCTTTTCCCATTTGGATTGCTTCTCCGTTCCATTTCCATCTTGGCCTTGGCAGGGTTCTTCCAAAAGTTCTTTGCATAGAAAGCCATATATTGACCATGAGCAATCTTCACTTCATCGGGATGGTCCATGGAAAGCCCTTCATCACTATCATCTTCATCCCCATGGTCCACAACATTGGCCTTCAAAGCAACATTGACAACATTACTCATACCAAGGGCACGAGCACGAGCATCTTTGGCATTCTTGGCGGCAACCTTGAAAGCGGCCATCTCTTGCATAACTTAATTTGAAGTCATGATATGGTAGTTGTGTCTTCCTTGTAGACTCATCAAGTCGGTGGGCTCAAAAGGCATGAGTGCACTCACATACTTCCTTTTTATCCATGCATCATCCACATGTGAGGCACCCACATTTCTAAAGGCGGTGGCGGTGGTCTTGAGCCTTCAATACATGTCTTCATGATGTTCACCTTCTTTCATGTAGAAGCCTTCGGCTTCATTGCTTAGAGCATCATATCGATTCCTCCTCATACTCTCATTGCCAACAAACAACACAGTGAGAGCATCCCAAGCTTCCTTGGCAATGCTAAAATGCTCAATGTGTGGGTAATCCTTTGTTCCCAATCCTTGTTGAATCATATGCAAAGCAGTGGCACTGAGTTGACTATTGACAATCTCTCTTCTTGTCAAGTTGTTTGGATCCCCAATAAAGAGTCCATGCTCGATGATGTTCCATAGTTCAATGCAAGAGTTGCGCATATGAGTTCTCATTAGTGATTGCCATTGAGCACAAGTAGCGGATTCTTCAAGCTTAGGTGGGTCACCTCTATTGTATACATGAGGGTGAGGGATTGGAGGGTCGGGAGAGTACCATGAGTCACGGTGCTCACCCTTCCCACCATTATTGTGTGTGGAGGAATTAGCGTTGTCTGGTTTACCCCTACCAATGCACCCTCGGGGGATACTGATGTATTCCCTTTAGGTAAAATGGATGGTTGATCCTCTTGAGGAGATGGGGGTGGTGAACCTTCTTTGTCTTTAAGAAGTTGCTCAAGCATGTTCTTGACTTCGTTGACCAAGGAAGAGCTCAATCTTGTTTCCAAGTTTTTGAGATCTTCCATGGTCACCGTGGTCGGCTCACCATCACCATCCCCTTCGCGGCTACACATATTCTCTTAGGCGGTAAAGCCCAAATAAAGAGCCGAGGCTCTGATACCAATTGAAAGGATCGTATGGGCACCTAGAGGGGGGGTGAATAGGTGCTACTTCAAATTTTACTCTTTTTCAAATTAGGGTTTGACAAGAAAGGTAAATTCTCTAGAATATGCAACTATGGTGAATTTACCTATATGTCCAACAAGCACAAACTAACACAACACTAGGAAGAACGAGTAAGTAAAGTGCGGTAAAGGATAGAAGTAACCAAGGGAGTGGACGCGGAGACACAAGGATTTGTTTCCCGTAGTTCCTTCCTTTTGAGGGGAAGTACGTCTATGTTTGGAGAGGGGGTGGTTTCAAACCACCAACGCCACGAGAGGCCTCCCTTGTTCTCCGATGAACCTCACCCCAACGGGCTCGATTCACCTTCCACTATATCGGCAACCTTCGAGGTGGAAGCCGGCACCTTTACAACAAGTTCGGGGCACACATCCACAACTGAATTGGAGGCTCCCAAATACAAGCAAGCTGTCAAGACAAATCAAAGACAAGCTTGTAAGAACCAAATCAAAGTTAGGGTTTCCAAATAAACACTAGAGCTTGGGGGCCCTCAAGTGAATGAGGGGGAAATGAAGATCTCTCTTGGTGAAGATGTGAATCAAGGCCTCATCCTTCGATTCTCCAAAGATCAATGACTTTGGATGGTTGGATGAAGAGATCTTGTGGATTTGGTGCCTCTAATGGTGTTGGTGTTCTTGAGCAGCTCAAGCAACTGGAGGAAGAAGATAAGGGTCCCTATTCATAGACAGCCCCCTCCACGAACCTTTTTTGACCGTTGTAGAAAAGTCAGACTGGAGACTCCGGTCTACACCGGAGACTCCGGCCAATCTCCGGACTGGCCTTCTGACTGACCCAGCCCATTTCTTCACCAGCAACACCGGAGACTCCGGCCTTCCAACACCAGAGACTCCGGTCTGACCAAAGTCCGGAGACTCCGGAGTAACCTCCGGTGCAGCCTCCGGACCCCTAGTTAGAATGTCCTAGCCATGTCCTGGGAGGCTCCACCGGAGCCAGCACCGGAAACTCCAGACCGGAGTCTCCGGTCTGCCAAGACCGGGGTCTCCGGTGTGGTCCGGAGTGGCAAATGTATGTGGTCTTTTCCCAAGAGTCTGTGTGATGTTTATCTGTGGTCATACCAACCTGTGGACAATAACAAACTGTAAAATGATCAACTTGTTGTTACCGAACACCAAAAGTGATTATGACAATAAATGCCCTTTCAAGATATTTCATGACGTTGATAGATGATGCTATTAAATTCTGCTATGTTTACTTGCTGCAAACTAAAGATGAGGCTTTAGACTACTTTAAAATTTATAAGGCCGAAGTTGAAAATCAACTAGAGAGGAAGATCAAACGTCTTAGGTCGGATCGTGGTGGTGAGCATTTTCCCAAAATATTTGATGAATTCTGTCAGGAAAACGGAATTATTCATGAGAGGACGCCTCCCTACTCGCCCCAATCAAACGGGGTTGACGAGAGGAAAAACCACACGCTGATTGACTTGGTGAATTCCATGTTAGCCACTGCTGCTTTATCAAAGGCATGGTGGGGGGAGGCTTTGTTGACTTCATGTCATGTCCTGAATGAAGGGAATATGCCCTGAGAGGCAATAATAAAGTGTTTATTATGTGTATTCCAAGTATATGATAGATGTTTATTTTGCATGCTATAATTGTATTAATATGGAAACGTTAATACATGTGTGTTTAATAAACAAACAGAAAGTTCCTAGTTATGCCTCTCTCATAAACTAGCTCGTTGATTAACAAGATGATCAAGGTTTCCTGATCATGGACATTGGATGTTGTTAATAATGGGATCACAACATTAGTGTAATGGTGTGATGAACATTCATCCGAAGTATAGCATTACGATCAAAGTCATTGAGTTTATATTGCTATAACAACTTACGAAGTGATCCTAAACCTTAGACCATGAGATCATGTCAATCACTAACACCGGAAGAGTACATCAAACGTCACACCGTAACAGGGTGATTATAAAGATGGATTCAGAACAAATAAAGTGTTATGTTGAGGCTCATGGACCGAGAGTGGAATTTGTTCATCCCGATGACGGATAGATATACTCTGGGCCCTCTCGGTGATATCACATTGATTAGCTTGCAAGCAAGTGATTTGATCACTAGAATGTTATATCACAGGAACGAGAAAAGAGTGCATGTCGGTAACGAGATCAAACTAGGTATGGAGATACCGATGATCGAATCTCGGACATGTAATATATCGTGAAACAAAGGGATTAAGATACTAGCATAAAAGGTTCCGACGATCACAAGAAAGTCATCGTTGAATGTGTGGGAGTCAGTATGGGTCTCCAGATCCCGCTTCTGATTATTGATCCGAGAGGTGTCTCGATCATGTCCGCATTATTCACGAACCGTAGGGTGACACACTTAAGAGACACCGACATCCAATTGGAGCAAATGTTTCATGCCGAAAGAATGAACAAGCGCAGGAATTTATTTCACTAGATACCGAAACAGGTTTTCGGGTGAAATTGCATAAAGTGGTTATGCATGTGAAATAGAATTCTAGCAAGGGGTTATTTGTGAATGTTTGTCATTAAAGTAATTGACAAAATTCTGAATAAAATAAAAGAGTTTTATTTAATGAGAGTTTGCATTAAATTTGGTGGAAATTTAATGGGAATTTGAGTGGACTTTTGAGTGGAGGGATTTTAAAGGGCATTTTGTGAGTGGAGTGTCCACCCACATGAATGAAGGAGGGGAGGGGGCAGCCCCCTTGGCCGGTGGCCACCCCCTTGGGTGCCCCCCTCCTCCTATAAAAGGAGCCCCCCTCCTCACTTGTCTCTCACACCTCCTCGTGAAGGATCTCTCTCCCCCTCTAGAATTTATCCCCCATGGTCTCGGACTAGCGAGATACATGTTCCCGGTGGATATTCGGCAAGAAAGAGTTGTGCTTCCGCTGCATCGCTGGAGCGAGGAGGCGGAGGTTGCTCGGTGCCTCGAACGTGTGTGCGAGCACGGATGCGCTGCTGATTTGCGGCGCTAGGACTTCCTCTCGATCTTGAGATCGGCAAGAGATCGTCTACATCAACCACGAGTTGAACTCGTTAAGCTTTGTCGGTCTTCAAGGGTATGTTATCTACGGATATACATCCGCCCGTTGTTTGTATCTAGTAGATAGATCTTGGTATATAGTTCACATCGTAGGAAATTTTTTGTTTTCTATGCTGCGAACCCTACAGTGGTATCAGAGCCGGATCTATGCGTAGATACTTTACACGGGTAGTACACATATGAGTATGTGGGTGATGATGATCATGCTGTTGCTCCTTTGTTGTAATTTTGGATATTGGTGGCATAGTGGGATGAAGCGGCCCGGACAAACTTTACATGTCCTCGCACATGAGACCTGTTCCACGCTTGACATGCAACTAGTTTGCGTAAGTGGCTAGCGGGTGTCTGTCTCTCCTACTATAGTCAATATCTATTTTGCAAGCGAGTTGTCAACAATTTGATTATCCTCGTTGTGGTTCATGTTCGTAGGTAAGAACGGTTCTATCTCGAAAGCCCTAAGCCACGTAAAATTTGCAATGGATAAATTAGAGGCGTCTAGTTTAGATTGTTGCTGGGCTAGTGTTATGATATGGTAGTGTTGTAAGTTGTTAGACCCCTCCTTTATAAAGGAAAGGATCCCTGTGATTGCAATGCTAGTCCCTGGATCAATGCTAGCATCCACAGTTTAAGATGAAGTACACAGATACAAAGGTCGTTTATTACATTCATTCCAGAGATAAAACATAGTCTTTTACAACTCAGGGCCATAGGCCTAATACAAGAGTTTAAGGAATAAGTAAATAAACACAAGTCTTCGTCTTCATGTGCCACAGGCAAGCATGTTGAGTGTAGACTCATGACTCCTATTCATCATCGGAGTAACCTGCAACATCACAAGTTACAGCCACAGAGGGTCAATACTTTGGAATAGTATTGGCAAGTGATACCTTGGTATATTTTAAGTGGACTATATTACTATATGCATTTTGGCTAGGTGTAGCTTGGCTTGCTTTGCTTAAAAATAGGTTTTACCTATTAGTTGAAACACTAAGTTTTTCTTTGTCAAAACATTCCCAAGAAACCACCAATAGACATTGGGGTTCTTCACCCTTGTTCACCCACCAATTTTTACTTAGAAGTTGGAGTGATGAGATTCTTGTAGCTTCCATGTCTTGATGCTCAAATTGTCCATTGCCTTGGACTAGGCTAAGTACTTAGGTTTTCCATCTGCAGAGGTTGTGCACTTTCCCCACCAGACTTGGTTTCCCAAGACAGGACCTTTCAGAAGCTTTTCCTTAGTCAAATGGACGCGTTCCAACCTATCATCCCAACTACCACCAACTGTCCAAGTGACTAAGTTCTAGCAACCTATATGATCAAGGCAGAGCCCATATTGCCAAGTGGTTGCACTGTAAGCTTTCTCAACACTTGGCCTCCAAATCCCTTTGTGCCTGGGTGGCATACCACAAGTGAGATACACAACCCAAGTCCATGGCCTTGTGTAACCACTCAACATAACCCAATCCTTCCATTCCACCCAGGAGGTTCATTTGACTTAGTTGTTTTATTAGAAAAGCATAAGTCTCATGACTTAGAATATTTTCATCATAATATGTATAGATTTTCACCAACCCTTGTTTGCTAAATAGCTAGGCTAAGCATGGTAAGATAACTTAACTTAGGAAAATTCCCTAGCAATTCTACCATTCTACACTACTTAGGATTTCCCAACTTAGCATTAGTCAAAAATAGCATGCAAGACTTAGCAAAATATCTAATGCTAGTACAAAACATAGGATAGAAATATTCATGAAAATATCACTTGCCTTGGTAGTGGGGAGAGTAGCACTCTTCACAATCACAATCACTAGCAAAATCTACACAAAATTATAGCATACAATTACACACAATTATATTCAATCAAAAATAATATGAATGCATGCATGCAAGAATTTACTAAGTGGTGATTTTTTGAAAACACTACCAAGCATGTGCATGATACTGAAACACAAAAGGACACAAAATTTGCCAAAACAAACTTATTTGACACTAAAACCACTTACCACAATAAATCTATACTCAAAATAGCTTTAAACATGATTCCACAAATAAAGTCATTTTAATGGTTACTATTTGTTAAACACCTTGCATAATCAGAAAGGTCTTGAATCACTGAATCCAACGGTATAAAGTTTGTAAAATTCTAACGTGGCATTCAAAAGTTATAGCAGTTTGAAGTTTGGATCTAAATCAGGTTTAAATTCTGTTTTTGAATTCATCCTAGCCACGCGTCGCAACCTCACTGGCGCGTACCGGTTCGCGCGGATCGAGCTCTGCGGACCGCACGATCTAAATGAGATCTGGCGGCTCAGACACACGCGTACCCCTTTGTCCTACTTCTATTCTACGCCACAGGATCTAGATCCAACGCTCCCAAACATTCTGACCACACTCTGGCGACGCTAGCGGCGCTGACCGGCGGCGGTGAGTCAGACTACGGTGGCACCGGCATTCTAGATCGTCCCAGGAAGCAGGGAGGTGCTTACCAGATCCGCAAGGTCGTGCTGAAGCTTGACGTGGTACTGGTTTGCGGAGGGGCGCTCGGAGACGGACTCTGGATCTCGTCGGAGTTGCGTCTGGCGTCGGGTGGATGTTGTCGGAGTCGTTGCCGAGGCTCCGCGTCGCCCTAACACGAACCAGGGGGTTTAGGAGGTGCGCGAGACAGTTGCGAACACGCTCGTGTGAAGGAAAAGGCAAGGGGTGCACGGGACTTACTGAGATTGGTCGCCGGAGTTGGGGTGGTCATCAGGTGCTTACGGTGTCAAGTGAATACGGCGACCTGGGGCAATACAGGATGAGCTAGTGGGGTCAGGAGGTGCGCCAGGAGATTACAAAGTGGCTCGAACAATCCAGAGGGGAAGGGGCGCACGGGGCTCACCTGAATCGATCGCCGGAGTGAGCTCTGTCTGCGGCGGTTTTGAGCAAGTCGTGGGCAGCCTGGTGGCGTGAATGCAGAATTGGCTGGGGGGAAATGACTACGAGGAGGTGGGGATCTTATAGCCGGAGTTTCGACAGGAAACGCTCGTCGCATCAATGCAATTTACGCCCGCGGATTCAGTGCTGCAACGGCCAGCGGCGGAGGTCACACGCGGAATCAGAGGAAGACGATGACGACGTGGACCGGGCCCGTTCGTCAGTGAAAGGTGCGAGGTGGAGGTGGGGTATGGTCGTCAGTGACTGAACGCGTGCGCTCGCGCGTGAGAGAAGAAAAGGAACTCCCCGGGTGGCTTGTTGGGCTGGGTTCATTGCTGGGCCAGATATCTGGCGCGTGGCCTTTTTCCTTTGTTTAGTTCTTTTTCTTTTCTAATTCAATTTTCTGATTAGGTTTTCAAATGGTTTCATAAACAATTTGAATTCAAATTTTCCTGAGGTTTTGTAGGGGTGAATTGGTCTCAGAAATAGGTCAAAACTCGTGGGGCTACCTTGCAAGGGCTTGGTCCAACTTGGATTTCAAACAACAGAGGCTTTGCATCTGTTTTGAAAATGCTTGGAAAAGGGATTTTGAATTTCTTTCTAAATTGAAACTTTGGTTAACCCTTCTCTCCTAAACTTTTCCAACAATGGGGCAAGCAACAAGTTCCTAAACATTCAAGTTTCAAATGGTGTTGGTCTTTTGAATTAAATCTGTCCACATAAAATCATAACATCAAAAGCTTCTGTTTTTCTGAAATGATTTTGAGAAAATCCCTAAATGATGATGAATGCAAGGATGATATGAATGAGTTTTGGATATGAATTTAGGGATGTTACAAATCTAACCCCCTTAAGATGAATCTTGCCCTCGAGATTCGGATTAGCTAGCAAATAGGTGAGGGTGGTCTTTCCGAAGATCATCTTCTCTTTCCCATGTTGCTTCCTCTTCGGAATGATGATTCCATTGCACTTTGCAAAACTTGATAGTTTTTGTCCTTGTGACTCTTTCTGCGGTCTCAAGAATCTTGACATGCTTTTCCTCATAGGTGAGATCACTTTCTAGTTGGACTTCTTCCAAAGGTATGGTATCCTTCAAAGATGATTCTTCCATCTCTGGGTGACATTTCTTGAGCTGACTCACATGAAACACATTATGGACAGCTGACAGAGATTCTGGTAATTCAACTTCATATGCAACTTCTCCCTTGCGACTTAGAATCTTGAATGGCCCAACATATCTTGGTGCCAACTTTCCTTTGACTCCAAATCTTTTCACTCCACGAAGTGGTGATACTCTAAGATAAGCTCTATCCCCAACTTCGTAGGTGACTTCTCTACGCTTAGAATCCGCGTAGCTTTTCTGTCGGGACTGTGCTATCTTCAATCTGTCCTTAACCAATTTGACTTTCTCTTCGGCGTCTTTGATAAGATCAGGTCCAAATAAGCTTCTTTCTCCCACACCATTCCATAACAATGGGGTGGTACACTTCCTTCCGTAGAGTAACTCAAACGGTACCATTCCAATACTAGATTGATGACTGTTATTGTAAGAGAACTCTGCGTAAGGCAAGCTTTCATCCCAACTTGCTCCATAATCTAAAGCACATGCCCTCAACATGTCTTCAAGAATCTGGTTAGTCCTTTCTGTTTTTCCATCAGTTTGAGGATGAAAAGCAGTGCTGAATTCCAATCTCGTTCCTAAGGATTCATGAAGTTGTCTCCAAAAGTGAGAAGTGAACTGAGTTCCTCTATCTGATACAATACTCTTAGGCACACCGTGAAGGCATACAATCCTGCTCATGTAGATTTTAACTAACTTGGCACTCGTATATGTTGTCTTCACGGGTATAAAATGAGCCACTTTAGTTAGGCGATCCACTACTACCCATATGGAATCATACCCTGACCTGGTCCTTGCTAATCCGGTAATGAAATCCATACCGATATTCTCCCACTTCCATTCAGGAATAGGTAGTGGTTGAAGCAAACCTGCTGGTTTCTGATGCTCCGCCTTCACTCTACTACACACATCACACAATGCAATATGCTCGGCGATGTCCCTTTTGAGATTGTTCCACCAAAATCTTTCTTTCATGTCCATGTACATCTTGGTGTTTCCCGGGTGAATAGAATACGGAGAGTTGTGACCTTCTTGTAAGATCAGTTTTCGCAACCCCGGGTCTTGTGGAACACATATACGTTTCCCGTGCCATAAAGTGCCTTGTTCGTCTATATGGAAACTCTTAGCTTTCCCTAGACTTATATTTTCCTTAATCTTTTCAATTTCCTTATCAGTCTTCTGAGCTTCTTGGATCTTGTCCAATAAAGTGGGTTGAACATCCAAAGACATGAGATGTCCTTCAGGCACAATCTCCAATCTGAGTTCTTTGAATTGCTTACACAAGTCATCTGGCAATTCTCCTTTGGTAAGGCCATTTACAAACGTCTTACGACTTAGAGCATCTGCTACTACATTTGCTTTACCGGGGTGATATTGCAAACTTAAGTCGTAATCCTTGATAAGCTCTAGCCATCTTCTTTGTCTCATATTGATTTCCTTCTGGGTGAAGATATACTTCAAACTCTTATGATCGGTGAATACTTCACAACGCTTTCCCAAAAGGTAATGTCTCCATGTTTTGAGTGCATGGACGACAGAGGCCAACTCCAAATCATGAGTAGGATAGTTTACTTCATGAGTTTTGAGTTGTCTCGAAGCATAGGCTACGACTTTACCATCTTGCATAAGTACGACACCCAACCCTTGATGAGACGCATCACAATATACTTGGAAATCCTTTTCCAAATCTGGCAGACATAGAACTGGTGCTGTTACAAGTCTCTTCTTCAATTCTTGGAAGCTGACTTCACAACCTTTAGACCAAGTAAATTTCTTGTCCTTCTTTAACAATTCTGTCATTGGCTTAGCAACCTTCGAGAAATTTTCAATGAACCTTCTGTAGTAACCTGCTAAGCCGAGGAAACTACGAACTTCTTTCACATTCTTGGGTGATTCCCATTCTGTCACAGCTGAAACTTTAGCAGGATCAACTGCCACACCATACTTTGTCATAACATGACCAAGAAAGCCAACTTCCTCTAACCAAAACTCACACTTGCTGAATTTAGCATAGAGTTTATGTTCCCTCAGTTTCTCAAGTATCAAGCGTAGGTGTCTTTCATGTTCTTCCTTGCTCTTGGAGTAGATTAAGATGTCATCAATGAATACGACAACAAACTTGTCAAGAAATTCCATGAACACCTTGTTCATCATATTCATGAAGTATGCTGGAGCGTTGGTTAAACCAAAAGGCATCACAGTGTACTCATACAATCCATACCTTGTGGTGAATGCTGTTTTAGGTATGTCTTGCTCTCTTATCTTGAGTTGAAAATAACCTGACCGAAGATCAATCTTCGAGAACACACATGCTCCTTCTAACTGATCAAACAAGTCGTTGATTCTTGGCAAAGGATATTTGTTCTTGATGGTTACCTCGTTGAGAGAACGGTAGTCAATACATAATCTTTATGTTCTATCCTCCTTCTCCACGAACAATACTGGGGCTCCCCAAGATGAAGAACTTGGTTGGATAAATCCCTTCTGTAACTGTTCTCCTAGTTGCTTCTTGAGCTCTTTCAGTTCATCAACTGACATTTTGTACGGTATTTTTGCTATAGGTCCAGCACCCGGTACCAAATCTATCAGAAACTCCACATCTCTATCTGGTGGCATTCCTGGCAACTCTTCCGGAAACACATCCGGATACTCACATACAATTGGCACACTGTCCATGCTAACCCCCTTAAGTGAATTCAGCTTACTTCCTTTGGATTCAAAGTTTGACTTGAATTTTATTCTTTTTCCTTCTAGGGTTGTGAGTGTAACTGTACGATTGGCACAATCTAGTATTCCCTCATACTTAGCCATCCAATCCATTCCCAAAATCACATCCAATCCTTGGGAATTCAGGATTATTAGGTTCACTGGAAACTTATGTTTTACAAACTCTATGACTAAGTCATGACATCCTGAGTTTACTATCATTTCTCCTCCCGGAGAACTTACTCTTATAGGACACCCAATGGTTTCTACCGGTAGTTCATTTCTTTCAACAAATGCTTTTGATATGAATGAATGAGATGCACCAGTATCAAAGAGTACAAATGCTGAAATTGAATTGAGTCTGAACTTACCAGCAACGGCATCAGGCTCCTCATAGACTTCCTCCACATTGATGTGGTTAACCTGTCCTTTCTGAAAAGGATTTGGCTTGTTAGGTCCTTCAACTTTCTTCTCAGGGCACTCATTAGCATAATGCCCCAGCTTCTTGCATTTGAAGCACTCAACCTGACTGATGTCCTTTTTAGGATGTTGGCTTCCACTTCCACTACCATTTCCACTATAGTGGCTCTTATGTCCACCCTTGTGGTTCTTGTACTTGTCCTTGTCATGACTGCGGTGATGCTTGTTGTCATGACGGTTGTGGTTGTGGTGCTTGCTGAATTTCCCATGCTTATGGGATCCTGAGCTGCCACTGTCATCATAGTGAGATCGTTTGTGAGACGATCCCGAGCTTTTCTTGTCGGAGTGTTTCCTCTTCCTACTCTCGACTTGCTTCATTTTACTCTCCAAAATAGCAGCCTTGTCACACAGAGACTGGTAAGTTGGAACATATGCCACAGACAGCTGCAGATTCAGCTCATCATTCAAGCCTTCCAGAAACTTTTCCTTTCTTTTGGCATCTGTGTCAACCTCATCCGGTGCATAGCGCGCCAGATTGTTGAACTCTTCTATGTATTCTGCCACGCTGCGGTGGCGCTGCTTCAGGTTGTGAAACTCCTTTTTTTCAGACTCATCATACCTGATGAGATATGAGCAGTGCGAAAGCCATCTTCAAAGATAGCCCAAGTCACCTCATCAATAGGAGTGGTGATTTGGAAGTTATCCCACCATGTGGCGGCTGGTCCTTCCAACAGATGTGCTACGAACCTGACTTTTTCAGCATCCGTGCAGCCCACGGTCACTAAGTCCTTGTTCACGGAACGTAGCCAGTCATTGGCCACCATGGGATCAGTTGTTCCCGAAAACTTTGCTGGCCTCAATCGCAGAAATCTTGTGAGCATATCAAAACCCAGTGGGTTGTTGTTGTTGTTGTTATTCTGGTTTTGAATGAATGTCGTCATCATTTGCATAAGCTGTGTTTGCGCGTTCATCATTTGTTGCATTTCCGGGGTGATGTTGTTGGGGTTGGGGTTTGCGCGACGGGGAGGCATCTGTGGTTTGTTCAAATAGATAAGAATGAGATACCCATAGATGTTTTATGCACAATACATCACAAGCAAACACATAACATGCAACATAAGAATAAAAACTCAACAACTAGATGATAAGTTCATGAAATAAAACACACAAGTGGCAAGACATCCACATGTCGGATGGTCCAATAACGAGTTCACAAATAACGAGTACGGATATAAAAGATAAACGAGTAGTCAAGTCTACTCATCAGCATCAATCTCCTCCTCGACAAAGGTAAGACCTGCGTTCTCCATCGCGGTCTTGTTCTCCTCAATCGTAGTGGTCAAGGAATCGACCTTGGCCTTGAGAGCCCTCTTCTGGGAGCGAAGCCTCTCAATAACCATCTGCTGCTGCTCTAGCTCGAAATCCTTGGACTTCAGTTCCTCGGTCATGCCCCGGATCTTCTTGTTCCTATCCTGGACGCGTTTCTCTTGACTCTTGAACTTGCGGTCCTGGGCCTCGAACTTTGTCTCCATTTCCTTGATCATCTCATCCTGCTGTGCGAAAAGTTTGTCCTTCTCGCGTAGCTGCACCTGAAGCTTGTCATTGCCAAGCATGACGTTCGTCCTGTCCGTGTCTACGTGCCTGAGAAGAGTCTCTAAGTCCTGGAGGTAGAGACGTATCGGCTCTGCCGTGTCCCTCGAGTCGTCCTCAAAGTCGATGGACTCTCCATCAACATCACGTCTTCCGAAGACGTGAAAGTGGGTGCCCCTAACCTGTCGGGAGTGACGGCCTAACAGTCGTCCTATCAGGTCCTGCATGACTACCTCCACGCCTCTCTCCCTGTCGTCGTGCATCAGCTTGAAGACGATGGCCTCCGTAGTAGGCTCAGTCTGGCGTCCGGGCTGGTTCACCTTGAAACCCCAGAGGTCCTTCCTCTCGAATTTGGTGAGTGGGTACACCGTGATGATGGGAAGAGGGAGATCGAGCAAAGTGGTAAGCTCAATGATACGGGGACCAAAACGAGTAACCTGGAACTCCTCAACAGTGCTGATGGCAATAGGCATCTATTTATAAGAATGAAAAAGTTAGAACAACACAATTTAAGACAAATAAAGACAACATCACATACACATCCTTGGAATCACAAATCACACAAGTCATGCATACATGAAACCATTACATCAATCAAGGTCCATACTTATTTAAGGTATCATTTTTGGAAAATAAGGTGATAAGTGGTGGTCCAACTAACGAAGTGCCCTTACAATCCAATCTCACTGGATCTATTAGCAAACACAATGTTCCTAGAGGCAATCCACCAATCTTGTTCTCTAGACTCCATCACTAAGTTTATAACATCTCCCCTTAACTCTTGGTTGGTGGCTTCCAACTCTTGAGTAAGTTCCTTCTCTTTCTCTAAGTCCTGTTGGAGGTTGAGCATTCTGCACTTGACTCTAGCACTTAGTTCTTTGATAGTCCTCCAAGCTGTATCTCTGGCTGACTCAAAGAATGTGGTGTGCATTGTAGTGTTGGTGTACATGCAGAATCCCCTTTCTTTGTGGTTGTCTTCCTTGTTCTTGTACAAGTGAAGTTGCACCCACCAATACTCCACTCCTTCATCCATCACTGGAAAGCCCTTGTACACAGCTGCACCATGTGCATCCATTGCCACCATGAGGTCCTTGAGAATATTGGGAAACTCAGTTTCACACTCCAAGGTCATGGTCATGAGTGGTCCTTTCTTCATGGCTTCGTTGATGGAGTTCATCTACAAATGGAGTTGAGAATGAAAAGATTAGAGAAGTTTTACGAGAAGAATAGACAAGTGCAGAAGTAGTTGAAAACTTTTCCTTAGTGGTTTTCCAATCCTAGGGTCATAATCCTGCAGGCAACACAGTGCTCTGATACCATCTGTTAGACCCCTCCTTTATAAAGGAAAGGATCCTTGTGATTGCAATGCTAGTCCCTGGATCAATGCTAGCATCCACAGTTTAAGATGAAGTACACAGATACAAAGGTCGTTTATTACATTCATTCCAGATATAAAACATAGTCTTTTACAACTCAGGGCCATAGGCCTAATACAAGAGTTTAAGGAATAAGTAAATAAACACGAGTCTTCATCTTCATGTGCCACAGGCAAGCATGTTGAGTGTAGACTCATGACTCCTATTCATCATCGGAGTAACCTGCAACATCACAAGTTACAGCCACAGAGGGTCAATACTTTGGAATAGTATTGGCAAGTGATACCTTGGTATATTTTAAGTGGACTATATTACTATATGCATTTTGGCTAGGTGTAGCTTCGCTTGCTTTGCTTAAAATAGGTTTTACCTATTAGTTGAAACACTAAGTTTTTCTTTGTCAAAACATTCCCAAGAAACCACCAATAGACATTGGGGTTCTTCACCCTTGTTCACCCACCAATTTTTACTTAGAAGTTGGAGTGATGAGATTCTTGTAGCTTCCATGTCTTGATGCTCAAATTGTCCATTGCCTTGGACTAGGCTAAGTACTTAGGTTTTCCATCTGCAGAGGTTGTGCACTTTCCCCACCAGACTTGGTTTCCCAAGACAGGACCTTTCAGAAGATTTTCCTTAGTCAAATGGACGCGTTCCAACCTATCATCCCAACTACCACCAACTGTCCAAGTGACTAAGTTCTAGCAACCTATATGATCAAGGCAGAGCCCATATTGCCAAGTGGTTGCAATGTAAGCTTTCTCAACACTTGGCCTCCAAATCCCTTTGTGCCTGGGTGGCATACCACAAGTGAGATACACAACCCAAGTCCATGGCCTTGTGTAACCACTCAACATAACCCAATCCTTCCATTCCACCCAGGAGGTTCATTTGACTTAGTTGTTTTATTAGAAAAGCATAAGTCTCATGACTTAGAATATTTTCATCATAATATGTATAGATTTTCACCAACCCTTGTTTGCTAAATAGCTAGGCTAAGCATGGTAAGATAACTTAACTTAGGAAAATTCCCTAGCAATTCTACCATTCTACACTACTTAGGATTTCCCAACTTAGCATTAGTCAAAAATAGCATGAAAGACTTAGCAAAATATCTAATGCTAGTACAAAACATAGGATAGAAATATTCATGAAAATATCACTTGCCTTGGTAGTGGGGAGAGTAGCACTCTTCACAATCACAATCACTAGCAAAATCTACACAAAATTATAGCATACAATTACACACAATTATATTCAATCAAAAATAATATGAATGCATGCATGCAAGAATTTACTAAGTGGTGATTTTTTGAAAACACTACCAAGCATGTGCATGATACTGAAACACAACAGGACACAAAATTTGCCAAAACAAACTTATTTGACACTAAAACCACTTACCACAATAAATCTATACTCAAAATAGCTTTAAACATGATTCCACAAATAAAGTCATTTCAATGGTTACTATTTGTTAAACACCTTGCATAAAGGTCTTGAATTACTGAATCCAACGGTATAAAGTTTGTAAAATTCTAACGTGGCATTCAAAAGTTATAGCAGTTTGAAGTTTGGATCTAAATCAGGTTTAAATTCTGTTTTTGAATTCATCCTAGCCACGCGTCGCAACCTCACTGGCGCGTACCAGTTCGCGCGGATCGAGATCTGTGGACCGCACGATCTAAATGAGATCTGGCGGCTCAGACACACGCGTACCCCTTCGTCCTACTTCTATTCTACGCCACAGGATCTAGATCCAACGCTCCCAAACATTCTGACCACACTCTGGCGACGCTAGCGGCGCTGACCGGCGGCGGCGAGTCAGACTACGGTGGCGCCGGCGTTCTAGATTGTCCCAGGAAGCAGGGAGGTGCTTACCAGATCCGCAAGGTCGTGCTGAAGCTTGACGTGGTACTGGTTTGCGGAGGGGCGCTCGGAGACGGACTCTGGATCTCGTCGGAGTTGCGTCTGGCGTCGGGTGGATGTTGTCGGAGTCGTTGCCGAGGCTCCGCGTCGCCCTAACACGAACCAGGGGGTTTAGGAGGTGCGCAAGACAGTTGCGAACACGCTCGTGTGAAGGAAAAGGCAAGGGGTGCACGTGACTTACTGAGATTGGTCGCCGGAGTTGGGGTGGTCGTCAGGTGCTTACGGTGTCAAGCGAATACGGCGACCTGGGGCAATACAGGATGAGCTAGTGGGGTCAGGAGGTGCGCCAGGAGATTACAAAGTGGCTCGAACAATCCAGAGGGGAAGGGGCGCACGGGGATCACCTGAATCGATCGCCGGAGTGAGCTCTGTCTGCGGCGGTTTTGAGCGAGTCGTGGGCAGCCTGGTGGCGTGAATGCAGAATTGGCTGGGGGGAAATGACTGCGAGGAGGTGGGGATCTTATAGCCGGAGTTTCAACAGGAAACGCTCATCGCATCAATGCAATTTACGCCCGCGGATTCAGTGCTGCAACGGCCAGCGGCGGAGGTCACGCGCGGAATCAGAGGAAGACGATGACGACGTGGACCGGGCCCGTTCGTCAGTGAAAGGTGCGAGGTGGAGGTGGGGTATGGTCGTCAGTGACTGAACGCGTGCGCTCGCGCGTGAGAGAAGAAAAGGAACTCCCCGGGTGGCTTGTTGGGCTGGGTTCGTTGCTGGGCCAGATATCTGGCGCGTGGCCTTTTTCCTTTGTTTAGTTCTTTTTCTTTTCTAATTCAATTTTCTGATTAGGTTTTCAAATGGTTTCATAAACAATTTGAATTCAAATTTTCCTGAGGTTTTGTAGGGGTGAATTGGTCTCAGAAATAGGTCAAAACTCGTGGGGCTACCTTGCAAGGGCTTGGTCCAACTTGGATTTCAAACAACAGAGGCTTTGCATCTGTTTTGAAAATGCTTGGAAAAGGGATTTTGAATTTCTTTCTAAATTGAAACTTTGGTTAACCCTTCTCTCCTAAACTTTTTCAACAATGGGGCAAGCAACAAGTTCCTAAACATTCAAGTTTCAAATGGTGTTGGTCTTTTGAATTAAATCTGTCCACATAAAATCATAACATCAAAAGCTTCTGTTTTTCTGAAATGATTTTGAGAAAATCCCTAAATGATGATGAATGCAAGGATGATATGAATGAGTTTTGGAATATGAATTTAGGGATGTTACATAAGTAGAAGTAAGGGCGGCAAGCCTGTTGCCGCGCCTGAAAAGAAACCCCGAGTTGGACCTAAGTCTGATTCCGAGTGCTACTATTGTAAGGGGACTGGCCACTGGAAGCGCAACTGCCCCAAGTATCTGGCAGACAAGAAGGCCGGCAAGGCAAACAAAGGTATATATGATATACATGTTATTGATGTGTACTTGACTAGTGCTCGCAGTAGCACCTGGGTATTTGATACCGGTTCCGTTGCTAATATTTGTAACTCGAATCAGGGGCTGTGGAACAAGCGACCGCTAGCAAGGGGTGAGGTCAAGATGCGTGTCGGCAATGGATCAAGCGTTGATGTGATCACCGTCGGAACGCTACCTCTCCACTTACCATCGGGATTAGTTATAAACTTGAATAAATGTTATCTGGTGCCTCCACTGAGCATGAACATTGTATCTGGATCGTGTTTGATGCGAAGTGGTTATTCATTTAAATCCGAGAACAATGGTTGTTCCATTTATATGAATGAAATCTTTTATGGTCATGCACCGATGATGAATGGTTTATTTCTATTAGATCTCGATGATAATATTACACATATTCATAATGTTGATGCTAAAAGGGTTAAACTTGATATATCCGCATATATGTGGCACTGCCGTCTAGGTCATATTGGCGTTAAACGCATGAAGAAGCTCCATTCGGATGGACCTTTGGAATCACTTGATTATGAATCATTTGATACATGTGAGCCATGCCTTATGGGCAAGATAACTAGAACGCCGTTTTCCGGTTCAATGGAACGGGCGACAGATTTATTGGAAATCATACATTCTGATGTATGTGGTCCAATGAGTGTGTCGGCGCGAGGTGGATATCGTTATTTTGTTACTTTCACGGATGATTTGAGTAGATACGGTTATATCTACTTGATGAAACACAAAGTCTGGAACCTTTGAAAAGTTCAAGGAATTTCAGAATGAAGTGGAAAATCATCGTAATAGAAAGATCAAATTTCTACGGTCCGACCGTGGAGGTGAGTATCTAAGTTACGAGTTTAGCACTCACATGAAAGAGTGTGGAATTGTTTCACAACTCACACCTGCCGGAACACCACAGCGAAATGGTGTGTCGGAACGTCGTAATCGTACTTTATTAGATATGGTTCGATCTATGATGTCTCTGACGGACTTGTCGTTGTCATTTTGGGGTTATGCGCTAGAAACTGCCGCATTCACTTTAAATCGGGCACCATCTAAATCCGTTGAAAAGACACCGTATGAATTGTGGTTTGGAAACAAACCTAAGCTGCCATTTCTTAAAGTTTGGGGATGCAATATTTATGTGAAGAAACTTCAACCGGATAAACTCGAACCCAAAGCGGAAAAAAGCGTCTTCATAGGATACCCTAAAGAAACTATTGGGTATTCCTTCTATCACAGAACCGAGGGCAAGGTTTTTGTTGCCAAGAATGGATCCTTTCTAGAGAAAGAGTTTCTCGCGAAAGGTGTGAGTAGTCGGAAGGTAGAACTCGAAGAGGTTGTGGAACCTTCTCTTCAAAAGTATGGCGAGTAGCGCAGCGCCGGAAGTTGTTCCGGAGTTGGCTCCACCTGTTGAAGAGGGAACTAATGATAATGATCATGAAACTCCGAAAGAGAGTACTACCGAACCTCGCAGGTCAAACAGGATGCGTGTAGCTCCTGAGCTGTACGGAAATCATGTCATGAATTTCATGGTTGATGAAAATGATGACCCTGCGACGTATGAAGAAGCGATGATGAACCCGGATTCCAACAAATGGTTAGAAGGCATGAAATCCGAGATGGAATCCATGTATGAAAATCAAGTTTGGAACTTGGTGGAATTACCTCACTACCGAAAGGCCGTGGAGAACAAATGGATTTTCAAAAGGAAAACTGATGCTGATGGTAATGTGACCGTCTATAAAGCTCGACTTGTCGCAAAGGGGTTTCGAAAAATTCAAGGAGTTGACTACGATGAGACTTTCTCTCCCGTAGCGATGCTAAAGTCAGTTAGGATTATGTTAGCAATTGGTGCATATTTCGATTATGAGATATGGCAGATGGATGTCAAAACCGCGTTTCTCAATGGTAATATTGAAGAAGATTTGTATATGATACAACCAAAGGGTTTTGTCGATCCTAAGGATGCTAACAAGGTGTGCAAGCTTCAGCGATCCATCTATGGATTGAAGCAAGCATCACGAAGTTGGAATATACGCTTTGATGAGGTGATCAAAGAGTTTGGATTTGTCCAAACTTATGGAGAAGCTTGTATTTACAAGAAAGTGAGTGGGAGCAATGTGGCATTTCTGATATTATATGTGGATGACATATTATTGATCGGAAATGATATAGATCTTTTAAACAGTGTTAAAAGTTATCTAAACAGCAAATTTTCAATGAAGGACCTAGGTGAAGCGTCATACATATTAGGCATAAACATCTATAGAGATAGATCTAGGCGCCTAATAGGGCTATCGCTAAGTACATACCTTGATAAGATTTTAAAGAAGTTTAAAATGGAAAATAGTAAGAAGGGTTCTTACCTATGACACAAGGCACGACATTGAGTAAGACTCAAAGTCCGGCTTCGGCGGAAGAAAGAGAGATAATGGACAAGGTCCCCTATGCTTCAGTCATAGGCTCTATAATGTACGCCATGATATGTACAAGACCGGATGTGGCACATGCTATTAGTTTGACTAGTAAGTACCAATCGGATCCAGGTTCAGAACACTGGAAAGCGGTCAAGAATATCCTTAAGTACTTGCGAAGAACTAAGGATATGTTTCTTGTATACGGAGGTGAAGAAGAGCTCGTCGCTAAGTGTTATGTCGACGCTAGCTTTGACACCGATCCGGATGACTCTAAGTCTCAATCCGGATACGTATTTCTCATGAATGGCGGAGCGGTTAGTTGGAGGAGCTCCAAACAACCTGTGGTAGCGGGATCAACAACGGAGGCCGAATATGTTGCTGCTTCGGAAGCGGCTCAGGAAGCAGTTTGGATGAAGGAGTTCATATCCGAACTAGGAGTGGTGGCAAACGCGTTGGACCCAATGGTGATCTATTGTGACAACAATGGTGCCATTGCCAATGCCAAAGATCCAAGGTCTCACAAGCATTCCAAGCATATTAAGCGCCGGTTTCACTCCATCCGCGAGCATGTCAAGGATGGAGATATAAAGATTTGTAAAGTACATACGGATCTCAATGTAGCAGATCCGTTGACTGAAACTCTCCCTAGAGAAAAACATGATCAACACCAGAACTCAATGGGTGTTAGATTTATCACTATGTAACTAGATTATTGTCTCTAGTGCAAGTGGGAAACTAAAGGGAATATGCCCTGAGAGGCAATAATAAAGTGTTTATTATGTGTATTCCAAGTATATGATAGATGTTTATTTTGCATGCTATAATTGTATTAATACGGAAACGTTAATACATGTGTGTTTAATAAACAAACAGAAAGTTCCTAGTTATGCCTCTCTCATAAACTAGCTCGTTGATTAACAAGATGATCAAGGTTTCCTGATCATGGACATTGGATGTTGTTAATAATGGGATCACAACATTAGTGTAATGGTGTGATGAACATTCATCCGAAGTATAGCATTACGATCAAAGTCATTGAGTTTATATTGCTATAACAACTTACGAAGTGATCCTAATCCTTAGACCATGAGATCATGTCAATCACTAACACCGGAAGAGTTTCTTGATAACATCAAACGTCACACCGTAACAGGGTGATTATAAAGATGGATTCAGAACTAATAAAGTGTTATGTTGAGGCTCATGGATCGAGAGTTGAATTTGTTCATCCCGATGACGGATAGATATACTCTGGGCCCTCTCGGTGATATCACATTGATTAGCTTGCAAGCAAGTGATTTGATCACTAGAATGTTATATCACAGGAACGAGAAAAGAGTGCATGTCGGTAACGAGATCAAGCTAGGTATGGAGATACCGATGATCGAATCTCGGACATGTAATATATCGTGAAACAAAGGGATTAAGATACTAGCGTAAAAGGTTCCGACGATCACAAGAAAGTCATCGTTGAATGTGTGGGAGTCAGTATGGGTCTCCAGATCCCGCTTCTGATTATTGATCCGAGAGGGGTCTCGATCATGTCCGCATTATTCACGAACCGTAGGGTGACACACTTAAGAGACACCGACATCCAATTGGAGCAAATGTTTCATGCCGAAAGAATGAACAAGCGCAGGAATTTATTTCACTAGATACCGAAACAGGTTTTCCGGTGAAATTGCATAAAGTGGTTATGCATGTGAAATAGAATTCTAGCAAGGGGTTATTTGTGAATGTTTGTCATTAAAGTAATTGACAAAATTCTGAATAAAATAAAAGAGTTTTATTTAATGAGAGTTTGCATTAAATTTGGTGGAAATTTAATGGGAATTTGAGTGGACTTTTGAGTGGAGGGATTTTAAAGGGCATTTTGTGAGTGGAGTGTCCACCCACATGAATGAAGGAGGGGAGGGGGCAGCCCCCATGGCCGGTGGCCACCCCCCTGGGTGCCCCCCCCCCTCCTCCTATAAAAGGAGCCCCCCTCCTCACTTGTCTCTCACACCTCCTCGTGAAGGATCTCTCTCCCCCTCTAGAATTTATCCCCCATGGTCTCAGACTAGCGATATACATGTTCCCAGTGGCTATTCAGCAAGAAAGAGTTGTGCTTCCGCTGCATCACTGGAGCGAGGAGGCGGAGGTTGCTCGGTGCCTCGAACATGTGTGCGAGCACGGATGCGCTGCTGATTTGCGGCGCTAGGACTTCCTCTCGATCTTGAGATCGGCAAGAGATCGTCTACATCAACCACGAGTTAAACTCGTTAAGCTTTGTCGGTCTTCAAGGGTATGTTCTCTACGGATATACATCCGCCCGTTGTTTGTATCTAGTAGATAGATCTTGGTATATAGTTCACATCGTAGGAAATTTTTTGTTTTCTATGCTGCGAACCCGACACTGAATAGGGTTCCTAACAAGAATAAAGAAAAGACCCCTTGTGAGGAGTGGGTTGGGAGAAAACCATCACTTTCGTATCTTCGCACTTGGGGGTGTTTGGCGAAAGTCAACATACCGATCCCCAAGAAACGCAAGCTCGGACCCAAGACAGTGGATTGTATCTTTCTAGGATATGCTCCACGGAGTGTAAGCTATAGATTTCTAGTGGTTAAATCTGAGGTACCTGATATGCATGTTGATACTATAATGGAATCTCGTGATGCAACATTCTTTGAGAATATTTTTCCTATGAAAGATATGCATAGCATTGGTAGAATTTCTTCTGAAATACTTCCTGAATCTAGTGCATCTATTGAGAATTCTGAACAACCACATGAGGAATTCCTTGAGAAGGATGACGATGAACCTCTCACAAGGAGTAAGAGATAGAGGATTGCAAAATCCTTTGGTAATGATTTCATCGTGTACCTTATGGACGATACTGTTGGAGATATGCCCTAGAGGCAATAATAAATGTAGTTATTATTATATCTTTGTGTTTATGATAAATGTTTACATTCATGCTATAATAGTATTAACAAGGAAACATTAATACTTGTGTGATTTGTAAACTTAAATTTAAGTCCCTGGTATAGCCTCTATACATCACTAGCTTGTTGGTTGATAAATGTTTGTGGTTTCCCTATCATGAACATTGAGATGTTATCAACAACAAGATCATATCGTTAGGAGAATGATATGGTGGACATACTCCTATAGATAAGCATAGCATAAAGATCAAGTCATTTTAATAGTTCAATTGCTATATGCTTTATGATACATAGTAATCTAATTACTTCGACCATGAGATCATGCATATCACCTTTACCGGATGGATACTTTGATGACATCAAACACCACACCGTAACTGGGTGGCTATAAAGGTGGCATTGAGTGTTCAGAAAGTATTGGTTGAAACACATGGATCAAGAGTGGGATTTGTCCATCCATATGACAGAAAGATATACTCTGGGCCCTCTCGGTGAAATGTCATCCAATTAGCTTGCAAGCATGTGACTGGCTCACAAGGGATCACATATCACGGGAACGAGAAAGAGTACTTATCGGTAACGAGGTTGAACTAGGTATGCAGAGATACCGACGATCATAACCTCGGATAAGTAAACTATCGTGAGACAAAAGGAAATTGATATCGTATGTAAGTGGTTCATTCGATCGCAAAGTAATCGTAGAAATATGTGGGAGCCATATGAATTTCCAGATTCCTCTATTGGTTATTGTTCGGAGAAATGTCTCGATCATGTCCGCATAATTCAAGAACCGTAGGGAGACACACTTAAGGATTCGACGTTGTTTGAGTAGTTATGGAATGATGAGAAAGAGTCCGAATGTTGTTCGGAGCGGGATATCACGAGGAGATCCGGAATGGTCCGGAGAATAAGATTCATATAAGGAAAGTCCCGTTTCGGAGATGGAGAATGGTTCCGGTGTTTTCATTAGGAATGTTCTAGAAGCTTCCGGAATATCCGGCACTCTGGGGGGGAAGGGTACATGAATGTGTTATATCAAGTTGGTATGATTGCATCATGTATTCAGTGTCATCGCTGATAAAAATAGAGGATATATTCAAATCCTAGTTTGAAAAGTCAAACGGCTAGTTTGAAAGTCAAACGGCAGTTTTTGGAAAGAGGAGGAGGAGTGGGAAACCGAGTTGGGGAGGAGTTCCCTCCTCCAACCGGCGGCGCCCACGCAAGCCAAGTTGGGGAGGGACTCCCCTCCCTCCCCTTGGCCGGCCGGCCCCTCCACCTATATAAGGAGGGGCAGGGCTCCCTCCTAGAGACACACAAGATCCTCTCCTCCAAACCCTAGTACCAAGCCGTCGCCGCCTCCATAGCCGCCGCCGGCCCTAGGGCACTCGCCACCGCCGCCTAGGTGAAACTCTAGCCGCCGGCCTAGCCCCTCCTCGGCGTGTCTAAACTCTAGATCGTCGAGGAACTCTCTCATACACCACCATACTCGCTCCGGCTTAAGGTGAAGCCCTGCGAGATCTCCCCTCTACTTCCGGTACCACGCCGTTGTGCTGCCGAAATCGCGAGGAGAGTGCTACAACCTCCGCTGCCTGCTGGAACAAGGGAGAGGAAGGTCTCCGTCGAGTACCGAACGTGTGACCGACTGCGGGAGCGCTGCCGGAATGCAGCGCCGGAAGGATCGTCTACGCGATCTTGAGATCGGAAAGAGTACGACTACATCACCCACGAGAATCCGCTCCCGTTAAACACTTTGGAATCTTCGAGGGGGAGTTATTCTATCGACTCGTTGCTACAATCTAGTAGATAGATCTTGGCTTGTTTGTTTGTATGCGGTAGAAATTTATTGTTTTCCATGCTACGAAACCCTACAGTGGTATCAGAGCCGTGTCTATATGTAGATCTGTTGCACGAGTAGAACACAATGGTCATTGTGGGCGTTGATGCTTTTACTGTCGATTGCTTCTTGTGTACTTTGCATCTTGCGGTATGTTGGGATGAAGCGGCCCGTGCTAACCTTACATGACATCGTTCATGAGACTTGTTCCACGCTTGACATGCAACTTGTATTGCATAAGTGGCTTTGCGGGTGCCTGTTTCTCCTAGCATAGTTAAGATCCAATTTACAACGGGTGATTAACAATACTAGTATCAAAGTTTTGGTTCATGTTCGTAAGTTAGAACGACACTTATTGAAAGCCCCAAACCACGTAAAATATGCAAAGAAAGTAGAGGCGTCTAACTTTGTTTTGCAGGGGTGTGCTGTGATGTGATATGGCCATGATTGTGATTATATTTTATGTATGCAATGTTCCTTATTGTAAGTTGGCAACCGGCAGGAGCCATATGGTTGTCTTTAATTTATGTTAAGACCCGCGTGTCTATTCAAAGTAGTTGTAATAGTTGAAGCCGGTGGACGACAACCATGGAGAAGCGTCATTGACCTTGATGCAATGCCGGTGATGATGGAGATGATGTTCGTGCTAGAAGATGGAGATCGGAAGAACAAAGAAGAAAGGCCATATCATATCACATATTATGAATTGCATGTGATGTTAATCCTTTATGCATCTTGTATTGCTTGTAGACGACGGTAGCATTATAAGATGATCCCTCATGCACATGAATTTCAAATCATAAAGTGTTCACCCTTAGTTAGCACCATTGCTAAAGCTTGTTGTTTCGAAGCACCACGTGATAATCGGGTGTGTTAGATTCTGCAAGTGTATACAACGTGAGCAAGCCAGATTTGCTCATGCGGAAACTAAGGTTTGATCTTGACGAGCCTAGCATGTACAGACATGGTCTCGGAACACGGATCACCGAAAGGTAAAGCATGAATCATATAGTAGATATGATGAACATGTCGATTATTCGCCATTGAAACTATATCAACTCTCGTGATGATCGGTGTTGATGTGGTGGATTTGGTTCGTGTGATCACTAAAACAATGTGAGGGATATTGTTTTGAGTGGGAGTTCACCTAGATTAATTTTATTATTAATTTTAACTCAATTTGTCATAAACTTAGTCTAAACTATTGCAAATATGTTGTAGATCAATGGCAGCCCCTACCATCAATTTTAATGCGTTCCTAGAGAAAGAAAAGTTGAAAAACAATGGAAGCAACTTCGCGGATTGGTTCCGCAATTTGAGGATTGTCCTCACAGCTGGTAATTTGACCTATGTGCTGGATGCACCGCTGGGTGACCCACCTGCAGCTGATGCTCCCGATGAAGTAAAGAATGTTTACCTCACTCGGAAGACTCGATACTCCACAGTTCAGTGTGCTATCTTGTATGGTTTAGAATCGGAGCTTTAGAAAAGGTTTGAGAATTCAGACCCATATGATATTGTCGAGGATCTCAAATTGATATTTGAGACTCATGCGTCAATTGAAAGCTATGAGGCTTCTGAAAAGTTCTTTAACTGCAAGATGGAAGAGGGCAGCTCCGTCAGTGAGCATGTGCTTAAGATGTCTGGGCACGCAAACAAACTTCAAAGCTTGGGTATAGTGATTCCTAATGCTTTGGGGATTTACCGTGTCCTCCAATCACTACCACCAAGTTACAAGAACTTTGTGATGAACTACAACATGCAGAACATGAATAATACGTTGCCAGAACTCTTCGCCATGTTGAAATCTGCAGAAGTGGAGATCAAGAAAGAGCACCAAGTGTTGTTGGTCAATAAGACCACCAAATTCAAGAAAGGCAAGTCTAAGCAAAAGGGACACTTCAAGAAGGGTGGTAAGAAAGTTACTACGCCAGCGAAGAAGACCAAGGCTGGACCTAAGCCTGATACTGAGTGCTTTTACTGCAAGGGAGAAGGTCACTGGAAGCGGAATTGCCCAAAGTACTTGGCGGATTTGAAGAACGGCAACATCAAGAAGAAAGGTATATCTGATATACATGTTATTGATGTGTATCTCACTAGTGCTCGTAGTAGTGCCTGGGTATTTGATACTGGTTCGGTTGCTCATATTTGTAACTCGAAACAGGTGCTGCAGAATAAACGAAAGCTAGCGAAGAACGAGGTGACGATGCGCGTGGGAAACGGATCAAAGGTTGATGTGATCACGGTCGGCACGCTACCCCTTCATCTACCATCGGGATTAGTTTTATACTTAAATAATTGTTATTTGGTGCCTGCGTTGAGCATGAACATTATATTGGGATCTTGTTTATTGCGAGACGGTTACTTGTTTAAGTCTGAGAATAATGGTTGTTCGATTTATATGAGTAATATGTTTTATGCACATGCACCTTTGATAGATGGTCTGTTCTTGTTGAATCTCGATAGTGGAAATACACATATTAATAACATTGAGGCTAAACGTTTGAAATCGAGCGATAACTCGAACTATATGTGGCACTGTCGTCTTGGTCACATTGGAGTGAAGCGTATGAAGAAACTCCATTCCGATGGACTTCTTGAATCACTTGATTTTGAATCACTTGAAAGATGCGAAGCATGTCTGATGGGTAAAATGACTAAGACTCCATTCTCTGGTATGATGGAGCAAGCTACGGACTTGTTGGAAATCATACATACCGATGTGTGTGGTCCAATGAGTGTAGCATCGCGCGGTGGTTATCGTTATGTTCTTACCTTCACGGATGACTTGAGTAGATATGGGTATATCTATTTCATGAAACATAAGTCCGAAACTTTCGAGAAGTTTAAGGAATTTCAAAGTGAGGTAGAGAATCAACGTAACAAGAAGATTAAATTTCTACGTTCTGATCGTGGAGGTGAATATCTAAGTTACGAGTTTGGCGAGCATTTGAAGAAATACAGAATACTTTCACAATTGACACCGCCGGGAACACCACAGCGTAATGGTGTGTCCGAACGTCGTAATCGAACTCTCTTAGATATGGTTCGTTCTATGATGTCACTTACAGATTTACCGCTATCATTTTGGGGTTATGCATTAGAAACAGCCGCATTCACTTTAAATAGGGCACCATCTAAATCCGTTGAAACGACACCGTATGAATTATGGTTTGGGAAGAAACCTAGATTGTCGTTCCTTAAAGTTTGGGGATGCGAATCCTATGTAAAGAAGTTACAACCGGACAAGCTTGAACCCAAAGCGGAAAAATGCGTCTTCATAGGATACCCGAAGGAAACTATTGGGTATACCTTCTATCATAGATCCGAAGGCAAAATCTTCGTTGCCAAGAATGGATCCTTTCTAGAGAAGGAATTTCTCTCGAAAGAAGTGACTGGAAGGAAAGTAGAACTCGACGAGGTTGTCGAACCTTCTCTCGAAATTGTGAGTAGCGCAGCACCGGAAGAAGTTCCTGTGGTGCCTGCACCAATTAGAGAGGAAGCTAATGATGATGATCATGAAACTTCGGTTGAAGTTGCTACAGAGCCTCGCAGGTCAACGAGAACTCGTACCACTACAGATTGGTATGATCCCGTTATGAGTGTCATGTTGGTGGACAACACCGATGACCCTAAGACATATGAGAAAGCGATGATGAGCCTAGATTCCAATAAATGGCAAGAAGCCATGAAATCCGAGATTGGATCCATGTACGAAAACCAAGTATGGACTTTGGTGGACTTACCAGATGGCCGGAAGGCTGTCGAGAACAAATGGATTTTCAAGAAGAAAACAGATGCTGATGGTAATGTTACTGTCTATAAAGCTCGAATTGTCGCAAAAGGGTTTCGACAAATTCAAGGAGTTGACTACGATGAGACTTTCTCACCAGTAGCGAAGCTAAAGTCTGTGAGGATTATGTTAGTAATCGCTGCATATTATGATTATGAGATATGGCAGATGGATGTCAAAACAGCATTCCTCAATGGAGACATTGATGAAGAGTTGTATATGATGCAACCCAAAGGTTTTTTCGATCCTAAAGATGCTAACAAGGTATACAAACTTCAACGGTCCATCTATGGATTGAAGCAAGCATCCCGAAGTTGGAATCAACGTTTTGATAAGGTGATCAAAAGTTTTGGTTTTATACAAACTTATGGAGAAGCTTGTATTTACAAGAAAGTGAGTGGGAGCTCTGTAGCATTCTTAATACTATATGTAGATGACATATTGTTGATTGGGAATGATGTAGACCTTCTTAATAGTGTCAAGGAATATTTGAATAATAGTTTTTCAGTGAAGGATCTTGGCGAAGCAGCTTACATATTAGGCATAAAGATTTATAGAGATAGATCGAAACGCCAAATATCATTGTCACAGAGTACATATTTGTACAAAGTTCTAAAGAGGTTTGGAATGGGAGATAGCAAGAAAGGGTTCTTGCCCATGTTGCCCAATACGACCTTGAATAAAACTCAAAGTCCGACATCGGCAGAAGATAGAGAAAGGATGAGTAAGACTCCCTATGCCTCAGCCATAGGATCTCTAATGTATGCCATGCTATGTACTAGACCCGACATTGCATATGCTGTTCGTTTAACTAGCAGATATCAAAGTGATCCAGGAGTGGATCATTGGACAGCGGTCAAAAACATCCTTAAGTACTTGAGAAGAACTAAGGATATGGTTCTTTCTTATGGAGGTGATGAACAGCTCGTTGTTAATGGTTACACCGATGCTAGTTGGAACACCGATCCGGATGATTCTAAATCACAATCTGGATACGTATTTATTTTGAATGGTGCAGCAGTTAGCTGGAGGAGTGCAAAGCAAAGCGTTCTGGCGAGATCTTCAACTTAATCAGAATACATGGCTGCTTCGGAGGCTTCACAAGAAGCGATATGGATGAAAGAGTTCATTACAGAGCTGGGTGTGGTTCCTAGTGCGCTGGACACAATGTCTATCTACTGTGATAACATGGGCGCCATAGCCAATGCGCAAGAACCAATGTCACACAAGAAGCTGAAGCACATCAAGCTATGTTTTCACGCTATTCGAGAACATATCCACGATGGGGATATAAAGATTTGCAAAGTACACACAGATCTGAATGTGACGGATTCGTTGACTAAACCTCTCCCGAGGGCAAAATATGACCAGCACCAAACTGCCATGGGTGTTCGGTATATTACCATGTAATCTAGATTAGATGACTCTAGTGCAAGTGGGAGACTGTTGGAGATATGCCCTAGAGGCAATAATAAATGTAGTTATTATTATATCTTTGTGTTTATGATAAATGTTTACATTCATGCTATAATAGTATTAACAAGGAAACATTAATACTTGTATGATTTGTAAACTTAAATTGAAGTCCCTGGTATAGCCTTTATACATCACTAGCTTGTTGGTTGATAAATGATTGTGGTTTCCCTATCATGAACATTGAGATGTTATCAACAACAAGATCATATCGTTAGGAGAATGATATGGTGGACATACTCCTATAGATAAGCATAGAATAAAGATCAAGTCATTTTAATAGTTCAATTGCTATATGCTTTCTGATACATAGTAATCTAATTCCTTCGACCATGAGATCATGCATATCACGTTTACCGGATGGATACTTTGATGACATCAAACACCACACCGTAACTGGGTGGCTATAAAGGTGGCATTGAGTGTTCAGAAAGTATTGTTTGAAACACATGGATCAAGACTGGGATTTGTCCATCCATATGACGGATAGATATAATCTGGGCCCTCTCGGTGAAATGTCATCCAATTAGCTTGCAAGCATGTGACTGGCTCACAAGGGATCACATATCACGGGACGAGAAAAGAGTACTTATCGGTAACGAGGTTGAACTAGGTATGCAGAGATACCGACGATCATAACCTCGGATAAGTAAACTATCGTAAGACAAAGGGAAATTGATATCGTATGTAAGTGGTTCATTCGATCGCAAAGTAATCGTAGAAATACGTGGGAGCCATATGAATTTCCAGATTCCTCTATTGGTTATTGTTCGGAGAAATGTCTCGATCATGTCCGCATAATTCACGAACCGTAGGGAGACACACTTAAGGATTCGACGTTGTTTGAGTAGTTATGGAATGATGAGAAAGAGTCCGAATGTTGTTCGGAGTCTCGAATGGGACTCGGGATATCACGAGGAGATCCGGAATGGTCCGGAGAATAAGATTTCATATAGGAAAGTCCCGTTTCGGAGATGGAGATGGTTCTGGTGTTTTCATCGGGAATGTTCTAGAAGCTTCCGGAATATCCGGCACTCCGGGGGGAATGGTACATGAATGTGTTATATCAAGTTGGTATGATTGCATCATGTATTCGGTGTCATCGCTGATCAAAATAGAGGGTTTATTCAAATCCTAGTTTGAAAAGTCAAACGGCTAGTTTTGAAAGTCAAACGGCATTTTTTGAAAGAGGAGGAGAGTGGGAAAACCGAGTTGGGGAGGAGTTCCCTCCTCCAACCGGCGGCGCCCACCCAAGCCGAGTTGGTAAGGGACTCCCCTCCCTCCCCTTGGCGGCCGGCCCCTCCACCTATATAAGGAGGGGCAGGGCTCCCTCCTAGAGACACACAAGATCCTCTCCTCCAAACCCTAGTACCAAGCCGCCGCCGCCTCCATAGCCGCCGCCGGCCCTAGGGCACTCGCCACCGCCGCCTAGGTGAAACTCTAGCCGCCGGCCTAGCCCCTCCTCGGCGTGTCTAAACTCTAGATCGTCGAGGAACTCTCTCATACACCACCATACTCGCTCCGGCTTAAGGCGAAGCCCTGCGAGATCTCCCCTCTACTTCCGGTACCACGTCGTTGTGCTGCCGGAATCGCGAGGAGAGTGCTACAACCTCCGCTGCCTGCTGGAACAAGGGAGAGGAAGGTCTTCGTCGAGTACCGAACGTGTGACCGACTGGGGGAGCGCTGCCGGAACGCAGCGCCGGAAGGATCGTCTACGCGATCTTGAGATCGGAAAGAGTACGACTACATTACCCACGAGAATCCGATCTCGTTAAACACTTTGGAATCTTCGAGGGTGAGTTATTCTATCGACTCGTTGCTACAATCTAGTAGATAGATCTTGACTTGTTTGTTTGTATGCGGTAGATTTTTTTTGTTTTCCATGCTAGGAAACCCTACAGATACTCCCAGATCCATTGCAGAGGCATATGCGTCTCCTGATGCAGATGATTAGAAAGAAGCTATCCAAAATGAGATGGAATCGATTCTTTCTAATGGAACTTGAGAATTATCAGAACGATCCTATGGTTGTAAACCTGTGGGATATAAGTGGGTGTTCAAGAAGAAGCTAAGGCCTGATGGTACTATTGAAATGTACAAGGCACGTCTTGTAGCTAAGGGCTACACACAGAAAGAAGGCGAAGATTACTTTGACACATATTCACCTGTCGCTAGACTAACCACCATTCGAGTACTACTATCCCTGGCTGCCTCTTATGGTCTTCTCATTCATCAAATGGACGTGAAGACAACTTTCCTTAATGGAGAGTTGGAAGAGGAGATCTATATGGATCAGCCGGATGGATTTGTGGTAAAAGGTGAAGAGACAAAGGTGTGCAAGTTATTAAAATCTTTATATGGCCTGAAACAAGCACCTAAGCAATGGCATGAGAAGTTTGACAGAACTCTACTTTCATCTGGCTTTGTCATTAATGAGGCTGATAGGTGTGTTTACTATCGCCATGGTGGGGGCGATAGCATTATATTATGTTTGTACGTGGATGATATTCTGATCTTTGTTACAAACATGAAAGTGATAAATGAAGTCAAGTCTTTCCTGTCAAAGAGTTTTGATATGAAAGATCTGGGAGAGGCTGATGTGATTCTGAACATCAAGCTTATTAAAAACGAGAATGGGATTACTTTAACGCAATATCATTATGTTGAGAAGGTCTGGAGCCGATTTGGTTTTATTGATGGCCAGACTTCTCCAATACCTTATGATCCTAGTTTGACATTACGAAAGAATAAGAAGGAACCAACAGATCAGCTGAAATATTCACAAGTTGTTGGTTCTCTCATGTACTTAGCAAGCGCTACAAGACCTGATATCTCTTTTGCTGTGAGCAAGTTGAGTAGGTTCATGTCTAACCTGGTATTGATCATTGGCATGCACTTGAAAGGGTCATACGCTATCTATGCGGTACAATGAGCTATGAGATTTACTATTCAGGGCACCCTCCTGTGCTTGAAGGATATAGTGATTCGAACTGGATCTCTAGAGTTGTTGAACTCCAATCCACGAGCGGGTATGTGTTTACCCTTGGAGGTGGTGCGGTGTCATGGAGATCCCGTAGACATACCATATTGACGAGGTCAACTTGTTGGAGATATGCCCTAGAGGCAATAATAAATGTAGTTATTATTATATCTTTGTGTTTATGATAAATGTTTACATTCATGCTATAATAGTATTAACAAGGAAACATTGATACTTGTGTGATTTGTAAACTTAATTTGAAGTCCCTAGTATAGCCTCTATACTTCACTAGCTTGTTGGTTGATAGATGATTGTGGTTTCCCTATCATGAACATTGAGATGTTATCAACAACAAGATCATATCATTAGGAGAATGATATGGTGGACATACTCCTATAGATAAGCGTAGCATAAAGATCAAGTCATTTCAATAGTTCAATTGCTATATGCTTTCTGATACATAGTAACCTAATTCCTTCGACCATGAGATCATGCATATCACCTTTACCGGATGGATGCTTTGATGACATCAAACACCACACTGTAACTGGGTGGCTATAAAGTGGCATTGAGTGTTCGGAAAGTATTGGTTGAGACACATGGATCAAGAGTGGGATGTGTCCATCCATATGACGGATAGATATACTCTGGGCCCTCTCGGTGGAATGTCATCCAATTAACTTGCAAGCATGTGACTGGCTCACAAGGGATCACATATCACGGGAACGAGAAAAGAGTACTTATCGGTAACGAGGTTGAACTAGGTATGCAGAGATACCGACGATCATAACCTCGGATAAGTAAACTATCGTGAGACAAAGGGAAATTGGTATCGTATGTAAGTGGTTCATTCGATCGCAAAGTAATCGTAGAAGTATGTGGGAGCCATATGAATTTCCAGATTCCTCTATTGGTTATTGTTCGGAGAAGTGTCTCGATCATGTCCGCATAATTCACGAATCGTAGGGAGACACACTTAAGGATTCGATGTTGTTTGAGTAGTTATGGTATTATGAGAAAGAGACTGAATGTTGTTCGGAGTCTCGGATGGGATCCGGGATATCACGAGGTGATCCGGAATGGTCCGGAGAATAAGATTCATATAAGGAAAGTCCCGTTCCGGAGTTCGGAAATGATTCTGGTGTTTTCATCGGGAATGTTCTAGAAGGTTCCGGAATGTCCGGCACTCCGGGGGGGGGGGGGAAGGGGTACATGAATGTGTCATTGCATATTGGAATGATTGCATCATGTACTAGAGTGTTCTTGCTGTTCCAAATAAAGGATTAAATAGAATCCTAAAACAGAAAAGTCAAATGGCCAGTTTGAAAGTCAAACGGCTAAAACAAGAAACTGTGGGAAACAAGCAAGAGGAGGGAAAAACCGAGTTGGGGAGGGAATCCCTCCTCCAACCGGCGGCGCCTCCACTAGGCCGAGTTGGGGAGGGACTCCCCTCCCTCCCCTGGCGCGCTAGCCCCCTCCACCCATAAAAGGAGGGGCAGGGCCTCCTCCTCTAGACACACAAGTTTCCTAACCTCTAATCTAAATCCTAGCCCTAGACTCCGGTTTAGAGCTGTTTTGGTTTAGAGCTTCTAATTGCCCTAGCCCTCGGATTAGAGCCTTCTAATTGGTGTGTCTAATCCCTAGACCACTAATAGTTCTCTCTCATACTCCACCATACTCGCTCCGGCTTAAGGCGAAGCCCTGCGGGATCTCCCCTCTACTTCCGGTACCACGCCGTTGTGCTGCCGGAATCGCGAGGAGAGTGCTACAACCTCCGCTGCCTGCTGGAACAAGGGAGAGGAAGGTCTTCGTCGAGTACCGAACGTGTGACCGACTGCGGGAGCGCTGCCGGAACGCAGCGCCGGAAGGATCATCTACGCGATCTTGAGATCGAGAAGAGTACGACTACATCACCCACGAGAATCCGCTCTCGTTAAACACTTTGGAATCTTCGAGGGTAAGTTATTCCATCGACTCGTTGCTACAATCTAGTAGATAGATCTTGGCTTGTTTGTTTGTATGCGATAGAAATTTTTGTTTTCCATGCTACGAAACCCTACAGTGGTATCAGAGCCGTGTCTATATGTAGATCTGTTGCACGAGTAGAACACAATGGTCATTGTGGGCGTTGATGCTTTTATTGTCGATTGCTTCTTGTGTACTTTGCATCTTGCGGTATGTTGGGATGAAGCGGCCCGGGCTAACCTTACATGACATCGTTCATGAGACTTGCTCCACGCTTGACATGCAACTTGTATTGCATAAGTGGCTTTGCGGGTGCCTGTTTCTCCTAGCATAGTTAAGATCCAATTTACAACGGGTGATTAACAATACTAGTATCAATGTTGTGGTTCTTGTTCGTAAGTTAGAACGACACTTATTGAAAGCCCCAAACCACGTAAAATATGCAAAGAAAGTAGAGGCGTCTAACTTTGTTTTGCAGGGGTGTGCAGTGATGTGATATGGCCATGATTGTGATTATATTTGATGTATGCAATGTTCCTTATTGTAAGTTGGCAACCGGCAGGAGCCATATGGTTGTCTTTAATTTATGTTAAGACCCGCGTGTCTATTCAAAAAGGTTGTAATAGTTGAAGCCGGTGGACGACAACCATGGAGAGGCGTCATTGACCTTGATGCAATGCCGGTGATGATGGAGATCATGTTCTTGCTTGAAGATGGAGATCGGAAGCACAAAGAAGAAAGGCCATATCATATCACATATATATTGAATTGCATGTGATGTTAATCCTTTATGCATCTTGTATTGCTTAGTAGACGACGGTAGCATTATAAGATGATCCCTCATGCACATGAATTTCAAGTCATAAAGTGTTCACCCTTAGTTAGCACCGTTGCTAAAGCTTGTTGTTTCGAAGCACCACGTGATGATCGGGTGTGTTAGATTCTGCAAGTGTATACAACGTGAGCAAGCCAGATTTGCTCATGCGGAAACTAAGGTTTGATCTTGACGAGCCTAGCATGTACAGACATGGTCTCGGAACACAGATCACCGAAAGGTAAAGCATGAATCATATAGTAGATATGATGAACATGATGATTGTTCGCCATTGAAACTATATCAACTCTCGTGATGATCGGTGTTGATGTAGTGGATTTGGTTCGTGTGATCACTAAAACAATGTGAGGGATATTGTTTTGAGTGGGAGTTCACCTAGATTAACTTTATTAATTAATTTGAACTCAATTTGTCATAAACTTAGTCTAAACTATTGCAAATATGTTGTAGATCAATGGCAGCCCCTACCATCAATTTTAATGCGTTCCTAGAGAAAGAAAAGTTGAAAAACAATGGAAGCAACTTCGCGGATTGGTTCCGCAATTTGAGGATTGTCCTCACAGCTGGTAATTTGACCTATGTGCTGGATGCACCGCTGGGTGACCCACCTGTAGCTACTGCTACCGATGAAGTAAAGAATGTTTACCTCGCTCGGAAGACTCAGTACTCCATAGTTCAGTGTGCTATCTTATATGGTTTGGAATCGGAGCTTCAGAAAAGGTTTGAGGATTCAGACCCATATGATATTGTCGAGGATCTCAAATTGATTTTTGAGACTCATGCGGCAATTGAAAGCTATGAGGCTTCTGAAAAGTTCTTTAACTGCAAGATGGAAGAGGGCAGCTCCGTCAGTGAGCATGTGCTTAAGATGTCTGGGCACGCAAACAAACTTCAAAGCTTGGGTATAGTGATTCCTAATGCTTTGGGGATTTACCGTGTCCTCCAATCACTACCACCAAGTTACAAGAACTTTGTGATGAACTACAACATGCAGAACATGAATAATACGTTGCCAGAACTCTTCGCCATGTTGAAATCTGCAGAAGTGGAGATCAAGAAAGAGCACCAAGTGTTGTTGGTCAATAAGACCACCAAATTCAAGAAAGGCAAGTCTAAGCAAAAGGGACACTTCAAGAAGGGTGGTAAGAAAGTTACTACGCCAGCGAAGAAGACCAAGGCTGGACCTAAGCCTGATACTGAGTGCTTTTACTGCAAGGGAGAAGGTCACTGGAAGCGGAATTGCCCAAAGTACTTGGCGGATTTGAAGAACGGCAACATCAAGAAGAAAGGTATATCTGATATACATGTTATTGATGTGTATCTCACTAGTACTCGTAGTAGTGCCTGGGTATTTGATACTGGTTCGGTTGCTCATATTTGTAACTCGAAACAGGTGCTGCAGAATAAACGGAAGCTAGCGAAGAACAAGGTGACGATGCGCGTGGGAAATGGATCAAAGGTTGATGTGATCGCGGTCGCCACGCTACCCCTTCATCTACCATAGGGATTAGTTTTATACTTAAATAATTGTTATTTGGTGCCTGCGTTGAGCATGAACATTATATCGGGATCTTGTTTATTGCGAGACGGTTACTTGTTTAAGTCCGAGAATAATGGTTGTTCGATTTATATGAGTAATATGTTTTATGCACATGCACCTTTGATAGATGGTCTATTCTTATTGAATCTCGATAGTGGAAATACACATATCAACAACATTGAGGCTAAACATTTGAAATCAAGCGATAATTCGACCTATATGTGGCACTGTCGTCTTGGTCACATTGGAGTGAAACGTATGAAGAAACTCCATTCTGATGGACTTCTTGAATCACTTGATTTTGAATCACTCGAAAGATGCGAAGCATGTCTGATGGGTAAAATGACTAAGACTCCATTTTCTGGTATGATGGAGCGAGCTACGGACTTATTGGAAATCATACATACCGATGTGTGTGGTCCAATGAGTGTAGCATCGCGCGGTGGTTATCGTTATGTTCTTACCTTCACGGATGACTTGAGTAGATATGGGTATATCTATTTCATGAAACATAAGTCCGAAACTTTCGAGAAGTTTAAGGGGTTTCAAAGTGAGGTAGAGAATCAACGTAACAAGAAGATTAAATTTCTACGTTCTGATCGTGGAGGTGAATATCTAAGTTACGAGTTTGGCGAGCATTTGAAGAAATGCGGAATACTTTCGCAATTGACACCGCCGGGAACACCACAACGTAATGGTGTGTCCGAGCGTCGTAATCGAACTCTCTTAGATATGGTTCGTTCTATGATGTTACTTACAGATTTACCGCTATCATTTTGGGGTTATGCATTAGAAACAGCCGCATTCACTTTAAATAGGGCACCATCTAAATCCGTTGAAACGACACCGTATGAATTATGGTTTGGGAAGAAACCTAAATTGCCGTTCCTTAAAGTTTGGGGATGCGAAGCCTATGTAAATAAGTTACAGCCGGACAAGCTTGAACCCAAAGCGGAAAAATGCGTCTTCATAGGATACCCGAAGGAAACTATTGGGTATACCTTCTATCATAGATCCGAAGGCAAAATCTTCGTTGCCAAGAATGGATCCTTTCTAGAGAAGGAATTTCTCTCGAAAGAAGTGACTGGAAGGAAAGTAGAACTCGACGAGGTTGTCGAACCTTCTCTCGAAATTGCGAGTAGCGCAGCACCGGAAGAAGTTCCCGTGGTGCCTGCACCAATAAGAGAGGAAGCTAGTGATGGTGATCATGAAACTTCGGTTGAAGTTGCTACAGAGCCTCGGAGGTCAACGAGAACTCGTACCACTCCAGATTGGTATGATTCCGTTATGAATGTCATGTTGGTGGACAACACCGATGACCCCGAGACATATGAGGAAGTGATGATGAGCCCAGATTCCAATAAATGGCAAGAAGCCATGAAATCCGAGATTGGATCCATGTACGAAAACCAAGTATGGACTTTGGTGGACTTACCGGATGGCCGGAAGGCTGTCGAGAACAAATGGATTTTCAAGAAGAAAACATATGCTGATGGTAATGTTACTGTCTATAAAGCTCGACTTGTCGCAAAAGGGTTTCGACAAATTCAAGGAGTTGACTACGATGAGACTTTCTCACCAGTAGCGAAGCTAAAGTCTGTAAGGATTATGTTAACGATCGCTGCATATTATGATTATGAGATATGGCAGATGGATGTCAAAACAGCATTCCTCAATGGAGACATTGATGAAGAGTTGTATATGATGCAACCCAAAGGTTTTGTCGATCCTAAAGATGCTAACAAGGTATGCAAACTTCAACGATCCATCTATGGATTGAAGCAAGCGTCCCGAAGTTGGAATCAACATTTTGATAAGGTAATCAAAAGTTTTGGTTTTATACAAACTTATGGAGAAGCTTGTATTTACAAGAAAGTGAGTGGGAGCTCTGTAGCATTCCTAATACTATATGTGGATGACATATTGTTGATTGGGAATGATGTAGACCTTCTTAATAGTGTCAAAGAATATTTGAATAATAGTTTTTCAATGAAGGATCTTGGCGAAGCAGCTTACATATTAGGCATAAAGATTTATAGAGATAGATCGAAACGCCAAATATCATTGTCACAGAGTACATATTTGGACAAAGTTCTAAAGAGGTTTGGAATGGAAGAAAGCAAGAAAGGGTTCTTGCCCATGTTGCCCAATACGACCTTGAGTAAAACTCAAAGTCCGACATCGGCAGAAGATAGAGAAAGGATGAGTAAGACTCCCTATGCCTCAGCCATAGGATCTCTAATGTATGCCATGCTATGTACTAGACCCGACATTGCATATGCTGTTAGTTTAACTAGCAGATATCAAAGTGATCCAGGAGTGGATCATTGGACATCGGTCAAAAACATCCTTAAGTACTTGAGAAGAACTAAGGATATGGTTCTTTCTTATGGAGGTGATGAATAGCTCGTTGTTAACGGTTACACCGATGCTAGTTGGAACACCGATCCGGATGATTCTAAATCACAATCCGGATACGTATTTATTTTTAATGGTGCAACAGTTAGCTGGAGGAGTGCAAAGCAAAGCGTTGTGGCGAGATCTTCAACTGAATCTGAATACATGGCTGCTTCGGAGGCTTCACAAGAAGCGATATGGATGAAAGAGTTCATTACAGAGCTGAGTGTGGTTCCTAGTGCGCTGGACCCAATGTCTATCTACTGTAATAACATGGGCGCCATAGCCAATGCGCAAGACCCAAGGTCACACAAGAAGCTGAAGCACATCAAGCTACGTTTTCACGCTATTCGAGAACATATCCAGGATGGGGATATAAAGATTTGCAAAGTACACACAGATCTGAATGTGGTGGATCCGTTGACTAAACCTCTCCCGAGGGCAAAACATGACCAACACCAAACTGCCATGGGTGTTCGGTATATTACCATGTAATCTAGATTAGATGACTCTAGTGCAGGTGGGAGACTGTTGGAGATATGCCCTAGAGGCAATAATAAATGTAGTTATTATTATATCTTTGTGTTTATGATAAATGTTTACATTCATACTATAATAGTATTAACAAGGAAACATTGATACTTGTGTGATTTGTAAACTTAATTTGAAGTCCCTAGTATAGCCTCTATACTTCACTAGCTTGTTGGTTGATAGATGATTGTGGTTTCCCTATCATGAACATTGAGATGTTATCAACAACAAGATCATATCATTAGGAGAATGATATGGTGGACATACTCCTATAGATAAGCGTAGCATAAAGATCAAGTCATTTCAATAGTTCAATTGCTATATGCTTTCTGATACATAGTAACCTAATTCCTTCGACCATGAGATCATGCATATCACCTTTACCGGATGGATGCTTTGATGACATCAAACACCACACCGTAACTGGGTGGCTATAAAGGTGGCATTGAGTGTTCGGAAAGTATTGGTTGAGACACATGGATCAAGAGTGGGATTTGTCCATCCATATGACGGATAGATATACTCTGGGCCCTCTCGGTGGAATGTCATCCAATTAGCTTGCAAGCATGTGACTGGCTCACAAGGGATCACATATCACGGGAACGAGAAAAGAGTACTTATCGGTAATGAGGTTGAACTTGGTATGCAGAGATACCGACGATCATAACCTCGGATAAGTAAACTATCGTGAGACAAAGGGAAATTTGCATCGTATGTAAGTGGTTCATTCGATCGCAAAGTAATCGTAGAAGTATGTGGGAGACATATGAATTTCTAGATTCCTCTATTGGTTATTGTTCGGAGAAGTGTCTCGATCATGTCCGCATAATTCACGAACCGTAGGGAGACACACTTAAGGATTCGACGTTGTTTGAGTAGTTATGGTATTATGAGAAAGAGACCGAATGTTGTTCGGAGTCTCGGATGGGATCCGGGATATCACGAGGTGATCCGGAATGGTCCGGAGAATAAGATTCATATAAGGAAAGTCCCGTTCCGGAGTTCGGAAATGATTCCGGTGTTTTCATCGGGAATGTTCTAGAAGGTTCCGGAATGTCCGGCACTCCGGGGGGGGGGGGGGGAAGGGGTACATGAATGTGTCATTGCATATTGGAATGATTGCATCATGTACTAAAGTGTTCTTGCTGTTCCAAATAAAGGATTAATAGAATCCTAAAACAGAAAAGTCAAATGGCCAGTTTGAAAGTCAAACGGCTAAAACAAGAAACTGTGGGAAACAAGCAAGAGGAGGGCAAAACCGAGTTGGGGAGGGAATCCCTCCTCCAACCGGCGGCGCCTCCACTAGGCCGAGTTGGGGAGGGACTCCCCTCCCTCTCCTGGCGCGCCAGCCCCCTCCACCCATAAAAGGAGGGGCAGGGCCTCCTCCTCTAGACACACAAGTTTCCTAGCCTCTAATCTAAATCCTAGCCCTAGACTCCGGTTTAGAGCTGTTTTGGTTTAGAGCTTCTAATTTCCCTAGCCCTCGGATTAGAGCCTTCCAATTGGTGTGTCTAATCCCTAGACCGCTAATAGTTCTCTCTCATACTCCACCATACTCGCTCCGGCTTAAGGCGAAGCCATGCGGGATCTCCCCTCTACTTCCGGTACCACGCCGTTGTGCTGCCGGAATCGCGAGGAGAGTGCTACAACCTCCGCTGCCTGCTGGAACAAGGGAGAGGAAGGTCTTCGTCGAGTACCGAACGTGTGACCGACTGCGGGAGCGCTGCCGGAACGCAGCGCCGGAAGGATCGTCTACACGATCTTGAGATCGGGAAGAGTACGACTACATCACCCACGAGAATACGCTCTCGTTAAACAATTTGGAATCTTCGAGGGTAAGTTATTCCATCGACTCGTTGCTACAATCTAGTAGATAGATCTTGGCTTGTTTGTTTGTATGCGATAGAAAATTTTTGTTTTCCATGCTACGAAACCCTACACAACTATGGAAGCAGAGCTTACTGCTTTAGACACAACCACTGTTGCGGAACGCAGCGCCGGAAGGATCGTCTACGCGATCTTGAGATCGGGAAGAGTACGACTACATCACCCACGAGAATCCGCTCTCGTTAAACACTTTGGAATCTTCGAGGGTATGTTATTCCATCGACTCGTTGCTACAATCTAGTAGATAGATCTTGGCTTGTTTGTTTGTATGCGATAGAAAATTTTTGTTTTCCATGCTACGAAACCCTACACAACTATGGAAGCAGAGCTTACTGCTTTAGACACAACCACTGTTGCGTCAGAATGACTGCGTGAGCTCTTGATGGACTTGCATGTGGTTGAGAAACCTGTGCCGACAATCCTTTTGAATTATGACAACCAAACTATTATTGTCAAAGTGAACAGTTCTAAGGATAACTTGAAGTCATTAAGACACGTGAAGAGACGTTTGAAGTATGTCAGCAAATTGAGAAACTCCGGAGTAATAACTGTTACGTATATTCAAACAGACAAAAACCTGGCAGCTCCCTTTACAAAGGGACTATCACGAAATGTGATAAAAAGTGCATCGAGGGAGATAGGGTTGAGACCCATGGATGTCACACCTAGTGGTAACCCAACCTATGTGATCGGAGATCCCGTCAATTAGGACCTGGGAAGAACAAGCTAGTTGTTTGACTGAGGAGAGTAGTTGGTAACCCTCTCTATGTGAAGATGCATAACTCTCATAATCTATAAGGCAGGTTGGCAACACACCTTAATGTGTTTCTGTTGGCTTTAACTAGCAAAGGCACTGTCCTATAGGACATTCTTGAAAGAACACACCTATATGAGCTCGATTGTAAACGTCGCGTCTATGTAAACTCATGAAGAGATCAGGGAGTATGACGTATATGATCCAACCCGCAGGATAGGCTACTGGCAGCCAGGTACTAGTTATGTTTTTGAGTAAAATCTATTGGTACCAAACTTGCAATTCAAGGTTCGTCCATTGTTCAAGTTGTTGATAGACGTAGTTCAAGATTCTAGATGGAAGTTCAACTTAGCAGTCTCTGCTGAAACACTGGTATATAAACAAGTAGCGAGAATTGGCAAATCTTCAAATGGGCATTTGAGATCTGGTGGCGGATTGTTAGAAATAATGTGCTAAATCATTAGACCCATGTGAGATTTCAGATTTTCCCTAATTCTCAAAGCTCATGTGTGTGGAAGCCCATATGTGATTTAACCCAAGTTGGTGGCAGCTCACATGTGTGTGGCAAGAGCCGTGTGAACTAAAGTTTAGTCCCACATGAGAGTTTGAAGGAGAGTTGATTGCACCACTTTGTAAGTAAGTGACAGTAAGAGAGCTACACGCGCGCTCCTCCTCCGACGACGTTGTCGCTCACACGCTCACCTCGTCTCGTCATGACACGCGTGCGCCGTGGGTTGCGGGTTGCGGGAATCTTGCCGAGCCGAGCTTTATTTTGCTGCTCAGAAAAATGTGTGCGGTTAGACAGCCGTGTCAACAGTTAGCGGATTCGGGTCGCTCTCGGATCGTGGGCTATCTATAATCGACCTGAATGTGCGCGGCATGGCTTGGTCCACTTCGTGTCCTATACGGGATTTACGAACCGCTCTATATAAACGCATGTGCGACTTCCACAACGTATGACACCAATCCAATCTGGGGTTTTGCCATCCTCTCTGCTTGCGCCGCCATCGTAGTCTACTCCATCCCGCTTGCCGGTGTGCACCAGCGATCGGGAGAGCAGGTCTCCAGAACCACTCGCCTTTGTGATCCTGTACGGGAGAGGGCAAATAAGGTTTTTTTTTGGCTCCGCGCGACTGCTCAAGTTCGTCATCACGGCGCGTCTTCTCGGTCATCAAGTTGGGCCTCGTGCACGTCGTCTTCAACGCCGACTTCTTCGACAGACTACTGCAAACGCTGCACCAACAGCGACTTCATCGACAACCGATCAGTACGTATACCGTCATGAGATCGGTTGCTTTATTATGGCTGTTAGTGCATATAATCTACTACTGTTCATGTTGATCAATATATCTAGTATGTTAGAGGTTCACGTGATTGTAGCTGTTGTTGTCATGATTTATATTCTGAAATTAATCGTGGAAATTATGCCTAATAATCCAACAGAGATGACCATATTATCATTTAGCACGCCTATAGTCTAAGAAAATGATGTGCCACCAGAATTACTGTCATAGTTGATCCATAACAGGTTAGTCCCATAATCGGGCTTCTATCAGTAATGTTAATTTCTTCAGAAAGATCAGTCGCCTTTTTCCTACTCCCTCCGACCCAAATTAGTTGACTCAATTTGTCAAAATACGGATGTATCTAACTAAATCATGACTAGATACAGCCGAGTATAGACATATCCAAGTCAACTAATTTGGGTTGGAGGGAGTACGTTTGTTACTAAAAGAAATACAATCCTTAGTCTGGAAGACGAACATCGGCGAACCGGGAGGAGTTGTTCCTTTTTTCTCTCTACCGAGTGAACGGACCGGACCGGTCATATACAACACAAAATAGGCCCTTTCTAGGCCCGATTAATCACATGACGTCTGGCTTAGTTTGTGGAGTAGCGGCCCTTCTACACTGGCCAGGCCTTGAGGCACGGTAAAATCTGCACTGGTAGAATTAGAAGATCTAAAACCTAAAATGGTCAAAGCTTTTAGTTAGTTCCATTTTACTGTTATATATACTTTCTTCGTTTCAAAATATAAGATGTTTTAGTTTTGTAAAGCAAATGTATGTAGACTCCTTTTAGTATGCAGGTACAACGAATGTATACACTAAAAAAAATCTAGATACCGTTTTTTCACAAATCTAAAACATCTTATATTTTAAAACGGAGAAAGTATACTCTTGTGCAACCTTTCCTACCTCAGCCAAGATGATTCGAAAGAAAAATGGGCCTTGATACTCTTGCTCCCCACAATCAAGCAACAAAGGTGTGTGGTCGAGAGTGATCTTGTTAGTGCTAAAGTACTTCAGAATTTCTAGTACAATTTCGTAGTCAAAATTACATGTTGTACTTGTATTTCCAAAAGAAAGGTGAAACTATACCTTAACTTCAAATACCGAAATACTTGTATGTTTTCTCGAATAAATAAATAAATACGGAGTACTTGTATTTTCCAAATATTGACTGAAGGCTACTGGTCTCAACAGCGGTGGGACTTGGGAGGCCCACCAAACGCACAAGAGGCCCCTACACACAGAACCGCAAAAGCAAGCAGGGGAGGACTGCAGGAGGCCGATCTGAAGTTAGTATACAGACCAACAACAAAGCGAGGTTGGCTGAAACAAATCCATTTCCTCTGCGTCGCGTGGTGGAGTGGAGGAGGAGAAGCCCCGAAAAAGCCAAAGCCCACCCAGAACCCTAGCCTAGGGTTTCGCCGGCATGGGATCCGCCGCCTCCGCCCCAGCGCCGCCACCGCCACCGCCTCCTCCAGCGCAGCCCCACGGGGTCGCACCGCCGTATGGCCCCGGGCTCGCAGGCATCCTCCCGCCGAAGCCGGAAGGGGATGAGAATGAGGAGAAGAAGGTGGACTACCTCAACCTCCCCTGCCCTTTGGCCTACGAGGAGATCCAGCGGGAGGCCCTCAGTTCGTCTCCTTCTCCCTCCATTTTTTAAGTTTTAGCTTTTGTATATGAATTGCTGCGGCATTGCCGAATTGCTACTTGAGGTGTATCTATGTGCTCGTGCGGGTGGTGATGAATTCGTGCTATAATCGGCTCCTTGGTCGCGATTCGGTTGCCTGCGTGGATGATTATTAGGTTGCTCACATATATTTTACCGATCATTTTATATGATAGTGCGCTGTAGGGATCTAAAGCTAGCGAGTGATCAAATTTAATCCATATGCGATCTGTTGAGCTTTTTCCTAGGAGTGCATCAGAGTACTACTGTAATGCAACATTTGTATAAGAAAAATATGGTAATGTGTTCTCCATAGCTTACCGCATTCCACTTCTGTTCCAGAAGGATCCTTAGGCGGAGTAAGTGAGTGACCTTGCAGTGTTTTACACATGTGATACATGGTCTAGACTTTTAAATATACATACGTACTGAGTTTTTCTCAGAGACGTGCTTCAGCTATCCTAAATTTACTTTTTTGTTCAAGAATATATGTTGCTTTAAACATGGGCATGACTAAATATGCAATGCTAGCTTTGTAAGGATATGTAGTTGCTTGCTTTGCATATTTGTGTACCTGGCTAACTGCTATACAGGCAGTTCGGCTCTTGAGATTTCTTACGTGGGCTGTACTGACATGCTCCATTGCAGTGTCTTTGAAGCCTGAACTTTTCGAAGGTCTGAGGTTTGATTTCACAAAAATGTTAAGCTCGAAGTTTGCACTTAGTCACAGGTGAGACTAATTCAAAACGCTGGTGATTCTTTTTTTTATATATTTCTTATTTATGATGTATTCTAACAACATCGACAGTCTTCTTATGGGTTCTATGGAAGTTCCATCTCAGTCAGCTGATGTTATAAAAGTCCCAACAGCACAATATGAATTTGGTGCCAATTTTCTAGACCCAAAGGTTTGTCTTTGTCACATTTGATATTATATGGCCCAACATTTCTGCGTCACATGTTGTATTTGTGAACTTGATGATTAATTATGTGCGAAATTTTCTTTAGTTAATGCTTATTGGAAGGTTGATGACTGATGGAAGGTTGAACGCTCGTGTGAAATGTGATCTGACAGAAAATCTGGCCCTGAAAATAAATGCACAGGTAGTTGAATTTGATGTTCTTTTGTTTTGATGACTGTTGTTTTAATCTTCTTTGGGCTGATAGTTTCCTGTTTTCAGCTTACCAGTGAGCCTCATTACTCCCAAGGGATGTTCAACTTTGACTACAAGGTCAGTATTTTGTGACAATGCTTTTTTAAGCAATAAATTGTGTTCCAAGCATTTCCTATCAGTTGCTTGTAAGCATGCTTAATCAGCAAACTACCTTTTTATTGTGTGTGCTTCCATCTGTTAACACCTGGAACATTTGTATAGGGCACTGACTATCGAGCACAATTTCAAATTGGAAACAATGCATTCTATGGGGCGAATTATATTCAGGTAACGATCTTGTGTCATATTTTATTAACAGTGCCATCTACCTGCATTACCTAAGGGAAACCAAAATGGGAATATGAGTATATTCCAGCTTCTCCCTGGCAGTTCATTTGTTCCTTGATTGTTTACATTCTTCAGAGAAGTCCAGCAACTGCCGCTCATCTGTTTGCACTCAGCCTTTTGCTTTCTCTCTGTCGAGCTTCTTTTATATCTTGTCCCCTGACCTGTGTTCTTTGGTTAATGTTGTGATTATGCTTGACCATCATAATTTGCAATTTCGGTTTGTTTGAACCTTGAGCTGGTTTTATGCTTTGACTTGAAACAAACTATAATCTTGAATCACAGCTAGATTATATTCTGGTATCAAGTTTATTACTCCCTCCATCCCAAGGCTTAAGGCCTATAACTTTTTAAAAAAGTCAAGCCACATAAAGTTTGACCAAACTTTAAAAAAAAACTATCAAGAACTATTATATTATGTAGATACCATGCGAAAATATGTTTCATGATATATGAAAGGGTATGAATTATGTATTGTAAATATTAATATTTTTCTCTAAAAACTTGGTCAAACTTTAAGTATTTTGACTTTTGAAAAAGTTATATGCCTTAAGCCTTGGGACGGAGGTAGTATCAATTAAGCATAAATCTGCCGCTGCAAGATTGTTGCATTTTGTCGCTTTCTGTGGGAATTAGTAAGTTATATTTTGTAATGGTGATGTTTACATTTATAAATGGACTCAACATCATACCTAGAAGTTAGAATTTTGTTAAGTGGCAAGCATATTTTGTATCAATCACTAAATAACCTTGCTTGCACATATTGATTAGCTTTGTAATGAAGTGGGGCATGCATGAATTTTTCTTTACAATGAGATAACATTTTTTTGTATGCCAGAGTGTTACGCCAAATTTATCTATGGGAACAGAGATATTCTGGCTTGGTCAGCAAAGGAAGTCAGGGATTGGTTTTAATTCTCGCTATAATACTGATAAAATGGTAAGGAACCTGTGTAGTCTTTTCTGTTTGGTTGGTACATAGGTTGAACTTTTGCATGCCATACTTAAGTTTACAGGCCCATCCATTTAGTTTTGTTATGAAGTGTTGAACTGGGTAATAAGATTTTCAGGTCTGGTTTTGGATTATTTGTTTAAAAACTTGTAGAGGAATTAAGATAGGCCCTTGGGCACATGCTTATTTTGGAAATTACTCCCTTGTGTCACTAAAGAAATAAGAGATAGTGGGTGTTTCCCCATAATCATTCACTATAGTAAGCACTGTTATTCATCGTACCTAGCTTACTGAGCTTTGCTTATACTTGGCTCAAGTATCAACTCATGTTGTGCATAGAAAATTAATCAAATGTGAGAATGCATGCTGATGCATAGCGAATGAAGCTACTTTTCAGGCAGAAGGCTGAGCGCCATTTTTTATGACCATTGCAGGTGGGTACTCTACAGATCGCTAGCACTGGTATAGTTGCGTTAAGTTATGTCCAGAAAGTTTCTGAAAAGGTTTGACTCCAATATTTCCAACATGAATCTTTGGCATATGCTGTTAACCTGGTTCTAACTTATCAATGTATCAATCTGTAGGTGTCTCTTGCTACTGACTTCATGTACAATCACATGTCCAGAGATGTGACTTCTAGCGTTGGTTACGACTATATGCTTAGGCAGGTCAGTGTCTGTACAAAACATTTTGAGTATTTGACATATTGTATCAGGTAGAAATGCATTGCTCTTCCAAGATCTGTTTCTTTGCATGAGCTTGTTCTGCCAATGGATGTATCCAGACATTATAAACCATTGTTGCCTCACCCATGTATTCCAATATTTTCTGAAATTTCTTTCTTGTAGCTTTGATTTATTAATGCATTATGTTACAGTGCCGTCTAAGGGGCAAAATTGATTCAAATGGTGTCGTTGCTGCATACTTGGAGGAGAGATTGAACATGGGTGTAAACTTCCTTCTGTCTGCAGAGGTATGAGTTGTAGTATGACAGCTCCACTAATAATGTTTTCTTCCTCCCACATGTTTGTTCTGTTAACAAGAAATGAGTGGTGAGTGCCCTGATTATTTTGGATTGGCTTTTTCTGAACTTGTGTTTTGTTACACAGATTGATCATTCAAAGAAGAACTACAAGTTTGGTTTTGGAATGACGGTAGGAGAGTAGATCTGCTGACAGCAATTTCTGTGAGAGAGACTACAGGTGCTTCCTCGGTTCGTCATATGTGGAGGTCTACCATAGTCTCGGTTTCAATCAAGTGACAAGGTTCTTTCCCTCCATGCATTGGGAAAGCCTAGAGTCTGGGTTTTGCTACTCTACATAGTTTCCTCTTGGGTGTACTCGCGGTTGTCTCATTTCAGCTGCTTGAGATAACATGGGCATTTGGGTGTCCATGATTCTTTGTTTGTCCAAACAAGCTGAAACGTTGTTGTAATAATGTTCTCTTGGCTGCTGGGAAATTTTAAACCTAGGTTTCCAGCACTAGGCTTTTCTGTGCAATGACCATAGTCCACAAGCTGCAGAAGATACATTCAAAGTTCATGTGCAATCCTCGTTCTAATGTGCAATACATTTTGTTTAATGGTAAAGCCAGTTAGCATTTATTGAGTTGTTCGATATCTTGAAAGGGTTCAGTTTTTAAGTGCATTGTGATTTTGATTATTATGGTATCATATCAGCAATAAGAAGTTTTTCCTCCCATCGTGTATGGTACTAAAGGAAACGTTGCTCAAACATTGTTCAAATCACTGCTAGCATGACATTTAATGAAGGTTACCAGTATATATAAATACTGAACACAAATTCACGCATTGAGCATATGGCACCATTACATATAAGCATTCAAAAAGGACAGCCTGTTCAAAAATATGTTTAATCGGTTGTTGCCTATCTCTCGAGTGCAGGTAATAATGTATCATTGTATGATTTTCGATTAGTGTATCTGGTATCCAAGTGTAACATTCATTGGAAACCCATTGGATACTACTTCTGTAGTGTAGCATAAACATGTACCCCTACCCCTCCGGTCCATATTAGTGTACTTAACTTTGTTTAGATTCGTATGTACTCCCTTAGTTTGGAAATATAAGATGTTTTAGGTTTGTGAATGAGATGTATCTAGACATCTTTTAGTGTGTAGATTCATTTGAACCTATCCACTAAAATATGTCTAGATACATCTCCTTCACAAACCTAAAACATTTTATATTTTTATACGGAGGGAGTATCTAGCTAATTATTTAGTCTAGATGCGTTCGTATTTAGACAAAGTTAAGAAACACTAATATGAATCAGAGATAGTATTTACCTCTGTTTCAAAATAAGATACATAGAGAAACAGTAACTAACTGGATACTAAACTCGATCCAAACAGCCACGCCAAAAAGTATGAATGCATTACAGTGTAAACATAGCGGAAACTGTTGCCAAACAATGGATCTGTTCCATGTATGCGTCCATTTATGTGCATCAGTGTATTAGCACCTTTTTCTGAGTTAACGTAAGCGCATTAACTCATAGCTGAGAAACGCCACCATTTTTCCTTTGCCTCCGTTGCACACTTGCACCTGTTGCGAACAGACACAATCTTATAGGACGCGACAGAGCGCCTTCTTACATTACCCTTGGTGCTTTGTTGGGATACTTTGCAATTGTTGCTTTAGCACAACAATTCAGGGATCTTTACCCTTTCTCTAAAATTTCCCTACATTGCAACTCTCCCACTAGGCTATGCAATAATTTGCCAGTGTAAAGGCAAGACATATGCAAAGTACTACTGTAGGAGAAGCACAAGTCTACTTTCACTCCCAGGTTTGGACTTGCAAGTTGCTATGAGACTTGACCAGACACAACAAGTGAACTCCTTTTACTCGCACGCTTACGCTATACTACATCCCCACCACTCATCCTCCGCGCACGAACACAACACAACGAGACAGACACACACCGCGGCTCCCCATCTCCACATGTCAGGGAGAGCACGGCCGACACAGCCCAGAAGAGGCCAACAAGCCACGCCCACGCCGTGGCTATGATGCCACCGGCGGCCGTCGCCCTCGCGCTCCTCGCGGTCTGTACGCTGCATCCCCGCACGACGACGGTGCGCGCGCAGCTGTCGGCCCCGCCGGCGGGGGCTCCGGCGCCCAGCGGCTGGGGGGTGCTGGACTGCAGGGCCGCGATGCTCAACCTGTCCTCCTGCCTGACGTACGTGGAGTCCGGGAGCGCGCTGACGCGGCCGGACCATGGCTGCTGCGGCGCGCTCTCCGGCGTGGCGGACGGCGAGGCCGCCTGCGTGTGCGGGCTCGTCGGCGGGTACGGATCCTTCGGGGTCCGCGTCGACGCCGTGCGCGCGCTCGCGCTGCCCACCGTCTGCCGCGTCGACGCGCCGCCGCCCAGCCTCTGCGCCGCGCTCGGCATGCCCGTCGCTGAGGCGCCGGGCGGCGCCGTGCCCGCGCAGTCAGGTACGATACGAAATGAAATGACAGCATATGCTCTGCCGCGTGCAATGAACGCTCAGTACTTTCGCTTTCTTTCTTTGCAATGTGGGTGGCCCTCGTCCAGTAGTGTGTAAATTGAAGACTGAATAGGAAATTTGCGAAAATTTTAGTAGTTCTGGTAGAGTTTCTCATGCGTAATTCGAAACGAATGGACAATTTGCAACATTAGTTCGCGAAAATACCATATGAAACCGTAGTAGTAGTACATGTTCATATCAAAATTCTCGAATTAACTGTCAGCTAGGCTCATGTCTGCACTCTGCACAATCGTGCCAATATTACATGAAAATGCGAGTACACTGTATGAAACTGAACAGAATACATACTACTACGTACTACCAAGTAATGCCGTTTTCATTGTTGTTGTAGCCAGCCACTCGCTCTGTAGCTAAAACAGTAGTGGAACCAAATTGTGTGTTCAAATCCTGTTTCTTTTTTTCCACATAATATCGAGTATGTGTGCGCTAACAAATTTAAGTCTGAACGCCCGGCAGGAAACGGCACGCCGGCGACCACGCCGGAAACCTCAGCCGCGAGCGGCGGCCCGGCGGCGACGCACGGGAACCGACGGCGTCATCCGCACCTCGTGCTCCTCCTCCTCCCGTACTGCGCCGCGCTCCTCACGCTGCTGCCGTAAACTCCCGAGTCCCGCACGGCACGGCATCACGCGTACGGGGGCTGCTGCGTTCCGCTTCCACTCGGCATCCGTACAGAAACTGTACATGTACACACGCGAGCGAGCGCGACTCATCAAATCGATTCAATTTATTTTCAGCAGCCGTCCATGTGTACATGTACGCCGTGCTTCGGAGATCGCATTGTCCGGTCCGAGTCCGTCGCCCCACTGCCCGGCTGGCCGGCCGAAACCGTGCGGTGGCGCGTGATGGACGGATGGGGACGTCCGACCTGCACCCCAGCTGCAAATGCAAATGCGCAGCCGCGGGGACGCGTGAGACGGGTTAAAGCGCGGTGGGTTGTGCTTGCCATTCCATTCCGTTCCATGGGCCAGCGCGCGCGGGCAGCGGGCAGCGGGCTACATCATGTGACCAGCAGAGTTGCGGTGGCGTGCGACGTGCCATGCCCAAGGCAAGAGGACGCGCCGTCGGTGTACGGCGGTGGGTCTGCTTGGTTTTGGCCGCGCATGGCAGGTGCTTCGTCGCTGTCGGGCTCAGCTGCTCTAACTTGTGGTTTTTGGTCGTGCTTCTCGAAATAGGCTTTCGCCCCGCTTTATAATTAAAGCCATATCGGCCGACCAAGATACAAGGTGATGGGAGACCCTTACAACAGATCAAAATAAGCAAGAAAAACAGAAAGGTCAACACTTGCCACCGGGGATAACGAGCAAAGACCCTGAAGAACCGGGACTCCACGGCGACGCCCCCAAGAGGGTAACGACACACTGTGCGGCGGCCGCCGAGACCAAAGGTCAAAGGTTTTCACCTGGAGTCCTATCACGGAGAAGGTAGCCGCCACGGCGCCCCCAAGAGGGTAACGATACCCGCAGGCACCGCCGCCGTAGGTGCCGAAGCACTGAGCTTTCGCCCGGAAAAACCTTCGGTGCCTCTCCCCGTCTTCCGTCATGCCCGCTATCCCCAAGTGAGGCCTCCGCCACACGATCTGGGGGCTGCCGGAGCCAAAACACCGACAACACCAAAGTCCCCCAACAGCCGCTCCGCGCCATCCACATGACCGAGGAGAGGAGCCACCACCGCCGCCGCGTCGCTCGCCGAAGAGCCGTCCGCGCAGCCCACCTTCCGGAGCCGCCGCCCCGGCATCCACGAACTCGAGCCCAGACCCTGGCCAGCGCTGCATCGCACAGCCGCTGAACAAGACGAGAGAGGCCAAGCACGGGTCAGCAGGCAGCGGGCCGGCAACCTAGGGGAGGGGATCTGCCCTCCCTCACCTACGGTGAGAGCCGTGGTGAGTGCCGACCGGGTGCAGCAGCAGTGCCACTCAGACCTAGATCAGGCCCGGCCAGCCCGGCCAGGCCCAGATCGGGCCTAGATCGGGCCCAAACGGCTCCGCCGCTGCACTGCTGCAGCGAGGCCACCAGCCACCGCCGCCAAGCGACCCGCGCCTCACGCCACCGTCGCCATCCCGCTGGCCGAGCCGCCATGCCCCGCCGCCGACAGATCTTGAGCGCCGCCACCGTGGACCATCCCTGAGGTAGCAGCCGCCACCGCCCGGAAGCTCCACAACCGCGTCGCCCGGGGACCAGCCGCGCCGCCGTCGAGCTCGTCGTCGTCACCGATGCGCACCGCCGCCAGCCGCGCTCCCCCGCGAAGAGACGCCGGCGCCGGGTAGAAGAGGACCCGCCGCCGCCGGCACCGCACGGGCTTTGCCGGGCGGCGCGCGCCGACGGCGACGGGGGAGGAGGGGAGGGGGGAGAGGTGGGGCGGCGCAGCTAGGGCAGCGCCTCGATCGCCCGCGCGGGGGACGACGCGAGACACGAGCGGATGGTGCGCAACTGTATCTGCGAGACGAGGAAACTAGCTGATCCTAGCTCTTTGGTCATGCTTCTCTCTTCCCTTCTCTCCTTTTCGAAAGAAAACACCGACATTTCATATTGAGGAATTGTGTCGAAAATAAAAACGTGCCAGCAATAAACAGTTCGAACCATGCACCAAAAAACAGCAAGTTTGTTGTAAGAGACGGAATCACTCATGGATGTTTTTTTTTGGGGGTCTGTTTTTCTCAAGAAAAAAAATGACAAATGAATTTTGTTTAGAGAACAAGAGGAATGAATAAAATGCTTGTAGTAGAAGAACAAGCCAGAGCGAGAGGCCCGTCTACATCCAGGCCCATTAGTGGAAGGATAAGCGTCATGGTCTATACATTCCACCTTTCAAAGGATACTTAGTTTTCAGAAACGTTGATCAGCCAACTACTATGACAATCTCAAATGTAATACTAGTTGATGGCACCATATAGTCTCACCGCTTTAGAAAGCCGCCTGAAACGAAAAACGTCAACTATTTGTGTGATCATCTCACTGCATGTAGTATGCAGTTAAGACTAATAAAAACTTCGTCTGTTCTTTAAAACGAAAGCAAAAGCAGTGTCTTATACATTAATTACGAAGAAGGTGCCCAACCAACAACCATACAAGAATGGCACCATCACGGGGACAAGCCACACCTAGGAACAAAGAAACTCAAACTCGAAAACACTACCCCGCCAAGACTAAACTCCATTTACCACCGTTGGAGGAAAGATACCGTGACTGCTATAGGAGGAGCATACATGGGACGCTCGAAACGTAGTTGAAGAAGCCAAATCTACGAGGAGCTCGTAACACCCAAAGCTTCGAGGCCGCCGCCCCGATAACTATCTGCTCCGCCACGCCAAGCGGACCGCCACCACCGCCTTCCGGGACCGCCATCCCAACTTACCACCGCTTGCACTCGAGCCACAACGCCGCACAACTCAGTCACCTGCAACCTAAGCTACACAGGGCAAACCGCTCGCAGACCACGACTGCCATACTAACATCCAGGGCCACCGTCTCGGCCTAAATTTCAACCGCCACCCCTAAGGTGTGTCGACCGAGCCGACATCAGCGCACTAGCGACACAAGATTGTCACCCAAGTCATGCGAGAACCTTATCTGCCCCATGAATCCCGAGGTCGCCGCCTGAACACTCAACCACCATATGGGGAAGCTACAGCAGCATCCACCAACCCCAACACAAGAGAAGCCGCACACAACCGCCAAAGCCGACCACAAGAGGAATCACCCTTTTGAGATATAATATATTTGGGCAGAGAGTTTTTCCCTCTTGGTGATTGAAAAAACAAGAAAATATCCATAGATCTGATTTGATTTGCTTTGTCTAGGTTGTTGATGCGGCTGTACTCATAATCTTCGTGGATGGGGGTGGGGCTAGACAATATATAGAAGCTACCGAGATGACGAAGTAGTTATGCAAAGCACGTCATAAAATCTTTATCTCCCGCCTAACTCCTATAGGTCTCCAATCTCCGAGGAAAGACGAGGCTACCGCTTTCCTCGCCCTACTGCACAACAGGGAGAGGGTCGACAGGACTCGCTGGCGGCAAGCACAACGGGAGAAATAGGGATGTTTCTCTTCTTATAGATCAAGAAAAACAACCCACGTTACAATCAGTCTAAACCTAGGAACCACGTAGGATTTCTCCATCTTGCACATACCACTAACAATATGTGAACATGTGTTATTATCCGAAGATTGCTGCACTAAGCAGCCAGAGAGGTTCTTACCGTCCAAGTCTCACATGGCAGAAAGTAAGTTTAAGTAATACTCCCTCCGTTTAGAAATATAAGATGTTTTAGGTTTGTAAGGAGATGTATTTAGACATCTTTTGTGTATAGGTTCAAATGAATCTAAACACTAAAATGTGTCTAAATACATCTCATTCACAAATCTAAAACATCTTATATTTCTAAACGGAGGGAGTACATGTGTCGTCTCTCAAACTCACAAGCCACACATATTTAAACATGAATAAACTTGAAATATGAGCGCGCTCCTGGTGCACCTATACCAATTATCACGCCATTCAACTCATCCATGAGTCCCACCAATAGGCCTGGTAGGAACCATTGTAAATTGGCGACGAGGGACTGGGTGTTCCACACTTCCACTCAACCAGCCACCACTTGAGTCTTGACTTCTTCCTTTACCTAATCAGGCCCAATTGAAAATGAGGCCTATAATTGCAATATATTTTAGGAAGGTACAACACCTAAAATCATTTCTTTTCCAATCTAAAAAAACTGAATCAATTTTTTCGAAACAAGGTAGCATCCCAAATCTTATGTAAAAAGTCTAAGAACCAAGCCTGCAAGCCTAGCAAATAAAGGGTCGTTGTCCTAAGAAGGGACTTGGTGCACATGGGAAATTTTTTGAAAATTTTAAAATCTTACATTTCTATGTTCCAAAAATTATGGCGTTAACTATATACTCCCTCCGTTTCAAAATATAAGATATTTTAGTTTTGTAAAACAAATGAATCTAGACTTGTTTTAGTGTCTAGATTCACTCCAAACATGAGTGAACCCATATACTCCCTCCGTCCCAAAATAGATGTCTCAAGTTTCTTAAAATTTGAATGAATCTATATGCTAAATAGTGTCTAGATTTATCCAATTTTTGACAAATCTAAGACATCTATTATGAGACGGAGGGAGTACTAAAATAAGTCTAGATACATTTTCTTCACAAACCTAAAACATCTTATATTTTGAAACGGAGGGAGTAGATGGATATATACATGAGGAGTTCATGCAAAAAAGTCACGATAAAAATATTTTATATTTTGGGAAATATAAAAAGACAAATTTCTAACACTAAATAGTACTCCCTCCACAAAATATAAGGTGCCCAAGGACTGATCAGAAGTCAAACTTACTAACTTTGACCAGATATTTAGAAAAAATATGTACATCTATATTATTGAATGGACACATTAAGAAAATACTTTATCGTAAATCTATTGATATTGATTTGGTATTTTGAATATTTATATGAATTCACTATCACAAACTCATATCGTATTTTCTCGCTGGAGCTGGTGTGAGAATATTTTTCTGAATTCTAAACATTTTTCAAATAATTAATTTCTAGGTTGATTTTTTGATATCTGTAAAATATTCAAATCTGAACAGTTTTAAAGTATAAGCAGATTTCAAATCTGAATATTTTTCAAATTTTAACACTTCAAATTTAACACTTTTAACTAAATACTTTTCAAATATAAACATATTTTGAATCTGGAAATTTTCCAAAAAATATATTTTCAAAATAAAAAAGTGTAGAAAAGAAAATCGTAAAAAATAACAGCAAAAAGGAAAATGAAAAAAGGCAAAAAAGAAGAACGCCTACTGGGCCGGCCCATACCGCATGCTGGGTTGTGTGGTATTTGGCGTGAATGCCGCGCAGGTCCATGAGCTTAATGGCTTCATCATGGGCTCCGGCCGAATCCATTATCACTTGGGCAGCTCGTCGGCCTTTTTCCGGGAGTTCAGGATTTCACACACTGATACCACATCTCCTTAACAATGCATCTAAGCACGATCAAATCTGAGCCTGCTCATAGAACCGCATCTACACACCACACTCCACAGATCGTTTCTCTTGTATATAATTTGTTAAAAGAAAATCTTGCGGGGATAAATTTTAATTCTGGGACGTCTAACTGTTATTAACGAAACTCAGAAAAAGAAAGGTAAACGTTCGCATCAACCAAGATGATCAAGGCTTAGATTGTGTACATGAACCTACAGATACCGATACCCAAAGCTTCACCCCACCCACACACGCTTTCTCATTGATCAGAGTAAACCACCATACCCAAATTACTTCAAGGCACCTCCTCATTCCCAAAAAGAAAGCAAGGCCTCCAATAGATCAATCAGCGCCAGAGGTGCACGGACGGACGTACGAGAGACCACGAGATCTCCCGATAGATCGCCAGCAGCTACCAGTGCGATCCGAGACACTGAACGTAGACGGGCAAGGGCAGCCCACGCCGGGACACGACTCAGACAGCGAAGCGGAATCCCTATGCTCCCACGCCCACGCCGCGTGCGATAAGCCCCAGGCCCCGGATTTAAAACGAAATCAGCCCCAGAATCCACACAAGAAATATGGCCATCGGAGGCCGCGCCTGCCTGGCCGGAGGGAGCACACCGCCCGCCAAGTGGCCATTGACAATGGCTTCGTGTTCGTGGTACGTAGCAGCTCCGTCTCGCGTGGCTGCTCCGCGTAACATGCAACTGTCTGCCGCGGCGGTTGTGCAGCGAACCTGGTACACTTGGCTTGCGCTGGGGCACTTTGGACGAGATGATGGCAAGCGGCATGTGCGTTTTTATCCTCCGGCAGCGGCTGCCACTGGCAGGGAAGCGTTTTGGGGTGTTGCGCCAAGAAAGGGATCGGATCAGGAGGCTGCTGGCTGCCCCCCCTCCCCTCGATTGCCGGCGACTCATCGTCAACTCAGGGCAAGCCGTTCATTGTCTGCCCATTTGTGCAAGTTAAACGCCTCACAGTGGTTTCTGAAACACACGTTACCTTTGTTTTTTTAGGGTTTATTATCAGGCAGAGGTAGGATATCAGAATGCCTGCATATATTCAGTAAACATAAATGGAACGCTTAATCCTGAATCAAATCTGACATATTAATTGTGCAGTTCTGGCAGCCTTCTTGCAAATGAAGGCAAGCAAAATCACAGAGCCATGTGCACAGCAGCAGTTAACTGGGCCGTAGTTGTACGAATCCGACCCTTCATGCACCCCAAAGGTTCAGATGAATAATTACCGGTTGATGTTTCCAAAGATGCATAGGAGGTCAGAGCGTGCTTTGGTGAATCAAGAGGTGAAAGCAAACCCTAAGCTGGCACCGCACATCCGTGTATGTATACGCACGCTTCTGCATACTATCTGTCTGTCTGCTTGGCAACATGACAGTCTGGACTGACAGGGATACCACTTAATTAAGGATTCAAGTCTTGGAGACTAACACGTATACGTGAACTATGTACTAGTATAATATACACACCACATGATAGGAGTTGAATATGTTAAAAAGGACACCCTGTTTCAATCATTATTAGCCTTGTATATTTCAAGTGGCTCGTGGGAGATTACAAAGTTTAAAGAGTTGACCTCTTCTGTACATATCATTGAGTTTGTGAACACATGAAATTTAGGCGATCAAATCCAGAAGATAAGTGTCCACGTGTTTCCAACCGTAAAGTCGGCCCATGATTTGAGAGAGAGAGGAATTTAAGTTGATTTCTTAGTGAACGAAATGGTAATACTCTATATTTCCTGTTTAAGGACATCTCTATCCGACCGCTTAAAATTTAGCACAGTATATGGCCTCTTATTATTTTAACTCCTCGAATTTTCTCCTCTAGATTCAAACTAGTGGTTTCTAGTCGATCTTTTAAACTTAACTCCTTAAAGAAAGTTGAACATAAACTCATGCAAATTTGATTCAAACTAGTTCATCAAACTCGATTAAAACTACTAGTTTGAACTATATATCCATCACTTTAGTGAATTGAAGTAGGATAGAGCGCGACGGGTGCTACGGGGTGTCGACAGTGGCACATGGTGGTAGGCGGAGGCAAGGTGGACAAAGTCGAGGTGGACGCAGCCGAGCGGGGGGATAGCAGCGACCGGGGTAAATTATCCCCAATTTTGAATTCAAACATTAGAATTTCTTCAAACTATTGTCTCTAGGTACATGAGTTGTGTTTTGGATGATCAAATTTACATGGTGCATCAGTTATTTTACCTATATATATTATGCTGGATGAACTTGTTTTCTACTTTCAAACAACTTAAGTGGAAATTTGAACTTCAAATCCTAGTGCTGACCTCAGTCAAATTTGACACTAGATTCAAATTCACTCTCAGCACACTTCAAACAACAAAAGTTTAAATTCCCCGTCGTTTTAAGATACATGATAATCAATTGCACAAATTCAACATCGACCCTTTTCTTCGGGATGTTATAGATTATTACCGATCGAGATTCTTTTGGCAAGAAGATACTGAGAAAAAGATGTATTGACTGACCAAATTGAGTGTGGTTTGTTCTCCCAAAGACCAAGGTGGGCTAGGTATTCATGAACTTAAGGTTTAAGGTTTAAGATACTGCTCTACTTGGTAAATGGCTTTTCATGCTACTTCAAGAAGATGGTGTATGGAAAACTCTTCTAAAAAGAAAATATATTGGTTTAAAAGCATCATTACCAATGCTTTGGAAGCCTAGGGATACTATTGGTTCAAAAGCATTGTTCCCAGTGCTCTACTTGGTAAATATATTGAAAATGCTACTATCTGAAAACAATATTCAGCTCCGCATAACATTGTTCGTCACAAGGGTGATACTATTGTCACAGTTTTAGAATCTTTTGAGATTTAATTGGCCTCAAACTTGCATCGTGGAACATTTTGTTGCAATGTTTAGCCATAGTGCAATTGTCAAGTGGAGCTGATGAGTTTCGATGAAATCTACATGAGTGGTAAATTTCTCGTAGATTCCATGTATAGAGCTTTGGCCCAGCCTGATGTGCCAGTTGACAATAATAAGAAAGTCTGAAAAATGAAGGTACCACTTAAGACTAAAAGATTTGCTTGTTACCTTCGTCGATAAGTTATTCTTTCAAAAGGCAACCTTGTAAAAAGGAATTGGCATGCAAGTACTAAATGTGTCTTTTATCATCATGATGAGAAAATTAAACATGTACTCTTTCAATGCAAATTTGCTCATTTTATATAGCTTCTGGATTGTATTCTCCATGTAGTGTCACTAACATATTTGAGAATTAGCTACATGAGAATGAGAATAGGTTCATAATTATGATTAGGGTGGGAGCTCTTGTTGTTATTTACTCACTTTACCTATATAGAAATGGTAATGTTTTTAATAATAAAAATTCTATTCTTACGCGGGTTATCTACTGGTGTACCAATACGTTCAGTTTATGGTCGTCTATATATCGTCTGGAGTACCGCAACCTGTTTATGGAGGTCTATTTTTCAAATCAGGCTTTCGTCCCGCTATACTAATATAGCAACCAACACACAATCCGATACAAACACGAGATCACTGCTGGGTAGACATTACCACAAATCCCAAAAGGAAAAACAAGAGAAATAAAAGAGAAAAAATGTCGACATTGCCGGAACGACAAAAGCGTCGGTGGCTCACAACCGATGTGCCCTCCGAAGAATTCCCACCACAATCCTGGTCAAATCGCCGTGTACCAAGCAACACCTTCAAGAAGGGATGTGACGACGCTGCTGTCTGGACAAGTCCTAGGATTTTTCCCGGTACACGAAGGGGAATGGGAGGAAGTACACCCGACGGCCTGCACAGGGAAGGTGGCGCCCTCAGACGTCACCGCGTCGGTGTTGGCAACGCCGACAAAGATTTTTCTCGACTCCCAAAACCCGGACAATCTGAAGCGCGCCCCCAAGCTTGCCGCCCACCAACATGCACCACCACGGTCTAGAGGACACCATCACCGTCGTCCCGTATCAAACATTGTGAGGCCGACCAGACCGAAAGAAGAGAACCATAGGCAAGGAGCGATAGTACATCAGCCCCGTGGGAGGGAACAACCTCCACCGCCATAGACGGTAGTCGGCCTAACGCAGCGGCAAGAGAAGACCTGGCCAGTGGGAGCTGGAGGGTGACAAACATGAAGACTTCTCGAGGGCATCCTCTACCGCTGAAGGCAGGCGTCGACCGGACATGGCAACAAGGACAAACCAGGCCGAAGGCCCGTCCGAACCCAAGATAGATCCGTAAAGTCCTCGCCATCACGCTGCAACACATAAGCATTGTCGCCGCTACCCTCACGTTCAGTGCCCTAGGCCCGGCCGGGCAGACCCGTGAAGCTCCCGCTGCCTTGTTGCAGCAGACGTGGCGTCGACGCCACCACCCTCATCACGGTCTCTACCTTGGACCAACCGAAGCCGACGCAATAGGGCCCGAGCAAACCCGTCATCAGACCCTCGTCACCGCCTGCACCACCAACTGGCAGCGCCCCGCCGCCTCGCCGCTACCCGTACCGTGTCGGAGCGCCGCCAGCCTATTCACACCGTCGCCAAGACGGCCCGCCCGCGCGGAGCAGCTCGGCTCGGGGGTGTGCTCAGCACCGCTGCCTCCCGGAGGAGCCCAGGACAACCACCGCTTTACCCAGCGGTCGAAGCCCGCCAGCCCAAATCGAGCCCTGTTTGTCCACAGCACGCCACCACCACCCGACAACCGGCGACGTAGTCCCGCCTTGCCGCCCGACGACCGTCGCCGCGCCTTTCCACCCTGCCACCGAATCCTGACCGTCGCCGACGAGGTCTCACCAGGGAACACCGCCGTCGGCCGAAGCACCTCCCGAGCAGGGTTGCGAACGCGCGGGAAGAAGAGGCCCCGCCGTGGCCGGCACCGCTAGGGCTTTGCCCGGCGGCACACACCGACGGTGGCAGAGGGGTGGGGGAGGAAGGGCTGGGCTATAGGGGGAGGCTGGCGGCGCCGCTCCGGTCGACCGCGTGGGGGCGACACGGGGGGAATATTTCCGCACGACCCAGCTAGTACCCTTTCTTCTCCTCTTATGAAGGTCTATACATGCTCGAATGACACGGAGAGGGATACTATACTATCCAACATGGATGGCAAGATGATCTTCACGGTCCTCAATCACCATAAACGTTATGTAGTTTTCATATAATTTCATGCATCTCGCTTTTTTATGTATGTTCTTTTGAGTTTGGAATTCTGATAGCCGTCATGAGCATCCTAGGTAGGCTGGTTGAATATTTTAAGTAATAAACTACCCAAAGGCAATCCGAGGAAACCCAGCCACACAGGTACTACAAGTCGAACTTTTCCCCTCTCCTCGCGACCCTTCCAGGCTTGAGATTCGTCTCTCTCCTTCTGCCGCCGCCCCTCTCCTCCCCTCTCTCCGGTAGCTCCGGCCGCTGGCGAAAGGATGGATCAGGAGGCTGGCTTCCTTCTCCTAGTAGTAGCTTTAGGTTTAGGAGTAGACCTTGGGTGAATCCCGTGTTTTCCCTTGTGGAGTCTGAGGGTAGGACGGTGGCCCTTGGCGGCCGGAGCCACCGCGTCCCGGGTCGTCCCTCTCCCTCTTCCTTGCGCTGGTGGTAGACTGCGAGGCGGAAGTACTTGGCAGGCCCTTGCATCCCTCTCAATAAGGTACGCCCATGGAGCTTAGGGTCGAACTACTGGGACCTAGTTCGGCGCGTGGTGGTGCTTCTCCTCGTCGCTGTTTTCCGGTGGAGTGAGCCTATGGCAACGACGGGAAGGACTGCTGGCTCCTCAAATAAGGTCCTGGGTCTTGTCTTCCTTGGCTGCTATCTTCTTGGCTTCTCCACTCCGGATTGTGGCAGATCCCTGGAGTTTGTGGGCTACCGGTTTTCACTGAAGCAGTCTATGGAAGATAGTCATTGCTGGAGGTATCCTGATTGGAGCAAGGCCATGCTCTCCTCCTCTCCTCTCCTAGGTGGAGCTGATGATTGGAGTAGGGTTGCTGTCCTCTGATCTGAATACCGAAGGCATGGGATTGATGAAGCCTTCAACATCTCGAGCTCTACTCTGCTGGTCCAAAGCGACCCAACTATGCTGGTAAGCTCCAGCCTCGATTCAACCTCCATTGGGAGGCCCTTTGCGAAGCTAGCTGCTGCTGTGGTTCCTGTCGGCATTGAAGCAAGTGGTGAAGTCCCCACGGCGATGTTCGGCAACGGCAAGCTGAGCTTCTGGCTCGACGGTGGGGAAAGAGAAGGGCCTGGTTGTTTTAATGATAAGGCTTCTAGCCCCTTCAAGGGGCTTCCCGTGTTCAAAAAAAAGTAATAAACTACCCATTATCAAAAAGAATATAAAATCTACAATGATAAAGTCCGTAAACTACAGAAAGTTTCTAGTCCCATTCTCACTTCCTCTGAAACTTTCGCCGATAACTTTGAGGAAGTAGGCTTTCCTAGTCAAGTGTGGGGGAAAAGGGCGAGGGAAAGACGCAACGTGACGATCTCCTGCCGACACCGAGAGGGTAAAGGTGTACTAGAGGCCGATCCCATCGTGGAACCGAGGCATGGAAAACCCCCATGGTCCACCCCTCCTGCGCCTGCGCGTGGGCGCGCGTGGGTCTAAACCCCGACGTGTCCACCGGAGCTCCATCGCCGTACTAACTCGCTCCATAAATATGGGTCTCTGGGCTGCGGTCGGGTACGAGGGAATTCAGAAACAAGGGAGCACCGCAAATGAATGCCTTCCTTGAGTAGCCGCGATCCACCGGCAGGGGCTCGGTGGAAGAAGCGTCAAACACGGACGGGCGAAAAGGTAAATCATGCGCGCGCGTGCGTATACACGTCTGCCATTGGTGCACACGCCTCCATAGTCATCCATGTTTGCTCACCCAGGGCGGCTAAAAGTTCCTGATAGAAAATGGGAGAAAATCGAACACACGTAATGCGCTGGGACGGTAAATCATGTCGCTGAGATTTGGGTGACACGCTGACACTACGTTTTTTTGTAAAGTACTAAGTTGACAACGGTAGCTCCAATCCGCACGTGGCGATATGGTGAATTTTATTGGGGGCCGATTGGTACGTACTGCCAAAGTTGAGGCCGGCCGGGACCCATGGACCGCCGTAATGACCTCACCCCAATACAACCCTATAGCCTGGCTGGCTGGCAGTCATTTTGTCGATCAGGTCGTCGTGCTTCATCATCCGATAATTTCCACACGAGCGATCCCTCTCCTCTGCCTTTGCCTTGTGCGTAGTTGCGTCAAGTTCGCGAAAAATCCCTCCTTTTCCTTTTTCTACTACTGCTTGTAATTACGTCGCCATCACGCGATAGAAGAAAGTACATTTTATCTGTTCTGCATAGGAAAATGTCAGTCGCAAAAGATAGCCCGTCACGATTATGGATGCTGAACTCGTTAGGTAAAGGGGTCCAAAAGCGAGCACGGTGGAAACCGGAACTTCACTGGTCCAACACTATCTTGACCTCACAAGTCTCTGGCTTTGCGGTAACATGGAGGGAGACCTTGAATTGCAAGCATCCAAGTATCCAACTATCAGTGCCGCGTAGTGACTACCGAGCGTCTACTTGTTTCACTGCCTCCACAACATAATTCTGTATTTGCTGGATCATTTGATGATTCCCTATTTTCACAATGTACTCCGTTTCATAATATAAGATGTTTTAGGTTTGTGAAAGAAGTGTATCTAGACCTCTTTTAGTATGTCTTTGGTTGAGGTCGGAAATGGGATTTAACATCGGTTCTTCTACGAACCGGTGTTAGGTGTTAAAGGGGGTGCTCGTACCAGCGTAGCCCATGCAGCAAAAAGGAGCACCCCCTTTAACACCGCTTCGAGCCACGGACCGATGTTAAAGACCCTACACCACCACCGCGCACAGCCCCTCTTTAACACCAGTACGTGGCTTGAACCGGTGTTAAAGGGGTGCGCCTTTATAACACACCGCAGCCCACTTCTCTCTCTCTCATTTTTTCACTCTCTCATTTTGGAGCTTAGCAAGAGGGTGAGAGGTGTGCTAGTTTGTGTTTTCTTCCTATGCACAAGAGGTGTTCGGTGAAATGCCCGACAGCTCGAATTAAGTTTTCTTGTTGCTCTTTTCTTCTCGGTCGAGGTCTGCAACTTTATCCTTTCATGTGTCATTGATGTACTGTAAAAGTGGTCATATCCCTATTAATTCATGATGTACTGTAAATGCAGATGAACCGGCAATGGATGTACGGTGACCGACGCACTTCCGAGTACATTACTGTAGGGGTTCGTAGTATGGAAAACAAAAATTTTCTATCGCATACAAACAAACAAGCCAAGATCTATCTACTAGATTGTAGCAACGAGTCGATGGAATAACTTACCCTCGAAGATTCCAAAGCGTTTAACGAGAGCGGATTCTCGTGGGTGATGTAGTCGTATTCTTCCCGATCTCAAGATCGTGTAGACGATCCTTCCGGCGCTGCGTTTCGGCAGCGCTCCCGCAGTCGGTCACACGTTCGGTACTCGACGAAGACCTTCCTCTCCCTTGTTCCAGCAGGCAGCGGAGGTTGTAGCACTCTCCTCGCGATTCCGGCAGCACAACGGCGTGGTACCGGAAGTAGAGGGGAAATCCCGCAGGGCTTCGCCTTAAGCCGGAGCGAGTATGGTGGATTATGAGAGAGGGCTATTAGTGGTCTAGAGATTAGACACACCAATTAGAAGGCTCTAAACCACAGGCTAAAGCAATTAGAAGCTCTAAACCAAAACGGCTCTAAACCGGAGATTAGAGGTAGAAAACTTGTGTGTCTAGAGGAGGGGGCCTTGCCCCTCCTTTTATAGGTGGGGAGGCGCGGCCAGGGGAGGGGAGTCCCTTCCCAAGTCGGCCTTGGGTGGCACGCCGGCTTGGGGAGGAGACTCCTCCCTCAAGTCGGTTCCCAACTCCTCTTGCTTGTTTCCCACAGTTTCTTGTTTTAGCCGTTTGACTTTCAAACTGGACATTTGACTTTTCTGTTTTAGGATTCAATTTAATCCTTTATTTGGGACAGCAAGAACACTTAGTACATGATGCAATCATTCCAATATGTAATGACACATTCATGTACCCCTCCCCCCCGGAGTGCCGGACAATCCGGAACCTTCTAGAACATTCCCGATGAAAACACCGGAATCATTCCGCAACTCCGAAACGGGACTTTCCTTATATGAATCTTATTCTCCGGACCATTCTGGATCACCTCGTGATATCCCGGATCCCATCCGAGACTCCGAACAACATTCGGTCTCTTTCTCATAATACCATAACTACTCAAACAACGTCGAATCCTTAAGTGTGTCTCCCTACGGTTCGTGAATTATGCGGACATGATCGAGACACTTCTCCGAACAATAACCAATAGAGGAATCTGGAAATTCATATGGCTCCCACATATTTCTACGATTACTTTGCAATCGAATGAACCACTTACATACGATACCAATTTCCCTTTGTCTCACGATATGTTACTTATCCGAGGTTATGATCGTCGGTATCTCTGCATACCTAGTTCAACCTCGTTACTGATAAGTACTCTTTTCTCGTTCCCGTGATATGTGATCCCTTGTGACCAAGTCACATGCTTGCAAGCTAATTGGATGACATTCCACCGAGAGGGCCCAGAATATATCTATCCGTCATGTGGATGGACAAATCCCACTCTTGATCCATGTGTCTCAACCAATACTTTCCGAACACTCAATGCCACCTTTATAACCACCTAGTTACGGTGCGGTGTTTGATGTCATCAAAGCATCCATCCGGTAAAGGTGATATGCATGATCTCATGGTCGAAGGAATCAGGTTACTATGTATCAGAAAGCATATAGCAATTGAACTATTGAAATGACTTGATCTTTATGCTACGCTTATCTATAGGAGTATGTCCACCATATCATTCTCCTAACGATATGATCTTGTTGTTGATAACATCTCAATGTTCATGATAGGGAAACCACAATCATTAATCAACCAACAAGCTAGTGAAGTATAGAGGCTATACTAGGGACTTCAAATTAAGTTTACAAATCACACAAGTATCAATGTTTCCTTGTTAATACTATTATAGCATGAATGTAAACATTTATCATAAACACAAAGATATAATAATAACTACATTTATTATTGCCTCTAGGGCATATCTCCAACAGTCTCCCACTTGCACTAGAGTCATCTAATCTAGATTACATGGTAATATACCGAACACCCATGGCAGTTTGGTGTTGGTCATGTTTTGCCCTCGGGAGAGGTTTAGTCAACGGATCCTCCACATTCAGATCTGTGTGTACTTTGCAAATCTTTATATCCCCATCCTGGATATGTTCTCGAATAGCGTGAAAACGTAGCTTGATATGCTTCAGCTTCTTGTGTGACCTTGGTTCTTGCGCATTGGCTATGGCGCCCATGTTATCACAGTAGATAGACATTGGGTCCAGCGCACTAGGAACCACACCCAGCTCTGTAATGAACTCTTTCATCCATATCGCTTCTTGTGAAGCCTCCGAAGCAGCCATGTATTCCGATTCAGTTGAAGATCTCGCCACAACGCTTTGCTTTGCACTCCTCCAGCTAACTGCTGCACCATTCAAAATAAATACGTATCCGGATTATGATTTAGAATCATCCGGATCTGTGTTCCAACTAGCATCGGTGTAACCATTAACAACGAGCTGTTCATCACCTCCATAAGAAAGAACCATATCCTTAGTTCTTCTCAAGTACTTAAGGATGTTTTTGACCGCTGTCCAATGATCCACTCCTGGATCACTTTGATATCTGCTAGTTAAACTAACAGCATATGCAATGTCGGGTCTAGTACATAGCATGGCATACATTAGAGATCCTATGGCTGAGGCATAGGGAGTCTTACTCATCCTTTCTCTATCTTCTGCCGATGTCAGACTTTGAGTTTTACTCAAGGTCGTATTGGGCAACATGGGCAAGAACCCTTTCTTGCTTTCTTCCATTCCAAGCCTCTTTAGAACTTTGTCCAAATATGTACTCTGTGACAATGATATTTGGTGTTTCGATCTATCTCTATAAATCTTTATGCCTAATATTTAAGCTGCTTCGCCAAGATCCTTCATTGAAAAACTATTATTCAAATATTCCTTGACACTATTAAGAAGGTCTACATCATTCCCAATCAACAATATGTCATCCACATATAGTATTAAGAATGCTACAGAGCTCCCACTCACTTTCTTGTAAATACAAGCTTCTCCATAAGTTTGTATAAAACCAAAACTTTTGATTACCTTATCAAAACGTTGATTCCAACTTCGGGATGCTTGCTTCAATCCATAGATGGACCGTTGAAGTTTGCATACCTTGTTAGCATCTTTAGGATCGACAAAACCTTTGGGTTGCATCATATACAACTCTTCATCAATGTCTCCATTGAGGAATGCTGTTTTAACATCCATCTGCCATATCTCATAATCATAATATGCAGCGATTGCTAACATAATCCTCACAGACTTTAGCTTCGCTACCGGTGAGAAAATCTCATCGTAGTCAACTCCTTGAATTTGTCGAAACCCTTTTGCGACAAGTCGGGCTTTATAGACAGTAACATTACCATCAGCATCTGTTTTCTTCTTGAAAATCCATTTATTCTCGACAGCCTTCCGGCCATCTGGTAAGTCCACCAAAGTCCATACTTGGTTTTCGTACATGGATCCAATCTCGGATTTCAGGGCTTCTTGCCATTTATTGGAATCTGGGCTCATCATCGCTTCCTCATATGTCTCGGGGTCATCGGTGTTGTCCACCAACATGACATTCATAACGGAATCATACCAATCTGGAGTGGTACGAGTTCTCGTTGACCTCCGAGGCTCTGTAGCAACTTCAACCGAAGTTTCATGATCACCATCATTAGCTTCCTCTCTTATTGGTGCAGGCACCACAGGAACTTCTTCCGGTGCTGCGCTACTCGCAATTTCGAGAGAAGGTTCGACAACCTCGTCGAGTTCTACTTTCCTTCCAGTCACTTCTTTCGAGAGAATTTCCTTCTCTAGAAAGGATCCATTCTTGGCAACGAAGATTTTGCCTTCGGATCTATGATAGAAGGTATACTGTAACACCCTCAGAATCGGACCTATGCAAGTTTGAGCAAAATTCGCCAAACCCGCATAGAAACGATTAAAAGGTGCCCACCAGGCACTTTCGTGCGGGTGGAAAACGAAGTAATAACATTACACAACAGTCCTCGATGGGACCCACAGAACAGATATATATAACAGCGACTCAAAGAGTCAAGATTACAGATATAATATACAAAGATCCAAATCACCTTGAAAATGAAAGAGCGTCCGACTACGGACAAGATGCAAATGGGCTAAGAGCCCTGAAGAATAACCAATGGCGTCCATAACCCTGCCCAGGCCAAGCCGAAAGTGTAACCCTGCTAACGGCGTCGATCTCAAACCTGCTTAAACAAAAGGGGTGCCGACAAAGGGCAAAGGAAAAATAGGAGCGTCAGTACTGAGGCCAGTACACGGCGAGGCTAGAATTCGGCGGTCCTCGCCTACATAGGTATGGTGGACTGAGCGGCAGCGGCAGCATGCACTAATAAACCTATAGAGACTCGATACACTGGCGGTTATCAGAGAGGGATAAGAGTAACCTATCCGGATCCAACCTGAAGCTAACACCAAACAAACCCATCCTGGTGTTTCCCCCTCGAGACCAAACGAGGAAGTCAACCAAGGAACCCACACAGTTGGCAGTTTTACTTATTCAGTTATCATTGCAGCAATTACTAGTCAGGTTAGACAATCGTCCTGATAAAATAAGCAGTGGGCACTTTTAGTTAACCATTCCATTATAGTGGCAGCACTTACTAGTCAGATACAATTAGCATGAGATAACCCCAAAACCCAGCAGTTGTTGGTACTTTTATTCAGCCATTCCGTTGTAGTTGCAATACTTACTAGTCAGATACAACTGTCGCAAGCGACACTCCAAACAAGCAATTGTGGGCAGTATTAATTAGCCATTCCATTATAGTGAAGCTAATTACTAGTCATTATAAAGTCAAATTTATAACAGTAAACTTTAGTTATGCTTGTCTATGGTCGAGATACTGTGCTCCAAGTCGTCCATAACCGCGGACACGGCTTTCAGAAAGTTTTAACCCGGCTGGGGTGCACAAATAGCAACACACACACGATCAACCTCGGAAAAACCAAATCAAAACCCAACGAGGTCTTCACGACAGAGCAATCACAAGATTCAGAAAAAATTCAGGGGGCCACCCCATTGAGTAGACCCGCAACGAAGTAAGCAAGCTCCGAGACGGACTCAAGGTTAGCGCCAATGGCTGTAAGCGACTGGGAACCCGAAAGTGTGGCTGGGCTTGTCGATACCGCGTAATCACTCCGCTTACCTAAACAGTACAGTGTGCTCCTCGCACAATCGTAATAAAGCAGTAAAGCATGGCATAGGTACAGGATAGTAAATAAAACCTCAAACTAGTTGTGGCCCCAAGAAATAAGACGGAATCAAGCTCTGGCTAAGGGGGGCCCATACTCCCCATATGTGGATAGCGCGATAAATCAAGGAACAGGTATCAAGTACTCGGGGTCCTACGGGACACAAGTGGGCGTTCGGAAACCAAATGTTATCTATCACCCACCGATGCCTCTGCTTACTTCAATTTTAGTTGTTAAACAGAAATTAAAGTGAACAATAAGTAAAACTATGATCATCTCCAACATCAACATGCGGCAATTACTTCGACACTGTGGCACTTGACGACACGCAACAACACTTGAGCAAGCGACTACGGCGCGCAAGTCCAACTATCTACCAAACAACAGGTAATAGGATGTGTCCGAGGCAATATAAGGCTGCACGGGATATCACGGGTACGGAAACTAGAGCATCGCAACACAGATAGCAATAGATCAACAGGAGGGAATAAATACTATAAAAGTAAGATAGGTAGAAAGGGGGAGATGCTCGCCTGAAAACATTGTCGAAGGTTCGACCGAAGATCGGGGCGAAGCTCACATCAACTCAACGGCCTTATCCGCGAAGAAGCATAACACTAGAAGAAACACCGGGTGCAGTATTTAATACAACGGCAGAAGATCGGCATGATGCATGTATGATGCATGGCATGGCAAGGTGCGATGCAATTAGGTCATATTAAGCGGAACCGGGGTCCCGACAATTTATTAAACGGTTCAAGTTATTTAGAAACCCCCGTAATTTAAATGTTGTTTAACATGGCCAAAATATAGCACCGGTTCGCTACATCAATTTAAATGAGGCCGATATGAGACTAGATTTGCCCGCATATGGGCCCCATATTTAATTATGAGATGAATCGGCGTAAGGCCCCCAAACCAATGATATGCATGCAAGATGAATGACAATTTAATATGCAACAAGGTTGTGTTTCATTTATAAAAAATAGGGTTTGCGGGAAGGGGTTCACACATTAGGGGTCTCGACGATCTTGGTGTTCCGGGGTTCGGGGTCGGTCTCAGGGTCCAGGGTTCGACGAAAACGAGGTTCGGACTCCGGGATCGAGTACTTGTCGCACCGAGGGGGCTCGGTGTCAGGGGTGAGACCTTGGCGTCCTCGAGGAAGATCTCGGTGTATCCGTGTCGTAGTTCTTGTCGGGGTCCTCGGCTTCGGCGCCGGGATCGGGCTTCGGAGTTCAACTCTGGAGACGTTCTTGCGGTCTGGGAACAGCTTCGGAATCCGTGAGTCGATCTTGGCGCTCGATGTCCGGGAGGGAGTCCTTGGTGCTCCGGGCCTCTTTGGGTTAGGGGTCTCGGCATCGGTAGATCTGAGTGATGGGGTCGAAGCACTTGCTGCGGGATTGGTATTGTATCTGCAGTTGTGTCATGACGAGGAGCCTGCCGAGGTACCAAAATCTCACCTCCAACAGCACATCCAGGCAACAACAACGAAAGGAATAGTACTACACTTCACCACACATGTAACTCCCGTAAAACTTGAAGAGGACCAGCGGGCCCATGCGTGCTTGGAGGCGTGCGCGCCAGCGCAGAGGGCAGCGACAAACAGGGAACGCGGGCACTGGCGGCGGGATGTGGCAGCGCCGAGCGGTGAAGGCCCGTCGGCGGTGGAGGCTGCGGGGTGAGGAGAGGACTCGACGGCGGTTCCTGGCATCGGGGCAAGGCGGTGTAAGGAGAGGCGGTCCGGGCGGCTGGCGTCGGTGGGGACGAGGGCGGCGCGTGCGGCTCGCGCCCGGGGAGGTCGGCAAGGTGACCGCGCCCAGGCGGCGGTTGGAGCAGCGCTGCGGCGAGCGGGGCGGGGAGCGGAGGTTGCCGGGGCGGAGCTTGGGCGAACCGGCGAGGCGGCAGAGGCGGGGACGGCCGGAGGCAGGGAGGTGGAGGCCGGACGGAGGGGACCCGAGGCGGCGGGGCGCGGGACGCGCGCGGCTCGCCGGGGAGCGGAGGGCGGCGGCGCTCTGAGGCGAGCCCGGGCGGAGGCGGATGCGGCCGGAGGCGAGGGTGGGGAGAGGCGGTCGGCGTCGGGGAGGGTGCTCGCGGGGCGCTGGATGGAGGAGGGGGCGCGGAGGAGGCGCGGCCAGGGAGGCGGGCGGAGGAGCGCCGGCGGGGCCTGGCCGTCGCGCGCGGGCACAGGGGAGGCTTGGGGTGCTGCGCGCAGCGGGGGAGGAGAGGGGCTGGCGCAGAGGGCTTGCACCGGCGACGGGGTACGGCCGCGCGGGGAGGGTAGAGGGGCAGCGCCGGCGTGGGTTGGTGGCCAGGGGAGGAGGCGCTGGGCAAGGAGAGGTCGCGGCTGGAGGAAGGAGAAAGAAGGGAGAGAGAAGCGGGGGTGGGGGGCCGCGCGTGGTGGGGTCCACGCGGTCCGGGGGACAGGGGGGTCGGCCTGGCGTGTGTGCGTTGTGTGGTGTGGCAGGGTGAGTTGAGTGGTGGGTCCAGGGAGAGAGAGGGGGAGGGGCTGGGCCAAGTGGCAGCACCTGGTTGGGTGTGGGGAGAGGAGAGGTGAGGTGGCGGCAGTTGATTGGGGGGAGTGAGGTGGAGATAGGGGTGGGTAGAATAACTGGTAGCTTTAGGATTTGTTGGGGTGGACCGATTGAAAATGGGGGTGGTCGTTCGGGTCGATCGGCCCGTTCGACTGCCCCACTAAAAATAATTAAATGTTTTATTTAATTCCAACAAGCCTTTTGCAAACTATTAGCAGACAAAGTAAAATATTCCGGCGACCCGGTTTTGATATTTGAGTAGAGGTGGGGCGTTTTAGAAAACAAAACGGGCTTTGCGAAAATAGTTTTATGCAAACAACACATGATGATGACGATGCAATGCACAAATTCAACGCGATTTTCTAGTAGTGGTTTTGCGGGATGCCACAATTCGACACCACTAACAATGGATCTCGCCCTCGAGATTCGCCTCATGGTACCGGAAGGAAGGTCAGCGTTCTCCGTCTTCTCGCTTTGTGTAGATCCTCGTGACACCACTAACAAGAGGTCGTTGTCCGTGATCGTCGAGGGAACACTCCGGAAACAAAAGGTCGAAGGTAGAGGCTCAACAAATAAAGCCACCCCTAACTTCGATGGAAAGAGGGAACCGATGCATTCTCACCCACTTCAATGTACAAAAGCGAATAGAAAGGGTAGTCGGCATGGGGGCCAATCCATCACGCACCCAAACTATTACTCCGCACAATCAGTAGAAGAGCGTGCAACCATTCTCGGAAACAGACTGAAGATCTCGACAAGCGAGGTTCGGATTAAAGGAGGGATGCAGACTCTGCATCGGATCTGGCGTAGAGGATGTCGTCGCGTCGGAAACACCGGAAGGCACAAACAAGGAACAGAGAATGGTACCACAGCAGACGGATTCATCAGGCAGCTTGAACACCGGACGGTAGAACACCGTTACCGAAGAAGGAAGCGAAACCCTGAAGGTACGACGGAAACCCAACCACGAGAAATCCTGGACTCGAAGAGAGAGAAGAGAGTGGATTCAGAACACGTCGAGGTAAGAGGAGAATAGCAGAGGGTAAGAAGTAAAACCAGACCTAACCAGAACTATCCAACCGATTTTGCAAAATAGTTTTGACACTCTACTTCGGCCGTTAGCTAGGTTATCCTACAGGCTGGACTTGTGGGGTATCGCAACTGCTGAGCTCTGATACCACTCTGTAACACCCTCAGAATCGGACCTATGCAAGTTTGAGCAAAATTCGCCAAACCCGCATAGAAACGATTCAAAGGTGCCCACCAGGCACTTTCGTGCGGGTGGAAAACGAAGTAATAACATTACACAACAGTCCTCGATGGGACCCACAGAACAGATATATATAACAGCGACTCAAAGAGTCAAGAATACAGATATAATATACAAAGATCCAAATCACCTTGAAAATGAAAGAGCGTCCGACTACGGACAAGATGCAAATGGGGCTAAGAGCCCTGAAGAATAACCAATGGCGTCCATAACCCTGCCCAGGCCAAGCCGGAAGGGTAACCCTGCTAACGGCGTCGATCTCAAACCTGCTTAAACAAAAGGGGTGCCGACAAAGGGCAAAGGAAAAAGAGGAGCGTTAGTGTGGCATCCCGCAAAACCACTACTAGAAAATCGCGTTGAATTTGTGCATTGCATCGTCATCCTCATGTGTTGTTTGTCTAAAACTATTTCAGAAAAACCTATTTTGTTTTCTGAAACGCCCTCTCTCATTCAAACGCCAAACCCCGGGGCTCCGGAGTATTTTGTTTTGTTGCTTTCGGGTTGCAAACGGCCCAATTAAATTAAATAAAAGATTTAATTAGTTTAGTGGGGCAGTCGAACGGGCCGAGTAGACCCGAACGACCACCCCTGTTTTTAAATCGGTCCAAACCTGCCCGCCCCATCTAAATCCTAATCCCACCTAAAACTCTACCCACACCCCCTGGCCACCTCACCCTGCCCAATCCCCATGCGCCACCTCACCTCCTCCCTCTCCCTCAACCACTCAGAACCTGCCACGTCCTCCCTCTCTCTCAGCTCTCTCTATCCCTCACCCACCCCACCCCACCAACCGGCCAGCACACCAGCCACCCCACCCCGCGTTCACACACGCGCGCACGCCCTTCCTCGGGATCCCGCCCAGCCCCCGCGGGACCCACCTCCCACCAACCGCGCTGCCTCCCTTCTCCCTCCTCCTTCCCGTCTGGCTGCCCCGCGCCTTCCTTTCTTCAACCTCCCACCGCTCCGCGCGCCGCCCGCCCAGGCGAGCTCGCCGCCTCCCTCTTCCCCCGTCCGGCTCACCCCCCCGCGCCGCCCGCAGGCCCCAGCAACCGCCCCGCTCGCTCTCCCCCAAGTCCGAGCCGCAGCGCCGCCGGTCCCCCTCCTCCCTCGCCCCCGCGCGCCGCCCGTGCTCCAGCGACCACCGCCTCTCCGGCCGCTCGCCGGCCGACCCCGCTCCGCATGCGACGCCCCTCCCCCCTCTCGCGCCTCCAGGCCCCTCACCTCACCTCGCCTCAGGCCCCCTCCCCTCCGCCCGGCGCGCCCACGCCCGCGCCGCCGCCGCCAGCGAGCCCCCTCCCAGCGAGCCTCCCCGCCGGCCACCTCCAACCGCCGCAGCCGCCGCTTCCGCGTCGCCGCGCCGGCCCGCTCACCCCGGACCCCAGGCTCCCCGTCGGCTCCACACCGCCTCCGCCGGCCGCCTCCCCCACCGTCTGCACCAAGCGCCGCCGCTCGCCCCAGCCTTCCCTGTCCGCCGCCTCCGCGCGCAACCCGCCTCCGCCGCCTGCAAGCCGCCAGCACGCGCATCCTCCCCAGGCTCCTTCAGCGCGCCGGCCCCGCCAGGACCCCATCTCCGGCGAGCCGCCCCGAGCCCGTCCGCCGGCCCGGCCCCGGGCCGCCTCCTCTGCCCCACCCCTGCCTGCAGAACCGCGCCGCCCACGGTCGCCGCGTCGGCAGGGTCCCGTCCGCGCGTCCGCTCCGTTCCCCGAGCCGCGCTGCCGCGCGGGCCCGCCTTCGCGCCTCTGCCGTGCCGCCATGGCCCTGCGTGTGCGTGCCAAGTACGACCTTGAGGACCCCGTGGCCTCCGCAAGTCCTCCGGCCGTCGCCACCGCTGTCATGGCCGAAGATGTATCTTTGTCCCCGTGCAGCGACGCCACAACACACAGAGCCACCTCCTCGAACCTGGAGATCCCCTTCGTGGAACGCCAAGGTCTCCAAACGGTCCGCGAACACCGAAAACCGTGCGACAAGTACTCCTTCCCCGAACGCCGAGCCCGTACCCGACGACCGCAAGACCGCCTCAAGGTTCCGAAGAACCCCCGGTATCGAACCCGAGTTCGCCAACGACACTGAAGACGGAGCGCTAAGACCGTGCCCGGATCCGGAGTCCGAACCCGATACCTTCAAGGCCACCGACTCGAAGACGCTGAGAACGTCACCCCGGACTTCGAGACCCCTGAACCCCGGAGGCCCAAACCTGAGGTCATCGCCACAGATCGACAAGGATTCCACATGGGACGACAAGTACTCCGGCATGGACCCGACCGAAGCAAATCCGAGGACGGTAGGTGCGACAAGTTCTACTTCACGGACATCGAGTGCCAAGATCGCCATGGGACGGAAAAAGTACCACAACGCCAACGACAAGAGGCCGAACAAGATCTTCGACACGGAACGCCATGATCGCCAACCCGGAACACCGAGTGCGCCGACACGAACCCTAAGACCACACCTCGACACACCAAGTTCACCAAGAACCGTTCCCGGAGTCCGAGAACGACCCCGGAGCCCGAGAACGCCCCGTCGAACCCTGGACCCCGAGACCGACCCCGAACCCCGAACCCCCGGAACCCCAAGTTCGTCGAGGCCCCTTAATGTGTGAACCCTCTTCCGCAAACCCTATTTTATAATTGAAACACAACTTGTCGCATAATAATTGTTCATGCATGCATCTTATCATGTGGTTTGGGGGCCTTATGCCGATTCACCTCATAATTAAATATGGGGCCCATATGCGGGCAAATCTAGTCTCATATCAGCCTCATTTAAACTTGTGTAGCGAACCGATATCTTATCTTGCCTTGTTATAACAACATTAATTTGCGGGGTAATTAAATAACTTGAACAATATAATCAATTGTCAGACCCCGGTTCCGCTTAATCTTGGCCTAATTGCATCGCACCTTTGCCATGCCATACATCATACATGCATCATGCCGATCTTCTGCCGTTGTATTAAATATCGCATCCGGTGTTTCTTCTAGTGCTTTGGTTCTTCGCGGATAAGGCCATTGAGTTGATGTGAGCTTCGCCCCGATCTTCGGTTGAACCTTCGACAATGTTTTCAGGCGAGCATCTCCCCCTTTCTACCTATCTTACTTTCTAGAATTTATTTCCCTCCTGTTGATCTTTGCTATCTGTGTTGCGATGCTCTAGTTTTCGTACCCGTGATATTCCTTGCAGCCATATATAGCCTTGGACACCTCCTATTACCTGTTGTTTGGTAGATAGATGGACCCGCGTGTCGTAGTCGCTTGCTCAAGTGTTTTGCCTGTCGTCAAGTACCACAATTGTTGGAGGAATGCCGCATGTTGACGTTGGAGATGATCATGGTTTACTTATTGTAACACTTTAATTCCTGTTTAACAACTAAAATTGAATTAAGCAGAGGCATCGGTGGGTGATAGGTAAGATTGTTTTCCGAACGCCCACTTGTGTCCCGTAGGACCCGAGTTCTTGACACCTGTTCCGAGACCGAGCGCGCTAACCACAGGTGGGGAGATATGGGCCCCCCATTGATAATTACCTGATTTCAAAGTATTGTACTGGGGGCCACAACTAGTTCGAGGTTTTATTTACGATCCGGTACTTATGCCATGCTACTTTCTGTATTTAATTTGTGCGAGGAGCACACTGTACTGTTTAGGAGCGGGCCACGATTCCGCGGTGTCGACAGTCCCCGTTTGGGGATTTGCTGTCGTTCACAGCCGTCTTCCCAAACCCCAAGTCCGTCTCGGAGACCGGCCGATCTTCGTTGCGGGTGTCGACTTGGTGGGGTGGCCCCCACGTACTTGCTTTGTGTCTGGGAACGTCGTGACCTAGGCCCCGCCGACATACCGATGGGTGTATGTTAACTGATCTGGCAAAAAGGGTCGAAGTGCCTGTGGATACTTTGGTGCACCCCTGCAGGGTTAAATCTTTTCGAGAAGCCGTGTCCGCGGTTATGGACGACTTGGAGCACAGTGTCTGATCATAGACAACTATAACTAAAGTTTATTGTTTTAAATTGACTTGTATCCGATATGACTAGTAAACAGCTTCACTACAACGGAATGGCTAAGTAAAAGTACCAACAACTGCTGGGTTTTGTGGTTATCTCATGATCATTGTACCTGACTAGTAAGTGCTGCCACTATAACGGAAAGGTTAACTAAAAGTGCCCACTGCTTATTTTTATCAGGACGATTATCTAAACCTGACTAGTAAAGTGCCGCAACTATAACTGAATAAATAAAACTGCCAACGGTGTGAGTTCCTCGGCCGACTTCCTCGTTTGGTCTCGAGGGGGAAACACCAGGATGGGTTTGTTTGGTGTTAGCTTCAGGTTGGATCCGGATAGGCCCTTCTTACCCCTCTCTGTTTGCCGCCAGTTGTATCGAGTCTCTATAGGTTGTTTAGTGCATGCTGCCGCTGCCGCTCAGTCCACCATACCTATGTAGGCGAGGACCGCCGAATTCTAGCCTCGCCGTGTACTGGCCTCAGTACTGACGCTCCTCTTTTTCCTTTGCCCTTTGTCGGCGCCCCTTTTGTTTAAGCAGGTCTTGAGATCGACGCCGTTAGCAGGGTTACCCTTCCGGCTTGGCCTGGGCAGGGTTATGGACGCCATTGGTTATTCTTCAGGGCTCTTAGCCCCATTTGCATCTTGTCCGTAGTCGGACGCTCTGTCATTTTCAAGGTGATTTGGATCTTTGTCTATTGTATTTGTAGTCTTGACTCATTGAGTCGCTGATGTATATATATCTGTTCTGTGGGTCCCATCGAGGACTGTTGTGTAATGTTATTACTTTGCTTTCCACCCGCACGAAAGTGCCTGGTGGGCACCTTCGAATCGTTTCTATGCGGGTTTGGCAAGTTTTGCTAAAACTTGCATAGGGCCGATTTAGAGGGTGTTACAGAGTGGTATCAGAGCTCAGCAGTTGCGATACCCCACAAGTCCAGCCTGTAGGATAACCTAGCTAACGGCCGAAGTAGAGTGTCAAAACTATTTTTGCAAAACCGGTTGGATAGTTCTGGTTAGGTCTGGTTTTACTTCTTACCCCTCTGCTGTTCTCCTCTTACCCCTACGTGTTTTGAATCCGCCCTCTTCTCTTTCTTCGAGTCCAGGAATTCTCGTGGTTGGGTTTCCGTCGTACCTTTAGGGTTTCGCTTCCTCCTTTGGTAACGGTGTCCTACCATCCGGTGTTCAAGCTGCCTGATGAATCCGTCTACGGTGTTACATTCTTTGTTCCTTGTTTGTGCCTTCCGGTGTTTTCAGACGCGACGACATCCTCTACGCCAGATCCGATGCAGAGTCTGCATCACTCCTTTGTTTCCGAACCTCGCTTGTCGAGATCTTCAGTCTGAATCCTGAGGGTTGGTTGCATAATCTGTCTATTCGTGTACAGAGTAATGCTTTGAGTGCGGGATGGAGTAGCTACCATACCACTACTCTTATCATTCGCTCTTGTACATCGAATCAGTGGATCCAGCAGTTTTACTCCGTCCACGGAAGTTAGGGGTGGCTTATTGTTGATACCTCTACCTTCGACCTTTTGTTCCCGGAGTGTTCTCGCGATGATCACGGACAACGACCTCTTGTTAGTGGTGTCGCAAGGTTCTACCCGAAGCGCGAAGGATCAGACCGCCGACCTTCCTTCCGGTACCATGAGGCGGATCTCGAGGGCGAGATCCCTTGTTAGTGGTGTCGAATTGTGGCATCCCGCAAAACCACTACTAGAAAATCGCGTTGAATTTGTGCATTGCATCGTCATCCTCATGTGTTGTTTGTCTAAAACTATTTCAGAAAAACCTATTTTGTTTTCTGAAACGCCCTCTCTCATTCAAACGCCAAACCCCGGGGCCCCGGAGTATTTTGTTTTGTTGCTTTCGGGTTGCAAACGGCCCAATTAAATTAAATAAAAGATTTAATTAGTTTAGTGGGGCAGTCGAACGGGCCGAGTAGACCCGAACGACCACCCCTGTTTTTAAATCGGTCCAAACCTGCCCGCCCCATCTAAATCCTAATCCCACCTAAAACTCTACCCACACCCCCTGGCCACCTCACCCTGCCCAATCCCCATGCGCCACCTCACCTCCTCCCTCTCCCTCAACCACTCAGAACCTGCCACGTCCTCCCTCTCTCTCAGCTCTCTCTATCCCTCACCCACCCCCCCCACCAACCGGCCAGCACACCAGCCACCCCACCCCGCGTTCACACACGCGCGCACGCCCTTCCTCGGGATCCCGCCCAGCCCCCGCGGGACCCACCTCCCACCAACCGCGCTGCCTCCCTTCTCCCTCCTCCTTCCCGTCTGGCTGCCCCGCGCCTTCCTTTCTTCAACCTCCCACCGCTCCGCGCGCCGCCCGCCCAGGCGAGCTCGCCGCCTCCCTCTTCCCCCGTCCGGCTCACCCCCCCGCGCCGCCCGCAGGCCCCAGCAACCGCCCCGCTCGCTCTCCCCCAAGTCCGAGCCGCAGCGCCGCCGGTCCCCCTCCTCCCTCGCCCCCGCGCGCCGCCCGTGCTCCAGCGACCACCGCCTCTCCGGCCGCTCGCCGGCCGACCCCGCTCCGCATGCGACGCCCCTCCCCCCCTCTCGCGCCTCCAGGCCCCTCACCTCACCTCGCCTCAGGCCCCCTCCCCTCCGCCCGGCGCGCCCACGCCCGCGCCGCCGCCGCCAGCGAGCCCCCTCCCAGCGAGCCTCCCTGCCGGCCACCTCCAACCGCCGCAGCCGCCGCTTCCGCGTCGCCGCGCCGGACCGCTCACCCGGACCCCAGGCTCCCCGTCGGCTCCACACCGCCTCCGACGGCCGCCTCCCCCACCGTCTGCACCAAGCGCCGCCGCTCGCCCCAGCCTTCCCTGTCCGCCGCCTCCGCGCGCAACCCGCCTCCGCCGCCTGCAAGCCGCCAGCACGCGCATCCTCCCCAGGCTCCTTCAGCGCGCCGGCCCCGCCAGGACCCCATCTCCGGCGAGCCGCCCCGAGCCCGTCCGCCGGCCCGGCCCCGGGCCGCCTCCTCTGCCCCACCCCTGCCTGCAGAACCGCGCCGCCCACGGTCGCCGCGCCGGCAGGGTCCCGTCCGCGCGTCCGCTCCGTTCCCCGAGCCGCGCTGCCGCGCGGGCCCGCCTTCGCGCATCTGCCGTGCCGCCATGGCCCTGCGTGTGCGTGCCAAGTACGACCTTGAGGACCCCGTGGCCTCCGCAAGTCCTCCGGCCGTCGCCACCGCTGTCATGGCCGAAGATGTATCTTTGTCCCCGTGCAGCGACGCCACAACACACAGAGCCACCTCCTCGAACCTGGAGATCCCCTTCGTGGAACGCCAAGGTCTCCAAACGGTCCGCGAACACCGAAAACCGTGCGACAAGTACTCCTTCCCCGAACGCCGAGCCCGTACCCGACGACCGCAAGACCGCCTCAAGGTTCCGAAGAACCCCCGGTATCGAACCCGAGTTCGCCAACGACACTGAAGACGGAGCGCTAAGACCGTGCCCGGATCCGGAGTCCGAACCCGATACCTTCAAGGCCACCGACTCGAAGACGCTGAGAACGTCACCCCGGACTTCGAGACCCCTGAACCCTGGAGGCCCAAACCTGAGGTCATCGCCACAGATCGACAAGGATTCCACATGGGACGACAAGTACTCCGACATGGACCCGACCGAAGCAAATCCGAGGACGGTAGGTGCGACAAGTTCTACTTCACGGACATCGAGTGCCAAGATCGCCATGGGACGGAACAAGTACCACAACGCCAACGACAAGAGGCCGAACAAGATCTTCGACACGGAACGCCATGATCGCCAACCCGGAACACCGAGTGCGCCGACACGAACCCTAAGACCACACCTCGACACGCCAAGTTCACCAAGAACCGTTCCCGGAGTCCGAGAACGACCCCGGAGCCCGAGAACGCCCCGTCGAACCCTGGACCCCGAGACCGACCCCGAACCCCGAACCCCCGGAACCCCAAGTTCGTCGAGGCCCCTTAATGTGTGAACCCTCTTCCGCAAACCCTATTTTATAATTGAAACACAACTTGTCGCATAATAATTGTTCATGCATGCATCTTATCATGTGGTTTGGGGGCCTTATGCCGATTCACCTCATAATTAAATATGGGGCCCATATGCGGGCAAATCTAGTCTCATATCGGCCTCATTTAAACTTGTGTAGCGAACCGATATCTTATCTTGCCTTGTTATAACAACATTAATTTGCGGGGTAATTAAATAACTTGAACAATATAATCAATTGTCGGACCCCGGTTCCGCTTAATCTTGGCCTAATTGCATCGCACCTTTGCCATGCCATACATCATACATGCATCATGCCGATCTTCTGCCGTTGTATTAAATATCGCATCCGGTGTTTCTTCTAGTGCTTTGGTTCTTCGCGGATAAGGCCGTTGAGTTGAAGTGAGCTTCGCCCCGATCTTCGGTTGAACCTTCGACAATGTTTTCAGGCGAGCATCTCCCCCTTTCTACCTATCTTACTTTCTAGAATTTATTTCCCTCCTGTTGATCTTTGCTATCTGTGTTGCGATGCTCTAGTTTTCGTACCCGTGATATTCCTTGCAGCCATATATAGCCTTGGACACCTCCTATTACCTGTTGTTTGGTAGATAGATGGACCCGCGTGTCGTAGTCGCTTGCTCAAGTGTTTTGCCTGTCGTCAAGTACCACAATTGTTGGAGGAATGCCGCATGTTGACGTTGGAGATGATCATGGTTTACTTATTGTAACACTTTAATTCCTGTTTAACAACTAAAATTGAATTAAGCAGAGGCATCGGTGGGTGATAGGTAAGATTGTTTTCCGAACGCCCACTTGTGTCCCGTAGGACCCGAGTTCTTGACACCTGTTCCGAGACCGAGCGCGCTAACCACAGGTGGGGAGATATGGGCCCCCCATTGATAATTACCTGATTTCAAAGTATTGTACTGGGGGCCACAACTAGTTCGAGGTTTTATTTACGATCCGGTACTTATGCCATGCTACTTTCTGTATTTAATTTGTGCGAGGAGCACACTGTACTGTTTAGGAGCGGGCCACGATTCCGCGGTGTCGACAGTCCTCGTTTGGGGATTTGCTGTCGTTCACAGCCGTCTTCCCAAACCCCAAGTCCGTCTCGGAGACCGGCCGATCTTCGTTGCGGGTGTCGACTTGGTGGGGTGGCCCCCACGTACTTGCTTTGTGTCTGGGAACGTCGTGACCTAGGCCCCGCCGACATACCGATGGGTGTATGTTAACTGATCTGGCAAAAAGGGTCGAAGTGCCTGTGGATACTTTGGTGCACCCCTGCACGGTTAAATCTTTTCGAGAAGCCGTGTCCGCGGTTATGGACGACTTGGAGCACAGTGTCTGATCATAGACAACTATAACTAAAGTTTATTGTTTTAAATTGACTTGTATCCGATATGACTAGTAAACAACTTCACTACAACGGAATGGCTAAGTAAAAGTACCAACAACTGCTGGGTTTTGTGGTTATCTCATGATCATTGTACCTGACTAGTAAGTGCTGCCACTATAACGGAAAGGTTAACTAAAAGTGCCCACTGCTTATTTTTATCAGGACGATTATATAAACCTGACTAGTAAAGTGCCGCAACTATAACTGAATAAATAAAACTGCCAACGGTGTGAGTTCCTCGGTCGACTTCCTCGTTTGGTCTCGAGGGGGAAACACCAGGATGGGTTTGTTTGGTGTTAGCTTCAGGTTGGATCCGGATAGGCCCTTCTTACCCCTCTCTGTTTGCCGCCAGTTGTATCGAGTCTCTATAGGTTGTTTAGTGCATGCTGCCGCTGCCGCTCAGTCCACCATACCTATGTAGGCGAGGACCGCCGAATTCTAGCCTCGCCGTGTACTGGCCTCAGTACTGACGCTCCTCTTTTTCCTTTGCCCTTTGTCGGCGCCCCTTTTGTTTAAGCAGGTCTTGAGATCGACGCCGTTAGCAGGGTTACCCTTCCGGCTTGGCCTGGGCAGGGTTATGGACGCCATTGGTTATTCTTCAGGGCTCTTAGCCCCATTTGCATCTTGTCCGTAGTCGGACGCTCTGTCATTTTCAAGGTGATTTGGATCTTTGTCTATTGTATTTGTAGTCTTGACTCATTGAGTCGCTGATGTATATATATCTGTTCTGTGGGTCCCATCGAGGACTGTTGTGTAATGTTATTACTTTGCTTTCCACCCGCACGAAAGTGCCTGGTGGGCACCTTCGAATCGTTTCTATGCGGGTTTGGCAAGTTTTGCTAAAACTTGCATAGGGCCGATTTAGAGGGTGTTACAGTCAGTACTGAGGCCAGTACACGGCGAGGCTAGAATTCGGCGGTCCTCGCCTACATAGGTATGGTGGACTGAGCGGCAGCGGCAGCATGCACTAATCAACCTATAGAGACTCGATACACTGGCGGTTATCAGAGAGGGATAAGAGTAACCTATCCGGATCCAACCTGAAGCTAACACCAAACAAACCCATCCTGGTGTTTCCCCCTCGAGACCAAACGAGGAAGTCAACCGAGGAACCCACACAGTTGGCAGTTTTACTTATTCAGTTATCATTGCAGCAATTACTAGTCAGGTTAGACAATCGTCCTGATAAAATAAGCAGTGGGCACTTTTAGTTAACCATTCCATTATAGTGGCAGCACTTACTAGTCAGATACAATTAGCATGAGATAACCCCAAAACCCAGCAGTTGTTGGTACTTTTATTCAGCCATTCCGTTGTAGTTGCAATACTTACTAGTCAGATACAACTGTCGCAAGCGACACTCCAAACAAGCAATTGTGGGCAGTATTAATTAGCCATTCCATTATAGTGAAGCTAATTACTAGTCATTATAAAGTCAAATTTATAACAGTAAACTTTAGTTATGCTTGTCTATGGTCGAGATACTGTGCTCCAAGTCGTCCATAACCGCGGACACGGCTTTCAGAAAGTTTTAACCCGGCCGGGGTGCACAAATAGCAACACACACACGATCAACCTCGGAAAAACCAAATCAAAACCCAACGAGGTCTTCACGACAGAGCAATCACAAGATTCAGAAATATTTCAGGGGGCCACCCCATTGAGTAGACCCGCAACGAAGTAAGCAAGCTCCGAGACGGACTCAAGGTTAGCGCCAATGGCTGTAAGCGACTGGGAACCCGAAAGTGTGGCTGGGCTTGTCGATACCGCGTAATCACTCCGCTTACCTAAACAGTACAGTGTGCTCCTCGCACAATCGTAAATAAAGCAGTAAAGCATGGCATAGGTACAGGATAGTAAATAAAACCTCAAACTAGTTGTGGCCCCAAGAAATAAGACGGAATCAAGATCTGGCTAAGGGGGGCCCATACTCCCCATATGTGGATAGCGCGATAAATCAAGGAACAGGTATCAAGTACTCGGGGTCCTACGGGACACAAGTGGGCGTTCGGAAACCAAATGTTATCTATCACCCACCGATGCCTCTGCTTACTTCAATTTTAGTTGTTAAACAGAAATTAAAGTGAACAATAAGTAAAACTATGATCATCTCCAACATCAACATGCGACAATTACTTCGACACTGTGGCACTTGACGACACGCAACAACACTTGAGCAAGCGACTACGGCGCGCAAGTCCAACTATCTACCAAACAACAGGTAATAGGATGTGTCCGAGGCAATATAAGGCTGCACGGGATATCACGGGTACGGAAACTAGAGCATCGCAACACAGATAGCAATAGATCAACAGGAGGGAATAAATACTATAAAAGTAAGATAGGTAGAAAGAGGGAGATGCTCGCCTGAAAACATTGTCGAAGGTTCGACCGAAGATCGGGGCGAAGCTCACATCAACTCAACGGCCTTATCCGCGAAGAAGCATAACACTAGAAGAAACACCGGGTGCAGTATTTAATACAACGGCAGAAGATCGGCATGATGCATGTATGATGCATGGCATGGCAAGGTGCGATGCAATTAGGTCATATTAAGCGGAACCGGGGTCCCGACAATTTATTAAACGGTTCAAGTTATTTAGAAACCCCCGTAATTTAAATGTTGTTTAACATGGCCAAAATATAGCACCGGTTCGCTACATCAATTTAAATGAGGCCGATATGAGACTAGATTTGCCCGCATATGGGCCCCATATTTAATTATGAGATGAATCGGCGTAAGGCCCCCAAACCAATGATATGCATGCAAGATGAATGACAATTTAATATGCAACAAGGTTGTGTTTCATTTATAAAAAATAGGGTTTGCGGGAAGGGGTTCACACATTAGGGGTCTCGACGATCTTGGTGTTCCGGGGTTCGGGGTCGGTCTCAGGGTCCAGGGTTCGACGGAAACGAGGTTCGGACTCCGGGATCGAGTACTTGTCGCACCGGGGGGGCTCGGTGTCAGGTGTGAGACCTTGGCGTCCTCGAGGAAGATCTCGGTGTATCCGTGTCGTAGTTCTTGTCGGGGTCCTCGGCTTCGGCGCCGGGATCGGGCTTCGGAGTTCAACTCTGGAGACGTTCTTGCGGTCCGGGAACAGCTTCGGAATCCGTGAGTTGATCTTGGCGCTCGATGTCCGGGAGGGAGTCCTTGGTGCTCCGGGCCTCTTTGGGTTAGGGGTCTCGACATCGGTAGATCTGAGTGATGGGGTCGAAGCACTTGCTGCGGGATTGGTATTGTATCTGCAGTTGTGTCATGACGAGGAGCCTGCCGAGGTACCAAAATCTCACCTCCAACAGCACATCCAGGCAACAACAACAAAAGGAATAGTACTACACTTCACCACACATGTAACTCCCGTAAAACTTGAAGAGGACCAGCGGGCCCATGCGTGCTTGGAGGCGTGCGCGCCAGCGCAGAGGGCAGCGACGAACAGGGAACGCGGGCACTGGCGGCGGGATGTGGCAGCGCCGAGAGGTGAAGGCCCGTCGGCGGTGGAGGCTGCAGGGTGAGGAGAGGACTCGACGGCGGTTCCTGGCATCGGGGCAAGGCGGTGTAAGGAGAGGCGGTCCGGGCGGCTGGCGTCGGTGGGGACGAGGGCGGCGCGTGCGGCTCGCGCCCGGGGAGGTCGGCAAGGTGACCGCGCCCAGGCGGCGGTTGGAGCAGCGCTGCGGCGAGCGGGGCGGGGAGCGGAGGTTGCCGGGGCGGAGCTTGGGCGAACCAGCGAGGCGGCAGAGGCGGGGACGGCCGGAGGCGGGGAGGTGGAGGCCGGACGGAGGGGACCCGAGGCGGCGGGGCGCGGGACGCGCGCGGCTCGCCGGGGAGCGGAGGGCGGCGGCGCTCTGAGGCGAGCCCGGGCGGAGGCGGATGCGGCCGGAGGCGAGGGTGGGGAGAGGCGCTCGGCGTCGGGGAGGGTGCTCGCGGGGCGCTGGATGGAGGAGGGGGCGCGGAGGAGGCGCGACCAGGGAGGCGGGCGGAGGAGCGCCGGCGGGGCCTGGCCGTCGCGCGCGGGCGCAGGGGAGGCTTGGGGTGCTGCGCGCAGCGGGGGAGGAGAGGGGCTGGCGCAGAGGGCTTGCGCCGGCGACGGGGTACGGCCGCGCGGGGAGGGTAGAGGGGCAGCGCCGGCGTGGGTTGGTGGCCAGGGGAGGAGGCGCTGGGCAAGGAGAGGTCGCGGCTGGAGGAAGGAGAAAGAAGGGAGAGAGAAGCGGGGTGGGGGGCCGCACATGGTGGGGTCCACGCGGTCCGGGGGACAGGGGGGTCGGCCTGGCGTGTGTGCGTTGTGTGGTGTGGCAGGGTGAGTTGAGTGGTGGGTCCAGGGAGAGAGAGGGGGAGGGGCTGGGCCAAGTGGCAGCACCTGGTTGGGTGTGGGGAGAGGAGAGGTGAGGTGGCGGCAGTTGATTGGGGGGAGTGAGGTGGAGATAGGGGTGGGTAGAATAACTGGTAGCTTTAGGATTTGTTGGGGTGGACCGATTGAAAATGGGGGTGGTCGTTCGGGTCGATCGGCCCGTTCGACTGCCCCACTAAAAATAATTAAATGTTTTATTTAATTCCAACAAGCCTTTTGCAAACTATTAGCAGACAAAGTAAAATATTCCGGCGACCCGGTTTTGATATTTGAGTAGAGGTGGGGCGTTTTAGAAAACAAAACGGGCTTTGCGAAAATAGTTTTATGCAAACAACACATGATGATGACGATGCAATGCACAAATTCAACGCGATTTTCTAGTAGTGGTTTTGCGGGATGCCACATATACCCAATAGTTTCCTTCGGGTATCCTATGAAGACGCATTTTTCCGCTTTGGGTTCAAGCTTGTCCGGTTGTAACTTCTTTACATAGGCTTCGCATCCCCAAACTTTAAGGAACGACAATTTAGGTTTCTTCCCAAACCATAATTCATACGGTGTCGTTTCAACGGATTTAGATGGTGCCCTATTTAAAGTGAATGCGGCTGTTTCTAATGCATAAACCCAAAATGATAGCGGTAAATCTGTAAGTGACATCATAGAACGAACCATATCTAAGAGAGTTCGATTACGACGTTCGGACACACCATTACGCTGTGGTGTTCCCGGCGGTGTCAATTGTGAAAGTATTCCGCATTTCTTCAAATGCTCGCCAAACTCGTAACTTAGATATTCACCTCCACGATCAGAACGTAGAAATTTAATCTTCTTGTTACGTTGATTCTCTACCTCACTTTGAAACTCCTTAAACTTCTCGAAAGTTTCGGACTTATGTTTCATGAAATAGATATACCCATATCTACTCAAGTCATCCGTGAAGGTAAGAACATAACGATAACCACCGCGCGATGCTACACTCGTTGGACCACACACATCGGTATGTATGATTTCCAATAAGTCCGTAGCTCGCTCCATCATACCAGAAAATGGAGTCTTAGTCATTTTTCCCATCATACATTCTTCGCATCTTTCAAGTGATTCAAAATCAAGTGATTCAAGAAGTCCATCGGAATGGAGTTTCTTCATACGTTTCACTCCAATGTGACCAAGACGACAGTGCCACATATAGGTCGAATTATTGCTTGATTTCAAACGTTTAGCCTCAATGTTGTTGATATGTGTATTTCCACTATCGAGATTCAATAAGAATAGACCATCTATCAAAGGTGCATGTGCATAAAACATATTACTCATATAAATAGAACAACCATTATTCTCGGATTCAAACAAGTAACCGTCTCGCAATAAACAAGATCCCGATATAATGTTCATGCTCAGCGCAGGCACCAAATAACAATTATTTAAGTATAAAACTAATCCCGATGGTAGATGAAGGGGTAGCGTGCCGACCGCGATCACATCAACCTTTGATCCGTTTCCCACGCGCATCGTCACCTCGTTCTTCGCTAGCTTCCGTTTATTCTGCAGCACCTGTTTCGAGTTACAAATATGAGCAACCGAACCAGTATCAAATACCCAGGCACTACTACGAGTACTAGTGAGATACACATCAATAACATGTATATCAGATATACCTTTCTTCTTGATGTTGCCGTTCTTCAAATCCGCCAAGTATTTTGGGCAATTCCGCTTCCAGTGACCTTCTCCCTTGCAGTAAAAGCACTCAGTATCAGGCTTAGGTCCAGCCTTGGTCTTCTTCGTCAGCGTAGTAACTTTCTTACCACCCTTCTTGAAGTGTCCCTTTGGCTTAGACTTGCCTTTCTTGAATTTGGTGGTCTTATTGACCAACAACACTTGGTGCTATTTCTTGATCTCCACTTCTGCAGATTTCAACATGGCAAAGAGTTCTGGCAACGTCTTGTTCATGTTCTGCATGTTGTAGTTCATCACAAAGTTCTTGTAACTTGGTGGTAGTGATTGGAGGACACGGTAAATCCCCAAAGCATTAGGAATCACTATACCCAAGCTTTGAAGTTTGTTTGCATGCCCAGACATCTTAAGCACATGCTCACTGACGGAGCTGCCCTCTTCCATCTTGCAGTTAAAGAACTTTTCAGAAGCCTCATAGCTTTCAATTGCCGCATGAGTCTCAAAAATCAATTTGAGATCCTCGACAATATCATATGGGTCTGAATCCTCAAACCTTTTCTGAAGCTCCGATTCCAAACCATACAAGATAGCACACTGAACTATGGAGTACTGATTCTTCCGAGCGAGGTAAACATTCTTTACTTCATCGGGAGCATCAGCTGCAGGTGGGTCACCCAGCGATGCATCCAGCACATAGGTCAAATTACCAGCTGTGAGGACAATCCTCAAATTGCGGAACCAATCCGCGAAGTTGCTTCCATTGTTTTTCAACTTTTCTTTCTCTAGGAACGCATTAAAATTGATGGTAGGGGCTGCCATTGATCTATAACATATTTGCAATAGTTTAGACTAAGTTTATGACAAATTGAGTTCAAATTAATTAATGTAATTAAACTAGGTGAACTCCCACTCAAAACAATATCCCTCACATTGTTTTAGTGATCACACGAACCAAATCCACTACATCAACACCGATCATCACGAGAGTTGATATAGTTTCAATGGCGAACAATCGTCATGTTCATCATATCTACTATATGATTCATGCTTTACCTTTCGGTGATCCGTGTTCCGAGACCATGTCTGTACATGCTAGGCTCGTCAAGATCAAACCTTAGTTTCTGCATGAGCAAATCTGGCTTGCTCACGTTGTATACACTTGCGGAATCTAACACACCCGATCATCACGTGGTGCTTCGAAACAACAAGCTTTAGCAACGGTGCTAACTAAGGGTGAACACTATATGACTTGAAATTCATGTGCATGAGGGATCATCTTATAATGCTACCGTCGTCTACTAAGCAATACAAGATGCATAAAGGATTAACATCACATGCAATTCAATATATATGTGATATGATATGGCCTTTCTTCTTTGTGCTTCCGATCTCCATCTTCAAGCACGAACATGATCTCCATCATCACCGGCATTGCATCAAGGTCAATGACGCTACTCCATGGTTGTCGTCCACCGGCTTCAACTATTACAACTACTTTGAATAGACACGCGGGTCTTAACATAAATTAAAGACAACCATATGGCTCCTGCCGGTTGCCGACTTACAATAAGGAACATTGCATACATCAAATATAATCACAATCATGGCCATATCACATCACTGCACACCCCTGCAAAACAAAGTTAGACGCCTCTACTTTCTTTGCATATTTTACGTGGTTTGGGGCTTTCAATAAGTGTCGTTCTAACTTACGAACAAGAACCACAACATTGATACTAGTATTGTTAATCACCCGTTGTAAATTGGATCTTAACTATGCTAGGAGAAACAGGCACCCGCAAAGCCACTTATGCAATACAAGTTGCATGTCAAGCGTGGAGCAAGTCTCATGAACGATGTCATGTAAGGTTAGCCCGGGCCACTTAATCCCAACATACCGCAAGATGCAAAGTACACAAGAAGCAATCGACAATAAAAGCATCAACGCCCACAATGACCATTGTGTTCTACTCGTGCAACAGATCTACATATAGACACGGCTCTGATACCACTGTAGGGGTTCGTAGCATGGAAAACAAAATTTTCTATCGCATACAAACAAACAAGCCAAGATCTATCTACTAGATTGTAGCAACGAGTCGATGGAATAACTTACCCTCGAAGATTCCAAAGCGTTTAACGAGAGCGGATTCTCGTGGGTGATGTAGTCGTACTCTTCCCGATCTCAAGATCGTGTAGACGATCCTTCCGGCGCTGCGTTCCGGCAGCGCTCCCGCAGTCGGTCACACGTTCGGTACTCGACGAAGACCTTCCTCTCCCTTGTTCCAGCAGGCAGCGGAGGTTGTAGCACTCTCCTCGCGATTCCGGCAGCACAACGGCGTGGTACCGGAAGTAAAGGGGAAATCCCGCAGGGCTTCGCCTTAAGCCGGAGCGAGTATGGTGGATTATGAGAGAGGGCTATTAGTGGTCTAGAGATTAGACACACCAATTAGAAGGCTCTAAACCGCAGGCTAAAGCAATTAGAAGCTCTAAACCAAAACGGCTCTAAACCGGAGATTAGAGGTAGAAAACTTGTGTGTCTAGAGGAGGGGGCCTTGCCCCTCCTTTTATAGGTGGGGAGGCGCGGCCAGGGGAGGGGAGTCCCTCCCCAAGTCGGCCTTGGGTGGCGTGCCGGCTTGGGGAGGAGACTCCTCCCTCAAGTCGGTTCCCAACTCCTCTTGCTTGTTTCCCACAGTTTCTTGTTTTAGCCGTTTGACTTTCAAACTGGACATTTGACTTTTCTGTTTTAGGATTCAATTTAATCCTTTATTTGGGACAGAAAGAACACTTAGTACATGATGCAATCATTCCAATATGTAATGACACATTCATGTACCCCTCCCCCCCCGGAGTGCCGGACAATCCGGAACCTTCTAGAACATTCCCGATAAAAACACCGGAATCATTCCGCAACTCCGAAACGGGACTTTCCTTATATGAATCTTATTCTACGGACCATTCCGGATCACCTCGTGATATCCCGGATCCCATCCGAGACTCCGAACAACATTCGGTCTCTTTCTCATAATACCATAACTACTCAAACAACGTCAAATCCTTAAGTGTGTCTCCCTACGGTTCGTGAATTATGCGGACATGATCGAGACACTTCTCCGAACAATAACCAATAGAGGAATCTGGAAATTCATATGGCTCCCACATATTTCTACGATTACTTTGCGATCGAATGAACCACTTACATACGATACCAATTTCCCTTTGTCTCACGATATGTTACTTATCCGAGGTTATGATCGTCGGTATCTCTGCATACCTAGTTCAACCTCGTTACTGATAAGTACTCTTTTCTCGTTCCCGTGATATGTGATCCCTTGTGACCAAGTCACATGCTTGCAAGCTAATTGGATGACATTCCACCGAGAGGGCCCAGAGTATATCTATCCGTCATGTGGATGGACAAATCCCACTCTTGATCCATGTGTCTCAACCAATACTTTCCGAACACTCAATGCCACCTTTATAACCACCTAGTTACGGTGCGGTGTTTGATGTCATCAAAGCATCCATCCGGTAAAGGTGATATGCATGATCTCATGGTCGAAGGAATCATGTTACTATGTATCAGAAAGCATATAGCAATTGAACTATTGAAATGACTTGATCTTTATGCTACGCTTATCTATAGGAGTATGTCCACCATATCATTCTCCTAACGATATGATCTTGTTGTTGATAACATCTCAATGTTCATGATAGGGAAACCACAATCATTAATCAACCAACAAGCTAGTGAAGTATAGAGGCTATACTAGGGACTTCAAATTAAGTTTACAAATCACACAAGTATCAATGTTTCCTTGTTAATACTATTATAGCATGAATGTTAACATTTATCATAAACACAAAGATATAATAATAACAACATTTATTATTGCCTCTAGGGCATATCTCCAACAATTACGGGCCTCCAAAATTTCATCGTTGTGGCTAAGGAAAACCATGGTCAAAATGGTTTTATGTGTTGTTCGTGTGTTGACTGTCAGAACAAGAAAGACTACTCAAATACCAAAATCATTCACGCCCACCTACTTCGATCCGGTTTCATGCCCAACTATAATTGTTGGACCAAGCACGGATAAAGAGGGGTTATGATGGAAGACAACGAAGAAGAAGAGGATGATGACAACTATCATAATATGTATCCTGAATACGATGATACTACAACGGGGGTAGATCATGAAGATCAAGAGGCAGTAGATGGGCCCGCTGATGACGTTCTTGGTCAGGCCATTACTGATGCAAAGGAAGAATGGGAAACTTAAAAGGAAAAGGAGAAGCTGGAGCAGATGTTAAAGGATCACAAAACATTGTTGTACCCAACTTGCGAAGATGGCCACAAAAATCTAGGTACCACACTGGATTTGCTGCAATGGAAGGCAGAGAACGGTGTGAATGACATCGCATTTTCAAAGTTGTTGGTAAAAATGAAGAATCTTCTTCCAAGAAATAATGAATTGCCCGACAGTACATACCAAGCAAAGAAGGTTGTCTGCCCTCTAGGATTAGACGTGCAGAAGATACATGTCTGCATTAATAACCGCATTCTCTACCGCAGTGAGAAGTACGAGAATTTGGATGCATGCCCGGTATGCACTGCATTGCGGTATAAGATCAGACGAGACGACCCTGGCGATGTTGAGGGCGAGGCCCCTAGGAAGAAGGTTCCTGCCAAGTTTATGTGGTATGCTCCTATAATACCATGGTTAAAACTTCTCTTCAGAAACAAAGAGCATGTCAAGTTGTTGTGATGGCACATGGAAGACCGTAAGAAAGACGCGATGTTGAGACACCCCGCTGATGGGTCACAGTGGAGAAAAGTCGACCGAGAGTACCCGGACTTCACACGTGACGCATGGAACTTAAGGTTTGGTCTAAGTATAGATAGCATGAATCCTTTTGGAGAGCAGAGATGCAGTCATAGCACCTGACCTGTGGCTCTATGTATCTATAACCTTCCTCCTTGGTTGTGCATGAAGCGGAAGTTTATTATCATGCCAGTGCTCATCCAAGGCCCGAGGCAATCCGACAACGACATTGATGTGTACCTAAGGCCATTAGTTGAAGAACTTTTATAGCTGTGGGCCAAACCAGGTGTACGTATGTGGGATGAACACAAAAGGGAGCCATTTGACCTACGAGTGTTGCTTTTCGTAACCATCAATGATTGGCCTGCTCTTAGTAACATTTTAGGGCACACAAACAAGGGATTCAAAGCATGCATGCACTGTTTAGATCAGACAGAAAGTGTATATTTGGATAAATATAAGAAGGTTGTGTACCTAGGGTATCGTCGATTTCTTCCGAACCTGTATCCCATAAGAAAGAAAGGCAAGCATTTCAAACGTCTGGCAGAACCCCAGAGGAAGCCTGTCCTCCATATTGGTGAGGAGGTATTTGGTATGGTCAAAGACCTACAAGTAATCTTTGGAAAAGGTCCTGGCAGTCTATCTGTTCCGAATGACGATGCCAGACATGCGCCCATGTGGAAGAAGCAATCTATATTTTGGGACCTATCCTATTGGAAAGTCCTAGAGGTCCGTTCTTCAATCGATGTAATGCACGTGACGAAGAATGTTTGCATGAACCTGCTAGGCTTCCTGGGAGTGTATGGGAAGACAAAATATACACCAGAAGCATGGCGGGTCCAACAATGTATGAAATAACCTGAAAAGCCTATGCATCCTGAGAACGAGAAGGGTAAAGGACACCACTTAACTCCTGCCAGCAGAGAAGGAAATCTTTTTTGAATGCCTGAGCAGTATCAAAGTCCCGTCTAGCTTCTCGTCGAATATAAAGGGAATAATAAATATGGCAGAGAAAAAATTCCAAAACCTGAAGTCTCATGACTGCCACGTGATTATGACGCAATTGTTTCCGATTGCATTAAGGGGGCTTCTACCTGAAAATGTTCGAGTACCCATTGTGAAGCTTTGTGCATTCCTCAATGCAATATCTCAGAAGGTAATCGATCCAGAAAGCCTACTAGGGTTACAGACAGATGTGGCCCAATGTCTTGTCAGCTTCGAGTTGGTGTTCCCAACATCCTTCTTCAATATTATGACACATCTCCTGGTTCACCTAGTAGAAGAGATTGCCATTCTCGGTCCTGTATTTATACACAATATGTTCTCCTTTGAGAGGTACATGGGAGTCCTAAAGAAATATGTTCATAACCGCCAGAAGGAAGCTACTCCAAGGGCTATGTAACATAGGAGGTCATTGAGTTCTGTGTTGACTTTATTCCTGGCCTTAAGGCGATTGGTGTTCCACAATCACGACATAAGGGGAGACCGCGGAAAAGGAATCCTAGGATGTAAAGCAATGATATCTAGGGATGGACATTCTCCCAATCAAGCATACTACACGATTTTACAAAGATCTATCTTGGTTGCCCCGTATATCAATGAACACAAGAATTTTATACGCCTCAAACACCCGGGACAGTCTGATGAATGGATTAGAAGTGAACACATGGTGAGTTTTGGCGGATGGCTGCAAAGACTTCTTACGAATAACACCACTGTTGGAGATCAACTGTACTTGTTGATCAGGACACCATCTTCGACTGTATGTACTTTCCAAGGGTACAAGATAAATGGGAATATATTTTACACGATAGGCCAAGATAAAAAAGAGCACCAACTAAAACAGTGGTGTCCGCTTCAATGCAGCATAAGACAATGGGAAAAAGACCACGTATTATGGGTTCATAGAGGAGATATGAGAACTTGACTATGGACCTAATTTTAAGGTCCCCTTGTTTTGGTGCAAATGGGTCAAGCTGACAGGAGGAGGGGTCGAGGTAGACAAGAAGTATAGAATGACAATAGTGGATCTCAACAATCTTGGGTACTTAGACGAACCATTCGTCTTAGACAATGATGTGGCTCAGGTTTTCTATGTGAAGGACATCTCTACCAAACCGAAAAAAAGAAAAAGTAAGCAAACAGATACATCACACGATGAGCCAAAACGTCACATAGTTCTTTTAGGGAAAAGAAACATCGTGAGAGTGGAGGACAAGACAGACATGTCAGAAGATTATAATAAGTTTGATAAAATTCCGCCCTTCAAAGTGAAGACTGACCCAACCATCCTATTGAATGGTGCTGATACTTCATGGTTACGGCCGACACGATCATAAGATTGAATATATGTATTAAATAAGCCATTTTTGACACACATATGTATCTGAATATGGAAATCAATGTCATATTTCTTCCGTTAACACTATATGTATTAAATGAGCCATTTTCTTCCCGCCAGTTCTTCCCACCATTTTTCTTCCCGTCATTTCTTCCCGCCAGTTCTTCCCGCCATTTCTCACTATATATATGTAGGATTGGCCTCCATTGTCATTGCACATCTCTAGACTCATATCTGCAACCTCATCACTCTTTCCCATGGCTTCCACCGTACCACTAACCCCCAGGGAGGCGGAGGCGCTCTGCGCCTCAAACTACCCATGCCTGCGGGGCTACTGTGTCCCCGTCGAATGGATGCTGAGCGCCGGAGGCGTGCCGGTTCCTCCTGTCCCTCTAGGTGTGGTGCGCCGGATGGCCATCACGAACCACTACTACTTCGAGCTCACGCCGGAGCAGCGGAGGAATCCCAATTGGCATCCCAACTATTTCCTGACTTGGGAAGCCTTCTTCGGGGATCGGCGCTCGCCGGGCATGAGGAGGACGGCCCACCTCCTCCGAACTTCAACGAGGCCGGCCATCGGCTGTGTTGGCGCGGTCGGACTCTCCAGAGCGTCATGGCCTACGACACGGCCACCGACTCTAACCCCCGCCTGCGCTACCCTCAAGTCCAGCCCACACGTACTCAGCCTTCAAGGTTCAACTACGGCGACCCCGACGACGGCCGCGACGAGTATTACAGGTGTAGGCAGGAGCATGACTGAATCACTCCAACATTCCAAAACAAGTTCGGCCGATTGTGACTTAATCTGGCCATGTATCTTAATTTTTAGTTCTTCTATGTTTCTTAATTTTCAGTCATGCTTTGTTAGTTGCGTTATGTACTTTAATTCCAGTTCTATCATAAAAAAAATTCCCACCCATTATTTCCCGCCCATTTCTTTCCGCCATTTTCCTCTCGCGCATTCTGCCCGCCCTTTCCCATTTGTTACTAGTTTGAATAGTTAGAATTTTATTTTTAAAAAACAAAAAAAAATTAGAATTAATTATTCAAATGCAAACAATTTTCATGTTGAAAGTTTTGTCAGATTCCAAAGTATACAAAAGATGCTAAATTTAAATATCCAAACAATTCAAAAATGTTAATACAAAATAAAATATGATTTTCTATAATAAAATAGGGTTAGATTTCTTTTCATATGCTTAATATTTCTTAAGCTGAAAGTTTTAGGGTTTGACTATTTTATTTTTGTCTTAATTGAATAATCAAAATTTATATGTAAGTGTTTTAATTATTTTGAAAATTTTCATCTACAGTAACTATAAAATGTTTTATATGAATGGATAGATCTTATTTTTCTGAAAATTATGATATATTATTCATATTTTTCTGAGTTGAAATGAAAAAGATATGAATTTTCTAAATTCTATCCTATTTTTTAAATTAAAAATGCCCCCGTTTAACACTGGTTCGTGGCTGGAACCAGTGTTAAAAGGGGGGCGAGACAAATCCCCTCCTTTTACACCGGTTCCATCCACGAAACGGTGTTAAAGCGGGGTTTATAACATGCACACATTCCTCTTCCTCTTCCCCTCCAGCCAGATCGATCGAGCAGAGGAAGAAGCAGAGGAGAGCGAGCGCGCGCGCACAGAAGAACGCCGTCAGGCTGCCGTCGCCGTCCACGCCCTCGCTGTCGCCGGCCCGTCCACTCGCGGGAGCGCCGTCGCCGCCGCGCCGTTCCACGCCCGTCGCCGCCGCGCAGCACCCGTCCCGTCCACGTACGGCCCGTCGGCGCCGGCGGTGAGCTACCATGCATGTATATTGTATCTATATATGTATATATGTGTATATTGTATCTATATATGTATATATATATTTTTTAATATTTGTATGTGTATGTGTATGTATATATGTGTATATATATGTATATATGTATATTATATCTATGCAAAATAGTGGGATGACTACGGTGTTACATGAGCATAGGATGCTTACCGTCCGATCTTGTAAAGAGAACACACGGTGCTTATATTGGTGCATGCGTCGTTGACTCTAGTTTATAAACGCCGTCACACCGAGAGCATGACCCAGGCTTGGTCTACCCATGTTTAATTTGCAAAGCACGGTCCATTATTTTTTGTGATGAAACCGTTTGTGGACAATGGGAAAAAGAGCCGTGACCATAGTTGTTTATTGATTCTTATATCACTCTCGCTCATAATGGATGTTTGATTTTTATCCAGGAACAGATCAAACCTGTCTCTTGTATGTTGGCCAAGCTTTAAACCACCGTGATTTAATGTTTTTATTTTGAATGAGTATGTTGTCTAAATTTTTTATTGTACAAACTACTTCATAAAAAGTTTTGGTATTTGTTTTCCAGATCTTCTGCTGAAACACGGATAAAAGGTTCACTTGTTATACGCGGGAAGAAAAAGGCGGAAACATATAGCATGGTCAAAAAAATAAAACGGGGGTTTTAGTTTTGTCTAAACAAGAAACCCACTACCACACCGTGTGTTTTTCCTGCCTTGTGGACGTAAACCAACTAGTACAAAAAGAAGGACGAAGAAGCTGGCATTGTGGAAAATAAAACTACTACTACAAAATGAAAAGATGGAGAACCGCGCTGGCGTGAATCCACCGTCCTAGCTCCTAGCTCATAAAGCTTACAGAAGGACGTGAACCAAAAAAGTGTGGCAGCCAGAGGAAGAAATTGACGAGAAAGATATAGCATCTCTCTCGGATAATTTCCACACGAGCGATCCCTCTCGTCTGCCTTGCCTTCGTAGTTGTGTCAACTTGGTGAAAAATCTCTACATCACCATCATGCGATAAAAGAAAGTACTATATTTATCTGTTTTGCATAGGAAAATGTCAGTCACAAAAGTTAACGCGTCACGATTATGGATGCTGAACTCGTTAGGTAAAGGGGTCCAAAAGAGAGCATGGTGGAAACTAGAACTTTACTGGTCCAACACTATCTTGACCTCACAAGTATTGGGCTTTACGGTATCATGGAAAGAGACATGTACAAATATAAGTGGACGAAAGACATGACCCGATTCATAGAGCGGGAGAAGACACCAGCTTCGAACTGCACCTCTTCCTTTCCTCAATTCGTCAAGTGGCACGGACAGTCTGCAACCGAGGCCAGCCACAAATTTTGAGCTGGGGATTTCACAACTACTCCCTCCGTGTCAAAATATAAGATGTTTTAGATTTATAAAAAAAATATATCTAGACTTGTTTCAGTGTGTAGATTCATTTTAAATCTGAGTAAATCTATACACTAAAAAAAATCTAGATACATTTGCTTCACAAAGCTAAAATATTTTATATTTTAAAACCGAGACGGTGATGCCGGTAAATCATATAATTTTCATGGTGAGCTCCTGAGTGAAGATTTTTGGCTCCTGAGCACCGTGCTTATGTTATTTAAAAAATCAAAAAATATATTTATGAGTTTTAAACAAGTTCAAACAAAATATCCCAATGTAGCAAATAAATTTTTCCACAAACGTGTAAAATATCAATATTAAAAAAATATTTCGAGCTACTAAAATAAAAAAAGTGCAACGGTACATGCATTTTTCAAATCCCCAAACTTTATTTTTTTTAACATTCGTTGATTTTATCATTTTTTTATGATGCCCACAATACATAATTTTGTGTTGCAATTCTGTATGCTGGTGGGATACGAGGTCGACTACATTCAAAACTATTCTTAAATATTTTCTAAAAACTTGTAAATATAATTTTTATTGTTTAAAAAATAAAGGAAGCAACGGAAATCGGGAGCAAAAGACACTTTCCGGGTAAGCTCCCCTGTACAAAGACGGGAGAAAAAAAATAATCTAGCAGGTTGAGCTGGCTTTTCCCTTCGGCATGCACTTCTATCGTGTTCACGGAGTTTCATCAGCAGTACCCCGCGGCGCAGACATTGATGGCTATAGCAAGCGATAAGGCTGCATGATTGCATCTCACCTGCCAAATCATGAAGAAACAGGACACTGCTGCTGCCAGTACTACCGTGCAGATACAGGGTCAAATCGAGCAAAACAGAGGATGGTGGCACAGAATGGCGACGCGCAGAGTGCCTTCCTGGATCTTAACTAAGCGGGGCCCGCTTCAAGCGACGAGTCATCTGAAACAGTTCAACCGACTGTTTACCATCGCACGCTCCGTCCAGGGATAGTCGAGGCCTACGAACGCTACGTCGGAAGAATGTTCGCATTGGCAATTTTGACATGACATCGTACTTGTCAATGTCTATAATGTTGTATTTATGTACTATCAACGCCGTACAAAACGGTTCATTTTACCACACGTTTATGTACTTTTTCTTTTTTTAGAAATAGTCATCCATAGATTAATACACGGATCTCCGGGAAATGCTGGACAGTGAGACAAGGTTCCACTTAGGCAACCCGGGTCTTTTTTTCAAAGGACCTCGAAACTGCAACCAATAAAACGTCCGTGGGTACAGATAACCAGCAGAGCCTTGCAAATGCAAGGAAAAGGAAATTATAGCACATCCTAGACTTTTGTGCAAAGGACCCTATAGCAGAAAAGGAAGACGCAATTCAGCCCTTGGTCCTCTCCACCGGGATTGAACCTCGGAGACACAGTCCGGCGGGCAAGATCTGAAACTCTACTCCCAGACGCCATAGAGGACAAATGGACACTAAAACTAAGCCTAAAACCTAATCTACCAAGGCTGACACCTTGCCTCCACCATCTCCAGATGAGGGCAGGGCAAGACGACTCTCAAACATGCAATCTGGGTTTGAGTCTCCTCACCCAGTATGAGTTGTCGAAGCGGGTTTCTCCCTCCCCTAGCATAGTTTTTCTTCACTATATTGCAGGGACACGCTATTTGACTACCATTCGAAGTAGTTTTACACACATCCTATTTTTTTTATAACAAACATAATTTTATCCATCATGTAAATTTTGCCTTACCCGATAAGTTATGAAGAGCATAAAAATATAGATAGGACGTAAATACTTTTTGTACATGGCGTACGGTGTAAAATACATTTTTGTTGTTGTTATGATTGTGTTTCTTGTATCACATTTTGTTGATTGGTAATATAGATGTAGTTATTTGTATTCCAAACATTATTTCTGGTGAAACACCGTAAAAAAATGTGGCAAAATAGCCCCATGTGCTAAATAGGATTTCTATTTTACTGCATCATATAATAACAAATTTCATTCAGGTTTCCAATAGTATTGTGTTAAGAGTCCTCCGATTGCGAGATACACGGGGAGTGCAAAGCCAAATTATTAGGAAATAATTAGAAAAGGAGAACGCCATTATAAAAAATTGGCACATGCTCATCGATACCAGATAAGGCAACAATAAATTTTGAACTTTATTTCCCGCCTTTGGCAATAACTAAATTATTAGATCAATGGTTCTCCACACTCTAAAACAATGGTTTCTAGATGTCGTTTATTTCACCAAACATGGAGGATCTTGGTATATGTGGAGTCTACTTATCTGGATCTTCTTTCTTATTTTTCTCTCGATTCTTGACTACATGATGGCTCGTGTGTGTCCGAACCATCTACCGCCTTCACAAGATTTAACATGTTAGAAGTGTTGGACTTGAAGTTGGCCGGTCTGAGCACGATCACTCGTACTAGTGCACATTTTCTCCCCTACAATCGCGAAATTCGTTTCCGAAATGGAAATTGTGTCAAACTTTATTTTCTACGCAATTATGGTGTTGGATCCAATTAAACGATGCATCCAATTGAACATCAAACTTTTCTCCAATAATAGTGGTCAACTAAAAACAATTACATGTCGAAATGTAGGTTAGAGTAATATGAAATCTTGGAGAAATAATGAGGCATAAAGAAAGATTGACCATTGATTAACAAGCATACTATCCCAGTCCAAAACAGAGATGAGAGGGGATAGAGAGAGCGAGATGGGAGAGGAGAGGACGTGCACATGAGCATACCTCGCTTGGCTCGGAGAGTGTAATCCAAAAATTTCACATGTATATTGGTTATGGTATGGCGAGGCAACGATCGAGCTAGAGACAGACAAAAGGGTGTATGATTCAGCATTGACTTACTATAATACTATATTATTGCACTTACGTACAAGATCAAGGGAGATCATCGGACTGTCCGTGGAAGCGCTGCACGTCCGTCTACTTAAACCATTTTCAAGTTGACTCTCTACATAGAAATCGAATTGCCATAGTTGACAAGAGTTGTTTATATCAGAAGGCCAACTATACTGCTCCATGAATAATGGAATTCCTTAAAAATGGTCGATTTTCCCAATCATCAATGTATTAACAATTTAACAGTCACCCCATAAAAAAGAACACAGCCGATGCACTCCAAGATTCCCCACCGCTGCTTAACCTCTTAATTAAGTGTCAGATGACGACCATGGACTAGCTTTGCGGTATCGATCACATTATTACATCCTGTAAGAGCAAGTATAATAGGGTACAATCAGCTGAATATAACAGATAAAATATTATAGTTTAATGATGTGGAAGAAAGATAAGAGGTATGATTGGGCATTCCGGAGGTGGGATCACCCACCTTCAGTATGCTGACGATACCCCATATCTCTGGTGTGGTTGGGCATCTAATCCCCGGAGGTGGGATCACCCACCTCCAGTATGCGGACGATACCATGATCATGGTGCAGGGATCGGAGCTTGATATCATTAACCTCAAGTTCTTGTTCATGTGCTTTGAGTCTATGTCCGGGCTCAAGATCAACTTCGACAAGAGCGAGGTTATGGTCATGGGCTTCCTCGAGGAGGAAAAGCAGCAGATCGCCGACCGCTTGAACTGCCGATTGGCGGTCTTCCCCATCACCTACTTTGGGATGCCCATGCACGACTCTTGGGTGCTGATTAGGGACCTTACCCCCATGGTCGCGAAGATTCGGTCTAAGGCGGAACCGTGGCGTGCGCGCTTAACATCCAAGGGGTCCAAGACTGTCCTGATTAACTCATGTCTATCCAGCCTCACTACGTACCAGATGAGCCTATACTTGCTCCCTGAAGGAACTCATGCTGACTTCGCTAAGGAGTTATCTAGGTTCTTTTGAATGGCCAGGGACGGGCACCAGAAGTACCATATGGTGAAATGAGCAGATATTTGTACCCCCAAAATCCTTGGGGGTTTAGGAGTCCTTGACTCTCGCCGCTTCAACGTGGCCTTATTACTCAAGTTGGTGTGACGCATTCTACAAGACGACGGCGGACTTTGGCTCCAACTCATTAAGGCCAAGTACCTCTGGGGCCGTCCCCTGATGGCGTGCGAACGCCGAGAAGGGTCCCAGTTTTGGCGATCTCTACAAGACATTAAGCACTTCATCCGCTGGGGTTCTCTCTGTCAAGCTTCATGCACTAGCCAACGCAACCAAAAGTCCGAACTGATGGAAAGGGCTAGTGCAATCCACTTATACACTTCAACACCCCCTCTCACGTGTGACGGGGAGAATTCAGCACGTGCAACCGGAAGAGAGCGACGGGTTTAGGAGTCCTTGACTCTCGCCGCTTCAACGTGGCCTTATTACTCAAGTTGGTGTGACGCATTCTACAAGACGACGGCGGACTTTGGCTCCAAATCATTAAGGCCAAGTACCTCTGGGGCCGTCCCCTGATGGCGTGCGAACGCCGAGAAGGGTCCCAGTTTTGGCGATCTCTACAAGACATTAAGCACTTCATCCGCCGGGGTTCTCTCTGTCAAGCTTCATGCACTAGCCAACGCAACCAAAAGTCCGAACTGATGGAAAGGGCTAGTGCAATCCACTTATACACTTCAACACCCCCTCTCACGTGTGACGGGGAGAAGTCAGCACGTGCAACCGGAAGAGAGCGACGGGTTTAGGAGTCCTTGACTCTCGCCGCTTCAACCTGGCCTTATTACTCAAGTTGGTGTGACGCATTCTACAAGACGACGGCGGACTTTGGCTCCAACTCATTAAGGCCAAGTACCTCTGGGGCCGTCCCCTGATGGCGTGCGAACGCCGAGAAGGGTCCCAGTTTTGGCGACCTCTACAAGACATTAAGCACTTCATCCGCTGGGGTTCTCTCTGTCAAGCTTCATGCACTAGCCAACGCAACCAAAAGTCCGAACTGATGGAAAGGGCTAGTGCAATTCACTTATACATTTCAACACCCCCTCTCACGTGTGATGGGGAGAAGTCAGCACGTGCAACCGGAAGAGAGCGACGACACGCTAAACTCACGTATGACTTAAGAGGCCTATACGTGGCCACAGAGGGGTCAACAACAATTTTAGGATAAATTGCGAAAGCCAGGACTCAAACTCGAGACCTTAGGCTCTGATACCATGTCAAGCTTCATGCACTAGCCAACGCAACCAAAAGTCCGAACTGATGGAAAGGGCTAGTGCAATCCACTTATACACTTCAACACTCTCTTTGTGGTAAGTAACGGTCAGGAGTTCCTTTTTTGGATGGACCCCTGGCTTTCGGGGATCCCTCTCCATCAGGCGTTTCCTGCGCTGTTTGCCATCTGCACAGCCCCCATGATGTTGGTTGCTGAGGCGGCTCATGAAGGACAATGGAACATCCAGTTTCGGAGGACCTTTAATGATGTTGAGGCAGCTGACTTCGTGAAACTGCGGGGCCCCTTGCCCCTTTCCCTCTCTGAGGAGAGGGATAAGGTGACATGAAGCCAGTCTCCTTCGGGAGCCTTCTCTGTTAGTTCGGCTTACAGGACCCTCTTCCAGGGCCTTGAACTGATGTGGTCTTCCCCCCTTTGGAAGGCGCCCATCCCCCGTAGTGTGCGTATCTTCCTGTGGCAGCTGCTTCGGGACCGCCTTTCCTCCGGGGTCGAGGTTTCGAAATGCAATGGTCCCGGCAACGGGCCATGTCCATTATGTGGGACACAGGAGTCGTGCACCCATATCATGTTCACGTGCCCGGCCGCTCAGTTTTTATGGAGCTTTATCCGAGAAGCTCCGGGGCTTGCTTGGCAGGCCTAAGACCTCGGTGAGTTCCTCGAGACCGAGGCAACCCGTACCGGGAGGAGGCGTCACCTCTTCTGGTTGGTGTTGGCAGCCATTACTTGGACCCTATGAAAGATTAGGAATAAGATGGTGATCGAGCAGATTTTCCCTCGTCAGGCTTCTGACTCTGTTTTTTTCTTGCTTGCCCATCTACAGCAGTGGTTCCCCCTATCCAGTCAGCGTGATCAGGAGCGTGTGCACAGCATCTTGCAGGCACTCAGGCGTCGCGGTGACTGCTAGTGTGTCGGCGGCTCCGTAGGATGAGCTACCTCCCGGCTCCTCCCTCCTGTTGGTCTTTTTCTTTTTTGGGGCTTGATGTGCTGTGATGCAGCGGACCTTTTATTTCCCTTTGACGTCTGGGCGTCGGTGACTTGTATATACTCTGGATGGTCGTTGATTTATTTATAAAGCTGGACGAAAGCCTGTTTCGAGAAAAGATAAGAGGAGAAAGAATATAAGCGGGCTGTAAGTTAACAACCGGCTCAGCATGTGCTTCTAAAAAGTTTGTAAGAGTGAAATGTAGGTCACATATTATTTGAACAGCAGTCTTCTATAGCTAACTATTATATAAATAAACTATAAAAATGCTATAGATGACATAGCATTTTTTTTATAGCCAAGTGCAGGCTATATTATTAAACGTACACCCGCGATTAATTACCATCCGTGATCGCGGACCACTGGAGGCGTTAGTGGACGGACGGGACCAGCTGGTGCTAGCCGATGCCGCCACGCATGTTGAGCTGCAAGAGAAGCACGATGAGCACGTGCGGCGGCTCGGAGTCGGAGTGGAGGTCACGACGGACGGACGGACGGACGGACGGCCATGGATACGTCGTCCTTTCCGCGACGTGTACGGGCTGGATCGGTGTCGGCCAGTATATTCCCTCGCGTCCCATCGAACAGGTGAGGTGAGCACGGGTGGTTCACCTGTTCTTTTTCTGATATGTATGTATGTATGTATATACTTCGATGGAAGGAAGGTACACAACAGCCTGTTACGCCGATTAGTTGGCATACAGTGACAGTGAGCTAGTTGTGTTACCAGCCGGTGGTTCCTATGTCCTTCAGGCCGTTCATTTGAAATATATTTTGCGTCGTGGGTGTCCATGTATTATGCAAGGCTTATTATGGAGGTGTCACCAGAACTACGTACTCCAGTCGAAATTGAAACCGAAGCAGGCTGGAAATTTCGTACTGGAGCCAAATTGACCAACCGCCCCAGCAGCCTGTGTGTGTGTGGCTGCAGAACCGGCCGTGCTACTGCTGTCAAATGGGCCGAGAAGACGACGACGACCCTTGCCAAGATAAAGCCAAAGCAAATACTGAGCGTGATTAATTGGTGATTACTCATTACGCAGCTGTCCATTTCAGCCGTATCTGTCCATACGCAGGGTCACTAAAGACTGGCTGAAAAAGGGTAAAACATGTGTGTCTGACTCTACAATCAAAGGGGTAAAAAATATGAGGTGGGCGGTAAAAATCTGGGAAACCTTTTGCTTTTTCTCCAGCTTTTTTGCACCGGTTCTGTTCCGGCCGTGTGAAATCGGCAGGGCCTGTGTCGCGCGTCCTTTTGCGCGAGGTGAGCGTGCGTGTGACGCCACACACAGCCTGGGGGGATGTGGGGCCGGCTAGTGGGGTAGCACACGTGGCCCCCGCCCATAAGGCAGCACGTGGTCGTGCTTCAACCTCCTCGCGGCGGCGGCTACGGATCCAAAGGCCGTCAAAGTTAACCAGATTTGATGAGGAGATTGACTCCCTGCCCATTTTGCCCTCCGTAACACGAGACCCTGGTACCGCTGTTGATCCTATGCGGATTGTGTGGCTGCAACCATCCCATCAAACTGTGCGTCTGTTGCTAAATAAAACAACAAAGTCAAATAAATTCTAACAATCCACAATATGCGCCGTTGTAAATTTTGCTTATCTTCCAACTTTTTGTATCCGCCTTTCTTTCTCTCACCTCTCTCGCTCGTCGAGGGTCGCTTTCATCGCCCCAACTCCTTTTCACCACTCTTCCGATGGCTCTGCTGGTCCAAGAAGGAAGGAAGGGGGGGGGGGGGGGGGGTGTGTGTCAAATATCTCTTATAGATTGGCGTAACTCTATCTCTAGTTTGAAGTCTCATGTGGTGTATGGCTCTATGTCGTGGAGGGAGTTCTTGCTAGCACCATAACGTTATGCTAGGAGATCGTCGGAGCAATTCCTCGGCCAGCCACCATGGTGGTGGATCCATAAGGGAAAAGGTGATAGTGAGCCCTTTCTTCAATAAGCTCCTTGGAGCTCTGGGTGTTGTGATCCTTTCCAGATTGGCCCTCGTATTCAAGAGACTTGAGATTGTGAACTTATACTTACAATGACAAGAATTTACAGGTGACTAAAATTGAGTAGCATGAGGTGTGGCCCTCGTATTCAAGGGACTTGGGATTGTCAACTTATACTTCGTTAAGCATATACTCCATCTTTGTTCACTTTAACCTTAATCACTTCAAGATGCTTATAATAGGGCAATGAGGGCTGAAAGCTAACAAGTACCATAATTTTTGGAAGCTCTTTTTGAAACTTTAAATCTATGCTTCCTTTACAAAAAGGCCTTTCTTCCACCATTACTTGAGTCTCCACCTTCTACCTTTAGGCACCATTAAGAGAGCATAGTTGTCATTCTGTGTACACTGTTCCAAAGCTTATTGATTGATGCATATTGTGATATTACTTGTTCTTGTGCTATTTGTTTTTAGTCACCCTTGTGAACTTTGAAGGTGTCATATGCATCTATATTGCTACTCTATGAGGGACAAGCTGATTGCCACTATGCTATGTTTTCCGTATGTGAAACAAACAAACGTTTTTCAATGCATGTTATTCATGATCTTTGTTTGTAGCTTGTCATGTTGCATGCATAGTTACTATGTCCTATTGTTAGAACTCCATCTTTCATGCACATGTTTAGAGTTTTTTTATCCTAGCTTTCAATGCTTGCAAATGGTTGGATCTTTATTGTGAGGGTGCATGTCACCTTAAAAATTATTATTTTTATCACTTACCTACTCGAGGACGAGTAGGAGTTAAGTTTGGGGATGCTTGATACGTCGGAAACGTATCTATAATTTTTGATGTTCCATGCTTGTTAGTATCTATTTTGCTTTGCTTTGTCTACACTTTGAGATGCTTTTTACATGTTTTCTGGTACTAACCTATTAACAAGTTGCCACAGTGCCAGTTGCCTGTTTTCTGTTTTTTTGGTTTCAGAAAAGTTAGTAAAGAAATATTCTTGGAATTGGACGGGACAAACGTCAAAGTCAATAACTTTCCGTGGGGAACAAGAATCCAGAAGACGAGACGGAGACGCAAGCCAGGGCGCCTAGACCCCCCTAGGCACGGGTAGGCCCTGCACCGCGCCTGGGTAGGGTTTGGGGCCTCTGGCCGCCTCCTCGGCCTACCCCTTCGCCTAAAAGAAGCCCCCGATGCAGAAACCCTAAGCACCCGATCAAATCTCCACGAAACCGTTTGTAGCCGCCGCCACCATCGTCCCTAGAATGGGGGGGTCTAAAGTTCTTCCCTTCACCCTGCCGGAGTGGAGATCATCCCGGAGGCCTTCTCTTCGGTATGATGCGTGAGTAGTTCCACCTTGGACTATGGGTCCATGTAGTAGCTAGATGGTTGTATCTCCTCCTTGTGCTTTCATGTATAGATCTTGTGAGCTCCGTTCATGATCAAGATCTAATCTATTTGTAATCATGCATGTTGTGTTTGCGGAGATATCTCCGATGGATATTGAGATTATTATGTTGGTTTGATTAATGGTTTTGTCTTTATGATCTATCATGTCTGTGTTGTTTGTGATCTTGCATGCTCTCCGTTGTTAGTAGCTATCTTGGCCAAGTAGTTGCTAGTGACTCCAAGAGGGAGTATTTATGCTCGAAAGTGGGTTCATGCCTCTAGTTTCCAAGGGAAGTGACAATAATCTCTTAGGTTGTAGATGTGTTGTTGCTACTAGGGAGAAAACAATGGTCTCTTGTTCATGGAACATGTGGACTGTTTACCTTACACACTTTGCTTAAAGAAGTTGTTTGTAGCTTGCATCTTAATACTGGAGGGGGTTCGGACGATAACCTGAAGGTGGACTTCTAGTCATAGATGCAGTTGGATGGCGGTCTATGTATATTGTTGTATTGACCAATCGAATCTCATAGGATCTTTCTAACTAGTAATTACACTGGTATGCCTTGCCCGGTTCCTGTCAATTGCCCTACTGTAATTTGTTTACCCTTCATGCCATGTTGTTTATCTAAGGAGAGCACCTCTAGTGAACTATGGACCCCGGTCCAATCTTTACCATTGATACATCTTCCACTGTTACTTGTTTACTTGCTGCAAACCATTACCTTCCACACCATACGTTTAATCCTTTGTTACAACAAACCGGTGAGCTTGACAACCTCACTGATTCGTTGGGGCAAAGTCTTGAGTTTTTGTTGTGCAGGTCTCCACATTGCTAGTAACACCTGTGTGACGTTTCCTTCCTCCTTCTGGTTCGATAACCTCGGTTTCAACTGAGGGAAGACTTGCTGCTGTGCTCATCACACCTTGCTCTTGGGGTTTCCAACGAAGTCCTCTATGTAAGACAACAAGTTTTCTGGCTCTGTTGCCAGGGAACGAAGAAGAAGAGACTCCCACGTCGATGAGGGCTATCAACAAGTTTTCTGGCACCGTTGTCGGGGAGGCTAAGGACACCTTCACAAGGGGAGTCCTCCACTTCCTTTCTCTTTACTTTGTTTTTAGTTTGCTTAGTTTCTTTTGCTTGGTTTTGTTTGCCTCTTTTCAAAAACTACAAAAAATAGTTTATTTTGGTTTGCTTTCTTTATTCAAAAACACAAAAAATTAGTTCCTACTCTAGTTGGTGGTTTGTTATTGCCTTGCTTGGTCATGCTTTCTATCAATGGATGGTTTCTTTGAAACTAGTTCTAATTGGCAAGGTGGGTTCACGGAAGAACAAAAGTATTATTATAAGGAACACCGTTTTTCACAAAAAGTGAAACACTTATGGGAACAAATTGATAAGTTGAATACTATTGCTAGAGACGTGTGCTCTACTTATAATGTTACTTATTGCTTTGATAAAGCTTGTTGTTGTAGGAGGTATAAACACCTGCCTTTTCAATGTGAGTATAATGATAATGTTACCATATCTTCTTATGTTAAAGGAAATTATGATTTTGATGATGTGGAACAACCTGAAGAATTTATTGCCTTCAAGGGTGCATTTGAACTTGCCAGTTTGCTTGAAAATACTGATGACGCACCTTATAAACATGAGGTTTTTGAGATATTTACATTTTGCTTTGATAATTATAAGGAATAAAATGGCTATATTCTTGAATATTTTAATAGGTGTTTTCCACATTTGGAAGAGATTAATGCCTTGCAGGAGCCTATATAAGAAGAAATTGCTGAAACTGAAAGCTCATTAGATGAAAAAGAGGAGGAGAGTGATGGTCAAGAGGAGGAAGAATGCATCTACCCATGTATACCTTCTAATGAGAGTAACTCTTTATCCCTTACATTATTTGATTGTCCCCCATGCTTACCAAAGGAGGATGAATGTTGTGTTCATGTGGATCCTTTTGAAATATCTACTCTGGGTAAAACCTGTGAAGGTTTTAATCCCACTATTTTTGATCTTGATAGAAATTATGTGTTTGTAGCTCATGAAAAGCCTGCTTTATGTGATAGTTATATTGTTGAGTTTATTCATGAGGCTACTGAAAATTATTATGAGAGAGGAAAATATGGTTATAGAAGTTTTTATGGTACTGAAACACCTCTCTATATGCTGAAAGTTTTGAAGTTACTCTTGTTTTATCTTCCTATGCATGTCACTTTGTTCTTTGAGAATTTATTTTCTTACAAGATTCCTATGCATAGGAGGTGGTTTAGATTTAAATGTGTTTTGAATTTGCTTATTGATGCTCTCTTTGACTTCAATTCATAATTCTTATGTGAGCATCTTCTCAAGCTATCAAGCCTAACTTAAAGGCGTTAAAGAAAAATACTTGTTGGGAGATAACCCAAGATTTTCCTTTAGTCTTGGAAGTTATTACTTCAGTAATGACCTCTCCTTGTCCTTTTTGTTTTCTTTTTGTGCCAAGAATGACCTCTAATAAGAGGAAAGTAAGATTTGGGGAGTTGTTGTCCCGAAACAGATTTCTATCCTCCACCATAAATATTGGTGAGGAGTATCTGTAACTCTGATTGAGCTCAAAATTTATGAATAAATCCCCCAGTATGTTATCTAACTTTCGTTAGTTCAACACTTTTTTATTTGAGCAACATAAGATGTTCGAAAAAATCGGTTTCTACCTGTTGGTCCGTTTTGACAGATTTCTGCCATTATTTGCATTTGCTTCTTATTGATTCCTTTTTGGGTTATTTTGGGAAATTGAGCTTTTTGAAGGAGTTACTACAGTATCTTGTGTTTTTAGTGAAAAGCCTTGCTGATCCAAATCTTTGCCAGGGGTCTAATATCTTTTGAATACACTAATGTTGCTAATGAAGATTGTGTGAAGTTTTGTATGAAGGAAAAATTTCAGGTGTAGAGAGTGAATGATGCAATGAGATGAACAATGGACAAAATATCAAGCTTGGGGATGCCACCATGGTGTCACCCCAATAAATATTCAAGAGGTACAAGCGTAAAATCTTGGGCATCCCCTTCTTCATCAATAAAAAAGCTCAGGTCTGTCTAGACAGTTCGTTTTTATTGTTTCATGCACAGTTGTGTTGTTCTTGGAGAGTCTTATTTTTTGTTTACTTTGCTTAGGTTGTTTAGTTTGCTTGAATAAAGTAGTTTGGACCCCCTTTCTCGTTATTTTGTTTTGCAAATAAGTTTCTTGGTGTTGGAAAGGAGTAGTAAGTTCTTGCTTGAAGTGCAAGAGGAGATTGCATTGACTGTGACTTAGACTTTAGCATGACATGCTAGGTGTTGTTTTGACCTTATGCTTAGTGATTATTGTTGTAGCATGTATTGTTCCAAACAATTGGGATTTCTTAATGTGCCTTGAAGAAAGTATGCGTTGTTTTAGCATGCAAAAAGCATAGTATTGTGGTATTCTCCTTTGATGCTTTGTTTGGGTTGACTTGGCTCATGCTCACACCATGTTATGACTATGACAAGTCACCATTAGCCTCTATGATCATTTAGTCCTTGACTTGTAGTACTACTCTATTCTTTGATTAGTAATGCTTTGTTGCACTGCATGATTATGGCCATTATTGCTCTCTTAGTTGGTTGCTCCCAGTCTTTTGCTAACCTCCACTTATATGAGTAATCTCTACTCATGCTTACAACTCTCAAGAAACCAAGTTATTCCAAAGTGTCCACTATAAACTCCTATGCATGGTGTGCTACACCATTCCAAGTATATTCTTGTCTTCAGCTACCTTCCAATTAAAAACTATTTTGTTATGTGAAAACTTAGTGATTAAAGACCTCACAAACTTAATGGCACACTTCATATTCTTTTCCCCTAATAAACTTGAACCATTTTCTCATATATGTTGTATATGCTTGCACTTATACGTTGGAATTAGCAGAACCGTGCTTTCACGGGGAACGTTTTCAACATTGCACTTGTACTTTGTACTTAGTTGATATCATGCTCTTTTGTCTATGGATGTCACCGGTGTGAAATAAAGAGGAAACTTGTAAGCCCATGGAGTTTGTATCTTGTGTTAGAGAAACGCCTGGGCCGCTAGCCTAAGCCATGCCTAATCATGGTGGAAACTTGCAGCATCACCATAGTGACATCTATGAAGCATTCTTCTTATAAAAAAGAGACACGTTGAGAAAAGAGGAAAGAGAGAAAAAAGCACCATATTACCATGGTACATAAGAAGATTGCTGAGATGTTCATTGTTTGCTTGCCTTGTCATTTTGGTTACGGGATAGCTCCTGTACCATGTGCAAGGGGTACCCCGTTGGTGGTTCTCAATGATATGCAAATACTTACAATGACAAGAACTTACAAGTGACTAAAGTTGAGTAGCATGAGGTGTGGCCCTCGTATTCAAGGGACTTGAGATTGTCAACTTATACTTCGTTAAGCATATACTCCATCTTTGTTCACTTTAACCTTAATAACTTCAAGATTCTTATGATAGGGGCAATGAGGGCTGAAAGCTAACAAGTACCATAATTTTTGGAAGCTCTTTTTGAAACTTGAAATCTATATGATTCCTTTACAAAAAGGCCTTTCTTCCACCATTACTTGAGTCTCCACCTTCTACCTTTAGGCACCATTAAGAGAGCATAGTTGTCATTCTGTGTGCACTGTTCCAAAGCTTATTGATTGATACATATTGTGATATTACTTGTTCTTGTTCTATTTGTTTCTAGTCACCCTTGTGAACTTTGAAGGTGTCATATGCATCTATATTGCTACTCTATGAGGGACAAGCTGATTGCCACTATGCTATGTTTTCTCTATGTGAACCAAACAAACATTTTTCAATGCATGTTATTCATGATCTTTGTTTATAGCTTGTCATGTTGCATGCATAGTTACTATTGTTGGAGATATGCCCAAGAGGCAATAATAAAGTGGTTATTATCATATTTTCATACTTATGATAAATGTTTACATACCATGCTATAATTGTATTAACAGGAAACATTAATACTTGTGTGATTTGTAAACATAAAAGAGTCCCTAGTAAAGCCTCTTGTTAAACTAGCTTGTTGGTTAATATATGATCATGGTTTCCTGATCATGAACATAGAGATGTTATTAACAACGGGGTCATATCATTAGGAGAATGATGTGATGGATATACTCCTATAGTTAAGCGTAGCATAAAGATCAAGTCATTTAATATAGTTCATTTGCTATAAGCTTTCTGATACATAATAACCTAATTCCTTCGACCATGAGATCATGTTAATCACCATCACCGGAAGGATGCTTTGATGACATCAAACACCACACCGTAACTGGGTGGCTATAAAGATGGCATTGAGTGTTCGGAAAGTATGGGTTGAGGCTCATGGATCAAGAGTGGGATTTGTCCATCCATATGACGGATAGATATACTCCGGGCCCTCTCGGTGGAATGTCATCCAATTAGATTGCAAGCATGTGACTGGCTCACAAGGGATCACATATCACGGGAACGAGAAAAGAGTTCTTATCGGTAACGAGGTTGAACTAGGTATGCAGAGATACCGACGATCAAAACCTCGGATAAGTAAACTATCATGAGACAAAGGGAAATTGGTATCGTATGTAAGTGGTTCATTCAATCGCAAAGTAATCGTAGAAATATGTGGGAGCCATATGAATTTCCAGATTCCTCTATTAGTTATTGATCGGAGAAGTGTCTCGATCATGTCCGTATAATTCACGAACCGTAGGGAGACACACTTAAGGATTCGATGTTGTTGAGTAGTTATGGAATGATGAGTAAGAGACCGAATGTTGTTCGGAGTCTCGGATGAGATCCGGTATATCACGAGGAGATCCGGAATGGTCCGGAGAATAAGATTCATATAAGGAAAGTCCTGTTTCGGAGTTGGGGAATGGTTCCGGTGTTTTCATCGGGAATGTTCTAGAAGGTTCCGGAATGTCCGGCACTCCGGAGGGGAAGGGTACATGAATGTGTCATAACAAGTTGGAATGATTGCATCATGTACTAAGTGTCATCGCTGAACAAAATAAAGGGTTTAATCAAATCCTAGTTTGAAAAGTCAAACGCCAATTTGAAAAGTCAAACGGCTATTTTGGAAAGTGGAGGGGAAGTGGAAACCGAGTTGGGGAGGAGTCCCTCCTCCACCGCCGGCCCACTTTGGATCCGAGTTGGGGAGGGATTCCCCTCCCCTTGGCCGGCGCCGCCCTCCTATAAGAGGAGGGGCAGGGCTCCCCTCCTAGCACACAAGATTGCCCCCTCAAAACCTAACCCTAGCCGCCGCCGCCCACCATAGCCGCCGCCTAGGGTTTCTCCCCTAGCCGCCGACTTGGGCACCTCCAAGCCCTATCCGCCGGCCCTAGCACCTCTTCCTCGGTGTGTCTAAACCCTAGATCACCGAGGGCTATCTCATAGTCCACCATACTCGCTCCGGCTTAAGGCGAAGCCCTGCGAGATCTCCCCTCTACTTCCGGTACCACGCCGTCGTGCTGCCGGAATCGCGAGGAGAGTGCTACAACCTCCGCTGCCTGCTGGAACAAGGGAGAGGAAGGTCTTCATCGAGTACCGAACGTGTGACCGACTGCGGAAGCGCTGCCGGAACACAGCGCCGGAAGGATCGTCTACGCGATCTTGAGATCGGCAAGTGTACGACTACATCACCCACGAGAATCTGCTCTCGTTAACCGCTTTGGAATCTTCGAGGGTGAGTTCCTCTATCGACTCGTTGCTACAATCTAGTAGATAGGTCTTGGCTTGTTTGTTTGTATGCGGTAGAAATTTTTTGTTTTCCATGCTACGAACCCCTACAGTGGTATCAGAGCCGTGTCTATATGTAGATCTGTTGCACGAGTAGAACACAACGGTCATTGTGGGCGTTGATGCTTTTATTGTTGATTGCTTCTTGTGTACTTTGCATCTTGCGGGATGTTGGGATGAAGCGGTCCGGGCTAACCTTACATGACATCGTTCATGAGACTTGCTCCACGCTTGACATGCAACTTGTATTGCATAAGTGGCTTTGCGGGTGCGTGTTTCTCCCAACATAGTTAAGATTCAATTTACAACGGGTGATTAACAATGCTAGTATCAATGTTGTGGTTCTTGTTCGTAAGTTAGAACGACACTTATTGAAAGCCCCAAACCACGTAAAACATGCAAAGAAAGTAGAGGCGTCTAACTTTGTTTTACAGGGGTGTGCTGTGATGTGATATGGCCATGATTGTGATTATATTTGATGTATGCAATGTTCCTTATTGTAAGTTGGCAACCGACAGGAGCCATATGGTTGTCTTTAAATTCTGTTAAGACCCGCGTGTCTATTCAAAGTAGTGTAATAGTTGAAGCTGGTGGATGACAACCATGGAGCGGCGTTATTGACCTTGATGCAATGCCGGTGATGATGATGGATATAATGTTCGTGCTTGAAGATGGAGATCGGAAGCACAAGAAGAAAGGCCATATCATATCACATATTATGAATTGTATGTGATGTTAATCCTTTTATGCATCTTGTATTGCTTAGTTCACTACGGTAGCATTATAAGATGATCCCTCAAGCACACAATTTCAAGTTTTAAAGTGTTCATCCTTAGTAAGCACCGTTGCTAAAGCTCGTTGTTTTGAAGCACCACGTGATGATCGGGTGTGTTAGATTCTGCGAGTGTATACAACGTGAGCAAGCCAGATTTGCTCATGCGGAAGCTAAGGTTTGATCTTGACGAGCCTAGCATGTACAGACATGGTCTCGGAACACGGATCACCGAAAGGTAAAGCATGAGTCATATAGTAGATATGACGAACATGTTGATTGTTCGCCATTGAAGCTACATCAACTCTCGTGATGATCGGTTTTGATGTGGTGGATTTGGTTCGTGTGATCACTAAAACAATGTGAGGGATATTGTTTTGAGTGGGAGTTTAATGGCAATATGATTAAAAGTTGAACACTATTTATCATAAATTAAATCAAAGTGAATTTGCATAATTGTTGTAGTCATTGGCATCTGTTTACCACCTTGCGCTTAGTTATAATTGAGATGATAGAACTATAGAATTCTGGTTAGTTACTTTACGAACTAGTATCGTATTGTTTTGAAGTGTTAATCTAAAGTTTAAAAGTCCTATTGCAAACTTTCAGTAAGTTCCGGTTACTCCATGAAGTTTAATAATTAGTATTAAAACAAGAGTGACAATTCCAAGAGTTAGTGTATGAGTATCATGTTTGTCTCCATGATTCTTGATATTCAAAGGATTGTCTTAATATCAAGGTTATCTAGGATCTGAAAGAGTTGTTTCAGAAACCATGATGTGTGGAAGATATTGTGATATCTGAAATGAAGTTTTGGTTACAACATGATAGTGTATAATATGGCAAAAGTCATGTTCTCATATTTGATGAGAATTTGCAAAAGGTTGGAGACACTAGTTGTCCTAATCCACCAAAAGGTTTTGGAGAACAACATTATACTCACGATTCATCTTTATAAGCTAAAAGTAGCTTAATCATGAATAATTCCATGATAAGGGTGAATATTTGATGTTGGTAAAATATTTACCACACCAAGAGATTACTAAAGAATGGAATTTGAAAGCATACCAAACATTTGATGATGGTGATCTACTTCAAAGTGAAAGTCCAAAGACATTGGTATTTAATTATACACGCTTTGGACTATGTGTCATATGTATGACTCCACTATTGATGTTGATAGATTCTTTCAAAAGAGAATACTGAAAGAGAATCTCATAAATATATAGCAGAAAAGAAAAGACTAGAATTGTTCAGTTTAAGTATATAGATGATATACATGTTATGGATATATTCTTTGCTTATTAAACAATGTGGTTCTTAAGTATTTGATACCGAATTTGTTGGTGTGAATCGTCATACGAAACAACACAATTCATGAACTACAATGGCCTAAGTAACTAGCAAAAGAATATGTGATGATGTTCATCGAGACCAAATAAAGGGTTATTGTGTTGATCGTTAAACGTCAAAGCTTGCCTTCAAGATTTGTTTTATCAGGTATTATGAGAACAAAAGGGTTGTTCAAATAATTGTCGTAATCCATAAAAGATGGATGATTCACAAATCTAGTTGGAGAAATCACATCCATAAAACTAGTGCTAAAAATGTCGAAGACAAATTGATTGAAAGATCACTTAGGAAGTGACATCGCCGTTTAAAATTATATTTGAAAGAAAACATGAAGAAACTCCATGTGGATGGAATTTTGGAGTCTTTTTGATTTTTGATCAAATGACGCTTATGAAACTTTCCTAGAGATAATTAAAACTTCGTTCATAGGCCAAAAGGGAACGAATGACTAGCTTATTGGAACTTGTACATATTGTTGTATGAAGTCCATTATGTATAGTCAAGAGCGATAGATTTCAACTTCATATGCTTTCTCCGAAAATTTGAGTGAATATATGAATATTTACTTAATAAGGATGAAGTATGAAACGTTTGAAAAGTTCAAAGACTTTCAAGATGAAGTGCAAAATCATTATAACAAGAATATAAATAGTTTATGATAAGATCATAAAGGAAGATATTTGAGTTACAAGTTTAGTATAATACCTAAGATTTAAGGAATCGTTCCGTAAATTTGCATGTCCAGAAACACCATAAGAGTATGGAGCGTTCGAGATATGTAATTAAACCTTGTTTGACATGGTAAGATCGAAGGTGTAATTCATAAAACTGCCATTATATTTTAAAGATTAAAAGCTTTAGAGACTACCGTTTTTCCACTGAAAAGAGCTCCATCATAATCCGTTGAAATAACACCATATAAAGTTATGGTTTGGGATAAAACCCAAGTTGTCCTTTCTTAAACAATGGCATGCTATGCATAAGAAAGATGTTTGCAACCAAAGTCGGATGAACCTGTCTTTGTATGTTATTTCGAATAACTGTTCCTCCATAACATCGGAGACAAAAGTGTTTGTCACTTAGAACGTCAAGTTTCTTTGAGAAGGAATTTTTCGTGAAAAGATAAGTGGGAGGACAATAGAACTTTGATAAGGTTAAAAGAACCTTAGCTATATGTGCAAAGTTGCGCAGCGCCGAAAAGTGTTCCGGAGGCAGCAACAATGCTCATGGCTCACGTGCCTCAAAGGTTGTGGTTACGAAGGTCAAAGTTTCTATTGAACCAAGTAGGTCGAGTAAACAATCAAATACCAAGATTTGAGGGTTAAATCATTATTTAAGAATAATGAACGTACTACATGCAAAGAAGCGATGATGGGCCCTAACTCCGTCTAATGGCTTGAAGCCATAAAATCCGTGATAGTTCCATATACGAGAGATTAAGTTTTGAACTTGAAAGACCCTCTGGAAAGGTACAAAACCTTACAGTCATATTTGGATCTATAAAGAAATAGACATGGATGTTTCACATCTATGAAATGGTCGACATGTTGGGAAAGAGTTCACAACAATGTTCAAAGGTTGACTATGACAAGATTTGATCTTTCATAGTGATATTTAGTCTAGACAGATTAATGTAGCAACCACGACATATAATTTTGTTATGTGTTGAATAAACAAAACAAGTTCTTCTAATAGAATGATTACCAAGGACGTGTGCATGACACGGTCCAAAGGGTTTTGTTAATTCAAAGGATGCTAAAAGCATATGCAAACTTCAATGGTTGAAGTGTGCATCGCGGAGTTGGAATCTTCACTATGATGAAACTGTTAAAAGAGTTTAAATTCATCAGAGACAATGAAGATGCTTGCATTTGCAAGAAATTAAGTGGGAGCGCTAAGACATGTTTCTAAAACATTATGTGGAAGAAATATTGTTGATTAGAAATGATGTATATTTTCTTAACACATATTAAGAATTTCATCCTGATGAAAGACTTAGGCAAAACCCAAATATTTGGCATCAATAGACGCTAATATGGTTGTGCCGAAAGTACATAGATGATATATTGAATGAGTTCAATATAGAAACTACGAGAAAGGTTCTTGTCGCACAGAAAGGATTGAATAAGTTCAATATTGATGATATATTCAAGTGTATTGACACTTGGTAAGTGAAACAAAGATTCAAGTATAGATTGTGTTATCGCCATATTTTGGCCAAAGAAGGAGATGGGCCGTGATCAAAATGGGCTTGGAAGATGCATATATTCAACGTGTTGTTGGATCGGCCTAGTGCGTGGATTTGGGCTAAACTGCCCGTGTATCTTGTATCATAGTAGGTTTCGTTTCAGTTTAGGTTCCGTTTCAGTTTAGGTAAAGATAGAGTTGTAGAGTTATTCCAAAAGTAGAGAGTCTCCGGACTATAAATATGTACCTAAGGTTATCAAGAAAAGGAGGACAATCACGTTCACAACAAACACAATCTCGGCGCATCGCCACCCCTTGTTTCTAGGGTTTTTCTCTGGTAAGTGCCATGCTGCCTAGATCGCATCTTGCGATCTAGGCAGTATTTACTTATGCGTTGTTTGGTGTTACTCGTACTGAAGCCTTGTTGATGGCGAGTAGTACTATTATCATAGATTTGTGTAGGCTAGCAACAGTACTTTTCGCTATGATTGTTTAGTTTTGCTGCCTCTAGCTATCTCGCCGCCTTTACACCTTTTCCCGGGTGTAAGGGTGGCATCTTGCTTGATCTTTATTTAAGTCGATTTGATCTGTTATAGTTGTGCCTTGTTCTCCAAGGTTTAGTTTGATATCTACATGATCAGGCCTTGCAAACGGGTTGAACGATCCAGTGATATGTAAGATATGGTTTACCAATCCAAGAGGAGTTGTTCCGGGAATTGACTTTATGTTGGTTTTTAGGCCTTCTCTAGGGTTAGTTTTCCATCATCTTTTATATCTACCAGGCTCAATTACGTGTAGGACGTTCCAATTATGCAGTGAAAACGTTAAACTATCGTAGATCGATTTAACTTGTATTGATGAAGCAAAACCCCATGTTATCATAGATCTAATGCAGAACCATGGGTTAATCGGCTCTAGGAGCCGATTCACAGGGAAACCTGGGAGCCGGTCACGGCTCGAATTTTACGTATACTTGTTTACCATGCAGGAAACCAATCGGAGCAATCCATCGCCTTCCTGATCAGGTATAGGTCAGGTGGCACGCCCTCGAACCAAGCCAGGACGTGTGCCGGAGTTTTGCGGGCCGTTGCCCGAGGGACCAGGGCCCACCAGCAGTTCTGGGAGCCTCCCGGCTCTTCGTGTTGCTCGTCGCTGCTCGCCGGTGAGTTTTGGCAGGCAACACATTCTGGCACGCCCGGTGGGACCTTCAACAACGTCTACATCAACATCCGACGCTGCGATGGAGAGAAGACCAGTCACGTACGACGAGCTGCCTGAAGAGCACAAGGCGAAGTATGATGAGATCAGAAATCTCTTCGAAGCCGATGTCATCGGCTCTTTCGAGAGGACCCGTAAGCATGGCATCAAGTGGAGAGGGTTCTCCGCCGAGGGTTCTCTTGATGAGGTGGATCTGTCTGTTCCTTCGGAGGAACGTACCAGAGCTCTGCGACAGGAAGTCAACTACATGGTGGCTCATTCTCTGCACCGCCATTCGGAGAGCTTGGTGAACGCTTTCGAACGGGTCGCGGTTCGCGTAGTTCAGGAGATCATGAAACATCAGTATTCTCCGACGGGGCCTACTCTGGGGACTCACCAGGGAGAAAGACCGCTCCAGACCAGGCCACAGCTGCCATTCACACTTGCAGCTCCAGAGCCGCCAGGAGCAGCGGCTTATGTCGTCTACAAGGCTGGAGGCGACCCAGGCGATTGCCAATTCCTGTTTGAGCCACCTAAGGAAATCCCACACGTATACATATGCACCTACGTGCCGGACTGCAATAACCTGACACGCACCAAACAGATTGCAACCGCAGGAGTTTCTGCGGCAGAGGTTCCTGGGGCAGTATCTTCAGGGGCAGGCGTGTCTGGAGCAGCGATGTCTGGGATGGACGCTGACAAACAGGCGTGGCTAGCCAAGTATGCCACTGGAACAAGTCATGAGAATCTAGCCCCTGCAGCTCAAACAGTGGAGCAAATCGGTACCATCCTGAGGGACCAGTTCGGCTTCGTGCCGAAGAGAAGGACGATCGGCTATTCAAAGCCGTACCCCAACGAGTTTGATCTGATTCCGCTGCCACCCAAGTATCGGCTCCCTGAGTTCTCAAGGTTCAGCGGGTCAGAAGGGTCAAGCTCGATCGAGCACATAAGCCGATACCTGGCACAGCTAGGCATGATTTCGGCATCGGATCAGATGCGCGTAAGATTTTTTGCGCAATCTCTGACAGGACCAGCCTTTGGGTGGTACACCTCGCTGCCACCTGATTCAATTCATACCTGGAAGCAACTAGAAGAGCAGTTCCACATCCAGTACCATTCAGAGGCTACTGAGGCTGGCATTGCAGACCTGGCGCAGGTGCGGCAGAAGCGGGGAGAAACTGTAGCCGAATACATCCAGCGCTTCAGGACCGTCAAGAACCGATGTTACTCAGCTCGTTTAACTGAGAAGGAAGCAGTCGAGCTGGCAGTGTTGGGTCTCTTAGCACCCATCAAGGATCTGGCTTTCCAAGTGGAGTACAACTCATTGGCGCACATGGCCCAGAAACTGACGATGTATGAACAGCGCCACCCTGAGTTGTACCAAGACAAATTCAAACGACCGATAGGCCTGGTCGATGCAGAAGAAGATGATCCTACACAAGACCAGGAAGTGGCCGTAGCCGAATGGGCGCGAGGGGCAGATCCTGTGTCCTGCAAATGGGTGAAACAGCAAGGGCCTGCAAAAGGGTTCGACTTCGATGTGAGCAAAGCCGAGCAGATATTCGATTTACTGCTGAAGGAGAAACAGCTGAGGTTACCCGAAGGCCACAAAATCCCTACGGCTCAGGAAATGCACGGGAGACCATACTGCAAATGGCATCATTCGTTCACCCACACCACCAATGATTGCAAAGAGCTACGTCGCCAAATCCAAACGGCGATAGAACAAGGCCGTCTGATCCTTGGGCAGGTCGCCATGAAAGTGGACACAAACCCATTTCCCGGTGTCAACATGGTAGAGCTCAGTCGCTCCGCGAGGCGTCAGTTGGATTTCTCGTTCGGCGTTAATATGGCAGGGTCTGGGTACCACCATGACTACAAGGAGGAGGGTGGTCGCTCTCGGGGCAAAGAAAGAGAGAAGGCCAGTCCACGCGACCGGCCCAGCCATAATGACAGGCGGTACCTAACAGAGGAACAAGTGAGGAGAGTGCGATATCAGAAGCCACATTCCACGCATCTCCTTAACAAGTATGAGCGTCAGTATGACCAACGCCTCCGGCGCGACAGAAACGACGAAGGATATGAGCACCTCGCTAGGGGACCGTCAAAAGAAAAGGAAGGCGTAGACAAACATTGGGATTGTCCTTTCTTCAAGTATTGCTGGGACGCGGGAATGAGCTGATTGCCTACAGTCGACAACTGCCCGGAATGTGGTCAGCAGAGGCAGGACACGGAGCCAGTTTCGGTGTTCCAACGTCTAGGGCCCCTCCCACCTCAGAGCCGTTACAAGGAATCCGCTCGAGCAAACGTCCTCGGGAAGCCAAGGGACGACAAAGAAGAAGACAGGTATCACCGTCCAAGGTGGTGTCCCGATGGACTCAGACACACCCAAAAGCGCAGAGTGCAGCGGCTACGTAACTTGGAGGAAGCCGAAGCTCAGTATCTCCACGCTTTAAAGAAAGCACGGCCTGATCTGGCCGTCAAAGTGAGGCAGACTTTGGAAACGGAAGATCACCCGAGAAGGAAGGAGTGGCGCCCCAAACCGGTAAAAGCCGATGCGAAGACATCGGCTGGCACAAACATGGTGTTCATACTTCCGTCAGAATTCTGCGCACCAAGAACCAACGAGCTACCAGTGGCACAGTTCGACTGCAGCCCACGGCCGGTTATTTTCGAGAAGCCGCGTGAGAAGGGTTACAAGCATCTGAAATCCCTGTACCTACGAGGTTACATCAATGGGCAACCTGTCACCAAGATGTTGGTGGACACCGGAGCGGCAGTCAATATCATGCCATACTCCATGCTACGGCGTTTGGGACGCTCCACTGCAGATCTGATCAAAACCAACGTCACTTTGAGCGACTTCAACGGCCAGACTTCAGAAACACGAGGTGTACTGAACGTGGACCTGACCGTAGGCAGAAAAACCGTCCCTACGTCATTCTTCGTCGTGGACAGCAAAAGCACCTACGCTGTCCTGTTAGGGAGAAATTGGATTCATGCTAACTGCTGCATCCCATCCACGATGCACCAGTGCCTGATACAGTGGGATGGAGATGAGGTAGAAGTCATTCACGCAGACGATTCTGTCGAGGTCTCCATTGCTGGCATGAACGTCTGGGAAGCAGAAGACCAAGAGCCGATCTCTGGAATCAGTCTAGACGGCTGCGAACGCATCGAGGCTACAAAAAACGAGGTGAGGCTGGTCTTATCCACCGGCCTGACGGAGTAGCAAAGTCCACGACGGTGCGTGGTACGGCCGATCCCTGCGATCGGCCACAAAAAACAAAACTCAGCAATCTTACGACAAGCAGATCATGTAGTCGTAGCAGGGAGATTCCCTGCCATTGTAAAACCATAAGGTGTAAACCGTCCTTGACTAATGCAACAAAAAAGGGGGCTGATTCAGGCAATCGGCCCAAATTATTTTTGTCAACCTCACCTAATGTTTGCCCTGTGCTTAGCATCGACTCGACAGGTGACGGAAAGCTAGGGTATGGGTTTACATCGGCTGATGAACTAGAAGAGATCGACATTGGTCCTGGGGATAAGCCACAACCAACTTTTATCAGCAAAAGGTTGGACCCGAGTCTGCGGGATCCGATGATAGCCCTGTTAAAACAATATCCAGACTGCTTCGCCTGGGACTATACAGAGATGCCCGGGTTAGACAGGAGCATCATTGAGCATCGACTCCCGCTTAAAAAAGGATTCCGGCCGTTCCAGCAGCGGGCACGACAGATGAAGGCCGAAATTCTGGAAAAAGTCAAGAAGGAGATCGAGAAAATGTTGGCAGCCGATTTAATCAGGCCATGCAGGTATGCTGAATGGATTTCTAGTATCGTACCTGTAGAAAAAAAGGATGGTCGTTGGCGTGTCGCCATAGATTTTCGGGACCTCAATAGAGCTACCCCAAAGGATGAGTACCCAATGCCGGTGGCAGAAACGTTAATCAACGCATCGGCTGGCCATAAGATCTTGAGCTTTATGGATGGAAATGCCGGTTACAACCAAATTTTTATGGCTCCAGAAGACATACACAAGACTGCGTTCAGAGTACCAGGCTCGGTGGGTTTGTTTGAATACGTTGTCATGACGTTTGGACTGAAAAATGCTGGTGCCACGTACCAAAGAGCCATGAACTACATTTTCCATGATCTGATCGGCAAGCTGGTGGAAATTTATATCGATGATGTAGTGGTCAAGTCTGCCTCAGTAGAAGGACACTTGGGCGATCTGCAACGCGTCCTGGACCGAACGAGAAAATTCGGACTACGGATGAACCCAAAGAAGTGCGCCTTCGGGGTAACGGCCGGTCAGTTCTTGGGTTTCTTGGTCCATGAACGCGGGATTGAGATCGGCCTGAAAAGTCAGGAGGCAGTGCGAACAATGAAGCCACCCACCACAAAGAGAGAACTGCAGTCTCTCATCGGCAAGATCAACTTCGTCAGAAGATTCATCTCCAATCTGTCAGGAAGGATAGAGCCGTTCATGGGACTAGTAAAAATTAAATCTGACGAGGAGTTCCGCTGGGGGGCAGAACAACAGCGAGCCTTTGACGAGATCAAAGAATATCTGACGAAGCCGCCAGTGTTGGTTCCACCCCAGCCGGACAGACCGTTCTACATTTACCTGTCAGTAGCTGACACGTCCATCGCCTTGGTGGTGGTGCAGGTTTATGATGGGCTGGAGCGAGTCGTATTTTACATAAGCAGGAGGATGCTGGACGCAGAGACAAGGTATCCTGATATTGAGAAGTTATGCCTCTGCCTATTTTTCACCTGCACCAAGCTGCGCCACATTTTGCTATCAGCAGAGATCATCATCATATGCAAATCAGACGTCATAAAGCACATGCTGTCGGCTCCTATGCTAAAAGGCCGACTGGGCAAATGGATGTTTGCATTATCAGAGTTTGACATCCGGTATCAACCCGCGAAAGCAGTTAAGGGACAGGCGTTGGCCGATCTTATTGCTGAAAGGATCAACACCAACATAGCAGCACTGTCCATAAGAGCGTGGGCTATGTTTTTCGACGGATCAGTTTGTGACGATGGCTGCGGCATCAGCATTTTACCCGTGTCGCCCCGGGGGGCAACATTTTCCTTCTCCATCAGATTGTCTACCTCTCGCACCAACAATGTAGCTGAGTATGAGGCGATACGCAAGGGAATGAAGTTGCTCATCGAAGCTGGAGCGGAAGCAGTGGAAATTTTTGGAGACTCCAAGCTGGTGATTTCTCAACTCACGGAGGAATATAAGTGTGAGAGTGAATCGCTCTTCCCATTATGGATGCAATGCCGTGAGCTGATGGCACAGTTCCGATACATAAACTTCACCTGGATCCCGCGATCGCAGAATACCGAAGCAAACGATCTTGCACAAATGGCTTCAGGCTACAAGGACGTAGCAGAGGGAGCCGATGTTCAGGTGCAATTCCTGGACGCAGACGACTGGAGAGCCGATATCTTCAATTACTTGAAGGATTCGGCTCGGGGGGCACCTAAACGGATAAGATACAAGGCCATGAAGTATGTGCTCATTGGGGACGACATGTTTTACAGGACTCTTGAGGGGTTATTGCTCAAATGTCTGGGGACAGCCGAGGCCAATCGGCTCCTACATGAGGTACACGAAGGCGCCTGTGGAACTCACCAATCGGCTCATAAGATGAAGTGGTTGATCAGGCGATCAGGGTTTTATTGGCCTACCATGCTCGAGGACTGTTTTAAGTACTACAAAGGGTGTCAAGCATGTCAGAGATTTGGAAAAATCCAGATGGTACCCGCGTCAGCAATGAATCCCATCATCAAGTGAAAGGATACGGATGTCGCCTAGAGGGGGGGGGGTGAATAGGCGATTAAAACTTTTCCTAGAGTGGCTCAACAAAGGCGGAATTAAACTAGAGTTTACTTTGTAAAGCACAACCTAGAAACAACTAAGGTTTACCTATGTGCACCAACAACTTATGCTAAGCAATACAAACAACAAAGTGATAGCAAGATATATATTACTTCAAGCACGAAGGCTATCACAATGTAAAGTGCATAAGTAAAGAGCTCGGGTATAGAGATAACCGAGGCACGCGGGGACACCGATATTTTACCGAGTTCCTCCCAACATGGAGTACGTCTCGTTTGGAGAGGGGGTGGTATCAAACCACCAACGCCACAAAAGGCCTCCCTTATTCTCCGGTGAATTTCACCCCAATGGGATCGATCCACGCTTCCACTATCGGTGCACTTGTCGGTGGCAACCGGAACCTCTCACAAGGTTGGGGCACAACTCCACAAATTAATTGGAGGCTCCCAACAAATGCCACCAAGGCCACAATGCCACCAAGGCCACAAACCGTCTAGGGTTCCAAGAACCCAAGAGGGACAAGCTCCAATGAGTAACACGAACCAAATCCTCCGAGGAGAACTCAAACCGATGCACCAAATGCAAATGGCAAGAAAACCACAAAGGTGTTCAAATCCTTCTCTCCCAAATTCCACAAAAGCTACAAAATCTTATGGGGAATAAGAGAGGAAGAACAATGGAGGAAATCCACAAAAGACTCCAAGATCTAGATCCCAATATGTTCCCCTCACTTAGAGGAGAGATTGATTGGTGGGATTGTAGATCTAGATCTCCTCTTTCAAATCCCTCAAGAATATGCAACAATCATTGGAGGGATTGAGAGAAAGCAAGCTCAAGAAGGTCAACAATGGAGGAGAAAACTTGCAAGAATGGTTAGGGAACCATTGGGGAAGAAGGCCCCTTAAATAGGTTCCCCGAAAATCCAACCGTTGAAGCCAAAAAAGCGCGAATCCCGGTACTACCGGACATTCCCGGTACTACCGGACAATCCCGGTACTACCGGACAATCCCTAGGGATCCCAGGTCGCCAAACGCACCTTTTTCAGTACCGACCGGTACTACGAAGCGGTACTACCGGACCTCCGGTACTACCGGACCCTGGTCCGGTACTACCGGTCATCCCTGAACGAAAACGGCCATAACTTTTGCATCCGGACTCCGATTTTGATGATCTTGGGCTCGTTTCGAAGAGGACAACAAGCTCTAAAAGATAATGCAAAGAAACATTATAGTCCATCAAGGGAGGATATATCCAAATGACGAAAGGTTTAACCTCTATCAAAAAGATGAACCGATAAAACCTCCAACATAAAAAACGTAATAGAAAATGCATATGAAATCCGTTTTCGATGAACGAGAGCTTGTCATGGAGATTAACACAAGCTATAAATCCTCACATGAGTAAGAACCAAATAATGGAAGGTTTTACCTATCTCTAAAATACAAACCGGTAAAACCTCCAAGATCAAAACGCAATAAGATATAAAAGGGAAATCCGTTTTTGATGAACTAGAGCTTGTTATGGAGATTACCACAAGCTCTATATCCTCACATGGATAAGACCAAATAACAACCAAATATGATGATGCAAGTATGCAAAGGTTTGATCTCTCTCCGAACGATGTGACCGAATTACTCATTCGAGAGCCCCTCTTGATAGTACGGTTATCTATCCTAAACCCGGTCTCCCAACAAACATGAGACCGGCAAAAGGGAAAACCTATCAATATTATACCTTTGCCTTGAGCAATCCACTTGAGATCGATGTAGACGATCTTGTCCTTCTCAAGATGGACCATGATCACCGAGGATGACAAGCATCAAACATGAGATCTTCTATAGATGGCGCATTTTGAGCTTGCACAACACATCTTCTTCTCATTTCATCTATCTTGAAGTCAACACATGCTCCAAGCTATGCCAATGGAAAATTCCTACAAGTACAACTTAATACACACATTAGTACATAAAGATTGTCATTAATTACCAAAACCACACAAGGGGGCGCAACATGTTCTTTCAATCTCCCCCATTTTGGTAATTGATGACAATCCCTTTAAGAGGGTTTATATAAGAAATATTAATGAATAAAATGGTAATACCAATATCAAATACTACAAAAGAATGTGATATTGGTACCACCACCATATATAGAGCAAACTCCCCCACAATCTATGCATGTGTGATGAACTTGAATTTCATTGCATATATTGCCAATCATTATCATTGGTGGAGTTTCCTCTATATATACCACATGCTAAGCAACAACAAAGATGCAAGAGCATGAGAGGCAAATGCATAAGAACAAACTCAATGCATAAACCAACTTCCCTTAAACCCTCTAAAACTTCTCCCCCATTGGCATCGATTGCCGAAATGGGTGACAAGTTCTAGAAGGCAAATATAGTAATAATTCCTCCAAAGGTGTGCCTTTGCACATATCCAATGATGAATACTTGGGAGGGAGTAGAACTATATCGAGGACCCGAAGATTGCAAAAATAAAGTCAAATGATGCAAGCAACTACAAGGTCCGACAAACCAATTTGAAAACAACAAATGAGTCCAAATGGAAACAACAAGATATTATGATATGAGAAAAAGAGTGTTTTAAATAACAAATAGAGAAGCTCCCCAAGATTTGTGCACAATTCAAAATAAATGTATTGGGATACATAATGCACAAATATGGAATCCTTGCTCCCCCATAAGCATTTAAAACACAACAAATGAAAGATCAAATAAATGACTAAATAAAATAGAGAAGTTCCCCAAGATTTGTGCACACTTTAGAATCGTTGTATTTCAATACAAAAATGCACAAATATGGAATCCTCACTTCTCCATAAACATTCAAGGCACAATAAATGATAAAACAAGACAAATGAGCATTATTAAATGAATTAGATGAGCTCCCCAAAGATAATGCACCAATTATGATAATTGTATTCGGGAATAAGGTGCATAATCATGGAATCCTCACTCATCCAAATTCATTTAACAATACAAGACATGAAAGAACAAATATGAGTGTCCGAAGATGCAAACAAGAGGAACAAGCACTCATAGGAAAATAAATTTGGAAGCCACCGAAGAATCAAAAGGAATAGAAAGGTGGTCTCCAAGGATTAAAAAACAACTAAAATTATCTTCTCATATGTGTATATGTATCTAAGTGGAAAATATCACAAAGACATATTCCAAAGAAGAAAAATGCACACATCAAGAAGATTATACAAGAAAGCACATGAAAGGCAAAAATGAAGTCATAACATATATCAATAAGATTTTTGCTTCAAAGCATGGCCAAAGGCTCACATATATCTTATTGTACATAATGGACTTCAAACACAAACACACTACATATATTACAACTATCACCAAGGGAAAAGTTGAAATATATGAAGAAAGGAAACAAGTATCATAAGAGAAAATAGACTAGCAAAATCTCACTATTGCATATGAGAGAAGTTGAGGAGATGATAGGCAATAAAATTGCTAGATTGATATATTTGGGATTGGAGGATCATATGCATGATTTTGTATAGTCCCAACTATATGTACTCATCTCAACTTATACACATTTACAATAGAGAGTTCTCTTAAAGCCATGGATAGAACTACAACAATTACAAATACATGAATTCATGCTAGAAGGCAACCGACCAACGGTTGGACACAAGATATATGAGCATGAGAAAGAGATACTTGTTACCGAGATATAATTGATAGGATGTAGAGGATATGAATTCATTCATCATCCTATAGCTTGCCTCCAATTTTCATTAATGCACCATTTCTTCAAGATTTGAGAGACAAGCATCCAATATATCTCCAATGTACCTAAACACATTTAAGTACAAAATGGTCCCCAACCTTATTGGGTCCAAAGTAGTTAGTGCAACTACAATACATAGGAGAGACTCCACATAAATATGTGCATATTAATATGAAATTGAATTTCATGCACAACTTAGCCGATGGGATTTGGTGGAGTTTCCCCTATATATTGGATCAAAGAAAGCAAGCATGCCATAATATAAACATATAGTAAATATGCATGCATAAAGCTTTCAAGAACCAAAAAGGAGATACAATTTGAACAAAAACACCAAGTAAATCGAGATTGCATACACAAGAGTGTGACATGACAAACGATGTCCAAATTGTATCAAAGAACCAATTCAACACATGAAAGATCACAAGTTCAACAAATGAACTAGGCAAAGATCAAAAGAGCAAGAGATAGATAGAAATAAAAATGCTCAAGGATTTATCTCATTCTAAAATGGTCAAATCAAGAAACAAGGAATGAGACAAAACCAACTCCCAAAAAGAGCAAGGTTCCAACAAGAAACCAAACTCCCCAAACTTAACATGATGGCACAAAATACCAAAACGAAAAGATTGAGTTTCCAAGCACATAAAACATGATATGGAGCAAAACAAGACGCATAAAAGGATTGTTCTAGATAATATAGGAGAGCTCACTCATAAGTAGTACATTATATATGATTTTCTTTTGAATGCAAAATGCACACAAATGAGATCATCACTACTACCTACATTAAATAAAACACAAGAGGATACCCATAAAAATAAGAAGATCCAAAAGTAGCAAGGAATACATGGGAGCATACAAAACATTTACTTTGCCAAGGATATGTCAATATTAAGCAAAGGCCAAAGTGAATATGATCAATAAAGTCTACCATAAATTTGGTACTAATTGTCCAAGAACAAGAAATATTGGAAATAATTTTACCAAGGTAGCTTGCATGGATATCCAAGATCATAGTCACAATGAGAAGCATATAACTAAATATAAGAAATTGAGCATGATACTTCGAACAAGATTCTTGGTAGCTTCCCCAAGTCACACAATCACTAGTGAATAGAATAACTTGAAGCAAATATGAGGAAACGCATACCAAGAAACACTCTCATATACAAGATCCAAAATAAGATCAATAAAGCCATTCATGCAAATAGGAACTTGTATGAGCCAATGTGTCACATAGGCGCTAGATAATTATCAATATCAATTCTAAGTGACATAACCTCGAATATTCACATTTTCTAGGATTGTAATATGCACTAAGCATAAGACTCCCCCATAATGTGATACTACCATAAAAACAACACGAGGCAAAAGGATACAAATAGAGATAATTAATGGACATTATAAAACTTAAATTTCTCATGAGAATTATACCACATAGAGACTAGACAATAATCCAATATAAATACTAGGTGGTAATCCTCATGTACACATATTTTTAGGATTGTGGAATGCCTAAGCATAACACTCCCCCAAAATGGGATAGTCCATTAATCTCTCACAAGAGCCAAATAAGATACCAAATATAAACAAGTAAGGCTCAAGCACAAGAAACACACATACATGTTGTGCCACTTAATCATACACAAATATGATTGATATCTCAAGATAATTAAGTGGAAAGCACAACATGTACAAAAACATGGAAGATACAAAACCAACACATGCACAAGGGGCGAGTAACTTTCAATGTAATGAGTTAAGCATATGTTACCGCAAGGAGGAACATTGGAAATATAATAAAATCATGATAATCCAAATGGCTTGGCTAGACAATAATAATTGATGAAGATCCCTCAATTCTTCATAATATAGCCAAGTCTCCAATGCCCTCCAAAACACACCTATTGATCAAGTTTTGACTTGTTGGTCCCCAACCAAGTTGGGTCCTAAGAAGTTAGTCACAATAGGCTTGGCAACCCAAATGGTTCTTTTCTTGACACCACATTGAGCACCAACAAATTTGGCAAACACATTGCCAACCTCATCCTTACAAAGAGAATAAGAATCATCAATCAAGATAGGATGGGATGAGGATTTACCAATAGTGCATGCGGAAGAAATGTGCCCCTTCTCATGGCATATGTAGCAAGTTCTACTCTTGCTATCTTTCTTTTTGGATGAAGAAACAACTTGAGGAAGAGCTTGAGTCTTCTTGGGAGGAGGCCCATCTCTAACAAGATGTAGAGCTTGAGGCCGCTTCCCTTGTTGCTTCTTACCAAGGGACTTCTTCTTTAATGGGCAATGTTTGACATGATGCCCTTCTTCCTTGCACTTGAAGCAAACAATGTTGGCCGGATTCTTGACTTGATCTTGGCCATTCTTCTTGTTATCCTTGTGCTTCAACTTGATAGTGGACTTGTTCTTCGCATTGGAGTTGAATCCAAGCCCACTCTTGTCATTGGGGGATTTTTGCACACTCAAAATTTTGTTGAGTGTGACCTTCCCTTGTTGACCCTTTTTCAAGTCATTCTTCAACGAAGTGACTTGAGCCTTGAGCTCTTTGATTTCCTCTACATGGTTAGTTTCAATACAAGTACTATAGGAAGTAGATGCTACATTGTTAGAGCAACAAGGCACGGAATGTAATTCATCACGAGATATATTATGGTTGTGAGAGGATGAATTACAAGGACTAGCACATGGCAATATAACATTTGGAGTAGATATAGTGCTAATGTCCACATGAGGCCCACTAGATGTTACCTTTGACATGATGGCCTCATGAGCCAACTTTAGCCTACCATGGGAGACTAGGAGATCCTCATGCGAGCTTGAGAGCTTAACATGGCTTTCTTCTAATTTCCCATAGTTGCTAGTTAGCAACGCAAGTTGAGCCTTTAGCTCAACATTCTCCTCCAAAATAGATGCTTCACAAGAAATAGAGTTAGTAGCACAAGCATCATCATTATTAGCGAGAGGTGAGGGCAACTTGGCAAGCTCTTTTGAACATGAGGCTTTAAGTTGCTCATGTGACTCGGTGAGTTTGATGAGCTCCCTCTTAACGACCCGAGAGCCATTTTCGAGGTGCTTAAAATCCTCATCAAGTTTAGCATAAGCAACTTCAAGTTCATCATTTTTAATCTTGAAGGAGTTAGCCACCGCAAGTTCTCTATCATGGTATTCCTTTACTCTAGATAATTATAGAGTAAAAGTCTCCTCAAGAGATTCTTTAATGGTTTGTTCTTCTTCAAGGGAGTCCTTTACTTGAGCAAGTTCATTAGCATATTCACGCTCAAGTGCAAACTTTTCATCAATTATGTTTTCTTGCTCCTCAATAAGATCATTGCCTTCTATAGCATAATTCAAGATTTCAAGAAGGTTGGAGGAAGCAAGTTTATTTTTGTAGAGAGCACTATAGACAACCTCTCCCATTTTCTTAATAGAGGTAATATCATACTTACCTCTATAATCATCATTATCATTCTCAACCTCATCATCATCATCATCATCATCATCATGAGATACAATGGGATTCAAAGAGGTTACCTTTGTTCCCTTAGCCATAAGGCACATGTGAGAACCGGAGGAAGGTGATGATGAGATTGCATTTGTGGCTTCATTCAAAACCATGTCTTGGCCCATAGAATCTTCGGTTTCCTCTACATGGTTAGCAACACAAGCACTAGAGGAAATGGAAGCATTTTTATCATGGCAACAAGACAACACAAGCATATCATCATGAGATCTATTCGAGTCATTTCTACATGATATGCAGGGACCATTAACACAAGCATGTAAGGAGTTTGTAGTGCTAGAAGTGTTAAAGTCCAAAGATAGATCATTGCAACTAGATAGAGATGAGGGATTACAAATAGTAAGCACAGTATCCAAATTGCAATTTCTATCACCACTCACCATATCATTACCTTGTGAAAAGTCACATGTTGGTGAAGTGGTAGAGGATGAGAACTCATCTCGACCGGAAGTGGAAGCAACACAATCGTCCTCAATAATGTTGGACACAACATATTTATCTTGAAGTTTTGTCCATAACTCATGAGCGCTCCAAAAAGGAATGATTGAAGAGGTAACTACATAGCTCAAAGCATTAACAAGCACATTAGAAGCTTGAGCATCAAGATATAAGTTTTTCTCATCCTCACAAGATAGATTTTTGAAATCCATAGGAGGAGAAAAACCTATATCTACAATACGCTCCAAATTTGGGTCCATGTCCCTAAAATGAATGAGCATGCGATTTTTCCATATATCATAATTTGTGCCATCGAATGTGAGCATGTCATTATGCACTAATCCTCTAGCCGACATCTTTACTCTCAAGGCGGTGAAGCCTAAAATGAGAGACCGGGCTCTGATACCAATTGAAAGGATACGGATGTCGCCTAGAGGGGGGGGTGAATAGGCGATTAAAACTTTTCCTAGAGTGGCTCAACAAAGGCGGAATTAAACTAGAGTTTACTTTGTAAAGCACAACCTAGAAACAACTAAGGTTTACCTATGTGCACCAACAACTTATGCTAAGCAATACAAACAACAAAGTGATAGCAAGATATATATTACTTCAAGCACGAAGGCTATCACAATGTAAAGTGCATAAGTAAAGAGCTCGGGTATAGAGATAACCGAGGCACGCGGGGACACCGATATTTTACCGAGTTCCTCCCAACATGGAGTACGTCTCGTTTGGAGAGGGGGTGGTATCAAACCACCAACGCCACAAAAGGCCTCCCTTATTCTCCGGTGAATTTCACCCCAATGGGATCGATCCACGCTTCCACTATCGGTGCACTTGTCGATGGCAACCGGAACCTCTCACAAGGTTAGGGCACAACTCCACAACTTAATTGGAGGCTCCCAACAAATGCCACCAAGGACACAATGCCACCAAGGCCACAAACCGTCTAGGGTTCCAAGAACCCAAGAGGGACAAGCTCCAATGAGTAACACGAACCAAATCCTCCGAGGAGAACTCAAACCGATGCACCAAATGCAAATGGCAAGAAAACCACAAAGGTGTTCAAATCCTTCTCTCCCAAATTCCACAAAAGCTACAAAATCTTATGGGGAATAAGAGAGGAAGAACAATGGAGGAAATCCACAAAAGACTCCAAGATCTAGATCCCAATATGTTCCCCTCACTTAGAGGAGAGATTGATTGGTGGGATTGTAGATCTAGATCTCCTCTTTCAAATCCCTCAAGAATATGCAACAATCATTGGAGGGATTGAGAGAAAGCAAGCTCAAGAAGGTCAACAATGGAGGAGAAAACTTGCAAGAATGGTTAGGGAACCATTGGGGAAGAAGGCCCCTTAAATAGGTTCCCCGAAAATCCAACCGTTGAAGCCAAAAAAGCGCGAATCCCGGTACTACCGGACATTCCCGGTACTACCGGACAATCCCGGTACTACCGGACAATCCCTAGGGATCCCAGGTCGCCAAACGCACCTTTTTCAGTACCGACCGGTACTACGAAGCGGTACTACCGGACCTCCGGTACTACCGGACCCTGGTCCGGTACTACCGGTCATCCCTGAACGAAAACGGCCATAACTTTTGCATCCGGACTCCGATTTTGATGATCTTGGGCTCGTTTCGAAGAGGACAACAAGCTCTAAAAGATAATGCAAAGAAACATTATAGTACATCAAGGGAGGATATATCCAAATGACGAAAGGTTTAACCTCTATCAAAAAGATGAACCGATAAAACCTCCAACATAAAAAACGTAATAGAAAATGCATATGAAATCCGTTTTCGATGAACGAGAGCTTGTCATGGAGATTAACACAAGCTATAAATCCTCACATGAGTAAGAACCAAATAATGGAAGGTTTTACCTATCTCTAAAATACAAACCGGTAAAACCTCCAAGATCAAAACGCAATAAGATATAAAAGGGAAATCCGTTTTTGATGAACTAGAGCTTGTTATGGAGATTACCACAAGCTCTATATCCTCACATGGATAAGACCAAATAACAACCAAATATGATGATGCAAGTATGCAAAGGTTTGATCTCTCTCCGAACGATGTGACCGAATTACTCATTCGAGAGCCCCTCTTGATAGTACGGTTATCTATCCTAAACCCGGTCTCCCAACAAACATGAGACCGGCAAAAGGGAAAACCTATCAATATTATACCTTTGCGTTGAGCAATCCACTTGAGATCGATGTAGACGATCTTGTCCTTCTCAAGATGGACCATGATCACCGAGGATGGCAAGCATCAAACATGAGATCTTCTATTGATGGCGCATTTTGAGCTTGCACAACACATCTTCTTCTCATTTCATCTATCTTGAAGTCAACACATGCTCCAAGCTATGCCAATGGAAAATTCCTACAAGTACAACTTAATACACACATTAGTACATAAAGATTGTCATTAATTACCAAAACCACACAAGGGGGCGCAACATGTTCTTTCATCAAGCCTTGGCCATTCCGAGGTTGGGGCATGATATGATCGGCAAGATCAATCCTCCGTCAAGCAAGGGCCACATGTGGATTTTGGCCATCACGGATTATTTCACCAAGTGGGTGGAAGCCGTCCCTATGAAGTCAGTAAGTTCAAAGGATGTTGTCGATTTTGTGAAAGAGCACGTCATTCATAGGTTCGGGATTCCCCAGACTATCACGACCGATGGAGGTTCGGTTTTCACTTCGCACGAGTTCAGGAAGTTCTGTGAGGACACAGGGATTAAGCTGATTCGGTCATCTCCGTACTATGCTCAAGCAAATGGGCAAGCTGAAGCGTCCAACCAGAGCCTTATCAAGCTGATCAAGAGGAAAATCGATGAGCACCCTAGGCGTTGGCATGAGGTTTTATCAGAGGCTTTATGGGCTTACCGCATGTCATGTCATGGAGCGATAAAAACCTCGCCGTACCATCTGGTCTATGGACAAGAAGCCGTATTGCCTTGGGAAATTACGGCTGGATCAAGACGCGTCACCTTTCAGAACGATCTAACGACTGAAGAATATGCAGCTTTGATGAGTGACAGTGTCGAAGATGTGACTGAGCTTAGGCTGTGGTCGCTTGAGAAAATCAAAGAGAACAAGTCCAAAGTAGCTCGTGCATACAACAAGAAGGTGAGACCTAAGGAGTTCCACGTTGGCGATCTGGTATGGGAAGCGGTGTTGCCATTGGGGACTAAGGATGCAACATATGGTAAATGGTCTCCGAATTGGCACGGACCGTACAGGGTCGATCAAGTTTTAAGAGGAAACGCGTACATACTTGAGGAGTTGGACGGCGTGAAATTCCCAGTGGCGGTCAACGGTCAACATCTCAAGAAATATTTCCCAAGCATGTGGGATGTTGGACAGTAAAACTTGAGGGGCCGATACATGAAATCGGCTAAGTAAAAGCACGTGAGACGATGGACAGTAAAAATGTGGGGGGCCGATGCTGAAAATCGGCCGAATAAAAGCAAAATGTATAGCCGATGCACGGTCATCGACTTTAGAGGTTCACACATGTTACAAACAGGTGCCAGTTCGCACATACAAGCTACTGAAGAAATGCTTCGAAGGCGTGGAGGGCATCAGCACGGACACGATCCACCTCGGCGATCTCAGCTTCGTCATCTTCATCCTTGCCCGTCACCAGCTGCTTGCTCAGGGCACATATCTCTGCCAGATCGGTCTTCAGTTGGGCGTTGAGGCTTTCCGCCTCATCTTGGGAGCGGGCGATGGATTCTTCCTTGTCGCGGATAAGCTGTTTAGTCACCCGGACCTTCTCTTCAAGATCTTCCAACTCCCTTTTCAGGGATGCGAGCTCGGCGGTACTGACGGAGGTGTCAGTTTTAGCATCCAGAGACGCCTTTTTCTCGTTGAGTTGCTGACATCTGTCTGCAATATCGGCTTTCAATGGAAGTTGGGCGTGGCGCAGTTTGATCCTTTCACGAGCTAACTTCACCCGCGGCCCGAAAAAGGACAGATTTGCAACTGACCAAAGCTTCACCTGCAATGCTACTGGAAGATGGTCCTGGATTTCGGCAAGAACGCTCTTCACTTCCTCAGAACCCTCGATCAACTCCTCGATTGGGGAGGACAGCAAGGTTTTAAGACGCTGGGAATGAGGAAGAGCAACCCTGGCTTGTGGTTCAGTGTGGGCAACAGAGGGAGTTGGTTCGATGGATTCAGGATCGAACGACAGCAAACCTGAAAGATCACAACTCTGGCAGCCAGGAAAGCGTCAGTATACATCCAAACGTGTAAGGATGAGCCGGAAGGACCTAAACGTACCTCTCCTAAGATTGAAGGGATAACCGATAAGGAGGTAATCGGTTTGTGTGTGGTCGCTGGAGGCTTGGCCAGGGTGGTAGCCGTCTCATCTGCACCTTCGGGGATTCCCAGTTCCGGCGTCGGCACTGCCCCGGCTTCCCCACTAAAAACGTCCGTCGTCTGCATGAAAGGTGTTCTTAGCCGATGTAAGTAATGATGAATCGGTAGACAAAAGGGCACAAGTGGTAAGAATATGTAGGGTGGTGATTTTCGAAACCTCCTGGCTCGACGAAGAAGCTTGTGGTCCTTTGCGAGCTCTCTTGGGACCCGCAGTTGGCCCCGCCTCGACTGGTGCTCGGGGGCAGCAGGTTCAGGAGCCGACCTTTTCCTGGAAGCCGATGGTGGTGAATCATGGCTGGTTCGGTGTGTTGGTCCTCTCAGAATCCGTTGGGCCTAGTTCTCCTCGATTGGTCTGGGTGTTCTCGCTGGAGGTGTCTTCGACGGAAGCCTGTAAAAAAAGGGGGGAGAACCAGTGAGCACAAGCAGGTCTGCAAAGATGGAAGGATGACAAGAATCGACCAAGGCATAGATCACCCTACACGCGAGTTTTCTGGAGAAGGGCTCCGGCGCTTCAAGGTCTTCCTGGCAGCTACCTTCCTCGTCGTCGTTCTTGTTTTAGTTGGAACTCGAGGGGCAGCTGGCTTAGAGGTTGCTGGGTTCTTGGAAGCCGATTGTTGGTAATATCGGCTGTTTCTGCATTATGACCTTTTTTAGAGATGGCGAGTTTTTGCAGAAAAGAACCACAGGAGCTGGTGGAAAGAACTCGAAGGGGGAGCCATCACTGTGTGTAGGCTCAGGGCCATCTTGTTGCTACAAATAGAAAGAATGGATTAATAAAAGGATCAATTGCAAGCTGCATCAAGAAAATTTGCAAGTAGTGGTACCTGTTCCACGGGGATGTCATAATCAGCATCGAGCTGTTTCAGTAACGGCCCTAGAGCTCTCCTGAAGGCGTGAGTCTTCCACATCGACCACCAGTCTCCAAAGCCATCGGTTGATAAGGCAAAGGTGAGGTCGTTGGGGATTGGGATGGTTAGAGCATCAAAGAAGGAGTAACACCTTTGGCTGGTGAGAGGATCAGGCAGGTCGGCTCTGCTCTCCGTAAGATGATGGAGAAAGAAGTGGGGAGCTACTTGTCCAAGACCAAATTGGCGAGCCACTAAGACTGGCTGGTAGAATTCATACCCAGGTTTGATTATTCTGTTGGACGTACTCATGCCAACTGGAAGGAAACAGGGACGAATCACGGTGGAAAAGAGCTGTCGAGTGCTAGTGTCATCGGCAAAATTGTCCAGCCTGAAGGAGAGTGGATTTTCAAAGTGTTCCGATTCCTCCATATAAGGGAAGAAGGTAGGGTTGTCCAGGCCTTGGAAGAAAGTGCTGAACCATTTGGATGCTTCCTGAGGGGATAGTTTGCTGCCTGGCAGCCTATATAAAGCTTGGCCATAACTAGTGCATCGGATCTGTTTCCCTTTGACATCTGGGAAGGTGCAACTCGCCAAAAGGGGGAAGTTTGGGATGTGATTTTGGAAATATAGCTGAGCCCATAGCTGAATAAACCACCAAGGACCACCTGTTTTGACTGCTATGCCCGAAAACAGCTTGACAGACATCAACTGGAGGTATCGATAGACTTCTCCCAGAAACAGTTTGCCAAGGCCAAGTTGGGTACCTTTGGCCAGTTCGTGGGCTAAGGAGAGATAGTTTTTGGTTGGAGCAAGGGAAGGGCCACAGAATATGAAATGCTCCAGCCAGAAGTTGAGAAAGGCTGTATGTTCTTTCTCTGAAACAGGGCCCTTTGTTTTCATGTGGCGTTGGAGGTAGGCACCCCAGTTTGTGCAGTCTGTTTTAGAAGACAGCTTGTAAGGGACTTTGGTCAGTTTAAAGGCAGAGGGGCTGGGTGATGTAACATCCAGACCAGTGATCATCACCACATCTAATAGGGTTGGTGACATAGGCCCATGACCGAACATGAAGCAGTTCAGAGCGTCAGACCAGAAGTAGCCGATGGTTTTGAGAAGATTCTCGTGTTTCTCAAGAGGAGACAATGATAGATGCAAGGCATCGGCTATTCCTGTAGTTTCCCATTGGGATTGGTAAGCTCTAGCTACCCTACTGAACCAAGAAACCCAATGTTCGGGGGGATTAGGCCAGGCTCGCAAGCAGTCGGCCCAAGAGTTCAGATCTAGATCTTGGCTTACGAAAGGGATTCTATTTGCTTCGCAAGAAATCAGATGGGCAGGACTAGAATCTGTACGAGGGCCAAGACAAAGGGAATTTGGGAGAGAAGGATGCGGCAGCAGGATGTCTGAAACCTAGAAAGTTTAATGGTGGAATAAAGGCATTAATTCAGGTGTTTGCCATTAAATTAGAATATCGCGTTCAGACTGTGAGGAGTAAGCGTACCTTCAGACCGAAGACCTCTGGATTGGTGTTGGACGATTCTGCCATCTAGTTTGCCGGCGGAGATGGATCTATGCAAGTTGAGGATTGGGGGTTCTTGTTGCTGTGAGCTCGATCTGGTCGATGGGAAATTGGGGATCTAGGTCGCCCTTTTTGAAAAGGGTCGCAGGTTACCGTTTGAAACTAAGAAGTGGCCGTTTTGATTTGCCTAAATGTGCGACCAAGTTTTGACCCTGTCGACGTTTTTTGGGGAAAGCCGATGCGTGGTCATCGGCTCTTTGCGATTTGACTTGTTTGACTGTATGAGTGCAGCATGATGAAAGCCGATACGGTATCATCGGCTTCTGGGACATCGACCTATTATGGCTATCGGCAAAATCAGGGGCGAACAAAGCAATCTTCGGGAAATAGATTTTCATTCATTCAAAAGATGATTGCTTACAAAAGGACGATTGATTACAAAAGGGAGCTTATTACTACTACTACTACTACTACTATTGGTTCCTAATCTAGGCCGAGGTCGTCGTCGCTGTCATCGCCGCCGTCTTGTGCGCTATCCTCAGCGCTGCTACCGGCGTCGTCTTCGCTGCTGCTGCTGAAGAAGCCAGCAGGAGCCTCCTCGTCCTCGTCATCGTCTTCGGTGTCTTCGTCTGACCCGGCGCGGAAGTACTTCACCGGCTGGTACTCCTCGGAGGAGGTGTCCTCCTCTTCCTCCTCCTCGTCGGAGGAGTCGACGCCGTCCCAGGACATGGCGTCATCGATGCTGTCTGCCTCCAGTTCCCCATCAGCAAGGAACTGCAGGTCTTCTTCGCCGTCGGTTAAGGACGCGTCGTCCTCCGACCAAACGGCGAAATCCCAACCCCTCTCATCCCACCATTGTGGGGCGAGAGTGTTGTACGCCGCCATTGGCGGGTGCTCCGGCGTTGGCTCTCGGTCACTCATTGAGTTGGAGGCGTGGGAGGACAGGCCAGAGGAAGCAGAGGAGGCCATGGCGAAGAAACAGGGTTTTTTTCGGCGGAGGAAGAAGAGTTTTTTGGATGTTGGAGGCAGATGGGGATTGCGAACTGCTTAGGTGGATTTAAATAAGGGGAATAGTAGAGAGACGGTTCAATGCCATAGCGGTTTCCCAGATTGCACTGCCAAAATCGTCAAATCATGCAGTGCGAAGGAGGTGAGAAGACAGGGCATCATGATGAAGGGGTAGCGTGACGATTCTGTTCTGCCACGCATTCTGTCAACGCGCAACCCGATACAAAAAAAAGGGGGGAGAAGAAAAAAAAACACAGAGTGGTTTTGGAATTATCATTGCCAAAACCAGGGGGGCATGTGTTATCGCCATATTTTGGCCAAAGAAGGAGATGGGCCGTGATCAAAATGGGCTTGGAAGATGCGTATATTCAACGTGTTGTTGGATCGGCCTAGTGCGTGTATTTGGGCTAAACTGCCCGTGTATCTTGTATCATAGTAGGTTCCGTTTCAGTTTAGGTAAAGATAGAGTTGTAGAGTTATTCCAAAAGTAGAGAGTCTCCGGACTATAAATATGTACCTAAGGTTATCAAGAAAAGGAGGACAATCACGTTCACAACAAACACAATCTCGGCGCATCGCCACCCCTTGTTTCTAGGGTTTTTCTCGGGTAAGTGCCATGCTGCCTAGATCGCATCTTGCGATCTAGGCAGTATTTACTTATGCGTTGTTTGGTGTTACTCGTACTGAAGCCTTGTTGATGGCGAGTAGTACTATTATCATAGATTTGTGTAGGCTAGCAACAGTACTTTTCGCTATGATTGTTTAGTTTTGCTGCCTCTAGCTATCTCGCCGCCTTTACACCTTTTCCCGGGTGTAAGGGTGGCATCTTGCTTGATCTTTATTTAAGTCGATTTGATCTGTTATAGTTGTGCCTTGTTCTCCAAGGTTTAGTTTGATATCTACATGATCAGGCCTTGCAAACGGGTTGAACGATCCAGTGATATGTAAGATATGGTTTACCAATCCAAGAGGAGTTGTTCCGGGAATTGACTTTATGTTGGTTTTTAGGCCTTCTCTAGGGTTAGTTTTCCATCATCTTTTATATCTACCAGGCTCAATTACGTGTAGGACGTTCCAATTATGCAGTGAAAACGTTAAACTATCGTAGATCGATTTAACTTGTATTGATGAAGCAAAACCCCATGTTATCATAGATCTAATGCAGAACCATGGGTTAATCGGCTCTAGGAGCCGATTCACAGGGAAACCTGGGAGCCGGTCACGGCTCGAATTTTACGTATACTTGTTTACCATGCAGGAAACCAATCGGAGCAATCCATCACCTTCCTGATCAGGTATAGGTCAGGTGGCACGCCCTCGAACCAAGCCAGGACGTGTGCCAGAGTTTTGCGGGCCGTTGCCCGAGGGACCAGGGCCCACCAGCAGTTCTGGGAGCCTCCCGGCTCTTCGTGTTGCTCGTCGCTGCTCGCCGGTGAGTTTTGGCAGGCAACAGATTGATACTTGATGTATGAAATCACAAAGAGTATTTATATCAATCATACTGTGATATGTACAAATCCAGATATGGCCTATGCTCTAAATGTTTTGATCATATACCAGAATGATTCATAAGATGATCATTGGACAATAGTAAGGATATTCTTATGATCTTTTGGAAGAACTAAGAGTATATTATTTGTAGAAGTGACAAATAGATGGTTAGTTCATTGTAAAAGTACTACATTGATACTAGTTTTGTCACAAAGTACAAATTAAGTTTATCTCAATCTAAACTAAGGGTGGCACAATATAATGAAAAGTAAGTTCCATGATGGATTTGGATGAGTTCCAAAGTTAAGACATTGTGACAGATACTACAACAAAAGGCTAAGTATATGACTGCTACTATAGCAGCTAAAGAGGGCATTTTTTTCAAGTAGTTTGTTATCAAACTAGGTGTAGTTCACAGCGGGATAATACTATGAAGATATATACAATATTATCAACATGTTTTAACCCCAAAGAACTAAAGGTCACACCAAAGGACCAAATTTGTACGAAGCCATCTCATTAAAGAATGAGTGATGCGTAGAGACGCAAAGACATGTAATTACACACGGACCTGGAAGTGTCAGATCCGGAGATCAGTTGACCACTAGAAATCGTGTACATATGACACCAGAAAGCCATAGGTGTTGAATACACAAAAGTTTGAAACTAGATTATTGACTCTAGTGCAAGTGGGAGACTGTTGGAGATATGCCCAAGAGGCAATAATAAAGTGGTTTTTATCATATCTTCATACTTATGATAAATGTTTACATACCAGACTATAATTGTATTAACAGGAAACATTAATACTTGTGTGATTTGTAAACATAAAAGAGTCCCTAGTAAAGCCTCTTGTTAAACTAGCTTGTTGGTTAATATATGATCATGGTTTCCTGATCATGAACATAGAGATGTTATTAACAACGGGGTCATATCATTAGGAGAATGATGTCATGGACATACTCCTATAGTTAAGCGTAGCATAAAGATCAAGTCATTTAATATAGTTCATTTGCTATAAGATTTTTGATACATAATAACCTAATTCCTTCGACCATGAGATCATGTTAATCACCATCACCGGAAGGATGCTTTGATGACATCAAACACCACACCGTAACTGGGTGGCTATAAAGGTGGCATTGAGTGTTCGGAAAGTATGGGTTGAGGCTCATGGATCAAGAGTGGGATTTGTCCATCCATATGATGGATAGATATACTCTGGGCCCTCTCGGTGGAATGTCATCCAATTAGATTGCAAGCATGTGACTGGCTCACAAGGGATCACATATCACGGGAATGAGAAAAGAGTACTTATCGTAACGAGGTTGAACTAGGTATGCAGAGATACCGACGATCAAAACCTCGGATAAGTAAACTATCGTGAGACAAAGGGAAATTGGTATCGTATGTAAGTGGTTCATTCGATCGTAAAGTAATCGTAGAAATATGTGGGAGCCATATGAATTTCTAGATTCCTCTATTGGTTATTGATCGGAGAAGTGTCTCGATCATGTCCGCATAATTCACGAACCGTAGGGAGACACACTTAAGGATTCGATGTTGTTGAGTAGTTATGGAATGATGAGTAAGAGACCGAATGTTGTTCGGAGTCTCGGATGAGATCCAGGATATCATGAGGAGATCCGGAATGGTCCGGAGAATAAGATTCATATAAGGAAAGTCCTGTTTCGGAGTTGGGGAATGGTTCCGGTGTTTTCATCGGGAATGTTCTAGAAGGTTCCGGAATGTCCGGCACTCCGGAGGGGAAGGGTACATGAATGTGTCATAACAAGTTGGAATGATTGCATCATGTACTAAGTGTCATCGCTGAACAAAATAAAGGGTTTAATCAAATCCTAGTTTGAAAAGTCAAATGCCAATTTGAAAAGTCAAACGGCTATTTTGGAAAGTGGAGGGGAAGTGGAAACCGAGTTGGGGAGGAGTCCCTCCTCCACCGCCGGCCCACTTGGGATCCGAGTTGGGTAGGGATTACCCTCCCCTTGGCCGGCGCCTCCCTCCTATAAGAGGAGGGGCAGGGCTCCCCTCCTAGCACACAAGATTGCCCCCTCAAAACCTAACCCTAGCCCCCGCCGCCCACCATAGCCGCCGCCTAGGGTTTCTCCCCTAGCCACCGACTTGGGCACCTCCAAGCCCTAGCCGCCGGCCCTAGCACCTCTTCCTCGGTGTGTCTAAACCCTAGATCGCCGAGGGCTATCTCATAGTCCACCATACTCGCTCCGGCTTAAGGCGAAGCCCTGCGAGATCTCCCCTCTACTTCCGGTACCACGCCGTCGTGCTGCCAGAATCGCGAGGAGAGTTCTACAACCTCCGCTGCCTGCTGGAACAAGGGAGAGGAAGGTCTTCATCGAGTACCGAACGTGTGACCGACTGCGGAAGCGCTGCCGGAACACAGCGTCGGAAGGATCGTCTACACGATCTTGAGATCGGCAAGTGTACGACTACATCACCCACGAGAATCTGCTCTCGTTAACCGCTTTGGAATCTTCGAGGGTGAGTTCCTCTATCGACTCGTTGCTACAATCTAGTAGATAGATCTTGGCTTGTTTGTTTGTATGCGGTAGAAATTTTTTGTTTTCCATGCTACGAACCCCTACAACTATGTCCTATTGTTAGAACTCCATCTTTCATGCACATGTTTAGAGTTTTTTTATCCCAGCTTTCAATGCTTGCAAATGGTTGGATCTTTATTGTGAGGGTGCATGTCACCTCAAAAATTATTATTTTTATCACTTACCTACTCGAGGACGATCAGGAGTTAAGCTTGGGGATGCTTGATACGTCGGAAATGTATCTATAATTTTTTATGTTCCATGCTTGTTAGTATCTACTTTTCTTTGCTTTGTCTACACTTTGAGGTGATTTTTACATGTTTTCTGGTACTAACCTATTAACAAGTTGCCACAGTGCCAATTGCCTGTTTTCTGTTGTTTTTGGTTTCAGAAAAGTTAGTAAAGAAATATTCTCGGAATTGGACGGGACAAACGTCAAAGTCAATAAATTTCCGTGGGGAACAATAATCCAGAAGACGAGATGGAGACGCAAGCCAGGGCGCCCAGACCCCCCTAGGCGCGGGTAGGCACTGCCCCGCGCCTGGGTAGGGTTTGGGGCATCTAGCCGCCTCCTCGGCCTCCCCCTTCTCCTATAAGAAGCCCCCGATGCAGAAACCCTAAGCACCCGATCAAATCTCCATGAAACCGTCTGTAGTCGCCGCCACCATCGTCCCTAGATCGGGGGATCTGAAGTTCTTCCCGGCACCCTGCTGGAGTGGAGATCATCCCGGAGGCCTTCTCTCCGGTATGATGCGTGAGTAGTTCCACCTTGGACTATGGGTCCATGTAGTAGCTAGATGGTTGTATCTCCTACTTGTGCTTTCATGTATAGATCTTTTGAGCTCCGTTCATGATCAAGATCTAATCTATTTGTAATCATGCATGTTGTGTTTGCGGGGATCCGATGGATATTAAGATTATTATGTTGGTTTGATTAATGGTTTTGTTTTTATGATTCTATCATGTCTGTGTTGTTTGTGATATTGCATGCTCTCCATTGTTAGTAGCTAACTTGGCCAAGTAGTTGCTAGTGACTCCAAGAGGGAGTATTTATACTCGAAAGTGGGTTCATTCCTCTAGTTCCCAAGGAAAGTGACAATAATCTCTTAGGTTTTAGATGTGATGTTGCTACTAGGGAGAAAACAATGGTCTCTTGTTCATGGAACATGTGGACTGTTTACCTTTCATACTTTGCTTAAAGAAGTTGTCTGTTGCTTGCAGCTTAATACTGGAGGGGGTTCGGATGATAACCTGAAGGTGGACTTCTAGTCATAGATGCAGTTGGATGGCGGTCTATGTATATTGTTGTATTGCCCAATCGAATCTCATAGGATCTTTCTAACTAGTAATTACATTGTTATGCCTTGCTCAGTTCCTGTCAATTGCCCTGCTGTAATTTTTTTACCCTTCATGCCATATTGTTTATCTAAGGAGAGCACCTCTAGTGAACTATGGACCCCGGTCAAATCTTTACCATTCATACATCTTCCACTGTTACTTGTTTACTTGCTGCAAACCATTACCTTCCACAGGATACGTTTAACCCTTTGTTACAGCAAACTGGTGAGCTTGACAACCTCACTGATTCGTTGGGGCAAAGTCTTGAGTTTATGTTGTGCAGGTCTCCACGTTGCTAGCAACACCTGTGTGACGTTTCCTTCCTCCTTCTGGTTTGATAACCTCGGTCTCAACTGAGGGAAGACTTTCTATTGCTCATCACACCTTGCTCTTGGGGTTTCCAATGAAGTCCTCTCTGTCAGACAACAAGTTTTCTGGCTCTGTTGCCAGGGAACAAAGAAGAAGAGACTCCCATGTCGACGAGGGATATCGGTTATATCCCAACAAGTACTTTTCTTTAACGCCTTTAAGTTAGGCACAAGAAGGAAGAAATCAAGTATTTTCAAATGGAGAAGCATTAACATCAAACCTTGCTTTCAAAGGAGGAGCAAAAATCAACTTCTCTCTCCTTAATACCTTTCTTGAATGGAAATTGATATTTAATGGTGCCTTCTTTCATATCAATTATGGCACCAATAGTTCTAAGAAAAGGTCTTCCCGAAGTAATAGGACAAGAAGCATCTTATTCAACATCCAAAACATAGAAATCAACAGGGACATAAGCATTGTTAACTATAATGAGAACATTATTAATACTCCCCATGAGTTTCTTCTTAGCATTATCATTAAGTGAGACATCCAAATAACAATCTTCCAAAGGTGGCAAATCAAGCATTTCATAAATCTTTCTAGGCATAATAGAGACACTAGAACCAAGGTCACATGAAGCTTTGAGATAAAAGTCATTCACTTACATATTAATAATGGGTTCCCAACCATCTTCTACTTTCCTAGGAATAGAAGCTTTGTGTTTTAACTTTCCTTCCTTAATTTTAACAAGAGCATATGTAATGTGTTTGGTGAAAGCAACATGTATATCACTAGCATCTGGACTTCTAGCAAGCTTTTGCAGGAACATAATCACTTCATAAATATTGCAACCATCAAGATCAAAATCAAACTTAACATTACTAGTAGTAGACTCATTGGGCTTAGGAATTGTAGGAGGAGGAATAGGGACTTCTTGTGGTTTAGTGTCATCCATATGGGCAGTGGTGATGGTGCACACACTATTGTTTCTAGCAATTTCAGCTTCCCTTTCCCACTTAGCATGAAGTTGGGCTAATAGTCTAACATTTTCATCAATAGTAACTTGTATGGCATGAGTAGCAACAAAGGTACTTTCCATGGTTTCAGGTTTAGCAGCCATTTTATTAATCAAAGAGGACTGTGTTTCAGACAAAGAGGAAATATTTTCTCAACATTTAAAAGCCTTTCCTCCGCAGTCTTGTTGACGAGGTTTGATCTCATCAATGCCCATTGTTATGGACTTGGGTTTTGGAGAAGATGGGGATGCTGGAGATCGTGGAACGGTTAGCAAACAAGCAACACGGGGACACAAGGTTTACCTAGGTTCAGGCCCCCGGAGGGAAAACCCTACTCCTGCTTGTCTGCTCTTGATTACGGCGGAACCGAAGGTTACAGGGGTGCGCAGATGCAATCTGGCGTGGAGGTGTGTATGCGAAAGTATGAGTCGAGAGATCTAGGTCGTACCCTCCTAGCCTTTATATAGACTTAGGCAGGTCCCTGGCATAGACCTAGTCGGTTACAGGTTCTAGGGTTCTACCCCTTTAAATTTCCTATCTACTCTAGTCTTGCTCTCCAAGGATCCGAAGGCATCATGGGCCTGGGCCACCCGAAAGTCTTCATGGGCCGACATACATTTGTCGTGGGCCTTCCTTGGGCTGGACTAGGTATGCTGAGATCATGCACCCGCGGGGTATAACCATGTCACTTGTTGAAAGTGGTTTGTTTACTAATAAAGTCTTTGAGCATAACTTCAAGTTCAGAGGGGGCACTTTTAGTATTATTGTAGGAGTTTCCATAGGTATTGCCATTATTAGGAGGATAAGGCCTATAATTGTTGTTACTACCAAAATTATTCCTATAGGCATTGTTATTTAAATTGTTGTTTCTAATGAATTTTGCCGTGGTATTGCCGACGAGTACGCCATGGAGGGGTCCTCACAGTGCATGTTTAGAGACGTGGGGGAAGGCGGACGGTTTACGGGTACGAGGTAACATAGCTTACCCAGGTTCAGATCCCACGACGGTGGCGGGATCCTACTCCTGCTATAAATCACTATAAGGGCAATACGCCGAGTTACAGGGATTGGTTCGCCGCGCGAGGTGCGTAGTAGTCGACACTAGGTTGTCTGAGATTGTGCCCTAAAGGTTCCCATAGGCCCAACTTATATAGTCGCCAGTTCCTAGGGTTACAGGGAAAAGTCCTAGTCGGACAGGTTACAGAGTCCTACACCGTTTACAACTAGTCTAGCGTGTCTTGCACTCCAAGGCTCCGGGTACATCGGTGACTCCTCCGTAGCCTTCCTTTATCTGGCATGGGCATCCCTTCTGGATCCATCTAACTGGGCTGCCCAGCAGGCCATGGTCCATGCTACCAACCGTGGGCCACCCGGGTTATTCGGATAGGAGACATGCTATGAGGATACCCATATAGCATATCCCCAACAGTAGCCCCTGGAGAACTCCGAGATCTTGCGCCGTCTTGCCTCTTCACGTTGAATGCTCCGTCTAGATGGATGTCGGCAAATCGTCAAGCAATACCTTGTAGTCCTCCCAAAGAACCCTGCAAGGTTTTCTCCGTCTTCAACTTGTAAGTCGGAGAATTGTTGAATCTTCTATCGTACTCTTCCGTAGCCGGACTGGATCCATCCATGCCGGAATCTTCCGATGTGATGGTTCATCTGCCAGTGACAGCTATGGCGACATAGACGTAGGTCAGCAACGCCTCGTAACTCACACATGCAGAGAACGCAATCATGTCCATTTTTCCCGCGCGAGCGATACGAACCGTTGGTGGCGACGGTTGGCAACGTGGTGAAATTTCCGCGCACGCTTCCGCACACGTCGCCCACGCGTCAACCATTCGATCGTCTTGCATGAATCTTGATGCCGGAGGTTATAAATTGTAACAGCGGTGGAAATTTTACTTTTCACCTCATTCTCCTCCCGCATCGTCTTCTTCCTCCAGTGAGCGCCTCCTCGAGCTCTCCGCGCGGTTGCGAAAAACCCTAGCCTTTCAACCTTTCTCAGTCACCACCTTAACCTCCCCAATGGCCAGCAGCAGCTCCGCCCCCTCCATGACGGCGTTAGGCGATGCCGCGGCGAAGCCGGCGAGCACCGTCCTCGTGCCCCCAGAGGGCTTGGTGATCCCCAAATCCGCGGTGGTCGGAACCATCGGCGGGGACCACAATCCAGCGGCGCTGGAGCTGCTAGAGGAGGAAAACGACTCCCACAAGGGGGAATGGCGCGGTTCAGACATCACAGACCATGACATCAAGGAGATGATCATCGAGGGATACCTCCCTGCGAGGGAGGGGCTCGCCTCGAGGGCGGCGCCGGCCGGCGAGGTCACCCCTTCTCCCCAAGCCGGATAGAAGGTGTACCTCAAAGCCCAAATGGTACGCGGCCTCTCCCTGCCCATCTCCAATTTCTTCCTAGCTGTCCTCAACCATTACCGAGTACATCCTCAGAACCTCTCCCCCAATAGCATCCTCACGCTTAGCAACTACGCGGCGCTTTGCGAGGGTTACTTAGGGATTAGGCCTAGGCTAGATCTCTTTATCTACTTTTTCACCATCAAGCGGGAAGCCGGAGCCGGCAAGGACAAGCTCAGGAACTGTGGCACTATTAGTTTTAAGATCCGGCCTGGCCGGCGGTTCCCCGACATAGTCAGCCATGAGTCTTGTAAAAACTGGCAACGGACGTACTTCTACGGCCCAGATATCCCTCTGGCTGGCCGAGAAGTGACGTATTCGGACTTCGTCGATGGAGCCGCCACCGAAGCCTCAACATGGAGATCCCAGGCCTCCCTTCCCTGCGACATCGACGCTTCCCGCACTATAAAGCGGATAGAGTGGTTCATAGAGACGGGCCTGACTGGATTGGACCTAGCCATGTGCTGGTTCGTCAGGCGGATCCAGCCTCTGCAACACCACTCAAAGTTGATGCATGAGTATACCAAGGAGAGGAAGGATAGCCTTCGCATCTCCAAGGACAACTTTTCTAGCGACTCCGTCAAGCTCCGCCTCAAGGACATCGTCAAAGTGAAGGATAGGAAGCGTGGCTTCACCATTACCTATGACATGTTCGAGGAGGGCAAGTGCCCAAAGGTACCTGTTTATTTTCCGTGTAGGACATATACTCCAGTTCTTCCTTTCTAGCCATTGCGATCTCATCTAACACTTTTGTGATTTCACTTAACAGCTCAGCAGTCTAGAGGAGGATAGTATGGCTGTCCAAATCTACGACCCAAAGATGAAGGAAGTCACCGTCGTGTCCGACAACGATGTCCCATTGGCGCGAAGGCGGAAGAGCTCCACCTCTGATGCTGCCGACGGAGGCAAAAAGAAGAAGACGGAGGGTGGAGCCTCCAAGAAGACTACCGCTGCCCTAGAGGCGGAGAAAATAAAGATTACCGGGATCCCCTTTGCCAAAGCACACCCTCTTGTGTAAACTTATTTCTCTCCGACATTGTCCATTGCTTGTCTTATTCCTGTACTTATACTTTTTGCATGTTTCGGGAAGAAGGCCACTACCAGTTTGAAGAAGACCTCCAAAACTTTGGGGGCTTCTAGAAATATTAAAGATATGTTGCATCATGACGTGTCTCCCCACACATCTCCCGCCATCGCCCCTGTCACTCCCAGCGTCCAGCCTACGCCTGCTCCGTCAAGCTCACATGCCAAAGATGCATCTGGCCCTTCCGCCATGGAAGTGGACTCAGGTGCCTCCGCGGAGCTTGCCGTTGTCGGCGAATAGGCAACGCAATAAAGTGCCGCAACCCAAATGGATGAAGCTCCGGCGAAGGATGCCATCGGTAGCGGTAAGGCGGTGGTGGAAAGTGGTATGTCTGCCGAAGGCGACGCCTCCGCACCCAAGAAAACCATAGAGTTCCCGAAGATAGTCTACCCGGTACTTATGCCGGGTAGCTCCGCTTTGGTTCCTGGCGCGACACCGACATCTCCAACATGCGGTCTTGAGGAGCTTCTCCGGCAAGCAGAAGTCTTGCAAGGAAACAGTTTATCCTTCGGCAAGTTGCTTGCTGAGAGTGCTACAAACATCAAGATCATCGCACTTGTAAGTTTTATTTGCCTTTTGCATTTCATATGAGTATCCCACTGTAGCCCCCAAGGATTTAGATGGAAAACCATAAGTCTTTGCATATAAATGCTCTAAGAGTGACTAAGCTAGAAAACTTCTCACTGTAGCCCCCAAGCATATAGTTTGAATGAATTATTCTGACTAGATGCTTTCAGAGTAGCATACGCAGTGTTTATAAATTTCAATTCTGTAGCCCCCAAGCTCCTAGCTGTAACTAAATTAGTTCCGACTAGGTGCTTAAAGAGAAACTAAGCATACCACTGAGTTAAATTTTATACCGTAGCCCCCAACTTTTAGTTGAAAATTGAATCAGTTCCGACTAGATGCTTAAAGAAAGACCAAGCATATTGCTAAGTTTAAAAACTCTCACTGTAGCCCTCAAGCCTCTAGGTGGATATTTATCCGGCTAGATGCTCCAAGTAGACTAAACAACGTTAAATTTTCTTTCCATAGAATGAGAATGCTCGGAGGGCGTGGCCAACGAGAAGTACCAGAAGTTGCGCGCGAACTTGGAAGCCGAAAAGGGTAAAACTGCCTTCTTGAAGGAACAAATCACCAAGAGCAAGCGTCTGTTTTTCCTTTCTTTTTCGTATTCCGACTTGGTCTTGTGCCAACATTCTCCGAGTACTAACTGTGAACTGTTCTTTCTCCGACTTGCAGAAACCATTTCCAAGGCTAAGGACATTGTTGAGCAATCCAAGCATATTCAGCAGCTGGATAGTGAAAACAAGATCCTTAAGCAGGAGAAAAAGGATATGCTGAAGATGCATGAGGACTCCATGAAAGTCCTGCAAGACTCCGCCAACGAGGATATGAACCGCTTGAAGGAGGAAATCGCGATCCTGAAAGATCAGAATAAAGCTATCGATGAGCAAAATCAGCGCCATCTTGAAGCGTACAGGATCCTCCGACAAGAATGGGACCCCATGGCGGAAACTCTCTAGCAGGCTGAGATTAGCATCTTCAGTAAGTGATTCTCCGCCTTGTACTTCTGCAAGCTAGATACTCTGAACTTTTGTGTTATTGAACTCATGCGCTCCTTTGTCGGAAATTTGCAGCTCCTATTGGGTTGACCCAGTCGCCTCCTCCGCCAAAGGAATGCATGATCCTTGCCGGCAACTTTATCAACACCGCCATCACGCAAGCTAAGGAGATAGACAAGCACCTCCAGATCAACATCAAAGCGGTTGATTCTGTGGCGAAGTTCTCGGAGATCTTGCGCCGAGCCCCCAAGCGTATTGCAAGCTGGAAAGCTTCATGTACACGGGCTGGCGCAAGGATGGCACTGTCAATGGTCAAGGCGCACTACGAAGATGCCGACATCGACACGGTGACCTCCGGTATCCCCGACGTAAACGACGAAGGCCAAAAGATAGATCACGAGGCTATCTTGGCGTCACTCGCGGTTTTTGATACCAGAGTCGCTGAGTTGGTCGACCCTAACGTCTTTGTGCCCATGAAAACCATTGACAGTGGCAACCAAAGCTCTTCCAAGTCCCTCAACACTGCCGACTTCGAGGAGGATGGCTCTCCTGCTGCTGATGATGTTTCGTCCAAGTCACCTGCGCCAGAGGAATGAAAAACAATATGTAATATTTGTTTCCTCTGTAATTTATATTCAAAAAAACTACTTGTTAACTTAAGGCGGAAAACAATGGTTGTTATTTCCTGCTGCTCAAGAACTGGTTCCAGCATGTACATATTTTTTAAGCAAGTGCTGGCTTATCCATTACTTTGGTTTTTATGCTTGACTTTTCGTGAGTCGGAAGACTCGTTGTCGGAACTATGCGCTCAGGCGATGATGCCCAGTGGCGTCGTCAATAACCTAAGCATAAAATCGCCGACAATAAGTGCCAAAAGTCAATACTCCAGAATCCACATAAAAACGACAAAGAACATGTAGACCAGAAAACTTAAGCTAACGCCCATAGGCGGAATTTTCACAAGTGCAATCGTAAAACTTGTGCATAAAGGTTTGATACGATCCAAAAATGAATACTAAAGGAGGTAAAAGACTCAAAAATATGAGTGAACCAGAGAGCTTTATTTCATTGATCATATAAGAGGTACACAATAGATAAAAATGCTAAGTGTATAAAGGATGTAGTTGTGCTATGTTCCATGGCCTATCAAGCTCCGGGTAGTCATCATCCGGGTCACGTCGCTTACGCTTATGATCCTCGTTGGGTCTATCCTTCAGTTCACGATTGTCAACGAGGTAGTAAGACCCATTGAGCAGCGCCTTGCTTATGATGAACGGTCCTTCCCATGGCGGGGATAATTTGTGTGACTTCTTCTGCTTAAGTCGGAGCACCAGATCCCCCTCTTTAAACGAGCGATGCCGGACGTGGAGACTATGGTAGCTGTGTAGCTTCTGCTGGTAGATGGCGGATCTTTGGCATGCCAATACGCGCTGCTCCTCGAGAAAGTCCACATCTAGATTCTTCAGCATCATCCCCGTCGTAGGCGGCAACTCTTGGTGAATCATGAAGGATGTCGGAAGGCAGGATGGCTTCTGCTCCATATACCATGAAGTAAGGGGTGTAGCCGGTGGATCTGTTGGGTGTAGTTCGTAAACTCCACAGCACAGATGGCAATTCTTCCGCCCAGGCTCCAGCTGCTCTATGTAGTGGTGCCTCAAGACGTGGCTTGATTCCTTGCATAATTAATCCGTTGGCTCGCACAACCTGACTATTGGACTGTGGATGTGCCACAGATGCAAGGTCAAGTCAGATGCCTTTCTCCCAACAATAAGCTTCCACTTCTCTGAGTGACAAGTTGCTGCCGTTGTTGGTGATTATGCTATGTGGGAGACCAAATCTCACCACTAGATCCCGGAAAAACCTAAGGGAAGTTGCCCCATCGAGCTTTCTAATGGGTTTATCTTCTATCCATTTGGTGAATTTATCAACTACTACTAGCAGATGCGTAAACCCACATGGTGTCGTCTGCAATGGACCAATCATTTCCAGCCTCTAGACTGTGAACGGCCAAGTTATAGGTATTGTTCGCAATTCTTTAGCAGGAACATGTACTGTCGGGCATAGTACCGGCATCCCATGCATGTCTCAACCAGCTTGTCGGCATCCGCCTTCGCGGTCAGCCAGTAGAATCCTTGCCGGAAAGCTTTAGCGACCAACGATCGGGGAGCGGCATGATGCCCGCAATTTCCGAGATGGATTTCGCGTAGGATTTCAATACCTTCTTGCTGGGAAACACACATAAGGTATACACCAGTAGTGCTTCTTTTGTAGAGCTGTCCATTGATTATGGTATAGCCTTTTGCTCGACGTACTATTTGCCGTCTTTTGACATCATCATCGGGCAAAGTTCCATGTTCGAGATACTCCATGAATGGTTTTGTCCAAGCCGGAGGGACCTTTGTCACCATGTGAACAAAAGAGTCAACTCTGTCCGGGTTGTCGATGTTTGCTCCCTTCACGGATGGTGTCCGTAGATGCTCCAGGAAAACTCCAGGCGGAATTCGTTTGCGCCCTGATCCAAGCTTAGACAGCAGATCAACTACCTCGTTTTGCTCCCTAGGTACATACTTGACCTCGTAGCCCAAAAAGTTCTTGGATATCTCGTCCACTTTGTCTCGATATGCCGCCATCATAGGGTTCCGCGTGTTCCAGGTGCTAGCCACCTGCTGGGCAACCAAGTCGGAATCTCCACAGGAAACTATGTGCTTGATGCCAATATCCTTGGATACGCGTAGTCCGTGAATGAGTGCTTCATACTCCGCCATGTTGTTCATAGCCTCGAAGTGGATCTGCAGAACATAGTGTAGCTTGTCTCCAGTTGGTGACTGTATCAGTACACCAGCCCCCGATCCGTTGAGTAGCTTTGATCCGTCAAAGTGCATCACCCAGTATTCTGGCTCCGGCATTGGGGTTGCATCTGGCATCTCCGTCCAATCTGCGATAAAATCCGCCAAGGCTTGTGACTTGATAGCGTCGCGTCTCTTGTAGGTGATCTCGAAGGCGGCAAGTTCAATGCCTCACTTCGTGACCCTTCCTGTAGCGTCGTTGTTATTGATAATGTCGGACAATGGAGTCTTGCTCACCACTGTGATAGGGTGCTCCTGGAAATAGTGCCTCAGCTTCCGAGAAGCAAGGAATACTCCATAAGCTATCTTTTGGTAGTGCGAGTAACGCTGCTTGGACTCCGTCAAGACCTTGCTTACATAGTAAACTGGTCGTTGAACTTCGTACTCATGCCTTGGTTCCTTCCGCTCTACCATGACGACGATGCTGATTACCCGGTTGGTGCCGCCATGTAAATTAACATGGGCTCTCCAGGTTCGGGTGCTGCAAGGATAGGCGCTGAGGAAAGAATCTCCTTGAGCTGCTTCAATGCTACATCTGCCTCGTCCGTCCACGTGAATTTGTCCGCCTTCTTTAGCAACTTGTACAGCAATAGAGCCGTCTCTCCAAGTCGGCTGACGAACCGACTAACTGCTGCAACACAACCTGTTAGTCGTTGTATGTCCTTTAGGCATGTCGAACGGTTTATGTTTAAAATGGCCTTGATTTTCTCCGGGTTGACCTCGATTACACGCTGGGAAACGATGAAGCCCAACAATTTTCTGGCTGGAACCCCGAAGACGCACTTCTTAGGGTTAAGCATCATGTTGTATTTCCAAAGATTATCAAAGGTTTCTTTTAAGTCGGAGATTAAGTCATTTGATTTTTTAGACATCACCACTATATCGTCCACATAGGCGTGAATGTTGTAACATCCCAGCATTAGAGCTTAGAAATAAGCTAAACCCAGTTGTGTGCATTGCATTCATGCATAGAAAATCCGAATAATTTTCGCACTTTTAAACAAAAATTGTCAAAGTGATTGAAGTTTCCCTCAACTTGATGGAAATGGAGTAGATCATCCAGTTGGCTGTGATAAGTTTCAATATGACCTTTGTTAAAACCTTATTTGGGTAAAGATGATTTCATCCAAGGTTAGATCAAATGTAATAAAATTAAACCCTAATACATTACTTAATGGATTATATTTGATCCTTAAGTAATCATATCCCAGTATTCATTACACAACACATGAATGCCAAGTTATAAATATAACTTAAGTAATAAGAATGTAACAACTAATTCTTAATCTAAACTGCTTATACCATGAGTATCATGGTAATGCCTAACCCTAACTCTTTAGTTATATGGAGTAGGAGGGAAACCAATTCAAAGATCATTCACCATGTATCTTTTTATCCATACCAATCTTTACCATTCCTATTGGAATCATATTCCAATATCTGTTGTTCATCAAGGTTGAGTGATCAACTATTGATTCACCAATTCTTAATCTATTAGTTCTTGACCTATCAACTCTTGTTCTTATTACAACATTCACTTAAGGCTTATAAAGAAAGAAGTAAGAAGAGGTAAATAGTGATGCTAGTTTCAGATGTCATCTATTGGATAGGAATGATTGAAAAGAATCCAATCAATAGGACATTTGATGGAGTTAAATCCCTCCTAGATAAATAGAAGAATTATTTATATTACCCAATCATATGGTAGTAAAGAAGATTACAAGGATGAAGCCTGAAGATAGTTACCAGGAGTAGTCCTATTGTATGAAGTAGGTATAGTCAATGAATTAAATCTCTTAACCCAATAGAGCTAAACAGAAGATAATTATAATACAACTGTAATGTTGTATTGATGAAGCCCTGATTAGCCAATTGAAAACCTAAACCATAAAGGATCAAAAGATTACAATAATCATGCCTTATTCACTAAGATTGAATGCTTATATCAGGTATAAGTGACATTGGTGGATAGAACATTATTGAACCCTAGTCTAGATATATTATCCTAGGTTAACCATTACAGGTCACAATAATATAATTTAAGATTAGTGAATGAGTTACTAGAGTAAATATAAAACAATATGATTCAATTAAAGCCAATATAGCATGGAGTTATGGAAGTAGTGTTATTTATTTTGAAGGAGAATAAGCCTTAGAGAAAGGTAGTTGGATACATACATCTGATGGAGGAATATTAGTGATGGATGATTTAGGAAGATTATGAGTGGAGTTTGAAGGAACTACTTGTTGGATGGAATGGTATCAATAGTAGAGTAGTGGATATAATTCAGAATGAATATAAGCAAACTATAAAAGCTTCAATGTCAAGTTCATTAGATTTATCAATGAATTTAGAAGAATAATAGGTGAATAAGAATATTTTTGTGAAGTAAAGCTCATCATGTTAACAATGAATATAGATAGGAAGAAGTATTATATCTAGGAAAGGAATTCTTTAATTAAAGGTCAAGAATGGTGAAGAATGGAAAGATAGACATTCTTGTTAAATAACCAACTCTAAATCTTAAACCAAGTATAATTTCCATTTAGGGAATTGATATATCATCTTATGTTAATATCACTTTATAGGAATATATTCCTATAACAAATCACATAAGCACCTCTCCGCCAATTCCAACCATCATAATTATATGTGCTTAGGAGTATCTTTATCAATTACTTTCTATAAAACATTTTAAATATAACCTTTCTAGTACTAAAGGTGATGTCATCAAATATCACAAACAGAAGACAATATGCTTAGTTATTAAATCTTTTCTCACATCAACAAAGAAAAATAAGTAAATTAAAAATCCTAAACTTCTTTGTTTATCATAATAGAATATATGCATTGCCATTTTTCAAATCAATGGGAGTATTAATAACCATACAAATTCTTTTGTATTTCATGCATCAAAAAATGATATAGGATCATCATACATATAAAAAAATTCTATTGAAACTATGAGCCAACTATAGTTAAGTTTTATAAACAAATAAGAATATATCATTCAATAAATTCATGGTTAAAAGTGGAAAAAAAATAATAAGAAAAGCTTCTACAAAATACTAAAAGGGGTTCAAATTGAGAAAATAAATGAAATATAAAAAGATTATATAATAAAAGTTCACAAATAATACTACATATTTTAGTATTACTACAATTATCCATCAAATAAATTCTACAAAGAAAAGTTCAAATTAAAGATTATGTACAAATCTGAAAAGGAAAACAGAAAATAGAAAAATAGAAAACAAATAAAAAACAAAACTTGGTCGTGGCCCAACTCCTACCTGCTTATTTGACGCCCATGTGCAGCCCACAATAACCCAGCAACCAGCCCAGTTCGTTTCCATCTGTGACTGACAAGTGGGATCAAAGAAGGACCGCAGGTTGAGCTGAAAGAATCGCTAGGGGGTTTTCCGCAAAAGTTACATCGTAGTCATCCTCTCGCACACAGACAACTCACTAGAGGAGCTCGCCGCCGCCCGATGCCATCATCGTCATCCTTGCGCCAAGATCAATGCCGCCGTCACCAGGAGAGGATAAGGAGGCCACCGCGGCGTTCCTTCTCGTCCACATCCTCATTTCCCCCCTCTGAAACCCTCTCTACCTCGTTTCCCCAACCATGCCGAGAACCCTAGCTCGGAGGTGAGCCGGAGCCGGCGATTTCGTTCTTGCCTCGGCCAGATAAGACCACGGTGGAGACCGCCATGCTCTTCTCGTTCGATTGCCCAAACTTGCAACCGCGGAGGAGGAGTAAATCAATCCAATCGGACCCTCGGTTCCTGACGCTGTTCGTCGACCTCGCCGTCGTCTCCGATCGCGCCTCGCCAAATCAAGCACACCATCGTGTTCCTGGTGAGTCACTGAGTCTCCTAGCATGCGCTGATGCTTTGTTTGCTTCCTAAATCCGCGCCACCATAATCACCCGCAAGCACCACCACATAAGCTCGTCGCCGGTTGCTCTCCGATGACCAAAACCAGCGGCGTCACCACTATCTTACTCGCCTTGTTGTTCTGGTTCGAACAAGCCCATGCACACCCGCACACTCGCATGCTACAGCCCTCCTCGCCGTCGTCTGCCGTGCCACTGGCGAGGTGATGTCAGGGTGAGATCACCCCTGGCCACGTCAACGTGTTTGACCAGTCTTTGTCTCGCGTGGCTGATGACATGGCCTTGGGCCCATATGTCATTGACTAAGGATAGAGACAGGGTCGGTAACAAATACATTTTCTAAACCTGAGAGCTGAGGTGGACATGGGCCCACTGGTCAGTGACTTAGGCTAGGTGTGGGTGCGGTGTAAAAAGTTATTTCTTGTTTAAGAAATAAATAAAATGTTATAAACTCAATTATTAATATTCCAGAAATCAAATAAAAGATTAAATCTTGTTTAATTAATAACTTTTGATTTATAATTCAGAAAAATGTGTATAATATATGAAAATTTGTAGAAAAATATAATCTACAACTTAAACTTATTATCCAATATTATTATGATGATTATTTAAATAAATATTATTTAATAAAGGTTTTCATAGTAATAAAAATTTGATAATTCAAATTTTAATAATGGTAAATGTTAAAAATATAAATAGAATACCAAAAATCTTAGAGAAGTAAGAATTATAATTTAAAATTATAATCATACATTATAATTCAACTTAATTAAGTATTTGTTATTATTAAGTATTTATAAAGTAATAAATCTTATAAAAATCATATCTTATTATTTATAAATCACAAAAATAAATGTAATATACCAAAATGATCACAAAAATAATATCTGCATGTTAAAAGCCTAATATTCCACTTTTGAGATTAAAAATTCAAACACTTTAATAACACAAATTTAAACTTATTTACTTAATGGGTAATTCATATAAGGATACATAACAATTTGTTAATATTTCTAATATTAGTTAATCAAGTCTAATAAATAAATATTAGTCTTGAATATTAGTAGTAAGTCATAATGATTCAAAACATTAGAAATACTATTATATTGAAATATCCTTCTACTATATGAATAAATTATATTTTTAAAAAGATATCTAATAATTATAGAACCTTCAAGAATGGTATATCAACCAAGTACAACTTTATAATGGACTAAATCCAAGAATAATTCATGAGTAGTCACTAGTACTATTTAATTATCCACAAACCATAATTATACCTTTATAAGGAGACAAGAAATCTTGTTCCACTACAAATTAAAAGATCACTACTTAAATAGAAGAATAACTATTCTTAAGTAACCTTAAAGCAACATTACCAAATACACCAGGCACAAAGGTTATAAACATTATACTTTCAAACTATCTTTGTTTTAAAGTTAACTTTAGTCTACAAGAATCTAATTATAACACTATAAACATTGTTATATGTTTTATAGTTAACTTTTGTCTGAACTAGTTAACTTATAAAGCATCTCAAGCCAAACTATTCAGGCAAGCACAAACAACATCGACCACCACTAACTAATCACAAAGATTGTTTAAATATTAGAAAAAAAATCCTTTCTTCAAATGTTATTCTTTTTGCCACTTCAAACAAGAACTCTTATATAGGAAATCTTGAATAACAATTCATAGATGTATATTTTATTGCTGCATAAATATGTGTTGTTCACACACACTCACAAGCCCTAATAAGAAGAACATGTGTGAAACTTATCTTAAAGGACAACACATTGTAAAGTAACCATTTCCGGAATCCTAACCCTAGAACCACGTTATTCCCGGGATTCGCGTTTATAATGTGCATCACATTATTTATGCATAAGAACATATTGCTTCTTTAAACATTAGTCCTTACCGGACCAATGATGCCGATTTCAGATTTTGGATCATATATTACCTTGAAGACCGTGAGTGCAGAATCTTGCAATCACAAAAGGCAAGTTCACACTTGCTCATGTCCTTTGATTATTTTCAGTAAAGTATTTTGCAAATCCATTGTTGTCATCACCTGCATTTGAAAAGGGTCAGAAAACACTATTTTTATAATAATGTGATTATAGGTTATTTACCATGAGGTAATAACCTACTATAAGAGTTCCGGTGGTAAAGGAACATAATATCTAGGACTTAACAACCAATGTCGCCAGTGATTCTTGCGCCGTATATTACGCGCTAACCATAAGATTTGGAATGGGACGGAGAAGTCAACTGTATCCTTTTCCTCTTGTATGGAGGCAAGACGACCTTAACGTGACGTTTTGATTCCTTGTGTGGATCCAACATATGGGTGGGCACCCTTACGCCCCACACTTTTGGTGTCTAGATTATCTATGGATGGTGTTTAGTGGATGGACCATTTAATATGGCACTTGCTAGGGAAACACCGGGTCATAGAGTATTCGGGAACTCATCAGGGTTTTAGCCTGCCCGAAAGGGGGCTTAACGAAGGTGAGCTAGCCCGAAGGATCGTGTAGACATGTGTGGTCGCGGAGAGGGCAGTGATTGGATTGGACCAACTACTGGGCCCCACAACATGGAATTGTGGACGGGTAAGCTGCCCGGTTGTGCAACAAGGAGTTGATCTCTCATGGGAAAAGTAACGCACATCTGCAGAGTGTAAGAACTGTAACTTGTTACTCCCTGTTCCTGGAAGGAGCTGCGAATGCTACGAGAAAGGAACTCCATGAAAGTTCTGGTAAACCCGTGAAGGCTGACGGACATAGCTTTTCAGAATAAAAGCAACCTTTGAAGAAATGTTTTATGAAAACTTGCATTGCCTACGACCTATGGTATGTGGTTGTAGTTATAGTGCATCAAACACTCCTTTTCTAGTGAATTTGCTGAGTACGCTCGTACTCAACGTATCTTCTTAACCCTTGCTAGACTCTGAAGCCGGTGCAGACAACATCTACATCAAGTTATACTCTAGGAATCGTCATCCAAAGTAAAAGCTCGTCAATGAAGTCAAGGAAGTCAACATATACATCAACTCAAATGAAGACGGAGTTACTGATTAGATAGGAATATAATCTCTAGCCAAAGAACCTAATTCTGTAGTGTATTGCAATAGTAGCAATACCAATTCCTTAGTTAAAATACTAGTCTTAATAGTATGATAGTTCTTGCATTGTTTATATTTGATTCTTCTCTGTAAGAAGTTCTTTCTCTCTCTTTAACCTAGAGTGTTCTCTGGATCTTGTGTAAAGAGTGAGTTGTAACCTTTAGCCATGTATTGGACCCGCTGTGTTTCTGTTGTGCCATTCTGAGGGATGTAATACTAGTGAACGGTGTTTCATTGGTGTTATATCAACGACTATAGTATACTACATCATGCAGTGGTATGGTGGGTCACCGCAGTTGGTATCAGAGCATATGCCTTGACCTTCGGTTGTAAACCTAGTAAATGGGTAGAACCTGTAGGACACATTCTAGCAATAATAAAGAGTTCTCTAGTGATATGCGGGATATTCACTTGAGAATAATCCTATTATGTTACTAGTGCGATAATTCTTTAGTATATTTGCAAATTAGATCATTACCCAAGAGTTTTAACTCTATGTGACTGATGATAATTTCTTATCCACAGTTCCACATGGCACCTCGATATCCACCTTGGAATGTTCAAGTGATGAACAGGACATTGAATGACTACGGAGGGGATTGGACAGATAATCTCTGACAACTTCTATGGAGTTTGGAATGTGAATCGCGACTTTTGGTCAAGATTTACAGTTACTATGATGGGCAGGTATTAGCTAAATAACGTGTCATGATCATGTTACCCAAGAAGTTAGGACTTAAGGGAGAAATTCCATCAGGAGAGGCAAGGTGCATGGCATCTGCATATCAGATTGCCGTAGCAGTAGCCATAACCATGATCCGCGAACAGAAATCCCAAGCTCTAGAAGGTAGTACTCACACCATTATACCACATGAAACCTCAAACCCAGAGCATGAGTTAGATCATTCTACTCTAGTCCAAACTGAACCTACTCTAGCTGTAGAGTATATGGATCATTATTGGTCTTTGTTAAACATTTTATCATAATACTCACCAAGTTTTAGTCCATGAACTGGATACGGTCATTGAGGATTTACTGATCCTGCTAAAGCAATGGCACGTAGGAAGAAGTTAGACAAAGAAGCTAGGCATCCCAATACATACCTTCAGGAGAAGTGTTTGAGGAAACTGAGTTTGATGACCCAAACTCGGAAAATTATGCCTATTACCAAAATGACTTCAAGCCACCTGAAGACCTATGGGCCAAGTACAACTCCAAACAACAGGAATGGAATAGAGTTATTCCAAATAACCCTGAGCCAAACAAGTATGGATGGGGAGTAGAATCTCAAGGTGCAACCATAGTAAATCCTATACCTTGTGATACACGTATCGGAGAAGAAACCAACTATAACCATAGAGAGCCTTATGGACCATATGGGGGTGATACCAATCCAATCAATTTAGAAGACCATTCCGTTAGCTACTATACCAATCCGTATGACTGGATCCAAGAAAAGGCTAAGGAGCCAACTTACTATGAGGAAGCGTTGTCGGATAATCAGGAATATCCTGTAGAGGATTACGCCAACTCTAGTCATTTTTCAATGACTAATCTCAATCTCAGTACTTCTAATCAATAATACGCACCTCCTGGATGCTCTTACGCTCCAGAAGGCAGTCGTAGGACTTCACGTCATCATGGACAGAACTCCAGGAAGCACTAGAGAAATATGAAAGTAATAAAGGAATGACATCCCAAGGGATGAGTGCTTGAATAATGTACATAGAGGGTAATGCGTATTGTAGTTTAAAAGGTTGGCCGAAATAAGTGAGGATATACTCATAAGCACAAGATATTCTTGTAAAATAGTTGTGGAAATAGGTGTGGAGCAAACCATTGGGACATCTAGTACGTGTGTAAATTATTTAAAACCTATGTATAATACAGGGTATATGTTTTATTGTTTATCGACTTTTGGATCTTCTTGAATTTTTTTATTGGCGAGATCTATACATGAATTTTAATTAGGTGTGCAAATGCATGATGTAACACCCAGTTATTACTTGATGCTACAGAACTAGATGGGAATGGGAATTCGTGTAAGGGAGTGACGAGTTCCAAAGAACAAAATGAAGACTTACTTAAAGAATGAAGCAAAATATAAGGAGTATTAACACCACTTGGAGGATAGATAAAGCATAGATTAATCTTAGCCAGATTTAAGAAACAAGTGTAGTGTACAAGATGTATGGAACAACAAGAAGGGGTGAACTTAAGGTTCAATCAAGTAGGTGATATTACTAAAGGGAATAATAAAGTAGTAATCCCTAGTTCATGGAAGCATCATAAATTAGTACAAAGATGAAGTTAAGGAGCAAAATGGTAGGAAAGCTCTAAAAATTCAGAGAGAATGTCAGTAGTAGGTCGGAAACCGTAGAGTAATGGATACAACCTAAAATGATCCGCCTTTGGTACTTAATCCCTAGTCAGCATTCCGATCCATAGTTGGTATCTTGTTCGCAGCCGGTGTTAGATGACCTAGTTAACCAGATCATCTTAATGGTTGCATAAAGAGCACAAAATTTGGCCTAAGTTAAGTAAGACCTAAGGAAGTATAAAACTTTAAGGTGATCATCCTTCAAGATGCTTCGCAAAGTCAGATTTATCCCAGCGAAAATGTCCGATAGTAAGTACTACATATAATGCTAAAAGATTTGCTTCGGAGATCCACAACTATGTGGATACACCGTACAATCTTTCATCAGACCCTAATTAGGTAAAGAATAAACTGAATACAGACCAACATTCTAGTTATTGAGCCAATAAATGTTATATATACAATTTAAAGACTATTAGTAAACCCTAAGGGGGAGAGTAGATATCATGAATAAAAGTTGAAGAAGTACTATAGGTAATAATGAAATATTATCTAAAAACTTAATAAAATAAAGTTTGATGATTAAATAAAAAAAGAATTGGATTAGGATATCTAATCAAGTTATAAAATATTACAAATAATTACAATTAAAGTCATCATGGAGTGGAGGAATGTAGCAACCACTCCAGGACAATTTCTTACTCTAAAACGTGAGAGTTTGCGAACTTCGAGGACGAAGTTTATTTTAAGGGGGAGAGTCTGTAACATCCCAGCATTAGAGCTTGGAAATAAGCTAAACCCAGTTGTGTGCATTGCATTCATGCACAAAAAATACGAATAATTTTCGCGCTTTTAAACAAAACTTGTCAAAGTGATTGAAGTTTCCCTCAACTTGATAGAAATGGAGTAGATCATCCAGTTGGCTATGATAAGTTTCAATATGACCTTTGTTAAAACCTTATTTGGGTAAACATGATTTGATCCAAGGGTAGATCGAATGTAATAAAATTAAACCCTAATACATTACTTAATGGATTATATTTGATCCTTAAGTAATCATATCCCAGTATTCATTACACAACCCATGAATACCAAGTTATAAATATAACTTAAGTAATAAGAATGTTACAACTAATTCTTAATCTCAACTGCTTATACCATGAGTATCATGGTAATGCCTAACCCTAACTATTTAGTTATATGGAGTAGGAGGGAAACCAATTCAAAGATCATTCACCATGTATCTTTTTATCCATACCAATCTTCACCATTCCTATTGGAATCATATTCCAATATCTGTTGTTCATCAAGGTTGAGTAATCAACTATTGATTCACCAATTCTTAATCTATCAGTTCTTGACCTATCAACTCCTATTCTTATTACAACATTCACTTAAGGCTTATAAAGAAAGAAGTAAGAAGAGGTAAATAGTGATGCTAGTTTCAGATGTCATCTATTGGATAGGAATGATTGAAAAGAATCCAATCAATAGGATAATTGATGGAGTTAAATCCCTCCTAGATAAATAGAAGAATTATTTATATTACCCAATCATATGGTAGTAAAGAAGATTACAAGGATGAAGCTTGAAGATAGTTACCAGGAGTAGTCCTATTGTATCAAGTAGGTATAGTCAATGAATTAAATCTCTTAACCCAATAGAGCTAAACAGAAGATAATTATAATACAACTATAATGTTGTATTGATGAAGCCCTCATTAGCCAATTGTAAACCGAAACCATAAAGGATCAAAATATTATAATAATCATGCCTTATTCACTAAGATTGAATGCTTATATCAGGTATAAGTGACATTGGTGGATAGAACATTATTCAACCCTAGTCTAGCTATATTATCCTAGGTTAACCATTACAAGTCACAATAATATAATTTAAGATTAGTGAATGAGTTACTAGAGTAAATATAAAACAATATGATTCAATTAAAGCCAATATAGCATGGAGTTATGGAAGTAGTGTTATTTATTTTGAAGGACAATAAGCCTTAGAGAAAGGTAGTTGGATACATACATTTAATGGAGGAATATTAGTGATGGATGATTTAGTAAGATTATGAGTGGAGTTCGAAGGAACTACTTGTTGGATGGAAGGGTATTAATAGTAGAGTAGTGGATATAATTCAGAATGAATATAAGGAAACTATAAAAGCTTCAATGTCAAGCTCATTAGATTTATCAATGAATTTAGAAGAATAATAGGTGAATAAGAATATTTTTGTGAAGTAAAGCTCATCATGTTAATAATGAAGATAGATAGGAAGAAGTATTATATCTTGAAAGGAATTCTTTAATTAAAGGTCAAGAATGGTGAAGAATGGAAAGATAGACATTCTTGTTAAATAACCAACTCTAAATCTTAAACCAAGTATAATTCCATTCAGGGAATTGATTCATCATCTTATGTTAATATCACTTTATAGGAATATATTCCTATAACAAATCACATAGGCACCTCTCTGCCAATTCCAACCATCATAATTATATGTGCTCAGGAGTATCTTTATCAATTAATTTCTATAAACCATTTTATATATAACCTTTCTAGTACTGAAGGTGATGTCATCAAATATCACAAACAGAAGACAATATGCTTAGTTATTAAATCTTTTCTCACATCAACATAGAAAAATAAGTAAATTAAAAATCCTAAACTTCTTTGTTTATCATAATAGAATATATGCATTGCCATTTTCCAAATCAATGGGAGTATTAATGACCATACAAATTCTTTTGTATTTCATGCATCAAATAATGATATAGGATCATCATACATATAAAAAAATTCTATTCAAACTATAAGCCAACTAGAGTTAAGTTTTATAAAAAAATAATAATATATCATTCAATAAATCCGTGGTTAAAAGTGGAAAGGAAAATAAGAAGAAAAGCTTCTACAAAATACTAAAATGGGTTCATATTGAGAAAATAAAAGAAATATAAAAAGATTATATAATAAAAGTTCACAAATAATACTAAATACATTTTAGTACTACTACAATTATCCAGCAAATAAATTCTACAAAGAAAAGTTCAAATTAAAGATTATATACAAATATGAAAAGGAAAAGAGAAAATAGAAAAATAGAAAACAAATAAAAATAAAACCTGGTCGTGGCCCAACTCCTACCTGCTTATATGACGCCCATGTGTAGCCCACAATAACCCAGCAACCAGCCCAGTTCATTTGAATATGTGACTGACAAACCAAAGAAGGACCGCGAGTTGAGCTGAAAGAATCGCCAGGGAGTTTTCCACAAAAGTTACGTCGTCGTCATCCTCACGCACACAAACAGCTCGCTGGAGGAGCTCGCCGCCGCCCGATGTCGTCATCATCGTCCTTGTGCCAAGATCAACGCCACCGTCACCAGGAGTGGATAAGGAGGCCACTGCGACATCCCTGCTCGTCCTCATCCTCATTTCCCCCTCTGAAACCCTCTCTACCTCGTTTCCCCAACCATGCCGAGAACCCTAGCTCGGAGGTGAGCCGGAGCCGGCGATTCCGTGCTCGCCTCGGCCAGATGAGACCACGGTGGAGACCGCCGTGCTCTTCTCGTTTGATTGCCCCAACCTTCGACCGCGGAGGAGTAAATCAATCCAATTGGACCCTCGGTTCCCGACGCTGTTCGTCGATCTCGCCGTCGTCTCCGACCGCGCCTTGCCAAATCAAGCACACCATCGCGTTCCTAGTGAGTCACTGAGTCTCCTAGCATGCGTAGATGCTTTGTTTGCTTCCTAAATCCACGCCATCGTAATCACCCGCAAGCACCACCACATAACCTCGTCGCCGGTTGCTCTCCTATGACAAAAAACCAGCGGCGCCACCACTATCTTACTTGCCTTGTTGTTCTGGTTCGAACAAGCCCATGCACACCCGCTCACTCGCACGCTACTGCCCTCCTCGCCATCATCTGCCATGCCACCGGTGAGGTGACGTCAGGGTGAGATCACCCCTGGCCACGTCAACCTGTTTGACCAGTCTTTGTCTCGCGTGGCTGATGACATAGCCTTGGGCCCATATGTCATTGACTGGGGATAGATAGAGACAGGGTTGGTAACAAATACATTTTCTAAACCTGAGAGCTGAGGTGGACATAGGCCCACTAGTCAGTGACTTAGGCTAGCTGTGGGTGCGGTGTAAAAAGTTATTTCCTGTTTAATAAATAAATAAAATGTTATAAACTCAATTATTAATATTCCAGAAATCAAATAAAAGATTAAATCTTGTTTAATTAATAACTTCTGATTTATAATTCAGAAAAATGTGTATAATATATGAAAATTTGTAGAAAAATATAATATACAACTTAAACTTATTATCCAATATTATTATGATGATTATTTAAATAAATATTATTTAATAAAGGTTTTCATAGTAATAAAAATTTGATAATTCAAATTTTAATAATGGTAAATGTTAAAAATATAAATAGAATACCAAAAATCTTAGAAAAATAAGAATTATAATTTAAAATTATAATCATACATTATAATTCAACTTAATTAAGTATTTGTTATTATTAAGTATTTTTAAAGTAATAAATCTTATAAAAATCATATCTTATTATTAATAAATCACAAAAATAAATGTAATATACCAAAATGATCACAAAAATAATATCTGCATGTTAAAAATCTAATATTCCACTTTTGAGATAAATTAAAATTCAAACACTTTAATAACTCAAATTTAAACTTATTTACTTAATGGGTAATTCATATAAGGATACATAACAATTTGTTAATATTTCTAATATTAGTTAATCAAGTCTAATAAATAAATATTGTCTTGAATATTACTAGTAAGTCATAATGATTCAAAACATTAGAAATACTATTATATTGAAATATCCTTCTACTATATGAATAAATTATATTTTTTAAAAGATCTCTAATAATTATAGAACCTTCAAGAATGGTATATCAACCAAGTACAACTTTATAAAGGACTAAATCCAAGAATAATTCATGAGTAGTCACTAGTACTATTTAATTATCCACAAACCATAATTATACCTTTATAAGGAGACAAGAAATCTTGTTCCACTACAAATTAAAAGATCACTACTTAAATAGAAGAATAATTATTCTTAAGTAACCTTAAAGCAACATTACCAAATACACCAGGCACAAAGGTTATAAACATTATACTTTCAAACTATCTTTGTTTTAAATTTAACTTTAGTCTACAAGAATCTAATTATAACACTATAAACATTGTTATATGTTTTATAGTTAACTTTTGTCTGAACTAGTTAACTTATAAAGCATCTCAAGCCAAACTATTCAGGCAAGCACAAACAACATCGACCACCACTAACTAATCACAAAGATTGTTTAAATCTTAGAAAAAAATCCTTTCTTCAAATGTTATTCTTTTTGCCACTTCAAACAAGAACTCTTATATAGGCAATCTTGAATAACAATTCATAGATGTATATTTTATTGCTGCATAAATATGTGTTGTTCACACACACTCACAAGCCCTAATAAGAAGCACAAGTGTGAAACTTATCTTAAAGGACAACACATTGTAAGGTAACCATTTCCGGAATCCTAACCCTAGAACCACGTTGTTCCCGGGATTCACATTTATAACGTGTATCACATTACTTATGCATAAGAACATATTGCTTCTTTAAACATTAGTCCTTACCGGACCAATGATGCCGATTTTAGATTTTGGATCCTATATTACCTTGAAGACCGTGAGTGCAGAATCTTGCAATCACAAAAGGCAAGTTCACACTTGCTCATGTCCTTTGATTATTTTCAGTAAAGTATTTTGAAAATCCATTGTTGTCATCACCTGCATTTGAAAAGGGTCAGAAAACACTATTTTCATAATAATGTTATTATAGGTTATTTACCATGAGGTAATAACCTACTATAAGAGTTCCGGTGGTAAAGGAACATAATATCTAGGACTTAACAACCAATGTCGCCAGTGATTCTTGCGCTGTATATTACGCGTTAACCATGATATTTGGAATGGGACGGAGAAGTCAGTTGTATCATTTTCCTCTTGTATGGAGGCAAGACGACCTTAACGTGACGTTTTGATTCCTTGTGTGGATACAACATATGGGTGGGCACCCTTACGCCCCACACTTTTGGTGTCTAGATTATCTATGGATGGGTTTTAGTGGATGGACCATTTAATATGGCACTTGCCAGGGCAACACCATGTCATAGAGTCTTCGGGAACTCGTCAGGGTTTTAGCCTTCCCGAAAGGGGGCTTAACGAAGGTGATCTAGCCCGAAGGATCGTGTAGACATATGAGGTCGCGAAGAGGGCAGTGATTGTCTTGGACCAACTACTGGGCCCCACAACATGGAATTGTGGACGGGTAAGCTGCCCGGTTGTGCAACAAGGAGTTGATCTCTCATGGGAAAAGTAACGCACCTCTGCAGAGTGTAAGAACTGTAACTTGTTACTCCCTATTCCGGGAAGGAGCTGTGAACGCTGTGGGAAAGAAACTCCATGAAAGTTCTGGTAAACCCGTGAAGGCTGATGGACATAGCTTTTCAGAATAAAATCAACCTTTGAAGAAATGTTTTATGAAAACTTGCATTTCCTACGACCTATGGTCTGTGGTTGTAGTTATAGTGCATCAAACACTCCTTTTCTAGTGAATTTGCTGAGTACGCTCATACTCAACGTATCTTCTTAACCCTTGCTAGACTCTGAAGCCGGTGCAGACAACATCTACATCAAGTTATACTAAGGATCGTCATCCAAAGTCAAAGCTCGTCAATGAAGTCAAGGAAGTCAACATATACATCAACTCAATGAAGATGAAGTTACTGATTAGATAGGAATATAATCTCTAGCCAAAGAACCTAATTCTGTAGTGTATTGCAATAACAGCAATACCAATTCCTTAGTTAAAATACTAGTCTTAATAGTATGATAGTTCTTGCATTGATTATCTTTGATTCTTCTCCATAAGAAGTTCTTTCTCTCTCTTTAACCTAGAGTGTTCTCTGGATCTTGTGTGAAGAGTGAGATGTAACCTTTAGCCATGTATTAGACCCGCTGTGTTTCTGTTGTGCCATTCTGAGGGATGTAATACTAGTGAATGGTGTTTCATTGGTGTTATATCAACGACTATAGTATACTACATCATGCAATGGTATGCTGGGTCACCGCAAACGTTCCGACCAATTTGGTCGTGTAGGCAATGTTGCATTGTCCGCTGGTACGTAGCACCCACGTTTTTTAGCCCAAACGGCATCGTGACATAGCAAAACGTGCCGTAGGGTGTAGTGAACGAAGTGGCCAATTGGTCCGACTTCCTCATCTTGATCTGGTGGTATCCTGAGTATGCATCAAGAAAATACAAAAGTTCTGGGCCAGTTGTCGAATCAATGACTTGGTCAATGCGAGGCAAAGCAAACGGATCTTTGGGACATGCCTTGTTCAAGCCGGTGTAATAAACGCACATTCTTAATTCTTTGGTTCCCTTTTTGGGGACAAGTATAGGATTGGCCACCCATTGGGTGTGAAGGACTTCTCGGATAAAACTAGACTTAAGTAACCTAGCTATCTCTTTGCCTATGACGTGCCTCTTCTCATCTCCAAAGCGTCGTAGAGGTTGTTTCACAGGTTTATATTTTGGATCAATTTTCAAGCTGTGCTCGACAAGTTTCCTAGGCACACCTTTCATGTCGGCAGGTTGCCAGGCAAAGATGTCCCTATTCTCACGGAGGAACTCGACGAGCGCGCTTTCCTATTTAGGGTCCAGGTTCGTCCCAATGGCGGAGGTCTTGGAGGCACAAGTTCCACCGACTTGGTCTCGATGGCAGCCTTGAATGCTAGGGCGGAGTCAAAAATCTGTTTCTTCGACGCGGGCATCTCCGAGGCATCGACCTTGCTCTGGGTCTCCTTGAATTCTTCGCTGTAGAGGATAGCTTCTGCGTAGGCTGCTTCTCCAATCTCGGAGTCCCTTGCTTTGGTAAAGCTTCCGGATACGGTGATGACACCGTTTGGTCTGGGTATCTTGATTTTGTTGTAGACGAAGCATGGCTTGGCCATGAAGGTGTGGAATATGTCGCGGCCAAATATGACGTGGTACACGCTCTTGAAGGGGACCACCTCAAAGGTCATGCGTTCTTGGCGGTAATTATTAACATCACCAAAAGCGACCTGAAGTGTGATGCACCCAAAGGACCGAGCCTCCTGACCAGGAACTACGTCGTGGAAGATGGTGTTGGTCCGCCTTAGGTTTGCCTCTATCAAGTTCATCTTCTGCAGTGTATCTAGGTACATGATGTTGATGATGCTTCCACTATCCACCATACATTTGGTGAAATCATTGTCATTAGTCAGGGGGTTGATGACCATGGCGTATTGGTTCTCCGTAGGGATGAGGTCTGGGTGATCCTTCATGTCCCAAGTAATTGGAATCTCCGACCAGCGCAGGAACTAGGGAACTGGGGGTAGAGTGGCCATCGGTATCCTCATGGAGGTCTTCTGTTATCGGACGGTGGGGGTGCCAAGGAAAGTGTGGAAAACTGCCGCCTTCTTCTCGAAGGGGTTCTTGCCTTTGCCATCGCTCTTGGCGGCGTGCTTGGGGTCAACGTCCTCGTCCATATCACTTGAACCCTTGGACTCCTCCTCCTTCTTCTTCCCCTTGCCCTTTCCTCGCGGTCTGTTCTTTCGACTTCGCTTGTAGCCAGACTCCGGGTCCTCCTTGAGGTCGTTGACGAACTTGAAGTGGCGATTGGTGTGGGTGGCCTTGCCGTTGGCGTCAAGGTGTACGAGGCACGGCATATCGTGGTACTCCTCGTAGGTTTGGGGAACACGGAGTGCTGCCGAGGTGGTTTCACTTCCTCGCTGCTGCCCACGACCTGCTCACCGTCCTCGGCCACGCTGTCCGCCATCAGCTCATCCTGCGAAAGCCATAGCGACCATGTCGGAGTTTTGCTTTTCTTCAGGCGGGGTCTTCCGCTTTGTGCTGCTATTCCTCTGAGCTTGAGTTGGAATGGCCATTGCCGGCAAAGAGCCATGAGCATCATCATCGGCAGCCGCAAACTCACTGGCCAACTGAATCATCTGGTTCAAGTCTAGCTGATGATTGTCCTGTAGGCGCTTCAGCTTATGTCAGAACAACGTGCCCCTTTCCAACCCATCGATGAAGGCGGCCATGGCGGTCTGGGTGTGCACTCCTGCGTAGGAATTCTTCATATCCAGCCAGCGGGAGAGGTAGGCGCGAGATGTCTCGTCTTTCTCTTGCACGCACCACTGTAGATCGCCAACAGTGCAAGGACGTTTGTATGTACCCTCGAAGTTCTTGGTGAACGCTTCTTGCATGTCCAACCAATTGCAGATGGATCTCTCCAGCAAGTCATAGTCCATTGACGGGTCGTCCTCGCCAACATCAGTGGGAGGTACTTGACGACAACGTTGGGGTTACCCCCGACGATCTCCACCGTGTTGTCGTAGTCCTACAACCATTTAGCTGGCTTGGCGGTGCCATCATAGGGCTTGATGGTCTTGTCGATCCGGAAACCTTTGGGCCGTATTACAGGTCCAAAGCAACGTGGTCCCAGGTATGGTTCTTCCCAGGCCTCGTGGATCTTGTCTTGACGCGAACGTGCATCATATGGCTCCGGGCTTCTTTTCTTCTTCTTGCCATCAGGGGATGGGCTGCGTGAATGACGCAGGCCTCCTCCGGCATGGTGGCTGCTAGGTGCCAACGGATGCAGAGGTGGCAGTGGGTTAGCTTTCTTGCTATTACCCTCTTGTGACGCCTCCCGCTTGTCGCGGTTGCTTGTCGTACACAGAGGGTCATGGCGCGACCTGCTCTTGTGTCCTTGGTTGCGCTCTCTGTCATGACGAGTCTGCTCCGCATTGTTGCGGATGACAATGCCGCTCTGCCTTGGCGGAGGCATATCCGTACGACGGTGAGCCTTGGTATCTTCGCGATGTCGGGGTGAACGGAGTGGTGGCGATGGGCGACGAGGTTGGGCCTTACCTCCATGGTCGGAGGATATGGGGCTAGCATCCTTCATGTTGTGCGCATCCCTCCGTCTTCGTTCTGACGAACCCGTCTAAGACCCGACATCAAGAGGAGATCTGTCCCTTGGCGGCTTGTGCTGGCTAGACTAGAAAAATGCTGGGTCAGACTCGAGCCTCTGAGAGGTGCCTTTTTCCTGCTGTTTTATTGCCTTGGCCACTAGGTCATAGACCTGGTCCACCGCTTCGGGTGATCTATCCTTCTCTAGAAGGGTCTTGGCGACTGCGAGGTTGAGGAGAGGAGTGGGCATCACCTGTCTACCTTCACTGTCAATGTATGGCTTGGCTTGTGCCGGCTTCGGGGGAGCCCATCCTAGGTTTCGCCGCACACCAGGATCGTTGATGACGCGAGCCGGAGCTTTCTTGGCCTTCTGCTGCTGCAGCAGAGTCTTGTACTCGGCCTCCATTGTTCTAGCTTTCTCTATGGGCTTCTACGCATTGGCCAGATCTCGATCTAGCTTTGCACCTTTCTCCGCGATGGCCTGCGCTTCCTCCAGCAGCTGCTGGCGCTTCTCGTCAAGCTAGACTACATTGCGTATATGAGCCACGGTCATAGGCTCTACGAGGAGATTGTCGTACATCACTCTATCAGCTAGAGTAACTTGGGCAGCAGCAGACGTAGATGCCGGAGGCAGCGGGTTTGCAGTGTTGTTTTTGCTCGGACCGATGCCGAGTTCCTGCGGCTGTTGCACTGGGTTAGGCGGAGGGGGCATGTCCTTTGCACGATCATTGTCGACGGAAACAGGTGGTCCCTTCCCCTTGTACAGCGTTGTAGGCGGAGCTCTTCTGGGTTGATCTTCATCCATCGCCATCCCAATAGTGACGAACACCTCTCGGGACATGACGGTGTTGTTGGCCTGCTCGTCGCGCCTGTAATCCTCCTCCATCTCCTGCATGGCAGAGTCTAGCTCCTCCGGACTGAAATCTATCTCCTCTGAATCTGCGCTGAAGTCGGTGTAGAGCGCGTCGATCACGGAGTCGAAGGGGGGAGGGGCTTCCTCGATGGCGGGGGGTGGAGGTGCAACAGCAGCGACGATGACTGGAGGCGGTGGTGCAGTTGTGGCGATGGCGGCGGGAGGCGGTGGTGGCGGTGGCTGAATTGGAGGGGCTCTGTCAATGAGCGCAAGGGCTGTCTGAGCTGCCTCCTCGGCCTCCGCATAGTTGTTGATGGTGTTCACCATGATTTCGAAGGTGAAATGTCCCGAAGCCTGTTGCCTCCTTAGAGAATGCCGGAGAAGCGTACCTTGGTCCAGCCCTTCCACAAAGTGATACATGGCATCATCAATGGGGTAATGCGCCAGATCGGCCCGTATACAGAGCCACCTGGCAAGGTAATCGCGGGGGTTTTTGCCCTCTCTCTGAACACAACGCGCCAGATCGAAGATGGTAATCATGCCGACGAACTTGGATCTTTGCTGTCCAGACGCGCGGACGAAGCCGGCGGACTTGCAGTGATCTTCCACCGTTATATCCTGCACTGGGGCGGTTTGGGTGGGCCTTGAATTTTTCCGATCTTTGCCGATAAACTCCAAGGAGAGATCCGACATCGATCCTTCCGCGAACGTATCATGCCCGTAGGCGGTCCGTGTGGGTCTTGATGCTCCTCCGACTCCCAAGGAACTAGTGCCCGAGTCGGTTTCGCCGATGAAGAGGTGGATGTCTCCGATGGGGACGATCGAGCACCACGTAGGGTTCGTCTTCACCGGGATCCAGAACTCGTCGGGAGGGACGATCGGAACGTTGCCGGAGAAGAGAACACGACCGATGGCTATGGTTTCGCCGATTCCCACGAAGATCTTGGTCCTCGCCCATTGAAGAGCCTGAAGCGCCTCTTGCCCCATGGTGGGCGCCAACTGTCGTGGTATTGCCGACGAGTACGCCATGGAGGGGTCCTCACAGTGCGTGTTTAGAGACGTGGGGGAAGGCGGACAGTTGACGGGTACGAGGTAACACAGCTTACCCAGGTTCAGATCCCACGACGGTGGCGGGATCTTATTCCTACTATAAAACACTATAAGGGCAATACGCCGAGTTACCTGGATTGGTTCGCTGCGCGAGGTGCGTCGTAGTCGACACTAGGTTGTCTGAGATTGTGCCCTAAAGGCTCCCATAGGCCCAACTTATATAGTCGCCAGGTCCTAGGGTTACAGGGAAAAGTCCTAGCCGGACACGTTACAGAGTCCTACACCGTTTACAACTAGTCTAGCGTGTCTTGCACTCCAAGGCTCCGGGTACGTCGGTGACTCCTCCGTAGCCTTCCTTTATCCGGCATGGGCCTCCCTTACGGATCCATCTAACTGGGCTGCCCAGCAGGCCATGGGCCATGCTACCAACTGTGGGCCACCCGGGTTATCCGGATAGGAGACATGCTATGAGGATACCAATATAGCATATCCCCAACAAATTTCACATCAACTTTCTCTTCTTGAGTGATGACCCACAAGTATAGGGGATCGCAACAGTCTTCGAGGGTAGTATTACCAAATTTATTGATTCGACACAAGGGGAGACAAAGAATACTTGCAAGCCTTAACAACTGAGTTGTCAATTCAGCTGCACCTGGAAATAGTTCTTGCTCACAGAAGTTTATCACTAGAAGCAGTTTGTAGTAGCAATAGGAAAGCAACAACAGCAGCAAAACAAGATAAATAGTAACAGTAGTAGCAAACAGTAGGATATGAGCACGGTAGGCATAGGGATGGATGGACGGGCATTGCATGGACGAGTCTAAACATGTAACTTCAAGATCTAGGGCAATTACAGATAAATAAGAATAAGTATCCAAGTACTAAACAATCATAGGCATGTGCTCCATATATAGTCATGCGTGCTCGTAATGAGAACTTGCACAACGTCTTTTGTCCTGCCAGCCCGTTGCAACGTGGCCTCAAGGGAACTACTGGCAATTAAGGTGCTCCTTTTAATAGAGAACCGGAGCAAAGCATTAACACTCCATGAAAACATGTGATCCTCACATCACAGCCATCCCCTCCGGTTGTCCCAATTTCTGTCACTTCAGGGCCTTTGGATCCGGACAATGATATGTGTACACAACTTGCAGATAAGATCACAAACAATACTATCATAATGATTCAATAATAAGTTCAGATCTGAGATCATGGCACTCGGGCCCTAGTAACAAGCATTAAGCACAACAAGTCTCAAGAAAGTCAAATAGCACTAATAGAGATACTAGGCACCATGCCCTAACAATTTTATTCGATTACATGATAGAACTCATCCAATCCCTACGATCCCCATAGCCTACAGCGGGGGATTACTCACTCATGGATGAGGAAAACATGGATGGTTGATGGAGAGGCATTGGCGATGATGATGGCGGTGATCCTCTCCAAATTCCCCGTCTCGGCAGGGTGCCATAACAGAGTTTCTGGTTTCGAATCGAGGTTTCTGGTGGTGGCGCTGGAAAAATGTCGACCTCCCCTCGATTTTTAGGTCAAGAGGCATCTTATAGGCAAAGAGGGAGACCGAGGGGGTGCCTAGGGCAGCCACGCCCCCTCCAGGCGCGGGCTGGGACCACCCACGCGGCAGGGGGTGTGGGCCCCCCAGGGCTCCACTCCGTCTCGTACTCTGGCTCCGTGGATCTTCTGGTGAAATAGGATTTTTGGCATATTTTCCGGGATTTTTCCTGATAGTTGATTTTCTGCACAAAATAGACACCAAGGTAATTCTACTGAAAATAGCATCAGTCCTTGTTAGTTGTATCCAAATCACACAAGTTTAGAGGAGAAACAATAGCAAAAGTGTCCGGGAAAGTAGATACGTTTTGGACGTATCACCCCCCCCCCCCAAGCTTAGCTTATTGCTTGTCCTCAAGCAATTTAGTTGAAAACTGAGTGCGATAAAAGAACTTTCACGAACACATTTGCTTCATATGATGTAAATATTCTCAGCACACGAGTAGATACTTAAACCATTCATAATAAGAACTATGCAACTAAGTCTACTCAATAGTCATTGCAAGCTATGAAGAGAAACCAACTCAACAATAATAAGTAGCATGAAACATAAACATAAGAAACATTGCAATGCTCATAAGAAGGTATGATAGAGTGGTATCTCGCTTGCCTTTGTTTGTAGAGAACAATATAAATGCCAAGGCACCTCTAAAGTTGAAGTGAAGACTAGAAGTAAAGATATCAGAGATACAAGCATCAAAATCATGACATAATTAACCAAGTTTTGGGACAAGCACAAGAATGACAACTATGCTCTCAAGAAGGTGCTCATAGAATAAGTGGTGACTCAACAAGGAAGTGAAAAGGTTTTGAAAAGTTTGAAAGGCTTCCAAATGTTAAAAGTAAGGTACTCATTAGCTTTGAGCTCTCATTGCCCCTATCGTAGGCATCTTCATGTGGATAATGGTGAAAGTGAGGTCCAATATGAGTTATATGCTTGATAGACCATAAACTGGAAATCCCATGTCCCTTGAGTACGAGGGCCGCTCCTCATGCTACTCAACTTTAGTTACCTGTAAGTTCTTGTCATCGTAAATACATGTGTATCATAGAGAACAGCAATGGGGTACCCCTTGCACATGATACAGGAGCTATCCCGTAATCAAAATGACAAGGCAAGCAGACAATGAGCATCTCAGTGATCTTTTTATTTGCTATTTGCATAGGTTTTTATTGAGGATGCTTCACAGATTGCTCATTATGGTTATGCTGCAAGTTTCCACCATGATTAGGCATGGCTTAGGCTAGCGGCCTAGGCGTTTCTCTAACACATATATATAACTCCATGAACTCAGAAGCTCCCCTTTTATTTCACACCGACGACATCCGCAAACAAAAGAGCATGATATCAACTAGATATGTATCCATAAGTGTTAAAAGCCTTCCCCGTGTGTAACACCCTCAGAATCGGCCCTATGCAAGTTTCAGCGATTCCCGCCAAACCCGCATAGAAACGATTCAAAGGTGCCCACCAGGCACTTTCGTGCGGGTGGAAAACGAAGTAATACCATTACACAATAGTCCACGATGGAACCCACAGAACAGATATATACAACAGTGACTCAAAGAGTCAAGAATACAAATATACAATACCAAAGATCCAAATCACCTTTAAAACGATACAGCGTTCGACTACGGACAAGATGCAAATGGGGCTAAGAGCCCTGAAGAATAATCAATGGCGTCCATAACCCTGCCCAGGCCAAGCCGGAAGGGTAACCCTGCTAACGACGTCGATCTCAAAACCTGCTTAAACAAAAAGGGGTGCCGACAAAGGGCAAAGGAAAAAGAGAGCGGTCAGTACTGAGGCCAGTACACGGCGAGACTAGAATTCGGCGGTCCTCGCCTACATAGGTATGGTGGACTGAAGCGGCAGCGGCAGCATGCACTAAACAACCTATAGAGACTCGATATAACTGTCGGCTATCAGAGAGGGATAAGAAAGACCTATTCGGAACCAACCTGATGCTACCACCAAACATACCCATCCTGGTATTTCCCCCTCGAGACCAGGCGAGGAGGTCAACCGAGGAACTCACACAGTTGGCAGTTTTAATTATTCAGTTATCGTTGCAGCAATTACTGGTCAGGTATAGATAGTCATCCTGCTAGAATAAGCAGTGGGCACTTTTAGTTAACCATTCCGTTGTAGTTGCAACACTTACTAGTCAGATACAATTAGCATGAGATATCCCAAACCCAGCAGTTGTTGGTACTTTTATTTAGCCATTCCGTGGTAGTGGAGCTGATTACTAGTCATATCGGATACCAGTCAAGTTATAACAGTAAACTTTAGTTATAGTTGTCTATGATCGAGAACTGTGCTCCAAGTCGTCCATAACCGCGGACACGGCTTTTCGAAAAGATTAAACCCTGCAGGGGTGCACCAAAGTATCCACACGCACTTCGACCCTTTTTGCCAGATCAGTTAACATACACCCATCGGTATGTCGGGGGGGCCTAAGTCATGACGTTTCCGAGACCCAAAGCAAGTACATGGGGGCCACCCCACTAAGCTACCCGCAATGAAGTTGGCCGGCTCCGGAACGGACCCAGGGTTTGCGTCAGTGGCTGTAAACGACTGGGAACCCGAAAGTGTGACTGGGCTTATCGATACCGCGAAAACACTCCGCTTACCTAAACAGTACAGGTGCTCCTCGCACAATCTTAAATAAAGCAGTAAAGCATGGCATAAGTACAGAATAGTAATAAAGCTCCAAACTACTTTGTGGCCCCCAGTTCAATACTTTGAAATCAGGTACTAATCGATGGGGGTGCCCATGTTGGAGATATGCCCTAGAGGCAATAATAAATGTGGTTATTATTATATCTTTGTGTTTATGATAAATGTTTACATTCATGCTATAATAGTATTAACAAGGAAACATTGATACTTGTGTGATTTGTAAACTTAATTTGAAGTCCCTAGTATAGCCTCTATACTTCACTAGCTTGTTGGTTGATTAATGATTGTGGTTTCCCTATCATGAACATTGATATGTTATCAACAACAAGATCATATCGTTAGGAGAATGATATGGTGGACATACTCCTATAGATAAGCGTAGCATAAAGATCAAGTCATTTCATTAGTTCAATTGCTATATGCTTTATGATACATAGTAACCTAATTCCTTCGACCATGAGATCATGCATATCACCTTTACCGGATGGATGCTTTGATGACATCAAACACCACACCGTAACTGGGTGGTTATAAAAGTGGCATTGAGTGTTCAGAAAGTATTGGTTGAGACACATGGATCAAGAGTGGGATTTGTCCATCCACATGACAGATAGATATACTCTGGGCCCTCTCGGTGGAATGTCATCCAATTAGCTTGCAAGCATGTGACTTGGTCACAAGGGATCACATATCACGGGAACGAGAAAAGAGTACTTGTCAGTAACGAGGTTGAACTAGGTATGCAGAGATACCGACGATCATAACCTCGGATAAGTAACATATCGTGAGACAAAGGGAAATTGGTATCGTATGTAAGTGGTTCATTCGATCGCAAAGTAATCGTAGAAATATGTGGGATCCATATGAATTTCCAGATTCCTCTATTGGTTATTGTTCGGAGAAGTGTCTCGATCATGTCCGCATAATTCACGAACCGTAGGGAGACACACTTAAGGATTCGACGTTGTTTGAGTAGTTATGGTATTATGAGAAAGAGACCGAATGTTGTTCGGAGTCTAGGATGGGATCCGGGATATCACGAGGTGATCCGGAATGGTCCGGAGAATAAGATTCATATAAGGAAAGTCCCGTTTCGGAGTTCGGGAATGATTCCGGTGTTTTCATCGGGAATGTTCTAGAAGGTTCCGGATTGTCCGGCACTCCGGGGGGGAGGGGTACATGAATGTGTCATTACTTATTGGAATGATTGCATCATGTACTAAGTGTTCTTGCTGTCCCAAATAAAGGATTAAATTGAATCCTAAAACAGAAAAGTCAAATGTCCAGTTTGAAAGTCAAACTGCCAAAACAAGAAACTGTGGGAAACAAGCAAGAGGAGTTGGAACCAACTTGGAGGAGGAGTCCCACTCCTCCAAGCCGGCGCCAGCCCTAGGCCGAGTTGGGGAGGGACTCCCTCCCTCCCCTGGCGCGCCACCCCCTCCCACCTATATAAGGAGGGGCAGGGCTCCCCTCCTAGACACACAACTTTCACCTCTAGATCTCCGGTTTAGAGCCGTTTTGGTTTAGAGCTTCTAATTGCTTTAGCCAACGGTTTAGAGCCTTCTAATTGGTTTAGAGCCTTCTAATTGGTGTGTCTAATTACTAGACCACTAATAGCCTCTCTCATAAGCTCCACCATACTCGCACCGGCTTAAGGCGAAGCCCTGCGGGATTTCCCCTCTACTTCCGGTACCACGCCGTTGTGCTGCCGGAATCGCGAGGAGAGTGCTACAACCTCCGCTGCCTGCTGGAACAAGGGAGAGGAAGGTCTTCGTCGAGTACCGAACGTGTGACCGACTGCGGAAGCGCTGCCGGAACGTGGCGCCGGAAGGATCGTCTACACGATCTTGAGATCGGAAAGAGTACGACTACATCACCCACGAGAATCCGCTCTCGTTAAACGCTTTGGAATCTTCGAGGGTAAGTTATACCATCGACTCGTTGCTACAATCTAGTAGATAGATCTTGGCTTGTTTGTTTGTATGCGATAGAAAATTTTTGTTTTCCATGCTACGAACCCCTACAGTGGTATCAGAGCCGTGTCTATATGTAGATCTGTTGCACGAGTAGAACACAATGGTCATTGTGGGCGTTGATGCTTTTATTGTCGATTGCTTCTTGTGTACTTTGCATCTTGCGGTATGTTGGGATGAAGCGGCCCGGGCTAACCTTACATGACATCGTTCATGAGACTTGCTCCACGCTTGACATGCAACTTGTATTGCATAAGTGGCTTTGCGGGTGCCTGTTTCTCCTAGCATAGTAAAGATCCAATACACAACGGGTGATTAACAATACTTGTGTCAACGTTGTGGTTCATGTTCGTAAGTTAGAACGACACTTATTGAAAGCCCCAAACCACGTAAAATATGCAAAGAAAGTAGAGGCGTCTAACTTTGTTTTGCAGGGGTGTGCAGTGATGTGATATGGCCATGATTGTGATTATATTTGATGTATGCAATGTTCCTTATTGTAAGTCGGCAACCGGCAGGAGCCATATGGTTGTCTTTAATTTATGTTAAGACCCGCGTGTCTATTCAAAGTAGTTGTAATAGTTGAAGCCGGTGGACGACAACCATGGAGAGGCGTCATTGACCTTGATGCAATGCCGGTGATGATGGAGATCATGTTCGTGCTTGAAGATGGAGATCAAAGCACAAAGAAGAAAGGCCATATCATATCACATATATATTGAATTGCATGTGATGTTAATCCTTTATGCATCTTGTATTGCTTAGTAGACGACGGTAGCATTATAAGATGATCCCTCATGCACATGAATTTCAAATCATAAAGTGTTCACCCTTAGTCAGCACCGTTGCTAAAGCTTGTTGTTTCGAAGCACCACGTGATGATCGGGTGTGTTAGATTCCGCAAGTGTATACAATGTGAGCAAGCCAGATTTGCTCATGCGGAAACTAAGGTTTGATCTTGACGAGCCTAGCATGTACAGACATGGTCTCGGAACACGGATCACCGAAAGGTAAAGCATGAATCATATAGTAGATATGATGAACATGACGATTGTTCGCCATTGAAACTATATCAACTCTCGTGATGATCGGTGTTGATGTAGTGGATTTGGTTCGTGTGATCACTAAAACAATGTGAGGGATGTTGTTTTGAGTGGGAGTTCACCTAGTTTAATTACATTAATTAATTTGAACTCAATTTATCATAAACTTAGTCTAAACTATTGCAAATATGTTGTAGATCAATGGCAGCCCCTACCATCAATTTTAATGCGTTCCTAGAGAAAGAAAAGTTGAAAAACAATGGAAGCAACTTCGCGGATTGGTTCCGCAATTTGAGGATTGTCCTCACAGCTGGTAATTTGACCTATGTGCTGGATGCACCGCTGGGTGACCCACCTGCAGCTGATGCTCCCGATGAAGTAAAGAATGTTTACCTCACTCGGAAGAATCAGTACTCCATAGTTCAGTGTGCTATCTTGTATGGTTTGGAATCGGAGCTTCAGAAAAGGTTTGAGGATTCAGACCCATATGATATTGTCGAGGATCTCAAATTGATTTTTGAGACTCATGCGGCAATTGAAAGCTATGAAGCTTCTGAAAAGTTCTTTAACTGCAAGATGGAAGAAGGCAGCTCCGTCAGTGAGCATGTGCTTAAGATGTCAGGGCACGCAAACAAACTTCAAAGCTTGGGTATAGTGATTCCTAATGCTTTGGGGATTTACCGTGTCCTCCAATCACTACCACCAAGTTACAAGAACTTTGTGATGAACTACAACATGCAGAACATGAACAAGACGTTGCCAGAACTCTTTGCCATGTTGAAATCTGCAGAAGTGGAGATCAAGAAAGAGCACCAAGTGTTGTTGGTCAATAAGACCACCAAATTCAAGAAAGGCAAGTCTAAGCAAAAGGGACACTTCAAGAAGGGTGGTAAGAAAGCTACCACGCCGATGAAGAAGACCAGGGCTGGACCTAAGCCTGATACTGAGTGCTTTTACTGCAAGGGAGAAGGTCACTGGAAGCGGAATTGCCCAAAGTACTTGGCGGATTTGAAGAACGGCAACATCAAGAAGAAAGGTATATCTGATATACATGTTATTGATGTGTATCTCACTAGTACTCGTAGTAGTGCCTGGGTATTTGATACTGGTTCGGTTGCTCATATTTGTAACTCGAAACAGGTGCTGCAGAATAAACGGAAGCTAGCGAAGAACGAGGTGACGATGCGCGTGGGAAACGGATCAAAGGTTGATGTGATCGCGGTCGGCACGCTACCCCTTCATCTACCATCGGGATTAGTTTTATACTTAAATAATTGTTATTTGGTGCCTGCATTGAGCATGAACATTATATCGGGATCTTGTTTATTGCGAGACGGTTACTTGTTTAAATCCAAGAATAATGGTTGTTCTATTTATATGAGTAATATGTTTTATGCACATGCACCTTTGATAGATGGTCTATTCTTATTGAATCTCGATAGTGGAAATACACATATCAACAACATTGAGGCTAAACGTTTGAAATCAAGCGATAATTCGACCTATATGTGGCACTGTCGTCTTGGTCACATCGGAGTGAAACGTATGAAGAAACTCCATTCCGATGGACTTCTTGAATCACTTGATTTTGAATCACTTGAAAGATGCGAAGCATGTCTGATGGGTAAAATGACTAAGACTCCATTTTCTGGTATGATGGAGCGAGCTACAGACTTATTGGAAATCATACATACCGATGTGTGTGGTCCAATGAGTGTAGCATCGCGCAGTGGTTATCGTTATGTTCTTACCTTCACGGATGACTTGAGTAGATATGGGTATATCTATTTCATGAAACATAAGTCCGAAACTTTCGAGAAGTTTAAGGAGTTTCAAAGTGAGGTAGAGAATCAACGTAACAAGAAGATTAAATTTCTACGTTCTGATCGTGGAGGTGAATATCTAAGTTACGAGTTTGGCGAGCATTTGAAGAAATGCGGAATACTTTCACAATTGACACCGCCGGGAACACCACAGCGTAATGGTGTGTCAGAACGTCGTAATCGAACTCTCTTAGATATGGTTCGTTCTATGATGTCACTTACAGATTTACCGCTATCATTTTGGGGTTATGCATTAGAAACAGCCGCATTCACTTTAAATAGGGCACCGTTTAAATCCGTTGAAACGACACCGTATGAATTATGGTTTGGGAAGAAACCTAAATTGTCGTTCCTTAAAGTTTGGGGTTGCGAAGCCTATGTAAAGAAGTTACAGCCGGACAAGCTTGAACCCAAAGCGGAAAAATGCGTCTTCATAGGATACTCGAAGGAAACTATTGGGTATACCTTCTATCATAGATCCGAAGGCAAAATCTTCGTTGCCAAGAATGGATCCTTTCTAGAGAAGGAATTTCTCTCGAAAGAATTGACTGGAAGGAAAGTAGAACTTGACGAGGTTGTCGAACCTTCTCTCGATATTGCGAGTAGCGCAGCACCGGAAGAAGTTCCTGTGGTGCCTGCACCAATAAGAGAGGAAGCTAATGATGGTGATCATGAAACTTCGGTTGAAGTTGCTACAGAGCCTCAGAGGTCAACGAGAACTCGTACCACTCCAGATTGGTATGATTCCGTTATGAATGTCATGGTGGTGGACAACACCGATGACCCCGAGACATATGAGGAAGCGATGATGAGCCCAGATTCCAATAAATGGCAAGAAGCCATGAAATCCGAGATTGGATCCATGTACGAAAACCAAGTATGGACTTTGGTGGACTTACCGGATGGCCGAAAGGCTGTCGAGAACAAATGGATTTTCAAGAAGAAAACAGATGCTGATGGTAATGTTACTGTCTATAAAGCTCGACTTGTCGTAAAAGGGTTTCGACAAATTCAAGGAGTTGACTACGATGAGACTTTCTCACCGGTAGCGAAGCTAAAGTCTGTGAGGATTATGTTAGCAATCGCTGCATATTATGATTATGAGATATGGCAGATGGATGTCAAAACAGCATTCCTCAATGGAGACATTGATGAAGAGTTGTATATGATGCAACCCAAAGGTTTTGTCGATCCTAAAGATGCTAACAAGGTATGCAAACTTCAACGGTCCATCTATGGATTGAAGCAAGCATCCCGAAGTTGGAATCAACGTTTTGATAAGGTAATCAAAAGTTTTGGTTTTATACAAACTTATGGAGAAGCTTGTATTTACAAGAAAGTGAGTGGGAGCTCTGTAGCATTCTTAATACTATATGTGGATGACATATTATTGATTGGGAATGATGTAGACCTTCTTAATAGTGTCAAGGAATATTTGAATAATAGTTTTTCAATGAAGGATCTTGGGGAAGCAGCTTACATATTAGGCATAAAGATTTATAGAGATAGATCGAAACGCCAAATATCATTGTCACAGAGTACATATTTGGACAAAGTTCTAAAGAGATTTGGAATGGAAGAAAGCAAGAAAGGGTTCTTGCCCATGTTGCCCAATACGACCTTGAGTAAAACTCAAAGTCCGACATCGGCAGAAGATAGAGAAAGGATGAGTAAGACTCCCTATGCCTCAGCCATAGGATCTCTAATGTATGCCATGCTATGTACTAGACCCGACATTGCATATGCTGTTAGTTTAACTAGCAGATATCAAAGTGATCCAGGAGTGGATCATTGGACAGCGGTCAAAAACATCCTTAAGTACTTGAGAAGAACTAAGGATATGGTTCTTTCTTATGGAGGTGATGAACAGCTCGTTGTTAATGGTTACACCGATGCTAGTTGGAACACTGATCCGGATGATTCTAAATCTCAATCCGGATACGTATTTATTTTGAATGGTGCAGCAGTTAGCTGGAGGAGTGCAAAGCAAAGCGTTGTGGCGAGATCTTCAACTGAATCGGAATACATGGCTGCTTCGGAGGCTTCACAAGAAGCGATATGGATGAAAGAGTTCATTACAGAGCTGGGTGTGGTTCCTAGTGCGCTGGACCCAATGTCTATCTACTGTGATAACATGGGCGCCATAGCCAATGCGCAAGAACCAAGGTCACACAACAAGCTGAAGCATATCAAGCTGCGTTTTCACGCTATTCGAGAACATATCCAGGATGGGGATATAAAGATTTGCAAAGTACACACAGATCTGAATGTGGCGGATCCGTTGACTAAACCTCTCCCGAGGGCAAAACATGACCAACACCAAACTGCCATGGGTGTTCGGTATATTACCATGTAATCTAGATTAGATGACTCTAGTGCAAGTGGGAGACTGTTGGAGATATGCCCTAGAGGCAATAATAAATGTGGTTATTATTATATCTTTGTGTTTATGATAAATGTTTACATTCATGCTATAATAGTATTAACAAGGAAACATTGATACTTGTGTGATTTGTAAACTTAATTTGAAGTCCCTAGTATAGCCTCTATACTTCACTAGCTTGTTGGTTGATTAATGATTGTGGTTTCCCTATCATGAACATTGAGATGTTATCAACAACAAGATCATATCGTTAGGAGAATGATATGGTGGACATACTCCTATAGATAAGCGTAGCATAAAGATCAAGTCATTTCATTAGTTCAATTGTTATATGCTTTATGATACATAGTAACCTAATTCCTTCGACCATGAGATCATGCATATCACCTTTACCGGATGGATGCTTTGATGACATCAAACACCACACCGTAACTGGGTGGTTATAAAAGTGGCATTGAGTGTTCGGAAAGTATTGGTTGAGACACATGGATCAAGAGTGGGATTTGTCCATCCACATGACAGATAGATATACTCTGGGCCCTCTCGGTGGAATGTCATCCAATTAGCTTGCAAGCATGTGACTTGGTCACAAGGGATCACATATCACGGGAACGAGAAAAGAGTACTTGTCAGTAACGAGGTTGAACTAGGTATGCAGAGATACCGACGATCATAACCTCGGATAAGTAACATATCGTGAGACAAAGGGAAATTGGTATCGTATGTAAGTGGTTCATTCGATCGCAAAGTAATCGTAGAAATATGTGGGATCCATATGAATTTCCAGATTCCTCTATTGGTTATTGTTCGGAGAAGTGTCTCGATCATGTCCGCATAATTCACGAACCGTAGGGAGACACACTTAAGGATTCGACGTTGTTTGAGTAGTTATGGTATTATGAGAAAGAGACCGAATGTTGTTCGGAGTCTAGGATGGGATCCGGGATATCACGAGGTGATCCGGAATGGTCCGGAGAATAAGATTCATATAAGGAAAGTCCCGTTTCGGAGTTCGGGAATGATTCCGGTGTTTTCATCGGGAATGTTCTAGAAGGTTCCGGATTGTCCGGCACTCCGGGGGGGGGGAGGGGTACATGAATGTGTCATTACTTATTGGAATGATTGCATCATGTACTAAGTGTTCTTGCTGTCCCAAATAAAGGATTAAATTGAATCCTAAAACAGAAAAGTCAAATGTCCAGTTTGAAAGTCAAACTGCCAAAACAAGAAACTGTGGGAAACAAGCAAGAGGAGTTGGAACCAACTTGGAGGAGGAGTCCCACTCCTCCAAGCCGGCGCCAGCCCTAGGCCGAGTTGGGGAGGGACTCCCTCCCTCCCCTGGCGCGCCACCCCCTCCCACCTATATAAGGAGGGGCAGGGCTCCCCTCCTAGACACACAACTTTCACCTCTAGATCTCCGGTTTAGAGCCGTTTTGGTTTAGAGCTTCTAATTGCTTTAGCCAACGGTTTAGAGCCTTCTAATTGGTTTAGAGCCTTCTAATTGGTGTGTCTAATTACTAGACCACTAATAGCCTCTCTCATAAGCTCCACCATACTCGCACCGGCTTAAGGCGAAGCCCTGCGGGATTTTCCCTCTACTTCCGGTACCACGCCGTTGTGCTGCCGGAATCGCGAGGAGAGTGCTACAACCTCCGCTGCCTGCTGGAACAAGGGAGAGGAAGGTCTTCTTCGAGTACCGAACGTGTGACCGACTGCGGAAGCGCTGCCGGAACGTGGCGCCGGAAGGATCGTCTACACGATCTTGAGATCGGAAAGAGTACGACTACATCACCCACGAGAATCCGCTCTCGTTAAACGCTTTGGAATCTTCGAGGGTAAGTTATACCATCGACTCGTTGCTACAATCTAGTAGATAGATCTTGGCTTGTTTGTTTGTATGCGATAGAAAATTTTTGTTTTCCATGCTACGAACCCCTACAGCCCACACACCCCACCTGTGGTTAGCGCGCTCGATCTCGGAACAGGTGTCAAGAACTCGGGGTCCTACGGGACACCAGTGAGCGGTTAAAATCCAAATATTGTCTATTACCCACCGGTGCCTCTGCATTTACCTACTTTCAATTTTAGTTATTAAACAATAATTAAAGCCATGATCACCTACAACATTAAACATGCGGCAACACTCCAACAACTGTGGTACTTGACGACACGCAACAGCACTTGAGCAAGCGACTACGACGCGCAAGTCCAACTATCTACCAATGAACAGGTAGTAGGATGTGTCCAAGGCAGTATAAGGCTGCAAGGGATATCACGGGTACGAAAACTAGAGCACCGCAACACAGATAGCAATAGATCAACAGGAGGGAATAAATACTATAAAAGTAAGATAGGTAGAAAAGGGGAGATGCTCGCCTGAAAACATTGCCGAAGGTTCATCCGAAGATCGGGTCGACACTCGCATCAACTCATCGGCCTAATCCGTGAAGAAGCAAAGCACTAGAAGAAACACCGGTTGGACTATTTAATACTACGGTAGAAAATCGGGCATGATGCATGTATGATGTATGACATGGCAAATGTGCGATGCAACTAGGCCACATTAAGCGGAACCAGGGTCCCGACAATTATTCAGATGGTTCAAGTTATTTAACTACCCCGCAATTTAATTGTTGTCTTAACAGGACAAAACATGGCATCGGTTCGCTACACCAATTTAAATGGAGTTCGGAATGAGACGCAGATATCCCGCATAAACACTCCATATTTAATTTAGGTGAATCGCCTAAATGCCCCCAACAACCACATTATGTATGCGAGCATGTCAATTCTATATGCAACAAGTAATATTATTTATAAAATATAGGTCACGAAAAAGAGGGTCGCACTTTGGGGTTCGGCGAACTTGGGGCTCGGAGGGGTCACACATAGGGGCTCGCCGAGAGCATCTGTAGCGCATGGACTTCACCTCGGAATTGAGGGCACCGCTGCACAAGGGCGAGCCATGGGCGGTTCACGGGGACAGACCGATGCGGTTCCGGGCGGCTACGTTCGGGGCACTAGGGGCGTCCAGGACCGGCCGAGCCGAGGCCCCACTGAGAGGAGAGGTGGCCGGAGGCAGGGCGCGAGCGGGGGCTCAGGGCGCGATGGAGGACGGGCCCCAGCGACTGGTGCTGCCGGGCGAGGTGGAGGCGGGGGCCCTATGACTGCTGGGGTCGGGCGGGCTTGGAGATGTGCTCGGGAGGGAGGAGCCATGGCGGGGAGGAGACAACGCTGCAGAGGAGGCCTGGCGACGCTCTGCTGCATACGGAGGGGCGGTCCTGGCGGCGGGGTTGGACCTGGGCGGCGAGCTCGGTGGCGGTTGCTGGCGAGCTAGGGATGGGGCGCGCCGGAGACACGGGACCGGGCCAGAGCAGGAGCTCGAGGTCGGGGGCCTGCACGACGGTGGCGTTGGCTTGGCGAAGAGGCGGCCGGGCGCAGGACCGAAGGCGGCGGGGAGGCGGAGGACTGGCGCGGTTGTGGCCGGGGCCGGGAGGAGGGCGGCCGGTGAGGACGGAGCTCGGAGCCGCGGCAGGAGCTCCGAGCCGGGGTCGCGCGAGCAGGGAGAGGGAGGAGGAAGGCCGAGAGAGGCACGGGCCGGTGGGGAGCGAGCGGGGATGGTGGACCTAGGGAGATGCGCGCGGTGGCGGCGTAGGTGGGGCCAGGGGGAAGACCCGAGGTGGGTTGTCGGTCGGCCAGGGGAGCCTCTCGCGCAGGGAGTGGGCGGGAGTTGGCCTGGGAGCAGGTGGTGGGGCCACGTGTGGCGGCTGGGGGGTTAGGGGTGAGGTGGCAGGCACTGATTGGGTGGGGTTTTGGGCCAGGGGGATGTGGCGAGCCGTGAGTGGCTGTGGTGATGTGGAGGGGGCTGGGTAGACTAGGGTTGGGTAGGAAAAGGGTTTAGGTAGTCCGGTTTTGTACTGGGGGTGTCCGACTGGGTCGGATCGGCCCGGTACGGCTGCCCCAAAAAAATAAAAAAAAAATAATATTTAAAAATGGGGCTTTTGAAAACCGTTGGTAGACAAAGCAAAATATTCCGGAGACCCGGGTTTTGTGTTTGAATAAAGACAGGGCGTTCGGAAGACAAAAATAGATTTTTCGAAGATAGTTTTATGCAAACAAATGCAAGATGACATGACGATGCTCAAATGCAAGGTGGCATGATGACGTGAGCATGCAGTCATGATGATGCAATACACAAAAACACCGCGATTTTCTAGTAGTGGTTTTGGCGGGGCGCCACACCGTGACATCACAGTTCTGCTAACTCCCAGCCTATAATTTGCAAGCATATAACTTTCATGGACAGTCACAATGGTTCAGGTTTATTAAGTGCAAGGAATAAAGTGTGTCATCAAGTTCATGAGAGATTTACTAACTAACTTTCTCAAAATAGCCAAACATTTTATTTGGAAGAAAACAAGGCAAAATGAATATGCACTGAATAGCAAATGATGCTAATAGGTGGGTATGGTGGACACTGTTGGCAATATTGGTTTTGGGGAGTTGGATGCACAAGTAGAGCTCATACTCGGTGCAAGTGAAGGATAGCAATAGAGAGGGAGCGACACACAAGAGAGCAATAACTGTCATAATCATGCTTGCAACAAAACATGACTAATTATGGCAATAAAGTGATACAAGAAATCTGAGGCAAAATAAATCATCGAGGCTTACTGACTATTGTTTACTCATATGTATGCGTGAGCATGTGCCAAGTTGATTCACATGAAACATTCATAGGAGGATACCACAATATCATACCAAGTTATGAATAGAACAATGCAAGCAAACAATCATATGACATGCTACAAACTATTAGCAAGCTAGGGCTAATCATAAGAAAAAAGCAAGAACTACTAAGCATTCATAAATAACATACACCTTACATGAGCATCCTAAGCATGCTCACCATGATGAGTATATGTACAAAAATGTAAACAAATAGAGTTTGTTATCAGCCTCTTACCATGCCTCAAGTTGTCTTAATCTTCATTATTGCCCTTCGCTTGTGTGGCTTGAATAATAACATGAAACCAAAACTCCACTGAGGACGGCTGAACCCTGCAAAGAACTCACAAAACCAAAGAAGAACAACAAATATTTTTGGTGTTTTTAATTTTTTAAAGCAAGCAAACAAAGCAAAGTCAAACAAATCAAAAGCAAACAAAGCAAAATCTTTTTGGATTTTTCTTTAAGGAAAAGACTAGAAAACAAAGAAACAAACCAAGAGAAACAACGAAAATATTTTTAGTATTTTTGTGTTTTGAGAAAGCAAAAACAAAAACCAAAAAGAAAGCGAAACAATGGATATATAAAGAACCGACGAAACATGATATATAGATGAGTGATGTCGGTATACCTCCCCCCAAGCTTAGGATTTTGGCCTAAGTGGGGCTCAACTCCATGGTGACCAGGAAGGTGCACCTCCGTAATACGACGAGGAGGCCCCTTCGTCCGGGTACGAGCTGGAGGACTCCCCTGAGTAGTGCATAGAGGGGTCGTATGAGGGCGCGCCCCCCTGATAGTGTCCATGGAATCCAAGAATGCGCAGCTTCTTGTCCATCTCCTCCTTGGAGCGTGACAAAGATCCCTGAGAAATACTGAACAAAGTGGTTTGGGGCAGAGGGATCTCTCTCTCTTCCCCGTCAGTAAACAACATTCTATAAACTAGGCTCTCAAGGGTAGAGCCAGCAGTGACAAACTGATGCACTTTCATGGCAGCAAGATCAAGCCTCTGAGGAGCCAAAACTGTATCATTTGGATCAACAACAAGGTCTAAGGCAGCAACAACACGTGCAGCAATAATACCCCCATAAATGGGTCCCTTAGCAGCTAAGCGATGAGCAATAAGAGAACCAAGATTGTACCTGGTTTCATTGTTGAGTGCAGCAGCTAGGAAGGACAAATGATAGTTGGAAATATTGCTAGTGTTTTCCCTACCAAGAACACTAGTGGAAATATAATAAGCAAAGTACCTGATAGCTGGGAGATGAATATTTCTTATCTTTCCCCGCTGGGCTCTATGGTCATCATCATTGGTTATCCCGCGGTAGAGCTCCAACAAATCAGTGGGTTGAGCTGGAATCTTGTTCACCGTCCCAGCTGTACCAATACCCAGGATCTCACAAAATTTCTTCAATGTCATGGAGTAAGGCATGTTATAAATTTTGAAAGACACATCTGGTTTGAATAGGATGTTAGAAAAAGATAAACTCTCCACAAAGGTTTTAATGAGCGTAGCATACTGCACGCTCTCATCCTGCATATAACTCGTTAGTAAAACCCTCTGAACCAAGGTTATAAAATCATTGAGAATCCCAGCAGCCTGCAAAAAGGTTGGACAACGAAAGGTGGAAGGGTGCGCATCCCCCTCATCTCCCTCGTCGCCAAATCGCGGTGTAATGAGGCCCTCATTGTATGAGGGCCTAGCTCGTGAGGATGATATTGAAGGCCTTTCCCTCCTAGGTGCATCACTCTCAAATATTTCACCAAAGGTGTGGTTGTCCATGACCCTTTTTTCTGAAATTTTTAGACAAACATCAAACCAAGTGATTTCCAAGTTGATAAATGATGAGAAACTACTATAGGAACTTGCTATAGGGCTACACATGCATCAAAATGAAATCTCTAAGCATAGAACAAGCATGCAAGCTCACATAACCTGACACCTATAGCAGCAAAATACTCAAGATACAATGTACCAATCACAAATCTAATTGGACAAGTGGAGGAGGCACATACCAAGGAGAAATCCCTCCAAAATTCAGCAGCAAATATTGGCTGAGCAAAGAGATCGAAAATTGGGAGCAAGAACAACAATAACTCGATCTTGAGAAAGTTTTCTAGTGTTTTTCGGGAGAGAGAAACAAGGTGTTTGGGAGGAGGCATCTTGGAGGGCCACAGGTAGGCCACACCCAGGCCAGGCGCCACCTGGGGATGGCCGCGCCGCCAGGGGGTGTGCTGGCCTGGTGGGTCCCCCTGGGCCACTCGAGGTGTCCCTTTTCCCTTTTTTCGAGGAAACAATTATTATGAATTTTCTGGGATTTTTCGGGAAACTTTATTTTTGGCCAATTTTCAGGGTATGAAAATTGATTTTCTCGCAGAAAAGATTTTTTTTAGAAGAAGCAAAAAAGCAAACCAAAACCAAACTACAGAATTTCTAAGACAGTAACAAACAAACAACTAGCAAAACCAAAGCTAACAAGAGAAAAAGCAAAGACTAGGAAGGAGAAAAGTAAAAGTGAGCAAATATAACCATAGTGAAAGCGTTGTTTTGTTTATTAAAATATTTTTGTTAACAAGGTTGATCAAGTCTTGTTACCAAAACAATCTGATCTGAAACAAAACCTTGCATTCCAAAAAGTGATTATGTTACCTCAAACTTGATAGCAATGGTCCCAATCATAATAGTTTCAAAACTTTCTTTTGGAATGGGAAAATATATTTCTCCAACCTTGATGCTCTCAATATTTTCAATGGAATTCAGGAAATAGCTCTTAGCAAACTTCTTGGGGAAATAGACAGTATGCTCTTTGTCATTAATATTAAAAGTTACTTTTCCTTGATTACAATTGATGATAGCACCTGCAGTATTAAGAAAAGGTCACCCAAGAATAATGGACATATTATCATCTCCAGGCATTTCAAGCACAACAAAATCAGTTAAAACCAAGCAATTATGAGCCACTTGAACAGGAACATCCTCACATATACCAACAGGAATAGTGGTAAACTTATCAGCCATTTTCAAAGATATATCAGTTGGTATCAACTTTTCTAGTTGGAGTCTCTTGTAGAGAGAAAAAGGCATAACACTAACTCCATCTCCCAAATCACACAAAGCATTTCTAACATAATTATTTTTAATAGAACAAGGAATAGTTGGTATACCTGGATCACCAAGTTTCTTTAGAACCTTGCCATTGAAGGAATAATTAGCAGGCGAAGTCGAAATCTCCTCATTAGGAATCTTCCTTTTATTAGAGACAATATCCTTCATATACTTTGAATAAGGAGCCAACTCAATAGCATCAGTCTAAGGAATTTGCAAAAATAAAGGTTTCATCCACTCACAAAAATTGTTGTAGTGTTCTTCCTCCTTTGACTTGTGTTTCTTATTTGGAAAAGGCATAGGTTTCTGCATCCAAGGTTCTCTCTCACTACCATGTTTTTAGCAATAAAATCTTCCTTAGTGTACCTAGTGTTCTTAGTGTCCTCCTCAGGTTCTTCCTCAACTTCCTCCTTACAAGGAGCATCATTTTTATCATTACCACTCTCAGTTTCAGCATCAGAGACAAATATACTATTAGGATCTACAGCAGGTTCAAGTGGCTCCTCAACTATTTTATGTTTCTTTTTCTTTCTCTTACAAGGACTACCACTACTTTCACCTTGTTGAGAATCCTGCTCAATTCTTTTAGGGTGTCCTTCAGGATATAAAGGATCTTGAGTAGCTATACCACTCCTAGTTCTAATTCCACAAGCATGTTTATCTCCTGAGGCATTAACTAGCATATCCCTTTGTACCTTAGCAAGTTGATCAATTTGGGTTTGAACCATTTGAAAGTGTTTACAAAGCATTTTAATATCATTAGCAGTTCTTTCCACAATATCTTTCAACTCATTAATGGCTCTAGAGTTTTTCAATAAATGATGAACTTGTTTATTAAAATTACCTTGTTTAACAATAAATGTGTCAAGTTCCTCTAAGCATTGATCAGGAGGCTTACCAAAAGGAATATCAACTTCATCAAAGTGGAGAGAGTGCACCTCAATAGTAGATGAGTGGGGAATTGGCTTACATAATTCTTCTATAGGGGGTAGATTCTTCACATCTTCAACTCTAATACCTTTCTCCTTAAGACATTTCTTAGCTTCTTTCATCACTTCATCATTTAATGCAATTACTCCCCTCTTCTTTGGTGTTGGTGTTGGAACTGGTTCAGGCACAATTGGTTCAGGAGTAATAGGCTCAGGTGTAATTAGCTCAGTTGAAGTCCAATCATCATAATTCTTGCTTATTTTAGCCATTAATTCTTCAGTATCTATAGGAGTTCTTTTCCTGAAAACACAATCAGCAAAGCTATCTAGGTATGTCCTAGAATCATCACTTAGTCCATTATAATAAATATCGAGAAGCTCATTTTTAGGTAATGGACATTCAGGATGTGCATGAATCAAGGCACAGAACCTTGTCCATGACTCAGACAATTTCTCTTCTTCTCCCTGTTTAAAATCAAAAAGTTTCTGCAAAGCAGCATGACTAGCACTAGGAGGAAAATATTTCTGGAAGAAAGAAGCAATCAAACAATCAGGGCTATCAATGGAACCAGGAGGTAATCTATTAAACCAAGCTTTAGCTTCTCCTTTTAGTGAAAAAGGGAAGATCTTAGTAACAAAGTACTTGGGCATGTTAAAATCATCAAAGAATAAAGCACTCATAGTGGAAAGCTCATTCATATGTGCCACATCACTCTCATTTTCAGTCCCACAAGGTTCTTTCTCAACAATGTCTAAATAGGATAAATCAAGAGAGAAATCATAATCTTTATCTTTAATATCTATGAGAGAGGTGGCAAACTTAGGATCAGAGGACAGTTTAGGAATAATGGTACGTCTCTCAAGGAGACTCTTAATAGCACTAGCGCCATGTGTGTTTTGGCACTCCTCAACAAATTCATCAGTAAACTCAATGTAACCATCATTAATATCATATCTCTCTTTAGACTCAGGTGAGCTAACAGGTGTAACAGTGTCTTCACTAGGAGTTTCAGTATTTCCTAGACTAGCCATAGTAGCATCTAGGAAAAGACCTAATGAACCACTCACATCAAGCATAGTAGAAGTAACATCATGAGTATGAGAAGCAGTTTCAGATTTAGCAGTAGTAGAAGTGTGTGTAGCATGAGTATGTGGTGGTGTAGTAACAAGCTTACTTATAATAGACGGTGAATCAAGAGCGGCAGAGGTGTTTAGGACCATACCTCTTCTTATAGTGGCTGGTAAAATAGGAAACTTTCCATCACGAGACTTCCCCATGATGAAAGGAGTAGCAGTGAACAATAATAGATCCAAGTGAACTTACAAATAAAGCTATGCTCCCCGGCAACGACGCCAGAAAATAGTCTTGATGACCGACAAGTATAGGAGATCGCAATAGTCTTTGAGGGTTGTATTACCCAATTTATTGATTCGACACAAGGGGAGACAAAGAATACTTGCAATCCTTAACAACTGAGTTGTCAATTCAGCTGCACCTGGAAATAGTTCTTTCTCACATCAGTTTATCAGTAGAAATAGTTTGTAGTAGCAATAGCAAAGCAACAACAGCAGCAAAACAAGAGCAATAGTAACAATAGTAGCAAACAGTAGGATATGAGCGCGGTAGGCATAGGGATGGATGGACGGGCGTTGCATGGACGAGTCTAAACATGTAACTTCAAGATCTAGGGCAATTACAGATAAATGAGAATAAGTATCCAAGTACTAAACAATCATAGGCATGTGCTCCATATATAGTCATGCGTGCTCGCAATGAGAACTTGCACAACATCTGCCAGCCCGTTGCAGTGGGGCCTCAAGGGAACTACTGGCAATTAAGGTGCTCCTTTTAATATAGCACCAGAGCAAAGAATTAACACTCCGTGAACACATGTGATCCTCACATCACAGCCATCCCCTCCGGTTGTCCCAATTTTTGTCACTTCGGGGCCTTTAGATCCGGACAATGATATGTGTACACAACTTGCAGATAAGATCACAAACAATACTATCATAATGATTCAATAATAAGTTCAAATATGAGATCATGGCACTCGGGCCCTAGTGACAAGCATTAAGCACAACAAGTTGCAACAAAGTCAAATAGTACTAATAGAGATACTAGGCACCATGCCCTAACAATCTTATTCAATTACATGATAGAACTCATCCAATCCCTACCATCCCCGTAGCGTACAATAGAGGATTACTCACTCATGGATGAGGGAAACATGGATGGTTGATGGAGAGGCGTTGGTGATGACGATGGCGGTGATCCTCTCCAAATTCCCCGTCCCGGTAGGGTTCAAGAACGGAGTTTCTGGTTCTGAATCGTGGTTTCTGGTGGTGGCGGCGTAGTGGAACTCTTTCTGGAAAAACGTTGAACCCCCCTCGGTTTTTAGGTCAAGATGCATCTTATAGGCGAAGAGGGAGACCGGGGGGGTGCCTGGGTCATCCACACCCCCTCCAGGCGCGGGCTAGGCCCGCCCGCGCGATAGGGGGTGTGGGCCCCCCAGGGCTCCACTCCGTCTCGTACTCTGGCTCCGTGGATCTTCTGGTGAAATAGGATTTTTGGCATATTTTCCGGGATTTTTCCTGATAGTTGATTTTCTGCCCAAAAAACTAGACACCAAGGTAATTCTGCTGAAAACAGCATCAGTCCATGTTAGTTGTATCCAAATCACACATGTTTAGAGGAGAAACAATAGCAAAAGTGTTCGGGAAAGTAGATACGCTTTGGACGTATCATTGAGCAACCAAAGAGGATATGGGAACATTATTTGGATCTAAAGGAGCTTTCCCATTAACAAGCATAGCCATAATAACATCTATCTTATCACTCAAAGAGGAGGTTTCTTTAACAGAATTTACCTTCTTACCATGAGGAGCTCTCTCAGTGTGCCATTCAGAATAATTAACCATCATATTATCAAGGAGTTTTGTTGCAGCACCCAAGGTGATGGTCATAAAGGTACCTCCAGCAGCTGAATCCAACAGGTTTCTTGAAGACAATTTCAAACCTTCATAAAAAGTCTGGATAATCATCCAACCAGTAAGTCCATGAGTGGGACAATTCTTAACCAAAGATTTCAAACTTTCCAAGAAAAGCATCTTTGCACTTAATCCAAGAATCAATACTATTTCTAGGCAAAGATAGCAACCATTCTTTAGCTTTTCCTCTCAAGGAGAAAGGAAACAACTTGAGCTTAATAATATCTCCATCTACATCCTTATACTTTTGCATCTCACAAGGTTCAACAAAGTTATTGATATGGACAACAGCATCATTAGAACTAGCACTAGCAAATTGCAATCTCATCACAAGATTCAATAAAGCAGGCTTAATTTCATAAAAGGTAGCATCAGGAGCAGGTGGATCAATAGGAGTGCTTAGGAAATCATTTTTGTTTATGCTAGTTAAGTCACACAACTTGGTGTTCTCAGCAGAGTTCATTTTGACAAAAGTGGAGCAAGCCAACAGCAACAGCAACTAGAGCAGGAACTATTTTTTGTATTTTGATAAGAGAAAGCAAACCAAACTAAACTATTTTTTTGGAGTTTTTGATAAAAAGAGGCAAACAAAACCAAGCAAAAGAAACTGAGCAAACCAAAAACAAAATAAAGAGAAAGGTTGTGAAGGACTCCCCTTGTGAAGACGTCCTTAGCCTCCCTAGCAACAACGCCAAAAAAGAGCTTGATGATGCACGGGTTGAATGCAGAGCTTCGTTGGGAGACCCCAAGAGGAAGGTGTGATGAGCACAACAACAAGTTTTACCTCATTAAGAAACCAAGGTTATCAAACCAGTAGGAGGAAGGAAACGACCCGAGGTGTTGCTAGCAACTTGGAAACCTGCATAACACAAACTCAAGGCTTTGCCCCAACGAACAGTGAGGTTGTCAATATCACCGGTTTGCTGAAAACAAAGGATTAAATGTATGGCGTGGAAGGTGATAGTGGTTTGTAGAAAGTAAACAGTAACAATGGAGGATGTATCAATAGTAAAGATTGGACCGGAGTCCATAGTTCACTAGAGGTGTTATCCTTAGATAAACAAACATGGCATGCAGGGTAAACAAATTACAGCAGGGCAATTGACAGGACTAAGCAAGGCATAACAATGCAATACTAGACATCAAGATCCTATGAGATTCGATTGGGCAATACAACAAGATACATAGACCGCCATCCAACTGCATCTATGACAAGAAGTCCACCTTTGGGTTATCATCTGAACCCCCTCCAGTATTAAGTTGCAAGCAACAGACAACTGCTTTAAGCAAAGTGTGTAAGGTAAACAATCCACTTGTTCCATGAATAAGAGACAGTTGTTTTCTCCCTAGCAGCAACAACACATGTACAACCTTAGAGATTTCTTTCACTTCCCTTAGATTAAATAGAGGCATGAACCCACTATCGAGCATAAATACCCCCTCTTGGAGTCACTAGCAACTACTTGGCTAAGATACCTACTAACAACAGAGATCATGCAAGATCACAACACATACATGATAGAATCAATAAGACAAAACCATTAATCAATCTGACATAGTAATCTCAATATCCATCGGATCCCCGCAAACACAACATGCATGATTACAAATAGATGAGATCTTGATCATGAACGGAGCTCACAAGATCTAGACATGAAAGCACAAAGGAGGAGATACAACCATCTAGCTACTACATGGACTCGTAGTCCAAGGTGGAACTACTCACGCTTCATACCGGAGGCTGGCATGATGAAGAAGAAGGCCTACGGGATGATCTCCCCTCCGGCAGGGTGCCGGGAAGGAGCTTCAGATCCCCCCGATCTAGGGACGATGTTGGCGGCGGCTACAAACGGTTTCGTGGAATATTGATTGGGTACTTAGGGTTTAGGCATCGGGGGCTTCTTATAGGCGAAGAGGCGAGGCAGGAGGGCGGCAAGGGGGCCCACACCATGCCTAGGCACGACCTAGGGTGGGCCCGCGCCTGGGGGGTGCCGTCGCCCTGTGGCTCCCCTCCGTCTCTCCTCTGGACTCCGTGTTCTCCTCGGTGAAATATTGACTTTGGATTTTGTCCCGTCCAATTCTGAGAATATTTCCTTACTAGCTTTTATGGAACCAAAAAGAGCAGAAAACAGGCAACTGGCACTGTGGCAACTTGTTAATAGATTAGTACCAAAAAAATATAAAAACACCTCAAAATATGGACAAATCAAAGCAAAGTAGATACTAAACAAGCATGGAACATCAAAAATTATAGATACGTTTCCGACGTATCAATCATATCTACTATATGACTCATGATTTACCTTTCAGTGTTCCGAGACCATGTCTATACATGCTAGGCTCGTCAAGATCAAACCTTAGCTTCCACATGAGAAAATCTGGCTTGCTCCCGTTGAATACACTCGCAGAATCTAACACACCCGATCATCACGTGGTGCTTCAAAACAACGAGTATTGGCAACGGTGGCTACTAAGGATGAACACTTTATAACTTGACATTTTGTGAGAGGGATCATCTTGTAATTCTACCGTTGAGAACTAAGCAATACAAGATGCATAAAAGGATTAACATCACATGCAATTCAAAATATGTGATATGGTATGTCCTTTCTTCTTGTGCCTTCGATCTCCATCTTCAAGCACGAACATGATCTCCATCATCATCGGTGTGGCGTCAAGGTCAATGGCACCGCTCTATGGTTGTCATACACCAGCATCAACTATTACAACTACTTCAAAAAAAGAAACCATAAGGCTCCTGCCGGTTGCTGACTTACAATAAGTAACATTGCATACATCACATATAATCACAATCATGGCCATATCACATCACAGCACACCCCTTCAAAAAAAAAGTAAGACGCCCCTAATTTTCTTTGTATATTTTACGTGGTTTGGGGCTTTCAATAAGTATTGTTCTTACTTACGAACAAGAACCACAACGTTGATGCTTGAACTATCAAGTGCCCGTTGTAAATTGAATCTTTACTATGATGGGAGAGACAGAAACCCGCAAAGCCACTTATGCAATACAAGTTGCATGTTGAGCGTGGAACAAGTCTCATGAACGATATCATGTAATGTTAGCCCGAGCCGCTTTATCCCATCATACCGCAAGATGCAAAGTACACAAAAAGCAATTGATAATAAAAGCACCACCGCCCATAATGACCATTGTGTTCTACTCGTGCAACATATCTACATATAGACACATATCTGATACCACTGTAGGGGTTCGTAGCATAGAAAACAAAAAAATTCTACCGCATGAACACACACAAGCCAAGATCTATCTACTAGAATGTAGTAACGAGTTGATTAGAGTACTCACCCTCGAAGATTCCAAAGTGGTTAACGAGAGCAGATTCTCGTGGGTGATGTAGTCGTACACTTGCCGATCTCAAGATCGCGTATCCTTCCGACGATGCATTCCGGTAGTGCTTTCACAATCTGTCACACGTTCGGTACTCGATGAAGACATTCCTCTCCCTTGTTCCAGCAGGCAGCGGAGGTTGTAGTTCTCTCCTCGCGATTCCGGCAGCACGACGACATGGTGTCAGAAGTAGAGGGAAGACCCCGCAGGGCTTCGCCTAAGCCGGAGTGGGTTATGGTGGAGAAATAGGGTTTCCCCGTCGATCTAGGGTTTAGAAGCTGGAGAGGAGGAGGTGGAGCCGGCGGCAACTAGGGCGGCGGCGCGGCGACGGCGGCACGGGCTTGGGTGGTGGTGGTGTTGTGTGGAGGGGCATCCCCTCCCCTCTATTTATGAGAGGGAGGGACAGCTAGGGAGAGGGGAGTTTGAATCCTTCCCCAACTCCCTCTCCTTCTATGCTTGTAGTGGAAGGAGAGAAGGATTCTTTTCTTCCTCCGCTAGGAAACATTGTCCCAGTTTGACTTTTCAAACTTGCCTTTTTACTTTCAATTTTGGAGTTCATTTTAACTCTTTATTCACACAGCTGTTTGACCTAGGACATGATGTAACCATTCCACTTAGTCATGACACATTCATGTACCCTTCCCCTTCCGGTCCGACGAACCTTCTAGACCCTTTTAGATCATTCCGGTGAAAACACCGGAATCATTCCCGAACTCCGGAATTGGAATTTCCTTATATGAATCTTATTCTACGGACCATTCCGGATCTCCTCGTGATATCCCGGATCCCATCCGAGACTCCTAACAACATTCGGTCTCCCTACTTACATTCCATATCTACTAAACAACATCGAATCCTTAAGTGTGTCTCCCTACGGTTCGTGAATTATGCAGACATGACCGAGACTCTTCTCCGATCAATAACCAATAGAGGAACCTGGAAATTCATATGGTTCCCACATATTTGTACTATTAATTTGCGATCGAATGCACTATTTACATACAATACCAATTTTCCTTTGTCTCGCGATATTTTACTTATCCAAGGTCAACCTTGTTACCAATAAGTACTATTTTCTCGTTACCGATATATGTGATCCCTTGTGATCCAATCACATGCTTGCAAGCTAATTGGATGACATTCCACCGAGAGGGCTCAGAGTATATCTATCCGTTATATGGATGGACAAATCCCACTCTTGATACATGTTCCTCAACACACACTTTCCGAACACTCAATGCCACCTTTATGGCCACCCAGTTACGGTGTGGTGTTTGATGTCATCAAAGTATCCATCCACTGATAGTGATTAGCATGATCTCATGGTCGAAGGAATTAGGTTACTATGTATCAGAAAGCTTACAGCAAATGAACTAATAAAATGACTTGATCTTTATGCTACGCTTATCTATAGGATTATGTCCATCACACCATTCTTCTAATGATATGATCTTGTTGTTAATAACATAATGTTCATGATCAGGAAACCATGATCATCTATCAACCAACAAGCTAGTATTATAAAGAGGCTTTACTAGGGACTCTAATTAGTTTACAAATCACACAAGTATTAATGTTTCCGGTTAATACTATTATAGCATGAATACAAACATTTATCATAAACACAAAGATATAATAATAACTACTTTTATTATTGCCTCTAAGGCATATCTCCAACAACTTATGCATAACAATGCTTAATATATAGCTAGGGACAAGCATAAATGGCCACGGTTGGAAGACGAACATACCTAGTGCATAGATGGTATTTAATCCACAACATGCAATATCATTTTTTAACAAAAAGAGAACATGAGATTATATTCTATGTTACTAAGTTATCAGCCAGACATATTGGAATACCCATACAAAGTTCTTAGCTAAAGGATGACCTATTACATGTGCAAGTGTATGCTCTTTTCATCGCATGCCATGCATAACAAAATTTACGAGCATTTAGGTTTGTCATGAGAGGTTATCCCCAATAACATGTCATAAGTGTACTTTGGATCGAGAAATCTCATCCCACCCTTATAATGACTTTCCATTCATAGTATCAAGGTTTCACGGATGGTGCATAACTGGGGAAAAACTTTTATTCTAATACGAAGTGTAACCCTTGCTAGAAACCACTCCAATCCCTTTATGTTTATAGGATGGGTCTAGATACAATCTATTCCGAATTACTTTACATGTATGCCCATGCTATTTAATTTGCATCTTTCCTGCCATTGTTACACCATTATCCATTTACTCTTCTTATAACATATTTATATTATTTACTTTGGTGGTGTTTATTCTCCTTTATATCAAATAAACGGTAAACCACCATAGTGTCACTCCATTTACAAATATCCGTAATATAGATGAAATGACTACCAAGCCACGTGTCATCGACTCCGCCAAACCGTGCAAAAGAAAGTAACGTTCATCTGTTTTCATTAGAATACTTAACTGACGCTAAAAAAAGCTTGCTCCATGCCAAAAAATTGCCAAAATAATGTATTTTGGTTTTGTCGCTTTTTTCGCCAGGCGTGATAAGCCTAACACCTATTACCTTTTTTGTTTTTCTTCATATGAAGCAACATACTCTGGGTTCCTCTATCTTTTCTTCTTTGTTTTCCTTCCTCTATCCATGTGGGAATACAAACGCAAGATCAACGATGAGCACACTTGCTCCGACTCCGGTGACCAATTAGGCGAGATGTCTCTCATGGGATCCTCATAGGACCATCTCTTGGAAGGAAACAAGGAATCATGGCTTGTGCAGAAGATCATGACCTTCCTCCTACCCACACCGACGTCAAGTGCTCCTTCTCTGATGACCAATTTTAACAAGGTATCTTTGACATGTTCCTCATCTAACAATTTCTTTGACCCATAAGAGCATATCTAGCATATGCCTAAAAAGCTTGATCTTTATTTTTTTAGAGGTCCTATTTGCTCAAGGTGTAGATGACCACACGATCCCATTACTTGCGTCGACCGGACCTCATGGAGCCTCATGTGCCTTTTTTTTTAGGAAATCTCATGTGCCTTTCTTGTTGCCGGCTAATCCACCCTGGCCACCACTCCTCCGGTTCTTGCGCACCGCCCTTGTCTCCTCCTACTCTAATGCCCGAGAAGAACTCCTAGAGCTTCATGTTGTCGCGGAAGCCGAGCAGAGCACCTCTCAAAGTCGTTCCGAGGTCTTGCACTGCCCTCACCCTTAGCTGTCCCGAGCTTGCTCCTTGCTGTTCCCGCCCTATCGCGTCGCAAGCGACGCCATCTGTCCTCTCGTGGCTGATCGCGAGTTGCGGGCCATCCTAAGCTCTCAAGCACACAAACCACAAAGAATATACTCGTCTGACCTAAATTAGTTGACTTAGATTTGTCAATTGTATATAGACATGATTTAGTATTAAATTCATCTGTATCTTGCCAAAGTTAAGTGAGGAGTAGAAATTTGTTATTTATGGACCCAAATTGGGGAGTTTGACATTAAGTCCAAGCTGCAAAGTTTGAAGCATCATTGAAAAAAAAAAGAGTTTGAAGCATGCGCTAAGCGGAATACGGGTATGCGCATAAGATCATTGACCTCCTTCTAGACACATTGAGGCAGCCAACGAGGCGAGAGGCTAAGAGAGGGCAAATCGGTAAAGCACCTTTCTCAACTGGTAGCGCCTTTGTCCGTAGCCCGACGCGCTCTCCGATCCCCGGACCCCACGTTACCAGGAACGCACCGACTGGGACCCCACGTGTCATGTTATTCGGAGAGGGCACTCACCAGCGAACTGCCTTTTTTTTCTTTCTTTTAACCTCGAGAGATCTGGCCGGGCGGCGCGCTGTCGCGGCAAAGAAAATATTTACCACCACCAGCGAGGTTCGTTCACAGCGGCGGTTCGTGCGTGGGGAAGACTAATTGTAAGTTTGTGAAGGGTAGAAGATTATAAAATCAGGGGGACCCTGTCGCTGTTGCGCCCGAGCGAGCTCCACCCGCACCCACCACTTGCCCCTAGTATTACTTTTGTGCGCTTGCGCCGTGGTCTCCTCCCTCCCTCCCTTCCCCTGTTCTTATCTGATCTCAGCTCTCCTCGAGCCTCCCCTTCTTCTTCTCCTCCCCCTTTCCTCCTCTCCCTCCCCCGTTTTCTCTCCGCCCCTAGCTAGCTCTCCCAGGTCATGGCAAAGGTGAAAAGCGGATAAAATTAGCAAGTGGGGGATCCCTGAGCCTGCATACAGGTGAGCTCTTGCTGCCCTGCCTTGCTTCTTTGACTTCCTCTTGTTCATGTGTGTGCATATGGAGGCTTCCGAAGGGTGGCCTTGTGTCCTCTTCTTTTTCTTTGTTGCTTGCGCCCTTTATGGTGTGTTTGTCTGTGCGCTTGATTGGCTAGGGTCTGAGGTAGACTAGCTATATATGCTTTCTTTTTTCGGGTAATTTTCTCTAGATATTTTTGGGTGTCCTGGAGTAGTAATCAATTCCTGTTTGTGCTTCTTTGCTCTTCTTTTTCATTTTTTCTCACGCGATATTTTCCTGTCAGAGGGGTTGTATAAATCCTTGGTAGCAGCCAAAAACCTGAGTTATTTGGTCTTCCTTATTATATTCTGATACATATTTGTTCTTCGGAGTTGCTAACATCAGGCGATAGAGTTTGTTTGGGCCTGTTCTAGGAAATCTGTAAGATAGATACTAGTAGCACCTAGTGTTAATGGAAGGCCTTTATTGTTTGTGGAGCGGCAAGGAAATGTTATTTCTGCTTCCTCTCCATTTTGATCCATTTCCTCTCTTGTTTTTCTCCTCCTTTTATTTGTAGAAGACTGCTTTGGTTCCTTTTTGGTGAGCACATGGGCACATGTTCTTGTTTCCAACTGTCCATACCTGTTTGGCTAGGTGAAAGCAAATAATTACTAGTAGTGCTACATAAAAATGGCTTTCTTCCATGGAAAAGTTCTTCCCTTGTTTTCTGATCATTTTGGCTCCGCCCCCATATGATTGGATCAAATCAGCATGCTTAGTACTATATAGAAAAAGAAAGAAAAGGTAGTAATTGTGCATACCTTTAGATTTAAGAATTCATTTTTTTTTGTAAAACCCTGTGTGGACAGGACATATTATGTTTTCATGTCTCAGTTTTCCTGCCTTATTCTTCCGTTAGTGTGTCATGATCACGCATCACACGTGATGCATCCATTTCTGTTAGTTATGCCGTGCAATATGATCATGCCGCAGAAAACAAGATGATGATCTTGTGTTTCTGCCTGCTAGTTGCGTGCGTTGCCTTCCTTGGATTGATTGATCAGATCAAGCGCATTCTGTTTCGCCAAACCCATGCAAACTAGGCCTCCCTCCCGGTTCTTGCTTCAATCGGCAAACTGGCTTTTATGCCACATAATTGTCTCCAGGTTGTGTAGATCTACTACTTACTAGGATGTTTAAATAACTACTCCAGCTGTTTGTCTTTAAGCAGAAGACAAGAACTAAAATGTTTAGTCGCCGTCTAATTACCGAATTAAGGAACTTGTATTATGGCTAATTCAAGCTTTGACTTTGATCTTAATTGTAATTACTACCCTCCTTGAACACTACTGTAGTAATCGTGTTGCACATGTTGCCTAGTAGTTATTGTGTTCAGACGCAACAATAAGTTGGTAATCCTCGCTTTAATTAACATGGCCCCTTTGCTTGCTTCTGTGCAGGAGGGTAACCAGTACTAGTACAAGAGGTGCCATTCATCCGTGAGAGAGCGGTGCCTGTGTAGTCAACGTTTTAACATGATGGGAGGTGGGCTGGTGATGGATCAGACCATGGTGTTCCCCGGCGTGCACAACTTCGTGGATCTCCTTCAGCAGCAGAACGGTGCCGACAAGAACCACCTCGGCTTCGGCTCGCTTATGCCGCAGACGTCCTCCGGCGACCAGTGCGTCATGGGCGAGGGCGACCTCGTGGACCCCCCGACGGACAACTTCCCGGACGCCGGGGACGACGACAGCGACGACGATGTGGATGACATCGAGGAGCTGGAGCGCCGTATGTGGCGCGACCGCATGAAGCTCAAGCGCCTCAAGGAGCTGCAGCAGAGCCGCGGCAAGGAGCAGGCGGCCGGCGGCGGAGCGGGCGACGGACTGAAGCCCCGCCAGTCGCAGGAGCAGGCGCGGCGCAAGAAGATGTCGCGCGCGCAGGACGGCATCCTCAAGTACATGCTCAAGATGATGGAGGTTTGCCGCGCGCAGGGCTTCGTGTACGGGATCATCCCGGAGAAGGGCAAGCCGGTGAGCGGCGCCTCCGACAACCTCCGCGCTTGGTGGAAGGAGAAGGTCCGCTTCGACCGGAACGGCCCGGCCGCCATCGCCAAGTACCAGGCCGACAACGCCGTGCCGGGATCCGAGAGCGAGCTCGCTTCCGGCACCGCCAGCCCGCACTCGCTTCAGGAGCTGCAGGACACCACGCTCGGCTCGCTGCTCTCGGCGCTCATGCAGCACTGCGACCCTCCGCAGCGGAGGTTCCCGCTCGAGAAGGGCATCTCTCCGCCATGGTGGCCGTCCGGCGATGAGGAGTGGTGGCCGGAGCTTGGCATCCCCAAGGACCAGGGCCCGCCCCCGTACAAGAAGCCCCATGACCTGAAGAAAGCTTGGAAGGTGAGCGTGCTCACCGCTGTGATTAAGCACATGTCGCCGGACATCGAGAAGATCCGGCGCCTTGTCCGCCAGTCCAAGTGCTTGCAGGACAAGATGACTGCCAAGGAGATCTCCACCTGGCTGGCTGTCATCAAGCAGGAAGAGGAGCTGTTCATGAGGCTGCACCCAGGCGCGCGCCCACCGGCGTCGACCGGCGGCATCGCCAGCGCCATATCATTCAATGCCAGCTCGAGCGAGTACGACGTTGACCTCGGTGAAGACTGCAAGGGTGATGAGGCAGGCACCCACAAGATGGCCATGGCCGATCCAACCGCCTTCAACCTTGGTGCGGCCATGCTGAATGACAAGTTCCTCATGCCCACGCCTAAGGAGGAAACCGCAGATGTTGAGTACGTCCACAAGAGGAGCGCCGAGCCTGAGCTGATGCTGAATAACCGCGTCTACACCTGCAACAACGTCCAGTGCCCGCACAGCAGCTACGGATTCCTCGACCGTAATGCGCGCAACAGCCACGAATACACCTGCAAGTACAATGATCCCCACCCGCTGAGCAGCGCGGAGAACAAGCCAGCGCCACCACCAGTGCCACAAGTCTTCCCGGCGGCCTACAACCAGCCGAACCAGGCGCTAAACAACCTTGATTTCGGCCTGCCCATGGACGGCCAGAGGTCTATCGCCGAGCTGATGAACATGTATGACACCAACTTCAGCAAGAACATGGGCAACGAAGATGTCACCATCATAGAGAGGCCTAATGTGCTCACCCCGGGGATGCAGATGGAAGAGAGCTTCTTTGGACAAGCCAATGGAATTGGCGGCAACGGCAACGGCGACGGTATGTTCAATGATGTCAGTAACATGATTCAGCAGCAGCAACACCAGCAACAGCAGCAGCAGGCCCCAGCACAGCAGCAGCAGTTCTTCATCCGCGACGACACGCAGTTCGGGAACCAGATGGGCAACATCACCGGTGCGTCTGAGTTCAGGTTTGGCTCTGGTTTCAGCATGCCTGGTGCCGTGGATTACCCACAGAAGAACAACGACGGCTCCAATTGGTACTATTGAAGAATAAACTTGTAGAGTTTAAATCCTTCATAAGCCTTTAAATTTCGCCATGGCACAGTCTTGTGTTCCCATGGTAAGTGTCTCCTCCTAAGAACTGGGTAATTCTATAGGTCTTTTCTTAATTTTTCATATAGGTTTTGCAGTAGTTGCAAATAGGCTGGAACTTGGAACAGGTTATATACATGTATGTCCATCCAGCTGGTGAACCTCTTATGGAAACTTAATTTTATTCCTAGTTTAATTTGTTAGTAAAATGTTGTTCATATGACTGGTTGGTTGTTAAAATTGTTTGTGACTGTGTGTATATTTGGTTCTGTTTCTTTCAGTTGTTGAATGTATGAACTACTGCTCTATTATGTGAACTCTCTCCAGTGATGATTTCTGATGTTTGTGTGTTTTATCCCAACTGTTTCACCAAAGGAGAGAAAATATTTCAGTTCTTGATGTTATCGTTCTCCTGTGGATTTTAACTGGATATACTTTTCCAAACCGATTCTGTATCTTTTATGCATGGAATTTTTGTCAACATTGGTTAATGGATAGCTACGTATGTTTGTCAGGATAGGAGAAATTTTGACTTGATTAGGTTCACTTGGATATCAATACCAACTCGGATATTTGTTTCTCTCTCATTCCCTTGGACTTTCTCGGTAGAATTCATCCTGTTCAGTTGCTTCTTTTATGTCCTACTCCCTCCGTTTGGAAATATAAGATGTTTTAGGTTTGTGAATGAGACGTATAAAGTGTCTAGATTCAAATTTTAGTGTCTAGATTCATTTGAATCTATACACTAAAAGGTGTGTAGATACATCTCCTTCATAAATCTAAAACATCTTATATCTTATATTTCTAAACGGAGGGAGTATATATTAGAGATCTAGTGACTTTCACATCAAGATGCTTAGAAAGTTAGTATCTGATCCTCCCTTTTCCTAATAGCGGGTCAATGCAAAGTGGGAACCCTAAGAAAGTTAGGCTGCCGAACAACGCTTAGAAGGTCCAGGTCAAGAAAAAAAAAACACTTTGAAGTGTCTTTGATGCTCATCTGTAAATAACCTTTTCTTGGTGATCTTAGAAAGAAAGAAACATAAGTGGATTGGATGGTCCTCTCTTTGATCACAAGAGCCCTCTACCCTTTATTGCTTGGTGGCACCTATCATATCCGTGCATCTTATCCCTTAGCCTGTCAATGTAGTGGTGGGACTTGTGACCCCTCCTCACATGCTCGCCGAGGCGCGCCTCTATCATGGAGATGGCGATCAGGACAAGGACAGCTTACTCAACCCGTCAGCAGATTCGGGGATCTTCATCAGTGCGTTGAGGACCGCTCGATCGAGTGGTTTATGGGCTAAGATTGAGGTGCATAAGAGAAATTGCTATTTGAAAAAGAAATCTTAATGGTCCAATGCATATTAGTTTTGATCCTAAGATCTTCTAATTTAGGTGTTACTGTTTCTAAGTTGTAGTATAAGAAATCCTTTTCCAATTTGTATCTAGCTACTAGTAAAATATTTACAGCTACTCAATTTTCATTGGTTAAAGAATCAACAAACGGAAGTCAGTTTAGGAGTAGTCTGCTAAGATGAGGAGGCAACCCTTGCTGGTTTAAGCAGAAATGGATTCAGATACCTTGATCCGTTTCATCTCACGCATTGCTAACAGTTGAATCATGTCTTGAATAGCTAAGATAGTAGTAGTAGTAGTAGTAGTAGTACGGATGTCTTTTTTATGAGAAACTGATAATAGTCTTATCAATCAGCTCCTCATAGATTTTAGAAAGCGGCTCCCGACAGCTGAGAAGGAAGCTGCTAAATCATGCGATTTAGTGAGATACATGTTGAAAGGTGAAGGGACGAGGGGTTGGCATGATGCTCACCAAGAAGTTGATTGTTTTGTGACATCAAACCCCAGAGTTCTCGTCGGGAGAATGGGGACACTGTGGAAAGGGTTAACGGTTGAGTTAGTTGTAATCCAATGACTAAGCGTTGTTGTGAGGGCACCAAAATCCGGGGCTCGTGGGGCTCCAAATCGTTCTCGAGATCTACCTAATCTGCCCCTAAAAGAAACCCTTAAGCAAGTTGCAAAGAAAGGGCAAGATATAATATAAGAAAAACAAGTGGCTTATGTGAGTCCAAATGGTCAATTTGTCCCTCGGATATTCTTGTGGAACGCGAAAGCTACCAGCCTGATGAAGGTTCTTGACCAAGAATTTTCCGCAAAACCTAATAAACTTTTAAACTATCTGTGTAACTATTCTGGTGTGGTGATGTGTGCAACGATGGTGAGAGGAAGGAGCAAAGCAGTCCTGAAATTAATTACTACTAGTAGTAGCTGTTTGGGAACAACGATGCACTTGAAACATGTGCTTAAGCACTAACCATTGTTTAGTCTCAACTCTCAAGTGTCACTAAGGAAACGCCCATAAAGAGAAGAATCATCATCAGGTGATAAAAACGTGTACCCGGCCACAATTATCAATCCGGTTGGTTGTTGGAGAACGGCCTTCATTGATCCTGGCCATTTTAGTCGGAGAATCAAAAGCGCGCCAATGAAAACAAAAGCACCATCATCATCCGGACACATCTCATCTCGGGATAACTAGTATTAGTACTGCGAAACAAAAATAGAATTAGATCGTATATAGCTGAGTTAAACAAAAATAGGATTAGTAGTAGTAACTTCATATGACTGGTGAAAAAAAAACTCCATATGGAACAGTTGGATTGTTGTGCAGATCCGATGTAATCGCCAGTCCCCCACCCCACACGCGTTTGCATCTGATACAGGGACAGGGTGCCGCGCGGCACAGTACGCCGAGATGGAGATGGTTCTGGGAACATTTCGGCGGGACCAGGAGGACGAAGATGAACAGGGGGAAAAGCAGCTGGATCGTCGGATTCGGTGCATGCACCAAGCCATGGCCGCATGGGCGGGGGGTGGCGTGGCCGCCTGCCTTGCCTGAAAGCAACGGGGTGGGGCGAGGAGCCCAGCGGCGGCGTGGGCACCGCACGGCGGAGGGGGAGGGGAGACGAGATCCGTATCGACGTGTGCGTTGCCGCGGTCCAGCCTGGCTCGACAACTCAGTCTGACCCGACCCGAGGGAGGAGAAGAGAACGATTCAGCAGGAATCGATGTGCTGCGCTGCCTCTGTGGCATGGCCTCGTCAATCAATCAGACGATGATGGTACCAGTAGATTGGTGTCCAGCGATTCCATCGTCGGCTGACACCGACCGATGGGCCCTCGAGGATCACTCGCTTCTGGCCCAAAAAGAAGACAGGCAACGAGCTGGAGTCGCTGCCTGCAATGCAACGTATCTGCTGACGATATCTGCGCGCTCGAGCTTTTTTTTCCGTCTGTTATTAAAATCCTGGGGATCTCATCGAGCCTCACGTCTGCTGCCTTGATTTGCCCTGATTTTTGTGACCACTGGTGGCCAGTGGATAGAGATGTCGATCCGAGATTTCCACGGCACGGCTGGGACTGCCGAAACAGCAAAGGAAAGCCGAACGATCGATCGAGGTTGGTGGGCGCACTGTTCGTGGGAGGCGAGATCTTGATAGATCCGATCAGCTAGGGTGGGGCCAGCATATTCCAAGACCATGATGCGTACGCGCAGGCAATGCCTATACGAGCATCTGGATTCGCCTGGTCATGACATGACGGGTGCCTCGATTCCGCTGAACGCCGCTGGGCCTGTGCAGGAGATGTCGCCAAAGCCTGCCAAGCCTGTACCGGCGGTACCCATATGCTGCTCATCATGCCGTCGCCGATCTGCTTGTACGGCTGCTAGTTGCACAGAATTGGCACAAAAACAGCTCAAACAGAAATAAGTGTTGGAAAAATAACTTGGCTGTACAATTTCGGCAAAACACGCCTCCTGGGTCGCTTAGTGGGCCACTTCGCAGGCTACCAGCCCTAGCCAAGAAAGCTACCCACATCTTTCTTGCTCCCTCGTTGCTGTCGTCGTCGGCGCCACGACCATTGAAGGCAGTGGTAGAGTAGGCGGACATTACAGGCGTGAGCCGTCGTCGAGGCTGAGGAAGAAGGGCAGGCCGGCGTTGCTGCGGGTACAATTTTCAAAGACCACCCATGAGACTTAAGGCAGGTCCTCAATGGACAGCAGGGTGAACTTGCATCGAGTGGCGCAGAGAGTACCACTACCGAGAAGAGGTCGAGCTGATGAGAGCGGGGCGAAGCAGATGGATACACGACCTTTACACATTACACCCGAGCTGCGACGGGTAGCCTGGACCCCAAAGTTTTGGCCAGACGTGCCCGACAAGAATGACGGGAATACCAATCCCAGAGACTTTCTACAAATATAGTACTACACTTTCGTCCAAGCTACCGGAGGAGACAAGAAGGCCATAGCCAACTGATTCCCTCTGGCTCTGAAGAGCGAAGCGAGGGCCCAGTTTCAAACCTCCCCGCCAACTCCATCAAGTTGGGAGGACCAAGTTCGTGGGTGCCTTCCAAGGAGAATTCAAGCGCCCGCGAACCGTGAGGAAAAACATGTCATAACCAATTGTTTCCTCTGGCAGTTTGAACGACAGTATAGTATAGTTGCAGGAAGTCTTTGGGTTGGTCTTCCCGTAATACTTGGCCGGTCCGTCTAGGTGAAACTTTGGGGGCCATACGGTCCCTCATAGTCTAATCTTAACATTTTGAAAATATCAACTTTTTCATAATCTGAACATTTTTCAAAAAGAGCTAAAAACAGGAAGGACCAAAGTGGGAGAAAAGAAGAATAAGTACATTACCTCGTCCGGTCCACCATGCAGAATCTTCAAGGGTCTTGAACGTAGCGTATGCTCATAGCGTTGTATAGGAGCGCCCAGATTCGGGATGGGAGGTGATATCGGCCGCTCGACGCGGCACCGGGGAGTCGCGCCGCCCGCAGGGCTATCTGTATGGGCCGGCCCATTATACGAGGCTTCCTTCCTTTCGTAGCTGCTTCCTTGTTCCGATGTTAGTCAGTATAAGGCTTAGCGCTGAGTAAACTAGCTGACATGCAGTACACTGTGTAGATCGGTTGAACAAGTACAAAACAGAACATGATAGATTCAAACATTGTTAGCATTTATTATTTAAAACATGAACAAATTTCCAAAAATCATAAACATTGTAAAAAAATCATAAACCAATTTTCAAATTTCATAAACATTTTTTAAAAAACAAAAACATTTTTCAAAAACCATGAATCAATTTTTAAAATTCATGAAGCAATTTAAAAAACATATGTCTCTTGATTAATATTTAGGCTATAAAGATAGGCCAATGAGTCAGATAGCGCGGAAGTATGTCAAAGGAGAGCCTCTAGTAAGTCATAAGAAGCTCACGCGTCTATCAACATATATGCGAAATCTGCATAAATGGTACACTATGCAACCAAAAAACAGCACCCGAAAGAATGGTTTTCGATGGATGTTAGAAAGGCGCATCACTTCAAATATTACTCGATACAGATTTAAATGACCGAACTATTTCAGTTATACAATCAACACTTCCTCGAAAAATCTATCCTCGGTTGCTATTATATGTAAGTGATTTATTTATGTAACCAAGTCTCTAGCTCGGCTCATTCATTGCATGACTATAAATACTTTTGTTATATTATGCAGAATGAAGATGCTTGAATGCAAAAGGCTTAATAAATATGATGTTGGGTTTATTGACCCATATATCGTTAATGAATATATGTTACACAATCACCCCAAGGACGTGGAGGAAGACATGTGCAGGTTTTTAATCGAGTATAATTGCGTTGAGAAAATACTATTTCCTTATAACTTTAAGTGAGTGTTTTTGTCTTGTACGCATTCTTTTTTTAATTACTCTATGTTAGGTGTAATTGATGAGTTATGCATGTTTGCTTATGTAAACGTCCGCAGGTTTCACTGGATCATGCTAAACATTCAAGTTGACAAGTCCCTAGTTCAAGTCCACGACTCATTTTGGGACCAAGAGAAGTGGAGTGACATGAAAGCAATGCTGCAGAAGTAATTTTAATCATTATCATATTATATTGGCCTATTTCGTTAATTTCCTGATATCAAGTACTACCTCCGTTTTAAGGATTAAGGCGCACACGCTTTCCAAAGCAAAGTTTGACCAAAACAATTGAGCAACAAAATCTTGATTATATTATACATAATTAGTACCGTTGGATTCATATTGAAAAATACTTTCCGGTGATACTAGTTTTATATCAAAACTCTTTAGTATTTAGAGTAATTTTTGGTCAAAGAAAAAACACGTAAAACGAGGACGCCTTAAGCCCTAAAACGGAGGGAGTAATTAATAACTCTTTTGTTTATTTTCTTTGCCGAGCAGGTGTTGGACACGGTTCAAAAAGAAAATAAAAGGTCCATTCAAAGTTGAGCTAACTTATAAAATGGTGAAGGGTTTACAATAGCCACCGGAGATTCATTTATGTGGATTCTACGTCTACGAGTACATTTGCGAGTTGACCAGTGAGCGGAGAGTTGATTCAAGTTATATTCATAGTTTGCGGGAAAATATCGAGTCAGAACAACGCGTACTAGCAATTCAAGAGGAATTGGCGGGATTTCTGATGAGAGAGGTCCTTGATGAAAGGGTGAAACATTATGTGGAGGATAAGAAACTCAATATGAATTAGTGATCTCCATGTAATTGATATGATATATCATCAATGACCATGTAATTTCAAAACATTTCCTTCCTTTTGATACGATTGAATATTGTATATGTATGCTCGCAAGGGATCGTGATGCAGCCCGACCTACGGTCGTTACTACATCAAGGTCTCCAACTTACGCCAAGTCGTCATGGATCCAAAGGTGAATTCGTTCCTCTATGCGAGCCCCCTTCCTGCCCTATTGAATGGTATGCTATTTCATACTCCGTCACATATGCATGATAGGTTCACACCGACCAGTACGGAGGCAAGGGAGGAAGCCCGGAACATCAAGCCCGACAAGACGGAGGCTTGGAAGAGGAGACGGAAGAAGACAGGTCGATAGCTGCCAGGTCCATGCGGTACTACCGGTTGTCGGAACCGGTACTACCGGTAAGCGGTACTACCGCCCCCTTCTACCGCTCGCTACTGACGGATCCAACGGATGCTCCAAGACCGCAAGCGGTACTATCGGTGCTAGAGCGGTACTACCGGTGATGACCGGTACTACCGGTCCCAAGTCCGGTACTACTGGTCATATATGTGCCTGCGCGCACCTGTTGGGCCACAGCCCATGTATCCCCCTTTTACTTACCTACTCGCCTAGTTTATTCCCAAACTACCCTTGTTTAGTGGCTGGCCTATAAATAGAGCCCCACCCCTCATGTATCCCTTAGGCATAGATGATAGACTAAAGAAAACCCCCATTGTGGAATCTCTAGTTTTGCCTCATCCCCTTTACCAAGGGGACCGACTATCGTCACCAACCTCGATTGGACTTTGCATCACGCATCCATCGTTGAACAAGGCCTTGGAGTTCGGTGTCTCGTCTCCAAGTTGTCAAGACCCTCCCCAAGGTGTTCTTCCCTCTCCGATGTGGATTTGAGGGAGCACGTTGACCGATCTTTCCTTGCGAGGATTCTATCGGACCGGTGGCCGCCGTTCGGGAGCAATCGGCCTTGTATCGTGTGAGTTTTGCGTGTGTTCATCGTGTTCTTCGCGAGGTGTGTGTTCGCTTCCGCTACCTTCTCCCTTTCCCCTCGCTTTCCCATCGATTTGACCACGAGATCCATGAAGATCGGGCACCCAAGAGGTTAACCCCTCCATCATCTGGTATCAGCAGCTTTTGGTTGCCACGGATTTCTCATCGATTTGGTCTTTTCCCCATAAATTCGAAAATTTCACCAAAAACAGCCCCAAATCGTGTTTTGGATCGATCTGTGATTTGAGTGCGTTTTGGTAGGTTTTGATCCGTGGATTACTTGCTAAACTTGTTGATCTACCTTCCTTTGCGTTCCCATGGCCTAATTCCTTGATTTCCCCCTTCGATTTGGTGTTCTTCTTGAAGATTTTCCGCCCAAATCACCCCAAAATCGCGAAAACGAGTCAAATCTGGGAGTTTCAGGTCCAAGCGGTACTACCGGGTCCAAAAACCGGTACTACCGCACTTAACCGGTACTACCGGGCCCAAACAACCGGTACTACCGCCCCATACAGATCCAAAACAGCAGGTTCCAGATTTCAGCCTCTCACTATTTTGAGCATAACTTTTGCATACGAACTCGGATTTTGGTGTTCTTTAGCTCGTTTCGAAGAGGAGAAGGAGCCCTACATCATCATACACGTGGTTCATGCTATCTACTCCATCCAAATTCCATGAGCAAGGCGGAATCCAACAATAAAGGATGAATATCGTCGACGAAAGGTATAAACATGCCGCGACTTCTCCCCACTTGCATTCCTTTGTGACCCCCACTATCTTTGCGAGCAACAAACACCTATTGAGACTAGTTCCTCTTATGATTGCTTGGGCTATGCACATTTGATACCTTGTAGATTCCGAGCAAACATTGTGAGCGCTATCTCATATAGTTATCTTGTACAGTTGTTGGCACAAGGAAGAGGCAAGTGAAAAGAAAAAGAAAAGAGAGAAAAGAAGAAAAAAATATATAGAAAAAGAAAAATAAAGAGATACATATGTGCCTCATAGAATAGGAAGCACAAGCTCGATGAACTTCATATAGGTGGTACTTATTGTGCATATCTTGTAGCCCACCAATTTTGTGCAATCTGTGGCATCCCGCAATTACCACTACTAGAAAATCGCGTTGTTTTTGTGCACTGCATCATCATGACCGCATGCTCATGTCATCATGCCACATTGCATTTGAGCATCGTCATGTCATCTTGCATTCGTTTGCATAAAACTATCTTCGAAAAATCTATTTCTGTCTTCTGAACGCCCCGTCTTTATTCAAACACAAAACCCGGGTCTCTGGAATATTTTGCTTTGTCTACCAACGGTTTTCAAAAGCCCCGTTTTAAATATTAAAATATTTATTTTATTTTTAGGGGCAGCCGTACCGGGCCGATCCGACCCAGCCGGCCACCCCCAAAATTACCCAAAACCAGCCTGTCTAATCCCTAATCTACCCAAATCTAATATACCCAGCCTTTCCCCTTCCTCCACCTCACACCGGCCACATCACCCCACCCAATAGCCAACCGCCACCTCACCACTCCCTTCCCCCTATCCAATCCCAGCCCGCCACCTCAGCCTGCTCCCGTCCCACATCGCACGCCAGCCGCCTCCCACCAACCGCATGTGGGCTGGCCCGACCACCGACCATGCCCCTCCTGGGCGCGCTCCCCAACCCCACTTCCTATTCCCGCTCACCTTGATAGCCACCAACCCCCACCCTGCTTTCTATCTCCACCAACCGCGCGGGCCCCACCTCTCCCTGGGTGGACACCCTAGCCCCGATCCCCACACCGCGCGTGGCCCCACCCTGCTCACGCGCGCGGACACCCGACCTCGAAGCCGCCCCATCCCGCACGTCACCACGCGCCATCCCCGCCTCCATCCTCTCCCAGAGCCCCGCCGCCACCAGGCCACCTTCCCTCCCACTGCCGCTCGCAGGTCCCCGCCACCTCCTTCCTCCGGCCTTCCTCGCCCCGGCCGACGCCGCGTGACCCCCTCGCGAGGCCGTCTGCCGCCAACCCTCGCGGCCTGACGCCGCCCGCTCCACCTCTGCGACCGTCCGCCGCCGCCGGTTACCTCCACCCCCGCCTCTGACCGGCCCCGCCTGCACCCCCTCCGCCGTTCAAGCTAGCCCCGCCGCCGCCCTCCATCGCGCGTCCGCGCCCGAGCCGTGCTCGACCCCGCCGCTAGGGCCGGAGCCGTCATCGGCCGCCACCTCCTCGCCTCCACCTCGCCGGCCTCGCGGGCCCCTCTTGGCCGCGCCCTTCCCCGGCCTGGCTCGCGCCCTCCCCACCGGCAGCGCGACCTCGCAGCGCCGTCCGTGGTCCCCTGTTCCGGCCCGCGCCCGCCCGTGGAGCCCGGCCACCTGCCGTCGCCTTCCGCGCGCCCCGGCTCTCCAGCAGCGCCGCCTGGACGTGGCCTCGACGCCGTCCGCCGTGCCCTGCCGCTGCGTGATCTGCCTCTACTAGCGTTGGACGCTGCCGCCTCCTGTGTCGCGTTATTGTTCTCGTCGGCCAAGTTTGGTTCCAATTCGGGTCGTCGTACCAATAGGTGCTCAATGCATCGTGTTGTCATCGAGAGCTCGTGATACCCAGAGACCGTGCCGACGCGGAACCAAGTACATCGTCAACAACCGAAGCCGGAATACCATGATCTCCAACACGGGACGCAGAGCGCATCGACACGGACCCGAAGACCGAACCCGGGCATGCCAAATTCATCGAACCGAAGGCCACATATGCGACAAGTACTTCTTCCCGGATCTGATGCCTGAGAACCCGGACGCAAGGTTGTCGACACGGATACGCCAAGTACTTCCTCGAGGACGCCAAGTTCTTCACCCCGAATGCCAAGACCGACTTGATGGCGCGGACCCGACAAGATCTTCGCAACGACAAGATCGACACCGACCAGGACGAATCCGATGCGCCCGGACACCGAACCAAGTCCTTCTTCGCGGAACGCCAAGATCTACCTGTTATCCGAGAACGATCCCGCCGAGACCGAACCCCAGATCCGGACCCTGAGACCCGACCCCGAACCCCTCGGAGCCCAAGTTCGCCGAACTCTAATGTGATTCCCTATCCGAGACCCCATTATTTTTATAATATGACATTATCGTCTGTCGCATATTAAATTGTTCATACTCGCATGCATATTTGTGTGGTTTGGGGGCATTATGCCGATTCACCTCATAATTAACTATGGAGACCATATGCGGACATTCCTGGTCTCATATTGGTTCCATTTAAATTTGTGTAGCGAACCGGTGATCTAATTTTGCCTTATTAAGACAACATTTAAATTGCGGGGTATCTAGATAACTTGAACCGTTTAATTAAATGTCGGGACCCTGGTTCCGCTTAATATTGCCTAATTGCATCGCATCTTTGCGATGTCATACATTATACATGCATCATGCCCGATCTTCTGTCATAGTATTAAATATTTCATCCGGTGTTTGTGCTAGTGTTTTGCTTCTTCACGGATTAGGCCGATGAGTTGATGCGAGTGTCGACCCGATCTTCGGATGAACCTTCGGCAATGTTTTCAGGCGAGCACCTCCCCCTTTCTACCTATCTTACTTTTATAGTATTTATTCTCCCCAGTTGATCTATTGCTATCTGTGTTGCGATGCTCTAGTTTTCGTACCCGTGATATCCCTTGCAGCCTTATATTGCCTTGGACACATCCTATTACCTGTTGTTTGGTAGATAGTTGGACTTGCGCATCGTAGTCGCTTGCTCAAGTGCTGTTGCGTGTCGTCCAGTACCACAGTTGTTGGAGTATTGCCGCATGTTTAATGTTGGAGATGATCATGGCTTTAAATACTGTTTAATAACTAAAATTGAAGTAGGTAAATGCAGAGGCACCGGTGGGTAATAGACAATATTTGGATTTTAACCGCTCACTGGTGTCCCGTAGGACCCCGAGTTCTTGACACCTGTTCCGAGATCGAGCGCGCTAACCACAGGTGGGGTGTATGGGCACCCCCATCGATTTAGTACCTGATTCCAAGTACTGTACTGGGGGCCACAATTAGTTTGGGGCTTTATTACTATCCTGTACTTATGCCATGCTTTACTGCTTAATTTAAGATTGTGCGAAGGAATGCACCTGTACTATTTTGGAAGCGGAGTGTTTTCGCGGTATCGACAAGCCCAATCACATTTTCGGGTTCCCGGTCATTTACAGCCACTGACGCAAACCCTGAGTCCGTCTCGGAGACCGGCCGACTTCGTTGCGGGTAGCTTAGTGGGGTGGCCCCCGTGCTTGCTTTGGGTCTGGGAAACGTCGTGTCCGAAACCCCGTCGACATACCGTTGGGTGTATGTTTTGTGATCTTGTACCTACCTGATCTGACAACAAGGGTGTAGGTGTGTGTGGAAACTTTGGTGCACCCCTGCAGGGTTAACTCTTTTCGAGAAGCCGTGTCCGCGGTTATGGACGACTTGGAGAACAGTTCTCGATCATAGACAACTATAACTAAAGTTTACTGTTATAATTTGACTTGTATCCGATATGACTAGTAATCAGCTTCACTACAACGGAATGGCTAAATAAAAGTACCAACAACTGCTGGGTTTGGGAATATCTCATGCTTATTGTATCTGACTAGTAAGTGTCGCAACTACAACGGAATGGTTAACTAAAACTGCCCACTGCTTATTATATCAGGATGACTATCTATACCTGACTAGTAATTGCTGCAACGATAACTGAATAAATAAAACTGCCAACGGTGTGAGTTCCTCGGTTGACTTCCTCGTTTGGTCTCGAGGGGGAAACACCAGGATGGGTATGTTTGGTGGTAGTATCAAGATGGTTCCGAATAGGACTTTCTTATCCCTCTCTGGTAGCCAACAGTTATATCGAATCTCTATAGGTTGTTTAGTGCATGCTGCGCTGCCGCTCAGTCCACCATACCTATGTAGGCGAGGACCGCCGAATTCTAGCCTCGCCGTGTACTGGCCTCAGTACTGACCGCTCTCTCTTTTTCCTTTGCCCTTTGTCGGCACCCCTTTTGTTTAAGCAGGTTTTGCGATCGACGTCGTTAGCAGGGTTACCCTTCCGGCTTGGCCTGGGCAGGGTTATGGACGCCATTGGTTATTCTTCAGGGCTCTTAGCTCAATTTGCATCTTGTCCGTACTCGGACACTATATCATTTTAAAGGTGATTTGGATCTTTGTATTGTATATCTGTATTCTTGACTCTTTGAGTCGCTGTTATATATATATGTTTTTGTGGGTTCCATCGAGGACTATTGTGTAATGATATTACTTCGTTTTCCACCCGCACGCAAGTGCCTGGTGGGCACCTTTGAATCGTTTCTATGCGGGTTTGGCGGAAAGCGCTGCAACTTGCATAGGGCCGCTGAGGGTGTTACAGAGTGGTATCAGAGCTCAGCAGTTGCGATACCCCACAAGTCCAGCCTGTAGGATAACCTAGCTAACGGCCGAAGTAGAGTGTCAAAACTATTTTTGAAAAATCGGTTGGATAGTTCTGATTAGGTCTGATTTTACTCCTTACCCCTCTGCTGCTCTCCTCTTACCTCCGCGTGTTTTGAACCTGCTCTCTTATCTTTTCTTCGAGTCCAGGAATTCTCGTGGTTGGGTTTCCGTCGTACCTTCAGGGTTACGTTTACTCCTTGGGTAACGGTGTTGCTACATCTGGTATTCATGCTATCCGAGGAATCCTTCATCTGGTGTACTTCTCTTTGTTCCTTCTCGTGCCTTCCGGTGTTTTCCGACGCGACGACATCATCTACGCCAGATCCGATGCAGAGTCTGCATCACTCCTTTGTTTCTGAACCTCGATTGTCGAGATCTTCAGTCTGATTCCGAGAATGGTTGCACGCTCTTCTACTGATTATGCAGAGTAATAGTTTGGGTGCGTGATGGATTGGCCCCCATGCCGACTACTCACTCTATTCGCTTGTGTACATTGAAGCGGATGAGAATGCATCGGTTCCCTCTTTCCATCGAAGCTAGAGGTGGCTTTATTTGTTGATACCTCTACCTTCGACCTTTTGTTCCCGGAGTGTTTCCTCGACGATCACGGACAACGACCTCTTGTTAGTGGTGTCGCGAGGATCTCCACGATGCGAGAAGATTCATATCGCCGCCCTTCTTCCCGGTACCATGAGGCGGATCTCGAGGGAGAGATCCATTGTTAGTGGTGTCGAATTGTGGCATCCCGCAATTACCACTACTAGAAAATCGCGTTGTTTTTGTGCACTGCATCATCATGACCGCATGCTCATGTCATCATGCCACATTGCATTTGAGCATTGTCATGTCATCTTGCATTCGTTTGCATAAAACTATCTTCGAAAAATCTATTTCTGTCTTCTGAACGCCCCGTCTTTATTCAAACACAAAACCCGGGTCTCCGGAATATTTTGCTTTGTCTACCAACGGTTTTCAAAAGCCCCGTTTTCAATATTAAAATATTTATTTTATTTTTAGGGGCAGCCGTACCGGGCCGATCCGACCCAGCCGGCCACCCCCAAAATTACCCAAAACCCGCCTGTCTAATCCCTAATCTACCCAAACCTAATCTACCCAGCCTTTCCCCTTCCTCCACCTCACACCGGCCACATCACCCCACCCAATAGCCAACCGCCACCTCACCACTCCCTTCCCCCTATCCAATCCCAGCCCGCCACCTCAGCCTGGTCCCGTCCCACATCGCACGCCAGCCGCCTCCCACCAACCGCCTGTGGGCCTGGCCCCACCACCGACCATGCCCCTCCTGGGCGCGCTCCCGAACCCCACTTCCTATTCCCGCTCACCTTGATAGCCACCAACCCCCACCCTGCTTTCTATCTCCACCAACCGCGCGGGCCCCACCTCTCCCTGGGTGGACATCCTAGCCCCGATCCCCACACCGCGTGTGGCCCCACAATGCTCACGCGCGCGGACACCCGGCCTCGAAGCCGCCCCATCCCGCACGTCACCACGCGCCATCCCCGCCTCCATCCTCTCCCAGAGCCCCGCCGCCACCAGGCCACCTTCCCTCCCGCTGCCGCTCGCAGGTCCCCGCCGCCTCCTTCCCCCGGCCTTCCTCGCCCCGGCCGCCGCCGCGTGACCCCCTCGCGAGGCCGTCTGCCGCCAACCCTCGCGGCCTGACGCCGCCCGCTCCACCTCTGCGACCGTCCGCCGCCGCCGGTTACCTCCACCCCCGCCTCTGACCGGCCGCGCCTGCACCCCCTCCGCCGTTCAAGCTAGCCCCACCGCCGCCCTCCATCGCGCGTCCGCGCCCGAGCCGTGCTCGACTGTAACACCCTCAGAATCGACCCTATGCAAGTTTTAGCGAAACCCGCCAAACCCGCATAGAAACGATTCAAAGGTGCCCACCAGGCACTTTTGTGCGGGTGGAAAACGAAGTAATAACATTACACAACAGTCCTCGATGGGACCCACAGAACAGATATATATATACAGCACGACTCCATGAGTCAAGAATACAGCTATACGGTACAAAGATCCAAATCACCTTGAAAATGATAGAGCGTCCGAGTACGGACAAGATGCAAATGGGGCTAAGAGCCCTGAAGAATAACCAATGGCGTCCATAACCCTGCCCAGGCCAAGCCGGAAGGGTAACCCTGCTAACGACGTCGATCTCAAAACCTGCTTAAACAAAAGGGGTGCCGACAAAGGACAAAGGAAAAAGAGGAGCGTCAGTACTGAGGCCAGTACACGGCGAGGCTAGAATTCGGCGGTCCTCGCCTACATAGGTATGGTGGACTGAAGCGGCAGCGGCAGCATGCACTGAACAACCTATAGAGACTCGATACAACTAGCGGCGATCAGAGAGGGGTAAGAAAGACCTATTCGGATCCAACCTGATACTACCACCAAACATACCCATCCTAGTGTTTCCCCCTCGAGACCAAACGAGGAAGTCAACCGAGGAACTCACACTGTTGGCAGTTTTATTTATTCGGTTATCGTTGCAGCAATTACTAGTCAAGTATAGATAGTCGTCCTGATATAAGAAGCAGTGGGCAGTTTAAGTTAACCATTCCATTGTGGTTGCAACACTTACCAGTCAGTTACAATTAGCATGAGATATCCCAAAACCCAGCAGTTGTTGGTACTTTTATTTAGCCATTCCGTTATAGTTGCAATACTTACTAGCCAGATACAATCGTCGCAAGCGACAAACCAAACAAGCAATTGTGGGCAGTTTTATGTAGCCATTCCATTATAGTGAAGCTGATTACTAGTCATTATAAAGTCAAATTTATAGCACTACTTTAGTTATAGTTGTCTATGATCGAGATACTGTGCTCCAAGTCGTCCATAACCGCGGACACGGCTTTCAGAAAGTTTTACCCAGCCGGGGTGCACAAATAGCAACACACACTCGATCAACCTCGGAAAAACCAAATCAAAACCCAACGAGGCCTTCACGACAAAGCAATCACAGGATTCAGAAATATTTCAGGGGGCCACCCCTTAAAGTAGACCCGCAACGAAGCCGGCCGGCTCCGAGACGGACTCAAGGTTGTGGGGACGGCTGTAAATGACTGGGAACCCAAAACTGGGCTTGTCGATACCGCGGAATCGTGCCACGATCCTAAACAGTACAAGTGCTATCCATCGCACAATTTAAATAAAACAGTAAAGCATGGCATAAGTACAGGATCGTAAACAAAACCTCAAACTAGTTTGTGGCCCCAAGAAATAAGAATGAATCAAGCTCTGGCTCAGGGGGGGTCCCATAATCCTCCCGGATGTGGATAGCGCGAAAATTCAAGGAACCGGTATCAAGTACTCGGGTCCTACGGGACACAAGTGGACGGTTAACAACCAAATAACATCTATTGCCCACCTGTGCCTCTGCTTACTTACTTTAATTTTAGTTGTTAAACCGTATTTAAAGTGAACGGTAATGAAAGACAAGATCATCTCCAACATGGAACATGCGGCAATACTCCAACAACTGTGGCACTGGACGACACGCAACAGCACTTGAGCAAGCGACTACGACACGCAAGTCCAACTGTCTACCAAACAACAGGTAATAGGATGTGTCCAAGGCAATATAAGGCTGCAAGGGATGTCACGGGTACGAAAACTAGAGCATCGCAACACAGATAGCAATAGATCAACAGGAGGGAATAAATACTATAAAGTAAGATAGGTAGAAAGGGGGAGATGCTCGCCTGAAAACATTGTCGAAGGTTCATCCGAAGATCGGGGCGAATCTCACATCAACTCAACGGCCTTATCCGCGAAGAAGCAAAACACTAGAATAAACACCGGATGCACTATTTATTACAACGGCAGAAGGTCGGGCATGATGCATGTATGATGAATGACATGGCAAGATGCGATGCAATTAGATCATATTAAGCGGAACCGGGGTCCCGACAATTATTTAGATGGTTCAAGTTATTTAGAAACCCCGCAAATTAAATGTTGTAATAACATGGCAAAAGATCGCACCGGTTCGCTACACAAATTTAAATGAGGCCAATATAAGGCTAGATTTGCCCGCATATGGGCCCCATATTTAATTATAAGGTGAATCGGCATAAGGCCCCCAAACCACATGACAATATGCATGCAAGCATGTATGGTTGAATGCAACAAGTTATATATAGTTGACCATTTATAAAATAGGGTTCTCGGATAAGAGGTCACACATTAGGGTTGCGAAGGTCTTGGTTCCGGGGGTTCGGGGTTCGACAGGGTTCAGGGTTCGACGGGATCGTTCTCGGATAACATAGTAGATCTTGGCGTTCCGCGGAGAAGGACTTGGTTCGGTGTCGGGGCGCATCGGACTCGTCCTGGTCGGTGTCGATCTTGTCGTGGCGAAGATCTTGTCGGGTCCGCGCCATCGAGTCGGTCTTGGCATTCGGGGAGGAGAACTTGGCGTTCCGCGTCGGTGATCTTGGCGTCCTTCAGGTTCGGGTCCTGGCGCTTCGGATCGATCTTCAGGGGTCCGGGAAGGCGACCTTGGCGCTCAGATTCGGTCTTCGGATCCGGATAGGGGGTCTTGGCGCGGCACCGGGTTCGGGGTGTCGAGGCTTGGTCTTCGGGTTCTAGGACGGGGATCTTGGCAGCTCCAAATTCATTTGTCGGCATCAGGCTCGGCTTTGGTTGTCACAAACGGTCTCGTGCTCGAGCTGGAACTCCATCCCTCTGACGATCTCTGCGACCCCGAAACCTTCGGTAGAGAAGCTGCTGGTCGACGGAGATGACGCGGAGTAGGAGGCGCTGATCGAGGTGGTGAAGCTGCTCGAGGAGGCGCTGGTCGACGGTCCGCGGCTCCGGGTACGCGAACGAGGGCGCGCGGGTGCTGCCGGGTCGGGGGCGCGGGGTCCGGCGGCTCTGTGCAGATCTGGCGGCGACAGCGTCGGAGCTCAACGGCGTCGAGGCGAGCTTGGGAGGAGGCGGCCGGCGGAGCGGGCTCGACGTTGGGCTTGGCGGGGAGGCCGAGGAGAGAGTGGGGGGGTGGCGTGTCGGTGGGAGGGAAGCCCCCTGGCGGCGGTGGCGGAGCTCGGGCCGGAGCGGGCGCGGCCGACGGCGGCGGTGGAGGAGCACCAGGGAAGGCGGCGCACCGGGGACGGAGGAAGGAAGAGGCCGGCGGGCCGGCGACGAGGGGGCACGGAGGAGGAGGCTCGGGGTGAGGCCGACGCGGCGGACGGCGGCTCGCCGGAGGCGGGGAGAGCTTGCGGGAGGGGCCGGCGAGCGGGGAGGCGAGGCGGCGCCGCTCGGGGAGAGAGGGAGGTGTGAGCGGGGTGGTGGGGAGCTTGATGGAGGGGGCGCCGGGGCGCGCGAGGTGTGCGGGAGAAGGGAGGCAGGCGGCGGCGCGCCGGGGAGGCGAGGCCGGCAGGGGCGAGGCCGACGCGGGCTCGGGCAGTAGGGCTCGGCGAGGCGGACGCAGCGGTGACTGCCGGTGGCGGGGAGGCGGTCCGACGGCGGGGGTCACGGGAGGGGACGCCGGCGATGAGGGAGAAGGGTGGGGAGCAGAGGCGGCGAGGCCATGGGAGGGAGAGGGAGCGAGACAGACGCGGGGAGAGAGAGGAAGGAGAGCGGGCAGGCGCGATGGGGTGGGGCCGGGGGTGTGGGAGGTGGGACCCAGGGGCGTGTGGCCCGGGGGACAGTGAGAGGAGGGGAGGGTGTGCGTGTGTGGCCTGGGTGGATCGGGTGTGTGAGGTTGGGGTGGGACCCAGGGAGAGAGAGGGGGAGAGAGAGAGAGAGAGAGAGAGAGAGAGAGAGAGAGAGAGAGAGAGAAGAGGAGGGTGGCCCAGGAGGGTGGGGCCAGGTTGTAAGGGAGAGGGGGGTAGGTGGGGCTAGGTGAGGGAAGGAGTGGAGGAAAAAGAAGGGGATTGATGAGGTGGCGGGGTGGGTAGGGATTGGGGCCAGGGTTGAGGTGGCGAGCTAGGATAGGTGGGTAGGATAGTTTCGGGTAGGAAAAGGATTTAGAGTTTGGGTGGACCGTTTGTAGGTAGTCTGGACCGATTGGGCCTCTGGCCTGACCGGTCGGACTGCCTCTCCGGACAAAAGAATTTTAATTCTTTAATTTTATTTGTAAAACATTTTGGAAATACTTTTTAGACAAATAAAAGATCTGACCAGACCGATGTTTTAATTTGAGATAAGGACGGGGGTTATTTAGAAAACAAAACTAGGCGTTTCGAATTGGTTTCAGACAAACAATGCATGATGATGGCGATGCAATGCACAAAAACAACGCGATTTTCTAGTAGTGGTTTTGCGGGATGCCACAATTCAACACCACTAACAATGGATCTCGCCCTCGAGATCCGCCTCATGGTACCGGGAGGAAGGTCGGCGATCTGCGTCTTCTCGCTTCGTGTAGATCCTCGCGACACCACTAACAAGAGGTCGTTGTCCGTGATCGTTGAGGGGAAACACTCCGGAGACAAAAGGTCGAAGGTAGAGGTATCAACAAATAAAGCCACCTCTAGCTTACGTGGACGGAGTAAAACTGCTGGATCCACTGATTCGATGTACAAGAGCGAATGATAAGAGTAGTCGGATGGTGATCAGTCCATCGCGCACCCAAACCATTACTCGGCACCCGAATAGGCGGATTATGCAACCAACTCTCGGAATTAGGCTGAAGATCTCGACAAGCGAGGTTTGGAAACAAAGGAGTGATGCAGAATCTGCATCGGATCTGGCGTAGATGATGTCGTCGCGTCGGAAACACCAGAAGGCACGGAAAGGAACAAGGATGGTACCCCACAGATAAAGGACCACTCAGATAGCAGGAGGACCGGATGTAGAAACACCATTACCAAAAGAGGAAGCGAAACCCTGAAGGTTCGACGGAACCCAACCACGAGAAATCCTGGACTCGAAGAGCGAGAAGAGAGCGGATTCAAAACACGCAGAGGTGAGAGGAGAGCAGAAGAGGGGTAAGGAGTAAAATCAGACCTAATCAGAACTACCCAACCGATTTTGCAAAAATAGTTTTTGACACTCTACTTCGGCCGTTAGTTAGGTTATCCTACAGGCTGGACTTGTGGGGTATCGCAACTGCTGAGCTCTGATACCACTCTGTAACACCCTCAGAATCGACCCTATGCAAGTTTTAGCGAAACCCACCAAACCCGCATAGAAACGATTCAAAGGTGCCCACCAGGCACTTTCGTGCGGGTGGAAAACGAAGTAATAACATTACACAACAGTCCTCGATGGGACCCACAGAACAGATATATATATACAGCACGACTCCATGAGTCAAGAATACAGCTATACGGTACAAAGATCCAAATCACCTTGAAAATGATAGAGCGTCCGAGTACGGACAAGATGCAAATGGGGCTAAGAGCCCTGAAGAATAACCAATGGCGTCCATAACCCTGCCCAGGCCAAGCCGGAAGGGTAACCCTGCTAACGACGTCGATCTCAAAACCTGCTTAAACAAAGGGGTGCCGACAAGGACAAAGGAAAAAGAGGAGCGTCAGTACTGAGGCCAGTACACGGCGAGGCTAGAATTCGGCGGTCCTCGCCTACATAGGTATGGTGGACTGAAGCGGCAGCGGCAGCATGCACTGAACAACCTATAGAGACTCGATACAACTAGCGGCGATCAGAGAGGGGTAAGAAAGACCTATTCGGATCCAACCTGATACTACCACCAAACATACCCATCCTAGTGTTTCCCCTCGAGACCAAACGAGGAAGTCAACCGAGGAACTCACACTGTTGGCAGTTTTATTTATTCGGTTATCGTTGCAGCAATTACTAGTCAAGTATAGATAGTCGTCCTGATATAAGAAGCAGTGGGCAGTTTAAGTTAACCATTCCATTGTGGTTGCAACACTTACCAGTCAGTTACAATTAGCATGAGATATCCCAAAACCCAGCAGTTGTTGGTACTTTTATTTAGCCATTCCGTTATAGTTGCAATACTTACTAGCCAGATACAATCGTCGCAAGCGACAAACCAAACAAGCAATTGTGGGCAGTTTTATGTAGCCATTCCATTATAGTGAAGCTGATTACTAGTCATTATAAAGTAAAATTTATAGCACTACTTTAGTTATAGTTGTCTATGATCGAGATACTGTGCTCCAAGTCGTCCATAACCGCGGACACGGCTTTCAGAAAGTTTTACCCGGCCGGGGTGCACAAATAGCAACATACACTCGATCAACCTCGGAAAAACCAAATCAAAACCCAACGAGGCCTTCACGACAAAGCAATCACAGGATTCAGAAATATTTCAGGGGGCCACCCCTTAAAGTAGACCCGCAACGAAGCCGGCCGGCTCCGAGACGGACTCAAGGTTGTGGGGACGGCTGTAAACGACTGGGAACCCAAAACTGGGCTTGTCGATACCGCGGAATCGTGCCACGATCCTAAACAGTATAAGTGCTATCCATCGCACAATTTAAATAAAACAGTAAAGCATGGCATAAGTACAGGATCGTAAACAAAACCTCAAACTAGTTTGTGGCCCCAAGAAATAAGAATGAATCAAGCTCTGGCTCAGGGGGGTCCCATAATCCTCCCGGATGTGGATAGCGCGAAAATTCAAGGAACATGTATCAAGTACTCGGGGTCCTACGGGACACAAGTGGACGGTTAACAACCAAATAACATCTATTGCCCACCTGTGCCTCTGCTTACTTACTTCAATTTTAGTTGTTAAACCGTATTTAAAGTGAACGGTAATGAAAGACAAGATCATCTCCAACATGGAACATGCGGCAATACTCCAACAACTGTGGCACTGGACGACACGCAACAACACTTGAGCAAGCGACTACGACACGCAAGTCCAACTGTCTACCAAACAACAGGTAATAGGATGTGTCCAAGGCAATATAAGGCTGCAAGGGATGTCACGGGTACGAAAACTAGAGCATCGCAACACAGATAGCAATAGATCAACAGGAGGGAATAAATACTATAAAGTAAGATAGGTAGAAAGGGGGAGATGCTCGCCTGAAAACATTGTCGAAGGTTCATCTGAAGATCGGGGCGAAGCTCACATCAACTCAACGGCCTTATCCGCGAAGAAGCAAAACACTAGAATAAACACCGGATGCACTATTTATTACAACGGCAGAAGGTCGGGCATGATGCATGTATGATGAATGACATGGCAAGATGCGATGCAATTAGATCATATTAAGCGGAACCGGGGTCCCGACAATTATTTAGATGGTTCAAGTTATTTAGAAACCCCGCAAATTAAATGTTGTAATAACATGGCAAAAGATCGCACCGGTTCGCTACACAAATTTAAATGAGGCCAATATAAGGCTAGATTTGCCCGCATATGGGCCCCATATTTAATTATAAGGTGAATCGGCATAATGCCCCCAAACCACATGACAATATGCATGCAAGCATGTATGGTTGAATGCAACAAGTTATATATAGTTGACCATTTATAAAATAGGGTTCTCGGATAAGAGGTCACACATTAGGGTTGCGAAGGTCTTGGTTCTGGGGGTTCGGGGTTCGACAGGGTTCAGGGTTCGACGGGATCGTTCTCGGATAACATAGTAGATCTTGGCGTTCCGCGGAGAAGGACTTGGTTCGGTGTCGGGGCGCATCGGACTCGTCCTGGTCGGTGTCGATCTTGTCGTGGCGAAGATCTTTTCGGGTCCGCGCCATCGAGTCGGTCTTGGCATTCGGGGAGGAGAACTTGTCATTCCGCGTCGGTGATCTTGGCGTCCTTCAGGTTCGGGTGCTGGCGCTTCGGATCGATCTTCAGGGGTCCGGGAAGGCGACCTTGGCGCTCGGGTTCGGTCTTCGGATCCGGATAGGAGGTCTTGGCGCGGCACCGGGTTCGGGGTGTCGAGGCTTGGTCTTCGGGTTCTAGGACGGGGATCTTGGCAGCTCCAAATTCATTTGTCGGCATCAGGCTCGGCTTTGGTTGTCACAAACGGTCTCGTGCTCGAGCTGGAACTCCATCCCTCTGACGATCTCTGCGACCCCGGAACCTTCGGTAGTGAAGCTGTTGGTCGACGGAGATGACGCGGAGTAGGAGGCGCTGATCGAGGTGGTGAAGCTGCTCGAGGAGGCGCTGGTCGACGGTTCGTGGCTCCAGGGACGCGAACGAGGGCGCGCGGGTGCTGCCGGGTCAGGGGCGCGGGGTCCGGCGGCTCTGTGCAGATCTGGCGGCGGCAGCGTCGGAGCTCAACGGCATCGAGGCGAGCTTGGGAGGAGGCGGCCGGCGGAGCGGGCTCGACGGAGGGCCTGGCGGGGAGGCCGAGGAGAGAGGGGGGGTGGCGCGTCGGTGTGAGGGAAGCCCCCTGGCGGCGGTGGCGGAGCTCGGGCCGGAGCGGGCGCGGCCGACGGCGGTGGTGGAGGAGCACCAGGGAAGGCGGCGCACCGGGGACGGAGGAAGGAAGAGGCCGGCGGGCCGGCGACGAGGGGGCGCGGAGGAGGAGGCTCGGGGCGAGGCCGACACGGCGGACGGCGGCTCGCCGGAGGCGGGGAGAGCTGCGGGAGGGGCCGGCGAGCGGGGAGGCGAGGCGGCGCCGCTCGGGGAGAGAGGGAGGTGTGAGCGGGGTGGTGGGGAGCTTGATGGAGGGGGCGCCGGGGCGCGCGAGGTGTGCGGGAGAAGGGAGGAAGGCGGCGGCGCGCCGGGGAGGCGAGGCCGGCAGGGGAGAGGCCGACGCGGGCTCGGGCAGCAGGGCTCGGCGAGGCGGACGCGGCGGTGACTGCCGGTGGCGGGGAGGCGGTCCGGCGGCGGGGGTCGCGGGAGGGGACGCCGGCGATGAGGGAGAAGGGCGGGGAGCAGAGGCGGCGAGGCCATGGGAGGGAGAGGGAGCGAGGCATACGCGGGGAGAGAGAGGAAGGAGAGCGGGCAGGCGCGATGGGGTGGGGCCGGGGGTGTGGGAGGTGGGACCCAGGGGCGTGGGGCCCGGGGGACAGTGAGAGGAGGGGAGGGTGTGCGTGTGTGGCCTGGGTGGATCGGGTGTGTGAGGTTGGGGTCGGACCCAGGGAGAGAGAGGGGGAGAGAGAGAGGAGGGTGGGGCCAGGTTGTAAGGGAGAGGGGTGTAGGTGGGGCTAGGTGAGGGAAGGAGTGGAGGAAAAAGAAGGGGATTGATGAGGTGGCGGGGTGGGTAGGGATTGGGGCCAGGGTTGAGGTGCGAGCTAGGATAGGTGGGTAGGATAGTTTCGGGTAGGAAAAGGATTTAGAGTTTGGGTGGACCGTTTGTAGGTAGTCTGGACCGATTGGGCCTCTGGCCTGACCGGTCGGACTGCCTCTCCGGACAAAAGATTTTTAATGCTTTAATTTTATTTGTAAAACATTTTGGAAATACTTTTTAGACAAATAAAAGATCTGACCAGACCGATGTTTTAATTTGAGATAAGGACGGGGGTTATTTAGAAAACAAAACTAGGCATTTCGAATTGGTTTCAGACAAACAATGCATGATGATGGCGATGCAATGCACAAAAACAACGCGATTTTCTAGTAGTGGTTTTGCGGGATGCCACATCGACCCCGCCGCCAGGGCCGGAGCCGTCATCGGCCGCCACCTCCTCGCCTCCACCTCACCGGCCTCGCGGGCCCCTCTTGGCCGCGCCCGTCCCTGGCCTGGCTCGCGCCCTCCCCACCGGCAGCGCGACCCCGCAGCGCCGTCCGTGGTCCTCTGTTCTGGCCCGCGCCCGCCCGTGGAGCCCGGCCACCTGCCGTCGCCTTCCGCGCGCCCCGGCTCTCCAGCAGCGCCGCCTGGACGTGGCCTCGACGCCGTCCGTCGTGCTCTGCCGCAGCGTGCTCTACCTCTGCTAGCGTTGGACGCTGCCGCCTCCTGTGTCGCGTTATTGTTCTCCTCGGCCAAGTTTGGTTCCAATTCGGGTCGTCGTACCAATAGGTGCTCAATGCATCGTGTTACATCGAGAGCTCGTGATACCCAGAGACCGTGCCGACGCAGAACCAAGTACATCATCGACAACCGAAGCCGGAATACCATGATCTCCAACACGGGACGCAGAGCGCATCGACACGGACCCGAAGACCGAACCCGGGCATGCCAAATTCATCGAACCGAAGGCCACATATGCGACAAGTACTTCTTCCCGGATCTGATGCCCGAGAACCCGGACGCAAGGTCGTCGACACGGATACGCCAAGTACTTCCTCGAGGACGCCAAGTTCTTCACCCCGAATGCCAAGACCGACTTGATGGTGCGGACCCGACAAGATCTTCGCAACGACAAGATCGACACCGACCAGGACGAATCCGATGCGCCCGGACACCGAACCAAGTCCTTCTTCGCGGAACGCCAAGATCTACTCTGTTATCCGAGAACGATCCCGCCGAGACCGAACCCCAGATCCGTACCCTGAGACCCGACCCCGAACCCCTCGGAGCCCAAGTTCGCCGAACTCTAATGTGATTCCCTATCCGAGACCCCATTATTTTTATAATATGACATTATCGTCTGTCGCATATTAAATTGTTCATACTCGCATGCATATTTGTGTGGTTTGGGGGCATTATGCCGATTCACCTCATAATTAACTATGGAGACCATATGCGGACATTCCTGGTCTCATATTGGTTCCATTTAAATTTGTGTAGCGAACCAGTGATCTAATTTTGCCTTATTAAGACAACATTTAAATTGCAGGGTATCTATATAACTTGAACCGTTTAATTAAATGTCGGGACCCCGGTTCTGCTTAATATTGCCTAATTGCATCGCATCTTTGCCATGTCATACATTATACATGCATCATGCCCGATCTTCTGTCATAGTATTAAATATTGCATCCGGTGTTTGTGCTAGTGTTTTGCTTCTTCACGGATTAGGCCGATGAGTTGATGCGAGTGTCGACCCGATCTTCGGATGAACCTTCGGCAATGTTTTCAGGCGAGCACCTCCCCCTTTCTACCTATCTTACTTTTATAGTATTTATTCTCCCCTATTGATCTATTGCTATCTGTGTTGCGATGCTCTAGTTTTCGTACCCGTGATATCCCTTGCAGCCTTATATTGCCTTGGACACATCCTATTACCTGTTGTTTGGTAGATAGTTGGACTTGCGCGTCGTAGTCGCTTGCTCAAGTGCTGTTGCGTGTCGTCCAGTACCACAGTTGTTGGAGTATTGCCGCATGTTTAATGTTGGAGATGATCATGGCTTTAAATACTGTTTAATAACTAAAATTGAAGTAGGTAAATGCAGAGGCACCGGTGGGTAATAGACAATATTTGGATTTTAACCGCTCACTGGTGTCCCGTAGGACCCCGAGTTCTTGACACCTGTTCCGAGATCGAGCGTGCTAACCACAGGTGGGGTGTATGGGCACCCCCATCGATTTAGTACCTGATTCCAAGTACTGTACTGGGGGCCACAATTAGTTTGGGGCTTTATTACTATCCTGTACTTATGCCATGCTTTACTGCTTAATTTAAGATTGTGCGAAGGAATGCACCTGTACTGTTTTGGAAGCGGAGTGTTTTCGCGGTATCGACAAGCCCAGTCACATTTTCGGGTTCCCGGTCATTTACAGCCACTGACGCAAACCCTGAGTCCGTCTCGGAGACCGGACGACTTCGTTGCGGGTAGCTTAGTGGGGTGGCCCCCGTGCTTGCTTTGGGTCTGGGAAACGTCGTGTCCGAAACCCCGTCGACATACCGTTGGGTGTATGTTTTGTGATCTTGTACCTACCTGATCTGACAACAAGGGTGTAGGTGCGTGTGGAAACTTTGGTGCACCCCTGCAGGGTTAAATCTTTTCGAGAAGCCGTGTCCGCGGTTATGGACGACTTGGAGCACAGTTCTCGATCATAAACAACAATAACTAAAGTTTACTGTTATAATTTGACTTGTATCCTATATGACTAGTAATCAGCTTTACTACAACGGAATGGCTAAATAAAAGTACCAACAACTGCTGGGTTTGGGAATATCTCATGCTTATTGTATCTGACTAGTAAGTGTCGCAACTACAACGGAATGGTTAACTAAAACTGCCCACTGCTTATTATATCAGGATGACTATCTATACCTGACTAGTAATTGCTGCAACGATAACTGAATAAATAAAACTGCCAACGGTGTGAGTTCCTCGGTTGACTTCCTCGTTTGGTCTCGAGGGGGAAACACCAGGATGGGTATGTTTGGTGGTAGTATCAAGATGGTTCCGAATAGGACTTTCTTATCCCTCTCTGGTAGCCGACAATTATATCGAGTCTCTATAGGTTGTTTAGTGCATGCTGCGCTGCCGCTCAGTCCACCATCCTATGTAGGCGAGGACCGCCGAATTCTAGCCTCGCCGTGTACTGGCCTCAGTACTGACCGCTCTCTCTTTTTCCTTTGCCCTTTGTCGGCACCCCTTTTGTTTAAGCAGGTTTTGCGATCGACGTCGTTAGCAGGGTTACCCTTCCGGCTTGTCCTGGGCAGGGTTATGGACGCCATTGGTTATTCTTCAGGGCTCTTAGCTCAATTTGCATCTTGTCCGTACTCGGACGCTATATCGTTTTAAAGGTGTTTTGGATCTTTGTATTGTATATCTGTATTCTTGGCTGTTTGAGTCGCTGTTATATATATATATATGTTTTTGTGGGTTCCATCGAGGACTATTGTGTAATGATATTACTTCGTTTTCCACCCGCACGCAAGTGCCTGGTGGGCACCTTTGAATCGTTTCTATGCGGGTTTGGCGGGAAGCGCTGAAACTTGCATAGGGCCGATTCTGAGGGTGTTACACAATCGAACTAGCGTCTCTCCTTGTACTTGTGTGACACGAGCTTATAGTCTTTGCTAGGTAATCATTTGGTTCTTAGCTCACTTTCTCCGTCGCACAAGTCCCATTTATCCCACCGTGTGTGTTTCCTTGTACATATTTCCTATCTTGTGGATTAACTTGTTTGCTTTGTGATCATTGTGGTTCTTTACTTGCCATTACAACATCTTGATTTTGGATTGGTTCTTGACATGCCACTTTCCATACCTATCCACCATAGGCCTTGTGTGTGTTTATTTTTTGGTTCGTAGTTGGTTTTGGTGTTCCGCGTGAACATCACTTTGCTTGGTTTATTGCTCTCAAGTGTGGCCACTTGCACGATACGATCTTCCAAGGTAAAGTAAGGTTTGACGTTGTATCCCTAACACCCTCTACCACTTCCATATACAACACTTGGTCTTGTGAAGCATGTCTAGGGACTCCGGGACCGAGGATAATTTCTATGAAGAATCCACGATGAGCCACCATGCCTATGTCTCCACAAGCATGGATAACATGATGGAGCACTACACCAACAATGGCTCCACATGCTTGGGTGACATGGAGTGCTACAACAACAACAACTCCCCAAGCATGGGCGACTTCAAGAACGACAACGACAAGCTCCTCAAGTCGCACCGGCCAAGACGGAGCCTACACCTCGAGTGCGCGAAGGTCCACCATGAAATGGACAAGTTCGAGAGCGACCTCCACAACTTCAAGAAGGACATGGACAATGACTTCGACAAAAACATGAGCATGGTCGCCAAGACTAATGATGCCTTGTGCTCATTAGAAGAACTTATAAGGAAGCGTGCCAAGGACAAGGGTCATCGTCGCGAGCGTCATGTGGATGACCAAGTGCGCCACCTACACCAACCATCGGCAAGGCACGCCAATGACCTCCGTCGACACCGTCACAAGGCACCTTCAACTACTAGTGCCACCACCAAAATGGCACCAAGAGCAAGCCTTCGTCCACGCCATCAAGCTTCAACGACTACGCTTGCATTCGAAGACCTCATGAACGAGGAAAATGAAGACCTCTACTTCGCCAAGTTGGATAGCATGAGCCTACCTCCACTACTACTACAAGATGGCCACAAGACGATCGAGCATGGGATTTTCCCTTCGACCATGGAGGAGAGCAATGATGCCCATCTTATGGCATCCAACCTTGGAGGCGACAAGGTCAAGAATGGTGAGCATGGGATTATCCCTTCACCAAAGGAGGCGCATGGAGTTGAGGAAACCGAGCCTACCCCCATATGCTTGAGTGATGATGTGGTACCAATCCCATGTGAGTATGAGAGCCACTTAGCCCACTTGAGTGAGAACAAGAGTGAGATGAGTGACTCCACCTTATGTGAGATTGAGTGCTTCCACTTGGAGGGCATGAGCGATACTCCTAGTGAGTTGAGAGTGGTAGTTGATAGGTCAAGTGAGACCATTTCGATTTCTAACAACTTACCCTCTACCTCTAGTGTGTTCTCTTGTGTTGTGCTAGGTTCCATGGATGAAGAAGCGCCAAGCTATGAAGCAATGATGCCTCGAATAGAGAAGATGTACATGGTAGATGCTACTCCATGGATACATCAAGAAGATGAATTCGTCCACAAGGAGGCCACTACTTCCACAACACCCACTTCATATGAGAGGTATGAACAAGGTAACAATAAGGGTGTTTATGATGCCATGATCCCACTAGTGGACATGATGAATTGTGAGGATATGCATGCTATGGATGATACTTGTGGCATTACATATGCTTCATCCACTTTCCCATGTGATGATTTGCCTTTGCATAATATTGATCATGTGGAATTGTTTGATTGCGATATCATTGCCATAAACATGCCATGCTATGCATCTTGTGTGTATCCTCCAATTGCTATGGACATGCTTTGTCATGCTAGTCATTCAATTTTTCCCGTTGCTTGCCATAAGATGAATGCTTGCAACAATGTTGACCACATGCGTTATAATGAGATGGCCCCCATAGCTTTCTCAATTTTTGGAGATTTTGATGATTGACATGATAAGCATGTTCCCCACTTGCATACTCACCATGCATCTATTTCATACTTAATTGACATTAATGGTGATGTGCACAAGAAGAGATACGTCATGATGTATGATGTGTATCTCTACCATGCACACACGTTCTTCCTTTTGCGTTTAATGTGTGTAGGTACCCACATTATCATGTCAACCTCGGTTGAGCACGAGTTGACAAAAAGAGCTCTTGAGAGCATTCCACAAGTGAGTTCAAGATCGCACCCAGCTCTGATACCTTTTGCATGCTTTGCATCTTGCATGTTGGCAAATTGCTCTTTCCTATGGTTTGATTGCAAGCATGTTAATGGTATTATCTTCCCTTGTGACATTCATGTTTCTTCGCCTTTAGATAATGATGCTTTGTGTGTTGCAACGAAAATGTTGAACAATTTCCCTTTCCGATGTTTTGTGTGCAACCACAATTCCTTTAAGAACATGTATTGTCATGAGAGATTCCAAGAATCTCATCTTGTTGTTGCAACAAACATAAGGACCACTTGCTCTTTCATTTGGTTTGTTTGCAAACATAATAATTTTGTTTTGGATATGCTTCCTTGTGTGTTTTTGCCAAATTCTCCTAGTCTTGCATCAAAGATGTTGTTTGAAATTTGGATCCAATGCTTTGAATGCCCCACTTATATGTTATATGGAGTTTTTGAGTTTCCACATTTGGATGATGTTCAAACGATTTCCATGCACATTGACCTTGCATATGCATCCCGTTTGCTATACTTGAGTTGTGCTAATCGTGTTGTGAACAAGCATGGACATGCCACAAATGACATGCTCCTCTATCACACACAAACATATGTTGCTTGGTCTTTGTTGTATGAAGGTACAAATGCTTACACGTCAACCTCTACCAACCATGTGTTGACAAGAAGAACCGAAGAGAGTTACCTATGGCTACCCTTCAGCGAGCTATCTCTACAAGCTAGGGTGACTTCCTTCTACTTGAGGACTCATGCTATAATCTTCATGAATTGGCTACGCTTTGAGTGTTGCTTTGCTTTTGTTGTGAGCTTTGTAGGCTTCAAGGAAGGTGAAGGAACATTGAAGTGTTGTCAAGTCAATCTTCCCGAGGACGACTATAAGGTGAACCCCAGGATCAAGAAGGTCTCTCGACCGCTTCTACTTTGTGATGAGCATGTAGAGTCGAGGACGACTCTTTTTGAAGAGGGGGGGGGAGATGATGCAGCCCGACCTACGGTCGTTACTACATCAAGGTCTCCAACTTACGCCAAGTCATCATGGACTCCAAAGGTGAATCCGTTCCTCTATGCGAGCCCCCTTCCTGCCCTATTGAATGGTATGCTACTTCATACTCCGTCACATATGCATGATAGGTTCACACCGACCAGTACGGAGGCAAGGGAGGAAGCCCGGAACATCAAGCCCGACAAGACGGAGGCTTGGAAGAGGAGACGGAAGAAGACAGGTCGATAGCTGCCAGGTCCATGCGGTACTACCGGTTGTCGGAACCGGTACTACCGGTCAGCGGTACTACCGCCCCCTTCTACCGCTCGCTACTGACGGATCCAACAGATGCTCCAAGACCGCAAGAGGTACTACCGGTGCTAGAGCGGTACTACCGGTGATGACCGGTACTACCGGTCCCAAGTCCGGTACTACCGGTCATATATGTGCCTGCGCGCACCTGTTGGGCCACAGCACATATATCCCCCTTTTACTTACCTACTCGCCTAGTTTATCCCCAAACTACCCTTGTTTAGTGGCTGGCCTATAAATAGAGTCCCACCCCTCATGTATCCCTTAGGCATAGATGATAGACTAAAGAAAACCCCCATTGTGGAATCTCTAGTTTTGCCTCATCCCCTTTACCAAGGGGACCGACTATCGTCACCAACCTCGATTGGACTTTGCATCACGCATCCATCGTTGAACAAGGCCTTGGAGTTCGGTGTCTCGTCTCCAAGTTGTCAAGACCCTCCCCAAGGTGTTCTTCCCTCTCCGATGTGGATTTGAGGGAGCACGTTGACCGATCTTTCCTTGCGAGGATTCTATCGGACCGGTGGCCGCCGTTCGGGAGAAATCGGCCTTGTATCGTGTGAGTTTTGCGTGTGTTCATCGTGTTCTTCGCGAGGTGTGTGTTCGCTTCCGCTACCTTCTCCCTTTCCCCTCGCTTTCCCATCGATTTGACCACGAGATCCGTGAAGATCGGGCACCCAAGAGGTTAACCCCTCCATCAGATCGAATATTAATTATATATACACCAATATGTACTATGTATGCAGTAACATAGAATAAGTGTACAGAAACATGTCTGAAGTTATAATGAAATACAAATTGAAAAAGGAAAGAAATGGAAAAAAATGAAAAGGAAAACACAGAATTGTGCCACGACAAAGAAACACACGAATCTCTACTGCGGTAGAAACTCATTTAGTCCTGGGTGGTGTTATGGCTGGGACTAGAGGTCCTCCGCCCCCCTCCGTGTTCCTGCTACCACATGGTGGCCTCTAGTCCCGGTTCATAGAAAATCGAGACAAGATATAGGGGCCTCTAGTCCCGAATTGGCAGTCCTGGGTGCCAAACCGGAACTAGAGCCAGTTCCGGACCGGGACTAGAGGCCCATTTTCCTCCAGTGTACAATAATATTTGCAAACCTCTTCACGTCTTTGGGAGAATTGGAAAGATTCAAGTTTCTTATTGTCCAAGGGAAGCCAACAAAACTGCTCACAAGATAACTAGGGTGTGTTTGGATTTGAAAAACACTTGTACTCTGGTAAGAGGTTAGATCATCATGACTTAAAAGTATTGTATCTTGAAAATTTGCAAAAGAACTAGACAATGAGCATAAGAGTAGAAGAGATAGATCGTTATCATCATAAATAAATTAGCATCTGCGTCGCTTTCTAGGGGGAGGCTCGGGCGGAAACCCTAGCCATTGTCGTCCCTAGAGCCTCTTTCCTAGTCTACTCCACTGCCGCTGGAGGATGCTAACGGTCAAAGGCCTTCAATCGACGGAGGTGGTGGGCCGGTCTCCTCGTATGGTGACATCTCCTCCACGGGGATCCCTTTGGTCGCATCGGTGCATCGCTTCGGATGACGCACTCATGACGACAAAGGTTGGGAACCGGGGCGGCGACCCTATAATGACTGCAAGTGCACAGATCGATTGTAGCTAGATTCAAAATAAGAGCATCGAATCCACAGAAGCTATTTGGTTAAGGTATTTATGCACCTTGTCACTATCTACCAAAGGATACTTGTAAGCTGCCTTTGATTTCAAGTAAAGGGTGTTTAAAAGGTTTTTTGATTGAATGCGGTAAAGTAAATAAAATAAGTAAAAAGAAAGCAAGTAACAAGAGTGTATGGAATGGTGAGTGAACTCAATGGGACTAAGACATTCTCGGGGATGTAGGATATACCACTAGCATGTTGCAATTAATTATAATTAGGATAACCTATTTCTTGTGTCATGATATGTGTTGAGAGAGTTCTGTAATAAGATGTTCACCACAAGGCTCGTAGGCTGTCTTTTTGTTGATTCAAAAACGAGGTCATTTCTAAATAACCACTATGATGCCTGAAAACAGTCACCATGTAGACCACCGCAATTAAGGGTTTCCCCGTGGATATCGTTATTAGCTTAGTGAATCTCTCTTTGTTCCCCCTTCGACCGTGTTGGTTGCTAGCGGTGCTTCTAGTCACAATAGCTTCCGGCACACCACCAATCACGTCCGAAGGGTTTAACCCTCTTACTTTATACCGAAGGAAAATGATATGTGGCCGACTACACATACCATCTAAAGGGAGAGATCAAACACACACCATAGATTAATGGATCATATACACAAGTAATAGATCATATTTATTTCATTTAATAATAATGCTAGGGTTTCTCCATCTCTCCAAGAACGAAGGGAACTACTCACACATGTAAGCAATCAACAACATCATCATAATCAAATGGATGGATAAATATAATGGAGTGAATCTAATGCAAACCACAATTGAATCTAGAATTACAACAATATCTAATGAATGGAAGATGGGGGTAGATATGGTGATGGATATGTAGCGGTTGATGATGTAGGGGATGATGCGTTGTCCTTCAATGATCCGTGTAGAAGCAAGGATTTTCTCTTCTCCAAGTTCCTCCTTCAGGTCCCTTTCTGGTGTGTTTTTCGTGGCTAGAGGTTTTAGTGAATGTCGGATCTGTGATATGTTTTTGCGAGATGAAAGTACTTGACGAGGAGGTCCCATTGCCGGGTCATACGGGCAGACGGTACGGGCGGTGACTATTGGAATTATACCCTACAGGCAATAATAAAGATGTTATTGTTATAATTCTTGTTCATGATAAAGTTTATATTCCATGCTAGAATTGTATTAAGCGGAAACTTTGATACTTGTGTGGTTTATGAACAACACCGTGTCCCTAGTACGCCTATATGGACTAGCTCATTGATTAATGATGGTTAAGGTTTCCTAACCATAGACATGAGTTGTCGATTAATAATGAGATCATGTCATTGGGAGAATGATATGATGGACAGACCCAAATCAAGCAGAGCAATTAGATCATGTCATCGTGTTCATCTTTGCGAAGCTTTTTCTTATGTCAAATATTGTATTCCTTAGACCATGAGATAATGCAACTCCCTGGTATCGGAAGAAAGCTTTGAGGTCATCAAACGTCATCCTATGAGAGGGTGATCATAAAGGTGTCTCTCAGGTGATCGAAAAGTACTTGTTGGGTTGTATGTATCGAGATGGGATTTGTCCCTCCCGATTCGGAGAGATATACTTCGGGCCCACTCGGTAATCGATATCAACACCTCTTGCAAGCACGTGGTTAAGGAGGTAATCACAAAGTGATATCGGATTACGGAATGAGTAAAGTACTTGCTGTGAACGAGATTGAACTAGGTATGTCGATACCAACGATTGAATCTCGGGCAAGTAAAATATCGCGTGACGAAGGGAATATATATGAGATTTATTGAATCCTGGCATCGTGGTTCATCCGATATGATCATCGATGAATATGTGGGAGTCAATATGGGTTTCCAGATCCCGCTGTTGATTATTGATAGAAGATCATGTCTGCATATTCTCGAACCCGTAGGGTCACACACTTAACGTGCCTCGACGCTAGGATAGAATGGATAATTGGTTTATGAGTTTTTGTTCAAAGTCTCGAATGAGATCCAGGACATCACGAGAGGTTCCGGAATGGTCCGGAGAATAATATTCATATAATGGAAAGCAGTTTTTGGATTTCGGAATGTTCGGTATTGTACGGGAAGGTTCTAGAAGCTTCCGGAGTGGGACCAACGTGGCCCCACTTGTCGGAGGGGGGCGTGGGACTACGAGGGAGTGCCCTGGCCGCATTGGGCCAGGGGCACAAGGCCCCATAGGCCCAGCCGGCCAAAACCCTAGGGGAAACCCTAGAAGGGGGGAAGACTTGCCCCCCACTCCACCCTTGGGGCCGCCGCCCTAGGGCTTGGAGGAGGGGGCAAGGGGGCCGGACAGCCCACTGTATAAGGTGGGGGCACACCCTCCCCTCACCCCAAACCCTAGCCGCCAGCTGCTGCTCTCTCTCTCTCTCTCTCTCTCTCTCTGGACTGCGCGTAGGCGAAGCCCTGCCGCAGAAACTCTCCACCTTTGCACCACGCCGTCGTGCTATAGATACAATCTATCTCTCCACCCCACTTGCTGGACCGAGGAAGGAGGAGACGTCACGGTGTCGTACGTGTGCATCTATCGGAGGCGTCGCCACTTGCGGCGTTGGATCGGATTGGATCGCGAGGAGGAGAAGGCTAGTTCGACTACATCACCCACGTTCTGTTGAACGTTTCCACTATGCGATTTCTTCAAGGGTATGAAGATCTCATCTATCCCTCTCATTGATTGCATCTCCTAGATTAGATCTTGGCTTTCTCGTTCGCATCCATAGATTTTTTTTGATTTACTATGTTGCGAAACCCTTCATTGGTATCAGAGCTAGATCTATGCGTAGATGTGTTTCACGAGTAGAACGCAACATGCTTGTTGCGGGCGTTGATGTTTTCTGTTGCAAGCCTCTTGTTGTGTACTTATTATGACGCGGGATAGTGAGATCGAAGCGGTCCAGGCCAACTTTACGCGACCTCATTCGCGATACCGGCTCCGCACTTGACGTGTGGCTTGTTCCACACAGGCGGCTGGTGGATGCCAGTTTCTCTCACTATAGTAGTCATGGGATTTACACCGGATGATAGCAACCATAATATCACCGTTGTGGCTTTCCGTAGGTAAGAATCGTTCTTAGCTTGTTACTCCCATAAGCCACTTAAAACATGCAACAACAAAGTAGAGGCGTCTAACTTGTTTTTGCAGGGAGTGTTTTGTGATATGGTATGGCCCAAGATATGATGTGTATATTGTATGCAATGATCATGTTTTGTAATATTTCACGACTTGCATGTCGATGAGTACACAACCGGCAGGAGCCATATGGTTGTCTTTATAATTGTGTATGACCTGTGTGTCAACTTCTTATACGCCATGTAATATCTTTACTTTATCGCTAAGTAGTTAGCAATAGTTGTAGTTGCTATTCGTGGTGGAGGCAATCATGGTGGAGTGATGGAGATCATGCTGGAGCGCACAAGATGGAGATCATTGTGCGAAGATTGGTTATACCATGTCACATAAAATTATATGCATGTGATGTTTATCCTTTTATGTATCTTATTATGCTTAGATCGCGACGGTAGCATTATAAGATGATTCCTCACTTAAAGATCAAGATAAAATTGTGTTCTCCCCATGCATGCACCGTTGCGAAAGTTTGTCGTGTTCAAGCACTTCGTGATGATCGGGTGCTATAAACTCTATGTTCACATACAACGGGTGCAAGCCAGTTTTGCACACGCGGAAATACTTAGGTTTGACTTGACGAGCCTAGCATGTACAGACATGGCCTCGGAACACACGAACTGAAAGGTTAAGCATGAGTCATATGAATGATATGATCGACACTTTGTTGTCCACCATTGAAACCACATCTCTTCTTGTGAAGATCTGATTAGGTGTGGTGAATTTGGATCGTGTTCACTAAACAACTTGAGGGATGTTGAATTTAGTGGGAGTTCATCTAGTAATTTGATTAAGTTGAACTAGTTATCATGAACATAGTCTAAATTGTACTTGCAAATTTTGTAGATCAAATGGCTAAGTCCACCTTCAACTTCAACGTTTTTGCTGAGAAAGAAAAGATTAAGAACAATGGGTATAACTTCACCAACTGGTTCCGCAATCTGAGAATCATTCTCGCTGGCGGACAAAAGGACTATGTCCTTGAGAAAGCGCTAGGTGACGCCCCTGCTGTAGATGAGCCGGCTGATAAAAAAGCTGTTTATCAGTCGCGCAAAGATGATTATGGTGTGATTAAGAGCACCATGTTGTTTGCTATGGAATCGGACCTTCAAAATCGTTTTGAGGAGTTCGCCAGGCCCTTTGAGATTCTTGAGGAACTGAAAACCATGTTTCAGACTCAGGCCCGTTCTGAGAGATATGAGATCTCTGAGAAATTCTTTAACTGCAAGATGGAGGAAGGGAGTTCCGTTAGTGAGCACGCCATTAAGATGTCGGGCTACACTCAACGTCTTGAGCAACTGGACTGCAAGATTCCATAAGAGCTCAAGATTGACAGAGTTCTGCAATCACTCCCTCCTAGCTACAAAGGTTTTGTAGTTACTCATAATCAGATTGGTTCCACTGATACGATCACTGAGCTCTTCGCTAAGCTGAAGGCTGTGGAGGTGGACATCAAGAAAGATAATCTTGTGTTGATGGTCAACAAGCCCCCCAGCTTTAAGAAAGGTAAGGGTGCAAAGAATTCCTTCAATAAAGGCAGCGGCAAGAGCGTTGCCCCTGCTGAGAAGAAGCTCAAGTCTGGACCTAAGCCGGACACTGAGTGCTTCTATTGCAAGGACAAGGGTCACTGGAAGCGCAACTGTCCGAAGTACTTAGCGGACAAGAAGGCTGACACCATTAAAGGTATATTTGATATACATGTTATTGATGTTTACCTTACTAGCGCTCGTTGTAGTGCCTGGGTATTTGATACTCGTTCAGTTGCTAATATTTGTAACTCGAAACAGGAGCTACAGAATAGACGGCGGCTAGCAAGGGATGAGGTGACGATGCGCGTTGGCAACGGATCAAGAGTTGATGTGATGGCCGTCGGCACGCTTTCCTTAGTTTTACCTTCGGGATTAGTTTTAAATCTTAATAAATGTTATTATGTGCCTGCGTTGAGCATGAACATCATATCTGGATCATGTTTATTGCAAGACGATTATTCATTTAAATTGGAGAATAATGGTTATTCTATTTATATGAGTAACATCTTTTATGGTCATGCACCTGCTATGAATGGTTTATTTCTACCGAATCTCGAAAGCAATGAAACACACATCCATAACATTGAGGCTAAGAGATGCAAAGTAGATAGTGACAATTCAACTTATTTGTGGCACTGCCGTCTAGGTCATATTGGTGTAAAACGCATGAAGAAACTCCATTCTGATGGACTTTTGGAGTCTCTTTATTTTGAATCATTTGACACGTGCAAGCCGTGCCTCATGGGAAAGATGATCAAAACCCCATTCTCCGGAATGATGGAGCGAGCAACGGACTTGTTGGAAATCATACATACCGATGTATGCGCACCAATGAGTGTTTCGACGTGCGGTGGATATCGCTATTTTCTCACTTTTACTGATGACTTAAGTAGATATGGGTATATCTATTTAATGAAACATAAATCTGAAACGTTTGAAAAGTTCAAGAAATTTCAGAACGAAGTGGAAAACCATCATAACAGGAAAATTAAATTTCTACGACCAGATCGTGGAGGTGAATATTTGAGTTATGATTTTCTCACGCATCATAAAGCGAGCGGAATCGTTTCGCAACTCACGCCACCCGGAACACCACAACGCAATGGTGTGTCTGAACGCCGGAATCGAACTCTATTAGATATGGTGCGATCGATGATGTCTCTTACAGATTTGTCATTATCATTTTGGGGTTATGCATTAGAAACCGCTGCATTCACTTTAAATAGGGCACCATCTAAATCCGTTGAGACGACATCGTATGAACTGTGGTTTGGTGCTAAACCTAAGTTGTCGTTTCTTAAAGTTTGGGGATGCGAAGCTTACGTCAAGAAGTTGATGCCGGACAAGCTCGAACCCAAAGCGGAGAAATGCGTCTTCATAGGATACCCTAAGTAAACGATTGGGTATACCTTCTATCACAGATCCGAAGGCACAGTGTTTGTCGCAAAGAACGGATCCTTTCTTGAGAAGGAGTTTCTCTCGAAAGAAGTGAGTGGTAGGAAGGTAGAGCTAGACGAGGTTACTGAACCTTCTCTCGAGTTGGAGAGTAGCGCATCACCTGAAATTGTTCCAGTGCCGTCTGCACCAACAAGATAAGAAGCTAATGATGAGGATCATGAAACTTCGGAAGATGCTACTGCTGAACGTCGCAGGTCGACAAGGTGACGTGCCCCTCCTGAGTGGTACGACAACCCTATCTTAACTGTCTTGTTGGTAGACAACAGTGAACCTGCGAACTATGAGGAAGCAATGATGAGCCCAGACTCTGAGAAATGGCTAGAGACCATGAAATCCGAATTGGGATCCATGAGCGAAAACCAAGTATGGACTTTGGTGGACCCTCCTAGCGACCGTAAAGCTGTTGAGTGAAAATGGATTTTCAAGAAGAAAACGGACGCGGATGGTAATGTTACTGTCTATAAAGCTTGACTTGTCGCGAAAGGTTTTCGACACGTTCAAGGTGTTGACTACGATGAGACTTTCTCTCCCGTAGCGATGTTTAAGTCCATTCGGATTTTATTAGCAATTGCTGCGTTTCATGATTATGAAATATGGCAGATGGATGTCAAGACCGCGTTCCTCAATGGCAACATTGATGAAGAGTTGTATATGATGCAGCCCGAAGGTTTTGTCGATCCTAAGGATGCTGATAAGGTGTGCAAACTTCAGCGTTCCATTTATGGACTAAAGCAAGCATCTCGGAGTTGGAACCTTCGTTTGATCAAGTGATCAAGAGCTTTGGATTTGTTCCAAATTGCTACGAAGCTTGTATCTACAAGAAAGTGAGTGGGAGCTCAGTGACATTCCTAGTACTATATGTGGATGACATATTGATTATTGGAAATGACATTGGTATGCTTAACGATGTGAAGAGTTATTTGAATAAATGTTTTTCAATGAAAGACCTAGGAGAAGCTGCTTATATATTAGGCATCAAATTCTATAGAGATAGACAAATACGCCTAATAGCTTTAAGCCAAAGTACATACCTAGACAAAGTTCTGAAAAGATTCAGAGTGGATAAGGCAAAGAAAGGTTCAGTGCCCATGTTGTCAGGTAAGATATTGATCAAGGCTCGGTGTCTAGCTACGATAAACGATAGAGAAACCATGAGCAAAGTGCCATATGCCTCGGCCATAGGTTCTATCATGTATGCCATGCTGTGTACTAGTCCGGATGTGTCTAATGCTCTTAGTTTGACGAGCAGATACCAAAGTGATCCAGGAGTGGAACACTGGACAGCCGTAAAGAACATCCTAAAGTATTTAAATAGGACTAAAGAAATGTTCTTGGTCTATGGAGGTGATGAGAAGCTCGTCGTAAAAGGTTACTGAAGGGAATATGCCCTGAGAGGCAATAATAAAGTGTTTATTATGTGTATTCCAAGTATATGATAGATGTTTATTTTGCATGCTATAATTGTATTAATACGAAAACATTTATACATGTGTGTTTAATAAACAAACAGAAAGTTCCTAGTTATGCCTCTCTCATAAACTAGCTCGTTGATTAACAATATGATCAAGGTTTCCTGATCATGGACATTGGATGTTGTTAATAACGGGATCACAACATTAGTGTAATGATGTGATGAACATTCATCTAAAGTATAGCATTACGATCAAAGTCATTGAGTTTATATTGCTATAACAACTTACGAAGTGATCCTAATCCTTAGACCATGAGATCATGTCAATCACTAACACCGGAAGAGTTTCTTGATAACATCAAACGTCACACCGTAACAGGGTGATTATAAAGATGGATTCAGAACTAATAAAGTGTTATGTTGAGGCTCATGGATCGAGAGTGGAATTTGTTCATCCCGATGACAGATAGATATACTCTGGGCCCTCTCGGTGATATCACATTGATTAGCTTGCAATCAAGTGATTTGATCACTAGAATGTTATATCACGGGAACGAGAAAAGAGTGCATGTCAGTAACGAGATCAAACTAGGTATGGAGATACCGATGATCGAATCTCGGACATGTAATATATCGTGAAACAAAGGGATTAAGATACTAGCGTAAAAGGTTCCGACGATCACAAGAAAGTCATCGTTGAATGTGTGGGAGTCAGTATGGGTCTCCAGATCCCGCTTCTGATTATTGATCCGAGAGGGGTCTCGATCATGTCCGCATTATTCACGAACCGTAGGGTGACACACTTAAGAGACACCAACATCCAATTGGAGCAAAAGTTTCATGCCGAAATAATGAACAAGCGTAGGAATTTATTTCACTAGATACCGAAACAGGTTTTCGGGTGAAATTGCATAAAGTGGTTATGCATGTGAAATAGAATTCTAGCAAGGGGTTATTTGTGAATGTTTGTCATTAAAGTAATTGACAAAATTCTGAATAAAATAAAAGAGTTTTATTTAATGAGAGTTTGCATTAAATTTGTTGGAAATTTAATGGGAATTTGAGTGGAGAAAATTGAAGGGCCATTTTGTGAGTGGAGTGTCCACCCACATGAATGAGAGAGAGGTGGGGCACCCTCCATGGCCGGCGGCCATGCCCCCTTGGGATGCCCCCTCCCCTATATAAGGAGCCCCTCCTCTCACTTCTCACTCACACCTCCTCGTGAAGGATCTCTCTCCCCCTCTAGAATTTATCCCCCATGGTCTCGGACTAGCGAGATACATGTTCCCGGTGGCTATTCGGCAAGAAAGAGTTGTGCTTCCGCTGCATCACTGGAGCGAGGAGGAGGAGGTTGCTCGGTGCCTCGAACGTGTGTGTGAGCACGGATGCGCTGCTGATTTGCGGCGCTAGGACATCCTCTCGATCTTGAGATCGGCAAGAGATCGTCTACATCAACCACGAGTCGAACTCGTTAAGCTTTGTCAGTCTTCAAGGGTATGTTCTCTACGGATATACATCCGCCCGTTTTTTGTATCTAATAGATAGATCTTGGTACACAGTTCACATTGTAGAATTTTTTTGTTTTCTATGCTGTGAACCCTACAGTGCTATCAGAGCCGGATCTATGCGTAGATGCTTTACACGGGTAGTACACATATGAGTATGTGGGATATGATGATCATGTTGTTGCTCCTTAGTTGTAATTTTGGATATTGGTGGCATAGTGGGATGAAGCGGCCCGGACAAACCTTACATGTCCTCGCACATGAGACCTGTTCCACGCTTGACATGCAACTAGTTTGCATAAGTGGCTAGCGGGTGTCTGTCTCTCCTACTATAGTCAATATCTATTTTGCAACGAGTTGTCAACAATTTGGTTATCATCGTTGTGGTTCATGTTCGTAGGTAAGAACGGTTCTATCTCGAAAGCCCTAAGCCACGTAAAACTTGCAATGGATAAATTAGAGGCGTCTAGTTTAGATTGTTGTTGGGCTAGTGTTATGATATGGTGATGTTGTAAGTAGAAGTATGAGATGATACTCTTACAACATACATAATGTGTAATCTCCATAGACCTTGGACTTACACATATAGGTATGATAGTGATCATACCACGATGCACATGATAGAGATCATCTGTGGGAACCATATCATTTCACTAATAAACATGTGATGTTTGATAGCATCTTATATTGCTTGTTTAGCGCTTTGTTAGCAAAATAAGATGATCCCTCATTTAAATATCAAGATAAGAATGTGTTCTTCCTTTAGTATGCACCGATTATGTTTTCGTTGCTCTAAGACATCACGTGATGATCGGGTGTTCTTGGATCCACGACCATATTTCGGGTGTAAAACAGTTGGATCCACGCGAATACTAAGGTTCTAACTTGGTGAGCCTAGCATGTACAGACATGGCCTCGGAAAACGGACCGAAAGGTTAAGCATGAGTCATATAGTAGATATGATGACCATTTGATGCTCGCCTTTGAAGCTATACCGACTCACGTGATGATCGGACTTGGTATAGTGTATTTGGTTCATGTAATCACCAAAAAGGCACGAGGGATGTCGTTTTTGAGTGGGAGTTCATTCTTAATATGGATTAGTTGAACTCAATCTATCATACACGTAGTCTAAACTTTACAAATCATGTTGTAGATGGCACCACCTGCTTTTAATTTCAATGTGTTCATGGAGAAAGAGAAACTTGCAACGAACGATAGCAACTTTACCGAATGGGCCATGAATTTGAGGATTCTCCTCTCTGCTGCATAAAAGCAATACGTGCTAGAAGCGCCACTAGGCCCCCCACCTTTTGAGGATGCCCCTGACGAGGAGAAGAATGTCTATCAGACTCGTCAGGAGGACCATAACTTAGTTCATTGCGGAATATTGTATGGGCTAGAACCGGAACTTCGAAAGAGTTTCGAAAACGGCAATGCTTTTGATACAATGGGTGAGTTGAAAATGATTTTCGAGACACATGCTGCTGTAGAGAGCTACAACACTTCAGAAAAGTTCTTTAGCTGCATGATGGAAGAGCACAACTCCGTTAGTGAGCATGTACTCAAGATGTCGGGTTACGCCGATAAGCTTGTGTCCTTGGGAATAAAGATTCCCATTGACTTAGGCATCCATCGTGTTCTGCAGTCTCTTCCACCTAGCTATAAGAGCTTTGTGATGAACTATAATATGCAAGGCATGAAGAAGTCTCTCCCCGAGCTTCTGTCAATGCTTAAAACTGCAGAAGTGGAGATCAAAAAGGAACATAAAGTGTTGATGATCAATAAGAACACTGGTTTCAAGAAAGACAAGAAGGGAAAACGGAAGGGAAGTAAGGGTGGCAAGCCGGTTGCCGTGCCTGAAAAGAAACCCCGAGTTGGACCTAAGTCTGATACCGAGTGCTACTATTGTAAGGGGACTGGCCACTGGAAGCGCAACTGCCCCAAGTATTTGGCAGACAAGAAGGCCGGCAAGGCAAACAAAGGTATATATGATATACATGTTATTGATGTGTACTTGACTAGTGCTCGCATTAGCACCTGGGTATTTGATACCGGTTCAGTTGCTAATATTTGTAACTCGAATCAGGGGCTGCGGAACAAGCGACCGCTAGCAAAGGGTGAGGTCAAGATGCGTGTCGGCAATGGATCAAGCGTTGATGTGATCGCCGTCGGAACGCTGCCTCTCCATTTGCCGTCGGGATAAGTTATAAACTTGAATAATTGTTATCTGGTGCCTGTACTGAGCATGAACATTGTATCTGGATCGTGTTTGATGCGAAGTGGTTATTCATTTAAATCCGAGAACAATGGTTGTTCTATTTATATGAATGAAATCTTTTATGGTCATGCACCAATGATGAATGGTTTATTTCTATTAGATCTCGATGATAATGTTACACATATTCATCATGTTGATGCTAAAAGGATTAAAATTAATGATGATATATCTGCATATATGTGGCACTGCCGTCAAGGTCATATTGGCGTTAAACGCATGAAGAAGCTCCATTCAGATGGACTTTTGGAATCACTTGATTTTGAATCATTTGATACATGTGAGCCATGCCTTATGGGCAAGATTACTAGAACGTCGTTTTCCGGTTCAATGGAATGGGTGACAGATTTATTGGAAATCATACATTCTGATGTATGTGGTCCAATGAGTGTGTCGGCGCGAGGTGGATATCGTTATTTTGTTACTTTCACGGATGATTTGAGTAGATACGGTTATATCTACTTGATGAAACACAAGTCTAAAACATTTGAAAAGTTCAAGGAATTTCATAATGAAGTGGAAAATCATCGTAATAGAAAGATCAAATTTCTACGGTCCGACCGTGGAGGTGAGTATCTAAGTTACGAGTTTAGCACTCACATGAAAGAGTGTGGAATTGTTTCACAACTCACACCTGCCGGAACACCACAGTGAAATGGTGTGTCAGAACGTCGTAATCGTACTTTATTAGATATGGTTCGATCTATGATGTCTCTGACGGACTTGCTGTTGTCATTTTGGGGTTATGCACTAGAAAGTGCTGCATTCACTTTAAATCGGGCACCATCTAAATCCGTTGAAAAGACACCATATGAATTGTGGTTTGGAAACAAACCTAAGCTGTCATTTCTTAAAGTTTGGGGGTGCGATGTTTATGTGAAGAAACTTCAACCGGATAAACTCGAACCCAAAGCGGAAAATGCGTCTTCATAGGATACCCTAAGGAAACTATTGGGTATTCCTTCTATCACAGATCCGAGGGCAAGGTTTTTGTTGCCAAGAATGGATCCTTTCTAGAGAAAGAGTTTCTCGCGAAAGGTGTGAGTAGTCGGAAGGTAGAACTCGAAGAGGTTATTGAACCTTCTCTTCAAAGTATGGCGAGTAGCGCAACACCAGAAGTTGTTCCGGAGTTGGCTTCACCTATTGAAGAGGGAACTAATGATAATGATCATGAAACTCCAAAAGAGAGTACTACCGAACCTCGCAGGTCTAGCAGGACGCGTGCAGCTCCCGAGCTGTACGGAAATCCTGTCATGAATTTCATGGTTGATGAAAATGATGACCCTGCGACGTATGAAGAAGCGATGATGAGCCCGGATTCCAACAAATGGTTAGAAGCCATGAAATCTGAGATGGAATCCATGTATGAAAATCAAGTTTGGAACTTGGTGGAATTACCTCACGACCTAAAGGCCGTGGAGAACAATTGGATTTTCAAAAGAAAAACTGATGCTGATGGTAATGTGACCATCTATAAAGCTCGACTTGTTGCAAAGGGGTTTCGACAAATTCAAGGAGTTGACTACGATGAGACATTCTCTCCCGTAGCAATGCTAAAGTCAGTTAGGATTATGTTAGCAATTGCTGCATATTTCAATTATGAGATATGGCAGATGGATGTCAAAACCGCGTTTCTCAATGGTAATATTGAAGAAGAGTTGTATATGATACAACCAAAGGGTTTTGTCGATCCTAAGGATGCTAACAAGGTGTGCAAGCTTTAGCGATCCATCTATGGATTGAATCTAGCATCACAAAGTTGGAATCTCCGCTTTGATGAGGTGATCAAAGAGTTTGGATTTGTCCAAACTTATGGAGAAGCTTGTATTTACAAGAAAGTGAGTGGGAGCAATATGGCATTTCTGATATTATATGTGGATGAAATATTATTGATCGGAAATGATATAGATCTTTTAAACAGTGTTAAAAGTTATCTAAACAGCAAATTTTCAATGAAGGACCTAGGTGAAGCGTCATACATATTAGGCATAAAGATCTATAGAGATAGATCTAGACGCCTAATAGGGCTATCGCAAAGTACATACCTTGATAAGATTTTAAAGAAGTTTAAAATGGACGGAAGTAAGAAGGGGTTCTTACCTATGTTGCAAGGCAAGACATTGAGTAAGACTCAAAGTCCGGCTTCGGCAGAAGAAAGAGAGATAATGGACAAGGTCCCCTATGCTTCAGCCATAGGCTCTATAATGTACGCCATGCTATGTACAAGACCGGATGTGGCACATGTTATTAGTTTGACTAGTAGGTACCAATCGTATCCAGGTTCAGAACATTGGATAGCGGTCAAGAATATCCTTAAGTACTTACGAAGAACTAAGGATATGTTTCTTGTATACGGAGGTGAAGAAGAGCTCGTCGCTAAGTGTTATGTTGACGCTAGATTTGACACCGATCCGGATGACTCTAAGTCTCAATCCGGATACGTAGTTCTCATGAATGGCGGTGCGGTTAGTTGGAGGAGCTCCAAACAACCTGTGGTGGCGGGATCAGCAACGGAGGCCGAATATGTTGCTGCTTCAGAAGCGGCTCAGGAAGCAGTTTGGATGAAGGAGTTCATATCCGAACTAGGAGTGGTTGCAAACGCGTTGGACCCAATGGTGATCTATTGTGACAACAATGGTTCCATTGCCAATGCCAAAGAGCCAAGGTCTCACAAGCATTCCAAGCATATTAAGCGTCGGTTTCACTCCATCCGCGAGCATGTCAAGGATGGAGATATAAAGATTTGTAAAGTACATGCGGATCTCAATTTAGCAGATCCGTTGACTAAAACTCTCCCTAGAGCAAAACATGATCAACACCAGAACTTGATGGGTGTTAGATTTATCACTATGTAACTAGATTATTGTCTCAGGTGCAAGTGGGAGACTGAAGGGAATATGCCCTGAGAGGCAATAATAAAGTGTTTATTATGTGTATTCCAAGTATATGATAGATGTTTATTTTGCATGCTATAATTGTATTAATACGAAAACATTTATACATGTGTGTTTAATAAACAAACAGAAAGTTCCTAGTTATGCCTCTCTCATAAACTAGCTCGTTGATTAACAATATGATCAAGGTTTCCTGATCATGGACATTGGATGTTGTTAATAACGGGATCACAACATTAGTGTAATGATGTGATGAACATTCATCTAAAGTATAGCATTACGATCAAAGTCATTGAGTTTATATTGCTATAACAACTTACGAAGTGATCCTAATCCTTAGACCATGAGATCATGTCAATCACTAACACCGGAAGAGTTTCTTGATAACATCAAACGTCACACCGTAACATGGTGATTATAAAGATGGATTCAGAACTAATAAAGTGTTATGTTGAGGCTCATGGATCGAGAGTGGAATTTGTTCATCCCGATGACGGATATATATACTCAGGGCCCTCTCGGTGATATCACATTGATTAGCTTGCAAGCAAGTGATTTGATCACTAGAATGTTATATCACGGGAACGAGAAAAGAGTGCATGTCAGTAACGAGATCAAACTAGGTATGGAGATACCGATGATCGAATCTCGGACATGTAATATATCGTGAAACAAAGGGATTAAGATACTAGCGTAAAAGGTTCCGACGATCACAAGAAAGTCATCGTTGAATGTGTGGGAGTCAGTATGGGTCTCCAGATCCCGCTTCTGATTATTGATCCGAGAGGGGTCTCGATCATGTCCGGATTATTCACGAACCGTAGGGTGACACACTTAAGAGACACCGACATCCAATTGGAGCAAAAGTTTCATGCCGAAATAATGAACAAGCGCAGGAATTTATTTCACTAGATACCGAAACAGGTTTTCGGGTGAAATTGCATAAAGTGGTTATGCATGTGAAATAGAATTCTAGCAAGGGGTTATTTGTGAATGTTTATCATTAAAGTAATTGACAAAATTCTGAATAAAATAAAAGAGTTTTATTTAATGAGAGTTTGCATTAAATTTGTTGGAAATTTAATGGGAATTTGAGTGGGTTTTTGAGTGGAGAAAATTGAAGGGCCATTTTGTGAGTGGAGTGTCCACCCACATGAATGAGGGAGAGGTGGGGGCACCCTCCATGGCCGGCGGCCATTCCCCCTTGGGCTGCCCCCTCCCCTATATAAGGAGCCCCTCCTCTCACTTCTCACTCACACCTCCTCGTGAAGGATCTCTCTCCCCCTCTAGAATTTACCCCCCATGGTCTCGGTCTAGCGAGATACATGTTCCCGGTGGATATTCGGCAAGAAAGAGTTATGCTTCCGCTGCATCGCTGGAGCGAGGAGGCTGAGGTTGCTCGGCGCCTCGAACGTGTGTGCGAGCACGGATGCGCTGCTGATTTGTGGCGCTAGGACTTCCTCTCGATCTTGAGATCGGCAAGAGATCGTCTACATCAACCACGAGTCGAACTCGTTAAGCTTTGTCGGTCTTCAATGGTATGTTCTCTATGGATATACATTCGCCCGTTGTTTGTATCTAATAGATAGATCTTGGTACATAGTTCACATCGTAGAATTTTTTTTGTTTTCTATGCTGCGAACCCTACAGTTACGTCGACGCTAGTTTCGACACCGACCCGGATGATTCTAAATCTCAGACAGGATACGTTTATATTTTGAATGGAGGAGCTGTGAGCTGGAGAAGCTGCAAGCAAAGCGTGATCGCGGGATCTACCGTAGAATCGGAATACATGGCTGTTGCAAAAGCGTCAAGTGAAGGAGTTTGGATCCAGAACTTCATCACTGAGCTTGGTGTGGTGCCAAGTGCCTTGGACCCACTAGAGATATTGTGTGACAATATTAGTGCCATAACACTGGCTAAGGAACCAATATATCATCCAAAGACCAAGCACATTAACCGCCAATTTCATATAATTCGAGATTATATAACAGATGGAGATCTGAAGATTAGCAAAGTACATATGGATCTGAATGTCGCAGATCTGTTGACTAAACCTCTTCCACGAGCAAAACATGATCAGCACCTTAATGCCATGGGTGTTAGATTGTTGCCAGATGTAAACTAGATTATTGACTCTAGTGCAAGTGGGAGACTGTTGGAATTATGCCCTAGAGGCAATAATAAAAATGTTATTGTTATAATTCTTGTTCATGATAAAGTTTATATTCCATGCGAGAATTGTATTAAGCGGAAACTTTGATACTTGTGTGGTTTATGAACAACACCGTGTCCCTAGTACGCCTCTATGGACTAGCTCATTGATTAATGATGGTTAAGGTTTCCTAACCATAGACATGAGTTGTCGATTAATAATGAGATCATGTCATTGGGAGAATGATATGATGGATAGACCCAAATGAAGCAGAGCATTTAGATCGTGTCATCGTGTTCATCTTTGCGAAGCTTTTTCTTATGTCAAATATTGTATTCCTTAGACCATGAGATAATGCAACTCCCTGGTATCGGAAGAAAGCTTTGAGGTCATCAAACGTCATCCTATGAAAGGGTGATCATAAAGGTGTCTCTCAGGTGATCGGAACGTACTTGTTGGGTTGTATGTATCGAGATGGGATTTGTCCCTCCCGAGTCGGAGAGATATACTTCGGGCCCACTCGGTAATCGATATCAACACCGCTTGCAAGCACGTGGTTAAGGAGTTAATCACAAAGTGATATCGGATTACGGAACGAGTAAAGTACTTGCTGTGAACGAGATTGAACTAGGTATGTCGATACCAACAATCGAATCTCGGGAAAGTAAAATATCGCGTGACGAAGGGAATATATATATATGGGATTAATTGAATCCTGGCATCGTGGTTCATCCGATATGATCATCGATGAATATGTGGGAGTCAATATGGGTTTCCAGATCCCGCTGTTGATTATCGATAGAATATCATGTCTGCATATTCTCGAACCCGTAGGGTCACACACTTAACGTGCCTCGACGCTAGGATAGAATAGATAATTGGTTTATGAGTTTTTGTTCGGAGTCTCGGATGAGATCCAGGACATCACGAGAGGTTCCTGAATGGTCCGGAGAATAAGATTCATATAATGGAAAGCAGTTTTTGGATTTCGGAATTGTTTCGGAATGTTCGGTATTGTACCAAAAGGTTCTAGAAGCTTCCGGAGTGGGACCAACGTGGCCCCACTTGTCGGAGGGGGGCGTGGGCCTACGAGGGAGTGCCCTGGCCGCATTGGGCCAGGGGCACAAGGCCCCATTGAAGGGATTCGCGGCATAGTAAATCAAATTTTTCTACGGATGCAAACAGAGGGAAAGCCAAGATCTAATCTAGGAGATGCAATCAACGAGAGAGATTGGATTAGATCTTCATACCCTTGAAGATTCGCACAGCGGAATGTTCGTCGGAACGTGGGTGATGTAGTCGTACTCGCTTCTCCTCCTCGCGATCCTATCCGATCTAGCACCACAAGTGGCGGTGCCTCCGTGAGATGCACACGTACAACACCTCGATGTCTCCTCCTTCTTCGGACCAGCAAGTATGGTGGAGAGGTAGATTGGATCTACAAAACGACGGCGTGGTGTATATGGTGGAGAATTTCTGCCGCAGGGCTTCGCCTACAAATAGTCGGGAGGGAGGGAGGAAGGCAGCAAGGCGGCTAGGGTTTGGAGGAGAGGTGTTGGAGTTTGGTGCGCCCCCACCCCTCTTTATATAGAGGGGGGCGCAGCCCTAGCCCCTCCCCCAAGCCCAAAGGATAAGGAGTGGGGGGCATGGACTCTCCCCTCTTCTAGAAACCCTATCTCTAGTTTAAACGATTTAAACTCTCTAGGATCGGCTGGGCCCTATGGGGCCTTGTGCCCCTGGCCCAATGCGGCCAGGATACTCCCTCATAGGCCCATTCCCCCTCCCGGAAGGTGGGGCCACGTTGGTCCCCTTCCGGAAGGTTCTAGAAGCTTCCGGTACAATACCGATTAACCCGGAACAATTACGAACTCCAAAAACTGCATTGCCTTATATGAATCTTATTCTCCGGACCATTCCGGAACCTCTCGTGATATCCCGGATCCCATCCGAGACTCCGAACAAAAATTCATAAACCAATTATCCAATCTAGAGATACGTTAAGTGTGTGACCCTGCGGGTTCGAGAATATGCAGACATGATCTTCTATCAATAATCAACAGCGGGGTCTGGGCACCCATATTGACTCCCACACATTCATCGATGATCATATCGGATGAACCACGATGCCAGGATTCAATCAATCCCATATATATATTCCCTTCGTCTCGCGATATTTTACTTGCCCGAGATTCGATCGTCGGTACCGTCATACCTAGTTCAATTTCGTTCACAGCAAGTACTTTACTCGTTCCGTAATCCGATATCACTTTGTGATTAACTCCTTAACCACATGCTTGCAAGCGGTGTTGATATCGATTACCAAGTGGGCCCGAAGTATATCTCTCCGACTTGGGAGGGACAAATTCCATCTCGATACATACAACCCAACAGATACTTTCCGATCACCTGAGAGACACCTTTATGATCACCCTCTCATAGGATGACGTTTGATGACCTCAAATATTTCTTCCGATACCAGGGAGTTGTATTATCTCATGGTCTAAGGAATACAATATTTGACATAAGAAAAGCTTCGCAAAGACGAACACGATGACACGATCTAATTGCTTTGCTTAGTTTGGGTCTGTCCATCATATCATTCTCCAATGATATGATCTCATTATCAATTGACAACTCATGTCTATGGTTAGGAAACCTTAACCATCATTTATCAATGAGCTAATCCATAGAGGCGTACTAGGGACACGGTGTTGTTCACAAACCACACAAGTATTAAAGTTTCCGCTTAATACAATTCTAGCATGGAATATAAACTTTATCATGAACAAGAATTATAATAATAACATCTTTATTATTGCCTCTAGGGCATAATTCCAACAGTCTCCCACTTGCACTAGAGTCAATAATCTAGTTTACATCTGGCAACAATCTCACACCCATGGCACTGAGGTGTTGATCATGTTTTACACGTGGAAGAGGTTTAGTCAATGGATCTGCGACATTCAGATCTGTATGTACTTTGCTAATCTTCAGATCTCCATCTGCAATATAATCTCGGATTATATGAAACTTGCGGTTGATATGCTTGGTCTTTGGATGATATCTTGGATCCTTAGCGAGTGCTATGGCGCCAGTGTTGTCACACAATATCTCCAGTGGGTCCAATGCACTTGGAACCACGCCAAGCTCAGTGATGAAGTTTCTGATCCAAACTCCTTCACTTGACGCTTCTGCAGCAGCCATGTATTCCGCTTCTACTGTAGATCCCGCGATCACGCTTTGCTTGCAGCTTCTCCAGCTCACAGCTCCTCCATTCAAAATATAAACGTATCCTGTCTGAGATTTGGAATCATCCTTGTCGGTGTCAAAACTAGCGTCGACGTAACCTTTTACGACAAGCTGTTCATCACCCCCATAGACTAAGAACATTTCTTTAGTCCTATTTAGGTACTTTAGGATGTTCTTCACGGTTGTACAGTGTTCCACTCCTGGATCACTTTGATATATGCTCGTCAAACTAAGAGCATTGGACACATCCGGTCTAGTACACAGCATGGCATACATGATGGAACCTATGGCCGAGGCATAAGGCACTTTGCTCATAGCTTCCCTATCATTTACCGTAGCTGGACACTGAGCCTTGCTCAATATCTTACCTGACAACATAGGCACTGAACCTTTCTTTGCCTTATCCATTCTGAACCTTTTCAGAACTTTGTCTAGGTATGTACTCTGGCTTAAAGCTATCAGGCGTCTTTGTCTATCTCTATAGATTTTGATGCCCAATATATAAGCAGCTTCACCTAGGTCTTTCATTGAAAAACACTTGTTCAAATAACTCTTCACATCGTTAAGCATGTTGATGTCATTTCCGATAATCAATATGTCATCCACATATAGTACCAGAAACGTCACCGAGCTCCCACTCACTTTCTTGTAGATACAAGCTTCGTAGCAATTTGGAACAAATCCAAAGCTCTTGATCACTTGATCAAAACGAAGGTTCCAACTCCGAGATGCTTGCTTCAGTCCATAAATGGAACGTTGAAGTTTGCATACTTTACTAGCATCCTTAGGATCGACAAAACCTTCGGGTTGCATCATATACAACTCTTCATAAATGTTGCCATTGAGGAAAGCAGTCTTGACATCCATCTGCCATATTTCATAATCATGAAACGCAGCAATTGCTAATAAAATCCGAATGGACTTAAACATTGCTACGGGAGAGAAAGTCTCATCATAGTCAACACCTTGAACTTGTCGAAAACCTTTCGCGACAAGCCGTGCTTTATAGACGGTAACATTACCATCCGCGTCCGTTTTCTTCTTGAAGATCCATTTGCACTCAACGGCCTTTCGGTCGCTAGGAGGGTCCACCAAAGTCCATACTTGGTTTTCGCTCATGGATCCCAATTCGGATTTCATGGCTTCTAGCCATTTCTCAGAGTCTGGGCTCATCATCGCTTCCTCATAGTTCGTAGGTTCACTGTCTTCTACTAACAAGACAGTCAAGACAGGGTTGCCGTACCACTCAGGAGGGGCACGCGACCTTGTCGACCTGCGACGTTCAGTAGCAGCATCGTCCGAAGCTTCATGATCCTTGTCATTAGCTTCCTCTATTGTTGGTGCAGGCGGCACTGGAACAATTTCAGGTGCTGCGCTACTCTCCAATTCAAGAGAAGGTTCAATAACCTCGTCAAGCTCTACTTTCCTCCCACTCATTTCTTTCGAGAGAAACTCCTTCTCAAGAAAGGAACCATTCTTTGCGACAAACACTTTGCCTTCGGTTCTGTGATAGAAGGTATACCCAATAGTTTCCTTAGGGTATCCTATGAAGACGCATTTCTCCGCTTTGGGTTCGAGCTTGTCCGGCATCAACTTCTTGACGTAAGCTTCGCATCCCCAAACTTTAAGAAACGACAACTTAGGTTTAGCACCAAACCACAGTTCATACGGTGTCGTCTCAACGGATTTAGATGGTGCCCTATTTAAAGTGAATGCAGCGGTTTCTAATGCATAACCCCAAAATGATAACGGCAAATCAGTAATAGACATCATTGATCGGACCATATCTAATAGGGTTCGATTCCGGCGTTCAGACACACCATTGCGCTGTGGTGTTCCGGGTGGCGTGAGTTGTGAAACGATTCCACTTGCTTTAAGATGCATGAGAAAATCATAACTCAAATATTCACCTCCACGATCGGATCGTAGAAACTTAATCTTTCTGTTACGATGGTTCTCCACTTCATTCTGAAATTCCTTGAACTTTTCAAATGTTTCAGATTTATGTTTCATTAAATAGATATACCCATATCTACTTAAGTCATCGGTAAAAGTGAGGAAATAGCGATATCCACCGCGCGTCGAAACACTCATCGGTCCGCATACATCGGTATGTATGATTTCCAACAAGTCCGTTGCTCGCTCCATCATACCGGAGAACGGGGTTTTGATCATCTTGCCCATGAGGCATGGTTCGCATGTGTCAAATGATTCAAAATCAAGAGACTCCAAAAGTCCATCAGAATGGAGTTTCTTCATGCGCTTTACACCAATATGACCTAGACGACAGTGCCACAAATAAGTAGTATTATCACTATCTACTTTGCATCTCTTAGCCTCAATGTTATGGATGTGTGTTTCATCCCTTTCGAGATTTAGAAGAAATAAACCATTTACAAGAGGTGCATGACCATAAAAGATGTTACTCATATAAATAGAACAACCATTATTCTCCGATTTAAATGAATAACCGTCTTGCAATAAACACGATCCAGAAATAATGTTCATGCTCAACGCAGGCACATAATAACACTTATTAAGGTTTAAAACTAATCCCGAAGGTAAAACTAAGGAGAGCGTGCCGACGGCCATCACATCAACTCTTGATACGTTGCCAACGCGCATCGTCACCTCATCCCTCGCAAGCCGCCGTTTATTCCATAGCTCCTGTTTCGAGTTACAAATATTAGCAACTGAACCGGTATCAAATACCCAGGCACTACAATGAGGGCTAGTAAGGAAAACATCAATAACATGTATATCAAATATACCTTTGATGGTGCTGTTGGAGATATGCCCAAGAGGCAATAATAAAGTGGGTTATTATCATATCTTCATACTTATGATAAATGTTTACGTACCATGCTATAATTGTATTAACCGGAAACATTAATACTTGTGTGATTTGTAAACTAAAATAAGAGTCCCTAGTAAAGCCTCTTGTTAAACTAGCTTCTTGGTTAATATATGATCATGGTTTCCTGATCATGAACATAGAGATGTTATTAACAACAGGGTCATATCATTAGGAGAATGATGTGATGGACATACTCCTATAGATAAGCGTAGCATAAATATCAAGTCATTTCATTAGTTCAATTGCTATATGCTTTCTGATACATAGTAACCTAATTCCTTCGACCATGAGATCATGCATATCACCTTTACCGGATGGATGCTTTGATGACATCAAACACCACACCGTAACTGGGTGGCTATAAAGGTGGCATTGAGTGTTCGGAAAGTATTGGTTGAAACACATGGATCAAGAGTGGGATTTGTCCATCCATATGACGGATAGATATACTCTGGGCCCTCTCGGTGGAATGTCATCCAATTAGCTTGCAAGCATGTGACTGGGTCACAAGGGATCACATATCACGGGAACGAGAAAAGAGTACTTATCGGTAACGAGGTTGAACTAGGTATGCAGAGATACCGACGATCATAACCTCGGATAAGTAAACTATCGTGAGACAAAGGGAAATTGGTATCGTATGTAAGTGGTTCATTCGATCGCAAAGTAATCGTAGAAATATGTGGGAGCCATATGAATTTCCAGATTCCTCTATTGGTTATTGTTCGGAGAAGTGTCTCGATCATGTCCGCATAATTCACGAACCGTAGGGAGACACACTTAAGGATTCGACGTTGTTTGAGTAGTTATGGTATTATGAGAAAGAGACCGAATGTTGTTCGGAGTCTCGGATGGGATCCGGGATATCACGAGGTGATCCGGAATGGTCCGGAGAATAAGATTCATATAAGAAAAGTCCCGTTTCGGAGTTCAGGAATGATTCCGGTGTTTTCATCGGGAATGTTCTAGAAGGTTCCGGAATGTCCGGCACTCCGGGGGGGAAGGGGTACATGAATGTGTCATTACATATTGGAATGATTGCATCATGTACTAAGTGTTCTTGCTGTTCCAAATAAAGGATTAAATTGAATCCTAAAACAGAAAAGTCAAATGTCCAGTTTGAAAGTCAAACGGCTAAAACAAGAAACTGTGGGAAACAAGCAAGAGGAGGTTGAAACCAACTTGGAGGAGGAGTCCCTCTCCTCCAAGCCGGCGGCCAGCCTAGGCCGAGTTGGGGAGGGACTCCCCTCCCCTTCCCTGGCGCGCCAGCCCCTCCACCTATAAAAGGAGGGGCAGGGCCTCCTCCTCTACACACAAGTTCCTATCCTCTAATCTCCGGTTTAGAGCCGTTTTGGTTTAGAGCTTCTAATTGCTTTAGCCTGCGGTTTAGAGCCTTCTAATTGGTGTGTCTAATCTCTAGACCACTAATAGTTCTCTCTCATACTCCACCATACTCGCTCCGGCTTAAGGCGAAGCCCTGCGGGATCTCCCCTCTACTTCCGGTACCACGCCGTTGTGCTGCCGGAATCGCGAGGAGAGTGCTACAACCTCCGCTGCCTGCTGGAACAAGGGAGAGGAAGGTCTTCGTCGAGTACCGAACGTGTGACCGACTGCGGGAGCGCTGCCGGAACGCAGCGCTGGAAGGATCGTCTACGCGATCTTGAGATCGGAAAGAGTACGACTACATCACCCACGAGAATCTGCTCTCGTTAACCGCTTTGGAATCTTCGAGGGTAAGTTATTCCATCGACTCGTTGCTACAATCTAGTAGATAGATCTTGGCTTGTTTGTTTGTATGCGATAGAATTTTTTTGTTTTCCATGCTACGAACCCCTACAGTGGTATCAGAGCCGTGTCTATATGTAGATCTGTTGCACGAGTAGAACATAATGGTCATTGTGGGCGTTGATGCTTTTATTGTCGATTGCTTTTTGTGTACTTTGCATCTTGCGGTATGTTGGGATGAAGCGGCCTGGCCTAACCTTACATGACATCGTTCATGAGACTTGCTCCACGCTTGACATGCAACTTGTATTGCATAAGTGGCTTTGCGGGTGCCTGTTTCTCCTAGCATAGTTAAGATCCAATTTACAACGGGTGATTAACAATACTAGTATCAATGTTGTGGTTCTTGTTCGTAAGTTAGAACGACACTTATTGAAAGCCCCAAACCACGTAAAATATGCAAAGAAAGTAGAGGCGTCTAACTTTGTTTTGCAGGGGTGTGCAGTGATGTGATATGGCCATGATTGTGATTATATATGATGTATGCAATGTTCCTTATTGTAAGTCGGCAACCGGCAGGAGCCATATGGTTGTCTTTAATTTCTATTAAGACCCGCGTGTCTATTCAAAGTAGTTGTAATAGTTGAAGCCGGTGGACGACAACCATGGAGAAGCATCATTGACCAAGTTAGACCCATTGTTTCTAAGCTTTTCCTTCTCAGCAAAAACGTTGAAGTTGAAGTTGGATTTGGCCATGTGATCTACAGTATTTGCAAGTACAATTTAGACTATGTTCATGATAAATAGTTCAACTTAATCAAATTACTAGATGAACTCCCACTAAATTCAACATCCCTCAAGTTGTTTAGTGAACACAATCCAAATTCACCACACCTAATCCGATCATCACGAGAAGAGATGTGGTTTCAATGGTGGATAACAAAGTGTCGATCATATCATTCATATGACTCATGCTTAACCTTTCGGTTCTTGTGTTCCGAGGCCATGTCTGTACATGCTAGGCTCGTCAAGCTAGACCCAAGTATTTCCGCGTGTGCAAAACTGGCTTGCACCCGTTGTATGTGAGCGTAGAATCTATAGCACCCGATCATCACGTGATGCTTGGACACGACGAACTTTCGCAACGGTGCATACTTGGGGAGAACACAGTTTTTATCTTGATCTTTAAGTGAGGAATCATCTTATAATGCTACCGTCGCAATCTAAGCATAATAAGATACATAAAGGATAAACATCACATGCATATAACTTTATGTGACATGGTATAGCCAATCTTCGCGCAATGATCTCCATCTTGTGCGTTACGGCATGATCTCCATCACTCCACCATGATTGCCTTCACCACGAATAGCAACTACAACTATTGCTAACTACTTAGCGATAAAGTAAAGCTATTACATGGCGTATAAGAAGTTGACTCGCAGGTCATACACAATTATAAAGACAACCATATGGCTCCTGCCGGTTGTGTACTCATCGACATGCAAGTCGTGAAACATTACAAAACATGATCATCGCATACATTATACACATCACATCTTGGGCCATACCATATCACAGAAAACACTCCCTGCAAAAACAAGTTAGACGCCTCTACTTTGTTGTTGCATGTTTTACGTGGCTTATGGGAGTAGATGCTAAGAACGATTCTTACCTACGAAAAGCCACAACAGTGATATTATGGTTGCCAAACTCCGGTGTTAATCCCATGACAACTATAGTGAGAGAAACTGACATCCACCAGCCGCATGTGTGGAGCAAGCCACACGTCAAGTGCGGAGCCGGTCTCGCGAACGATGTCGCGTAAGGTTGGCCTGGACTGCTTCAATCTCACTATCCCGCGTCATAAGAAGAACACAAACAAGAGGCTTGCAACAGAAAACATCAACGCCCGCAACAACCATGTTGCGTTCTACTCGTGAAACACATCTACGCATAGATCTAGCTCTGATACCACTGAAGGGATTCGCGGCATAGTAAATCAAATTTTTCTACGGATGCGAACAGAGGGAAAGCCAAGATCTAATCTAGGAGATGCAATCAACGAGAGAGATTGGATTAGATCTTCATACCCTTGAAGATTCGCACAGCGGAACGTTCGTCGGAACGTGGGTGATGTAGTCGTACTCGCTTCTCCTCCTCGCGATCCGATCCGATCTAGCACCACAAGTGGCGGTGCCTCCGTGAGATGCACACGTGCAGCACCTCGACGTCTCCTCCTTCCTCGGACCAGCAAGTATGGTGGAGAGGTAGATTGGATCTACAACACGACGGCGTGGTGTATATGGTGGAGAATTTCTGCCGCAGGGCTTCGCCTACAAACAGTCGGGAGGGAGAGAGGAAGGCAGCAAGGCGGGTAGGGTTTGGAGGAGAGGTGTTGGGGTTTGGTGCGCCCCCAACCCTCTTTATATAGAGGGGGGCGCGGCCCTAGCCCCTCCCCTAAGCCCAAAGGATAAGGAGTGGGGGGCATGGACTCTCCCCTCTTCTAGAAACCCTATCTCTAGTTTAAACGATTTAAACTCTCTAGGATCGGCTGGGCCCTATGGGGCCTTGTGCCCCTGGCCCAATGCGGCCAGGACACTCCCTCATAGGCCCATGCCCTGTAACATCCCAAAAATCATAATTTCAAAACTCATTCATATCACTTTGCATCATTCATTCATTTAGGGTTTTCTCAAAAATCACTTAGTGATAGAATATGAGCTATGATTTCATGTGGTCAAATTGTCCCAAATAAACATCACCCTTTGAAATTTGAATGTTTAAATACTTGATTGCTTGCCTCCATTGATGGAAAGTTTAGGTGAAATTTTTAAACCCCCAAGATTTCAAATTTAGAAGTAGTTTTCAAAATCCCTTTCAATTACTTGCAAACAGGAACAAATCCCTAATTATTTTAGAAACCAAGCTGGACCAAGCCTTGCAAAGTAACCACTTAGTTTTATGACTATTTTTGAATCCACAAAAACCCTACAAAAGTCCCAAGGCAATTTGATTTCAAAAGGATTTGAATTCATATCAAAATTCATACCAGAAAATGAATTTAGAAAAAGAAAAGAACACTTCAAAAAAGGCCACGCGGCCACAATTTGGCCCAGCGGTAGAACGAGCCCAGTAAGCCCACCCGGGGATCTCCTTTTCTTCTCTCACGCGCGAGCACACGCAAACCGACGCTGACAAGCAGACCCCACCCAAACTCAGCGCACCTCGCTAACTAGCGGGCCATCTCCACGCCAGCGTCGTCTCCACCCGCACGACCTGTTCGTCCCCAATCAACGCTGCCGTTTCCTGAGTGATAATCGCGACGTCAATTCGAATCAATGGCCGAGTAATTCTCGCGCTCAGCCAGGCTATATAAACCCCCTCTGTCCCCTCTCTCTTTTCCCCCAAACCCCGAGCACAGAACGCCCCCAGGCTGCGCGCATTTCTCTCTGCAACCCCGCCGTCTCCGACGACTGCGCCGGCAAATTCCGGTGAGTCTCGAGTTTCCCCCAGTCTCGCGTTCACGCTATCTTGTTCAGTGAACCTCTGTGCATCTTCTGACACTCTCCGTTTGCCTTCGCATGACCCCTAGCTTTGGCAACGTCGACGACTGGCCGCCACCGTCTCCTGCAAGAACTCCGGCGACCTCCCTCCGTAAGTAGCCACCTCCCCTTGCCCTCTGACTGATACGCCTAGAATCCCCATCGTCTTGCGCATCTGACAGTACCCCTGTTTTGGCTTAGCACGACGAGGAACCTCGCCAACGTCGACAACTGACCGTGGCTGACGCATTCGCGAACTCCGGCGAGAAATTTCCGACGAACCCGTACGCCCCTTCCCAAGCCATTGCCACCTTGAGCATCAGCAGCCTTCTGCGGTTCTGGTAAGCATCTCCTCCCTTCCCCGGGCGACCTAGAACGCCGGCACCGCCACTGACTGACGCGCCGCCGCCTGTCACCGCCGGCAGCGCCGCTCGTTTTTGGTTAGGAGAATTTTAGCCGTTAGATCTGAATCCTACGCGTAGAAACACTTCACTTAACGAAGGGGTATGGACGGATCTGAGCCGCGCAGCGTTAGTTAGATCCAACGGCACAGAAGGGTGATCCGGTGCGAACCGGTACGCGCCAGTAATAACGCGACGCGTGGCAAGGTTAAATTAAAAACAGAATTTAAAACCTGATTTAGATTCAAACTTCAAATGCTTATAACTTTTGAATTCCAAGTTGGATTTTTGCAAACTTTATACCGTTGGATTCAGTGAAACAAGGCCTTTCTGAATATCCCATTTGTTTAGTATATAGTAACAGCTAAAATGATTTTATTTGTGGAACAAGTTTAGGGCTACTTTTGATATAGTTTATTTATGTATATTATTTTGGGGCCAAATAAAGTTTAGTGAGCAAACTTGGATCATATTAAGTTTCTGTAGTCATGAACATACTTGGTAGAAATTTCAAAATTCCACACTTGGTAGATTCTTGCATGCATGCATTCATGTTATTTTTGGTTGTATTTAATTGTGTGTAATTGTATGTTTTGATTTCTTGTGTAGATTTTGCTAGTGATTGTGATTGTGAAGAGTGCTACTCTCCACACTACCAAGGCAAGTGATATTTTCATCAACATTTTTGTCCTATGTTTTGTACTAGCATTAGTTATTTTGCTAGAATTTATTGCATGATATTTTGCCAAGTGCTAAGATGGGAAATCCCAAGTAGAATAGAATAGTAGAAATACTAAGAAATTATCCTATGGTAGGTTGCCATATTCTGCTTAGTCTAGCTACTTAGCAAACAAGGGTGGTGAACATCTATATAGTTTGTGATAAAATATTCTAAGTCAAGAGACTTATGTTTTTCTTAATAAAACAACTAAGTCAAATGAACCTCCTGGGTGGAATGGAATGTTTGGGTTATGTTGAGTGGTTACACAAGGCCATGGACTTGGGTTGTGTATCTCACTTGTGGTATGCCACCCAGGCACAAAGGGATTTGGAGGCCAAGTGTTGAGAAAGCTTACAGTGCAACCACTTGGCAATATGGGCTCTGCCATGATCGTATAGGTTGCTAGAACTTAGTCATTTTGGACAGATGGTGGTAGTTGGGTTGATAGGTTGGAGCGCGTCCATTTTGACTAAGGAAAAGCTTCTGAAAGGTCCTGTCTTGGGAAACCAAGTCTGGTGGGGAAAGTGCACAACCTCTGCAGATGGAAAACCTAAGTACTTAGCCTTGTCAAGGAAATGGACACTTTTGAGCATCAAGACATGGAAGCTACAAGAATCTCATCACTCCAACTTCTACAATAAAAATTTGTGGGTGAACAAGGGTGAAGGACCTCAATGTCTATTGGTGGTTCCTTGGGAATGTTTTTGACAAAGAAGAAACTTAGAGTTATCAACTAATAGGAAAAACCTATTTTCAAGCAAAGCAAGCCAAACTACACTTAGCCAAAATGTATATAATAATATAGTCCACTTAAAATATACTAAGGTATCACTTGCCAATACTATTCCAAAGTATTGACCCTCTGTGGCTGTAACTTGTGATGTTGCAGGTTACTCCGATGATGAATAGGAGTCATGAGTCTACACTCAACATGCTTGCCTGTGGCACATGAAGATGAAGACTTATGTTTATTTACTTATTCCACAAACTATTGGATTAGGCCATTGGCCCTGAGTTGTAAAAGACTATGTTTATCTCTGGAATGAATGTAATAAACGACCTTTGTATCTGTGTACTTCATCTTAAATTGTGGATGCTAGCATTGATCCAGGGACTAGCATTGCAATCACAGGGATCCTTTCCTTTATAAAGGAGGGGTCTAACAGATGGTATCAGAGCACTGTGTTGCCTGTAGGATTATGACCCTAGGATTGGAAAACCACTAAGGAAAAAGTTTTTCAACTACTTCTACACTTGTCTATTCTTATCGTAAAGCTTTTCTAATCTCTTTCAACTTCCTTTGTAGATGAACTCCATCAACGAAGCCGTGAAGAAGGGACCACTCATGACCATGACCTTGGAGTGTGAGACTGAGTTTCCCAACATTCTCAAGGACCTCATGGAGGCAATGGATGCACATGGTGAAGCCGTGTACAAGGGCTTTCCGGTGATGGATGAAGGAGTGGAGTATTGGTGGGTGCAACTTCACTTGTACAAAAACAAGGAAGACAACCACAAAGAAAGGGGATTCTGCATGTACACCAACACAACAATGCACACCACATTCTTTGAGTCAGCCAGGGATGCATCTTGGAGGACTATCAAGGAACTAAGTGCTAGAGTCAAGTGCAGAATGCTCAACCTCCAAAAGGACTTAGAGAAAGAGAAGGAGCTTACTCAAGAGTTGGAAGACAACAACCAAGAAATAAGGGGAGATGTTATAGACTTAGTGATTGAGTCAAGAGAGCAAGATTGGTGGATTGCCTCTAGGAACATTGTGTTTAATAATAGATCCCGTGAGATTGGACTATAAGAAACATCGTTAGTTGGACCACCACCTATCACCTTATTTCCAAAATATATTCTAATTAAGTTTGGACCTTTGATTAATGTAATAGACTTATGTATGCATGATTTGTGTGATGATTGTATTCCATGGATATGTATGAATGTTTGTCTCGATTTACCTTGATTTGTGTTGTTCTAACTTTTTCATTCTTATAAATAGATGCCTATTGCCATCAGCACTATTGAGGAGTTTCGGGTTACTCGTTTTGGTTCCCGTATCATTGAGCTTACCACTCTGCTTGATCTCCCTCTTCCTACCATTACGGTGTACCCACTCACCAAGTTCGAGAGGAAGGACCTCTGGGGTTTCAAAGTGAATCAGCCCGGACGCCAGACTGAGCCTACTACTGAGGCCATCGTCTTCAAGATGATGCACGATGACAGGGAGAGAGGCATGGAGGTAGTCATGCAGGATCTGATAGGACGACTGTTAGGCCGTCATTCCCGTCAGGTTAGAGGCACTCACTTCCACGTCTTTGGAAGACGTGATGTTGACGGAGAGTCCATCGACTTTGAGGACGACTCGAGGAGCACTGCGGAGCCGATACGTCTTTATCTTCAGGACTTAGAGACTCTTCTCAGGCACGTAGATACGGACAGGACGAACGTCATGCTAGGAAATGACGAGCTTCAGGTGCAGCTTCGCGAGAAGGACAAGCTTTTTGCGCAGCAGGATGAGATGATCAAGGAAATGGAGACAAAGTTCGAGGCCCAGGACCGCAAGTTCAAGAGTCAAGAGAAACGCGTCCAGGATAGGAACAAGAAGATCCGGGACATGACCGAGGAACTGAAGTCCAAGGACTTTGAGCTTGAGCAGCAGCAGATGGTTATTGAGAGGCTTCGCTCCCAGAAGAGGGCTCTCAAGGCCAAGGTCGATTCCTTGACCACTACGATTGAGGAGAACAAGACCGCGATGGAGAACGCAGGTCTTACCTTTGTCGAGGAGGAGATTGACGCTGACGAGTAGACTTTACTACTCGTTTACCTTTATTATTCATACTTATTATTGTGAACTTGTTATTGGACCATCCGACATGTGTATGGCTTGCCACTTGTGTGTTTTACTTCATGAGATTATTATGTGGATGTTGAACTTTTATTCTTATGATGTTGTTATGTGTTTGCTTATGATGTATTGTGCATGAATCATCTAAGGGTATCTCATTCTTATCTATTTGAACAAACCACAGATGCCTCCCCGTCGCGCAAACCCCAACCCCAACAACATCACCCCGGAAATGCAACAAATGATGAATGCGCAAACACAGCTTATGCAAATGATGACGACATTCATCCAAAACCAGAATAACAACAACAACAACAACAACAACAACAACAACAACAACCCCAACAACAATAACAACAACAACAACAACCCTCCGGGTTTCGATATGCTCACTAGATTTCTGCGTTTGAGGCCAGCAAAGTTTGCGGGAACAACTGATCCCATGGTGGCCAATGACTGGCTACGTTCCGTGAACAAGGACTTAGTGACCGTGGGCTGCACGGATGCTGAAAAAGTCAGGTTCGCAGCACATTTGTTGGAAGGACCAGCTGCCACATGGTGGGACAACTTCCAAATCACCACTCCTATTGATGAGGTGACTTGGGCTATCTTTGAAGATGGCTTTCGCACCGCTCATATCTCATCAGGAATGATGAGTCTGAAAAAGAAGGAGTTTCACAACCTGAAACAGCGCCACCGCAGCGTGGCAGAATACATAGAAGAGTTCAACAATCTGGCGCGTTATGCACCGGATGAGGTTGACACAGATGCCAAAAGAAAGGAAAAATTTCTGGAAGGCTTAAGTGATGAACTGAATCTACAGTTGGCTGTAGCATATGTTCCAACCTATCAGTCATTGTGTGACAAGGCTGCTATCTTGGAGAGTAAAATAAAGCAAGTCGAGAGTAGAAAGAGGAAACACTCCGACAAGCACAGCTCGGGATCGTCTCACAAACGATCTCACTATGATGACAGTGGCAGCTCAAGATCCCATAAAAATGGGAAATTCAGCAAGCACAACCACAACCGTCATGACAACAAACATCACCGCAGTCATGACAAGGACAAGTACAAGAACCACAAGGGTGGACATAAGAGCCACTATGGTGGAAATGGTAGTGGTAGTGGAGGCCAACCTCCTAAAAAGGACATCAGTCAGGTTGAGTGCTTCAAATGCAAAAAGCTGGGGCATTATGCAAATGAGTGCCCTGAAAAGAAAGTTGAAGGACCTAACAAGCCAAATCCTTTCCAGAAAGGACAGGTTAACCACATAAATGTGGAGGAGGTCTATGAGGAGCCTGATGCCGTGGCTGGTAAGTTCAGACTCAATTCAATTTCAGCATTTGTACTCTTTGATACCGGTGCATCTCATTCATTCATATCCAAGGCATTTGTTGATAGAAATGGGTTTGCATCAGAAAACATTGGGTGTCCAATAAAAGTTAGTTCTCCGGGGGGAGACATGATAGTAAGCCTTGGATGCCGGGATCTCACCATAGAGTTTGGTAAACATAAATTTCCAGTAAGCCTGATAATCCTAGATTCCCAAGGACTAGACGTAATTTTGGGAATGGACTGGATGGCTAAGTATGAAGGAGTATTAGATTGTGCCAATCGTACCGTTACACTCACAACCCCCGAAGGAAAAAGAATAAAATTTAAGTCAAACTTTGAATCCAAAGGAAGTAAGCTGAATTCTCTTAAGGGGGTTAGCATGGACAGTGTACCAATAGTATGTGAGTATCAGGATGTGTTTCCGGAAGAGTTACCAGGAATGCCTCCAGATAGAGATGTGGAGTTTCTGATAGATTTGGTGCCAGGATCAGGACCAATAGCTAAGAGACCATACAAAATGTCAGTTGATGAATTGAAAGAGCTCAAGAAACAGCTAGGAGAACAATTACAGAAAGGGTTTATTCAACCAAGTTCTTCATCTTGGGGATCCCCAGTATTGTTCGTGGAGAAGAAGGATATAACACAAAGGTTATGTATTGACTACCGTTCACTCAACGAGGTTACTATCAAGAACAAATATCCTTTGCCAAGAATTAATGACTTATTTGATCAGCTAGAAGGAGCATGTGTATTCTCGAAGATTGATCTCCGGTCAGGTTATTTTCAACTCAAGATACGAGAGCAAGACATACCAAAAACAGCATTCACCACAAGGTATGGATTATATGAGTATACCGTGATGCCTTTCGGTTTAACCAACGCTCCAGCATACTTCATAAATATGATGAACAAGGTGTTCATGGAATTCCTTGACAAGTTCGTTGTCGTTTTCATCGATGACATCTTGGTCTACTCCAAGAGCAAGGAAGAACATGAAAGACACTTGCGCTTGATACTTGAGAAACTAAGGGAACATAAACTTTATGCCAAATTCAGCAAGTGTGAGTTCTGGTTAGAGAAAGTTGGTTTTCTTGGTCATGTGATGACAAAAGATGGTGTGGCAGTTGATCCTGCTAAGGTTTCAGCTGTGACTGAATGGGAGTCACCCAAGAATGTGAAAGAAGTTCGTAGTTTTCTCGGCTTAGCAGGTTATTACAGAAGATTCATTGAAAATTTCTCGAAGGTTGCTAAGCCAATGACAGAATTGCTAAAGAAGGATAAGAAGCTTGCTTGGACTGAAAGTTGTGAAATCAGTTTCCAAGAATTAAAGAAGAGACTTGTAACAGCACCAGTACTTTGTCTGCCAGATTTGGAAAAGGATTTCCAAGTGTATTGTGATGCTTCTCATCAAGGTTTGGGTGCCGTACTTATGCAAGATGGTAAAGTCGTAGCCTATGCTTCGAGACAACTCAAAACTCATGAAGTAAACTATCCTACTCATGATTTGGAGTTAGCCTCTGTCGTCCATGCACTCAAAACATGGAGACATTACCTTTTGGGAAAGCGTTGTGAAGTGTTCACCGATCATAAAAGCTTGAAGTATATCTTCACCCAGAAGGAAATCAACATGAGACAAAGAAGATGGCTAGAACTTATCAAGGATTACGACTTAAGTTTGCAATACCATCCCGGTAAAGCAAATGTAGTAGCCGATGCTCTAAGTCGTAAGACATTTATGAATGGCCTTACAAAAGGGAATTGCCAGATGACTTGTGTAAGCAATTCAAAGAACTCAGATTGGAGATTGTACCAGAAGGATATCTCATGTCCTTAGATGTTCAACCCACTCTACTAGACAAAATCCGAGAAGCCCAGAAGACTGATGAGGAAATTGGAAAGATAAAGAAAACATTAGTCTAGGGAAGGCTAAGAGTTTCCGTGTTGACGAACAGGGTACTTTATGGCACGGGAAACGTATATGTGTTCCACGAGACCCAGAGTTGCGGAAATTGATCTTACAAGAAGGACACAACTCTCCGTATTCTATTCACCCGGGAAATACTAAGATGTACATGGACATGAAGGAAAGGTTTTGGTGGAACAATCTCAAAAGGGACATCGCGGAACATATCGCTTTGTGTGATGTGTGTAGCAGAGTCAAAGCGGAACACCAGAAACCAGCAGGTTTGCTTCAACCACTGCCTATTCCTGAATGGAAGTGGGAAAATATTGGTATGGATTTCATCACAGGATTACCAAGGACAGGTCAGGGTATGATTCCATATGGGTAGTGGTGGATCGCCTAACTAAGGTGGCTCATTTCATACCTGTGAAGACCACCTATACAAGTGCCAAGTTAGCAAAAATTTACATGAGCAGAATTGTATGCCTTCACGGTGTGCCTAAGAGTATTGTATCAGATAGAGGAACCCAGTTCACATCTCACTTCTGGAGACAGCTTCATGAATCTTTAGGAACAAGATTGGAATTCAGCACCACTTTTCATCCACAAACAGATGGACAAACAGAAAGAACCAACCAAATTCTTGAAGACATGCTAAGAGCCTGTGCTCTAGACTATGGAGCAAGTTGGGATGAAAGTTTACCGTATGCAGAGTTCTCTTACAATAACAGTCACCAATCTAGTATTGGAATGGCACCGTTTGAGTTACTTTACGGAAGAAGTGTACCACCCCATTGTTATGGAATGGCGTGGGAGAAAGGAGATTATTTGGACCGGATCTTATCAAAGACGCCGAGGAGAAAGTCAAATTGGTTAAGGACAGGTTGAAGGTAGCACAGTCCCGACAGAAAAGCTACGCGGATTCTAAGCGTAGAGAAGTCACCTACGAAGTTGGGGATAGAGCCTACCTCAGGGTATCACCACTCCGTGGAGTGAAAAGATTTGGAGTCAAAGGAAAGTTGGCACCAAGATATGTTGGGCCCTTCAGGATTCTAAGTCGCAAAGGAGAAGTTGCATATGAAGTTGAATTGCCAGAATCTCTGTCAGCAGTCCATAACGTATTTCATGTGAGTCAGCTTAAGAAATGTCACCCAGAAATGGAAGAATCTTCTTTGAAGGATACCATACCTTTGGAAGAAGTTCAGCTAGAAAGTGATCTCACTTATGAGGAAAAGCCTGTCAAGATACTAGAGACCGCAGAAAGAGTTACAAGGACCAAGACTATCAAGTTTTGTAAGGTGCAATGGAACCATCACACCGAAGAAGAAGCAACATGGGAAAGAGAAGATGATCTTCGGAAAGACCACCCTCACCTATTTGCTAGCCAACCCGAATCTCGAGGGCGAGATTCATCATAAGGGGGTTAGATTTGTAACATCCCAAAAATCATAATTTCAAAACTCATTCATATCACTTTGCATCATTCATTCATTTATGGTTTTCTCAAAAATCACGTAGTGATAGAATATGAGCTATGATTTCATGTGGTCAAATTGTCCCAAATAAACATCACCCTTTGAAATTTGAATGTTTAAATACTTGATTGCTTGCCTCCATTGATGGAAAGTTTAGGTGAAATTTTTAAACCCCCAAGATTTCAAATTTAGAAGTAGTTTTCAAAATCCCTTTCAATTACTTGCAAACAGGAACAAATCCCTAATTATTTTAGAAACCAAGCTGGACCAAGCCTTGCAAAGTAACCACTTAGTTTTATGACTATTTTTGAATCCACAAAAACCCTACAAAAGTCCCAAGGCAATTTGATTTCAAAAGGATTTGAATTCATATCAAAATTCATACCAGAAAATGAATTTAGAAAAAGAAAAGAACACTTCAAAAGAAAAAGGCCACGCGGCCACAATTTGGCCCAGCGGTAGAACGAGCCCAGTAAGCCCACCCGGGGATCTCCTTTTCTTCTCTCACGCGCGAGCACACGCAAACCGACGCTGACAAGCAGACCCCACCCAAACTCAGCGCACCTCGCTGACTAGCGGGCCATCTCCACGCCAGCGTCGTCTCCACCCGCACGACCTGTTCGTCCCCAATCAACGCTGCCGTTTCCTGAGTGATAATCACGACGTCAATTCGAATCAATGGCCGAGTAATTCTCGCGCTCAGCCAGGCTATATAAACCCCCTCTGTCCCCTCTCTCTTTTCCCCCAAAACCCGAGCACAGAACGCCCCCAGGCTGCGCGCATTTCTCTCTGCAACCCCGCCGTCTCCGACGACTGCGCCGGCAAATTCCGGTGAGTCTCGAGTTTCCCCCAGTCTCGCGTTCACGCTATCTTGTTCAGTGAACCTCTGTGCATCTTCTGACACTCTCCGTTTGCCTTCGCATGACCCTAGCTTTGGCAACGTCGACGACTGGCCGCCACCGTCTCCTGCAAGAACTCCAGCGACCTCCCTCCGTAAGTAGCCACCGCCCCTTGCCCTCTGACTGATACGCCTAGAATCCCCATCGTCTTGCGCATCTGACAGTACCCCTGTTTTGGCTTAGCACGACGAGGAACCTCGCCAACGTCGACAACTGACCGTGGCTGACGCATTCGCGAACTCCGGCGAGAAATCTCCGACGAACCCGTACGCCCCTTCCCAAGCCATTGCCACCTTGAGCATCAGCAGCCTTCTGCGGTTCTGGTAAGCATCTCCTCCCTTCCCCGGGCGACCTAGAACGCCGGCACCGCCACTGACTGACGCGCCGCCGCCTGTCACCGCCGGCAGCGCCGCTCATTTTTGGTTAGGAGAATTTTAGCCGTTAGATCTGAATCCTACGCGTAGAAACACTTCACTTAACGAAGGGGTATGGACGGATCTGAGCCGCGCAGCGTTAGTTAGATCCAACGGCACAGAAGGGTGATCCGGTGCGAACCGGTACGCGCCAGTAATAACGCGACGCGTGGCAAGGTTAAATTAAAAACAGAATTTAAAACCTGATTTAGATTCAAACTTCAAATGCTTATAACTTTTGAATTCCACGTTGGATTTTTGCAAACTTTATACCGTTGGATTCAGTGAAACAAGGCCTTTCTGAATATCCCATTTGTTTAGTATGTAGTAACAGCTAAAATGATTTTATTTGTGGAACAAGTTTAGGGCTACTTTTGATATAGTTTATTTATGTATATTATTTTGGGGCCAAATAAAGTTTAGTGAGCAAACTTGGATCATATTAAGTTTCTGTAGTCATGAACATACTTGTAGAAATTTCAAAATTCCACACTTGGTAGATTCTTGCATGCATGCATTCATGTTATTTTTGGTTGTATTTAATTGTGTGTAATTGTATGTTTTGATTTCTTGTGTAGATTTTGCTAGTGATTGTGATTGTGAAGAGTGCTACTCTCCACACTACCAAGGCAAGTGATATTTTCATCAACATTTTTGTCCTATGTTTTGTACTAGCATTAGTTATTTTGCTAGAATTTATTGCATGATATTTTGCCAAGTGCTAAGATGGGAAATCCCAAGTAGAATAGAATAGTAGAAATACTAAGGAAATTATCCTATGGTAGGTTGCCATATTCTGTTTAGTCTAGCTACTTAGCAAACAAGGGTGGTGAACATCTATATAGTTTGTGATAAAATATTCTAAGTCAAGAGACTTATGTTTTTCTTAATAAAACAATTAAGTCAAATGAACCTCCTGGGTGGAATGGAATGTTTGGGTTATGTTGAGTGGTTACACAAGGCCATGGACTTGGGTTGTGTATCTCACTTGTGGTATGCCACCCAGGCACAAAGGTATTTGGAGGCCAAGTGTTGAGAAAGCTTACAGTGCAACCACTTGGCAATATGGGCTCTGCCATGATCGTATAGGTTGCTAGAACTTAGTCATTTTGGACAGATGGTGGTAGTTGGGTTGATAGGTTGGAGCGCGTCCATTTTGACTAAGGAAAAGCTTCTGAAAGGTCCTGTCTTGGGAAACCAAGTCTGGTGGGGAAAGTGCACAACCTCTGCAGATGGAAAACCTAAGTACTTAGCCTTCTCAAGGAAATGGACACTTTTGAGCATCAAGACATGGAAGCTACAAGAATCTCATCACTCCAACTTCTACAATAAAAATTTGTGGGTGAACAAGGGTGAAGGACCTCAATGTCTATTGGTGGTTCCTTGGGAATGTTTTTGACAAAGAAGAAACTTAGAGTTATCAACTAATAGGAAAAACCTATTTTCAAGCAAAGCAAGCCAAACTACACTTAGCCAAAATGCATATAATAATATAGTCCACTTAAAATATACTAAGGTATCACTTGCCAATACTATTCCAAAGTATTGACCCTCTGTGGCTGTAACTTGTGATGTTGCAGGTTACTCCGATGATGAATAGGAGTCATGAGTCTACACTCAACATGCTTGCCTGTGGCACATGAAGATGAAGACTTATGTTTATTTACTTATTCCACAAACTATTGGATTAGGCCATTGGCCCTGAGTTGTAAAAGACTATGTTTATCTCTGGAATGAATGTAATAAACGACCTTTGTATCTGTGTACTTCATCTTAAACTGTGGATGCTAGCATTGATCCAGGGACTAGCATTGCAATCACAGGGATCCTTTCCTTTATAAAGGAGGGGTCTAACATGCCCCCTCCCGGAAGGTGGGGCCACGTTGGTCCCCTTCCGGAAGGTTCTAGAAGCTTCCGGTACAATACCGATTAACCCAGAACAATTCCGAACTCCAAAAACTGCATTGCCTTATATGAATCTTATTATCCGGACCATTCCGGAACCTCTCGTGATATCCCGGATCCCATCCGAGACTTCGAACAAAAATTCATAAACCAATTATCCAATCTATCCTAGCGTCGAGATACGTTAAGTGTGTGACCCTGCAGGTTCGAGAATATGCAGACATGATCTTCTATCAATAATCAACAGCGGGGTCTTGGCACCCATATTGACTCCCACACATTCATCGATGATCATATCGGATGAACCACGATGCCAGGATTCAATCAATCCCATATATATATTCTCTTCGTCTCGCGATATTTTACTTGCCCGAGATTCGATCGTCGGTACCGTCATACCTAGTTCAATCTCGTTCACAGCAAGTACTTTACTCGTTCCGTAATCCGATATCACTTTGTGATTAACTCCTTAACCACATGCTTGCAAGCGTTGTTGATATCGATTACCGAGTGGGCCCGAAGTATATCTCTCCGATTTGGGAGGGACAAATTCCATCTCGATACATACAACCCAACAGATACTTTCCGATCACCTGAGAGACACCTTTATGATCACCCTCTCATAGGATGACGTTTGATGACCTCAAAGCTTTCTTCCGATACCAGGGAGTTGTATTATCTCATGGTCTAAGGAATACAATATTTGACATAAGAAAAGCTTCGCAAAGACGAACACGATGACACGATCTAATTGCTTTGCTTAGTTTGGGTCTATCCATCATATCATTCTCCCATGATATGATCTCATTATCAATTGACAACTCATGTCTATGGTTAGGAAACCTTAACCATCATTGATCAATGAGCTAATCCATAGAGGCGTACTAGGGACACAGTGTTGTTCACAAACCACACAAGTATTAAAGTTTCCGCTTAAGACAATTCTAGCATGGAATATAAACTTTATCATGAACAAGAATTATAATAATAACATCTTTATTATTGCCTCTAGGGCATAATTCCAACACCCATAGGCCCAGCCGGCCAAAACCCTAGGGGACCTTCTAGAAGGGGGGAGACTTGCCCCCCACTCTACCCTTGGGGCCGCCGCCCTAGGGCTTGGAGGAGGGGGAAAGGTGGCCGGCCAGCCCACTATATAAGGTGGGTAGGGGGCGCACCCTGCCCTCACCCCAAACCCTAGTCGCCAGCTGCTGCCCTACCTCTCTCTCTCTCTCTCCTGACTGTGCGTAGGCGAAGCCCTGCCGCAGAAACTCTCCACCTTTGCACCACGCCGTCGTGCTGTAGATCCAATCTATCTCTCCACCCCACTTGCTGGACCGAGGAAGGAGGAGACGTCACGGTTCCGTACGTGTGCATCTCTCGAAGGCGTCGCCACTTGCGGCGTTGGATCGGATTGGATCGCGAGGAGGAGAAGGCTAGTTCGACTACATCACCCACGTTCTGTTGAACGTTTCTGCTGTGCGATTTCTTCAAGGGTATGAAGATCTCATCTATCCCTCTCGTTGATTGCATCTCCTAGATTAGATCTTGGCTTTCCCGTTCGCATCTGTATAATTTTTTTGATTTACTATGCCGCGAAACCCTTCAGTGACGAGGTTCGATCTCGGCAATGCCCATTGTTATGGACTTGGGTTTTGGAGAAGATGGGGATGCTGGAAGTCGTGGAACGGTTAACAGGCAGGCAACACGGGGACACGAGGTTTACCCAGGTTCAGGCCCCCGAAGGAAAAACCCTACTCCTGCTTGTCTGTTCATGATTGCGGTGGAACCGAAGGTTACAGGGGTGTGCAGATGCAATCTGGCATGAGGTGCGTATGAGGTGAGGTGAAAGATCCTTCTCACCGTACCCTCCTGGCCTTTATATAGATAGGCCAGGTCTCGGTACAGGTCGACTCGGTTACAAATTAGGGTTGATACCCTTTGAAATTCTATCTAATCTAGACTTTTCCTCCAAGGAGTCGAAAACATCATGGGGTTGGGCCACCTGAAGTCTTCATGGGTTGCGTGTCCTGACGTGGCCCTTCCTTGGTCTAGACCACATATACTAATGTTGTGCACCCGTAGGGTATATCCATTCCAGTATCCCCCGAGCGTTCAGTCGAATCGTAGATTCAGCTGGAGACTCTTCAATCTTTCGGGTGCAATTGAGCCTGCCTGACAAGGAGAAATGCTTAGTTCATAGGGATTGCTGATGCGTGTGCCTGTCTCACCCGACGGATCAGGTCCAGTTAACTGTCATAGGACAAAACAACATGAACTTCATCAAACTCGAGTCCCCGGACTCGAATTCATAACGATTGCTGGTGTGATTCAACTTAGGCCATTGTGGTCTTACAGGAGTCGAATCCCAGTGATTCTCAAGTGATGTACCCAACGCGTCCGTCGGGATTTTCATCGTGCCTATTGACACAGGTGTTTACTGGCTTAGCGCAGTTAGGTGCGTTACCAGGCCATCAGAGCACAATATCCAAAATTTTATCATCGCAGTGGTGTTTTGGGTGGCGAAGGAGAATGCTTCTCATTTAGCGTTGGTTTGGGAAAAGTTGCCAAAAATATTTTGTCGTATTTGATCCAAAGGATCACAGTCGAAGTTTCATAGGGTGCGCGGCCAGCGCTCCCTATGGGAGTAGCCCCCCGAGTGTCGGTTCGAGTCGTAGACTCGAGCAGAGACTTTTGTTCAGTCGCTTGCAGTGTAAGTCCAAAGGACACAATTTTTTAGGATGCTCAACCATCGCTCCCTATGGGAGTAGCCCCCGAGTCCGTAGTGGAGTCGTAGACTCGACGTAGGACTCGAATATAATTTTGAGGTGAAGTTACCTTAGTAATTTCTCAGGTGCGCGGCTAGTGCTCCTGATAGGAGTAGCCCCCGTATAGTTTCTCAAATCGTAGATTCGGGTAAGTACTTGTATGATCAGCCGAAATCTTCGAGCCGTTACTGGCTTTGCCTTGATGACGTCAGTGCTGACGATTGGTGATCTCAACCGTCTGCTGCAGCAGAGATGATGCAACGAGACGATCGTGGGTCCCACCGCCTAACTTTACGTTGACTAGTCACGCGTAGATGTGGCGAAAATTATGGCGTCTGCTGGCGACGGTTCGGTGTAGTGTTGACACATGTATGGTGAGATTTGAGTGGCATGCTAGGGATTCTCAATCGATGGATCATGTGCATCGTCTTCATCCTTTTATACCGTAGGGAAACAGTGATTTATTTTTACCCTTCACCTTTTGCTCATCTCCATTGTCTCCATTTTCACGAGCTTTTCTGCCCGCTGTTGCGCACTGTACATTCTCCACACATTTCCGTCCTCGTTCTTGCGCTGTCATCGCCACACTCGCCGCTGGAATATGGGAAAGTCGAAGAAGACAACTGCTAAAGCTGGGTCGAGCGATGCTGGCGTCGGTAAGAAGGTCGCCGCTACGGCCTGTGCCACTGACGGCGGATGGAAGCGCACGGATATGCGTGAGGCGGATCTGCGCAAGCTACGCAATGCTGGGTTGATCTCCAAGGATAAGGAGGACACCATCCTCCCAAGCCAAGAGGTAATTCCTCACCCACCCGAAGGGTTTCGGGTGATGTTTTATGCCTTCATTATCCGAGGCCTTTCTTTGCCCGTCCACGAATTTCTTCATGGACTCCTTTTTTTCTACGGGATTCAAATGCATCATCTCTCTCCCAATTCTCTTCTATACATCGCTTTTTTCATCACTCTTTCGAGTGCTGGCTCGACATCGAACCACACTTTGGCCTCTTTCGGGAACTCTATTCGACGGTGTTTATCCGCTTGGCGTCTGCATCATTTCCATTCATTCTTCTGTCCAATTCTTCTCCTTTTCTATGCACGAGTCCGTCCAATACTGGCAGAAAAAGTGGTTCTATATCCACGACGCCAAGTTGGACGGGCAGCACTTTGGTCTCGCCCCTTTCGACTCAACCCAAAAGATTATCCAGAAGAGGTCATGGAAGAACCATGTCTTAGAGGGTGAATTGGCGGAAGTGGAGAAGATCTACCAGCGCGTGGAGTGTGGCATCCCGCAAAAACCACTACTAGAAAATCGCGTTGTTTTTGTGCATTGCATCATCATGATCGCATGCTCATGTCATCATGCCACATTGCATTTGAGCATCGTCATCATCATGCATATTATTTTACTTGAAACTATGTTGCGAAAGTCTATTGTTTTCTGAAACTAGCCCTTCCTCTATTTCAAATTAAACCCCCGGATGTTTCCGGATATTTTGTTTGTCTGAAACTAATTACAGAAGTTATTTTAAATTAAATAAAAACTTAAATTATTTTTAGGGGGGAAGTCGAACGGGCCGATTCGACCCAGACGACCACCCCTGGAATAAAATCGGTCCAACCTAGACCTTTTTCTACCAATCCTATTCTACCCACCCCTCCAGCCACCTCACCCCCACCAATCTCTGGCTGCCACCTCACCCTCTCCCTTCCCCTATCCTATCAAACCCTGCCACCTCACCAATCCTCTCTCACTCCCTCTCTCACCCCCAACCTCCCCAACCACACCCTCACACACACACACGCTCCGCCACACCTGCCCCTAGGGCCCACCGCCACAGCCCCACCTGGTCCAACCACCCGCCTGCCCCTGTCTCCTGGGCCCACCCGCGGGCCCCACCACCTGCCTACCCTGCTAGACCCACCCCCTCACCTCTCAACCTCCCTGGCCCCGCAACCACCTTCCCCCGCATCGACCGCTCACCCACCCCTGGCCCCGCGTCCTCGACCCCTCTCGTCCCCAACCTTCCTCTTCCCGCTTCCTCCCCTCCGGCGCTCTGCCCGCTCGCCCCCAGGCCGACCTCGCCTCCACCGCCGCCGCGGCCTCCACCTCGCCGCGCCGCCACCGCCAAGGCCCGCCTCCTCTGCTCCTTCTCCCCGACCACTCCTCCCCCTCGCTCGCACCGCCCTGCCCATGTCCTCTCTGAGCCGCGTCACCGCCACCTTCTCCGGCCACCGCCTCCCCTCTCGCCGCCGTTCTCCCTCCTCGGCAGCCGCCGCTCGCCCCGAGCGCCGCCGCGCCCGACCCTCCGCCACACCGTGCCCCCGCTCTGCTCCGACCGCCTCCCCCCTCAGGCGCCCGCCTCCGGCCGGCCCCGCGGCGCCGCCTCCTCCGCGACGACCCCCCACCTCGCCGACGCCCCTCGCCTCCACCCCCGTCGCCCTTCGCCTCTGTCCCGCGAGCGCCGCCAGCGTCTCTCCCCGACCGCCGGCCCAGCCTCGCCATGGTGCCTCCGCCGCCACCTCTCCGGCTCGCCGCCGCCCGAGCCCGCGGCCTCCTCGCCTCCACCACCTCCAACCAGGCGAGCCCGCCCTGGGGCTCCTCTGCCTCCCCGCCGCCTCGCTTGCGTCCTCTGCATCGAGAAACCACCGCCGCCACCTGCACGAGCCGGCCGCCGGCCGCCTCGGATCCCCACCTCCTCAGCGCCGCCGCCGCCTGCTCCCTCGCCGGCTTCTCGTCCTACTCCCTGTGCAGCTGCCCGGCCCGCGACCTCGCTCTCTGCCACCGCCGGCTTCGGCTGCACCTCCCCGCTGCACCCTTGTCCTCAGGCAGCCGTCGCCGACCTGGCCCTGCTAGCGCCACCCTGGCCGCCGCCGTGAGTGGGCCTTCCGCCCTCTCGCTGCTCAACCGGGTCGTTGGCCCGCGTCGTCCTCTGTTCTCTGTCTGCTCCCGTCAGATGCATTTGTGCGTCTGTGCCACACCGACGTTTGTTTGTGCCCATAAGAGTTCACCACCGACAACCCAAGAACGAACCCCATATCGTCGCCGCGGATCGACAAGGAATTCTCCACGGACGCCAAGTCCTCCGATCCGGGGACCCTCTTCGCGAATGCCAAGACTGCCACAGGGAACACCAAGATCCCCGACCTGATGGAAGAATCCGAAGCCCGAACCCGTGGAAACCCGAAAAACCCCCAAGGTCTACGCCGCGGAACAACAAGGCCTTCGGGGTGGAACCGACAAGATCTACCGCCTAGCGCCAAGCTCTTCTCCATGGGACGCCAAGACGCCCGTCGAACCCCGAAGACCGAACCCCGTGGACCGACATGATCTTCTTCACGGATACGACCAGCACTCCCTCGAGGACGCCGAGTACTTCACCCAGGGCACCGAGACCCTGGACGACAAGTTCTCCTTCCCGGAAGCATTGACGCTCGTGCAACAAGATCTACTTCCCAGATCCGAAGACCCTAAAACCCGGAGTCCGAGAACGATCCCGTCGAACCCTGAGACCGAACCCCGAACCCCCGGAACCCCAAGATCTGCCGAACCCATGTGTGAACCTTTTTCCCGAGCCCTATTTTATAAATGCTATATATAAAACTTGTTGCATATCAAATTGTCATACTTGCATGCATATTTGTCTGTGGTTTGGGGGCCTTATGCCTATTAACCTAATTAAATATGGGGCCCATATGCGGACAAATCCAGTCGTATATTGGTCCCATTTAACTTTGTGTAGCGAACCGGTGCTATCTTTTGCCATGTTAAGACAACATTTAAATTGCGGGGGTTCTAAATAACTTGAACCATATATTTAATTGTCGGGACCCCGGTTCCGCTTAATATGGCCTAATTGCACCGCATATTTACCATGCCATACATCATACATGCATCATGCCTGATCTTTTGCCGTAGTATTAAATATTGCATCCGGTGTTTATTCTAGTGTTTTGGTTCTTCGCGGATAAGGTCGTTGAGTTGATGCGAGTGTCGACCCGATCTTCGGTTGAACCTTCGACAATGTTTTCAGGCGAGCATCTCCCCCTTTCTACCTATCTTACTTTTATAGTATTTATTCCCTCCTGTTGATCTATTGCTATCTGTGTTGCGATGCTCTAGTTATCGTACCCGTGATATCCCTTGCAGCCTTATAATGCCTTGGACACCTCCTATTACCTGTTGTTTGGTAGATAGTTGGACCTGCGCGTCGTAGTCGCTTGCTCAAGTGCTGTTGCGTGTCGTCAAGTACCACAGTTGTTGGAGTATTGCCGCATGTTCAATGTTGGAGATGATCGTGGCTTTAATTATTGTTCACTTTAATTACTGTTTAACAACTAAAATTGAAGTAAGTAAGAAGAGGCACAGGTGGGCAATAGATGTTTTTTGGTTGTTAACCGTCCACTTGTGTCCCGTAGGACCCCGAGTACTTGATACCTGTTCCTTGAATATTCGCGCTATCCACATCCGGGAGGATTATGGGACCCCCCTTAGCCAAAGCTTGATTCATTCTTATTTCCTGGGGCCACAAACTAGTTTGAGGTTTTATTTACTATCCTGTACTTATGCCATGCCTTACTGCTTTATTTACGATTGTGCGAGGAGCACACTGTACTGTTTAGGATCGTGGCACGATTCCGCGGTATCGACAAGCCCAGTCACACTTTCGGGTTCCCAGTCGTTTACAGCCGTCCCCACAACCTTGAGTCCGTCTCGGAGCCGGCCGGCTTCGTTGCGGGTCTACTTTAAGGGGTGGGCCCCTGAAATATTTCTGAATCCTGTGATTGCTTTGTCGTGAAGGCCTCGTTGGGTTTTGATTTGGTTTTTCCGAGGTTGATCGAGTGTGTGTTGCTATTTGTGCACCCCGGCCGGGTAAAACTTTCTGAAAGCCGTGTCCGCGGTTATGGACGACTTGGAGCACAGTATCTCGATCATAGACAACTATAACTAAAGCCGTGCTATAAATTTGACTTTATAATGACTAGTAATCAGCTTCACTATAATGGAATGACTAAATAAAACTGCCAACAATTGCTTGCTTGGGTTGTCGCTTGCGACCATTGTATCTGACTAGTAAGTATTGCAACTATAACCGAATGGCTAAATAAAAGTACCAACAACTGCTGGGTTTTGGGGTTATCTCATGCTAATTGTATCTGACTAGTAAGTGATGCAACTACAACGGAATGGTTAACTAAAACGGCCCACTGCTTATTTTATCAGGATGATTATCTACACCTGACTAGTAATTGCTGCAACAATAACTGAATAAATAAAATTGCCAACTGTGTGCGTTCCTCGGTTGACTTCCTCGTTTGGTCTCGAGGGGGAAAACCCCAGGATGGGTTTGTTTGATGGTAGTATCAAGGTGGTTCCGAGTAGGTATTTCCTACCCCTCTCTGATGGCCGATAGTTGTATCGAGTCTCTATAGGTTGTTTAGTGCATGCTGCCGCTGCCGCTCAGTCCACCATACCTATGTAGGCGAGGACCGCCGAATTCTAGCCTCGCCGTGTACTGGCCTCAGTACTGACGCTCCTCTTTTTCCTTTGCCCTTTGTCGGCACCCCTTTTGTTTAAGCAGGTTTTGGGATCGACGTCGTTAGCAGGGTTACCCTTCCGGCTTGGCCTGGGCAGGGTTATGGACGCCATTGGTTATTCTTCAGGGCTCTTAGCCCCATTTGCATCTTGTCCGTAGCTGGACGCTCTATCGTTTTCAAGGGGATTTGGATCTTCGTTCTGTATATCTGTATTCTTGACTCATGGAGTCGTGTTGTATATATATATCTGTTCTGTGGGTCCCATCGAGGACTGTTGTGTAATGTTATTACTTCGTTTTCCACCCGCACGCAAGTGCCTGGTGGGCACCTTTGAATCGTTTCTATGCGGGTTTGGCGGGAAGTGCTGAAACTTGCATAGGGCCGATTCTGAGGGTGTTACAGAGTGGTATCAGAGCTCAGCAGTTGCGATACCCCACAAGTCTAGCCTGTAGGATAACCTAGCTAACGGCCGAAGTAGAGTGTCAGAACTATTTTTGCAAAATCGGTTGGATAGTTCTGGTTAGGTCTGATTTTACTCCTTACCCCTCTACTATTCTCCTCTTATCTCTACATGTTTTGAATCCGCTCTCTTCTCTCTCTTCGAGTCCAAGATTCCTCGTGGTTGGGTTCCGTCGTACCTTCAGGGTTTCGCTTCCTCCTTTGATAACGGTGTTCTACCATCCGGTATTCATGCTGTCTGAGGAATCCGTCTACAGTGGTACCATTCTTTGTTCCTTGTTTGTGCCTTCCGGTGTTTTCCGACGCGACGACATCATCTACGCCAGATCCGATGCAGAGTCTGCATCACCCCTTTGTTTCCGAACCTCGCTTGACGAGATCTTCAGTCTGATTCCGAGAATGGCTGCACGCTTTTCTACTGATTGTGCGAAGTAATAGTTTGGGTGCGTGATGGATTGGCCCCCATGCCGACTACCCCTTCTATTCGCTTTTGTACATTGAAGTGGATGAGAATGCATCGGTTCTCTCTTTCTATCAGAGTTAGAGGTGGCTTTATTTGTGGATACCTCTACCCTCGCCCTTTTGTTTCCAGAGTGTTTCCCTCGACGATCACGGACAACGACCTCTTGTTAGTGGTGTCGCGAGGATCTACACGAAGCGAGAAGACGTAGATCGCCGACCTTCCTTCCGGTACCATGAGGCGGATCTCGAGGGCGAGATCCATTGTTAGTGGTGTCCAATTGTGGCATCCCGCAAAAACCACTACTAGAAAATCGCGTTGTTTTTGTGCATTGCATCATCATGACCGCATGCTCATGTCATCATGCCACATTGCATTTGAGCATCGTCATCATCATGCATATTATTTTACTTGAAACTATGTTGCGAAAGTCTATTGTTTTCTGAAACTAGCCCTCCCTCTATTTCAAATTAAACCCCCGGATGTTTCCGGATATTTTGTTTGTCTGAAACTAATTACAGAAGTTATTTTAAATTAAATAAAAACTTAAATTATTTTTAGGGGGGGCAGTCGAACGGGCCGATTCGACCCAGACGACCACCCCCAGAATAAAATCGGTCCAACCTAGACCTTTTTCTACCAATCCTATTCTGCCCACCCCTCCAGCCACCTCACCCCCACCAATCTCTGGCTGCCACCTCACCCTCTCCCTTCCCCTATCCTATCAAACCCTGCCACCTCACCAATCCTCTCTCACTCCCTCTCTCACCCCCAACCTCCCCAGCCACACCCTCACACACACACACCCTCCGCCACACCTGCCCCTAGGGCCCACCGCCACAGCCCCACCTGGTCCAACCACCCGACTGCCCCTGTCTCCTGGGCCCACCCGCGGGCCCCACCACCTGCCTACCCCGCCAGACCCACTCCCTCACCTCTCAACCTCCCTGGCCCCGCAACCACCTTCCCCCGCATCGGCCGCTCACCCACCCCTGGCCCCGCGTCCCCGACCCTGCTCGTCCCCAACCTTCCTCTTCCCTCTTCCTCCCCTCCGGCGCTCTGCCCGCTCGCCCCCAGGCCGACCTCGCCTCCACCGCCGCCGCGGCCTCCACCTCGCCGCGCCGCCACTGCCAAGGCCCGCCTCCTCTGCTCCTTCTCCCCGACCACGCCTCCCCCTCGCTCGCACCGCCCTGCCCATGTCCTCTCTGAGCCGCGTCACCGCCGCCTTCTCCGGCCACCGCCTCCCCTCTCGCCGCCGTTCTCCCTCCTCGGCAGTCGCCGCTCGCCCCGAGCGCCGCCGCGCCCGACCCTCCGCCACACCGTGCCCCCGCTCTGCTCCGACCGCCTCCCCCCTCAGGCGCCCGCCTCCGGCCGGCCCCGCGGCGCCGCCTCCTCCGCGATGACCCCCCACCTCGTCGACGCCCCTCGCCTCCACCCCCGTCGCCCTTCGCCTCTGTCCCGCGAGCTCCGCCAGCGTCTCTCCCCGGCCGCCGGCCCAGCCTCGCCATGGTGCCTCCGCCGCCACCTCTCCGGCTCGCCGCCGCCCGAGCCCGCGGCCTCCTCGCCTCCACCACCTCCAACCAGGCGAACCCGCCCTGGGGCTCCTCTGCCTCCCCGCCGCCTCGTTTGCGTCCTCTGCATCGAGCAACCACCGCCGCCACCTGCACGAGCCGGCCGCCGGCCGCCTCGGATCCCCACCTCCTCAGCGCCGCCGCCGCCTGCTCCCTCGCCGGCTTCTCGTCCTCCTCCCTGTGCAGCTGCCCGGCCCGCCACCTCCCTCTCTGCCACCGCCGGCTTCGGCTGCACCTCCCCGCTGCGCCCTTGTCCTCAGGCAGCCGTCGCCGACCTGGCCCTGCTAGCCCCACCCTGGCCGCCGTCGTGAGTGGGCCTTCCGCCCTCTCGCTGCTCAACCGGGTCGTTGGCCCGCGTCGTCCTCTGTTCTCTGTCTGCTCCCGTCAGATGCGTTTGTGCGATTGTGCCATACCGACGTTTGTTTGTGCCCATAAGAGTTCACCACCGACAACCCAAGAACGAACCCCATATCGTCGCCGCGGATCGATAAGGAATTATCCACGGACGCCAAGTCCTCCGATCCGGGGACCCTCTTCGCGAATGCCAAGACTGCCACAGGGAACACCAAGATCCCCGACCTGATGGAAGAATCCGAAGCCCGAACCCGTGGAAACCCGAAAAACCCCCAAGGTCTACGCCGCGGAACAACAAGGCCTTCGGGGTGGAACCGACAAGATCTACCGCCTAGCGCCAAGCTCTTCTCCATGGGACGCCAAGACGCCCGTCGAACCCCGAAGACCGAACCTCGTGGACTGACATGATCTTCTTCACGGATACGACCAGCACTCCCTCGAGGACGCCGAGTACTTCACCCCGGGCACCGAGACCCTGGACGACAAGTTCTCCTTCCCGGAAGCATTGACGCTCGTGCAACAAGATCTACTTCCTAGATCCGAAGACCCTAAAACCCGGAGTCCGAGAACGATCCCGTCGAACCCTGAGACCGAACCTCGAACCCCCGGAACCCCAAGATCTGCCGAACCCATGTGTGAACCTTTTTCCCGAGCCCTATTTTATAAATGCTATATATAAAACTTGTTGCATATCAAATTGTCATACTTGCATGCATATTTGTCTGTGGTTTGGGGGCCTTATGCCTATTAACCTAATTAAATATGGGGCCCATATGCGGAAAAATCCAGTCGTATATTGGTCCCATTTAACTTTGTGTAGCGAACCGGTGCTATCTTTTGCCATGTTAAGACAACATTTAAATTGCGGGGGTTCTAAATAACTTGAACCATATATTTAATTGTCGGGACCCCGGTTCCGCTTAATATGGCCTAATTGCACCGCATATTTACCATGCCATACATCATACATGCATCATGCCCGATCTTTTGCCGTAGTATTAAATATTGCATCCGGTGTTTATTCTAGTGTTTTGGTTCTTCGCGGATAAGGCCTTTGAGTTGATGCGAGTGTCGACCCGATCTTCGGTTGAACCTTCGACAATGTTTTCAGGCGAGCATCTCCCCCTTTCTACCTATCTTACTTTTATAGTATTTATTCCCTCCTGTTGATCTATTGCTATCTGTGTTGCGATGCTCTAGTTATCGTACCCGTGATATCCCTTGCAGCCTTATAATGCCTTGGACACCTCCTATTACCTGTTGTTTGGTAGATAGTTGGACCTGCGCGTCGTAGTCGCTTGCTCAAGTGCTGTTGCGTGTCGTCAAGTACCACAGTTGTTGGAGTATTGCCGCATGTTCAATGTTGGAGATGATCGTGGCTTTAATTATTGTTCACTTTAATTACTGTTTAACAACTAAAATTGAAGTAAGTAAGAAGAGGCACAGGTGGGCAATAGATATTTTTTGGTTGTTAACCGTCCACTTGTGTCCCGTAGGACCCCGAGTACTTGATACCTGTTCCTTGAATATTCGCGCTATCTACATCCAGGAGGATTATGGGACCCTCCTTAGCCAGAGCTTGATTCATTCTTATTTCCTGGGGCCACAAACTAGTTTGAGGTTTTATTTACTATTTTGTACTTATGCCATGCCTGACTGCTTTATTTATGATTGTGCGAGGAGCACACTGTACTGTTTAGGATCGTGGCACGATTCCGCGGTATCGACAAGCCCAGTCACACTTTCGGGTTCCCAGTCGTTTACAGCCGTCCCCACAACCTTGAGTCCGTCTCGGAGCCGGCCGGCTTCGTTGCGGGTCTACTTTAAGGGGTGGGCCCCTGAAATATTTCTGAATCCTCTGATTGCTTTGTCGTGAAGGCCTCGTTGGGTTTTGATTTGGTTTTTCCGAGGTTGATCGAGTGTGTGTTGCTATTTGTGCACCCCGGCCGGGTAAAACTTTTTGAAAGCCGTGTCCGCGGTTATGGACGACTTGGAGCACAGTATCTCGATCATAGACAACTATAACTAAAGCCGTGCTATAAATTTGACTTTATAATAACTAGTAATCAGCTTCACTATAATGGAATGACTAAATAAAACTGCCAACAATTGCTTGCTTGGGTTGTCGCTTGCGACCATTGTATCTGACTAGTAAGTATTGCAACTATAACGGAATGGCTAAATAAAAGTACCAACAACTGCTGGGTTTTGGGGTTATCTCATGCTAATTGTATCTGACTAGTAAGTGATGCAACTACAACGGAATGGTTAACTAAAACGGCCCACTGCTTATTTTATCAGGATGATTATCTACACCTAACTAGTAATTGCTGCAACAATAACTGAATAAATAAAACTGCCAACTGTGTGCGTTCCTCGGTTGACTTCCTCGTTTGGTCTCGAGGGGGAAAACCCCAGGATGGGTTTGTTTGATGGTAGTATCAAGGTGGTTCCGAGTAGGTCTTTCTTACCCCTCTCTGATGGCCGACAGTTGTATCGAGTCTCTATAGGTTGTTTAGTGCATGCTGCCGCTGCCGCTCAGTCCACCATACCTATGTAGGCGAGGACCGCCGAATTCTAGCCTCGCCGTGTACTGGCCTCAGTACTGACGCTCCTCTTTTTCCTTTGCCCTTTGTCGGCACCCCTTTTGTTTAAGCAGGTTTTGGGATCGACGTCGTTAGCAGGGTTACCCTTCCGGCTTGGCCTGGGCAGGGTTATGGACGCCATTGGTTATTCTTCAGGGCTCTTAGCCCCATTTGCATCTTGTCCGTAGTTGGACGCTCTATCGTTTTCAAGGTGATTTGGATCTTCGTTCTGTATATCTGTATTCTTGACTCATGGAGTCGTGTTGTATATATATCTGTTCTGTGGGTCCCATCGAGGACTGTTGTGTAATGTTATTACTTCGTTTTCCACCCGCACGCAAGTGCCTGGTGGGCACCTTTGAATCGTTTCTATGCGGGTTTGGCGGGAAGCGCTGAAACTTGCATAGGGCCGATTCTGAGGGTGTTACATGGAGGCACTCCAGATGGTGGCCGGCAAGGAGGTCAATGGTGTCAACATCATCCGCACCTTCCTCAAGCGTCGGGTGGAGCCTCTCCAAGCGAGGGCGCACCCGATGTTCCTGTATGCTAGCCGCAGCGATCCGACAAGGGTTTCGCCTGAGGAGTTGTCTTCGGGTGACCTTGATAGAGTGCTTCGGCCCCTGCTGAAGTACAAGGCCGACGAGGACCTCCTGGGGAAATCCTTGACCTCCCCATTCAACGCCAAAAATGCAGTTCCGCAGGTGGAAACTTATAGCTTGTGCGTTGCGCTTTTTCGAGTACTTTGTTGCTTTTTAGTGTCACTTATCCTGTTTTCTTTTGTATTTTGTTTGCAGGGCCTCAAGGTAGCTGGGATGATGCCTCCTCTACCTGAGAAATTTCCGGTTGTGCCGGATAATGAAGTTGTGGATTCCGAATCTGAGCTTCCTCCGACGCAATCTCCTACCATGGAAGCCCCCGAGCAGAGTGAAGGGCAGACCCGAAAGCTCTCCCGGAGTGAATCTTCGGATGGGTATACACCACTAACTTCAAGGGTCTGTCATTCCTTGAGTAGCACGGTGAGGACGGTGGCTCCACAACCGCCGGCCAAGAATAAGAAGAAGGAGAAGGCAGCTCATGTCTTCAATTTGTCAGACATCGAGTCATAAGTCATTTTGTTTGAGTCTTGCTTCCATGTTCATCTTTGAAGATTTAGCTTGTTGCTGATTTGATAAGTGCTAGCAGTAACCCTTCAGAGGAGTCCTTTGACAGGGACACCCAAGAAGTTATTGCGTAATCGAAGCCGACATCGTCTATTCCTAGGTGGTGGCCAACTCCGAGGACGATGACCCGAGCTCCACTAGGAGAGAAGCTCGTGCAGTCGTGAGCACGTAAGTGTTGCCCTTTTACTCCATGGGGGGAGCCCCCGAGTACTTTTTTATCTGGTCTGCTGTCTTTCGCTGGGGGGATCCCTAGAGCCCTTTATTCATCAGTTTTATTTGCTTCTGTTTGTAGCCTTTTATTCGTAGCGCCAATCTTCTGATCTAGCAACATCTGGCGTTGGAGGATGAGCTAAATCAGCTCCAAGCTGCATAGCTTTTCACCTTGTTTATTGTTCGAATCCGCCAGGTTTGTTGCTTGTGTTTACCTGATATTTCTTTATGATGTAGATGATAACAATGCTGCACTCCGAAGGATGAACGCTCTTGAAAAGAGCCTCGGCCAAGCGGAGAAGAAGGCATCAAATGATGTGGAGGCCTTGGAGCGCCAGCAAAAGGAGGCCGAAGATCGTGAGCAGCAGCTTGCGACCGTTGCAGCCACTTGGGAGAAGGCCATGGCCAACAAGCTCATGGATGCTGCCAAGGCTATCTCTGGTAAGTTGCTCTTGTATCCTTTGGGTGTTCTGATTTTTGAGTGCGTCTTATCCTTCCTCATTTGATATTTTTTTTTCTTGTCAGATGCTTCTGTCATCACGTTTGATCGTGGTGTGCTGGAGCACAGAGATGACTTGGCTGGTGCTGCTACTGCGATCGAGGATCGCTGCTCCGTTGCCGTTGGCTCCCTGGAGAAGGCCAAGAAGGTGCTCACGTGCTTCTACAAGGAGGTCGTCCCTAAGGGCGTTTCCCTCGACAACATCGACTCCCTTGCGGATGCTCTGTCGGAGGATGCTTCGGTGGATTACAAACGCAAGCAGAAGGGCATTGTTGCTTCCATGGGGCTGGCCATGGCAATGGCGTCCGGAGCCGAGCTGTACTTGGCCCAAGTCATGTCCAGGATGTAGCTTTCGCCCTTTTTGCTTCTCGCTGTAAGCATTACGGGCCCAATCTTATCAAACTCCTAGTCGATTATGCGGCGAAGCAGCAGCAGGAGGCCAAGAGCAGGCAGTCTGGCTCCGAGACTGCTCCAGATGCTAGTGCTTAGGCCCTTCTACTGTAGCTAGTGTAGCTTTTCTATTTTTGTTGTTTTTTGTAACATCTTGCGGATGAACGAGTCCCACTTTGCCACGAGGTGGCCTTATTTATGTATATAAGTCTACCTTTTAACTGCTGTCAAAAGTATTTGTGATGTTCATACTTGCTTGTTTACCCCTAGGGTCCTTCCGGTGAGGCTCCAATGGTTACTCCTCCTGCGCCTGATCCTCGCCCATCATTGGATGAGGCGTGGCAATTGACCTTTTTGCGTGATCACGTCCGTATTCTATAAAAGGACATCCGAGGTCATGCGAATGTGTGGAATTCAAAGGCTGAGCGAGCCACTGCCAGGGAGGAGTTCTTGCTTGGGGAGTTTCAGCAGATGGGTGAGCAACTTCAATGTGAGTCCTCATGAACCGATGTTCTTTCGAGTGTACCTTATTTGTATGCGGGATCACCCTGTGCTTTGTGTAGTTGTGAATCTCATTCCAAGGGAAGAGAAGGAGCGCGTCGCAATTCAGATGAACTGCCTAATGCAACAAGAGCTAGAGGCTGGTGGCTTCTTTTGGATGGATCGTGATCGAGCCATCGTCCTTGCGACGGTGCAAGATCACGTACACTAAGTTCTTCGGGTGATGAAGTAGGCGAGGTCATCACTTGCGGCCGTTTGGTCTGTCATGTTCCCTTTGGACGATGCGCCTTCTACTTTTTTGGGTCTTCTTGGTAAATTTTGGAATATAGGCAACGTCATGGAGTTTATGCGTCATCAGCTGATTGCGGGGGTGAAGGCAACCTTGTCTCTCGTTCGATTGCATCGTCGTGATGTCAATCTTGCAGAGGTAGCGACTGGGCCGCCCCTTCTACCAGATGGCAGTTTATGGGACATGCGCCCTCGTTACACGGTTGTGACGTAGTTCGCAGAAGAAATTGTAGATTTGTTCGAGCAGCGGGTGAATGTTATGCTCCAGAACAATTAGGTCCTATAAAGAAAACAAGATAATGTAAAATTTGTATTTATTCGAGTGGGCTTGTAAAGTTTATATATATTGGCACGTGGTGAATTTGTAATATGCATGTCCTTTTCTTTAGCCTGACATGGTCAGCCTCTCAGGTTGTATGCATTGGTTCCAGTCGACGAAGTCATGAGGTGAGGGGTAGCCCCCAAGCGTATTTAGCTCGAAGTAATGTAAGGAGAAAAGATATTTGGGCCAACGAAAAGATATTCATAGCAAACAAGGAGGTACATGGTTCGGCTGAGTAGCCTTGGCTGAATAGCCTTATTGAAAGTAAAAGGTAACTAGGGGTAGAACCATCGTAGTTGTGCGACGTTCCAGGGGTTGGAGTATTCGACTCCTGATGCGACTTCCATGAGGCGGTAAGCGCCACCTGGGATGACTTCGGTAACGATGTAGGGTCCTTCCTAGGGTGACTCGAGCTTCTTGTGCCCTTCTTGCCTGAGTCGTAGGACGAGGTCTCCTTCGACGAAGGACCTTGGGTGCAGCCGGCGACTGTGGTATTTGCGAAGGCTTTGCTGATAGACCGCTGAGCGAGCCGCGGTGATGCCGCGTGCCTCGTCAAGTGTGTCGACGGTGTCTTCGATTGTTGCCGATGATTCGGCTTCGCTGTAAGAGACGACCCGCGGGGCCTTGTGGCGTACCTCGGCAGGTAGCACGACTTCGGCTCTGTGCACCATGAAGAAGGGAGTGTAGCTGGTTGAACTGTTTGGCGTTGTACGCAGGCTCCAGAGGACGGAGGGTAGCTCATCTGCCCAGGCTCCTGCAAGCCTTTCGAGTGGCAAAGTAGGCGCTTCTTGATGTTGTTGCCTATGAGGCCGTTTGCCTTTTTGACCTGCCCGTTGGTCTACGGGTGCGCCACGGAAGCGTATGATATGTTGATGCCGAGGTTCCCGCTGAAGTCTCGAAATACCTTCGAGATGAAGTTCGAGACGTCCGTTATGATGCTATGAGGCACGCCGAACCTATAGAAAATGGACTTGAAAATTTTGACGGCAGTTTTGCCGCTTTGGTTGGTGACGGGCATGGCCTCAATCCACTTGGTGAATTTGTCGACTGCCACCAGGAGGAAGACGTGGCCTCCTGGTGAGGACTTTGGCAGTTTGCCGATCATGTCGAGGCCCCATTGGGCGAAGGGCCAGGCCAGCGGTATAGGCCTCATCTCGGATCCTGGCGCGTGTGGCTTGTCCGCGTACCTTTGACATGCGTTGCACCTCTGGACGATGTCCTTGGAATCGTTCATTCCGTTGGCCAGTAGAACCCAACTCGTAGTGCTTTGGCGACTAGGGCGCGGCTGCCTGCATGATGCTCGCAGATACCCTCATGGATGTCTTGGAGGATGATTTTGCCGTCACCGATGGTGACGCATCACTAGAGCACACCTGAAATGCTGCGCTTTTACAACTCGCCGTGGATGATGGTGAAGGATTTTGACAAGCGAGATATGCGCCAGGCATCTGTCTTGTCATCGGGCAGTTGATTGTTTATCAAGTACCGAAGGTATGGTTGCATCCATGTTTCTTCAACTGCCATAACATGCATCAGGCTGTCCAGCTCGTCCTATGTGTCCACTTTTTGGGTCCTTCCTGACCTTCCGGTAGCGCAACCCCCGAGTGCTCTGCTTCTTCGGCTGAGCCTTTTGGGAATTTCCTCTTGATAGAGGGTACACAGATTTGTTCGAGGAACACACCTGGTGGCACCCGTGCACAGGTGAAGCCAATGTTGGCGAGCCTGTCAGCCTCTTCGTTGCTCTCCCTACCGACGTGCCGAAGCACGCAGCCGTCAAAGTCCCCTTCGAGTGAGTTGTAGAGTGCAGGGTACGCGATCATGTTGGCGCTATGGGCGTCGCACTCATTCATCGTCTGCTGCACGACGAGGTTCGAGTCGCCGTAGATGACAAGGCATGTTGCGCCGCAGACCTTGGCCATCCTCATGCCGTGGATGAGGGCCTCGTATTCGGCCTCGTTGTTGGAGGCGCGAAATTTCATCAGAAGGACATATTTCATCGTGTCGCCTTGAGGGGACGTCAGTATGATGCCGGCCCCGACTCCGGACTCGCGCTTGGAGCCTTCGAAGTACATCGTCCAGGACTACGACATGTCCGGAGTATCCGGCAGCTGGAGTTCCATCCAATGGACGAGGAAGTCAGGGAGGACCTGCGATTTGATGGCGGTGCGCTGCTCGTAGATTATGTCTAGAGGGGACAATTCGATGCCCCATAAGGCTACGCGCCCCGTGGCTTCGGGGTTGTTCAGGATGTTCGACAGTGGGGCGTCGTTTACGGCCATGATCTGATGCTCCTGGAAGTAGTGAATCAGCCGACGTGCCGTCATGAATACGCTATAGGCGACCTTCTGGTAATGAGGGTACCTCTGCTTTGTCGGTGTCAGTACCTCGCTGAGGTAGTATATTGGGCGTTGGACCCCGTGGGTCTTGCCAACTTCGGGTCGCTCGACCACGAGTACGGTGCTAACACCCTGCTGTATGGCTGCGATGTATAGCAGCAAAGGCTCCCGTTCCTTCGGCGTGGCCAGGAAAGGCGATGTGGAGAGCAGCCGCTTGAGGTCCTCGAACGCATCGTCTGCTTTGGGTGTCCACTCGAACTTGTCCATATTGCGCGGCAACTGATAAAAGGGTAGGGACTTATCACCCATTTGGCTGATGAATCTACTCAGCGCCGCGATCCGCCCAGCTAGCTGCTGGACACCCTTGAGGTTCTTCGGCTTCTCCATGGACAGTATGGCCCTGATTTTCTTCGGGTTCGCCTCGATGCCCCATTGGGAGATGAAGTACCCGAGTAATTGAGCAGATGGGACACCGAAGGTGCATTGTCTAGGTTCAGCTTGATCTTGTAGCGATCAAGGTTATTAAACGTCTTGCGGAGATCGTCGATTAGAGTTCTGGACTCCCTGGTCTTTATTACTATGTCGTCGACATAGACCTGGATGTTGCGGCCGATCTGGTTCTTCAGATATGCTTGCATGCACCTTTGGTATGTCGCGCCTGCATTTTTCAGCCCAAAGGGCATTGTTTTGTAGCAGAACACTCCGAAAAGCGTGATGAACGCCGTTTTCTCCTGATCTTCGACCTTCAGTCGAATTTGGTTGTAGCTTGAGTAGGCGTCAAGGAAGGAGAGCTTCTCGCAACCTGCAGTGGAGTCGATGATTTGATCGATCCTTGGTAGAGGAAAGTGGTCCTTCGGACAATGCTTGTTGAGCAATGTGAACTCCACACACATTCGTAGGATGTCTGTTTCCTTTTTAGGGACCAACACGGTGTTGGCCAGCCACTCGCTTTCCTTGATTTCCCCGATGAAGTTGGCATCAAGCAGTATGTTGACTTCGATTCCAACGGCTTCGGCTCTTGGATATAACAGTCGATGGATCGACTACTTGACTAGCTTCGCATCCGGAAACACATTGAGTGCATGCTCGGAGAATTCCCTGGGAACTCCTGGCATGTCCGCGGGACACTAGGAAAAAATTTCCCATCGCTCACGGAGGAATTTGACAATCGCGCTTTCCTATGCAGGACTAAGGTCATTGGCGATCAACGCCGTCTTGGAGGCGTATGTTGGGTGGACCTGCACCTTCTTCGTGTTGACCGTGGAGTCAAACGACATATCAGGTGCATTTTGTCTGGTGACTGGGGGTGCCCCATTGTCTGTCACCTCTTTGAGCCTCGTGAGCTCCTCCTGCATGCCGAACGACTGAGAGATTTTGTTGAAGTCTCTGTCGCATCTGTCAGACCTAGTGAAGCTTCCTTGGATGGTGATGACGCCCCTAGGTCCTGGCATCTCCAGTAGCAGGTACGCATAGTGCGGTACTGCCAAGAATCTTGCGAATGCCATGCGACCGAGGATGACGTGGTATTGTGATGACCAATCCACCACTTCGAACTCTAGCTGCTCGCGCCTAAAGTTTTTGGGCTGGCCGAAGATGACGTCGAGCTATATCTTACCCAGGGGTATATGTCGTTTCCTGGGACTATGTCGTCGAACATCGTGTCTGACTCCTCCAGGCTACACAGCGGGATCCGCATCGCTGCGAGTGTACTGGCGAACATCAGGTTGATGCCGCTGCCGCCGTCCATGAAGACACGGCTCATATCAAATCCGTCGATCTGCGCCTCAGGCACCAGGGCAGCATGACCTGGGCGAGGTACCTGGCGTGGGTTGATACGTCGGAAACGTATCTATAATTTTTGATGCTCCATGCTTGTTTAGTATCTACTTTGCTTTACTTTTCTACACTTTGAGGTGCTTTTTACATGTTTTCTGGTACTAACCTATTAACAAGTTGCAACAGTGCCAGCTGCCTCTTTTCTGCTGTTTTTGGTTTCAGAAAAGTTAGTAAAGAAATATTCTCGGAATTGGACGGGACAAACGACTAATTACTTTTCGTGGGAAACAAGAAGTTCAAAGGAGAGACGAGGAGGCGTGCCAGGGAGGCTAAACCCCCCTAGGCGCAGGTGGGCCCTACCCCGCGCCTGGGTAGGGTTTGCCCCCTCTGGCCACCGCCTCGGCCTCCCCCTTCGCCTATAAGAATCCCCCGATGCAGAAACTCTCAGCACCCGATCAAAAATCCACGAAACCGTCTGTAGCCACCGCCACCATCGTCCCCAGATCGGGGGGGATCTAAAGCTCTTCCCGGCACCCTGCCGGAGGGGAGATCATCCCGGAGGCCTTCTCTTCGGTATGATTCGTGAGTAGTTCCACCTTGGACTATGGGTCCATGTAGTAGCTAGATGGTTGTATCTCCTCCTTTGTTCTTTCATGTATAGATCTTGTGAGCTCCTTTCATGATCAAGATCTAATATATTTTTAATCATGCATGTTGTGTTTGCGGGAATCCGATGGATATTGAGATTATTATGTTGGTTTGATTAATGGTTTTGTCTTTATGATTCTATCATGTCTATGTTGTTTGTGATCTTGCATCCTCTCCGTTGAAAGTGGTTATCTTGGCCAAGTAGTTGCTAGTGACTCCAAGAGGGAGTATTTATGCTCGATAGTGGGTTCATGCCTCTAGTTTCCAAGGGAAGTGACAGAAATATTTTCGGTTGTAGATGTGTTGTTGCTACTAGGGAGAAAACAACGATCTCTTGTTCATGGAACACGTGGACTATTTACCTTACACACTTTGCTTAAAGAAGTTGTCTGTTGCTTGCAACTTAATACTGGAGGGGGGTCGGATGATAACCTGAAGGTGGACTTATAGTCATATATGCAGTTGGATGGCGGTCTATGTATCTTGTTGTATTGCCCAATCAACCTCATAGGATCTTTCTGACTATTAATTGCATTGTTATGCCTTGCTCAGTTCCTGTCAATTGCCCTGATGTAATCTGTTTACCCTTCATGCCACGTTGTTTATCTAAGGAGAGCACCTCTAGTGAACTATGGACCCTAGTCCAATCTTTACCATTGATACATCTTCCACTGTTACTTGTTTACTTGCTGCAAACCATTACCTTCCACACCATATGTTTGATCCTTTGTTACATCAAACCGGTGAGCTTGACAACCTCACTGATTCGTTGGGGCAAAGTCTTGAGTTTGTGTTGTGCAGGTCTCCACATTGCCAGCAACACCTGTGTGACGTTTCCTTCCTCCTACTGGTTCGATAACCTCGGTTTCTTACTAATGGAAACTTGCTGATGTGCTGCTTCATACCTTGCTCTTGGGGTTTCCAATGAAGCGTCCCACAACAAGTGGTGGGCTCCATAAAGCTATTTTCTGGCATCGTTACCGGGGAGGATAAGGACGTCTTCACTAGAGGAGTACTTCAGTACCTTTCTCTTTACTTTGTTTTTAGTTTGCTTTGTTTCTCTTTCTTGGTTTTGTTTGCCTCTTTCCAAAAAAACCCCAAAAAAATTGTCTAGTTTGGTTTGCTTTATCTACTCAAATACACACAAAAATTAGTTCCTACTCTAGTTGCCACCTTGCTCTAGCTCACCATGTTGTTCCCCAAGTTCGCTCTGAAAGATCTTGCAATAGGTAGTGGCTCCATAATTGGTAAAGATAATACTGAAGAATTCTTTAATCATGTTAGCAAGCATGAGGATATTGAGGAAAAATCTATAGCTGAACTTGCTCCTAATTATGATATTATTGCAGTTTATTTAGTTCATATGCTAGAGGCTAGGTTTGTTAGCCTTAACCCCTTCATGCAATTCTTGTTTCTAAAACTAAAGGAAGAAAAGAATGCTGAAAAGAAGGAATTCATCCTTGAAACTTTATTTAATGAATTCCATGATGTTGTTAGGGAAGCCACAAAGATCTTTGAGCGTTTCAATATGCTAGGATCCGATGTAGATGTTGTGGGCATGTTTTATAAAAATAAGCCTAGAGAAGAATTTAAGATACTCGTACCCTTTAAACTTGAAAAGAATTTTGATTGGATTGCCCCTGAAAATATTTTTGATGAAAGTAGTAGACCAAACAGAGATGAGAAGGGATCCTCCAAAACCCATTTGGATGAGATACCTTTCATAGTTAAAGATTTTGCAAGTATGGATGTTAATGCTTCTTCATTTGAAAACACTTAATTCTTCTTGCTTCTTGTGCCTAACTTAAAGGCGTTAAAGAAAAGTACTTGTTGGGAGATAACCCAAGAGTTTCCTTGAGTCTTGGAAGTTGTTAATTCAGTAATGACCTCTCCTTATCCTTTTTGTTTGCTTTTTGTGCCAAGAATGACCTCTAATGAGAGGGAAGTAAGATTTGGGGAGTTGCTGTCCCAAAACAGATTTCTGTCCTCCACCAAATTTTATTGTGAGGAGTCTCTGCAACTTGGATTGATCTCAAAATTTATTAATAAATCCACCATTATGTTAGCTAACTTTAGTTAGTTCAACACTTTTTGATTTGAGCAACAGAATATGTTTGAAAAAATCGGTTTCTACTTGCTGGTCTGTTTTGACAGATTTCTGCCATTATTTGCATTTGCTTCTTATTGATTTCTTTTAGAGTTCTCTTCAGGTAAATTGAACTTTTTGAAGGAGTTGCTACGGTAGCTTGTGTTTTTAGTGAAAAGTCTTGATGTTCCAAAGCATTTCCAAGTGGTCTAATACCTTTTGAATAAACTAATGTTGCTAATGAAGATTGTGTGAAGTTTTCTATGAAGGAAAAATTTCAAGTGTAGAGAGAGAATGATGTAATGAGATGAAGAATGGACAAAATCTCAAGCTTGGGGATGTCACCATGGTGTCACCCCAAGAAATATCCAAGAGGTACAAGCGTCAAAGCTTGGGGATGCCCAAGGCATCCCCTTCTTTATCAATAAAAAGCTCAGGTCTATCTAGACACTTCACTTTTATTGTTTCATGCACAATTGTGTTGTTCTTGGAGCGTCTTAGTTTTCGTTTGCTTTGCTTAGGTTGTTTAGTTTGCTTGAATAAAGTAAGTTTGGACCCCCATTCTCGCTGTGTTGTTTTGCAAATAAGTTTGCTTGGTGTTGGAAAGGAGTAGTAAGTTCGTGCTTGAAGTGCAAGAGGTGCTTGCATTGATTGTGACTTAGACTTTAGCATGACATGCTAGGTGTTGTTTTAGCATTATGCTTAGTGATTATTGCTGTAGTGTGTCTTGTTCCAAACAATTGGGATTGCTTAGTGTGCCTTGAAGAAATTATACGTTGTTTTAGCATGCAAAAGCATAGTATTGTGGTATTCTCCTTTGATGTTTTGCTTGGGTTGACTTGGCACATGCTTACACCATGTTATGACTCTCACAAGTCACCATTAGCCTCTATGATCACTTAGCCCTTGATTTGTAGTACCACTCTTTGCTTTGATTAGTATGCTTTGTTTCATTGCATGATTATGGCTATTATGCTCTCTTAGTTGGTTGCTCCCAGTCTTTTGATAGCCTCCACTTGTATGAATAAGTTCTACCCATGCCTCCAACTCCCAAGAAACCAAGTTATTCCAAAGTGTCCACTATAAACTCCTATGCATGGTGTGTTACACAATTCCAAGTATATTCTTGTTTTCAACTATCTTCCAATTAAAAACTATTTTGTTATGTGAAAACTTAGTGATTAAAGCCATCACGAACTTGATGGCGCACTTTATTCTTTGCCCCTAATAAACTTGAGCCATTGTGACAACTTTGTTGTATATGCTTGCACTTATAAGTTGGAATTAGCAGAACTGTGCCGTCACGGGGAACGTTTTCAACATTGCACTTGTACTCTTGCACTCCGTTGATATCATGCTCTTTTGTCTATGGATGTTACCGGTGTGAAATGAAGTGGGAACTTGTAAGTCCATGGAGTTTGTATTCTGTGTTATAGAAATGCCTGGGCCGCTAGCCTAAGCCATGCCTAATCATGGTGGAAACTTGCAGCATCACCATAGTGATCTATCTATGAAGCATCCTCAATAAAAAGCTATGCATATGGTAAATAAAAAGATTGCTGAGATGCTCATTGTATGCTTGCCATGTCATTTTGGTTATGGGAAAGCTCCTATACCATGTGCAAGGGGTACCCTGTTGGCGGTTCTCAATGATATGCAAATACTTAGAGTAACAAGAAATTGCCTGGGCCCTAAGTTGAGTATCCATGAGGTGTAGCCCTCATATTCAAGGGACTTGAGATTGCCAACTTATACTTTGTTAAGAATATACTCCAGCTTTGCCACTTTAACCTTAACCACTTCAAGATGCTTATGATAGGGGCAATGAGGGCTGAAAGCTAACAAGTACCATAATTTTTGGAAGCTCTTTTTGAAACTTGTAATCCCTACTTGCTCTATAAAAAAGGGCCTTTATTCCACCACTATTTGAGTCTCCACCTTCTACCTTTAGGCACCATTACGAGAGCGTAGTTATCATTCTGTGTGGAGTGTTCCAAAGCTTATTAATTGATGCATATTGTGATATTACTTGTTCTTGTGCTACTTGTTTCTAGTCACCCTTGTGAACTTTGCAGGTGTCCTATGCATCTATATTGCTACTCTATGAGGGACAATCTGATTGCCCCTATGCTATGTTTTCTGTATGTGAAACAAACAAATGTTTTTCAATGCATGTTATTCATGATCTTTGTTTGTATCTTGCCATGTTGCATGCATAGTTACTATGACCTACTGTTAGAACTCCATTCTTTCATGCACATGTTTAGAGTTCTTTGATCACAGCTTTCAATGCTTGCAAATGGTTGGATCTTTATTGTGAGGGTGCATGTTCACCTCAAAAATTATTCTGTTTATCACTTACCTACTCGAGGACGAGTAGGAGTTAAGCTTGGGGATGTTGATACGTCGGAAACGTATCTATAATTTTTGATGCTCCATGCTTGTTTAGTATCTACTTTGCTTTACTTGTCTACACTTTGAGGTGCTTTTTACATGTTTTCTGGTACTAACCTATTAACAAGTTGCAACAGTGCCAGATGCATGTTTTCTGATGTTTTTGGTTTCAGAAAAGTTAGTAAATAAATATTCTCAGAATTGGATGGGACAAATGACAAATTCAATTACTTCTCGTGGGGAACAAGAAGTCTAGAGGAGAGACGAGGAGGCGTGCCAGGGAGGCTAAACCCCCTAGGCGCGGGTGGGCCCTACCCCGTGCCTGGGTAGGGTTTGCCCCTATGGCCGTCGCCTCGGCCTCCCCCTTCGCCTATAATAAGCCCCCGATGCAGAAACTCTCAGCACCCGATCAAAAATCCACGAAACCGTCTGTAGACGCCGCCACCATTATCCCTAGATCAGCGGGATCTGAAGCTCTCCCGGCACCCTGCCGGAGGGGAGATCATCTCGGAGGCCTTCTCTCCGGTATTATTCGTGAGTAGTTCCACCTTGGACTATGGGTCCATGTAGTAGATAGATGGTTGTATCTCCTCCTTTGTGCTTTCATGTATAGATCTTGTGAGATCCGTTCATGATCAAGATCTAATCTATTTGTAATCATGCATGTTGTGTTTGCGGGGATCCAATGGATATTGAGATTATTATGTTGGTTTGATTAATGGTTTTGTCTTTATGATTCTATCATGTCTGTGTTGTTTGTGATCTTGCATGCTCTCCGTTGCTAGTGCTTATCTTGGCCAAGTAGTTGCTAGTGACTCAAAGAGGGAGTATTTATGCTCGATAGTGGGTTCATGCCTCTAGTTTCCAAGGGAAGTGACAAAAATCTCTTCGGTTGTAGATGTGTTGTTGCTACTAGGGAGAAAACAACCGACTCTTGTTCATGGAACATGTGGACTGTTTACCTTACACACTTTGCTTAGAGCAGTTGTTTATTGCTTGCAACTTAATACTGGAGGGGTTCGGATGATAACCTGAAGGTGGACTTCTAGTCATAGATGCAGTTAGATGGCGGTCTATGTATCTTGTTGTATTGCCCAATCAACCTCACAAGATCTTTTTGACTAGTAATTGCATTGTTATGCCTTGCTCAGTTCCATCAATTTCCCTGTTGTAATTTGTATACCCTTCATGCCATGTTGTTTATCTAAGGAGAGCACCTCTAGTGAACTATGGACCCCGGTCCAATATTTACCATTGATACATCTTCCATTGTTACTTTTTTACTTGCTGCAAACCATTACCTTCCACACCATACGTTTGATCCTTTGTTACAACAAACCGGTGAGCTTGACAACCTCACTGATTCATTGGGGCAAAGTCTTGGGTTTGTGTTGTGTAGGTCTCCACGTTGCCAGCAACACTTGTGTGATGTTTCCTTGCTCCTACTGGTTCGATAACCTCGGTTTCTTACTGAGGGAAACTTGCTATTGTGCTTCTTCATATCTTGCTCTTGGGGTTTCGAACGAAGCGTCCCACGACAAGTGGTGGGCGCCATCATGGGTGATTCGAATGATATAACGTGATGCAGGACTCCGAGCCATTGAGGTACTCAGGTATGTCTGGTGGAGAGGTCACGGTCAGGCTAACTTGGTGGGTGATCTTCTTATGCACCCTATTGGTTGGGCGCCCCTTCTGGATCATCAGGGACCCTTTTTGTGGTGGGTACCCACCTTCACCGTTATTTGGCGCTGGTGCGACGGTCCGCCGGGTGGTGGTGGAGGAGCTCCGTGGGCGATGGCACCTGGTGCGGGTGCAGGTCCGAATCCAGGATTCACGGTTTGGCGTGGCATTTGAGTGAGGCCCTAGCTGAGCTTCTGGAACTCTCGGCAGCCTTGAGCCTGTGACTGGCCTTCTTCTTACCATCTTGCTTGTCAATGTAGAAGTGGATGGTGCAGGAACCAGACAGCTTGTCGTATGCCGAAGGCTCGTCGTCGCGGTTGCGACGTTGCCATGCTTGTGTGGGTCGTCCGTCATCGTGGTAGTTTCTGCTGCGGTATCCACTATTGCGGTTGTCGTCATCACGTCGATCGACGTATCCAGCCGCAACCATGTCGACTATGTCACGATCGTCGTAGACACATGATCTTCTCTTGTTGTGGCATTCACGCCTGTGACCGTAGTCTTCTTCGTCATCCGAATGCACTCGGTTGACAGAATCCTCGCCATATGGCCATCGGTTGGCGATGCCCATGGGGTGGTCGAGTGTCTTGGACTTGACACCGACGATATCCTCCTTGAAATCTGTGCGCCCAACACCGTCCTTGAAGTCATCGATTTCTCTTTCTTTGGAGATGTGTGCGGCGAAGTTCTTGATGTGGGACTGGCATAATATGTACGAGCGGATGGATTCGTTGGCCCATTGGGTGCAGGCCCACAACTCTTCAATTGAGGCTGGCCTCTTGCTGGTCCCCTTGAAGTTGCGGATGAAGCTGTACACCAGCTCTTCCCAGCTTCGGATGGAGCCGAAGTATAGGCTGCTGAGCCATACCCTGGTCGCGTATGTTAGCTGCAGCTGAAGGCATTGTAAGGTGGTGTTTTTGTTTCCGCCGTGGAGCTTGACCGACGATAGATGGTCGTCGAGCCAATCCTTTGCCTCATGCGTGCCGTCGAACTTCGGATTGTCCGAAGGGAGCTTGAAATTTTTCGGCATCCTTGTTTGCCGAATGGATCTGCTGAAGCATTTGGCTCCGTACAGCTCTCCGTCGTCCTCCTCTTCGGACCCAGTTGAACATGCGTTCTTAGCGTGATTTGTTAATCCTGCTGTCGTGGGAAAGACCACGGCAGATGCTGCAATCGGCAGCGAGTAGTAGAACGAGGGGCAAGGGCGGCCAGCCATCTGCGGTGCGAGATGAGGGCAAAGACACAGGGATTTACCCAGGTTCGGCCCCCGGAGGGTAAAGACCTACTCCTGCTAGATTGTATTATGGAGGTGATTACAATGGGCGAACTCGGCGACTGGGCGGCGAGTTGCTTGGGTGTATGAGGGAACGTGTCTCTACTCACCCCTTAGGGAGGTTTATATAGGCTTACCTCCCCTAGGGTTTACATATCTCAACCGATTCGGTTACAACTTTGGCAATCGTTTAACTCAGACCGACTGGGCCTATCTACTCGCCTGGGCCTTCAACTTCCAGTCGCCTGGTACCTTGCTGGGCTTTGATCCACTCGCCGTTCTGCAAGCCCACTCGCCAGCCCTTGGGCCAGTCGGAAACGTTCCGCTGAGGATACCCCAGTAGGCGTATCCCCATCAGTAGTCCCCGAGGCCGTCGTTGATTAGGCGCGGGTGGCTGCTGGCAGTCGGAGTATACGGCTCCAAGTTGGCATCCAGTCGAATCGTCGGCGGGCTCCTGCACGAAGGAATAAATCCGGCAAACCGAGTTGCGTCTTGGGTGAGTCGAGTCAACGGGTCGCGGTCTCGGCGAGTGACTTAGCGAGCCGGGTGGCAGGAGGCGGACCGTCGGGCGTGGTCAAACTAGCCGTTAAGGTAACTCAATGGTAACTTTTGGCGTAATCATCGCGCGGTAACGGCCCCCTAATTTGGCGGGCAGCTCCCGCTATATAAGAGGAATGGTAGGCTACCGGAAAGCCAACCGCCCACCGTTTCTTCCGAGTACGCACATCTTCCGTCCTTCGATTCCGCGATCCGATCGACCCGCAATCCTCCGACCTCCAAGTAAATCTTCAGCCATGGCCTTCTCCACTGAACCTTGGGGTAGATCCAAGTGCACCAGGGCGCAGCTGGCCTCCTTCGAGGAGGCCGGAATCCTGCGGGCCGGCTGCTGGCGTATCCCGGCAGCCGGAGAAACGACCCCGAACCCGCGAGAGAGAGAGTTCATCTGCTTCACTAGTCACCTCGAGCGGGGGTTAGGGTTTCCCACCTCTTTGTTCTTCCGGCGCTTCTGCGCCTTCTACGGGATCCAGCCATCGGATCTGGGTCCCCATAGTATCGAGCAGCTCGCCATCTTCGTGGCGTTCTGCGAGTGCTACTTGGGCTGCCGGCCCTATTTTCCCCTGTGGCAAGATCTGTTCCATGGACGGATCAGCCGCGAGGAGGCGGGCGGCCCAATGCTAGCCGCGGGCGGCTTAACCTTTCAACTCAAATCTAAAGCCTCCTTCTTCGACCTGATGCTGCCGGCCAAAGCAGCGAGCGACTGGAAAAAGTCGTGGTTTTATGTGACCGAGGCGACTCCGGAGGACGAGGCGGCGATCCCGCGGTACTCGGCCAACCGTTCCGAGCCGCGCCATCTCCAGGTCGGCAAGCTCCCCGACGACCAGCGGATGGTCGTCGATGAGATGCTCCAGACCATTCGCGGTCTGAAGAAGAAGGGGCTCCAGACGGTGAACTTGTACAACTGTTGGCTTGGGCGGCGGCTCGTTCCGCTCGCCCAACGCGAGCATTACATGTATCAGTACACGGGCCGAGGAGACTCGACGAAGGCCTGCCTCGCCGAGTGGAAGCTGGAGGACTACCTCCTGGCGCTGAAGAGGATCACCCAGGCGGCATACACGGATGCGCAGGCCGGGGTCCCTCCTTACACCGCAAAGCGTCCGGCTCCAACGGTAATCCTTTTATCTTGTTCGCAGTCGCAGCATGTGCAGTCGCGGTAATTCTAACTTTGTTTCGTGTTTAACGCAGCTATTCCAAGTGGTGGAAGGATGGCTACCACCCGCAGATGACGAGAGCTCCGGGCCATCCACCCAAGACACAAGCGAGTCTCCACCCGCCAAGGGCAACGAGGACGAGTCCGAAGAGGAGATTGCCCCACTGGTCCGAAAGACCCGCGGGCAACGTCAGCGCGAACTCGAGGCGAGCAGGAGCCTCGAGCGTCATGATGATGACGAGGAACTCCCGGAGACCACCTCGCACCGTCAGGCCACTCCCGCGAAGAAGAAGAAGGAGAAAGAGGCGAGGGCCCCCCTGAGGAGGAAGACGAAGCCGCCGAAGATAGCATCATCGCCGCACTCAGCGAGCAGCTCTGATGCTCACAGCTCGGCCGGTGACGGCGCGACCCCGGCGACAACCGCACTAGATGCGCCATCCATGGAAGCACCGCTGGCCTCAATGCCTCCGCCCTTCGCGCCGGTCTCCGGGCTAGGGAAGGCTCCGGCTGTGGCGACTTCGCCTCGCAAGGAGGTCCCGAGCGTGGCGGTCTCGCCTCGCAAGGAGGCTCCGGCCGCGGCAGCTCCACTTCGCGAGGAGACCTCCGCCGAAGGCGTCCCGGAGGCGCCAACCGCTACCTCAACGTCAAAGAAGCCATCCGTATCCTGGGCCCCTGACGTCCTGGAACTGGGGCTTAGTCGCCGATTGGGCCCCGAGCTGGAAAAACCGGCCGGCCTTCGTACAGGGCTGCGTTTCCTTCCAGTCGCCAAGTAAGTGCCTTCGGCCTTCACCTTTCTCTTTTAATACTTCGACTGTTTTGTATTGATTTGTCTTGACGTGTAGGACCGGAGTGAAAAAGATGGGCCACCCGACGGTGGCCAAGGTGCCCTCCGCCGCTAGCGAGGAGGATCCTTCCCGTAAGAGGAAGGTGGACGAGGTCGCCGCCTCCACGGAAGGCAGCAAGAAGGCCAAGGGCGACGACAGCGTCGCTGTCTCTGACGACGCGGCGGCCGCGCCGGCTGGACCCGCAGTGGAAGCGACCGCGTCCACGAAGGGGGGCATTTCGTTGCCTAGACCGGAGGAAGCGAGCTCCTTTGGGGCGGGTGCGTCAATTGCTACCTTCCCTCGCTTCATGACCAAGACGGCCACGGCGAGTGGGGCTGCGGCTCCGAGCCTCGCTCCAGGGACCGCCGACGCTGAGATTGACCAACGTCGCGGGCACACGCCGGCGCTTCTTGCTTCTGTGGACGCGGTGCAACTTCACGGCATGCTTGGCGCGGCCATCCAGGTACCTCCAGTCCCCGAGGATCAGGTCGGTGCTTAGCAGCGGCTTGATTCTTATAGTTACTTGTTTTGTACGTTCGAGTCCAGTCCCCGAGTGCGCACCCGCTAAATTGTAGCGGGTGGGCACTGAGTAGTTTTTCTTGGTCACCAGTCCCCGAGTGCGCACTCGCTAAATTTTAGCGGGTGGGCACTGAGTAGTTTTTCTTGGTCACCAGTCCCCGAGTGCGCACTCGCTAAATTTTAGCGGGTGGGCACTGAGTAGTTTTCGTGTGTGCTAACTTTGAAGATGTACAGGGTCTGCAACTGGAGTCGGCAGAGCGATTGGCTGCGAGGCAGCGTGCTGAGAAGGAGTTGGCCGCTCTCCAAGAAGTGAACAAGGACCTTCAGGCTGTTGCTGCGCAGGCGGAGGTGGCTCGCCAGGATCTTGTCCCTGCTAGCGAGCTGATGGCGGTGAGATCTGCGTTAGGCACTGCTGAGCGAAGGATCGCCGACCTCGAGCGCGAGCTGCGGGAGGCGAAAGAAGAAGCGAGCTCGGCGAACGGGCGAGCTAAGGCCGCCGTTGCGGCCGCGGAGGAAGACCGGAAGGTGTCGGAAGCCCTCATTGTTGGGCTTCAAGACGATCATACGTCGCTTCAAAGCTTCATCACGGGACTCGCCCGCCCGTTGCTTGGTGAGTGCGTCTTCCCAGTCTTGTAGTTGTATTATTTGTGGTTTCCGTGGTACTCACAACTGTTTCCGTCTAGCAGGTCGTGTGATTGGTAGCCATGAAGAAGCGAGCTCTCTTGATGCGAGGGAGTGCGTGAACATGCTTGTCGACTCGGCGACGCTGTCGGCGACGTGCATCCGCGCCTACCTTCAAGAGATGTCGCCCACGGAGGTTATTCCCAGTGACCTCGTTGAGGTGTGGGAGTACTTGGAGAAGGCGCCCGCGGTCGTAGAGTTCATGACGCGGTCGGCGTTTCGGCGTGGAGCGTCAACAGCTCTGAGCCTGGGACTTGCCCACTTCCCCGAAGACTTCGACCTCGACGATGTGACGAGTGGATATCCTTCGTTGACTGGCGCGGTGGATCTGGCTGAGGTTCTCAAGCTGCAGGAACGTGCCGCCGCGTACTCGGAGCGTGTCTGGGCGATGGGCGACCTCCTTCCTTACCAGGAAACGGTCGTCGCGCCGAACGACCCCGAGCCGCCGCATCGCGATTTCAAGGTCGAGCAGCCTTTCCGCGCGGCGATGGCGGGTGAGCTGACGACGTATCCATCAAACCCGTATACTGCGTTCATCCGTAAGCGCCGGGATTCTGGTGCGTCGTCGTCGAAGCCTGCAGAATAGGGTAGTGTGTCTAGGTATGTTAGCAGCAGTTCTGCCGAGCAGGCATAGTTTGTAATGTAAGACAATGCAATATGCGATTGAATGGGATGGTTTGTCCGTTTTGCTAGTTATTTGTGTGTTTTGGATTGACTTTGGATGAGTCCCCGAGCGCGTCCGCCCTTTTGTGGGGTTCACCTTGTATATGATGTTTGTTATTATCATGTGTTTTGTTAGTTTAGTCGACTCGCCCGAGCTCGGAGAGCCAGTCGCAAGGCGACTCCCTTGAGTGCTCTGTACTTTACCGTTTTCCCGTATGCGAACGGGGTCGGGTGGCCGAGTCCCCGAGCGTGGTACTTGGTAGTTCAAGGCGTGACTCGAGGGTGGTTGAGGACTGAGCGCGTTGGTGTGAGCGCGTCACTCCTGCCTGGCCCGGTGGGTCAGTCGCGTGGCGAGTCCTGGGCATGCTCTCTTACTTGGCGTTTTCCCTGGCCGATCGCGACGAACTGGTATTCAGTCCCCGAGCGTGGTACTTAGCCGTTCGAGTCGCTACACCGAGGATGCGGAGGACCAAGGTCGCTGTGAGAAGCGAGGGCAGTTGTCTTGGTTCGTAAAACCAGTCGAGCTAGGCGACTCCAATGGGGCTCCGGATTGGCGTTTTTCGTGGACGACGCAAGACCTGAAATGACTCAGTGCTCTTACATCGCACTACTTAGCCGTGCCGGTCGCTGTACCAAAGGTTGACTTCTGCGTTTTAGCATGACGCTGTTTATTACGAGTGCGAGTGGCACAAGGTACGGAGAGTAGACGCAATTTGCAGTAACCGTTTCTTTTATTTCATAGCGACTAGGGAGTACATGTGTGGGGTTCTAGGAATAGAACTTCCGGAGGAGATTTACATTCCAAGGCCGCTTGACGTCGAGCTCGCCGTCCCCGCGGACGTCGATGAGGTAGTAGGCGTCGTTGCCGAGTACTCGCCTGATAGCGAACGGGCCTTCCCACGGAGGGGAGAGCTTGTGCATGCCCTTCTTGTCCTGGATGAGGCGTAACACCAGGTCGCCTTCCTGGAAGGTGCGGGTTTTTACCCGTCGGCTGTGGTAGCGGCGGAGCCCTTGCTGATAAATGGCGGTGCGCGATCGGGCGAGGTCGCGTGCTTCGTCGAGTTGGTCGAGCCCGTCTTGGCGGGCCAGCTCGTTTGCGGCCTCCGTAAAGTGGACGACTCGCGGCGAGTCGTGTTCGAGGTCGGTGGGCATGACTGCTTCGGCGCCGTAGACCATGAAGAAGGGGGTGAATCCCGTCGATCTGTTGACCGAGGTGCGGATTCCCCAGATGACGGAGGGTAGCTCTTCGACCCAGCATCCAGCGGTGCGCTCGAGTGGCACTTGGAGTCGCGGCTTCAGGCCGTGGAGGATGCTTTGGTTGGCTCGTTCTGCCTGGCCATTGGATTCCGGGTGTGCGACTGACGCGAGGTCGAGCCGGATGTGGTGCTCTTCGCAGAATTCGGCCATTGCTCCCTTGGCGAAGTTTGTGCCGTTGTCCGTGATGATGCTGTTAGGGAACCCGTAGCGGTATATGAGCTCGCGTAGGAACTTAGTGGCAGTCTTCCCGTCGCATTTCCGGACTGGCTTGGCCTCTACCCACTTTGTGAATTTGTCGACGGCGACCAGCAGGTGGGTGTAACCAGAGGGGGCCTTCTTGAAGGGGCCTACCATGTCCATGCCCCATACGGCGAATGGCCAGGTGATGGGGATTGTTTTGAGCGCCGAACTTGGAACGTGCGTCTGGTTGGCGTACTTCTGGCACCCGGCGCATCGCTGGACGATATCGACGGCGTCGGCGTGTGCGGTGGGCCAATAGAAGCCGTGTCGCATAGCCTTGGCGACCAGGGAGCGCGCGGCAGCGTGGTGGCCGCAGTCGCCTGAATGGATGTCGTGTAGGATTTTGCGTCCTTCAGCCGGTTGGACACAACGTTGGAATACGCCGGTGACGCTGCGCTTGTGTAGCTCGCCGTCGATGATGGTGTAGGACTTACATCGGCGGGCGATCATTCGAGCGCTTGTCTCGTCCGCGGGCAGGTTGCCTGTCTCCAGGTAGGCGATGTATGGCTTGGTCCAGTCGTTTGGCTCGGTGATGAGTGCGACCAAGGTTGCCTCTGGTTGGAGGGGGACTCCGATGTCGATCTCCCTCGGGGGAGAGACTGATGGTTTGGAGATTGTGTCGAGGAACACGCCGGCGGGTGGTGCGAGTCGAGCCGACCCGATGCGAGAGAGGGCGTAGGCCTCCTCGTTTTTCCGCCTGTCGATCCACTCGACGGAACAGCCGGTGAAGTGGCCGCCCAACTTATCCACCTCTTGGCGATACGCCGCCATAGTAGGGGAGACGGCGTCGCAGGTGCCGGCGACTTGTCCCGCGACGAGGTCGGAATCTCCGTAGCATCGAAGGCGATTGACGCTCATCTCCTTTGCGGCTCGCATGCCGTGGAGTAGTGCCTCGTATTCAGCCATGTTGTTGGTGCAGGGCGTGAATTCGAGGCGGAGAATGTAGCGGAGCTTGTCGCCTTTTGGTGAAGTCAGCACTATCCCTGCGCCTGCACCGTCCGCGTTCTTGGAGCCATCGAAGTGCAGGTTCCAGTAGTGGAGGTACGGCGGCTTTTCTGGCTGTTGGGCCTCCTCCCAGTCGGCGATGAAGTCTGCCAGTGCCTGGGACTTGATCGCCCTTCGCGGCTCGTATTTAATGTTGTGGACGCCGATTTCGACGGCCCACTTGGCGACCCGCCCGGTTGCCTCGCGATTGCGGATGATGTCTTGTAGTGGTGCTGAGGAGACGACCGTGATGGGGTGCTCCTGAAAGTAGTGCGGCAGGCGCCGCTGAGCCCTGAAGACCGCGTATACCAGCTTCTGGTATTGTGGGTATCGCTGGCGCGACTCGGTGAGGACCTCGCTGATGTAGTACACCGGCCGCTGGACTGGGCGCTCCTTTCCTTCCTCTGGTCGTTCGACGACCATTACAGCGCTGACGACGCGCTCGAACGCCGCGACGTAAACCAGCATGGGCTCTTTGTCGACGGGTGCGGCGAGTAGTGGTGCGGCGAGTAGCACCTTTTTGAGGTCGCGGAGCGCGTCGTCCGCCTCCTTGTCCCACTGGAAGGTGGGATTCTTGCGCATCAGGCGGTATAGGGGCATCGCCTTTTCGCCCAGTCGGGGGATGAAGCGACTAAGAGCCGCTACACGCCCGGCCAGCTTCTGGACGTCGCGCAGGCACTCGGGTTTGCCGAGCCGGGCGATCGTGTCGATCTTCGTTGGGTTTGCCTCGATCCCTCGTTTGGAGACGACGTACCCTAGTAATTGCCCGGCGGGTACACCGAAGGTGCACTTGCCTGGGTTGAGCTTTATCTTGTACCTCCGCAGGTTGGCGAAGGTCTCCGCTAGGTCGGCGAGGAGGTCTCCTTGGCGAGCGGATTTCACGACCACGTCGTCGATGTAGACGTGGATGTTGCGGCCAATTTGGCTCGCGAGGCATTCTTGCATGCACCGCTGGTAGGTCGCCCCGGCGTTCTTGAGGCCGAAGGTCATGGCGGTGTAGCAGAATGCTCCGAATGGCGTGATGAACGCCGTCTTCTCCTCATCCTCGACAGCCATTTTGATCTGGTTGTACCCGGAGTAGGCGTCGAGGAAACACAGCGACTCCGAGCCCGCGGTTGAATCGATTATCTGATCGATCCGCGGGAGGACGAACTGCTCCTTTGGGCAGGCGCTGTTCAGGTTTGTGTAGTCGATACACATTCTCCAGGTCCCGTTTTTCTTCTCGACCAGGACTGGGTTTGCCAGCCACTTGGAGTATTTGATTGGCCGGATGAAGCCTGCAGCGAGCAGGCGCTGCACTTCCTCGGCGATTGCTCGATGGCGCTCTTCATTGAAGGGCCGTAGTGACTGCTTGACTGGTCGCACTTTGGGGTCGGCGTTGAGTTTGTGCTCAGCGAGCTCCCTAGGGACACCAGGCATGTCGGAGGGTTTCCATGCAAAGATGTCCCTATTCTCACGAAGGAACTCGATGAGCGCGCCTTCCTATGCTGGGCTCATGCCTGTCCCGATCGTCACCGTCTGGCTGGGGTCGCCTGGGACCAGCTCGACGGTGCGAGTGTGCGTCGTGGCCTCAAAGGTTGAGGTGTTTGTGCCCTCTGAGTTGGGCTTCTTGAGTATTGTGGGGTCGTCGTTGTTGACCCCGCTCGCGTATTTGGCGAGCTCGTCGGCGTGGTTAGCTTCTGCCGCGATGACGGCGTCAGCGAGTTCGGCCCCTTTGGCCTCGCATTCGGCGGCCATGTCGGGGTCGCCGTTGATGGTGATGACGCCGCACGGCCCGGGGAGCTTCATCGCGTTGTACGCGTAGTGGGGCGCCGCCATGAATTTGGCGAACGCCTGGCGCCCCAGGACGCAGTGGTAAGGGTTGTCGAAGGGCACCAGCTCGAAGACGATCCGCTCGGTGCGGAAGTTTGCCGGAGTACCGAAGGTGACGGGTAGCGTGACTTTGCCGATCGGGTACGCCTTCCGACCGGGGACGATGCCGTGGAACGTGGTGTGGGTTGTCTCGATCATCGACTGCGGGAGTCGCAGCCGCCTGAAGGTGTCGAGGTAGAGGATGTTGATGGAGCTGCCGCCGTCCATCAGAGTCTTGGGGAGCCAGTAGTCGCCAACCTTGGGCTTGACCACCAAGGCGACTCGTCCTGGGTACTCGATGCGTGGCGAGTGGTCTTGCCGGCTCCAGGTGATGGGATGTTCCGACCAGTTGAGGAACTGGGGGACGTCTGTTTGGGCCACCGCGTTGACGGCGACGGCGCGGGCGATGACCTTCTTCTCGCGCTTCGTGTTGAAGCCTGTGAAGGTGTGGAGCGAGCCGGCTACTTTGCCGAATTTTCCGCCATTTGGCGGGTCGTTGTCGGTGTCTTCCCGCGCGTGCCGTGCCTTCTCGATTTCCCTGAGGGTGTGGCAGTCGGCGGTGGTGTGCGTGGCGGGTTTTCCTTCCCTGCTGTGAAACGCATATGGTTGGTTGAGGAGGGCCACGGGATCGAACTGTGGCTTGTTCTTGTAGTTCCCGCCGTCGCGTCGTTGCCCTCCGTCGCGGCGGTAGCTCTTGGGCTCGCGTTGAGCGTGCCCAGCGTTGGCGACGAAGTCGACTCGCCCGTCGTTGCGGCGCTTGCCTGTGAGGCGGGTGCCGCTGTAGCGTAGGTCGACTCGGCGTCCGCCGTCATTGCCTCTCGTGCGGCGTTGCCCCCTGACTCGTCGTCGACGTCTTGGTTGGGATCCTCCTCGGCATACCGTTTGGCGATCTCGAGGAGGTCGGGGATGTTGTCGAGTGTGCGGGCGTGTCGCTTGAGCTTGGCGACTAGGGGCTCGTAGCGGCACGAGGTCTTGAAGCAATGGATCGCGGTGTCCGGGTGGATGCCGACCGCGTTGTACCAGAGCTCTTGCCACCGTTGGACCCAGTTGCGGGTCGACTCGCGGGGTCCCTGGACGCATCGTTCCAGGTCCTCGATGGTGGTGGCGCGGGTGTAGGAGCACTCGAAGTGCCTGACGAAGGCGTCTCGCATTTCCTCCCAGGAGTCGATACTGTCCTGGGGAAGTGTGTTGATCCATTGCCTACACGTCCCTTCCATCATTAGCGGGAGGTAACGGGCGGCGAGTAGGTCAGTGTGACCCGCGATCCCCATTGCCATGAGGTATGTGTCAAGCCATACTGCGGGGTCGTACGAGGAGTCGTATTTTTCGATCTCCTTTGGCGCCTTGAAGTTTGGCGGGTACTTTTCGCCTCGGATCATTGGTCCGAAGCACTTAGGCCCCAGTCGGCTGAGCGACCCCATAGGCTCGCCATCGCGGCGATTTGCTAGGGTGTGCCGCAAGTCGTCGGGCTGGCGTGCGCGCCAGTTTTGGGTGTTGATGATGTGAGTGCGGGCGTCGATGGGTTCTCCGTTAGCGACGACGAAGTTGGTCGCCGGCCTGGGATCGTTGGTGGAGAGTGCCGCGTTCGTGGGTCGGCGTTGGAGCTGCAGTGGCTCTGGCGGCGGGCAATTGAGGGTATTTGCCGCCGCTGGGCGGCCGCTTGAGGCCGCCCTGCTTCCTGAGGAGCGTGAGTATACTCGCCCTTGCGAGTCGGCGCCCGCTTTTTGCTGCTCCACGGCCTTTGCGAGCAGGGCCCTAACGTACTGGATTTGCAAGGCGCCGTCGCCGGTGGCCGTGATGCTGTCGGCTGCTGCTCGGCCTGCCACGAGGTTGTCCATCGGGGTGGAGAACAGTGGTAGGCCGTTCGCGTCTCGCTCCCGTGAGGAGACGACTATGCGCGGCTGGTCCCTGGGAGGGGTGCGGTTGGGTGGTGGTGGGGCACCCATCGCCGTTGATCCTGGCGGGGGTCGGGCGCTTCCCCCTGGTGGCGCGTTCTCGCAGATCGCGCGCTCGGCTATGCGAGCCGGGTCGTTCTCGTCGTCGAAGTTCAGGGCGCGCCCCTGAACGGTGGGGTTCAGGCGTGACCTGATCCGCTGCTGGTGGTAGCGTGACAGTTCCTGCGCTGTCACTTGCTCGAGGCGAAATTTTTCGCGCTCGGCCTGCTCCTTGCGTACCGCCTCCTCCAGTTTCAGGCGGAGTTCCTCGACCTCCGTTGCCGTGGCGTTGGGAGGGATTGGCGTGGAGAAAGGATCCTCCGGCGGATCGGCGCCGGTGGCCATGTAGGTCGCGGCGTGGCGACCGGTTCCGTCGTGGAGGTCGGCGGAGTTTTCCGACCCGAAGTCGAAGTCGAAGATCCCGAGGATGGAGGGATCCTCGAAATCTCCCGCGTTGGAGACCTGAGCGATGGAACCCGCGGAGGAGGCCGCGGTGATGGATCCGGCGAGTGACGCCGGGGTCGCCGAGTCGGCGTCGTTGGTGAGGGCCGCATCTTCTGCGGCCGCTGAATTCTCAGCCACGTTGTTGTGGGCCGAGTTGTACTCGGAGGCGAGGCGGTGGATCGTGCGGACCTGGCTCTCGGAGAGCCGATCGCGTGGTGGCGACTCGCGGATGCGAGCCGAGTCCTCCGAGGTGGTGACGTCGGTGAGGCCGACGAAGAGGCTGATCGTGCCGATCGGCAGGATCATGCTATGCGTGACGGGTCGTGCCGCTGGGACGTAGCTGCTCGGCAAGATCTGGAGCATCTCGCCGATCGCTATCATGCGGCCGGTGGCGACCGTCTCGTTGACGGGCAGATTGGATCTCGCCGCAGAACACCGGCCAGACCGGCCAGGCCCCACGGTGGGCGCCACTATCGTGGGAAAGACCACGGCAGATGCTGCAATCGGCAGCGAGTAGTAGAACGAGGGGCAAGGGCGGCCAGCCATCTGCGGTGCGAGATGAGGGCAAAGACACAGGGATTTACCCAGGTTCGGCCCCCCGGAGGGTAAAGACCTACTCCTGCTAGATTGTATTATGGAGGTGATTACAATGGGCGAACTCGGCGACTGGGCGGCGAGTTGCTTGGGTGTATGAGGGAACGTGTCTCTACTCACCCCTTAGGGAGGTTTATATAGGCTTACCTCCCCTAGGGTTTACATATCTCAACCGATTCGGTTACAACTTTGGCAATCGTTTAACTCAGACCGACTGGGCCTATCTACTCGCCTGGGCCTTCAACTTCCAGTCGCCTGGTACCTTGCTGGGCTTTGATCCACTCGCCGTTCTGCAAGACCACTCGCCAGCCCTTGGGCCAGTCGGAAACGTTCCGCTGAGGATACCCCAGTAGGCGTATCCCCATCACTTGCGCTGGGTGAGCTCGTTGCGAGCGTCGTAGTTGCTGTTGTTGTGCCGTGGGCTCTTGCGGCGCCGGGGCAGGTCGTGCTCATCCTCCTCGGATGAGGGTGTGCGGCTTCGAGTGAACTTGACCACAAATTTTTTCTTCGGCTCCACAGGAGTTTCGTCGTGGAGCACAACTCCGACGAGTCCGAGGACTGCTAGCGCGGACTTGTGCATGGCGTTCTTCGGGTCGCCCGCCGGAGGTGGATTGGACACGAGATAGGTGGTGGCCACCATGATCGCAGCCTGTAGTGTTTTCGGCATGACGTTGCCGTGCGAGTCCATCGTCATGAAGGACGTGTTGAGGGCCCTGGTGACTTCACGTCGTGCGGTGGGGTCCATGCGCTCCATGCGGGAGTGGTACTTGTTGGCATTGTTTCCATGTGAAGTGGAGCCATCAGCGACGGAGAGCGCAGCTCGCCGCGCGCTGGACTCCGTAGCAGCCTTCAAACGCTTTTCGAGCTCCTCCTGCAGCTTCACCTGTCGGTTGTGCTCGTCGTTCAGGAGGAGGTGGTAGGCCATCAGCAGGTCTCGGGAGGCATCCGTAGGTAATATTTTGTTGCCTGCCATGGATTCGCGTGCTTGGCGCCAGCCTTCCTCGTTGAGATTGATCTGGTTGTAGGCGTGACCGTCGCCTTCGTCCCCATTTCCTCCGTTCCCAGCCTGCGGGTTGGGAGGGGGATTGGGTGGTGGATATGCACTCGAACCCATCGGTCCTCTCCGTTGTTGATGATGGCGCATAGGTAGCGCTCGCGGAGTGGATCGCTACTGCCGCAACTTTCAGATCCGGAATCGTAGGTTCCTTCATCCGAAGGGGGGCCACACAGATCGGAGTTGCAACCGCTGCTGTCATCCGAGTCATCTGTCAGCGTCGACGTGTGCAATGTGCCGATGGGTGGGATCCACAAAGCAGGCCTGATGGATGGTGGTAGCACCCACTCTGGGAGGCGGAGGGTGCCGGTCTGCCCCACCTGGAAGCAGAAGCTCCCAAACAGCATCTCAAGCCCGTCACCGACGGACTCGAAATCCTTTAGGGTGGCCGGCGAGTGGGCGGTGAAGTTGAAGGCACCAAAGAGGAGATGACTCTCCGTTGCCAATGAATCGTAGATCGCTCCGGATGGAACTGTCACGACCGCACGATCAGCGTCCCCGCTTCCCACAGACGGCGCCAATTGACGAGGTTCGATCTCGTCAATGCCCATTGTTATGGACTTGGGTTTTGGAGAAGATGGGGATGCTGGAAGTCGTGGAACGGTGAACAGGCAAGCAACACGGGGACACGAGGTTTACCCAGGTTCAGGACCCTGGAGGGAAAACCCTACTCCTGCTTGTCTGTTCTTGATTGCGGCGGAACCGAAGGTTACATGAGTGCACAGATGTAATCTGGTGTGAGGTGCGTATGAGGTGAGGTGAGAGATCCTTCTCCCCGTACCCTCTTGGCATTTATATAGATAGGCCAGGTCTCGGGACAGGTCGAGTCGATTACAAATTAGGGTTGATACCCTTTATAATTCTATCTAATCTAGACTTGTCCTCCAAGGAGTCGAAAACGTCATGGGATTGGGCCACCCGAAGTCTTCATTGGCTATGTGTCCTGATGTGGGCCTTCCTTGGGCTGGACCAGATATACTAATGTTGTGCACCCGTAGGGTATATCCATGTCAGGCGGGCTCCGCCTGCAGGTCGTTACACGCGCTGGAACCTCTTGGGCGCAATCAATTCCTCTAGGTACGAAGAAAAATCCATAAAATGTCTTTTATCACTTAAAAAATATCATATTATAATGTAATATGATAGTCTCAAATCATATGTTCATAATAGACTTAGTAAATTGGGTTCCTGTTGAAACAAGGACAAAAGAGTGTGCGCAAACGTGGTAAAATACTAAAAATTCTACTCTACTTATGCAAAAACATTAAGTAAAAATGCTCCGATTTTGGACTCATCACCCTGGGAGGCGGTGTTGGTCCTCCCATGGCGGATGGCAGCGAGGGTTGTGTTTGCAGACCGAAACGCGCCGCTCGGCGAGGGTGCTGCGGCGTGGTCCTAAGGTGGTGGCGAGGTCGCGCGGCCATGCATCGACGGTGTGGTGGTGGCTCACCTCCGGTGTGCTCAAAGTCGTGATGAATTTGGTGGAGGGTTCGGGCGGTGCAGGTCGCATACGCCGCCGTCCGTGTCTTCGGGATGCTAGTGGGGTTTGAGGTGGCTGGTCCTGGTGGAGGCCAGTGGGCGGCGTACGGGTTGCTGGCTTGGCTCTAATAAAGGTGGTAGTCTTAGGATTCCTCTCGTGTCAAGACCTCAATCCGCTTGATGCATGTATTCGGTGATTTGGCTGGAGTGTCAAGTTTCGCAAGGCTCGGCAGCGAACTCTGTGGGCGAATCATGCCTGGAGATTGCCGGATCGGATGAGATTCGTCGCGCAAAACATTATTTTTTCTAGATGTTGGGTTTTAGAGGGAGCGAGACAAAACTCTACAGTCTGCTGCCGGCGTGGGACATGTCTTTAGTTCCATGGTGAACTCAGCGAGCGGGGAATGTTATGGAAGCCGAGATCTGAGGATTAGTAATGGTAATTTGACTCCTGGTGGTGACGAGAAATTGGCTGGTGATTCGTGACTTGTAGCAACGGCATCGAAAAGTGGGATAGCACAAGAGAAGTTCAATGTCTAAGTTTTTAGGGTAAAAACCCAAGGTCTGGCCTTAATTAATTGCGCCTGACAATAACCTTGTTAAAGGCACGAGAGCATGTATTTTACTCTAGGATGAAATCATACAAGTGCTTACAGCACCGCGCCGCAGCAACCACACTTAAGCTTATAGTTTATATGTTATGGAAAGTGTTTCAGACAGTTTCAGAATTATTCCGAAAGTAGATTAATGATTTATTAATTAAATTAGTAAATATTAATGTATATTTTTTGTAGAAAATAAATATAAGGTAAAAGTAATCCAGTAAATATTAATGTAAATTTTTTATAGAAAATAAATATAAGGTAAAAGTAATCCACAAAAGGAGATCTATATAGACCAATTTTAATTGGGTACATTTACAGCCTCAATCGTGTGGCAAAGGCAAAGAGAAAAGAATAAAAAGAAAAAAGATAAGGCAATGCCACGTGAGACATGGCTTGTACACCGCGCGGACATTCCATCGCGTCGTGTGCCCCTTCATTTTTTAGCCAGCCACGCTTTTTCTACGCTGCCAACGTATAGCCACGCACGGTGAGCAGATCACAGCTGGCAGACGCCCCGCGAGCGCTCACAACACGCCGTGACTATCACGCTTAAGTCTAAAGTATATGATCTATGATCGAACGATGATGCTCATGTATTGTTTTCTTTTTGGAGGCCCCACTTTTATAGATATTGGATTTATAGTGTTGTTTTGGTGGTGTTTGATCTGCTGTTTTAAGGAATAGATTATTGTAGCGGAACTTTTTTTGTAATTCTTTTTTATTTTTTGGTTGTATGCAGCCGTATTGACATTAGGGCACTGCATTGTTGTACAGACTGAGTGTAATTGATATCTTGGCGATACTAATATATTACCATTGTCAAAAAAGAATTTTACCTTCATGGATTGCATGTCACAAAAGATCTTCCTAATCTTCCTGAAGATCGTTTTAAAGCTTATACGAGAACAACTTCATCTTCACGTGTATTTTACTGGTTAATTTTTTTAGGATAAAGCAGTAGGGTAAAGAACCCTACTGTAATTTTTATAAATCATAAAGAATTACAAGTAGCGAATATTTACAAGTTTCAAGCCACCTCAAAGAGGGATAACACTATGAGCAACTATCTCCTGTCTAAATTATTGCTAATCCAATCTTTGAGGTCCTGGTAATACTTTTTCTTAATTCTACACAGGACCCATCTTAATTCCTGAGAAACAATAGCCCTCCATTCAGCAAGGGAGGCATGCTTGTTAATGAAGATTTCATTGTTTCTGCACATCCATATGCCCCAAGCCTCAAGAATAATGATTTCCATTGCAAAGGGGACTTTTAGGCCACTTTTAATACTAGTCAATGCCTCGAAGAGATTTAGATCATTGTCTTGGACAGGACAAATTTCAGCCCAGCATGCTTTTGCAAAAGAACAGCCCCAAAATAAGCCCAGCATGATTAAATCTTTTGACATGCAGATCAATTCTAGTTTCAACCATATGACCACTGCCACTGCAGTTTTCTCCTACAATATTCTCTGCAAAATATTATTGAATAGATAAAGTTTAATCAAAGAGAATCTTACGATTCTTTCGCTTCTCTTCATTGGTCCATGCCTTTGCACTTTTCTTGTTGAATCTGTCCAAACGCTTTATCTAGGTCAGAAGATTGGGCAAGAATTGCCCGCGTCTTCACTTGACACAGAGAGAACTTTATGGTATAGTTTAGCTGTGGTAGATCAAACTTTCTGAATACCATGTTGCAAACCCTAAATGTTATAAACACGACAAACAAAATAACGAACAAACCAAGAGGCACCAATTTTTTAACATGGAAAAGCCTCCCAAAAGGAAAAGGAAAATACCACTGGTGTCACCCAGTAAAATTTTACTATATCAAAAGTGTATACATAACACCGTTAATTTTTTATGAAGCGATAAAACTCTAGCCAGCGACTTACAAGTGATCTTTTACATATTACATAGACTTGCGAGGAGTTTACAACGTAAGCTTTTTTAGCAAACTTTTTTTTAGAAGTCTTTTTAGCAAACTAAAACAGTTTACTAAAAAGGTTTATATTGTGTCATGGAAAGAGTATTATTTGTAGAATCCGTCTGGTGTTAGTATTCTTATAAATTTGAATCACAACTTTAACCACTTGCATATGGCCTCGGTGAATCGAAGTAGATCCCTTGCACATGGCTTCGGGGAATCAGGGTAAGATCATCCCCACTTGTTGGGCGAACCCAGTCTGAAATCCAGACCAAATTTTGGCCGGACGAAACTTGTTTTCGGCCTGGGAACACCGAGTTTATCACTCGCGTTTTCAGGCCGAGTTCCCACGTTCGGCGAAATTCAGTTAAACACGGCGAAATTTGGGCGACTATAGACGGATTTCATTAATTAGGGGAAATACGCACATATTACATCGAATATAACTAAGAACATATTAAATTGAAACTAGGAAAAGGCCGCAGCCACCGTGGTCGACGACGGACGCCGCTTCTCCAGGCCGAGGCGGGGGTGGTTGCCGGCCTGGATATGCTATGTAACATCCCAAAAATGTTAAACAAGATTATCAAGTTCTAATCACCCAAGTTTAGGGTTAACAAAAACTTTTATTATTAAAATTAATATGAATGCATGTGTGTGTGATTAATGCATGAATGCTTGCATTTTTTTATGTTTGATTGCTATGAATGATAAGGATTGGTTTAAAGATGAAAACAATATCATCTAGGTCAATCCCAAAGGAAATTCAAATAAGAAGGCATATGATCAAATGGTCATTTTGACCAAAATCAACCAATAGCCCACTTAGGGCATCTCTAGTTAATGATTTGTAATAGAAACAAATCCAGTTCTTTTCATCCCATGCTAGACCAAGTAACAATGAACCCAAGAAAACTCACAAACTTACAAAAACTATTTTCAAATCCATTTAAGAGGCATTCAAAAATTAAATCCTTAATAGGTACTAAGATGGCCATTTCTCAAAAAACCAACCAAACCACTTCCCCTTGGCAAACCCTAGCAACCACAGACTACAAAGGTTATGACAAGATCACTCACCAAAATTTTCATCCAAAATTCAAATGTTGACTTCATGCAGGCATTTAAACAAACACCTGGTGAGCACAGTAACAACTGCAAACTATTATTGTTCTTGATCAATGCCTTGTCCACCATTTGTCGCCACTACTAGCCCTCACTCACCCCTAGTGCCTAGCACTGCATTGAAGTAGCTCTCCCTTCACTGCTTGGACTAGTGTCGCGCCACCCGAGCCGTCCTTGCCGGTCGAGCATGGACAACCCGTAGGAGCCAGCCCCGCGCCCGTCCACGATGTCTAGGAGACAGGCCACCGTCCACCGCCACTCCCTGTCCACCCCTCGATCGTAGCCTAGCCGTGGACCACCCGAGAAATGCCGCGCCCATTTCTCTGTCTTCCATGCCGAGAGCACGCGAGAACACCGCAACCGCCTCGAGCGCACACGACGTGCCTCGCTCTCTCCATGTGTACCCGCACTCACCGCGACACCAGTGACCCCCAGGACACGACCGTTAGCCGTTGCGCGACACGAGACCACTGTACGCCGTATCGAACACCCGCTGTTCCCGCACAGAGAATGGACCGCTCCCGACCATTTGCAACCGCCCCTTGTCGCGCCATCATGCGCATGAAGACCGTCAGGGAGCACTACGTCGACGAGCACCCTCGGCCATGCCCGTAGCTCACTGCAACAACATCGCCGGAGGAGCCAGACCATGCCGCTCTGCCCATCTCGCCGGTGTATAAATAGAGGCCCCTTTCGCCTCAATTCACCACACCATCTCACTCCCCACTCCTCACAGAACCTCCCACACCTCTCCCTGGAGCAAGGCGAGCACCGCATCGCCGGAATTAGGCCGGAGACCGCCGCTGCAGAGGAAAAAAGGAGTCGTCGATTGGAGCCACCCCAGGAGCCGCCGCGACCACCGTTCGAATCGCCGTCGTTGACACGTTCGTTCGCCCCCATCATCGACCCTAGTTGGAGCCCAGGTGAGCCACCACGTACCCCCACCATCGTCGTTAGGGTTCGGTCTCGCCGGAGATATGTGACGGAGACGACGGACATCGGCTGTCGATCTTAGTCTAATCGTAGGGCCTAGATTGAAACATATCGTTTCGGTTAGATAGAGCCGCTGACTAGCAGGACCCCCCTGTCAGCAGCCCGCTGCGCCAACGCAGTGCAGTTGGGCCGGCCCAGTATCGTTCCAGCGCGAGCCAGCGATTCATATTTAGGTTTTTCTTTTATTTCAAAACCCTAGTTCTGTCAGTAGATTCAAAAATCAATTCGCAGAGATTCACTAAACCAAATTGCATGATTCAAATTTTGTTAGAAAGGTATTCAAATTATCTATCCAAGCCCGTTGGATTCAAACCATTTTAAATTATAGATCACCTATAGTAAAAATAACAAGACAGAGACTTTTCCATATTCAAACATTTTTCAAAAATCAACCATAAATTCTTTTGAGTTGATTCCAACTCTCAAAAATCACATTTGACAAGATCTATCTGAATATGTAAAAATATTTAGGTTTACATGAAGTGATCTTGGACTAGTACTAAAAGAATGCTCTATAGGTATTTCTAGTCACTTTAATTGTATAAAATAGTAATTTTAAACTCTATAAAATATGACCACCACTTTAAATCACATTCCCAAGTATTAGAATATGTGGTGATGACATGTGTCAACATGATCCCATATTTTAATTGGATAATATTAAATCTTAAGTACTTTCAATGAGTAGAAATTACTTTTCTAAAATAAGAAAGACATGAGTAGGTCTTTATTTCATGTAATGATTGTGATGATGCTAGATCATCTAGTGTAAACCTTTGTGTTCCAACTAGAGGTAGTTAAGTATTGTTTGGTGATTGTGTACCTCGTGTGTATTTATAGACGCTAGTACCTACCCAGGGTACGAGGAGGAGTACTATGAAGAAGAAGAAAACTTCAACCGCTGCACTAATCAAGGCAAGCTAGAACTTTGCATGCTATCTATGCAAGCCTAACACTACAAGTTAACTATGCAAGCTCACACTTGCAAGTTTCTTAACTATGCAAGCCATCCTTGTAAGATAACCTATGCAAGATGCTTTAGGCATGCTTTGGTTATGCAACTTTGATTATACCAATTCCCAGTTTTACTTGCAAGCTTTATTCTTTTATCTTTACCAAACTTCATTACCTTTACTTTGTGACTTGTGAGTTTTGGAAAAATAGTATATATAGCATAAAGAGCATAAAACTAGTCCTAAGTAGTTAGAACTAGATTTCATCAAAAGGCATAAGATTAGATTTAGATAGTCACACTTGACTAGCACCCCTGATTAGTGAATACCCTCAACTTTAGTGGCTAGTGCTAAGCATAAAATTTGATCACTTTAGATGGGAATACTTGGTGAAAATAATTATGAAAACCTTGGAATGAAGAAAATGTTGAGGCATGAGCCTTAGCCCTTTATAAAAACTAATAGTTGGGTTCGGATGTGATACCATTCCAATTTTACCGTACAACCACAATACCTCAATTGGGTAGGGCTTGATTGGAAGTTTATATGTCTTAGTATGGGATCCCTTGTAGAAGAGGTTGAGCTGAGGCTACCTCGTGATGAATGTCCACCTATGCAGTACCCAAGATGACAAATTATAGTGGTTGGGAGGCCAAACTCATAGGGGAGGTGCCTATACTAGGGTGTGTAACTGAAAGGTTAGGATTGATTATCCGCATACTAAGTATGATGATTCAGGGTTATCCCTGACGGGTGTATCGAATGTTGTGGTGAAAGTGTACCACCTCTGCAGAGTGTCAACCTATTCTAATAGACGCGTCCACGGTCATTGATGGTGCCCGACGTGGCACTTTGTCGGTAACCCCAAGCGCAGGGTGTGAAGAGCACAGCAGCAAGTTTTCCCTCAGTTGAGACCGAGGTTATCGAACCAGAAGCAGGAAGGAAACGTCACACAAGTGTTACAAGCAACGCGTAGACATGCACAACACAAACTCAAGACTTTGTCCCAATGAATCAGTGAGGTTGTCAAGCTCACCGGTTTGCTGTAACAAAGGATTAAACGCATGGTGTGGAAGGTAATGGTGGTTTGCAGCAAGTAAACAAGCAACAGTGGAAGATGTATCAATGGTAAAGATTGGACCGGGGTCCATAGTTCACTAGAGGTGCTCTCCTTAGATAAACAACATGGCATGAAGGGTAAACAAATTACAGCAGGGCAATTGACAGGAACTGAGCAAGGCATAATAATGCAATTACTAGTCAGAAATATCCTATGAGATTCGATTAGGCAATACAACAAGATACATAGACCGCCATCCAACTGCATCTATGACTAGAAGTCCACCTTCAGGTTATCATCCGAACCCCCTCCAGTATTAAGTTGCAAGCAACAGACAACTTCTTTAAGCAAAGTGTGTAAGGTAAACAGTCCACATGTTCCATGAATAAGAGACCGTTGTTTTCTCCCTAGTGGCAACAACACATCTACAACCGAAGAGAATATTGTCACTTCCCTTGGACACTAGAGGCATGAACCCACTATCGAGCATAAATACCCCCCTTTTGGAGTCACTAGCAACTACTTGGCCAAGATAGCTACTAACAACGGAGAGCATGCAAGATCACAAACAACACAGACATGATAGAATCATAAACACAAAACCATTAATCAAACCAACATAATAATCTCAATATCCATCGGATCCCCGCAAACACAACATACATGATTACAAATAGATTAGATCTTCATCATGAACGGAGCTCACAAGATCTATACATGAAAGCACAAAGGAGGAGATACAACTATCTAGCTACTACAGGGACCCATAGTCCAAGGTGGAACTACTCACGCATCATACCGGAGAGAAGGCCTCCGGGATGATCTCCCCTCCGGTAGGGTGCCGGGAAGAACTTCAGATCCCCCCGATGTAGGGACGATGGTGGCGGCGGCTACAGACGGTTTCATGGATATTTGATCGGGTACTCAGGGTTTCTGCATCGGGGGCTTCTTATAGGCGAAGGGGGAGATCGAGGAGGCGGCCAGGGGTGGCAAACCCTAGCCAGGCGCGGGGCTGGGCCCACCCGCATCTAGGGTGGGTCTGGCCCCCTGGCTGGCCCCTCCGGATCCCCTCTGGGCTTCTTGTTCCCCACGGAAAGTTATTGACTTTGAATTTTGTACCGTCCAATTCTGAGAATATTTGTTTACTAACTTTTTTGAAACCAAAAACAGCAGAAAACATGCATCTAGCACTGTTGCAACTTGTTAGTAGGTTAGTACCAGAAAACATGTAAAAAGCACCTCAAAGTGTGGACAAGTAAAGCAAAGTAGATAATAAACAAGCATGGAGCATCAAAAATTATAGATACGTTTCCGACGTATCAACATCCCCAAGATTAACTCCTGCTCGTCCTCGAGTAGGTAAGTGATAAACAAAATAATTTTTGAGATGACATGCACCCTCACAATAAAGATCCAACCATTTGCAAGCATTGAAAGCTGGGTTCAAAGAACTCTAAACACGTGCATGAAAGAATGGAGTTCTAACAGTAGGACATAGTAACTATGCATGCAACATGGCAAGATACAAACAAAGATCATGAATAACATGCATTGAAAAACATTTGTTTGTTTCACATACAGAAAACATAGCATAGTGGCAATTAGATTGTCCCTCATAGAGTAGCAATATAGATGCATAGACACCTATAAAGTTCACAAGGGTGACTAGAAACAAGTAGCACAAGAACAAGTAATATCACAATATGCATAAATTAATAAGCTTTGGAACACTGCACACAGAATGACAACTACACTCTCTTAATGGTGCCTAAAGGTAGAAGGTGGAGACTCAAATAGTGGTGGAAGAAAGGCCCTTTTTTATAGAGGAAGTAGGGATTACAAGTTTCAAAAGGAGCTTTCAAAAATTATGGTACTTGTTAGCTTTTATCCCTCATTGCCCCTATCATAAGCATCTTGAAGTGCTTAAGGTTAAAGTGGCAAAGCTGGAGTATATGCTTGACGAAGTATAAGTTGGCAATCTCAAGTCCCTTGAATACGAGGGCCACACCTAATGCATACTCAACTTTGGGTCCAGGTAAGTTCTTGTCATTGTAAGTATTTGCATATCATTGAGAACCGCCAACGGGGTACCCCTTGCACATGGTACATGAGCTGTCCCATAACCAAAATGACAAGGAAAGCAGACAATGAGCATCTCAGCAATGTTTTTATTTACCATATGCATAGCTTTTTATTGAGGATGCTTCATAGATATCTCACTATGGTGATGCTGCAAGTTTCCACCATGATTAGGCATGGCTTAGGCTAGCGTCCCAAGCGTTTCTCTAACACAGAATACAAACTCCATGGACTTACAAGTTCCCACTTCATTTCACACCGGTAACATCCATAGACAAAAGAGCATGATATCAACGGAGTGCAAGAGTACAAGTGCAATGTTGAAAACGTTCCCCGTGACGGCACGGTTCTGCTAATTCCAACTTATAAGTGCAAGCATATACAACAAAGTTGTCACAAGGGTTCAAGTTTATTAGGGTCAAAGAATAAAGTGTGCCATCAAGTTCGTGAGGGCTTTAATCACTAAGTTTTCACACAACGAAATAGTTTTTAATTGGAAGATAGTTGAAAACAAGAATATACTTGGAATGGTGTAACACACCATGCATAGGAGTTTATAGTGGACACTTTGGAATAACTTGGTTTCTTGGGAGTTGGAGGCATGGGTAGAACTTATTCATACAAGTGGAGGCTAGCAAAAGACTGGGAGCAACCAACTAAGAGAGCATAATAGCCATAATCATGCAGTGCAACAAAGCATACTAATCAAAGCAAAGAGTGGTACTACAAGTCAAGGACTAAATGATCATAGAGGCTAATGGTGACTTGTGAGAGTCATAACATGGTGTAAGCATGTGCCAAGTCAACCCAAGCAAAGCATCAAAGGAGAATACCACAATACTATGCTTTTGCATGCTAAAACAACGCATAATTTCTTCAAGGCACACTAAGCAATCACAATTGTTTGGAAAAATACATTCTACAACTATAATTACTAAGCATAAGGGCAAAACAACACCTAGCATGTCATGCTAAAGTCTAAGTCACAGTCAATGCAAGCTCCTCTTGCACTTACAAGGAAGAACTTACTACTCCCTTCCAACACCAAGAAAACTTACTTACAAAACAACACAACGAGAATGGGGGTCCAAATTACTTTATTCAAGCAAACTAAACAACCTAAGCAATGCAAACAAAAACTAAGACACTCCAAGAACAACACAACTGTGCATGAAATAATAAAAACGAAGTGTCTAGACAGACCTGAGCTTTTTATTGATGAAGAAGGGGATGCCTTGGGCATCCCCAAGCTTTGACGCTTGTACCTCTTGGATATTTCTTGGGGTGACACCATGGTGGAATCCCCAAGCTTGAGCTTTTGTCCATTCTTCATCTCATTGCATCATTCTCTCTCTACACCTAAAATTTTTCCTTCATACAAAAATTCACACAATCTTCATTAGCAACATTAGTGTATTCAAAAGATATTAGACCACTGGCAAAGCTTTGTACCAGCAAGGCTTTTCACTAAAAACACAATCTACTGTAGTAACTCCTTCAAAAAGCTCAATTCATCTAAAGATAACTAAAAAAGGAATCAATAAGAAGCAAATGCAAATAATGGCAGAAATCTGTCAAAACAGACAAGCAGGTAGAAACCGATTTTTTTAAACATCTTCTGTTGCTCAAATCAAAAAGTATTGAACTAACGAAAGTTAGCTAACATACTGGGGGTTTTATTTGTAAATTTTGAGCTCAATCCGAGTTACAGATCCTCCTCGCGAATTTTTTTTGTGGAGGACAAAAATCTGTTTTGGGACAGCAACTCCCCAAATCTTACTTCCCTCTCATTAGAGGTCATTCTTGGCACAAAAATTAAACACAAAGGATAAGGAGAGGTTATTACTGAACTAATAACTTCCAAGACTCAAGGAAACTCTTAGGTTATCTCCCAAAAAGTACTTTTCTTTAACGCCTTTAAGTTAGGCACAAGAAGCAAGAAAAATCAAGTATTTTCAAATGAAGAATTGCCCTTATTGTTCCTTCCTTTATTACCTTTATTTTTCTCTTTCAATAAGATATGATTGCTTAACGGAGGATCAAAGTGCATAATTCCTTTCCCCACATCTATCACTGCCCCAAGGTGTTTCAGTAGAGATCTTCCAAGTGTGATCTGTCCCTTGACTACACATTCAATAACAAGATAATCAGTAGTCACCATTTTCCCTGAGATTTTTGTAAACACACCTTCAGCTATTCCAATGGGTGATATAGTGGCATTGTTGGTAAGAGAGATTTCCTCTCCTCCTTCAGTAAGCCCCCAAAGACTCAAGGAATCAAAAATATCTTTAGGCATGAGACAAAATTCACACATGATATCACAGCGAGCATCAAAAGGTGTAGTGTTTATTGAGACTTTGATTGTGGGAAACCACTTTGAAGGCTCAGAATTTATGGGAACATAATCATGGTAAGCCCTAAGCGTGTGATAGCAACCATTCATAGCAGCAATACCGGTCTCAAGAGTGTTCAACCTAGCAAAAATATTTGTGAAAGACGGATCAGACTTGCCAGGTGTACCATAGATCATGATTAATTTCCTTATGGCATCAAAAGCTTCATCCTCAGTACAAAGCAACAAATCTTTCTCAGCCATAGCATCCAAAGCATATCTATAACAAAGAGCAATACCGCGGTAGAAACTATCAATAACCAAGCCGAGGCTTACCTCAGGCTCGGTTTCCTTTTGGAAAGAAGAGATTTTGGACCAAGCTTCCTTAAAAATTTCTTCAATTTTTCGCTTAAAAGTGGAGATTTCTACCATAGGGTAAATAAAGGTTGATCCAAAAACCGACATAGCAGCAACTAGAGCAGGAACTAATTTTTTTTGTTTTTGAATAAAGAAAGCAAACCAAACTAGACTATTTTTTGGGGTTTTTTGGAAAGAGGCAAACAAAACCAAGAAAAAGAGACAAAGAAAACTAAAAACAAAGTAAAGAGAAAGGAAATGAAGGACTCCCCTTGTGAAGACGTCCTTAGCCTCCCCGACAACGGCGCCAGAAAGACTTGATGGTGCTCGACGTGGCACTTTGTTGGTAACCCCAAGCGCAGGGTGTGCAGAGCATAGCAAGAAGTTTTCCCTCAGTTGAGACCGAGGTTATCGAACCAGAAGGAGGAAGGAAATGTCACACAGGTGTTGCAAGCAACGCATACACAACACAAACTCAAGACTTTGTCCCAACGAATCGGTGAGGTTATCAAGCTCACCGGTTTGATGTAACAAAGGATTAAACGCATTGTGTGGAAGGTAATGGTGGTTTGCAGCAAGTAAACAAGTAATAGTGGAAGATGTATCAATGGTAAAGATTGGACCGGGTCCATAGTTCACTAGAGGTGCTCTCCTTAGATAAACAACATGGCATGAAGGGTAAACAAATTACAATAGGGCAATTGACAGGAACTGAGCAAGGCATAACAATGCAATTACTAGTCAGAAAGATCCTATGAGATTCGATTGGGCTATACAACAAGATACATAGACTGCCATCCAACTGCATCTATGACTAGAAGTCCACCTTCAGGTTATCATCTGAACCCCCTCCAGTATTATGTTGCAAGCAACAGACAACGCTTTAAGCAAAGTGTGTAAGGTAAACAGTCCACATGTTCCATGAACAAGAGACCGTTGTTTTCTCCCTAGTGGCAACAGCACATCTACAACCGAAGAGATTATTTTCACTTCCCTTGGAAACTAGAGGCATGAACCCACTATCGAGCATAAATACCCCCCTCTTGGAGTCACTAGCAACTACTTGGCCAAGATAGCTAATAAGAATGGAGAGCATGCATGATCACAAACAACACAGACATGATAGAATCGTAAAGACAAAACAAGTAATCAAACCAACATAATAATCTCAATATCCATCGGATCCCCGCAAACACAACATGCATGATTACAAATAGATTAGATCTTGATCAAGAACGGAGCTCACAAGATCTATACATGAAAGCACAAAGGAGGAGATACAACTATCTAGCTACTACAGGGACCCATAGTCCAAGGTGGAACTACTCACGCATCATACCGGAGAGAAGGCCTTAGGGATGATCTCCCCTCCGGTAGGGTGCCGGGAAGAACTTCAGATCCCCCCGATGTAGGGACGATGGTGGCGGCGGCTACAGACGGTTTCATGGATATTTGATCGGGTACTCAGGGTTTCTGCATCGGGGGCTTCTTATAGGCGAAGGGGGAGACCAAGGAGGCGGCCAAGGGTGGCAAACCCTAGCCAGGCGCACGGCTAGGCCCACCCGCGCCTGGGGTGGGTCTAGCCCCCCTGGATGGCCCCTCCGGCTCCCCTATGGACTTCTTGTTCCCCACGAAAAGTAATTGACTTTGACGTTTGTCCCGTCCAATTCCGAGAATATTTCTTTACTAACTTTTCTGAAACCAAAAACAGCAGAAAACAGGCATCTGGCACTGTTGCAACTTGTTAGTAGGTTAGTACCAGAAAACATGTAAAAAGCACCTCAAAGTGTGGACAAGTAAAGCAAAGTAGATACTAAACAAGCATGGAGCATCAAAAATTATAGATACGTTTCCGACGTAGCAGTCATGGATAGTTGGAGTGGTCATACGGTTCCGTCGTCAGATGTTTTCAAAATGACTTGTGAAATGAACTATGACTTTGACTTGACCACAACAGGGTTGTGAACATGAAAACTAAGTTCCCACTTAGGTGTTGTAGAACATTAAACTAGTTATCTTTACTTATGAACTCAGTATGAAATAAACCTGGCTTTTTGCAAATAAACCTAGAGCTTAGGATTCCTACTCGAACTACTTTACTTGTTAGTGATAGTTTGCGAGTACTTAAAAGAGTACTCATGGCTTTGTCCTTGGCTATTCTCATGGCCAGACTATGAGGAGGACTACCGGGATGATGGACAGCAGGAGGTCTATGACAACTAGGATCATCTCCCATCGTCAGCATTGCATGTGACCCTGAAGATGAATCCCCGCTAAGTTTAATTTCCTCTATGTTGATTGTATTAAGACTGGATCATGAGATCCTATATTTGTAAGACCTTTATTATGGTTTGTAATGGATGATGTACTGTGGTACCAATTCTGTTATGTCTCGCAAAAATGGTAATCTTGGGATTGCGAGGTATGGCATAACAGGCATCTGGGATTAAAAATTCGGGTGTTGACAAGTTGGTATCAGAGCCATCCTAACCATAGGAGACCCTAGTTAGAATGGACGCTTGAATCAAAAACTTAGTTTCAAAAGAAGTGAGTATTTATGAAAACCTATTCTCATTCTTATCCCTGAGATTCTTTCAAGAAAATTCATGTTCCTCAAAAATTCTTGCAATCCTACATAAAATTTGACACACTTGATCACCCCACTAACCTACTCATCCTACATTCTTATAGATGGAAGTCAAGTATATCAAGTTGTACCAGTTGGGCTCACCTTCGAGCGCGATTTAATCCAACTCTCGGAATTTCTTGAACGCCCGCACCCCGAGTTCTTTGGGGCACAACTCAATGATCAACAAGGAGGAGAACTACAGTGGCTGATAGTTGTAGAGCTCAGAGGCAAGATGGAGGCACCCACCTCAGATAAGATCTAATTCAGCTTGAGGGAGAACAACTGGCTAGACGGACTAGCTAGGGCAATGCAGGAGGCTCTTGCCAATCTGTGTGGGCAAAACATCAACCAGATCAATGGCACTCGCTTTGCTTACTACGCAAGGCGTGATTCTATGGGACAGCCATTGGAGGTGCCAGGCCATCCGGAGCTGAAGCATTAGGTGGATCATCTCGACTTCATGCTGTATGATAGGCAGAAGGAGTTGGACAACGCCCGCGCCTACACCAACCACAACCATGCCATTGCAGTTAGGAAGGACCAGACCCTCGCCATCCTTGCCAAGGAGCGCTATTCACTTCGCCATCAGCATGACAAGAAGGATCGCACCATCGATCGTCTTCCCAAGAGGGTGGCCACTTCTTAAGAAGACCATCCATGATCAGGTGACCCAACTTGAAGAGAAGGAGCATGAAGGTGAAGATATTAGTGGAGATCCCTACTCCTACCTCAGTGATGATGATGACTACCTGGAGGACCTCGATATGGACTTCCACACTTATGATGATGATTCTGCCTTCATTTATGATGAGTAGTCACAATAGGGTACTATCGTATGCGTGAGTTGTATCCGGTCCCACTGTATCGTAGCTTCACAGAATGGTTCCTAAAACCATCTGTTAACCTACTGTGGTACGTGTTTGTATTGGGTGCTATGAATGAATTAAAATAAAGTTGATAGTTGGCAAAACCAGAGTCAAACTCAAAGTTTAAAAGCTTTTCCAAAAACAAATCCATGAACCTTAGAAATTTCCCTCTTGTCTCACTATCCATATCAATCTTCAGATGACTCGCGGAAATCCCAGAGGAAGCAGTTCATCTCAGGATCCAATGCTGCAAATCCTACAAATGTTGGTTGCTGACCGTGAAGCTGCAAGAGCTGAACGTCAAGCTAATTTAGCCACCCTTCAACAGATAGCTCAGATGGCCCATAATAATCAAGCCCATGGAAACCAGGACAACCATGGATCCAAGCTCAAGAACTTTCAAAACACTAATCCCCCCATATTTAGTAAGTCTGAAGAGCCATTAGATGCTGATGACTAGCTACAGACCATGGAGAACAACTTAGAGGTTGTAGGAGTGGAGGCCAATGAGAAAGTACTGTTTGCCACCCATTATCTGGCAGGTGATGCAAGAGCTTGGTGGAATAGCATTCGTACCATGAATGGAGGACATTTGATGGCTTGGGATGAATTCAAACTCCAGTTCAGCTGAACCCATGTGCCAACAGGTTTGATTCTACGGATGAGGGATGAATTCAAGGAGCTGAAGTAGGGAAGGATGACTGTGGTAGAGTACCGCGACAGATTTCTGTCTCTGTCTAGGTTTGCCCCTGATGAGATTGAAACTGAAGCCAAGAAGAAGGAAAGATTCTTGAATGGTCTCCATGATGAGATGTAGACAGTGCTGGTCAACATTCCCTTCGCTGACCTTGAAGCCTTAGTGGATTCTGCAATCCAGATGGAAGGCAAGATCAACCAAGCCAACGATAATCGCAAGCGTCAAATGATGCATCAACTAGGATCCCACCATACCCCGAAGTATCACCCCAACCCGTTTGCAGGATATGCCCTGAGAAACAATAGACCCCCTATGTCCCGTCCAAACTATCCCAACCGTGGAGGAGGAAACCCAAGGCCCGGAGGAAACCACAACAACAACCAAGACAACTCCAACAATTTCAACCGTGCACCGCCCAAGTCCAACAACAACAACAACACCAACAACAACAATACTGCCCTAAGGACTGGAAGCAATGCCATGCCTATTACAGGAAAAGACAAGTTTCTGATTACTTGTTTTGATGCGGAGTCAAGGGTCACTACTCCAACGAGTGCCCCAAGAAGCTTGCAGCAGCCACCAATGTGAATGCACCAGCTCAGCAGCAACGCCGTGTTCAGCCTAGAAGGAGATTCGCCCCAGGGAACTCGCTCAACCGCAATAGCTGTCTGTTTCACATGAATGCCGAAGAAGCTCAGGAAGCGTCAGATGTCGTGCTGGGTATGTTTTCTATTAACTCAGTACTTGCAAGAGTGTTGTTTCATTCTGGAGCATCGCACTTGTTTGTTATAGAATAATTTGCATGCACTAGTAAGTATAAACGAACAAAATTGAAACATGTTATGATAGTTCAAATACCTGGTTCAACCACCAAAGCTAGACAAATTTCCAAGGCCGTACCTATCATAATCCATGGAATATATTTTTATGCTAATCTAATAGTACTTGGAACCAAAGGTTTGGAAGTACTACTAGGAATGGATTGGATGTCAAAACATAAAGGATTAATCGACTGTGCCAAGAAATCCATAACCATGACTAATACCAGTGGAGTATTAGTAGAGCATGTATCTGAGACTTTGCCCCGTCAATTCAAGTGGAACAAGAGTCTATCCCAACCAACCATTGACCAAGTCAGAGTAGTCTGTGAATACCCCGACATATTCCCAGATGAATTGCCCGGTATGCCCCTAGATAGGGATATCTAGTTTATCATTGAACTCATCCCTGGAACTTGACCCATAGCTCAGAGACCTTATAGTATGAACCCGTCTGAATTAGTGGAGCTAAAGAAGCAACTGGATGTTATGCTGGAGACAGGTTTGATTCAACCAAGTGCGTCGCCATGGAGATCACCTATTTTGTTTGTGGATAAGAAAGATGGAGGTAACCGTTTGTGCACGGATTATCGGAAGCTGAATGATGTCACCATTAAGAACAAGTACCCACTTCCAAAGATAGAAGATCTATTTGACCAGTTGACCGGTGCCAAAGTGTTTTCTAAGATTGATCTTAGAACTGGTTATCATCAACTCAAGATTCACGCAACGGATATTCCAAAGACTGCCTTCACCACCAGATATGGATTGTATGAGTACATTGTCATGTCTTTTGGATTAACCAATGTCCCTGCTTATTTCATGAACCTCATGAATAAGTTTTTTATGAACTTCCTGGATAAGTTTGTCGTTGTTTTATTGACGATATTCTGATCTATTCCAAATCATAAGAAGACCATGAGCTACACCTGAGGACCATCCTTGAAACCCTTAGAGAGCATCAGTTGTATGCCAAGTTTAGCAAATGTGAGTTCTAGTAAAAGTAAGTAGGATTCCTAGGACATATCGTGTCGGCACGAGGAATTTCTGTCGATCCCACCAAGATTAAGGATGTTGAAGAATGGAAAGCCCCAACCACTCAAACCCAAGTTCGCGCATTTCTCGGATTAGCGGGATATTACCGCAAGTTCGTAGAAGGATTCTCGAGCATCACAAGACCCATGACCCAGTTGTTGAAGAAACATAAGAAGTTTGAATGAACGGACAAATGTGAAGAAAGTTTTCAAGAGCTCAAGAAGAGATTGATTTCAGCCCCAATATTGATTATGCTGGATATCAAGAAGCCTTTTGATGTGTATTGTGACGCATCCAAGATTGGTTTCGGATGTGTGTTGATGCAAGAAGGCAAAGTCATATCCTATCTGTCCCAACAACTGAAGCAACATGAGCAGAATTACCCTACCCATGATCTTGAACTAGCAGCCGTAGTTTTAGCCTTGAAGACATGGCGGCATTACCTCATGGGTAACCGTTGTGAGATTTCTTTGGATCACAAGAGTCTGAAATATATTTCACCCAGAAGGAGATAAATATGAGGTAAAGGAAATTGATAGAATTAATCAAAGACTATGACCTTGACATTCACTATCACCCCGGCAAAGCCAATGTGGTAGCAGATGCTCTTAGCAGATTGCCCTGTCGATTGAACACCATGATAAAAGAAGCCTAGCCAAGTCTGCGTGAGGAGATGGAAAATTTCAGAATGGAGCTAGTTAGTGAAGGATTTTTGGCTAACATAGAACTTCAACCCACTTTGATCAGTCAGATCAAGGAGGCACAAAAAGTAAATGCTAGTATCAACAGAATAAAATGTCGTATCGGTACAGGGAAGGTACCCGGATTCACCGAAGATGAAGAAGGAGTTTTGTGGTACAAAGGACGTATCTGTGTACCAGCAGGTTCCGAGTTGAAGCAAATCATTACGCAGGAAGCTCATGATACTCTTTATTCTATCCACCTAGGATAACGGAGATGTATCAGGATTTGAAGGAGCAATTTTGGTGGCACAAGATCAAGAGAAAAATTGTAAGCTACATAGCCAAGTGTGATATATGTCAGAGAGTCAAAGCGGAACATCAGCGACCCGCAGGACTTTTGCAACCATTGTAGATTCTGGAATGGAAATGGGATTCTGTAGGAATGGATTTTATCACCAGTTTGCGTACATCTAGTCGGGGAAATGGCTCTATTTGGGTCATAGTTGATAGACTGTACAAAGTAGCCCATTTTATAGCTTTCAAGACCACCTACCAGAGTTCAAAGCTAGCAGAGATGTACATTGCTAGGATAATCAGTTTTCATGGAATCCCCAAGAACATTGTGTCAGATCGAACAGTTTACCTCGAGATTTTGGAAGAAATTCCAAGAAGGATTAGGAACCAAACTAGGTTTCAGCACAGCTTATCATCCACATAGTGATGAACAAACGGAGCGAGTAAACGAGATACTCGAAGATATGTTGAGAGCTTGTGTGTTGGAATATGGATCTAAATGGGAGGACTGTCTGCCTTTCGCAGAATTCTCATACAACAACAGTTACCAAGCTAGTTTGTAAATGGCCCCATTTGAGTTTATGTATGGAAGGAAGTGTCATACCCCACTAAATTGGTCGGAAGTAGGAGAGAGTCAGATTTTCGGAGCCGACATCCTAAGAGAAGCCAAAGAGAAAGTTCACAAGATCCGTGAGCACATTAAGACCGCCCAATCCAGACATAAGAGTTATGGCAACAAGAGACGTCGAGATTTAGCCTTCACTATCGGATATTTTGTGTATCTAAAAGTATCACCCTTGAAAGGAATGCAGTGTTTTCAACTCAAAGGAAAGCTTGCCCCTAGATATATTGGACCCTTCAAGATTTTGAATCACCGAGGAGAAGTATCATATCAACTAGAACTGTCGGAGGAGATGTCAGCCGTACATGATGTGTTCCATATCTCGTTACTTAGAAAATGCCTAGAAGTTCCAGAGAAGACCGAAGTTTTCAAGAATATTGATCACAAAACCATAGAGATCAACAAGGACATAACTTATCATGAAGTACCCATTCGTATTTTGGAAGAAGCCTTCAGAACCACCAGGACCCGGAGTATTAAGTTTCTCAAGATCCAGTGGAGTAACCATACTGAAGAAGAAGCTACTTGGGAGCGAGAAGATTACATTAGGACTGAGTTTTCAAATCTCTTTAGTTCCTAGTTTTCTTTTTCTTAAATCTCGGGACGAGATTTTGTTTAAGGAGGGAAGGTTTGTAACATCCCAAAAATGTTAAACAAGATTATCAAGTTCTAATCACCCATGTTTAGGGTTAAAAAACTTTTATTATTAAAATTAATATGAATGCATGTGTGTGTGTGTGATTAATGCATGAATGATTGCATTTTCCATGTTTGATTGCTATGAATGATAAGTATTGGTTTAAAGATGAAAACAATATCATCTAGGTCAATCCCAAACAAAATAAATCAAAAGGAAATTCAAATAAGAAGGCATATGATCAAATGGTCATTTTGACCAAAATCAACCACTAGCCCACTTAGGGTATCTCTAGTAAATGATTTCGAATAGAAACAAATCCAATTCTTTTCACCCCTTGTTAGACCAAGTAACAATGAACCCAAGAAAACTCACAAACTTATAGAAACTATTTTCAAATCCATTTGAGAGGCATTCAAAAATTGAATCCTTAATAGGTACTAAGATGGCAATTTCTCAAAAACCAACCAAACCACTTCCCCTTGGCAAACCCTAGCAACCACAGACTACTAAGCTTATGACAAGATCACTAACCAAAATTCATCCAAAAATTCAAACGTTGAGTTCATGCGGCCATTTCATCAAACACCTGGTGAGCACAGTAAGAACTGCCAAACTATTACTGTTCTTGATCAATGCCCTGTCCACCATTTTTCGCCACTACTAGCCCTCACTCACCCCTAGTGCCTAGCACTTCATTAAAGCAGCTCCCCTTCACTGCTTGGACTAGTGTTGCGCCACCCGAGCCGTCCTTGCCGGTCGAGCATGGACAACTCGCAGGAGCCAGCCCCGCACCCGTCCATGATGTCTAGGAGGTAGGCCACCGTCCACCGCCACTCCCTGTCCACCCCTCAATCACAGCCCAACCATTGACCACCCGAGAAACACCACGCCCATTTCTCTGTCTGCCATGCCGAGAGCACGCGAGAACACCACAGCCGCCTCGCTTGCACACGCTGCACCTCACTCTCTCCACGCATACCCGCACTCATCGCGACACCAGTGACCCCTAGGACACGACCGTTCGCCGCCGCGCGACACGAGACCACTGTACGCTGTATCGAACACCCGCTGTTCCCGCACAGAGCACGGACCGCTCCCGACCATTTGCAACTGCCCCTTGTCGCGCCATCATGCGCATGAAGACTGCCAGGGAGCACTACGTCGACCAGCACCCTCGACCATGCCCGTAGCTCACTGCAACAACGTCGCCGGAGGAGCCAGACCATGCCGCTCTGCCCCTCTCGCCGGTGTATAAATAGAGGGCCCCTCCGCCTCAATTCACCACACCATCTCACTCCCCACTCCTCACAGAACCTCCCACACCTCTCCCCGGAGAAAGGCGAGCACCGCATCGCTGGAATTAGGCCGGAGTCCGCCGCTGCAGAGGAAAAGAGGAGCCGTTGATTGTAGCCACCCCAGGAGCCGTCATGACCACCGTTCGAACCACCGTCGTTGACACGTTCGTTCGCCCCCATCACCGACCCTAGTTGGAGCCCAGGTGAGCCACCACGTACCCCCACCATCGCCGTTAGGGTTCGATCTCGCCGGAGATTTGCGACGGAGACACGAACATAAGCCGTCGATCTTAGTCTAATCGTAGGGCCTAGATTGAAACATACCATTTCGGTTAGATAGAGCCGTTGACTAGCAGGACCCCCCTATCAGCAGCCCGCTGCGCCAGCGCAGTGCAGTTGGGCCGGCCCAGTATCGTTCCCGCGCGAGCTAGCGATTCAAATTTAGGTTTTTCTTTTATTTCAAAACCCTAGTTCTGTCAGTAGATTCAAAAATCAATTCACAGAGATTCACTGAACCAAATTGCATGATTCCAATTTTGTTAGAAAGGTATCAAAATTATCTATCCAAGCCCATTGGATTCAAACCATTGTAAATTATAGATCACCTATAGTAAAAATAACAAGACAGAGACTTTTCCACATTCAAACATTTTTCAAAAATCAACCATAAATGCTTTTGAGTTGATTCCAACTCTCAAAAATCACATTTGACAAGATCTATCTGAATATGCAAAATATTTAGGTTTACATGAAGTGATCTTGGACTAGTACTAAAAGAATGCTCTATAGGTATTTCTAGTCACTTTAATTGTATAAAATAGTAATTTTAAACTCTATAAAATATGACCACCACTTTAAATCACATTCCCAAGTATTAGAATATGTGGTGATGACATGTGTCAACATGATCCCATATTTTAATTGGAGAATATTAAATCTTAAGTACTTTCAATGAGTATAAATTACTTTTCTAAAATAAGAAAGACAAGACTAGCTCATCTAGTGTAAACCTTTGTGTTCTAACTAGAGGTAGTTAAGTATTGTTTCGCGATTGTGTACCTCGTGTGTATTTATAGACGCTAGTACCGACCCGGGGTACGAGGAGGAGTACTACGAAGAAGAAGAAAACTTCAACCAATGCACTAATCAAGGCAAGCTAGAACTTTGCATGCTACCTATGCAAGCCTAACACTACAAGTTAACTATGCAAGCTCACACTTGCAAGTTTCTTAAGTATGCAAGCCATCCTTGCAAGATGCTTTAGGCATGCTTTGGTTATGCAACTTTGATTGTACCAATTCCTAGTTTTACTTGCAAGCTTTATTCTTTTATCTTTACCAGAGTTCTTTACCTTTAGTTAGTGACTTGTGAGTTTTGGAAAATAGTATAGATAGCATAAAGAGCATAAACTAGGCCTAAGTAGTTAGAAATAGATGTCATCAAAAGGCATAAGACTAGATTTACATAGTCACACTTGACTAGCACCCCTCATTAGTGAATACCCTCAACTTTAGTGGCTAGTGCTAAGCATAAAAGTTGATCGCTTTAGATGGGAATACTTGGTGAAAATGATTATGAAAACCTTGGAATGAAGATTCATTCTATTGAAATGTTTTGACATGTGTTATGAGCACAAGATGATTTGATGATGAAAATGTTGAGGCATGAGCCTTAGCCCTTTATAAAAACTGATGGTTGGGTTCAGATGCGATACCGTTCCAATTTTACCGTACAACCACAATACCTGAATTGGATAGGGCTTGACTGGAAGTTTATATGTCTTAGTATGGGTTCCCTTGCAGAAGATGTTGAGCTGAGGCTACCTCGTGATGAATGTCCACCTATGCAGTATCCAAGATGGCGGATTGTCATGGTTGGGTGGCCAAACTCATAGGAGAGGTGCCTATACTAGGGTGTGTAACTGAAAGGTTGGGATTGATTATCTACATACTAAGTATGATGATTCATGGTTGTCCCTGACGGATGTATCGACTGCTGTGGTGAAAGTGTACCACCTCTGAAGAGTGTCAAATTATTCGAATAGCCGCGTCCGTGGTCAGGGACAGTTGGAGTGGCCATACTGTTCCGCTGTCAGATGTTTTCAAAATGACTTGTGAAATGAACTATGACTTTGACTTGACCACAACAGGGTTGTGAACATGAAAACTAAGTTCCCACTTAGGTATTGTAGAACATTAAACTAGTTTTCTTTACTTATGAACTCGGTATGAAATAAACCTGGACTTTTGCAAATAAACCTAGAGCTTAGGATTTCTACTCGAACTACTTTACTTGTTAGTGATAGTTTGCAAGTACTTAAAAGAGTACTCATGACTTTGTCCCTGGCTATTCTCATGGCCAGACTATGAGGAGGACTACCAGGATGATGGACATCAGGAGGTCTATGACAACTAGGATCATCTCCCATCATCAGCATTGCTTGTGACCCTGAAGATGAAGCCCCGCTACGTTTAATTTCCGATGCGTTGATTGTATTAAGACTGGATCATAAGATCCTATATTTGTAAGACCTTTATTATGGTTTGTAATGGATGATGTACTATGGTACCAATTCTGTTATGTCTCCCAAAAATGGTAATCCTAGGATTGCGAGGTATGGCATAACAGGCATCTGGGATTAAAAATTCGGGTGTTGACATGCTCCATGACGGTGTTGAGAGTTCGCCCTCGAATGCTCCACCAACGGCGACGAAACACCGCATTGTGACGCATCGGCGGCGAGCCTGGCGGTCCCTCGTGTCGGGTGAGATCCTGGAGGCGCCTATCAGCGAAGAACTGCCTCTAGAAGACCAGGTTGTCAGGATCCTCGGCGAGATCCGGGTCTTGCATGGCAGCGATAGCCGCCTGGATCTCTCCGACGATGTCCTCGTCGGCGGGCACCGGCAGAATAGGGATCCCGCCGACGCTAAGTTGCTAGCCGATAGGGAGATGAAAGTCTGGCGGCACCATATGGCCCGTGTCGTGGAGCAGTCGGGCTTCCCATGTCTGTAGCTTACGTTAGCCGTTCGCGTTGCGATGTCGCCGGGAAATCTCTCGGCCATGGCTTTTTGGCGGAGTTGTGGAGGCACAAAAGTGCGAGCGTCTGGAGTTCGCCAGAGTTGGGAGCAGTGTGAGAGAGTGTAAAGGGAGACGACGAGATGTACACCTTTCATAGGCCGAGGTCGGCGGTGAGGGCGGGAGGGGTGGCAAGGGTGGGAGGTGTTGGGGATATGCTATATGGGTATCCTCATAGCATGTATCCTATCCGGATAACCCGGGTGGCCCACAGTTGGTAGCATGGCCATGGCCTGCTGGGCAGCCCAGTTAGATGGATCCAGAAGGGAGGCCCATGCCAGATAAAGGTTCTCTACGAAGGAGTCACCGACGTACCCGGAGCCTTGGAGTGCAAGACACACTAGACTAGTTGTAAGCAGTGTAGGACTCTGTAACCTATCCGGATAGGACTTTTCCCTGTAACCCTAGGACCCGGTGACTATATAAGTCGGGCCTATGGGATCCTTTAGGGCAACAATCTCAGATGATAACTTAGACTCTCTAGTCACCTCGCACAGCGAGCCAATCCATGTAACTCGGCGTATTTCCCTTATAGTGATTTATAGCAGGAGTAGGATTCCGCCACCGTTGTGGGATCTGAACCTGGGTAAGCTGTGTTACCTCATAACCGTCAATCGTCTGCCTTCCCCCACGCCTCTAAACACGCACCGTGATAACCCCTCCATGGCGTACTCGTCGGCAATACCACGACAGTTGGCGCCCATCGTGGGGCAAGAAGCGCTTCAGGCTCTTCAGCGGGCAAGGACCAAGATCTTCACGGGAATCGGTGAAATAGTAGCCATCGGTAGGGTTGTCTTCTCCAGCAACATTCTGATCGTCCCTCTCGATGAGTTATGGATCCTGGCAAAGACGAACCCTACGCGGTGCTCGATCGTACCCATCGGAGATATCCACCTCTTCATCGGTGAAACTGACTCGGGCACTAGTTCCCTGGGAGTAGGAGGAGCATCAAGACCCGCACGGACCGCCTACGGGCAGGACACGTTCGCGGAAGGATCGATGTAGGATCTCTCCTCAGAGTTTGCCGGCAAAGATCAGAAAAATTCAAGGCCCACCCAAACCGCCCTTGTGCAGGATATAACGGTGGAAGATCGCTGCAAGTCCGCCGGCTTTGTCCGTGCGTCTGGACAGCAGAGATCAAAGTTTGTTGGAGTGGTAACCATCTCTGATATGGCACGTTGCATCTAGAGAGAGCGTGAAAACCCCCTCGATTACCTTGCCAGGTGGCTCCGTATACGTTCCGATCTGGTGCATTACCCCAATGATGATGCCATGTATCACTTTGTGGAAGGACTAGACCAAGGTACGCTTCTCCGGCATTCGCTAAGGCGGCAGCAGGCTTCAGGACGCCTCACCTTCGAAAGCATGGTGCACACCGTCAACAACTACGTGGAGGTTGAGGAGGCAGCTCAGACAACTCCCACGCTCATTGACAGAGCACCTCCGCTTCATCCGCCTCAGGTCGTCATCGCCGTAGCTGCGCCACCACCCCAAGTCATCGTCACTGCTGTTACACCTCCACCCCCGTCATCGAGGAAGCCCTGGAACCCTCCGACTCCATGATTGACGCACTCTATGCCGACTTCAGCGCAGATTCGGAGGAAATAGATTTCAGCCTAGAAGAGCTAGACTCTGCCATGCAGGAGATGGAGGAGGATTACAAGCGCGACGAGCAACCCAACAACACCGTCACGTCCCGAGAGGTGTTCATCGCCATTGGGACGGCGATGGATGAAGATCAACCCGGACGAGTTCCGCCTACAGCAATGGACAAAGAGAAGGGACCACCTGTTGCTGCCGACAATGATCGCGCAAAGGTCACGCCCCCTCCGCCTAACCCAGTGCAACAAGCGTAGGAACTCGGCACCGGTCCGAGCAACAACAACACTGCAAACCCGCTGCCTCCGGCATCTACGTCTGCTGCTTCCCAAGTTACTCTAGCTGATAGAGTGATGTACGACAATCTCCTCGTCGAGCCTATGACTGTGGCCCATATTCGCAATGTAGTCTAGCTTGACAAGAAGCGCTAGCAGCTGTTGGAGGAAGCACAGGCCATCGCGGAGCAAGGCGCAAAGCTAGATCGAGATCTAGCCAACGCGCAGAAGTCAATAGAGAAAGCTAGAGCAATGGAGGCCGAGTACAAGACTATGCTACAACAGCAGAAGGCTAAGAAGGCTTCGGCCCGCGTCATCAACGATCCTGGTGTACGACAAAACCTAGGATGGGCTCCCTCGAAGCTGGCACAGGCCAAGCCATACATTGACAGTGAAGGCAGGCAGGTGATGCCCACTCCTCTCCTCAACCTCGCCATCGCCAAGACCCTTCTGGATCAGGATAGATCACCCGAAGCGGTGGACCAGGTCTACGACCTAGTGGCCAAAGCGGTGAAACAGTAGGAAAAGGCCACCTCTCAGAGGCTTGAGTCTGATCCAGCATTTTGCTAGTCTAGCCAGCACAAGTCACCAAGGGATAGATCTCCTCTTGATGTCGGGTCCCAGACGGGTTCGTCAGAACAAATACGGAGGGATGCACGCAACAGGAAGGATGTTATCCCCATATCCTCCAACCATGGAAGCAAGGCCCAACCTTGTCACACATCGCCACCGACCCGATCCTCCTAACATTACGAAGATACCAAGGCTCGCCGTCGTACGGATATGTGTCAACACCCGCATTTTTAATCACAGATGTCTATTATGCCATACATCACAATCCCAGGATTACCATTTTTGTGAGACATAACAGTTTGGATATCACAGTACATCATCAATTACAAACCATACATAAGGTCTTACACAAATAAGGATCTCATGATCCAGTTCTTAATACAATTCAAGCAGCGGAATAACGTAAAGATAATGATATCGTAGGCGAGGCTCCATCTTCAGGGTCACAGGCAATGCTGACGATGGGAGATGATCCTAGTTGTCGTAACCTTCCTACGGTACGTCATCCTAATACTCCTCTTCATAGTCTGTCCACGGGAATAGGCAGGGACAAATCCATGAGTACTCTTTAAGTACTCGCAAACTAATACTAATAAGTGAAGGTTTTTTTTGAATAGGATATACTAAGCTCTAGGGTTGTTTAGCAAAAAGCCAGATTTACCTCTACTAAGTTTAGAAGTAAAGAAAACTAGTTGAAAGTTTTATAACACCTAAGTGGGAACTTGCATTTCATATCACAACTCTGCTATGGTCAAGTCGAAGTCACAAATCATTTCACAAGTCTTTTTGGAAAACATCTGACGGGGGAACAGTATGGCCACTCCAACTGTCCATAACTGCGGACACAGCTATTCGAATAGTTTGACACTCTGTAGAGATTGTACACTTTCACCACAACATTCGATACATCCGTCAGGAACAAATCCTGAATTCACCATACTCAGTATGCAGATAATCTATCCCAACCTTCCAATTACACGCCCTAGTATAGGCACCTCTCCTGTGAGTTTGGCCTCCCAACCATGACCAATTGTCATCTTGGGTACTGCACAGGTGGACAATCTTCACAAGGTAGCCTCAGCTCATACCTTGGCCGCAAGGGAACCCATACTAAGGTATGTAAATTTCCAGTCAAGTCCTACCCAAATTTCGGGTATTGTGGTTGTACGGTAAAATTGGAATGGTATCGCATCCAGACAACCATCAGTTTTATAAAGGGCTAAGGCTCATGCCTTAACATTTTCATCATCAAAATCATTTGGTGTTCGGAAACACGTGTCAAAACATTTCAGTAGAATGACTCATCATTCTAAGGATTTCATAACCATTTTCACCAAGTATTCCCATCTAAAGTTGATCAAGTTTTATGATTAGCACTAGCATCTACAAGTGGGGGTAAATACTAATGAGGGGTGGTAAACAAGTGTATCTTATCTAAGTAAAATCTCATGCCTCAGGATGACATCAAGATTATCTAACTTAGGCCAAGTTTTATGCTCTTTATGCTACCTTCAATTATCTACCTAGAATCTACAAGTCACTAAGTAAACTTTTGATAGAAAGCTTTTAATAAAGAAAAGTAAAATACTAAGCTTGCAAGAAAAACTAGGATGGTGTGTCAAGTGGGTATAAGGTTGCAAGTAGAGCTTGCAAGTAGTAGCTTGCAAGGTTGCAAGTATAGGCTTGCTAAGATATCAGTATAATCTTGCTAATTCCACTAGTAGTATTAGGCTTGACTTGTGCAGAGCAGTGGTTGAAGTTCTCCTCGTCTTCTTCCTCGTAGTATCCTCCTTCCTCCTCGTATCCTTGGTCGGTACTAGCATCTATAAATAAATACAAGGTACACAATCACCAAACAATAATTAACTATTTCTAATCATCACACAAAGGTGCACACTAGATGATCTAGCATCATCACTAACATTGCAAGATTAAAGCACTTGTCTCATTTATTTTATTTTAGAAAAGTAATTTCTACTCATTGAAAAATTACTTAAGATTTAATATTCTCCAACTAAAACATAAGATCATGTTGAAACATGTCATCACCACATATTTCAGTATATGGGAATGTGATTTAAAGTGGTGTCACAATTTAATAAGGTTTAACCTTTTTATTTTAATTAATTAAAGTGACTAGAAATGCCTATGGGGCATTCTTTTATTACTTGAACATCATTTCTGTAAGTAAACCTATATATTTTTATATATTCTAAAAGGTGTGGTCAAATGTGATTTTTGGGAGTTGGAATCAACTCAAAATCTCTTATGGTTGAATTTTGAAAAATGTTTGAATGCAGAAAAGCTTCTGCCTTGTTATTTTTACCATGGGTGATCTACAATTCTAAATGGTTTGAATCCAACGGGCTTGGATTAAGCATTCATGTACCTTTGTAACAAAATTGGTTTCATGCATTTTGGTTCAGTGAATCAAGCTGGGTTGATTTTTGAATCTAGGTACAAAACTGGGTTTGAAAATAAATGAATAAAACTACATTTGAATTGTTGGATCGCGCGGGATGTTTAAATGGGACGGCCCACTGCGCACAGCACACGCGCAGGCTGGTTAAGTGAGTGACCCCACTCGTCAGTGAGACAACGAGTGGCGAAGAGGTATGGGGCGATTAGGACCGTAGGATCTAACTCTAATCGAACGGCTCTGGTTCATCATCCACATCGGGCGGCGCCGGCGAGACAGAACCCTAGCGCGATAGGTGGGGTCGTGGGAGGCTCACCGGGGCTCAGGCGATGGTCGGCGACGGGGGCGAATGACAAAGTCGACAACAACAGTTCTCCTGGTACCGGCAGCTTCTCCTGAGTCGGCTCCAATCGACGGCGCCTCTCCTCCTCTCCAGCGGCGAACTATGGTGAAATTCCGGCCACCTGGTGCTCGCCTTGCTCCGGGGGTTAGTGGGGGTGGTCAGTGAGAGGTGGTGAGTGAACTGGTGTGAAGAAAACGAGCCGTGGAGGTCTCTTTTTATAGTGGCTGAAGGGGACCGACGGGCGCGGGCTGAGCTCGTCGTCGTCGACGGCACAGAGGGCTACTGGCATGGGCGACAATAGGGGATGGTGCGGTGCTCCCTGGTGAAGCTCAACGGCGTGGTGGCGAGGCATGTGGCAGTGGTGATCAGTCGGAACGCTTCGACGCTCTGGGCGGGTTCGACGTCAAATTTAATGGCACACGGGTGCTCCTAGTCGCGCGTCGGCAAACGAGGTTGTCTGGCGGGGTGCTGGAGTGCTGGTGATAATCTCTGCAAGCGGTGAAGGAGGTGCGTGGTTTGTGCGAGCGTGTCGAGCGCGACGCTCTAGCGCGCTCTCGGCATGGTCACAGAGAGAATGGTCGCGCGCGTTCTGGGTAGTTCAGTGGCTGGCTGTGCTCGGGGCTGGGACAGAGGGTGGCGGTGGACGATGGAGTGCCTGCTAGACATGCTTTCTAGGCTTGGTGCTTCTCCTAGCTTGTTGTCGACATGTGGGTGGCAAGTTAGGCTCGGCATGGTCACCATTAGTGGCTATACCAAGATCACGGTGGTGCTAAGGCTTGTTAATTGGGCTAGATCATCTACTGAGAGTATAGAGTGAGCTAGAGAGGGAACAAGGTTTGCCAAATTCACTGCTCACTATAGTGTTTGTTTGTTTGATGCTAGCAAGGTGTTTGATGAAATGGCCGAAAGAAATTTAAATTTGAATTTTGGATTTAAACATGGTGGGTTTGCTAGGCACATACTAGGGAGTCTCTGGTTAGTTAGATTAGTCAAGGGGCACTGGTTTGGTTGGGTTTTGAAAATGTGTGATCTTCACATATGATAAAGATTCAATTTTTACTTGTGATTTGAATGAGGTTGCCAAATGTTTCCGCAAGTTTGCAAAGTGGGATTTGCTTCACTTTTACTTGGTCTAGCAAGGGGTGAAAATAATTGGAAAAGTTTCTGTTTGAAATCTTGGACTAGAAACAATCAAAGTGACCTAGTGAGCAAGATTGGCAAGAATGACCATTTGCTTTAATTGATTTGTTTTTTTTTCTCTTTATTTGTTTCTGCTTGGAAATGTTTTAGATGATGTTATATTCATCATTAAACAATTCCTTACTATTTAGGTTAATCACATAAGTCCATTCATGCATTTATCAAATCATCACATACACATGCATTCAGTTGGTTTTTATTTAATAATTTTTTTTGTTAACCCTAATTTTAGTGATTAGAGTTTTATGATCATTGTTTCATATTTTTGGGATGTTACAATATGCCTTCGCCAAGGCAGGGCGGCATCGTCATCCGTGACAACACAGAGCAGACTCATCATGACGGAGAGCGCAACCAAGGACACAAGAGCAGGTCGCGCCATGACCCTCCGCGTCCGACAAGCAACCGCGACAAGCGTGATGCGTCGCAGGAGGGTAACATCAAGAAGGCTAACCCACCGTCACCTCCGCCTCCATCACCACCCAGTAGCCACCATGGCGGAGGAGGGTCGCGTCGTTCATGCAGCCCATCCCCTGATGGCAAGAAGAAGAAAAGAAGCCCAGAGCCATACGATGCACGCTCACACCTGGACAAGATCCACGAGGCCCGGGAAGGACCATACCTAGGACCATGTTGCTTTGGACCTGTAATACGGTCCGCAACTTACCCCAAAGGTTTCCGGATTGACAAGACCATCAAGCCCTACGACGGCACCGTCAAGCTAGCTACATGGTTGTAGGACTACGACAACGCGGTGGAGATCGCCGGGGGTAACCCCAACGTCGTCATCAAGTACCTCCCGTTGATGTTGGCGGGCACTGCCCGTCAATGGATTGACGACTTGCCGGAAAGATCCATCTGCAATTGGTTGGACATGCAAGAAGCATTCACCAAGAACTTCGAGCGTACATACAAACGTCCATGCACTGTTGGCGATCTACAGCGGTGCGTGCAAGAGAAAGACAAGACATCTCGTGCCTACCTCTCTCGATGGCTGGATATGAAGAATTCCTGCGCAGGAGTGCACGCTCAGACCGCCATGGCCGCCTTCATCGATGGGTTGGAAAGGGGCACATTGCTCCAACATAAGATGAAGCGCCTGCAGGACAATTACCAGCTAGACTTGAACCAGATGATTCAGTTTACGAGTGAGTTTGCGGCTGCCGACGACGATGCTCACGGCTCCCTGCCGACAACGGCCGTTCCAACTCAAGCTCGGAGGAACAGCAGCACAAAGCGGAAGATCCCGCCTGAACAAAATCAAAACTCTGACATGGTTGCTATGACTTCTGCAGGACGAGGGGATGGCGGACAGCGTGGCCGAGGACGGGGAGCTGGTCGTGGGCAGCAGCAAGGCAGTGAAACTACCTCAGCATCGCTCCGCGTTCCCCAACCCTACAAAGAGTACCGTGATATGTCGTTCCTCGTACACCTCGACGCCAACGGCAAAGCCACCCACACCAATCGCCATTGCAAGTTCGTCAACGACCTCAAGAAGGACCCGGAGTCCGGCTACAAGCAAAGTTGGAACAACAGACTGCGAGGCAAGGGCAAGGGGAAGAACAAGGAAGAGGAGTCCAAGGATTCAAGTGACATGGACGATGACATTGACCCCAATCACGCCGCCAAGAGCGACGCCAAGGGCAAGAACCCCTTCGAGAAGAAGGCAGCAGTTTTCCACACTTTCCTTGGCACCCCCACCGTCCGACAACAGAAGACCTCCATGAGGATACTGATGGCTACTCTACCCCCAGTTCCTACGCTGGTCGAAGATTCCAATTACTTGGGACAGGAAGGATCACCCAGAACTCATCCCTACGGAGAACCAATACGCCATGGTCATCAACCCACTGATTGAGAGCAATGAGTTCACCAAATGTATGGTGGATAGTGGAAGCAGCATCAACATCATGTACCTGGAAAAACTGCATAAGATGAACTTGACGGAGGCAAACCTAAGGCGGACCAACACCATCTTCCACGGCGTAGTTCTTGGTTGGGAGGCTCGGTCCCTTGGGTGCATCACACTTCAGGTCGCTTTTGGCGATGTCAATAATTACCGCCAAGAAGGCATGACCTTTGAGGTGGTCCCCTTCAAGAGCGTGTACCACGTCATATTCGGCCGTGACATTTTCCACACCTTCATGGCCAAGCCATGCTTCGTCCATAACAAGCTCAAGATACCCGGACCAAACAGTGTCATCATCGTATCCGCAAGCTTTACCAAAGCAAGGGACTGCGAGATTGGAGAAGCAGCCTACGCAGAAGCTGTCCTCTATAGCGAAGAGTTCAAGGAGATCCAGAGCAAGGTCGATGCCTCAGAGATGCCCGTGTCAAAGAAACAGATTTCTGACTCCGCCCTAGCATTCAAGTCCGCCATCGATACCAAGCCGGTGGAACTTGTGGTAGGCGATGCCTCCAAGACCACCGTCATTGGGACGAACCTGGACCCTAAATAGGAAAGCGCTCTCGTCAAGTTCCTCCATGAGAACAGGGACATCTTTGCCTGGCAACCTGCCAACATGAAAGGTGTACCTAGGGAACTTTCCGAGCACAGCTTGAATATTGATCCAAAATATAAACCAGTGAAACAAACTCTATGACGCTTCGGAGACGAGAAGAGACGCGTCATAGGCAAAGAGATAGCTAGGTTACTTAAGTCTATATTTATCCGAGAACTCCTTCACACCCGGTGGGTGGCCAATCCTGTACTTGTCCCCAAAAAGGGAACCAAAGAATTAAGAATGTGCGTTGATTACACCGGCTTGAACAAAGCGTGTCCCAAAGATCCGTTTGCTTTGCCTCGCATTGACCAAGTCATTGACTCAACGGCTGGCTCGGAGCTTTTGTGTTTTATCGATACATACTCAGGATACCACCAGATCAAAATGAGGAAGTCGTACCAATTGGCCACTTCGTTCACTACACCTTACGACATGTTTTGTTATGTCACGATGCCCTTTGGGATGAAAAACGCAGGTGCTACGTACCAGCGGACAATGCAGCGTTGCCTACACGATCAAATTGGTTGGAACGTTCACGCCTATGTGGACGATATAGCGGTGATGTCTAAAAAATCAAACGACTTAATCTCCGACTTGAAATAAACCTTCGATAATCTCCGGAAATACAACATGATGCTTAACCCTAAGAAGTGTGTCTTCAGGGTTCCATCTGGCAAACTGTTGGGCTTCATCATTTCCCAGCGTGGAATCGAGGTCAACCCGGAGAAAATCAAGGCCATCTTAAACATAAACCGTCCGACATGCCTAAAGGACATACAACGGCTAACAGGTTGCGTTGCAGCAGTTATTCGGTTCGTCAGCCGACTTGGAGAGAAGGCTCTGCCACTGTACAAGTTGCTGAAGAAGGCGGAAAAATTCACGTGGAAGGACGAGGCAGATGCAGCATTGAAGCAGCTCAAGGAGATACTTTCCTCAGCGCCTATCCTTGCAGCACCCAAGCCTGGGGAGCCAATGTTAATTTACATGGAGGCCACCAACCGGGTAATCAACATCGTCGTCGTGGTAGAGCGGAAAGAACCAGGTTATGAGTACTAAGTTCAACGACCAGTTTACTATGTGAGCGAGGTCTTTACGGAGTCCAAGCAGTGTTACCCGCACTACTAGAAGATAGCTTATGGAGTGTTCCTTGCTTCTCGGAAGCTGAGGCACTACTTCTAGGATCACCCCATCACAGTGGTGAGCAAAGCTCCACTGTCCGACATCATCAACAACAGCGATGCTACAGGAAGGGTCGCGAAGTGGGGCATTGAACTTGCCGCCTTCGAGATCACTTACAAGAGACACGACGCTATTAAGTCACAAGCCTTGGCGGATTTCATCGCAGACTGGACGGAGATGCCTGATACTACCCCTATACCAGAGCCAGAATACTGGGTGATGCACTTTGATGGATCAAAGCTACTCAATGGCTCGGGGGCTGGTGTACTGCTACAGTCACCAACCGGGGAAAAGCTACACTATGTTCTGCAGATCCACTTCGAGGCTACGAACAACATGGCGGAGTATGAAGCACTCATTCATGGACTACGCGTAGCCAAGGATATTGGCTTCAAGCGCATAGTTTGCTGTGGAGATTCCGACTTGGTTGCCCAGTAGGTGGCTGGCACCTGGAACGCGCGGAACCCTATGATGGCGGCATATCGAGATGAAGTGGACGAGATAGCCAAGAGCTTCTTGGGCTACGAGGTCAAGTATGTACCTAGGGAGAAAAACGAGGCGGCTGATCTACTGACTAAACTTGGATCAGGGCGCAAACGAATTCCGCCTGAAGTTTTCCTGGAGCATCTACGGACACCATCCGTTAAGGGAGCAGACATAGACAACCCGGATAGAGTTGAGTCTTTCGTTCACACAGTGAAAAAGGTCCCTCCGGCTTGGAAAAAACCGTTCATGGAATATCTCATACACGGAACTTTGCCCGAAGACAAAGTCGAAAGACGGCAAATAGTACGTCGAGTAAAGGGCTATACCATAATCAATGAACAGCTCTACAAAAGAAGCACCACCGTTGTATACCTCAAGTGTGTTTCCCAGCAAGAAGGTATTGAAATCCTCCATGAAATCCATCTCGGAGATTGCGGGCATCACGCCGCTCCCCGATCGTTGGTTGCTAAATCTTTCCGGCAAGGATTCTACTGGCTGACCGCGAAGTCGGATGCTGACAAGCTAGTTGAGACATGCATGGGATGCCAGTATTATGCCCGACAATCGTATGTTCCTGCTGAAGAATTGCGAACAATACCAATAACTTGGCCGTTCGCCGTCTGGGGGCTGGACATGGTTGGTCTGTTGCAGACGGCACCATGTGGGTTTACACATCTGCTAGTAGCAGTTGATAAATTCACCAAATGGATAGAAGCTAAACCCATTAGAAAGCTCGATGGGTCAACTGCCCTTAGGTTTGTCCGGGATCTAGTGGTGAGATTTGGTCTCCCACACAACATTATCACCGACAACGGCATCAACCTATCACTCGGAGAAGTGGAAGCTTATTGTTGGGATAAGGGCATCCGACTTGATCTTGCCTCTGTGGCACATCCACAGTCCAATGGTCAGGTTGAGTGAGCCAATGGATTAATTCTGCAAGGGATCAAGCCACGTCTAGAGGCACCGCTGCACAGAGCAGTTAGATCCTAGGCGGAGGAATTACCATCTGTGCTATGGGGTTTACGAACTACACCCAACAGATCCACCTGTTACACCCCTTACTTCATGGTATATGGAGCAGAAGTCATCCTTCCTTCCGACATCCTTCACGATTCACCAAGAGTTGCCGCCTATGAAGAAGATGACGCTGAAGAATCCAGACGCCTAGATGTGGACCTTCTCGAGGAGGAACGTGTATTGGCCTGCCAAAGATCCGCCATCTACCAGCAGAAGCTACGCAGCTACCATAGTCGCCGCATTCGGCATCACTCGTTTAAAGAAGGGGACCTGGTGCTCCGACTTAAGCAGAAGAAGTCACACAAATTATCCCCGCCATGGGAAGGACCGCTCATCATAAGCAAGGCGCTAATCAATGGGTCTTACTACCTCGTTGACAATCGTGAACTAGAGGATAGACCCAACAAGGATCATAAGCGTAAGCGACGTGACCCAGATGATGACTACCCGGAGCTTGATCGGCCATGGAACATAGCACAGCTACGTCCTTTCTACACTTTGCATTTTTTATCTATTGTGTACCTCTTATATGATCAATGAAATAAAGCTCTCTTGTTCACTCATATTTCTGAGTCTTTTACCTCCTTTAGTGTTCATTTTTGGATCATATAAAACCTTTATGCATAAGCTTTGCGATTGCACTTGTGAAAATTCCGCCTACGGGCGTTAGCTTAAGTTTTCTGGTCTACACGTTCTTTGTCGTTTTTATGTGGATTCTGGAGTAGTGACTTTTGGCACTTATTGTCGGCGATTTTGTGCTTAGGTTATTGACGGTGCCATTGGGCATCATCGCCTGAGCGCATAGTTCCGACAAAGAGTCTTCTGACTCACGAAAAGTCAAGCATAAAAACCAGAGTAATGGATAAGCCAGCACTTGTTTAAAAAGTATATACTTGATGGAACCGGTTCTTGAGTAGTAGGACATAACAACCATTGTTTTCCGCCTTAAGTTAACAAGTAGTTTCTTCCGCATACAATTTCCATAGGAAACAAATATTACATATTGTCTTTCATTCCTCTAGCGCAGGCGACTTGGACGTAGCATCATCAGCAGCAGGAGAATCATCCTCCTCGAAGTTGGTGGTGTTGAGGGGCTCGGAGGAGCTTTGGCTGCCACCGTCAATAGTTTTCATGGGCATGAAGACTTTAGGGTTGACCAACTCAGCGAATCAGGTGTCAAAACCCGCGAGTGACGCCAAGATAGCCTCGTGATCTATCTTTTGGCCATCATCGTCCACGTCGGGGATACCGGAGGTCACCGCGTCGATGTCGGTGTTTTCGTAGTGCGCCTTGACCATTGACAGCGCCATCCTCGCGCCATCCCGGGTACATGAAGCTTTTCAGCTTACAATACGCTCGGGGGCTCGGCGTAGGATCTCCGAGAACTTCGCCATGGAATCCACCGCTTTGATGTTGATCTGAAGGTGCTTGGCTATCTCCTTGTCCCGCGTGATGGCGGTCTTGATAAAGTTGCCGGCAAGAACCATGCATTCTTTTGGCGGAGGAGGCGACTGGGTCAAACCAATAGGAGCTGCAAATTTCCGACAAGGGAACGCATGAGTTCAATCAAACAAAAAGTTCAGAGTATCCAACTTACAGAAGTACAAGACGGAGAATCACTTACTGAAGATGCTAATCTCGGCCTGCTGGAGAGTTTCCGCCATAGAATCCCGTTCTTGTTAGAGGATCTTGTATGCTTCAAGATTGCGTTCATTTTGCTCATCGGCATCTTTCTTCTGCTCTTTTAGCATCGCGATCTCCTCCTTCAAGCGGTTCATCTCTACGTTGGCTGACTCCTGCGGGACTTTCATGGAGTCCTCATGCATCTTCAGCATATCCTTCCTCTCCTGCTTAAGGATCTTGTTTTTGCTATCCAGCTGTTGAATGTGCTTGAATTGCTCTACAATATCCTTAGCCTTGGAAATGGTTTCTGCAAGTCGGAGAAAGAACAACACACAGTGAGTACTCGGAGAATGTTGGCATAAGACCAAGTCGGAATACGAAAAAGAAAGGAAAAACAGACGCTTTATCTTGATGATTTGTTCCTTCAAGAAGTCAGTTTTACCCTTTTCTGCTTCCAAGTCCGCGCGCATCTTCTGGTACTTCTCGTTGGCCACGCCTCTCCGAGCATTCTCATTCTATGGAAAGAAAATTTAACGTTGTTTAGTCTACTTAGAGCATCTAGCCGGATAAATATCCACCTAGAGGCTTGGGGGCTACAGTGAGAGTTTTTAACTTGGCAATATGCTTGGTCTTTCTTTAAGCATCTAGTCGGAACTGATTCAGTTTTCCACTAGAAGCTTGGGGGCTATAGTATAATTTTTTTTAACTCATTCATATGCTTATTCTTTTTTTAAGCATCTAGTCGGAACTAGTTCAGTTTTCAACCAGAAGCTTGGGGCCTACAGTATCGAAATTTACAAACACTGCGTATGCTACTCTGAAAGCATCTAGTCGGAATAATTCATTCAAACTATATGCTTGGGGGCTACAGAGAGAAGTTTTCTAGCTTAGTCACTCTTAGAGCATTCAGATGCAAAGACTTATGGTTTTCCGTCTAAATCCTCGGGGGCTACAGTGGGATACTCATATGAAATGCAAAAGGCAAATAAAACTTACAAGTGCGATGATCTTGAGATTGGTAGCGCTCTCAGCAAGCAACTTGCCGAAGGAAAGGTTGTTTCCTCGCAAGATATCTGCTTGTTAGAGAAGCTCCTCAAGACCGCATGTTGGAGATGTCGGCGCTGCACCAGGAGCCAAAGCAGAGCTACTCGGCGTAAGTGCCAGGTAGACTATCTTCGGGAACTCTACAGTTGTCTTGGGTGCGGAGACGCCGCCTTCGGTAGACGTACCACTCTCCACCACCGTCTTACCGCTACCGATGGCATCCTTAGCCGGAGCTTCAACCATATGGGTTGCGACACTCTCTTGTGTTGCCTGTTCGCCGACAACGGCATGCTCCGCGGAGGCACCTGAGTCCACTTCCATGGCGGAAGGGCCAGATGCATCTTTGGCCTGTGAGCTTGTCGGAGCCGACATAGGCTAGACACTAGGAGTGACAGGGGCGATGGCGGGAGATGTGTGGGGAGACACGTCACGATGCAACATATCCTTGATATTTATAGAAGCCCCCAAAGTTTTGGAGGTCTTCTTCAAACTGGTAGTGGCCTTCTTCCTGAAACGTGTAAAAAGTATAAGTACAGGGATAAGACAAGCAATGGACAATGTCGGAAAGAAAGAAGCTTACACAACAGGGGGTGCTTTGGCAAAAGGGATCCCGGTAACCTTTCTTTTCTCCGCCTCCAGGGCAGGGGTAGTCTTTTTGGAGGCTCCACCCTCCATCTTCTTCTTCTTGCCTCCGTCGGCAACGTCAGAGGTGGAGCTCTTCCGCTTCCGTGCCAGCGGGACATCGTCGTCGGAAACGACAGTGACTTTCTTCATCTTTGGGTCGTAGATTTGGACAGCCATGTCGTCCTCCTTTAGACTCTTGAGTTGTTAAGTGAAATCATAAGGTGTTAGGTGACAAAGGAGAGACGGAAAAACTGGAGCAAATGTCATACACGGAAAATAAACAGGTACCACTGGGAACTTGCCCTCCTCAAACGTGTCGTAGGTGATGGTGAAGCCACACTTCCTATCCTTTACCTTGACGATGTCCTTGAGGCGGAGCTTTACGGAGTCGCTAGAGAAGTTGTCCTCGGAGATGCAGAGACTATCCTTCCTCTTCTTGGTGTACTCATGCATCAACTTTGAGCGGTGCTGCAGAGTCTGGATCCGCCTGACGAACCAGCACATGGCCAAGTCCAATCCGGTCAGACCCGTCTCTACGAACCACTCTATCCGCCTTATAGCGTGGGAAGAATCGATGTCGGAGTGGAGGGAGGCCTGGGATCTCCATGTGGAGGCTTCAGCGACAGCTCCATCGATGAAGTCCGGATACGTAGCTTCTCGGCCAGCCAGAGGGATATCTGGGTCGTAGAAGTACGTCTGTTGCCAGTTTTTACATGATTTATGGCCGACTATGTCGGGGAACCGCCGGCCAGGCGGATCTTAAAACTAATTGTGCCACAGTTCCTGAGCTTCGCCTTGCCGGCTCTGGCTTCCCGCTTGACGGTGAAGAAGTAAATGAAGAGATCTAGCCTAGGCCTAATCCCTAAATAACCCTCACAAAGCGTCGTGTAGTTGCTAAGCGCGAGGATGCTATTGGGGGAGAGGTTCTGAGGCTGTACTCGGTAATGGTTGAGGACAGCTAGGAAGAAATTGGAGATGGGCAGGGAAACGTTGCGTACCAGTTGGGCTTTGAGGTACACCTTCTCTCCGGCTTGAGGAGAAGGGGTGACCTCGCCGGCCGGCGCCGCCCGCCAGACGAGCCCCTCCGTCGCAGGGAGGTATCCCTCGGCGAGCAGCTCCTTGATGTCGCGATCCGTGATGTCCGAACCGTGCCAGTCCCCCTTGTGGGAGTCGTTTTCCTCTTCCAGTAGCTCCAGCGCCGCTGGATTGTGGTCGCCATCGATGGATTCGACCACCGCGGACTTGGGGATCACCAGGCCTTCTAGAGGCACGAGGACGGTGCTCGCCGGCTTCGCCGCAGCATCGCCTGACGCCACCATGGAGGGAGCAGAGCCGCTGCTGGCCATTGGAGTAGAATGAGGTGGTGACTGGGAGGATTGAGGGGCTAGGGTTTTTCGCAATCGCGCGGATAGCTCGAGGAGGCGCTCGCTATAGGAAGAAGACGACACAGGAGGAGAATGAGGTGAAAAGTAAAAAGTTCACCGCAGTCACAATTTATAACCTCCGGCATCAAGATTCGTGCAAGACGATCGAATGGTTGACGCGTGGGCAACGTGTGCGGGCGCGTGCACGGAAATTTCGCCACGTTTCCAACCATCGCCGCCAACGGTTCGTATCGCTCGCGCGGGAAAAATGGACATGATTGCGTTCTCTGCATGTGTGAGTTACAAGGCGTCGATGGCCTATGTCTACGACGTCCTAGCTGTCACTGGCAGATGAACCATCACATCGAAATATTTTAGCATGGACGGATCCAGTCCGGCTACGGAAGAGTACCATAGAAGATTCAGCAATTCTCCGGCTTACAAGATGAAGATGGAGAAAACCTTGCAGGGTTCTTTGGGAGGACTACAAGATATTGCTTGACGATTTGCCAACATTCATCTAGATGGAGCATTCAATGTGAAGAGGCAAGACAACGCAAGATCTCGGAGTTCTCCGGGGGCTACTGTTGGAGATATGCTATATGGATATCCTCATAGCATGTCTCCTATCCGGATAATCCGGGTGGCCCACAGTTGGTAGCATGGCCCATGGCCTGCTGGGCGGCCCAGTTAGATGGATCCAGAAGGGAGGCCCATGCCGGATAAAGGAAGGCTACGGAGGAGTCACCGACGTACCCGGAGCCTTGGAGTGCAAGACACGCTAGACTAGTTGTAAGCAATTTAGGACTCTGTAACATGTTCGACTAGGATTTTTCCCTGTAACCCTAGGACCTGGCGACTATATAAGTCGGGCCTATGGGAGCCTTTAGGGCAACAATCTCAGACGATAACTTAGACTCTCTAGTCACCTCGCACAGCGAGCCAATCCCTGTAACTCAGCGTATTGCCCTTATAGTGATTTATAGCAGGAGTAGGATTCCGCCACCGTTGTGGGATCTGAACCTGGGTAAGTTGTGTTACCTCGTACTCGTCAACCGCCCGTCTTCCCCCACGTCTCTAAACACACACTGTGAGGACCTCTTCATGACGTACTCGTCGGCAATAACACGACAGGAGGGGTGTAGCGGCAAAGGCGGGAAAAGGGAAACGACGAGAAGGATGATGTCGATTTAGCTTCTGTCGCTAACAGGCTAGTCCACTCGGCTAATTCGTTTCGTTCGATGTTCTCATGACGTACCCGGGATTTTAGAAATGATTTGAAAAATTCGGACTAAAGTTGGTCCAAATCAAAAAAAAAATTCCAAAAACACGACTGAACCGATTTACAGCGTCCGAACCTAAATTCGAGTCCGAATCGGGTGCGGTGGCGGAGTGGAGACGCTCTAATCGCGACGCGAGGTCTTTGAGGAAAGTGGAAAAAAAAAAAAAAGGTTGCGACAGCAAGGTGGTGGAAGTGCGTGCGCCCTTGCGTGGATCTGGAAAGAAAGAACCCGTGCCCCGTTCATGCCTACCTCCGCACCGTACCGGACTCGTCCAACCGTCTCCTTCCCCCAGATCCGACCCCCTCGATCGGGTAGCCCCACGCGACGCCCCAACCCGAGGCACGAGACCGCGGCCGCCACTGACCCCGCATACCGCACACGTATCCCCACTTCCTCAGATCCGAGCGCCATGGCCGCCCACCTCCACGCCGGCCCGCATTGCTGCGCCCATCGCTAGCCGCGCCATGGCCGCCTCCGCATCCGCCTCCTGCCGGAGCCCGCTCGTCTGGTTCTTCTCCCTCGCCGCCGCGCTCTTCTTCGCCTCCTGGTACCTACTCCTCGACTCCGCCGCCGCGCCGGCCGTGCTCGACGCCCGCCGCCAGGGCCTCCGCTCCGTCTCTCCGGCCACGAAATGTGACCCGGACAAGGCGCTGCTGCGGGTCTACATGTACGACCTCCCCCTCGAGTTCCACTTCGGGCTGCTCGACTGGAAGCCCGGCACCGGCGACGGCGGCGGCGACCTGTGGCCGGACCTCCTCAGGCACGGCGTGCCTGAGTACCCCGGCGGGCTTAACCTGCAGCACAGCATCGAGTACTGGCTCACGCTCGACCTCCTCGCCTCCGAGCAGGGCGCGCCCACGCCGTGCAACGCCGTCCGGGTGCGCGACCCCGCCAGGGCCGACGTCGTCTTCGTGCCCTTCTTCTCCTCCCTCAGCGTCAACCGCCACTCCAAGGTCGTGCCGCCCGCCCGGACCAGCGAGGACCATGCGCTGCAGCGGAGGCTCATCGAGTTCCTCGCCGCGCAGCCGGAGTGGCGGAGGTCCGGCGGGAGGGACCACGTCGTGCTCGCGCACCACCCCAACGGGATGTTCGACGCGCGCTACAAGCTCTGGCCCTGCGTCTTCGTCCTCTGTGACTTCGGGAGGTACCCGCATAGCGTGGCCAACATCGACAAGGACGTCATTGCGCCGTACCTGCACATGGTTGACAACTTCTTCAATGACTCTGCCGGCTACAACGACCGACCGACCTTGCTCTACTTCCAAGGCGCCATTTACAGGAAAGATGTGAGTGCTCTTTGCTCAGTACTCCAGGGCAGAATGCAGAATTATCTAAGCCGTGCTTGGATTAGTCAACTTCTAATTAAATAATGTGACCGTAGTTAAAAAAATTGCTTTGCATGTGTTCTTCCCCCTACATAGATTTGAGAATGTTTCAGTACTGGAATATTTAACTGAACCTAAGTTTTCAGTCAACAAGCTTGCATGATCCTAGTACGTCCCAAGCTTGCACGATCCTCCTTTGGACACCATCCGTGGTACTTGCTTTGAACTGCACTGAAATATCGTAGTAGTTGCAAATCAATGCATATGGCTTTGCCTTGTTTCTGAATTTAGCCCACTTTAGTTGGCAAATCACTTCAAACTGGTGTATTTTGCTTTGTTCATTAATCCAGATCAGTTAGATCACATTCTTTAATATGACTGTTATCTGTGTTTCTGTAAACCCCAGTTGTATCATATAATGAGAATATTTGATAGTACTTAATTAGTTCTAGTATAATCTGATAAGGTTAACAATCATTGTGGTGGTTTTGTAGTAAGCAAGATCTAGGGATTATAATTGACCATCTGAAAATTGAGGTCCTGAGGAAGATGAATTATGTGAAATGTTGATGGTTTTTACATGGTTGATGATCTTATGACTCCACAATGTTGCAGGGTGGTTTCATCCGACAGGAACTGTATTATCTTCTGAAAGATGAAAAAGACGTGCATTTCTCATTTGGGAGTGTGGCCGGCAATGGGATTGAGCAGTCGACACGGGGGATGCGGGCGTCCAAGTTTTGCCTCAACATTGCAGGGGACACACCGTCCTCCAACCGCCTATTCGATTCCATAGTCAGCCACTGCGTGCCCATCATCATCAGTGACGAGATTGAACTCCCATTTGAAGATGTGCTTGACTACTCCAAGTTCTGCATCATAGTCCGTGGCACAGATGCAGTCAAGAAGGGCTTCCTGATAAATCTGATTAAAGGGATAAGTCAAGAAGAGTGGACACGCATGTGGAACAAACTGAAGGAGGTGGAACGGCACTTTGAATACCAGTACCCATCTCAGCATGACGATGCTGTCCAGATGATCTGGAAGACCATAGCTCAAAAGGTCCCCTCAATTCGGCTCAAGATTAACAGATTACGAAGATTTTCTCGATTTGAAGCTAACAAAACAAACGAGACTCCAGCAAGATCTTAAAATCAAGCTTGTTGATTTTAGACCAACAAACTCTCCCAGCAGGTAGTGCTGATAATGAAGACTGGGACTGAACGGCGGAGCAACAGAACATGAGATAAACGGAGTAAAGTACACCTGATACAGTATACCACCATAACAGCATTACAGATCCGAGGGCCTTACTTTTGTTCTCTGCTTTCGTACGAAAAACGTGCTCGACAGTCGTGTAGATTAGGGACAATAACTTCCTGTATCAGAATCTGTATATTCTAGGCGGTAGCGTGATCACTGATCACTTCCACTGAAGTCTTGTACACTTCACAGGTATAACAAAGCTACCAGGGCAAGATTTGGGGTTCCTTGCCAGATCCTACCAGTGTGATATCTGTGGACAACAAAGGCAAATGTCGTCCTTGCTATATTGATTCATGACAATCATTCATGCAGATGTAAAGGGTAAGTACGTAGGTGCAGTCAAGTTGAGTGGCTTGGGCCTTTCATCTCTATTTTGGGGAGCTGCAAGCCAGGTATGCTGACTGGCCTTTCAGCTGACATGACTGCGGTCAGTTGAGATTTTTCCAGGCCAAATTGGTCGACATAATGATGCCCCTTGAATTCCACGGGGACGAGCCTGCCGAAGGAGTGCAAGGTCGCCCTGGTCCCCTTTTGTTCCCACGAACGATCAGATAAAATTCTGGGTTGAACTTGCGAACGAGCAAACGAAACCTGCCACCTCTTGGATCCGTGGAGCAGCAGAGCATTACCTTAGACATGACCTGGGTGGTCCTTTCCTGAACTAGAATAATACTCCCTCCGTTCCACAATATAAGACTTTTTAGCGAGCTGTTTTAGTTTGCTAAAAAGACTTACATTGTGGAACGGAGGTAGTACATCGGTATTCCCTCCCAAGAAAAAGAAAAAAAAAACACATAGACAATTTGACATTCAAGCTAGAAAACGCACACATCGACAATTTGATATTCAAGCTAGAAAACGCACACAAAGTTGCATGACATACAGGCAAAATGAACGAAGCATCAGCAGATAGCTTAAGCAAGAAGCCAGCTTTTCTTATGTGCAGATGAACGAGATACAGTAGTGGGCAATGGTCTACACAGGCAACGATACAATAATGTGCATGGTTCCACAAAGGCAATAGTAAATGACAGGGGAAGTCAATGCTGGCTGCGCGAGTAACCTTGTATTCAAATGCTAACAAAAACAAGGTTATAATCCATAGAAGATGCTTGTCTAAGTAGTAATAGCATCTCCCCTTTGTGGTTCAGTTTATTGCATGGAAGTGATTCTACGAGGGGAAGCCTGTAGATGATGAAACTCAGACACGGACGCCATATTCAGATATCTGGTTCACCCTTTCTTCCAGGACATGTCTCTGGTTTTTCAAGTCAGAGGCCATGGAAGCCACCTGAAAATTGAAAGAAAACATCCTAGGTTGAAGGTAACTTCATATTACAGAGACAAAGAGTTTTATACATAGAGCCATTTCACTTACCTCTGCTCGCAGTTCAAGAGATTGCCTCGTAGGGATAGTTCGTAGTCGATCCATCAAACCTAGGGCCACAAGAAAAATATTGAACAAAATTATATAACTAAATGATCAAATGATGTATGTGGTCTCTTATCTCCAGATCGTTGCTTCAAATTATAAACAAAACATCAGCCTTTGAAAAAAAGTTCAATACCTGCAGCTGTGGATTCTGCTTTGTAAATTGAACCTATAACAGATTGGATTTGCTTACCGGTAGATCTGCACAATTTATGAGCATCAGGATTATTCTTAAGGACGGCATTGTTAAAGGAAATGAAAGAAGATTATTAGAAACGCACTGCACGCATACTACCTCAAATCAGTTCGTCCACGCTGCAGATCACTCTCACCAATGACTACTTTGTCGAGGGTGTATTTGGAATTCTTTCGCAAGTTTTCAATAGACGTTTTGTATTCGATCATACTTTCTTCAACATCATTTAGTAAATCCTGTAAAAATTATATGTGCGAACATTAGATACATTTATGAAGGAAAAGAATGTTGGCCTGGCATGGTTCCCCTGTTGGACAAGGTTCGTTATAGAAGAATCAAAACTTACTCATGACTATAAAACCACAAAACGTTTGCCAGAATAAATACTTGTAGAAACCACTGTTTCACGATTCTACTGTAATGAAACACATGCATATTCAAAAGTTCTGAACATACAATATCTAATATGTTACAGCTGTCCGATAAATTTTCATTAGCATAACCAAAGATGCAAGCACTATACCTTCTCAGTTTTAAAACGACCCAGAGTATTGCGGTATAAAAATCTCCGAGGACCTGATAATACAACATTCATTAGAAACCAGTGTTTCATTAAAATAAGAACACAACATTTCAGTCAAAATAGGGAGAGGGCCACTTTTGAGATATTTCTTGTTATTAGAAGGATATATTCTGCCATGTGCATCACATAAATTTGTAACCATACAATCCTAATTAACCTAACACACCATATACAAAATTAAGCTCAAACCCCAGCCCACTTGTTAATCTGCATAGCATTCGCAAACCCTTCTACAGTTTTGCATTCTCCTGGTATTGCTTGATCATTGGCAACGACACCGTGCTCTATGTGGCAATACAGATAAGGGGATGTGACATTTTACAAAAATGCTGATAAGGGAATATGTTTAACTCTTTGCTTAAATTGATCAATAAATTATGTGGCATAGTTGAAACATCAAATACCCGTTGCTTAGGGTTAGTTATCTGCATGAGCAGGGGCGGACCCAGGATTTCTCTATGGGAGGGGCTTAGAAGAAACGTCAATTTACTGTAAGCAATATTCTTTTACGCAATAAATTAGCTCAGTAGTGACGACATAGTACCGACGTTATGCAGCATGAAGGGACAGTGGTGAGACCTTAGGATGAAAAGAAGAGGAGTGTTGTATGCTGGGAGGGATGTCCCCTTGTCGCTACCAAGGAGAGATGGGAGGGAGGACCATGGGACTGGAAGTCAGGACAGAGGGGACAAGAGAATCGGGACGAAGGAGGGCATGAACAGGGGAGGATTTAGATAACCCTTACTCGACTGGGTCATATCTGCCTGTATCCATTTTTTCTTTATTTATGTTTAATGTTAATTCTTCCCATATATTGGATCCGTGTCAGCGATGTACCGGGCACATATCGCCTATCTGTATCGAATACATATCCAATAGGATACACCAGGGTTTGCAAGCATCGATGTCTCATAGACAAGAATAGATCATCAGCTACTTGAATGGATCATTACCAAATACAGTAGCCCCTTACATGCAACTTATGCACAAAGCTTTGTCAAAAGATGCTTCTAAAAGTAAAATGCCCATTGGCAATCGATCCTAATAAGTACTCGTGTAAATAACATGTGATTAAAATCGATCTCCAGCTCTGTATTAACAAATATAGTAATTTCTCATGAAAATTTCACCTACACCAAGTTCAATGGCTCTCCTGAGTACCATTTTCCAGCAATTACTCATAGGAGATAAGAATATCAATATGATAAGAATACCCTGCACTCCAATAAACAAGATAATATTTTGAAATAATCTCTGGATTAGTATGTCTATGCAGCGTCTAGCTTTTGTTGCTTTCCATGTTAAAATCAGTTCAAACATTTGTAAACAAGTAGGCATGCAAAAAAACCTGGCAGACTGTGGATGGTTCATGATTCATAGTTCTCTGGTTTCAGAATTTGTGAAACTATATTGTATTCCTTCACTCCCTGATTGCCAATCAATGAGTCCCCATGTTTTCGTCTACATGGATATTCAAATTTATGACATAGCTTAGTTGCATCTTTATGTACCATTTCAAAAGCGCCCTTACAATGTGCCAGAAAGTTTGAGCAGATAAATACATTCGAAACCTGCCTTCCATGCACACACAACATTGATATCCATACACCATTACTTGTCCCGAACATGGCCCATTCGAGCACAAGAAACAAATATCAGTATGATTTCAGAACACCAGAGATATACCTTTGAAAAAGATGAACCCTGCGACAGTGGCACATCCAATTGCCTCCGCTTGATGCTCGCTTGCAAGAACCAGCGCATCCGAAATAGTAACTACAATGAAATTTAATCAATTGATTGTGGAACCATCCTAGTGAGACAAATGCACCAGCCCAAGGAATATGAAAACATTGATCTTGCCTTTAGCTCTCTCCACAAACACATCCTCATAGGCTTTGTACTGTGACCACAGCCCTGGCGCAAAGCTCTGCATATGCAAGCAGAAAGAGGGTCAGAGCGAATCGGAATAAAAAAAGAAAAACCACTGGGGGCAAATGCAGATACATCTCCGCTAAGCCAACAGGAATGTGTAACCGATGCAAGTGCAGCTTCACAAGCATCTCTTGTACAAAAAGAATAGCAGAAAAATCTAGAATCGCTCAGGGAAGAGATAGAATGCACCAACGGTTAGGTTATCTCTCCCCAAAAATGGAATAGGAACAACTTGTAATTTTTGCCATCGAATCCGACAAAAGAAAAACACCAATTCAAGCAAACCATGCTAAAGAACGGAATCGATTGGGTTAGAGGCGTGATTCCATAGAGCCAAGTAAAGCATCTGTGGTATAGAAGGGAGATCAGAGACATGATTCAATCCAAGATTTCTCGAAGGCATTGCAACTTTCTATTGAGATTACGGGGGTGGCGTGGGGGGCGATACCTGGAGCTTGCGGAGAGGCCACGGGGAGGCGGGTGCGGCTTCCGCGCTTTGCGCCGGCGTGCGGCCGCTGTCCGATGATGCCATCGACTGGGGTCCTGCTGTTTCTCCGGCGACCTATGGGTGCGGTGGCGGATCTCTCGGGCCCTCTCTCCCCTCTTCGCCTCCTATGGGTGGTCTGATGATCGTGAATGGCGTTCTCGTGCCTATTTTGGGCCCGTTCTGTCGTAGGCCGAGAACCGGTTGCGATGTAGTTAGGTTTTCTCTCCATTTTTGGGCCCATTGCAAATAACATGTACAGGAGTAACAGGACTATTACCACTCAAAAAAAGAGAGTAACATGACTATTTTCTTTTTGAGGGCTAAAAGAGGTGCTTTCAGTCGTATAGTGTAACATCTCAGCGTTTAGAAACCAATGAAGGATAGAAATAAGAATATAAGCATATGCATACATTCATCTGTAAAATTAGGGTAATTTTTTGCAAACTAAAACCTTGGAAGGATCAGAGTATCTTTCGCTAGGTTGAGTTTGGATTTAGCTCATCTTGGTGAATGCTATGAATTTTGGCATCACCTCTAGGTATTTTGAGTTGTTTTGGGATAATAATTTAAATTTATATTTGAATTAATCTTTTGAAATAATTCAAACTAGAAGCATTTAGGAGTAATTTGTTTTCAAAAGAATATATGAGTCTTTTGATATGAAGTGTTATTACTTTATATAACAATAATATAATAAAAAGAAATTCTAGACATTAAATTAATATAAAATAATACAAATAATAGAAGTTATTATTCTTTTCTTATTCGATATTTGGAAGATATGAAGAATGCAAATAAGTAAGAATTTATTACACAAATGAATAACTACAAGTAAAAAAGAATTACTTTATTGAATTATATATATATTAAAATGTTTTACAAAAGAATAAATAAAAAACTATGCTACTTTCCTAAACTAAGTCGTATATCTTCATCTTCTTCTTTGTAACATTCTGTACCTACAAACAAATAAAGAAAACATAAAAGAAAATGAAATGGGTTAATTGTTAGTAGTTATGCTCTCAGATTTTAATAGTGAAGTGCACTGTTGCATTTCATCACTGAGCAAATATAAAGCAAAAGGGGCAAGTTCCACCAAAACTGCATCATATGTTCTTAATCACATTTTGCCTCAGTACACCCTCACTGGCAGTGGACAAAAAAGGCAAGTTTCACCAAGTAAGTAGAAGTAAAATAGGTAAACTCAGATATTTCTTCACTTGATATGATCCACAAACCTAGCAAACAAACACACAACTTACGCATACATGCAGGAGTGTGGTGTTGTTGACACCAGGAAGCAAGGAGGCAGTGGATAAAATCACACAGACGTGTTAGCAAAGCTTCCTCTGCTACACATTTTCTCCACACAAAGAACAACAAGAACACATCATAGTTTCTGACCAGAGCAAGCATCAAATTCATCACAAAACCTGCCAAATAAATCATTAAGTATGGTTATCTAAAGGAGGGGGAAGTCTGGGTGTAGAGCAAGGGCAAGCCAGGAGCTAGGAGGAGGGGTGGATTGAGGAGGAGAAGGCAAGCTTGTCACAAGAAAGAGCTTGACCAGCTCACCATCAAGAGAAAGTGACGAGGACATCCCATCTATTGATATAATTGTTGTACCTATAACTACACAAATACACGGACCTATCACTCGAGCTCGTGCCAAGCAACTTAACTATCAGGTACTTTCGTTTCTTGTAACTATTTGTCATATACATGAGAATATGATGTTGCCTAAATCAGATGTGTTTGTTACTCTTAGGAATGATGAACCTAGCGTGGATGAGAGGGACAAGCATTGGAGCATGATCATGCACGGAGATGGCAGCAAGCATGTGAGGATTGAAGATGACGCCATGAGTGGAGATTTAAGAACTTTGAAGCCACCCTAATGAAGATCGAAGGCTTGGACGAAATATTCAAGAATACCACTTCATATATTCGTCCATGGCTTAATATGGTACTACATCACCTTTATTTTGGGCCAGGCCCATGTTATTTTCGCAAGAATTTAGATAGCCACTTTTTAGAGTCCGTATTTGAGGGGTAAAGGACTTATAGGGTTGGATTCGGCCACCACATCTATAGTTGGCTGAAACCCCACATTTTCCTCCTTAAATACCCCCCATAGCTGTCACTTTAGACTCGGATTTTGTTAAGACTAAAAGTTAGTCATCATTGCAACTTTGCCAAGGCTCGAGTGTTGTAGATGCCTCTTGTACTTCGCACCTATACAGGATCTCACCTTTTCAATAAAAGTTTTTATCTTAATCTGCAATATTTTGATTGCAATATTAGTTCTTACTTGTTCTCGATTTCAGGTAGGAATTATGTAGGGGTTCGTAGCATGGAAAACAAAAAAATTCTACCGCATGAACACACATAAATCAATATCTATCTACTAGATTGTAGCAACGAGTCTATAGATTACTCACCCTCGAAGATTCCAAAGCGGTTAACGAGAGCAGATTCTCGTGGGTGATGTAGTCGTTCACTTGCCCAGTGGCGGACTGTGGCATCCCGCTAAAACCACTACTAGAAAATCGCGTTGATTTTGTGCATTGCATCATCATGACCGCATGCTTATGTCATCATGCCACCTTGCATTTGAGCATCGTCAGCATCTTGCATTTGCTTGCATAAAACTATTTCGGAAAAACCTGTTCTTGTTTTCTAAACGCCCCATCTTTGTTCAAACGCAAAACCCGGGTCTCCGGATTATTTTGTTTTGTTTGCTATCGGTTTGCAAACGGTCCGTTTAAAACAAATAAAATATTAAATTATTTTTGTGGGGCAGTCGAATGGGCCGATTCGACCCGAACGACCACCCCCGGAATAAAATCGGTCAACCACACCAGCCCGCCCGAATCCTTTTTATACCCAGACCTAAACTACCCAGCCCCCCCTCCACCTCACCCCGACCACTCCCCTCGTGCCACCTCACCTCTCCTCTCTCCACCACCCAATCCCCCCTGCCACATCAGCCACCCCACCCCCACTCTCCCCCTGGTCAACCTCCCCAAACCCCACCACACAGCCTGGCCAACCATCCCGCCCAACCCACCAACCCCGCGGGTCCCACTCACCCAGAGCCTCCCTCGCCTGGACCCGGTCTTCCCTCCACTCGCGCGGCCCACCCTGTCCCCACGCCGGACCCACCCCCTACCCGACGCGCTCTCCTCCCCATCCTCCTCTCTCCCCGCGTCTGCTCCTTCTCTCCCCTGGCCGCCTCCCCTCTGCCTTCTTCCTTCCCTCCGGCTCGCCGCGTCCGCTTGCCTCCCCTCCCGCCGGCGCCTCCTCCCCGCTCGGCCTCTCCCAACCGCTCCACCCCGCGCCCGCAGCCTCCCTCTCCCCCTCCAGCGGCTGCCGCGAGCCGCCTCCTCGACGCCCCCCCCCCCCGGCGAGCCGCCCGCCGTCCCGCCTCAGCGCCGGCCCGAGCTCCGCCCCCTCCCTCCAACCTCAGGTCCCCTCCGAGCTCCATACCGCCCGAGCCGCTGCAGGGGACTGCTGCCTCGCGCCGCCGCCATGCCGCGCGGGCCGCCGTCGTCCGCCGCCGCCCGGAAGCCCCGCCTCCGGCCGCTCCCCCGTCGACCCTCGCCGCTGCCTGGGCGCGACCGCGCCGACGCCGACCCTGCCTCCGTGCCCGCTCGACCCCGACCCTGCACCCCTGGGCCTCCCCGTCGGCTCGCTCATCCACCGTCAGGCCACCGCCGCCGCCTGCAGGAACTTCCCCCGCGCGCCCGCCAGCGACCCCCTCTCCGCCCTGGAGCCCATCGGTTCCTCCCCGCAGCGGAGCTCGGCGTCCTCGCGTTGATGCCAGGCACCGCCTCCGTTCTCCTCGGTGGCTCTCAATCCCAGGACAAAACAATCGAACATGGACGGCACGGATAAGGCGTCGAGATCCCCTCGTCGACAAGATCGGCTCGATGCAGATGATTTTCGAAGCAAGTACATGGTTCCACTCGAATACCCCGACCTCGGTTCCAAGTTCTTCGTCTTGGATTCCAAGGCCTCCGACGTGGAACACCAAGTTCTCCTGCCTGACCCGAACCCCGGTACCGGACAAGTTCGCCGTCGACCTTGAGAACGCCTACACGGAACAACAAGTTCGACACACGGACGCGAACCCCAAGACCCTGAGGCCCCGAACCGAAGACCGATCCGAAGCGCCAAGACCTCCGACAGGGAACCGACCAGTTCGACGAGAACCGCACCCGAACCTGAAGAACGCCAAGATTGCCACCGGTACGACAAGTACTCCGTCCCGAACGTCATGACCGCCGACAACATGGCCCGACCACCGCGAATGCGCCTAGATCTGCCCCGTTACCCGAGAACGATCCCGTCGGAACCGATCCCGTCGAACCCCGAACCCCAGATCCGGACCCCGAGACCCGACCCCGAACCCCGTCGAACCCTAACCAAGATCGTCGAACCCTAATGTGTGAACCTTTTCCCGAGCCCCTATTTTATAAATGCCATAATTATAAATTATTGCATATTGAATTGTTCATGCATGCATCCTTGTCATGTGGTTTGGGGGCCTTATGCCGATTCACCATATAATTAAATATGGGACCCATATGCGGGCAAATCCAGTCGTATATTGGCCTCATTTAAATTTGTGTAGCGAACCCGTGATATATTCTGCCTTGTTAAACAACATTTAAATTGCGGGGTTCTAAATAACATGAACCATCTAATTAATTGTCGGAGCCCCTGTTCCGCTTAACATGACCTAATCGCATTGCATCTTGCCATGACATACATCATACATGCATCATGCCCGATCTTTTGCCGTAGTATTAAATATTGCATCCGATGTTTGTTCTAGCGTTTTGCTTCTTCGTGGATAAGGCCGTTGAGTTGATGCGAGTGTCGACCCGATCTACGGGTGAACCGTCGGCAATGCTTTTCAGGCGAGCACCTCCCCCTTTCTCCCTATCTTACTTTTCTAGAATTTATTCCCTCCTGTTGATCTTTGCTATCTGTGTTGCGATGCTCTAGTTTTCGTACCCGTGATATCCCTTGCAGCCATATATAGCCTTGGACACATCCTATTACCTGTTGCTTGGTAGATAGTTGGACTTGCGCGTCGTAGTCACTTGCTCAAGTGCTGTTGCGTGTCGTCAAGTACCACAGTTGTTGGAGTATTGCCGCATGTTGATGTTGGAGATGATCATGGCTTTACTTATTGTACACTTTAATTACTGTTTAACAACTAAAATTGAAGTAAGTAAGTAGAGGCATCGGTGGGTGATAGATAATATCTGGTTTCCGACCGCCCACTTGTGTCCCGTAGGACCCCGAGTTCTTGACACCTGTTCCGAGATCGAGCGCGCTAACCACAGGTGGGGAGATATGGGCCCCCCATCGATTAGTACCTGATTTCAAAGTATTGTACTGGGGGCCACAACTAGTTTGAGGTTTTATTTACTATCCTGTACTTATGCCATGCTTTACTGCTTTATTTACGATTGTGCGAGGAGCACATTGTACTGTTTAGGAAGCGGAGTGTTTTCGCGGTATCGACAGTCCCAGTTTTGGGATTTTCTGTCGTTTACAGCCACTGACGCAAACCCTGAGTCCGTCTCGGAGACCGGCCGACTTCGTTGCGGGTGTACTTAGTGGGGTGGCCCCCCGTGCTTGCTTTGGGTCTGGAAACGTCGTGACTTAGTCCCCGCTGACATACCGATGGGTGTATGTTAACTGATCTGGCAAAAAGGGTCGAAGTGCTTGTGGATACTTTGGTGCACCCCTGCAGGGTTTAATCTTTTCGAGAAGCCGTGTCCGCGGTTATGGACGACTTGGAGCACAGTGCTTGATCATAGAAAACTATAACTAAAGTTTACTGTTATAATTTGACTTGTATCCGATATGACTAGTAATCAGCTTCACCACAACGGAAAGGCTAAATAAAAGTACCAACAACTGGTGGGTTTTGGGTTATCTCATGCTAATTGTATTTGACTAGTGAGTGTTGCAACTATCACGGAATGGTTAACTAAAATTGCCCACTGCTTATTATCTCAGGATGATTATCTATACTTGACTAGTAATTGCTGCAACAATAACCGAATAATTAAAACTGCCAACTGTGTGAGTTCCTCGGTTGACTTCCTCGTTTGGTTTCGAGGGGGAATACCAGGATGGGATTGTTTGGTGTTAGAATCAGGTTGGTTCCGAATAGGTCTTTCTTACCCCTCTCTGATCGCCGCCAGTTGTATCGAGTCTCTATAGGTTGTTTAGTGCATGCTGCCGCTGCCGCTTCAGTCCACCATACCTATGTAGGCGAGGACCGCCGAATTCTAGCCTCGCCGTGTACTGGCCTCAGTACTGACGCTCCTCTTTTTTCCTTTGCCCTTTGTCGGCACCCCTTTTGTTTTAAGCAGGTTTTGAGATCGACATCGTTAGCAGGGTTACCCTTCCGGCTTGGCCTGGGCAGGGTTATGGACGCCATTGGTTATTCTTCAGGGCTCTTAGCCCCATTTGCATCTTGTCCGTAGCTGGACGCTCTATCATTTTCAAGGTGATTTGGATCTTTGTACATTATATCTGTATTCTTGACTCTTTGAGTCGCCGTTGTATATATCTGTTCTGTGGGTCCCATCGAGGACTGTTGTGTAATGTTATTACTTTGTTTTCCACCCGCACGAAAGTGCCTGGTGGGCACCTTTGAATCGTTTCTATGCGGGTTTGGCAGGTTTCGCTAAAACTTGCATAGGGTCGATTCTGAGGGTGTTACAGAGTGGTATCAGAGCTCAGCAGTTGCGATACCCCACAAGTCCAGCCTGTAGGATAACCTAGATAACGACCGAAGTAGAGTGTCAAAACTAGTTTTGCAAACTCGGTTGGATAGTTCTGATTAGGTCTGATTTTACTTCTTACCCCTCTGCTGCTCTCCTCTCACCTCTGCGTGTTTTGAATCCGCTCTCTTCTTCCTCTTAGAGTCCAGGATTTCTCGTGGTTGGGTTCCGTCGTACCTTCAGGGTTCGCTTCCTCCTTTGATAACGGTGTTCTACCATCTGGTCTTCATGCTATCCGAGGAATCCTTCGTCTGGTGGACTTCTCTTTGTTCCTTCTCGTGCCTTTTGGTGTTTTCAAACGCGACGACATCATCTACGCCAGACCCGATGCAGAGTCTGCATCACTCCTTTGTTCCGAACCTCGATTGTCGAGATCTTCAGTCTGATTCCGAGAATGGTTGCACGCTTTTCCACTGATTGTGCGGAGTAATAGTTTGGGTGCGTGATGGATTGGCCCCCATGCCGACTACCCCCTCTATTCGCTTTTGTACATTGAAGTGGATGAGAATGCATCGGTTCCCTCTTTCCACCGAAGCTAGAGGTGGCTTTATTTGTTGATACCTCCACCTTCGACCTTTTGTTTCCGGAGTGTTCTCTCGACGATCACGGACAACGACCTCTTGTTAGTGGTGTCGCGAGGATCTACACGAAGCGAGAAGATTCAGACCGCCGACCTTCTTCCCGGTACCATGAGGCGGATCTCGAGGGCGAGATCCATTGTTAGTGGTGTCGAATTGTGGCATCCCGCTAAAACCACTACTAGAAAATCGCGTTGATTTTGTGCATTGCATCATCATGACTGCATGCTCATGTCATCATGCCACCTTGCATTTGAGCATCGTCAGCATCTTGCATTTGCTTGCATAAAACTATTTCGGAAAAACCTGTTCTTGTTTTCTAAACGCCCCATCTTTGTTCAAACGCAAAACCCGGGTCTCCGGATTATTTTGTTTTGTTTGCTATCGGTTTGCAAACGGTCCATTTAAAACAAATAAAATATTAAATTATTTTTGTGGGGCAGTCGAACGGGCCGATTCGACCCGAACGACCACCCCCGGAATAAAATCGGTCAACCACACCAGCCCGCCCGAATCCTTTTTATACCCAGACCTAAACTACCCAGCCCCCCCTCCACCTCACCCCGACCACTCCCCTCGTGCCACCTCACCTCTCCTCTCTCCACCACCCAATCCCCCCTGCCACATCAGCCACCCCCCCACTCTCCCCCTGGTCAACCTCCCCAAACCCCACCACATAGCCTGGCCAACCATCCCGCCCAACCCACCAACCCCGCGGGTCCCACTCACCCAGAGCCTCCCTCGTCTGGACCCGGTCTTCCCTCCACTCGCGCGGCCCACCCTGTCCCCACGCCGGACCCACCCCCTACCCGACGCGCTCTCCTCCTCATCCTCCTCTCTCCCCGCGTCTGCTCCTTCTCTCCCCTGGCCGCCTCCCCTCTGCCTTCTTCCTTCCCTCCGGCTCGCCGCGTCCGCTCGCCTCCCCTCCCGCCGGCGCCACCTCCCCGCTCGGCCTCTCTGTTGCCTGTCAAAACCCACCGGCGAGCAGCGACGAACAACACGAAGAGCCGGGAGGCTCCCAGAACTGCTGGTGGGCCCTGGTCCCTCGGGCAACGGCCCGCAAAACTCCGTCACACGTCCTGGCGGATGCGAGGGCGTTCCACCTGACCTATACCTGGTCAGGAAGGTGATGGGTTGCTTCGAGTGGTTTCCTGCATGGCAAACAAACACACGTAAAATTCAAGCCGCAACCGGCTCCCAGGTTTCCCTGTGAATCGGCTCCTGGAGCCGATTATCCCATGGTTCTGCATTAGATCTATGATAACATGGGGTTTTGCTTCATCAATACAAGTTAAATCGATCTACGACAGTTTAACGTTTTCACCACATAATTGGAACATCCTACACGTAATTGAGCCTGGTAGATACAAAAGATGATAGAAAACTAACCCTAGAGAAGGCCTAAAAACCAACGTAAAGTCAATTCCCGGAACAACTCCTCTCGGATTGGCAAACCATATCTTACATATTACTGGATCGTTCAACCCGTTTGCAAGGCCTGATCATGTGGATATCAAACTAAACCTTGGAGAACAAGGCACAACTATAACAGATCAAATCGACTTAAATAAAGATCAAGCAAGATGCCACCCTTACACCCGGGAAAAGGTGCAAAGGCGGCGAGATAACTAGAGGTAGCATAACTAAACGATCATAGCAAAAAGGTACCGATGCTAGCCTAAACAAATCTATGATAATAGTGTTACTCGCCATCAACAAGGCTTCAGTACGAGTAACACCAAATAACGCATAAGTAGATACTGCCTAGATCGCAAGATGCGATCTAGGCAGCATGACACTTACTCGAGAAAAACCCTAGAAACAAGGGGTGGCGATGCGCCGAGATTGTGTTTGTCGTGAACGTGATCGTCCTTCTTTTCTCAATAACCTTAGGTACATATTTATAGTCCGGAGACTTTCTATCTTTGGAATAATTCTAACAACTCTATCTCTTACCTAAACCGAAACGTAACCTATTACAATATAAGATACACGGGCAATTTAGCCCAAATCAACGCACGAGGCTGATTCAACAACACGTTGCATATACGTATCTTCTAAGCCCATCTTGATTACGGCCCATCTCCTCCTTTGGCCAAAATGTGGCGATAACACATGCCCCCCTGGTTTTGGCAATAATAATTCCAAAACCACTCTGTTTTTCCCTCTCCTCTTTTTTTTGTATCGGGTTACGCGTTGCCAGAATGCGTTGCAAAGCAGAATCGTCACGCCACCCCCTCATCATGATGCCCTGTCTTCTCCACTTCTCCGCAGTGCATGATTTGACAATTTCGGCAGCACATTCTGGGAAACCGCTATAGCATTGAACCACCTCCCACTATTCCCCTTATTTAAATTCATCTGAGCAGTTTGCAGCCCCATCTTCCTCCAGCAGCCAAAAAACCCTCTTCCTCCGCCAAAAAAAACCCTCTTCCTCCGCCATGGCTTCCTCTTCTTCCGCCCTTTCCTCCCAATCTTCCAACACGATTAGCGACCGGGAGCCGACGCCGGAACACCCGCCAACGGCGGCGTACGAGACTCTCGCCCCACAATGGTGGGACGAGAGGGATTGGAACTTCGCCGCCTGGTCGGAGGACGATGAGTCCTTGACCGACTGCGAGGAGGGCCTGCAGTTCCTTGTTGACGGGGAACTGGAGGCGGAGAGCACCGACGACGCCTGGTCGTGGGATGGCGTCGAATCCTCCGACGAGGAGGAGGAAGCGGAGGAGGACACCTCCTCCGACGAGTACTTGCCGGTGAAGCGCTTCCGCGCCGGGTCCAGCGAGGACACCGAAGACGACGACGAGGACGAGGAGGCCCCCGCTGGCATCTTCAGCAGCAGCAGCAAAGACGACGCTGGCAGCAGTGCTGATGACAGCGAACAAGCCGACGACGAAGACAGCGGCGACGACACCGGCCTCTAGATTAGGAACTAGTAGTAGTAGTACTAGTAGTAGATTTCCTTTTGTAAGCAATCAGCTCCATTGTAAACAATCGTCTTTTGAATGAACAAAGATTGCTTTTTTCAACTCGAAGATTGCTTTTCCAACTTAATTTTGCCGATAGTCAAAATAGGTCGATGTTCTAGAAGCCGACAGTAATGTATCGGCTTTCACCATGCTACGCTCATACAGTCAACCAAGCACAGCCCAAAGAGCCGATGGTAAAACATCGGCTTTCCCAAAAACGTTGACAAGGTCAAATTTGGTCGCATACTTAGACAAATCTGAGCGACCACTTTCCAGTTTCAAACGGTAGCCTGCGACCCTCTTCAAAAAAGGGCGACCCAGATCTCCAATTGCTCACCGACCAGATCGAGCTCACAGCGACAAGAACCCTCGATCCCCAATTGCATAGATCCATCTCCGCCGGCAAACTAGATGGCGGAATCGTCCAACACCAACCCAGCGGTCTCTGGTCTGAAGGTACGCCTACTCCTCGCAGTCTGAACACGACGCTAGAATTAATGGCAAACACCTGAATTAATGCTTTATTCCACCATTAAAATTTCTTAGGTTTCAGACGTTCTGCTGCCGCATCCTTCTCTCCCAAATTCTCTCTGTCTTGGCCCCCGTACAGAATCTAGTCCTGCCCATCTGATCTCTTGCGAAGCAAACAGAATCCCCTTCGTAAGCCAAGACCTAGATTTGAACTCTTGGGCCGACTGCTTGCGAGCCTGGCCTAATCCCCCTGAACATTGGGTCTCTTGGTTCAGCAGGGTAGCTAGAGCTTACCAATCCCAATGGGAAACCACGAGAATAGCCGATGCATTGCATTTGTCATTGTCTCCCCTTGAAAAACACGAAAATCTTCTAAAAACCATCGGCTATTTCTGGTCAGATGCTCTGAACTGCTTTATGTTCGGTCATGGCCCCATGACACCAACTCTGTTAGACGTGGTGATGATTACTGGTCTGGATGTTACATCACCCAGCCCCTCTGCTTTTAAGCTGACCAAGGTCCCCTACAAGCTGTCTTCCAAAACAGACTGCACGAACTGGGGTGCCTACCTCCAACGCCATATGAAAACTAAAGGCCCTGTCAGAGAGAAAGAACACACAGCTTTTCTCAACTTCTGGCTGGAACATTTCATATTCTGTGGCCCTTCCCTTGCTCCAACCAAGAATTTTCTCTCCTTAGCCTACGAGCTTGCCAAAGGCACTCAACTTGGCATCGGCAAACTGTTCCTTGGAGAGGTCTATCGATATCTCCAGTTGATGTCTGTCAAACTATTCTCTGGCATAGCAGTCAAAACAGGAGGTCCTTGGTGGTTCATTCAGCTATGGGCTCAGCTGTATTTTCAAAACCACGTCCCAAACTTCCCCCTTTTGGCGAGTTGCACCTTTCTAGATGTCAAAGGGAAGCAGATCCGATGCACCAGCTACGGCCAAGCTTTGTATAGACTGCCAGGTAGTAAACTGATCCCTCAGGAAGCATCCAAGTGGTTCAGCACTTTCTTTCAAGGCCTGGACAATCCTATCTTCTTTCCTTACATGGAAGAATCGGAACATTTTGAAAATCCAATCTCCTTCAGGCTAGACAACTTTGCCGATGATACCAGCACTCGACAGCTCTTTTCCACTGTGATCCGTCCCTGTTTCCTTCCAGTTGGCATGAGTACATCCAACAGAATAATCAAGCCTGGGTATGAATTCTACCAGCCGGTCGTAGTGGCTCGGCAATTTGGCCTTGGACAAGTACCTCCCCATTTCTTTCTCCACCATCTTACAGAGAGCAGAGCCGACCTGCCCGATCCTCTCACCAGTCAAAGGTGTTATTCCTTCTTCGATGCTCTGACCATCCCAATTCCTAACGACCTCACCTTCGCTTCATCAACCGATGGCTTTGAAAACTGGTGGTCGATGTGGAAGACTCATGTCTTCAGGAGAGCTCTGGGACCGTTGCTGAAACAGCTCGATGCTGAATATGATATCCCCGTAGAACAGGTACCATTACTTGTAAAATTTCTTGAGGCATCTCACAAATGATTCTCGTAATAACCCGCTCTGTCTCCTTGCAGCAAAAAGATGGTCCTGAACCTACACACGGTGATGGCTCCCCCTTCGAATTCTTCCCACCAGCTCCAGTGGTCCTTTTCTGCAAAAACTCGCGACCTTTGAAAAAAGGTCGTGATGCAGAACCAGCCGATATCACCACAATCGGCTTCTAAGAACTAAGTGACTTCAAGGTCAGCTGCCCCTCGAGTTCCAACTAAAACAGGAACGGTGGTGAGGAAGGTAACTGCCAGGAAGACTTTGAGGCGCCGGAGCCCTTCTCCAGGAAGTTCGCATGTACACTGATCCATGCCTTGGTTGATCTCTCTCATTCTTGCAGACATGCTCGTGCTTACTAGCTCTCCTTCTCTTGCAGGCTTTCGTCGAAGACACCTCCCACGAGGACACACAACCCAATCGAGGAGGATCGAGCCCAACAGACTCTGAGAGGACCGCCACACCAAACCAGCCAGATTTGCCACCATCGGCTCCCAGGAAAAGGCCGGTTCCTGAACCTACTGCCCCCGACCATCAGTCGAGGCGGGGCCACCTGTGAGCCCCAAGCGGGCTCGCAAGGGACTGCAAACTTCTTCGTCGAGCCAAGAGGTTTCGAAAGTCGTCACCCTTCATGCTCTTACCACTTGTTTCTTCATCTGCCGATTCATCACCATTTGCATCGTCTAAGCACCTTTCATGCAGATGACCGATGCTTCTAGTGGGAAGGTCGGGGCCGTGCCGATGCCTTTAGCCAAGCCGGACCTAGCGATCCCCGAAAGTGCAGATGAAACGTCTACCACTTTGGCCAAGCCCCCAGCAACCACACACAAGCCGATTGTCTCGTCATCTGCTAACCCCTCGATCTTAGGAGAGGTACGTTAGCTTCTTTCGGCTCATCCTTCCATGTTGGACGCACACTGACGCCTTTTCGGGCTGCCAGGGTTGTGATATTTCAGGCTTGCTGACGTTCGACCCTGAATCCATCGAACCAACTCCCTCTGTTGCCAACGATGAACCACGAGCCAGGGCTGTACTACCTCAATTCCAGCGTCTTAAAGCCTTGCTGTCCTCCCCGATCGAGGAGTTGATCGAGGGTTCTGAGGAGGTGAAGAGCGTTCTTGCCGAAATCAAGGACCAACTCCCGGTAGCATTGCAGGTGAAGCTTTGGCCAGTTGTAACTCTGTATTTCTACGGGTCAAGGGTGAAGTTAGCTCGTGAAAGGATCAATCTGCGCCGCGCCCAACTTCCGCTGAAGGCCAATATTGCAGACAGATGTCAGCAGCTCAACGAGAAAAAGGCGTCTCTGGATGCCAAAACTGACACCTCTGTCAGTACCGCCGAGCTCGCATCCTTAAAAAGGGAGTTGGAAGATCTTGAAGAGAAGGTCCGGGAGACTAAACAGCTCATTCGTGACAAGGAAGCATCCATCGCCCGCTCCCAAGACGAAGCAGAAGGCCTCAAAGCTCAACTGAAGACCGATCTGGCAGAAATACGTGCCCTGAACAAGCAGCTAGTGACGGGCAAGGATGAAGATGACGAAGCCGAGATCGCCGAGGTGGATCGTGTCCGTGCTGACGCCCTCCACGCCTTCGAGGCATTCCTTCAGTAGCTCGTTCATGTAAACTGGCACCTGCTTGTAACAGTTTGAACCTCTAGAGTCGATGGCTGTGCATCGGCTGTATATATTTTTTTTATTGGCCGATTTCATGTATCGGCCCCCATATTTCACTGTCCATCATCCCACATGCTTGCGAAATATTTCTTGAGATGCTGACCGTTGACAGCCACTGGGAATTTCACGCCATCCAGCTCCTCCAGCATGTACGCGTTCCCCCTTAAAACCTGATCGACCCTGTATGGCCCGTGCCAATTTGGAGACCATTTACCGTATGTTGCATCCTTAGTCCCTAATGGCAATACAGCTTCCCATACCAGATCGCCAACGTGGAACTCCTTTGGTCTCACTTTATTATTATATGCACGAGCTACCTTGGCCTTGTTCTCTTTGATTTTCTCAAGCGACCACAGCCTAAGCTCAGTCAAATCCTCAACACTATCACTCATCAGGGCCGCATATTCTTCAGTTGTTAGATCGTTCTGAAAAGTGACACGTCTCGATCCAGCCGTAATTTCCCAGGGCAGTACGGCTTCTTGTCCATAGACTAGATGGTATGGCGAGGTTTTTATCGCTCCATGGCATGACATGCGATAAGCCCATAAAGCCTCTGACAAAACCTCGTGCCAACGCCTAGGGTGCTCATCGACTTTCCTCTTGATCAGCTTGATAAGGCTCTGGTTGGACGCTTCAGCTTGCCCATTTGCTTGAGCATAGTATGGGGATGATCGGATCAGCTTAATTCCCGTGTCCTCACAGAACTTTCTAAACTCGTGGGAGATGAAGACCGAACCTCCATCGGTCGTGATAGTCTGGGGAATCCCGAATCTATGAATGACATGTTCTTTCACAAAATCGATAACATCCTTCGAGTTCACTGACTTCATAGGGACGGCTTCCACCCATTTAGTGAAATAATCCGTAATGGCCAAAATCCACATGTGGCCTTTGCTTGATGGAGGATTGATCTTGCCGATCATATCCATGCCCCAACCTCGGAATGGCCACGGCTTGATGATGGGGTTTATTGCTAACGCGGGTACCATCTGAATATTTCCAAATTTCTGACATGCTTGACACCCTTTGTAGTACTTAAAACAGTCCTCAAGCATGGTAGGCCAATAAAACCCTGATCGCCTGATCAACCATTTCATCTTATGAGCCGATTGGTGAGTTCCACAGGCGCCTTCGTGTACCTCGTGTAGGAGCCGATTGGCCTCAGTTGGCCCCAGACATTTGAGCAGTAACCCTTCCAGAGTCCTGTAGAACATGTCGTCCCCAATAAGCACATATTTCATGGCCTTGTACCTTATCCTTTTAGGTGCCCCCCGAGCCGAATCCTTCAAGTAATTGAAGATATCGGCTCTCCAGTCGTCCGCCTCCAGGAACTATACCTGAACGTCAGCTCCATCTGCTACGTCCTTGTACCCTGAAGCCATTTGTGCGAGATCATTCGCCTCGATATTCTGCGATCGCGGGATCCAGTTCAAGTTTATGTACCGGAACTGTGCCATCAGCTCACGGCATTGCAACCATAATGGGAAGAGCGACTCGCTCTCGCACTTGTATTCCTCCGTGAGTTGGGAAATCACCAATTTGGAGTCTCCAAAATTTTCCACTGCTTCTGCTCTAGCTTCAATGAGCAACTCCATTCCCTTGCGTATCGCCTCATACTCAGTGACGTTGTTGGTGCAAGGGGTAGATAGCCTGATGGAGAAGGAATATGTTGCCCCCCGGGGCGACACGAGTAGAATGCCGATGCCGCAACCATCCTCACAAACCGATCCATCGAAAAACATAGCCCACGCTCGTATAGACAGTGCTGCTATATTGGTGTTGATTCTTTCGGCAATAAGATTGGCCAACGCCTGACCCTTAACCGCTTTCGCGGGTTGATACCGGATGTCAAACTCTGATAATGCAAACATCCATTTGCCGAGTCGGCCTTTCAACATAGGAGCCGATAGCATGTGCTTTATAACATATGATGTGCATATAATGATAATCTCTGCTGAGAGCAAGATGTGGCGCATCTTGGTGCAGGTGAAAAACAGGCAGAGGCACAACTTATCAATCTCAGGATACCTTGTCTTTGCATCCAGCATCCTTCTGCTGATGTAAAACACAACTCGCTCCAGGCCATCGTAAACTTGCACCACCACCGAGGCGATGGACGTGTCAGCTACTGACAAGTAAATGTAGAACGGCCTATCTGGCTGGGGTGGAACCAACACTGGCGGCTTCGTTAAATATTCTTTGATTTCGTCGAAGGCTCGTTGTTGTTCTGTTCCCCAGCGGAACTCCTCATCAGATTTAATTTTTACCAGTCCCATGAACGGCTCTATTCTTCCTGACAGATTGGAGATGAATCTTCTGACGAAGTTGATCTTGCTGATGAGAGACTGCAGTTCTTTCTTCGTGGTAGGTGGCTTCATTGTTCGCACTGCCTCTTGACTTTTCAGGCCGATCTCAATTCCGCGTTCATGGACCAAGAAACCCAAGAACTGACCGGCCGTTACACCGAAGGCACACTTCTTTGGATTCATCCGTAGGCCGAATTTTCTTGTTCGGTCCAGGACGCGCTGCAGATCGCCCAAGTGTCCTTCTACTAAGGCAGACTTGACCACCACGTCATCGATATAAATTTCTACCAGCTTGCCGATCAGATCATGGAAAATGTAATTTATGGATCTTTGGTACGTGGCGCCGGCATTCTTCAGTCCAAACGTCATGACTACGTATTCAAACAACCCCACCGAGCCTAGGACTCTGAATGCAGTCTTGTGTATATCTTCCGGAGCCATAAAAATTTGGTTGTAACCGGCATTGCCATCCATGAAGCTCAAGACTTTATGACCAGCAGCTGCGTTGATTAATGTCTCTGCTACCGGCATCGGATACTCATCCTTTGGAGTGGCTCTATTGAGATCCCGAAAATCTATGGCAACACGCCAGCGGCCATCTTTTTTCTCTACAGGTACGATACTAGAAATCCACTCAGCATACCTGCATGGCCTGATCAACTTAGCTGTCAACATTTTCTCGATCTCTTTCTTGACTTCTTCCAAAATTTCGGCCTTCATCTGTCGTGCTCGCTGCTGGAACGGCCGAAACCCCTTTTTAAGCGGGAGTCTATGCTCGATGATGCTCCTGTCTAGCCCGGGCATTTCTGTATAGTCCCAGGCAAAGCAATCTGGATATTCTTTCAACAAAGCTATCATCGGACCCCGCAGATTCGGATCTAACTTCTTGCTGATAAATGTCGGTCGTGGCTTATCCCCAGGACCGATGTCAATTTCTTCTAGCTCATCAGCGGAGGTGAACCCATACCCTAGCTTTCCGTCACCTGTTAAATCGATGCTAAAGACGGGGCAAACAGTTGGTGAGGGTAACAAAAATAATTTGGGCCGATTGCCTGAATCGGCCCCCTTTTTGATTGCATTAGTCAAGGAAGGTTTACAACTTATTTGTGCTCCACAATGGCAGGGCATCTTCCTACTGCGACTGCATGACCTGCTTGTCGCAAGATTACTGCTTTTTATTTTTTGCGGCCGATCGCGGGGATCGGCCTTACCACGTACGATCGTGGACTTTGCTACTCTGTCAGGCCGGTGGATAAGACCAGCCTCACCCCGTTTTTTGTAACTTCAATGCGCTCACAGCCGTCTAGACTGATTCCAGAGATCGGCTCTTGGTCGTCTGCTTCCCAGACGTTCATGCCAGCTATGGAGATCTCGATCGAATCATCTGCATGAATGACCTCCACTTCATCTCCATCCCACTGTATTAGGCACTGGTGCATCGTGGATGGAATGCAGCAGTTGGCGTGAATCCAATCTCTCCCCAGCAAGACAGCGTAGGTGTTTTTGCTGTCCACGACGAAGAATGACGTAGGGATGGTTTTTCTGCCCACGGTCAGATCCACGTTCAGTACTCCTTGCGTTTCTGAAGTTTGGCCGTTGAAGTCGCTTAACGTGACGTTGGTTTTGATCAGATCTGCAGTGGAGCGTCCCAAACGCCGTAGCATGGAGTATGGCATTATATTGACAGCCGCTCCGGTGTCAACCAGCATCTTGCTGACAGGCTGCCCATTGATATAACCTCGCAGGTACAGGGCTTTTAGATGTTTGTAGCTCTTCTCTCGTGGCTTTTCAAAAATAACCGGTCGTGGGCCGCAGTCAAACTGTGCCACTGGTAGTTCTTTGGTTCTTGGAGCACAAAACTCTGGCGGAAGTGTGAACACCATGTTTGTGCCAGCCGATGTATTTGCATCGGCTTTTACTGGTTTGGGGCGCCACTCCTTCCTTTTCGGACGAGCCTCCGTTTCCAAGGTTTGCCGAACTTTCACGGCCAGATCGGGCCGTGCTTTCCTTAAAGCGTGGAGGTACTGCGCCTCGGCTTCCTCCAAGCTATGCAGTCGCTGAACTCTACTCTTTTGGGTGTGTCTGAGCCCATCGGGACACCACCTTGGCCGGTGATATCTGTCTTCTTCTTTTTCACCCTTTAGTTCCTTGAGACCTTATGCTCGAGATGACTCCTCTTGCCTGTTCTGAGGTGGGAGGGGTCCTAGACGCTTGAACACTGAGACTGGACATGTGTCATCCTTCTGCTGTCCACACTCCGGGCAGTTGTCGATCGTAGGCAATCGGCTCATTCCCGCATCCCAGCAATACTTGAAGAAAGGACAATCCCAATGTTTATCCACGCCTTCTTTTTCCTTCGAATTTTTCCTCGCGAGGTGCTCATATCCTTCATTGTCTCTATCGTGCCGGATACGTCGGTCATACTGACGCTCATACTTGTTAAGGAGATGCGTGGAGTGTGGCTTCTGATATCGCACGCTTCTCACTTGCTCCTCGGTTAAATACCGCCTGTCATCATAACGGGGCCGGTCACGTGGACCAGCCTCCTCTCTTTCTCTGCCCCGAGAGCGACCGCCCTCCTCCTTATATGTGTCACGGTGGTACACAGGTCCTGCCATATTAACATCGAACAAGAAATCCAACTGGCGCCTCGTGGAGTGGCTGTGTTCTACCATGTTGACGCCGGGAAATGGGTTTGTGTCTACTTTCATGGCGAATTTCCCAAGGATCAGACGGCCCTGTTCTATGGCCGTTTGGATCTGGCGACGTAGCTCTTTGCAATCATTGGTGGTGTGGGTGAACGAGTGATGCCACTTGCAGTATGGTCTCCCGTTCATTTCTTGAGCCGTAGGGATTTTATGGCCTTCGGGTAACTTCAGCTGCTTTTCTTTCAGCAGTAGATCGAATATCTGCTCAGCTTTGCTCACATCGAAGTCGAACCCTTTTGCAGGCCCTTGCTGCTTTACCCATTTGCAGGACACAGGATCTGCCCCCCGAGCCCATTCAGCCACGGCCACCTCCTGGTCTTGTACAGGATCCTCTTCTTCTGTATCGACCAGGCTTATCGGACGTTTGAACTTGTCTTGGTACAACTCAGGGTGGCGCTGTTCATACATTGTCAGTTTCTGGGCCATGTGCGCCAATGAATTGTACTCTACTTGGAAAGCCAGGTCCTTGATAGGTGCTGAGAGACCCAACATTGCCAGCTCGACTGACTCTTTCTCAGTTAAACGGGCCGAATAACATCGGTTCTTGACAGTCCTGAAACGCTGGATGTACTCGGCTACCGTCTCTCCCCGCTTTTGCCGCACCTGCGCCAGATCTGCAATGCCAGCCTCGGTAGCTTATGAATGATACTGAATGTGGAACTGCTCTTCCAGTTGCTTCCAGGTCTGGATCGAATCAGGTGGCAGCGAGGTGTACCACCCAAAAGCTGGTCCTGTCAGAGATTGCGCAAAGAACCTTACGCGCAACTGATCCAATGCTGATATCATGCCTAACTGTGCCAGGTATCGGCTCACATGCTCGATCGAGCTCGACCCTTCTGATCCGCTAAACCTTGAGAACTCAGGAAGCCGATACTTGGGTGGCAGCGGAATCAGATCAAACTCGTTGGGGTACGGCTTGGAATAGCCGATTGTCCTTCTCTTCGGCACGAAGCCGAACTGGTCTCTCAAGATAGTACGGATTTGCTCCACCGTTTGAGCTGCAGGGGCTAAATTCTCATGACTCGTTCCGGTGGCATACTTGGCTAGCCATGCCTGTTTATCAGCGTCCATCCCAGAGATCCCTGCTTCAGAAACACCTGCTCCCGAAGCCCCTGCTCCAGAAACTCCTGCCCCAGCAATCCCTGCGGTTGCAATCTGGTTCATGCGCGTCAGGCTATTGCAGTCCGGCACGTAGGTGCACACATATCCATGTGGGATTTCTTTAGGTGGTTCACACAGGAATTGGCAATCGCCAGGGTCGCCTCCGATTTTGTAGACGACGTACGCCGGTGCCCCTGGTGGCTCCGGAGCTGCAAGCGTGAATGGCAGTTGTGGCCTAGTCTGAAGCGGTCTTTCTCCCTGGTGAGTCCCTAGAGTAGGGCCCGACAGAGAGTATTGATGTTTCATGATCTCCTGAACTACGCGAACCGCGACACGCTCGAAAGCGTTCACTAGGCTCTCTGAATGACGGTGAAGAGAATGAGCCACCATGTAATTGACTTCCTGTCGCAGAGCTCTGGTGCGCTCCTCTGAAGGAACAGACAGATCCACCTCATCAAGAGCACCTTCAGGTGAGAACCCTTTCCACCTGATGCCATGCTTACGGGTCATCTCAAAAGAGCCGATGAGATCGGCTTCGAACAGAGCTTTGATATCATCATACTTCGCCTTGTGCTCCTCAGGCAAATCGTCGTACGTGACCGGTATGCCCTCCATCGCAGCGTCGGATGTTGATGTAGATGTTGTTGAATGTCCCACCGGGCGTGCCAGAATGTGTTGCCTGTCAAAACCCACCGGCGAGCAGCGACGAACAACACGAAGAGCCGGGAGGCTCCCAGAACTGCTGGTGGGCCCTGGTCCCTCGGGCAACGGCCCGCAAAACTCCGGCACACGTCCTGGCGGATGCGAGGGCGTGCCACCTGACCTATACCTGGTCAGGAAGGTGATGGGTTGCTTCGAGTGGTTTCCTGCATGGCAAACAAACACACGTAAAATTCAAGCCGCAACCGGCTCCCAGGTTTCCCTGTGAATCGGCTCCTGGAGCCGATTATCCCATGGTTCTGCATTAGATCTATGATAACATGGGGTTTTGCTTCATCAATACAAGTTAAATCGATCTACGACAATTTAACGTTTTCACCACATAATTGGAACATCCTACACGTAATTGAGCCTGGTAGATACAAAAGATGATAGAAAACTAACCCTAGAGAAGGCCTAAAAACCAACGTAAAGTCAATTCCCGGAACAACTCCTCTCGGATTGGCAAACCATATCTTACATATTACTGGATCGTTCAACCCGTTTGCAAGGCCTGATCATGTGGATATCAAACTAAACCTTGGAGAACAAGGCACAACTATAACAGATCAAATCGACTTAAATAAAGATCAAGCAAGATGCCACCCTTACACCCGGGAAAAGGTGCAAAGGCGGCGAGATAACTAGAGGTAGCATAACTAAACGATCATAGCAAAAAGGTACCGATGCTAGCCTAAACAAATCTATGATAATAGTGTTACTCGCCATCAACAAGGCTTCAGTACGAGTAACACCAAATAACGCATAAGTAGATACTGCCTAGATCGCAAGATGCGATCTAGGAAGCATGGCACTTACCCAAGAAAAACCCTAGAAACAAGGGGTGGCGATGCGCCGAGATTGTGTTTGTCGTGAACGTGATCGTCCTTCTTTTCTCAATAAACTTAGGTACATATTTATAGTCCGGAGACTTTCTATCTTTGGAATAATTCTAACAACTCTATCTCTTACCTAAACCGAAACGTAACATATTACAATATAAGATACACGGGCAATTTAGCCCAAATCAACGCACGAGGCCGATTTAACAACACGTTGCATATACGTATCTTCTAAGCCCATCTTGATTACGTCCCATCTCCTCCTTTGGCCAAAATGTGGCGATAACACTCTCCCAACCGCTCCACCCCGCGCCCGCAGCCTCCCTCTCCCCCTCCAGCGGCTGCCGCGAGCCGCCTCCTCGACGTCCCCCCCGGCGAGCCGCCCGCCGTCCCGCCTCAGCGCCGGCCCGAGCTCCGCCCCCTCCCTCCAACCTCAGGTCCCCGCCGAGCTCCATCCCGCCCGAGCCGCTGCAGGGGACTGCTGCCTCGCGCCGCAGCCGTGCCGCGCGGGCCGCCGTCGTCCGCCGCCGCCCGGAAGCCCCACCTCCGGCCGCTTCCCCGTCGACCCTCGCCGCCGCCTGGGCGCGACCGCGCCGGCGCCGACCCTGCCTCCGCGCCCGCTCGACCCCGACCCTGCACCCCTGGGCCTCCCCGTCGGCTCGCTCATCCACCGTCAGGCCACCGCCGCCGCCTGGAGGAACTTCCCCCGCGCGCCCGCCAGCGACCCCCTCTCCGCCCTGGAGCCCATCGGTTCCTCCCCGCAGCGGAGCTCGGCGTCCTCGCGTTGATGCCAGGCACCGCCTCCGTTCTCCTCGGTGGCTCTCAATCCCAGGACAAAACAATCGAACATGGACGACACGGATAAGGCGTCGAGATCCCCTCGTCGACAAGATCGGCTCGATGCAGATGATTTTCGAAGCAAGTACATGGTTCCACTCGAATACCCCGACCTCGGTTCCAAGTTCTTCGTCTTGGATTCCAAGGCCTCCGACGTGGAACACCAAGTTCTCCTGCCTGACCCGAACCCTGGTACCGGACAAGTTCGCCGTCGACCTCGAGAACGCCTACACGGAACAACAAGTTCGACACACGGACGCAAACCCCAAGACCCTGAGGCCCCGAACCGAAGACCGATCCGAAGCGCCAAGACCTCCGACAGGGAACCGACCAGTTCGACGAGAACCGCACCCGAACCTGAAGAACGCCAAGATTGCCACCGGTACGACAAGTACTCCGTCCCGAACGTCATGACCGCCGACAACATGGCCCGACCACCGCGAATGCGCCTAGATCTGCCCCGTTACCCGAGAACGATCCCGTCGGAACCGATCCCGTCGAACCCCGAACCCCAGATCCGGACCCCGAGACCCGACCCCGAACCCCGTCGAACCCTAACCAAGATCGTCGAACCCTAATGTGTGAACCTTTTCCCGAGCCCCTATTTTATAAATGCCATAATTATAAATTGTTGCATATTGAATTGTTCATGCATGCATCCTTGTCATGTGGTTTGGGGGCCTTATGCCGATTCACCATATAATTAAATATGGGACCCATATGCGGGCAAATCCAGTCGTATATTGGCCTCATTTAAATTTGTGTAGCGAACCGGTGATATATTCTGCCTTGTTAAACAACATTTAAATTGCGGGGTTCTAAATAACATGAACCATCTAATTAATTGTCGGAGCCCCGGTTCCGCTTAACATGACCTAATCGCATTGCATCTTGCCATGACATACATCATACATGCATCATGCCCGATCTTTTGCCGTAGTATTAAATATTGCATCCGATGTTTGTTCTAGCGTTTTGCTTCTTCGCGGATAAGGCCGTTGAATTGATGCGAGTGTCGACCCGATCTACGGGTGAACCGTCGGCAATGCTTTTCAGGCGAGCACCTCCCCCTTTCTCCCTATATTACTTTTCTAGAATTTATTCCCTCCTGTTGATCTTTGCTATCTGTGTTGCGATGCTCTAGTTTTCGTACCCGTGATATCCCTTGCAGCCATATATAGCCTTGGACACATCCTATTACCTGTTGCTTGGTAGATAGTTGGACTTGCACGTCGTAGTCGCTTGCTCAAGTGTTGTTGCGTGTCGTCAAGTACCACAGTTGTTGGAGTATTGCCGCATGTTGATGTTGGAGATGATCATGGCTTTACTTATTGTACACTTTAATTACTGTTTAACAACTAAAATTGAAGTAAGTAAGTAGAGGCATCGGTGGGTGATAGATAATATCTGGTTTCCGACCGCCCACTTGTGTCCCGTAGGACCCCGAGTTCTTGACACCTGTTCCGAGATCGAGCGCGCTAACCACAGGTGGGGAGATATGGGCCCCCCATCGATTAGTACCTGATTTCAAAGTATTGTACTGGGGGCCACAACTAGTTTGAGGTTTTATTTACTATCCTGTACTTATGCCATGCTTTACTGCTTTATTTACGATTGTGCGAGGAGCACACTGTAATGTTTAGGAAGAGGAGTGTTTTCGCGGTATCGACAGTCCCAGTTTTGGGATTTGCTGTCGTTTACAGCCACTGACGCAAACCCTGAGTCCGTCTCGAAGACCGGCCGACTTCGTTGCGGGTGTACTTAGTGGGGTGGCCCCCCGTGCTTGCTTTGGGTCTGGAAACGTCATGACTTAGGCCCCGCCGACATACCGATGGGTGTATGTTAACTGATCTGGCAAAAAGGGTCGAAGTGCTTGTGGATACTTTGGTGCACCCCTGCAGGGTTTAATCTTTTCGAGAAGCCGTGTCCGCGGTTATGGACGACTTGGAGCACAGTGCTTGATCATAGACAACTGTAACAAAAGTTTACTGTTATAATTTGACTTGTATCCGATATGACTAGTAATCAGCTTCACCACAACGGAAAGGCTAAATAAAAGTACCAACAACTGCTGGGTTTTGGGTTATCTCATGCTAATTGTATTTGACTAGTGAGTGTTGCAACTATCACGGAATGGTTAACTAAAATTGCCCACTGCTTATTATCTCAGGATGATTATCTATACTTGACTAGTAATTGCTGCAACAATAACCGAATAATTAAAACTACCAACTGTGTGAGTTCCTCGGTTGACTTCCTCGTTTGGTTTCGAGGGGGAATACCAGGATGGGATTGTTTGGTGTTAGAATCAGGTTGGTTCCGAATAGGTCTTTCTTACCCCTCTCTGATCGCCGCCAGTTGTATCGAGTCTCTATAGGTTGTTTAGTGCATGCTGCCGCTGCCGCTTCAGTCCACCATACCTATGTAGGCGAGGACCGCCGAATTCTAGCCTCGCCGTGTACTGGCCTCAGTACTGACGCTCCTCTTTTTCCTTTGCCCTTTGTCGGCACCCCTTTTGTTTTAAGCAGGTTTTGAGATCGACGTCGTTAGCAGGGTTACCCTTCCGGCTTGGCCTGGGCAGGGTTATGGACGCCATTGGTTATTCTTCAGGGCTCTTAGCCCCATTTGCATCTTGTCCGTAGCTGGACGCTCTATCATTTTCAAGGTGATTTGGATCTTTGTACATTATATCTGTATTCTTGACTCTTTGAGTCGCCGTTGTATATATCTGTTCTGTGGGTCCCATCGAGGACTGTTGTGTAATGTTATTACTTCGTTTTCCACCCGCACGAAAGTTCCTGGTGGGCACCTTTGAATCGTTTCTATGCGGGTTTGGCAGGTTTCGCTAAAACTTGCATAGGGTCGATTCTGAGGGTGTTACACGGACCTTGCAGAAAATCTTAGGGGGGGGGGGGGCGAAGCTACAAAATGACATGATTTTTTTTTGGAAGCAAATCAAATGATGGCAACAAGGTAGAATGTGTAACATTTTTTGGAACTTATATATTGAGATTGACCTTGTCCACAAAATACATTTATAAGATCAATATATGCATAAGGTAGTCTAAAATAAAAGAAACCATCTACTACTTAACCATGGATTTTCACTCATCAAAGACTCATGTGTCAATCACTACAGATCAACTCTTCGCCCATTTGCGCCCGTGAAATGTAGAGAATATAACTTCATTTGTTTGAGTTTGATGTACCTGTTCTGCGTGACTTTGTTGTACAAATTTGAGCAACAAGAATGGGATCTACTGTTATTGGTTTAGGCTGCACATGAATGGGATCTACTGTTATTGGTTAAGGGTCTGGTTATTCAGAGTCACCTCCTTTCTTTCTGAAAAATGAATCAATGGTTTTGTCTTCATCTTCACTTCCTTCCTACACGGTGGAACAACAATCTTTAACCAAACTTTTTTTATTTTTGGCAAAATCTGTGACAAGATAGCATTTTCCCCAATTGTGAGAGGCAAGAAATGATGAGAACAAAAACTAGAATTGATAGTTTGGGAATATACATAGGGGGAAATTACCAGCAACAGTGGTCGCTCGCCGGCCGGCTGGAGAGCTAGCTTCAGCTTCCACGCGAACATTTGTGGATGGAGATCGAGCCAGCGGCTTGCGAGTCTGCTGCTTCTTATCTGCTCGACGCGTCGGCGCACGACCAGGACGAGACGAGTTAGTATCCGACAGGCCGCCTCTGTCAACCAGCGCCACCGGCAGCAGGTCAAGCCGAGGAAACACTTCTCGGTTGCCGTCTAACTGCTCCTGTTAGAGACAAGAAAGAGAGACGGGGACCGAGAAGAAACGGTCGATCCTTCCAGTTCCAGGTCGAGGTAAAATGAGAAGGGATAAACTGGGCCTTATGGGATGAATATATTAAGGGGTAGCAAACAAAATTACTTTTCGCTGGTGGGGGGGCGACGGCCCATGTTTGCCGCTGTGAAGGTCCGCCCGTGCACTTGCCGATCTCAAGATCGCGTAGATGATCCTTCTGGAGCCGCGTTCCGGCAACGCTCCCGTAGTCATTCACACATTCGGTACTCGATGAAGACCTTCATATCCCTTGTTCCAGCAGGCAGCAGAGGTTGTAGCTCTCTCCTCGTGATTCAGGCAGCACGACAGCGTGGTGTTGCAAGTAGAGGGGAGATCTTGCAGGGCTTCGCCTTAAGCCAGAGTAGGTAGGATGGAGATGAGAACCGCCCTCACAAAAGGCGAGAACAGAGGGTTAATGCCCGCCGCTAGGAAATAGGAGAGGACCTTCACATCGCGGGTGATACGTCAGAAGCGTATCTATAATTTTTGATGTTCCATGCTTGTTTACTATCAACTCTGCTTTGCTTTGTCTACACTTTGAGGTATTTTTATATGTTTTATGGTACTAACCTATTAACAAGTTGCCACAGTGCCAGTTGCCTGTTTTCTTCTGTTTTTGGTTCCAGAAAGGCAGAAAATCAATATTCTCGGAATTGGACGGGACAAAAGCCAAAGTCAATATTTTACCGTGGGCAACACGAAGCCAGAATATGAGACGGAGCAGGCTCACCAGGGGGCCACACCCCCTGGCCACGCGGGTGGGCCCACCCCGCGCCTGGGGGTGCAGCCGCCCTGGTGGCCCCCCTGCCTCGCCTCTTCGCCTATAAGAAGCCCCTGATGCCGAAACCCTAAGCACCCGATCAAAATTCCACGAAACAGTTTGTAGCCGCCGCCACCATCATCCCTAGATCAAGGGGATCTGAAGCTCTTCCCGGCACCCTGCCGGAGGGGAGATCATCCCGGAGGTCTTCTTCTTCATCATGCCAGCCTTCGGTATGAAGCGTGAGTAGCTCCACCTTGGACTACGGGTCCATGTAGTAGCTAGACGGTTGCATCTCCTCCTTGTGCTTTCATGTATAGATCTTGTGAGCTCCGTTCATGATCAAGATCTAATCTATTTGTAATCATGCACGTTGTGTTTGCGGGGATCCGATGTATATTGAGATTACTATGTCAGATTGATTAATGGTTTTGTCTTATTGATTCTACCATGTCTGTGTTGTTTGTGATCTTGCATGCTCTCCGTTGTTAGTAGTTATCTTGGCCAAGTAGTTGATAGTGACTCCAAGAGGGGGTATTTATGCTCGATAGTCGGTTCATGCCTCTATTTACCAAGGGATGTGACAGAAATCTCTTCGGTTGTAGATGTGTTGTTGCCACTAGGGAGAAAACAACGGTCTCGTGTTCATGGAACAAGTGAATTCTTTACCTTACACAATTTGCTTAAAGCAGTTGTCTGTTGCTTGCAACTTAATACTGGAGGGGGTTCAGATGATAACCTAAAGGTGGACTTCTAGTCATAGATGCAGTTGGATGGCGGTCTATGTATATTGTTGTATTACCCAATCGAATCTCATAGGATATTTTTGTCTAGCATTGCATTGTTTTGCCTTGCTCGGTCCTGTCAATTGCCCTGCTGTAATTTGTTTACCCTGCATGCCATGTTTGTTTATCTAAGGAGAACACCTTTAGTGAACTATGGACCCCGGTCCAATCTTTACCATTGATACATATTCCACTGTTACTGTTTACTTGCTGCAAACCATCATCACCTTCCACACCATACCTTTAATCCTTTGTTACAGCAAACCGATGAGCTTAACAACCTCACTGTTCGTTGGGGAAAAGTCTTGAGTTTGTTTTGTGCAGGTTTCCATGTTGCTTGCAACACCTTTGAGACGTTTCCTTCCTCCTACTGGTTTGATAACCTTGGTTTCTTACTGAGGGAAGACTTGCTGTTGTGCTCTTCACACCTTGCTCTTGGGGTTTCCAACGAAGCACTCCCACGTCAACACCGGGCGCCATCAAGCTTTCTGGCGCCATTGCCGGGGAGGCTAAGGACATCTTCACAAGGGGAGTCCTCCTCAACCTTTCTCTTTACTTTTTTTAGTTTGCTTAGTTTCTTTTGCTTGGTTTTGTTTGCCTCTTTTTATCAAAAACTCCAAAAAAATCTAGTTTGGTTTGCTTTTTCTTATCAAAAACACAAAAAATTAGTTCCTGGTCTAGCTGCTGCTGCTGTTTTTGGCTTGCTCCACTTTTTCCAAAATGAGCTCTGCTGAGAACACCAAGTTGTGTGACTTCACTAGCACAAACAACAATGATTTCCTTAGCACTCCTATTTCTCCACCTGCCCCTGATGCTACCTTTTATGAAATTGAGCCTGCTTTCTTGAATCTTGTGATGAGAGAGCAATTTTCTAGTGCTAGTTCTGATGATGCTGCTTCCCATCTCAATAGCTTTGTTGAACTTTGTGAGATGCAAAAGTATAAGGATGTAGATGGAGATATTATTAATCTCAAGATTTTTCCTAGGAAAGTAGAAGATAGTTGGGAACCCATTATTAATATGCAAGTGAATGACTTTGATCTCAAAGCATCATGTGATCTTGGTTCTAGTGTCTCTATTATGCCTAGGAAGATTTATGAAATGCTTGATTTGCCACCTTTGGAAGATTGTTATTTGGATGTCGCACTTGATGATAATGCTAAGAAGAAACTCATGGTAAGTATTAATGATGTTCTCATTATGGTTAACAGTGCTTATGCCCCTATTGATTTCTATGTCTTGGATGTTGAATACAATGCTTCTTGTCCTATTACTTTGGGAAGACCTTTTCTTAGAACTATTGGTGCCATCATTGATATGAAAAAGGCACCATTAAATATAAATTTCCATTCAAGAAAGGTATTAAACACTTCCCTATGAGGAGAGAGAAGTTGCTTTTTTCTCCTCCTTTGAAAGCAAGGTTTGATGTTAATGCTTCTTCATTTGAAAATACTTGATTTCTTGCTTCTTGTGCCTAACTTAAAGGCGTTAAAGAAAAGTACTTGTTGGGAGATAACCCAAGAGTTTCCTTGAGTCTTAGAAGTTATTACTTCAGTAATGACCTCTCATTATCCTTTTTGTTTTCTTTTTGTGCCAATAATGACCTCTAATGAGAGGGAAGTAAGATTTGGGGAGTTGCTGTCCCGAAACATATTTCTGTGCTCACCATAAAATTCGTGAGGAGTCTCTGTAAGTCAGATTGAGCTAAAAATTTACGAATAAATCCCCCAGTAAGTTATCTAACTTTCTCTGGTTCAACACTTTTTGATTTGAGCAACAAAAGGTATTAGAATTTTTTTGTTTCTAGCTGCTGGTCTGTTTTAACAGATTTCTGCCATTATTTGCATTTGCTTCTTATTGATTCCTTTTTGAGTTCTCTTTTGGGGAATTGAGATTTTTGAAGCAGTTGCTACAGTAGCTTGTGTTTTTAGTGAAAAGTTTTGCTGTTCCAAAGCTAAACCCAAGGGTCTTTTATCTTTTGAATACACTAATGCTGCTAATGAAGATTGTGTGAAGTTTTGTATGAAGGAAAATTTCAGGTGTAGAGAGAGAATGATGTAATGAGATGAAGAATGGACAAAAGATCAAGTTTGGGGATGTCACCCCAAGAAATATCCAAGAGGTACAATCGTCAAAGCTTGGGGATGCCCAAGGCATCCCCTTCTTCATCAATAAAAAGCTCATGTCTTTCTAGACAATTCGTTTTTATTGTTTCATGCATTGTTGTGTTGTTCTTGGAGCATCTTAGTTTTCATTTACTTTGCTTAGTTGTTTAGTTTACTTGAATAAAGTAGTTTGGACCCCTGTTCTCGCTGTGTTGTTTCAAATAAGTTGATTGGTGTTGGAAAGGACTAGAAAGTTCTTGCTTGAAAGTGCAAGAGGAGCTTGCATTAATTGTGACTTAGACTTTTTCATGGCATGCTTGGTGTTGTTTTGACCTTATGCTTAGTGATTATTTCTGTAGCATGTATTGTTCCAAACAATTGGGATTGCTTAGTGTGCCTTGAAGGAATCTTGCGTTGTTTTAGCATGCAAAAGCATAGTATTGTGGTATTCTCCTTTGATGCTTTGTTTGGGTTGACTTGGCACATGATCAACCATGTTATGACTATGAACAAGTCACCATAGCCTCAATGATCATGTAGTCCTTGACTTTTAGTACCACTCTAATGCTTTGGTTACTAATGTTTTGTCACTCTGCATGATTATGGCCATTATTGCTCTCCTAGTTGGTTGCTCCCAGTCTTTTGCTAGCATCCACTTGTATGAGTAAGCTCTACTCATGCTTCCAACTCCCAAGAAACCAAGTTATTCTAAAGTGTCCAGTATAAACCCCTATGCATGGTGTGTTACACCATTCCAAGTATATTCTTGTTTTCAGCTATCTTCCAATTAAAAAGTATTTTGTTATGTGGAAACTTAGTGATTAAAGCCCTCACGAACTTGATCGCATACTTTTTATTCTTTGCCCCTAATAAACTTGAACCATTGTGTCGTCTATGTTGTATATGATTGCACTTATACGTTGGAATTAGCAGAACCATGCTGCCATGGGTAACATTTTCAACATTGCACTTGTACGTTGTACACAGTTGAGATCATGCTCTTTTGTCTATGGATGTCGCCGGTGTGAAATAAAGAGAGATCTTGTAAGTCCATGGAGTTATGTATTTTGTGTTGGAGAAACGCCTGGGCTGCTAGCCTAAGCCATGCCTAATCATGGTGGAAACTTGCAGCATCACCATAATGAGCAATCTGTGAAGCATCCTCAATAAAAAGCTATGCACATAGTAAATAAAAAGATCCCTGAGATGCTCATTGTCTTCTTGCCTTGTCATTTTGGTTATAGGATAGCTCCTGTACCATGTGCAAGGGGTACCCCGTTGGCGGTTCTCTATGATACACATGTACTTACTATGACAAGAACTTACATATGACTGAAGTTGAGTAGCATGAGGTGCGGCCTTCGTATTCAAGAGACATGAGATTGCCAACTTATACTTTGTCAAGCATATACTCCATAGTTTGTTCACTTTAACCTTAATCACTTCAAGATGCTTATGATAGGGGCAATGAGGGCTGAAAGCTAACAGGTACCATAATTTTTGGAAGCTCTTTTTGAAACTTGAAATCCCTGCTTCCCTTTATGAAGGGCCTTTCTTCCACTATTATATTGAGTCTCCACCTTCTACCTTTAGGCACCATTAAGAGAGCATAGTTGCCATTCTTAGTTCTATGTGCAGTGTCCCAAAACTTATTGACTGATGAATATTGTTGATATTACTTGTTATTGTGCTATTTGTATCTAGTCACTCTTATGAACTTTGAAGGTGTCCTATGCATCTGCTTGCTACTCCATGAGGGACAAGGTGAATGCCACTATGCCATGTTTTCTGTATGTGAAACAAACAAACATTTTTCAATGCATGTTATTCATGACCTTTGTTTGTAGCCTTTCATGTTGCATGCATAATTACTTTGTCTTATTGTTAGAACTCCATCTTTCATGCACATGTTTAGAGTTATTTGATCCTAGCTTTCAATGCTTACAATTGGTTTGATCTTGGTTTTGATGGTGCATGTCACCTGAAAAATTATTCTTTCATCACTTACCTACTCGAGGACGAGCAGGAGTTAAGCTTGGGGATGCTTGATACGTCGGAAACGTATCTATAATTTTTGATGTTCCATGCTTGTTTACTATCAACTTTGCTTTGCTTTGTCTACACTTTGAGGTGTTTTATATGTTTTCTGGTACTAACCTATTAACAAGTTGCCATAGTGCGAGTTGCATGTTTTCTTCTGCTTTTGGGTCCAGAAAGGCAGAAAATCAATATTCTCGGAATTGGACGGGACAAAAGCCAAAGTCAGTATTTTACTGTGGGCAACACGAAGACAGAATACGAGACGGAGGAGGCTCACCAGGGGGCCACACCCCTTGGGCGCGTGGGTGGGCCCACCCCGCGCCTGGGGGGGGGGGTGCAGCCGCCTTGGTGCCCCCCTGCCTCGCCTCTTCGCCTATAATAAGCCCCCGATGCCGAAACCCTAAGCACCCGATCAAAATTCCACAAAACCGTTTGTATCCGCCGCCACCATCGTCCCTAGATCAGGGGGATCTGAAGCTCTTCCCAGCACCCTGCCGGAGGGGAGATCATCCCGGAGGTCTTCTTCTTCATCATGCCAGCCTCCGATATGAAGCGTGAGTAGTTCCACCTTGTACTATGGGTCCATGTAGTAGCTAGATGATTGTATCTCCTCCTTGTGCTTTCATGTATAGATATTGTGAGCTCTGTTCATGATCAATATATAATCTATTTGTAATCATGCACGTTGTGTTTGCGGGGATCCGATGTATATTGAGATTACTACGTCAGATTGATTAATGGTTTTGTATTATTGATTATATCATGTGTATGTTGTTTGTGATCTTGCATGCTCTCCGTTGTTAGTAGCTATCTTGGCCAAGTAGTTGCTAGTGACTCCAAGAGGGGTATTTATGCTCGATAGTGGGTTCATGCCTCTATTTACCAAGGGAAGTGACAAAAATCTCTTTGGTTGTAGATGTGCTATTGCCACTAGGGAGAAAACAACGGTCTCTTTTTCATGGAACAAGTGGATTGTTTACCTTACACACTTTGCTTAAAGCAGTTGTCTGTTGCTTGCAACTTAATACTGGAAGGGGTTCGGATGATAACCCGAAGGTGTACTTCTAGTCATAGATGCAGTTGGATGGCGGTATATGTATATTGTTGTATTGCCCAATCGAATCTTATAGGATCTTTTTGTCTAGTATTGCATTGTTTTGCCTTGCTCAGTCATGTCAATTGCCCTGCTGTAATTTATTTACCCTACATGCCATGTTTGTTTATCTAAGGAGAGCACCTCTAGTGAACTATGGACCTCGGTCCAATCTTTACCATTGATACAATTCCACTGTTACTGTTTACTTGCTGCAAACCATCATCACCTTCCACACCATACCTTTAATCCTTTGTTACAACAAACCGGTGAGCTTGACAACCTCACTGTTCGTTGGGGCGAAGTCTTGAGTTCGTATTATGCAGGTTTCCACGTTGCTTGCAACACCTTTGAGACGTTTCGTTCCTCTTACTGGTTCGATAACCTCGGTTTCTTACTGAGGGAAGACTTGCTGCTGTGCTCTTCACACCTTGCTCTTGGGGTTTCCAACGAAGCGCTCCCACTTCAACACCGGGCGCCATCAGCGGGGAAGGCGGCTCCCGCTGGGAGATCCGGCGTAAAGAAGACGGGTCCCCCATGCTCGTTCTAAGGTGAGGCGGTGACACCCTCCTCACTCAATCCCTCTAGGAAGAAGGGGACCGATGACTTCCATTCGGCCTCCTGCTGCTTGCGCTTGGTAAGATGAGTTGGGTCACCCTTCCCCCAGACGGGGCAACGAAACTCTTTTTGCATGCTGGCACAAGAGCGGGTATCTTCTTCTTGGGTGCCATGGATCTGGGTAAGGGGAAATATGGAGAAAGGAATGAGGATTGAGGAAAGGGGTTCATATATCCGCCTGCCGACATGTGAAAAATCACATATGGTGGAGAGGAGGGTACGCGCCTACCCCTCTTAACTGCAACGCACTCCACTTGGCAGAGCAGCCCAATGCGGTTGTACGCTCGCTTTTACTTTTTGCAGGAATCTAGGTCGATGCTATCAATGTGCGGGACTGCCATGGTCAGATCTCGGCACCACGTGTAACATCTCAAAAATATTATAATGAGAATATCAATTTCCAATCAACTAAAATTAGGATTAACAAAAGATTTTACTATTAAACACTATATAAATGCATGTGTGTTATGAATGTTTGTGAATGCTTGAAATACCATGTTTTTTTGTTGTAAATAATGAGGTTTGGTTTAAAGATTACAACCATATCATCTAGGTCAAATCCAAACGAGATCAAAACAAAAGAAAATCAATATATGAAGCATATGACCTAATGGTCATTTTTGCAAAAGTTAACACCTAGCTCACCTTGAGCATCTCTATCAAATGATTTCAAACAGAAACAATTCTATTTCTTTTCTCACCTTGCTAGACCAAGTGACACTGAACACAAGGGAGCTTTCAAAACTTGTAGAAACAAATTCAAATCCATTTGAGAGACAATTCAAAATTGAATCTATCTTATGCATCAAGATAGTCATTTTTGGAAAACCATCAAAACCTTCACCACTTAGCAAATATTTGCACCCAAAGACTACCAAGCTTATGACCAACACACCCACCAAAAAGAATTGGAAAATTCAAACGTTTAGTTCTTGCGGCCATTTAATCAAACACTTAGTAAGCACAGTACGAGCTTACCAACTATTCACTGTTTTGATCAATCTTGTGATCATCTTTGTACTCGACCAAGCCTCCACTACTCGCCCTTACTCTCACCAGTACCTGCCCGTGTAGAAGAGCCCCTCTCACTCGACCAATTGACTAGTGAAATTCGTACCCGAGCTCACCCATGTCACCCGACGCGGACACACTACTACACGCCGCGCCTCCCTCGCCCACGATGTCTAGGAGGTAGCCGTGACCTCACCGCCACCGCCTGTGTACGCCCCGACCAACGACAGCCCATGGAGACGCCAGCGCAGCCACGCCCATTTAACACTCGACCATGCTGATCGCCGCGCCAAAGCGCCGAGCAATCCCGCGCGACAACACCGCGCCTTGCTTTCCCCTTGCGCCAATGTGTTTGCCGCGACGCCAGCAATCCCCAGACATGATCGTTTGACCCCGCGCGCTCCGTGACCACCGTACGCCGTAATGAAAGCCCGCAGTACCAAAGAAGAGCATGGACGTTCCCGACCGACTGAGACCGCGCCTCGCCATGCCACTGTGTGCATGACGACCGCCCTGAAGCCCTACATCGACCTACACCCTTCGCCATGTCGATAGCTTCCTGTAACGACGTCGCCAACGAGCCCGAACCATGCCGCTCTACTCCTCTCGCGGGGTTATAAATAGACCCCTCCCCCTGCCTCAAAACACACACCATTCCACTCCCCTCTCACCCAACAATCTCTTGACCCGTCCCCGATGCAAGGCGAGCACCACATCGCCGGAATTTCACCGGAGCCCGCCGCTGCAGTGAAGAAGAGGAACCGGCGCTAGGAGCCACCCAGGAGCTGTCGTGACCACCGTTCAAACCGCCGTCGTCAACAAGCTTGTTCGCCCACCTCGCCGAACTTAGTTGGAGCCCTGGTAATCCCCCGCCGTAGCGCTAGGGTTAGAATCTCGTGTGTGCCGCGCGACGGAGACGACGATGCAGAGCCATTGATCGTGCTCTAATCGTGCGGTCTAGATTGAAGGATACCGCTTCGTGTTAGGTTAGTCGCTGACGCGTGGGACCAACCTCGGTGCTGCTTGCTGTGCACGCACTGCATAGTTGGGCTGGCCCGTTAGCATTCCCACGCGATCCCGTAAATTCAAACTCAAGTTTTTCTTTTATTTCAAAATCCTATAATGTAGGTAAGTTTGAAATTCAATTCAGGAAGATTCACTGAACCAAATTGTATGAATCCAATTTTATTAGAAAGTATATGCAAATCTTTAAACACTCCCGTTGGATTCAAACAGTTTGAATGTGTAGATCATCCCTAGTAAACATATCAAGACAGTAGCTTTTGCCACTTCAAATATTTTTCTAAAATCAACCATAACTGCTTTGAGTTGATTTGGACTCTCAAAAATAACTTTTGCCATGACCTATCTGATTATTTAAAAATATATACTTTTACATGCAGTAGTCCTGGATCAAAAATTAAAAGAATGCTATATAGTCATTTCTAGTCATTTAAATATTATTAAATGGATTTATTAAACTTTGCAATTTTGGCCAACCACTTTAAATCACATTCCCAAGTATTGGAATATGTGGTGATGACATGTGTCAATATGATCCCATATTTGAATTGGATAATATTAAATCTTAGGTAACTTTTCAATGAGTAGAAATTACTTTCCTAAAATAAGATAAATAAAATCTTGTCACCTTTTTTTTGTAATGATAGAGATGATGCTAGATCATCTAGTGTGGATCTTTTGTGTGCTAAATATAAGTAGTTAAGTATTGTTTGGTTATTGTGTACCTTGTATTTACTTATAGACGCTAGTATCAACCCGGGCTACGAGGAGGAAGAATTCTATGAAGAAGAGGAAGAGAACTCCGACCACTGTACCAACCAAGGCAAGCTAATATATACCATGCAAGCTACACTATGCAAGATAGAACTATGCATACTATTATGATACCATCTTGATTATACCAATCCCAAGTTTTACTTGCAAGCTTTATCTTTTCTCCCTTTTATCAAAGTTGTTCAAGTAGTTAATTAATTGGGGATTAGTGGAAAAATAGGAAAGATGTGCTCAAGAGCATAGGACTTGGTGTAGGTAGTTACACTTGATTAGTACCCCTCAAATAGTGACACCCTCATTGATAGATGCTAGTGCTAAACTAATCTTGATCACTATAGATGGGAACACTTGGAGAAAATGATTATGAAAACCTTGGAATAATGAGTCATTCTATCAAAATGTTTTGACATGTGTTATGGAACACAATGAGTTGAAGATGATATTGAATGAAGTATATGGACTGACTTTGATAAAAACTGATGGTTGGGTTCGGATGCGATACCATTCCAATTTTACCGTACAACCACAATACCCAAGTTTGGGTAGGGATTAAGTGGAAGTTTATGTGTCTTAGTATGGGTTCCATCATGGAACAAGGTTGATCTGAGGCTACCTTGTGAATGTGAATGCCCACCTATGCAGTTCCCGGGATGGCAGATGGCCATGGTTGGGAGGCCAAACAAATAGGGGAGGTGCCTATACTAGGGTGTGTAATTGAAAGGTTAGGATTGATTATCCACATACCAAGTATGATGATTCAGGGTTATCCCTGACGGATGTATCGAATGTTGTGGTGAAAGTGTACCACCTCTACAGAGTGTCAAACTATCGAATAGTCGCGTCCGTGGTCATGGACAGTTGGATGGCCATACTGTTCCGTTGTCAGATGTTTTCAAAAGGACTTGTGACTTGAATTATGACTATGACTTGACCACATAGAGTTATGGACATGAAACTAGCTTTCCCTCTTAAGTATCTAGACAACTAAAGTTAGGTCTTTATTACTAAGTACTTATGAAATAAAATTAGCTTATAGCAAACAAACCTAGAGCTTAGGGTTCCTACTAGAATGTTATTACTGCTTTAGTGATAGTTTGCGAGTACTTTGAAAGTACTCATGGCTTTATACCTGGCTATTCCCACGGCCATACTATGAAGGAGAGTACGAGGAGGACGAACAACAGGACGCCTATGATAACCAGGATCATCTCCCATCGTCAGCATTGCCTGTGACAATGAAGATGGAGCCTCTACTATGTTTTTATTCCACTGCTTTGATATGTATTGAGATTTGATCTTATGATCAACTATTTGTAAGACTATTATGGTTTGTAATGGATGATGTACTGTGCTATCAACTCTGTTATGTCTCGCAAAAATGGTAATCCTGGAATTGTGATGTACGACATAACAGGCATCTAGGATTAAAAATCCGGGTGTTGACACCGCGAATTCACGGAAGCGTGATTACACGCACCCACATGCCAGCCCGATATGGGTTGTCACTTCACATGTCGTGTGTCACCTGGGTCCCCCGCGCTATTGAGGGGCGAAGCCCGGCGACAACATCTTCGTCGGGTCACAACAAGCTTCACTTGGAGGCATCATCAAGCAAGTCGCCGTCCCTCGCCCCGGGGCTTCTGTCGGCGTAATGGGATCGGGGTTCCCTCGCATTGCACCTTGGCACGTGGGCCCCAACCCACCGAACAGCAACTCATCATCGGCAAGGCTAGGTCGCCGGGAGCATCGCAAGGATGTGAGCGCCATGTGCTCTAAGCAGGTATGGATTTGGCATGATGAGCCTATGGTTACTAAGCATTGGCTCTTATGTAGGTTCCTATGGATGAGACGAACGCTACAAGATGAGCCATGATCCGCCAGCCAGGTGTGGACAAGAGGGAAAATAAAATGACACGCGCGAGGCGGTCTGACCCCTCCTTCCGGTGTAGGCCTCGGAAGGAGGGTAAGGGCACAGTTGGAGACAACGAAGCCGAGAAGCGGACTCGACTGAATGACAAAAGGAATAGAAGATCACCTCTCTTGGGCCAGATGCAGCCCGGGAACCAGGGTCAACTAAGCCTGAAAAGACGTGTCAGGCCCAGCCTTGGGAACTCACAACACGCCAGCACCGTTGGACATCATCATGGCGCTGCAGTCCGCTACAGCGTGCCATCGACAAGAGTGACAACTTGGAGCTTGATTTGTCACTCATCCATCAAGTTCACCTCCGCATCGCCTATGGCCATCCATTGGCCGCAGGCAACACCCATCTTCCCGAAGACCGCGATTGAGCCCGGGAAAGCCCCTGACGGTGCTCCCCGCGTGGCCCTGATACACCCAATTTGCATCACCATTCTATATCATAATTTACCTCTATTCATTGATATTTGTCTTATTATGAGGTATTACTTATGGCTTTTCATCTGTTTATGCATGTTGGATGATTCCGGGAGGATGGACTGCCGGAGTCTGGATTCTGATGGAAAAGAAGGCGTTTCGGTGCAATTTTGCGAAGATCACAAAAATACCATAAAAATACGGAAACATATTATTTTACGAGAAGACGAAGGAAGCCAGAAGGAGGAGCGAAGAGGGTCCGTAGGGGGCCCACACCCCCTAGGCATGGGCCCACCTGACCCCGTGCCTAGGGCAGGTGTGGCCCACCTACCCGGCCTCCGACTCCGCCCCTTCGCCTATATCTTCCCTACAGAACCCTAAGCCTCGGGGAGCGACCACAAATAGATTTCCGCCGCCTCTGGGGCGGAAAACACCGAGAGAGAAAGATCTCTCTGGCAAACAGATTTATGCCAAGGGAATTCCTTCTCGGAGAGGGAGACCGTCGCCATCAACAAAATCGTCAAGCTAGGCTTCATCGGGATCATCATCATCATCCACACCATCATCTCCACCAGCACCATCATCACCACTCCGTCCCGTTGTAACAATTGTGTTGGATATTGCTTTAGTTCTTAGGGGAAACTTTCCCAGTGTTGATTACTATTGTAGTTGATGCTTGTGAGCGGAACCATTGGATTATTTTTTATGTTCAGATTGTTATCCATTACCATACCATCTTTGATCTTGATCCATATGATGTCTCATGAGTAGTTCGTTGTGTTCTTGAGGACATGGGATAAGTCATGTTGTTAGTAGTAAATTTGTGTTGAGTTATTATTCAATGGTTTAGTATTTAAGTTGTGGTGCTATTCTTCTAGTGGTGTCATGTGAACGTCGACTACATGATACTTCACCATTTATGGGCCTAGGGTAATGCATTGTGTATTTGGCTACTAATTGTGGGGTTGCCGGAGTAACAGAAACCTGAACCCCCATTAGGACACCTTTGCACAAGGGAGCGTAGGATCTCAGAGTTTAAGGCTGTGGTTAGATTTATATCTTAATTACTTTCATGTAGTTACAGATGTTTGCAGGGGGTTTAATCACAAGTATGTATTAGTCCAAGTAAGGTCAATACATTAGCACAGGTTCACCCACACAACACTTACAACACCAGAGAAGAGTACTCAACTATTCGAAGCGAAAGCACTTGACAGAATTCCATGTGTCCTCGAGAACGTTTGGTCCTTATAACTATTTCCACCGGCTTGTCCTTTGATAAGAAAGGATTGGGCCACTTGATCCATTTGTTCGTTGTATTTATTACTTGCTCCTTATTTTGTTGCCCTATCAGAAAACCAATAAAAATCCATTTGCTAATTATTCACAGGGATTTCCTGCTCCATACCACTGTTCAGCACCTACTGCTCCTCACTGTGATCGACACTCCCATTTATCGAAAGTACTACGATACACCCCCTATACTTGTGGGTCATCAAGACTATTTTCTGGTGCTGTTGCCGGGGAGTGAAGCGCTATTGAAGAGTGGAACTGGTAAGGCAAACTTTTACTGTGAGTATTGCTCTTGTTAATGCTTGTTACTTTGTTTCCAATATGGATAACCCACTTGGTTTTCTGTTTGGGAAAACTACTACCACTTCTAGGGGTAGTAGATGAACCACCACTTGTTGAGATAGATCCTTTTAAGATACCTACAAGTATTGTTAATCGTGTTGTGGATAATTATTATTTTGGGGATGGAACTGTCCATCCTGGTGATCACTTGCTTTTTATCCATGAATTATGCGGGTTGTTTAAGTGTGTAGGTATCACAACTGAACAAGTTAAGAAGAAGTTGCTCTCCATATCCTTGAAAGGGAGAGCTAAAGAATGGTATAAGCTGCTGAAGAATGGACAATCCATGGAATGGGAGGAGATGGAATCTCTCTTTTACTCTAAATTTTATACTCCCAGTGAGATTCATAAGGATAGAAATCTTATATATAACTTTTGGCCTCTTTATGGAGAGAGTGCAGCTCAAGCTTGGAGGAGATTGAAGTTACTATGCTTAAATGTCCTATTCATGAACTCCCTAACAATATTATTCTCAATATTTTTTATGCTAGGCTTTCTCTTCATGATAAAGATTTACTAGATGCTTCTTGTGATGGATCATTCACACGTATGAAGGAAGTATCTAAATGAGATCTCTTAGACCGTATTCAAGAGAAAACTGAAGCTTGGGAGAATGACAAAGGAAGAAAGTCAGGTATAAACTACGATTATGAATGCATTAAATCTTTTATGGGAACTAATGACTTCCGTGATATTAGCAATGAGTTTGGTTTTGATTCCCAAGTCCTTGCAAAATGTTTTAAGTCCTTTGCCTCTTATATTGAAATTCCCAAGAAAGAGTGGGACAAGTACCATGCTCCTTATAAAGACATTGTTACCCATGTTCCTGCCAGCGTAGAGGTTTGTATTGTTCATACTATTTTTCCTGAACCTTATGTTGAGAAAATCCCTTTTCCTTCCAAGGTAAGAGAGCAAACTATTATGGCTAATGTGGTTAGCAAAAGCACAAATAAAACTGTAGGGTCTGATGAGCTCATTGATATTGAGCCCGTGGTAGCCATTGTGAAAGATCTTGTCACTAGAAATATAGAGGATGATCATATTGTATTCTATGAAGATGCTACTAATATTGTTTCTCATCCTAAGAAAGTTAGAAAATCTAGTGTCCCTGTGCTTTCTGTTAAAATTGGTAGTCATAGTTATTATGGTTTATGTGATATTGGTGCTAGTTCTAGTGCTATTCCTTATGAGCTTTACAGGGAAATTATGCATGAGATTGGTCCTTATGAGCTTGAGGACATTGATGTGGTTATTCACCTTGCTAATAGAGAGCAAGTTTGCCCCATTGGCATTGTAAGAGATGTGGAGGTCCTTTGTGGTAAGATTAAATATCCTGCTGATTCTCTAGTACTTGGTAAATAAGCTAGTAAAACCTATCCTATTATCTTTGGTAGACCCTTTCTATATACTTGTGGGGCTATCATAGATTGTAGGAAGTAAAAAGTTTTGACTAAGTTTGCTAGAGAGTCTTATGAGTTTAATTTGCCAAAACTCCTTATGAAAATGAACTGCCTGATGAGGATTTTAGGGTTAAACAACTTTCTGCTATTTCTCTTGCCCCTAACAATGCCTTGCAGCAGTTTATGGAAGATCATGAAAGTGATGTCTTCATGAAGGAAAGAAATGAGATTGACGAGATTTTCCTTCGTCAACCGGAACAGCTTAAGCATAATCTACATGTGGAAGATTTAGGTACCACACTACCACCTAAAGGGGACCCTGTTTTTGAATTAAAACCTTACCTGATGATCTTAAATATGCTTATCTTGATGATAAAATATATCCTGTTATTATTAGTTCTAAACTTTCACGAAAGGAAGAAGAAAGGTTATTGGAGATATTGAAGAAACACCGAGGAGCTATGGGCTATACTCTTGATGATTTAAAGGGGATTTCTCCTACTATATGTCAACATGATATTAATATAGATCCAGATGCAAAACCAGTTGTTGAGCACCAACGCCGTCTAAATCCTAAGATGAAGGATGTGGTAAGAAATGAGGTATTAAAACTCCTTGATGCTGGTATTATTTATCCTATGACTGATAGTAAGGGGGTTAGCCCTGTTCATTGTGTTCCCAAGAAAGGGGGAATAACTGTTGTGCCTAATGAGGATAATGAGCTTATACCCGAAAGAGTAGTGGTTGGGTATAGAATGTGCATTGATTTTAGAAAGATTAATAAAGTTACTAAGAAATATCATTATACTTTACCCTTTATTGATCAAATGCTTGAGAGGTTGTCCAAAAAGACTCACTTTTGCTTTCTTGATGGTTATTCTGGGTTTTCTTAGATTGCTGTGAAAGCACAGGTCCAAGAGAAAACTACTTTTACTTGTCCTTATGGTACTTATGCTTATAGGCGTATGCCTTTTGGTTTATGTAATGCTCCTGCTACCTTTGAGAGATGTATGTATGCTATCTTTCATGGTTTTTGTGAAGAAATTGTGGAGGTTTTCATGGACGATTTTTCCATCTATGGAACTTCTTTTGATAACTGTTTGCACAACCTTGATAAAGTTTTGCAGAGATGTGAATAAACCAACCTTGTTCTTAATTGGGAGAAATGCCATTTCATGGTTAATGAAGGGATTGTTCTTGGACACAAGATCTCTGAAAGAGGCATTGAAGTTGACAGAGCCAAAATTGAAGCAATTAAGAATATGCCTTGTCCTAGAGATATCAAAGGTATTCGTAGTATCCTTGTGTAGGGGTTCGTAGCTTGGAAAACAAAAAAATTCTACCGCATGAACACATAATCAAGATCTAATCTATGATCAAGCCAAGATCTATCTACTAGATTGTAGCAACGAGTCGATAGAGGAACTCACCCTCAAAGATTCCAAAGCGGTTAACGAGAGCAGATTCTCGTGGGTGATGTAGTCGTACACTTGCCGATCTCAAGATCGCGTAGACGATCCTTCCGGCGCTGCGTTCCGGCAGCGCTCCCGCAGTCGGTCACACGTTCGGTACTCGATGAAGACCTTCCTCTCCCTTGTTCCAGCAGGCAGCGGAGGTTGTAGCACTCTTCTCGCGATTCCGGCAGCACGACGGCGTGGTGTCGGAAGTAGATGGGAGATCTCGCAGGGCTTGGCCTTAAGCCGGAGCGAGTATGGTGGAGTATGAGAGAGGCCTTGGTGATATAGGGTTTAGAGGGCACCAAGGGGAGGGCTTGGCTGGCAGCTAGGGTTTGGGGAAACCCTAACTCGCCGAGTTAGAGGAGGCCCTAGGCGGTGGCAGCAGGAGGTGGCCGGCGACTTGGGGCTAGGGTTTAGGTGTGTGGGGTAGGGGGCGCCCTACCCCTCCTTATATAGGTGGGAGGGGGCGACTTGGTAGGAGGGAGTCCTCCTCCTACTCCCCTTCATGGCCGGCGGGTGGAGGGAGTGGGACTTCCTCCCCAAGTAGGTTTCCTACTCTCCCTCCACCAAGCAAACTTCAGATTTGACTTTTCAAATTGGCGTTTGACTTTCAAACTTCGATTTGATTTCTCTCTTTATATTGCCCAGCCAAGTGACCTAGTACATGATGCAACCATTCCACATTGTCATGACACATTCATGTACCCTTCCCCTCCGGAGTGTCGGACCTTCCGGACCCTTCTAGAACATTCCTGGTGAAAACACCGGAATTATTCCCGAACTCCGAAACAGGACTTTCCTGATATGAATCTTATTCTCCGGACCATTCCGGATCTCCTCGTGATATCCCGGATCCCATCCGAGACTCCGAACAACATTCGGTCTCTTACTCATCATTCCGTAACTACTAAACAATATTGAATCCTTAAGTGTGTCTCCCTACGGTTCGTGAATTATGCAGACATGACCGAGACACTTCTCCGATCAATAACCAATAGAGGAATCTGGAAATTCATATGGCTCCCACATATTTCTACGATTAATTTGCGATCGAATGAACCACTTACATACGATACCAATTTCCCTTTGTCTCACGATAGTTTACTTATCCGAGGTTTTGATCTTCGTTATCTCTGCATACCTAGTTCAACCTCGTTACTGATAAGTACTGTTTTCTCGTTCCCGCGGTATGTGATCCCTTGTGAGCCAGTCACATGCTTGCAAGCTAATTGGATGACATTCCACCGAGAGGGCCTAGAGTATATCTATCCGTCATATGGATGGACAAATCCCACTATTGATCCATGTGCCTCAACCCATACTTTCCGAACACTCAATGCCACCTTTATAGCCACCCAGTTACAGTGTGGTGTTTGATGTCATTAAAGCATCGGTGATGGTGATTAACATGATCTCATGGTCGAAGGAATTAGGTTACTATGTATCAGAAAGCTTATAGCAAATGAACTATATTAAATGACTTGATCTTTATGCTATGCTTAACTATAGGAGTATGTCCATCACATCATTCTCCTAATGATATGACCCTGTTGTTAATAACATCTCTATGTTCATGATCAGGAAACCATGATCATATATTAACCAACAAGCTAGTTTAACAAGAGGCTTTACTAGGGACTCTTTTATGTTTACAAACCACACAAGTATTAATGTTTCCGGTTAATACAATTATATCATGGTATGTAAACATTTATCATAAGTATGAAGATATGATAATAACCACTTTATTATTGCCTCTTGGGCATATCTCCAACAGTCTCCCACTTGCACTAGAGTCAATAATCTAGTTTCAAACCTTTGTGTATTCAACACCTATGGCTTTCCGGTGTTGTATATACACGATTGCTAGTGGTCAAATGATCTCCGGATCTGACACTTCCAGGACCGTGTGTAATTGCATGTCTTTGCGTCTCTACGCATCACTCATTCTCTAATGAGATGACTTTGTATAAATTTGGTCATTTGGTGTGACCTTTAGCTCTTTGGGGTTTAAAACATGTTGATAATATTGTCATACAATATATCTTCATAGTACTATACCACTGTGAACTACACCTAGTTTGATAACAAACTACTTGACACAAATGCCCTCTTTTGCTGCTATAATAGCAGTCATATACTTAGCCTTTTGTTGTAGTATCTGTCACAATGTCTTAACTTTGGAACTCATCCAAATTCATCATGGAACTTACTTTCCATCATATTGTTCCACCCTTAGTTTAGATTGAGATAAACTTAATTTGTACTTGGTGACAAAACTAGTATCAATGTAATTCATTTACAATGAACTAACCATCTATTTGTCACTTCTACAAAATAATATATTATTAGTTCTTTTACAAGATCATAAGAATATCTTTACTATAGTCCAATAATCATCTTATGAATCATTCTGGTATATGCTCATAACATTTAGAGCATAGGACATATCTGGATTTGTACATATCACAACATGATTGATAAAATACTCTTTGTGATTGTATCTATCAAGTATCAAAAATACTTAAATCTTTATTCAATCCTTCCTGTGCAACAAGAACTTTTCTTGAAGTTTCTATATTGAACTCATTCAATATCTCATCTATGTACTTCTGGCACAACCATATTGGCGTCACAATTTATCCATATAGACATTGATGCCAAATATTCGGGTTCTGCCTAAGCCTTTCATCGAGATGAAATTCTTATCCTGTGTTAATAAAAAGATACATCATTTCCAATCAACAATATGTCTTCCACATAATGTATTAGAAACATGTCTTAGCGCTCCCACTTAATTTCTTGCAAATGCAAGCATCTTCATCGTCTCCGATGAAATTAAACTCTTTTAACAGTTTCATCATAGTGAAGATTCCAACTCCGTGATACTTAATTCAACCATTGAAGTTTGCATATGCTTTTAGCATCCTTTCAATTAACAAAACCCTTTGGACCGTGTCATGCACATGTCTTAGGTAACCATTCTATTAGAAGAACTTGTTTTGTTTATTCAACTATCACATAACAAAATTATATGTAGTGGTTGCTACATTAATCCGTCTAGACTAAATATCGCTTAATGAAAGATCAGATCTTGTCATAGTCAACTCTTTGAACATTGTCGTGAACTCTTTCCCGACATGTCGATAATTTCATAGATGTGAAACATCCATGTCTATATCTTTATAGATCCAAATATGACTGTAAGGTCTTGTACCTTTCCAGAGGGTCTTTCAAGTCCAAAGCTTGATCTCTCGTATATGGAACTATCACGGATTTTATAGCTTCAAGCCATTTGACGGAGTCAGGGTCCATCATCGCTTCTTTGCATGTAGTCGGATCATTATTGTCAAATAATGATTTAACTCTCAAATCTTGGTATTGATTGTTTACCCGACCTACTTGTTTCAATAGGAACTTAGATCTCCGTGACCACAACCTTTGAGGCACGTGAGCCATGAGCATTGTTGCTGCCTTCGGAACACTTTTCGGCACTGCGCAACTTTGCACATACAGCTAAGGTTCTTTTAACCTTATCAAAGTTCTATTGTCCTCCCACTTAACTTTTCACGGAAATTTTCCTTCTCAAAGAAACTTGACGTTCTAAGCGACAAACATTTTTGTCTTTGGTGTTATGGAGGAATACTAAACGATTATTCAAAATTAACATACAAAGATATGTTCATCCGATTTTGGTTGCAAACATCTTTCTTATGCATAGCATACCAATGTTTAAGAAAGGACAACTTGGGTTTAATCCCAAACCATAACTTTATTTGGTGTCAATTCAACGGATTATGATGGAGATCTTTTCAGTGGAAAAACGGTAGTCTCTAAAGCTTTTAATTTTTAAAATACGATGACAGTTTTATGAATTACACCTTTGATCTTACCATGTCAAACAAGGTTTAATTACATATCTCGAACGCTCCATACTCTTATGGTGTTTCAGGAAATGCAAATCCACGGAACGATTCCTTAAATCTTAGGTATTATGCTAAACTTGTAACTCAAATATCTTCCTTTATGATCTTATCATAAACTATTTATATTCTTGTTACAATGATTTTGCACTTCATCTTGAAAATCCTTGAACTTTTCAAATGTTTCATACTTCATCCTTATTAAGTAAATATTCATATATTCACTCAAATTTTCGGAGAAAGCATATGAAGTTGAAATCCATCGCTCTTAACTACACATAATGGACTTCATACAACAATATGTACAAGTTCCAATAAGCTAGTCATTCGTTCCCTTTTGGCCTATGAATGAAGTTTTAATTATCTCTAGGAAAGTTTCACAAGCGTCATTTGATCAAAAATCAAAAAGACTCCAAAATTCATCCACATGGATTTTCTTCATGTTTTCTTTCCAATATAATTTGAACGGCGATGTCACTTCCTAAGTGATCTTTCAATCAATTTGTCTTTCGACATTTTTAGCACTAGTTTTATGGATGTGATTTCTCCAACGAGATTTGTGAATCATCCATCTTTTATGGATTACGACAATTATTTGAACAACCCTTTTGTTCTCATAATACCTGATAAAAAAATCTTGAAGGCAAGCTTTGATGTTTAACAAGCAGCACAAAAACCCTTTATTTATTCTAGATGAACATCATCACATATTCTTTTGCTAATTACTTAGGCCATTGTAGTTCATGAATTGTGTTGTTTCGTATGACAATTTACACCAACAAATTCAGTATCAAATACTTAAGAACCACATTGTTTAATAAGCAAAGAATATATCCATAACATGTATATCATCTATATACTTAAGCTGAACAATTCTAGTCTTTTCTTTTCTGCCATATATTTATGAGATTCTCTTTCAGTATTTACTTTTCTGTTTGAAAGAATATATCAACATCAATAGTGGAGCCATATACATGACACATAGTCCAAATCATGTATAGTAAAATACCAATGTCTTTGGACTTGCACTTTGAAGTAGATCACCATCATAAAATGTTTGGTGTTCTTTCAAATTCCTTTCTTTAGTAATCTCTTGGTGTAGTAAACATTTTACCTACATCAAATATTCACCCTTATCATGGAATTATCCATGATCAAGCTACTTTTAGCTTATAATGGTGAATCGAGAGTATAATGTAGCTCTCCAAAACCTTTTGGAGGATTAGGACAACTAGTGTCTCCAACCTTTTGCAAATTCTCATCAAATATGAGAACATGACTTTTGCCATATGATACTCTATCATGTTGCAACCAAAACTTCGTTTTAGATATCACAATATCTTCCACACATCATTGTTTCTGAAACAACTCTTTCAGATCCTAGATAACCTTGATATTAAGACAATCTTCTTAATATCAAGAATCATGGAGACAAACATGATACTCATACACTAACACTTGGAATTGTCACTCTTGATTTAATACCAATTATTAAACTTCATGGAGTAACCGGAACTTACTGAAAGTTTGCAGTAGGACTTTTAAAATTTAGATTAACACTTCAAAACAATACGATACCAGTTCGTAAAGTAACTAACCAGAATTCTATAGTTCTATCATCTCAATTATAACTAAGCGCAAGGTGGTAAACGGATGCCAATGACTACAACAATTATGCAAATTCACTTTGATTTAATTTATGATAAATAGTGTTCAACTTTTAATCATATTGCCGTTGAACTCCCACTCAAAACAATATCCCTCACATTGTTTTAGTGATCAGACGAACCAAATCCACCACATAAAAACCAATCGTCACGAGAGTTGATGTAGCTTCAATGGAGAACAATCAACATGTTCATCATATCTATTATATGACTCATGCTTTACCTTTCGGTGATCCGTGTTCCGAGACCATGTCTGTACATGCTAGGCTCGTCAAGATCAAACCTTAGCTTCCGCATGAGCAAATCTGGCTTGCTCACGTTGTATACACTCACAGAATCTAACACACCCGATCATCACGTGGTGCTTCGAAACAACGAGCTTTAGCAACGGTGCTTACTAAGGATGAACACTTTAAAACTTGAAATTGTGTGCTTGAGGGATCATCTTATAATGCTACCGTCGTGAAATAAGCAATACAAGATGCATAAAAGGATTAACATCACATGCAATTCATAATATGTGATATGATATGGCCTTTCTTCTTGTGCTTCCGATCTCCATCTTCAAGCACGAACATGATCTCCATCATCACCGGTGTGGCGTCAAGGTCAATGGCGCCGCTTCATGGTTGTCGTCCACTAGCATCAAGTATTACAACTTCTTTGAATAGACATGCAGGTCTTAACGGAATTTAAAAGACAACCATATGGCTCCTGCCGGTTGCCAACTTACAATAAGGGACATTGCATACATCATATATAATCACAATCATGGCCATATCACATCACAGCACACCCCTGCAAAACAAAGTTAGACGCCTCTAATTTTCTTTGCATGTTTTACATGGTTTGGGGCTTTCAATAAGTGTCGTTCTAACTTATGAACAAGAACCACAACATTGATACTAGTATTGTCAATCACCCGCTGTAAATTGAATCTTAACTATGTTGGGAGAAACAGACACCCGCAAAGCCACTTATGCAATACAATTTGCATGTCAAGCATGGAGCAAGTCTCATGAACGATGTCATGTAAGGTTAGCCCGAGCCGCTTCATCCCACCATCCCGCAAGATACAAAGTACACAAGAAGCAATCGACAACAAAAGCATCAACGCCCACAATGACCATTGTGTTCTACTCGTGCAACAGATCTACATATAGACACGACTCTGATACCACTGTAGGGGTTCGTAGCATGGAAAACAAAAAAATTCTACCGCATGAACACATAATCAAGATCTAATCTATGATCAAGCCAAGATTTATCTACTAGATTATAGCAATGAGTCGATAGAGGAACTCACCCTCAAAGATTCCAAAGCGGTTAACGAGAGCAAATTCTCGTGGGTGATGTAGTCGTACACTTGCCGATCTCAAGATCGCGTAGACGATCCTTCCGGCGCTGCGTTCCGGTAGCGCTCCCGCAGTCGGTCACACGTTCGGTACTCGATGAAGACCTTCCTCTCCCTTGTTCCAGCAGGCAGTGGAGGTTGTAGCACTCTCCTCGCGATTCCGGCAGCACGACGGCGTGGTGTCGGAAGTAGAGGGGAGATCTCGCAAGGCTTCGCCTTAAGCCGGAGCGAGTATGGTGGAGTATGAGAGAGGCCTTGGTGATCTAGGGTTTAGAGGGCAACATGGGGAGGGCTTGGCCAGCGGCTTGGGTTTGGGGAAACCCTAACTCGCCGAGTTAGAGGAGGCCCTAGGCGGCGGTAGCAGGAGGTGGCTGGCGACTTGGGGCTAGGGTTTAGGTGTGTGGGGTAGGGGGCGCTCTACCCCTCCTTATATAGGTGGGAGGGGGTGACTTTGGAGGAGGGAGTCCTCCTCCTACTCCCCTTCATGGCCGGCGGGTGGAGGGAGTGGGACTTCCTCCCCAAGTAGGTTTCCTACTCTCCCTCCATCAAGCAAACTTCAGATTTGACTTTTCGAATTGGCGTTTGACTTTCAAACTTCGATTTGATTTCTATCTTTATATTGCCCAGCCAAGTGACCTAGTACATGATGCAACCATTCCACATTGTCATGACACATTCATGTACCCTTCCCCTCCGGAGTGCCGGACCTTCCGGACCCTTCTAGAACATTCCTGGTGAAAACACCGGAATCATTCCCGAACTCCGAAACATGACTTTCTTTATATGAATATTATTCTCCGGACCATTCCGGATCTCCTCGTGATATCCCAGATCCCATCCGAGACTCCGAACAACATTCGGTCTCTTACTCATCATTCCATAACTACTCAACAACATCGAATCCTTAAGTGTGTCTCCCTATGGTTCGTGAATTATGCGGACATGACCGAGACACTTCTCCGATCAATAACCAATAGAGGAATCTAGAAATTCATATGTCTCCCACATATTTCTACGATTACTTTGCGATCTAATGAACCACTTACATACGATACCAATTTCCCTTTGTCTCACGATAGTTTACTTATCCGAGGTTTTGATCGTCGGTATCTCTGCATACCTAGTTCAACCTCGTTACTGATAAGTACTATTTTCTCGTTCCCGCGGTATGTGATCCCTTGTGAGCCAGTCACATGCTCGCAAGCTAATTGGATGACATTCCACCGAGAGGGCCCATAGTATATCTATCTGTCATATGGATGGACAAATCCCACTATTGATCCATGTGCCTCAACCCATACTTTTCGAACACTCAATGCCACCTTTATATCCACCCAGTTACAGTGTGGTGTTTGATGTCATCAAAGCATCCTTCCGGTGATGGTGATTAACATGATCTCATGGTCGAAGGAATTAGGTTACTATGTATCAGAAAGCTTATAGCAAATGAACTATATTAAATGACTTGATCTTTATGTTACGCTTAACTATAGGAGTATGTCCATCACATCATTCTACTAATGATATGACCCTGTTGTTAATAACATCTATATGTTCATGATCAGGAAACCATGATCATATATTAACCAACAAGCTAGTTTAACAAGAGGCTTTACTAGGGACTCTTTTATGTTTACAAATCACACAAGTATTAATGTTTTCGGTTAATACAATTATAGCATGGTATGTAAACATTTATCATAAGTATGAAGATATGATAATAACCACTTTATTATTGCCTCTTGGGCATATCTCCAACACCTTGGTCATGCTGGTTTCTATAGGAGGTTTATTAAAGATTTCTCCAAGATTTCAAAGCTCCTTACTAATCTTCTTCAAAAAGATGTACCTTTTGTTTTTGATGATGATTGTAAGGAAGCTTTTGAAACTTTGAAGGAAGCTTTGACAACTGCTCATATTGTCCAACCACCTGATTGGAATTTACTTTTTGAAATTATGTGTGATGCTAGTGACTTTGCTATGGGTGCTGTCCTTGGACAACGTGTTGACAAGAAGTTAAATGTCATTCATTATGCTAGCAAGACTCTGGATGGTGATCAAAATAATTATTCTACTACTAAAAAGGAGTTCTTAGCTGTAATATTTGCTTGTGATAAGTTTAGACCTTATATTGTTGATTCTAAGGTTACTATTTATACTGATCATGCAGTTATTAAGTACCTTATGACAAAGAAGGACACTAAGCCTAGGCTTATAAGGTGGGTGTTGCTTTTGCAAGAGTTTGATCTGCATATTGTGGATAGGAAAGGTGCTGATAATCCTGTTGCTGATAATTTATCTCGTTTAGAAAACATTTCCTTTGACCCTTTGCCCGTTAATGATAGTTTTCCAAATGAGCAGTTAGCTGCAATAAGGGTAAGTCCACATGAGAGTCCTTGGTATGCTGATTATGCTAACTTTATTGTTCCCAAGTATTTGCCTCCAACCTTTACAGCTCAACAAAGAAGGAAATTCTTTTATGATCTAAGGCATTACTTTTTGGATGACCCACATTTATATAAAGGAGTAGATGGAATTATGTGAAGATGTGTTCCAGAATTTGAACAACAAGAGATATTGAGAAAATGTCATGGCAGTGCTTATGGAGGACATCATGCTGGGGGATAGGAATACACAAAAGGTTTTACAATCTGGATTTTATTGGCCTACCCTTTTTAAAGATGCAAGAAAGTTTGTCTTATCATGTGATGAATACCAACGAGTAGGTAACATCTCTAGACGCAATGAAATTCCTATGAATTATTCTCTTGTTATTGAACCTTTTGATTGTTGGGGATTTGACTTTATGGGGCCTTTTCCTCCTTCAAAAGGGTATACTCATATTCTTGTTGTTGTTGAGTATGTTACAAAGTGGGTATAAGCCATACCTACAAACAGTGCTGATGGTAAGACCTCTTTGAAAATGCTTAAAGATGTCACTTTTCCTAGGTTTGGTGTGCCTAGATATCTCATGACGGATGGAGGCTCTCATTTTATTCACGGGGTTTTTAGGAAAACTCTCGCTAAGTATGATGTAAACCATAGAATTGCTTCAGCTTATCACCCCCAAACTAGTGGGCAAGTAGAACTTTCCAATAGGGAAATTAAATCTATTTTGCAGAAGACTGTCAATAGATCTAGAAAAAATTGGGCTAAAAAGTTGAATGACGCTTTGTGGGCTTATAGAACTACTTATAAAAATCATATGGGGATGTCTTCTTACAAAATGGTCTATGGGAAAGCTTGTCACTTGCCTTTAGAATTAGAACACAAAGCTTATTGGGCAGTGAAAGAGTTGAATAGAGATTTTAGACTTGCTAGTGAGAAAAGACTGCTCGACTTAAGTAACCTAGATGAGTGGAGAGGTGAAGCTTACGAAAATGCTAGGCTCTTTAAGGAAAAAGTAAAAATATGGCATGATAGGAGAATCCTCAAAAGGGAGTTCCATGTTGGTGAGAAAGTTCTTTTGTATAGGTCTCGTATAAGATTTTTTGCAGGGAAACTACTCTCAAAATGGGAAGGACCTTTTGTTATCAAGGAAGTATACCGCTCAGGTGCCATCAAAATCTCTTCTCTGAAGGATGACACAACACAGGTGGTGAATGGTCAAAGACTAAAACATTATATTTCTGGAGATTCTTATAATGAAGATGTGGATGTTATTCAAATGGTGACTCCAGAAGAATTTATTAGAAGCCAAACACCAGAATCTACAGAGTTCGTCTTTGAATTGGTAAAAGTGGTGAAAACAGAAGGTTCGTGAAACTCCAATCTTTTTATATTTTTGATGTTTTTAATACATAAGGAAGACTACGAGATGAAACTGAAGAGGAAACAGAGTCTGGGATGGACAAACCCACCCTAGGCGTGGGCCCAGCCTAGCCACGCCTAGAGGGGGTGTGCCACCCTCAAACTCCAACTCCGCCTTGTTTCCATGTCAGTACCTTCCTTATGCCTTGAAACTTCGTAATATATAACCCCCCGGGCTCCCCGAGGTTCTTGCATCGTGTTCTCGTCGTGTTTTCATTTCGATCTGTTTCTTTCAGGAAAATTCTCAGATTTGGAGCCTCAATGTCTTCCTCTGGATCACCCACGGAGGATTCCTCTGCGGACGTCCTCAACCCTTACATGTATGAGTTGAGGATTCATCCCAAAGACTTGATCCTCAAAGAGGGGAAGGTACAGATGAAAGAAGTTCAAGGCCCTAAAGGAGAAGGCAGTCTGGAAGACAGGATGGAAGCATTGGGACAGGAAGTTTTCAGGTACAAGAAGATGGTAGAACGCGAAGTGGATGTTATTCACAATATAAGTTCAGAACTCATCACCAAGCACGAGGGAGAAGTTTTTGAGCTCCGAGAAGAGATCTTCTCACTCCGTCAGACCACCAATCAATTGCAAGAACTGCTCTATGACATACAGAATTAAAACTGTGAGTATGAGGCTAGATTTGATCGCATAAGCTCTGCTGCTAGTTTCAGGATTGCAGAGACAAGGACATCCTTTTTGGATGGGGAACCTTTGCCTTGGAAGTTTTATGATGACAAGAGAACACCACCACCACCAAAGGAGTAATTCGTCATCAGGTTTGGCATCCCCTTGGCTTATTCCAAGCTTGGGGGGCGTCGCGGTATCACCACCATTATCTTTTATCTTTTACCTTTTTAGTGGATTCATATATGTGGTAGAGAGGTTATCTTATAGTTTGGTTTGCAGGTGGAAGTATCTCTCCTTTAGTTGATTATCTATGTATCCCTTGGTGTGAGTGCCTTTATTGAATATTAATGAGAAGTCTCATCTTTTACTTTTTGCACTTCTTATTTTAGTTTGCAATCTCTATTATATGATGGATCTCGTTGATCAGTATTGGCATCACTTTGGGATCATCAAGTGGATCTAAATTGGTTTTGTCAAATCAAGTTCTGGTCAGTAGCAATACTTTTTGAGGTTTGAAAGAAAAAGATAAAAAGCTTATAGGTATTTTGTATCATTTGTTTTCTTTCTTGTTGGCTCATAAGCTTAGTATTCTTTATTTAAGATCTTTTGTGTCTTCAAGGAAGATTGCATGTTTGGTTTTATTACTTGTATGTTTGCTTGTTTCTTTCAACTCTCTTGCTTGCTACCCAGCCTTGCTAGCCAAAAACCTGTTTTGAGAAGGCATACTTCTCATGTTTCCAAATCCTTTGAACCAAACCTTTGCCATTTGTGTCCACCATATCTACCTAGTAGCATTTTTGCTATTCCAAGCAAATTCTCAATCTTCATCTACCTTTTGAATTAAAAAGTATTTTGTTATGAGAAAACTAGTTAGTAAAGCTCTCACGAACTTGATGGCACACTTTATTTCTTGCCCCTAACAGACTTGAACCATTGTGCCATCGAAGTTGTATATGATTGCATCTATACGTTGGAATTAGCAGAACCGTGTTGTCACGGGGAACATTTTCAACATTGCACTTGTACTCTGTACACAGTTGATAGCGTGCTCTTTTGTCTTTGGATGTCAACGGTGTGAAATAAAAAGGGAATTTGTAAGTCCATGGAGTTTGTATCCTATGTTAGAGAAACGCCTGGACTGATAGCCTAAGCCATGCCTAATCATGGTGGAAACTTGCAACATCACCATAGCGAGCCATCTATGAAGCATCCTCAATAAAAAGCTATGCATATAGTAAATAAAAAGATCGCTGAGATGCTCATTGTCTGCTTGCCTTGTCATTTTGGTTATGGGAAAGCTTCTTTACCATGTGCAAGGGGTACCCCGTTGGTGGTTCTCAATGATATGCAAATACTTACAATGACAAGAACTTACCTGTGACCAAAGTTGAGTAGCATGAGGAGTGACCCTTATATTCAAGGGACATGACGATTGCCAACTTATATTTCGTCAAACATATACTTCATCTTTGTGCACTTTAACCTTAATCATCTCAAGATGCCTATGATAGGGGCAATGAGAGATCAAAGCTAGTAAGTACCATAATCTTTTGGAAGCTCTTTATGACTTGTAATCCCTGCTTCCCTTTATAAAGGGACCTTTCTCCCACTTCCAAGTTGAGTCAGTAAACCTACTTCCTCTCTATCTCCGGCAAGCATTTGAGTTGTTGTGTTTCAAGCATTCATATGGTGATTTATTTAATCATGTTCTTTATCTTCCTTGTTTGCACAAAACTCTTATCTATTGAGTATTACTTTGAAAGCCTTCACTTGTGAAAAACCTTTTTGAGCAAAGAGTGCTCCTGTTTTGAAACTTCTACAAAAAGCTTTTTGTGAAACTGTTTTCCAGGTGTTCTCTGACCAAGAACAAGTTTGCCAATTCCAATTATGATTTATGTTTATGCATCTCTATTGTGACTGTTGTACTTGGTTGCAAGCTAAGTTATATAATGGTGAGTTGATTTTTTCTATGAGTTGTGCAATGGTAAGTGTGATGCTTCTTGTTCGTATTCTTTTATCGAAACTTCACTCCATAAACCTGTGGACATGTTACTGAGCTCAGTTTTCGCTTGGGGACAAGTGAAGTCTAAGCTTGGGGGAGTTGATACGCCCAATTTGCATCACCATTCTATATCATAATTTACCTCTATTCATTGCTTATTATGAGGTATTACTTATGACTTTTCATCTGTTTATGCATGTTGGATGATTCCTGGAGGATGGACTACCGGAGTCTGGATTCTGATGGAAAAGAAGCCGTTTCGGTGCAATTTCGCGAAGATAAGAAAAATATGGAAACATATTAATTTACCAGAAGACGAAGGAAGCCAGAAGGAGGAGCGAAGAGGGGCCGCAGGGGGCCCACACCCCCTAGGCGTGGGCCCACCCGACCCCGCGCCTAGGGTAGTTGTGGCCCACCTGCCTGGCCTCCGACTCCGCCCCTTCGCCTATATCTTTCCTACGGAACCCTAAGCCTCAGGGAGCGACCACAGATAGATTTTTGCCCCCTCTAGGGGCAGAAAACACCGAGAGAGAAAGATCTCTCCGGCAGACAGATTTCTGCCAGGGGAATTCCTTCCCAGAGAGGCGAGACCGTCACCATTAACACCATCGTCAAGCTAGGCTTCATCAGGATCATCATCATCATCCACACCATCATATCCACCAGCACCATCATCACCACTCCGTCCTGCTGTAAAATTGTGTTGGATATTGCTCTAGTTCTTAGGGGAAACTTTCTCGGTGTTGATTACTATTGTAGTTGATGCTTGTGAGTGGAACCATTGGATTATTGTTTATGTTCAGATTGTTATCCATTACCATACCATCTTTGATCTTGATCCATATGATGTCTCGTGAGTAGTTCGTTGTGTTCTTGAGGACATGGGAGAAGTCTTGTTGTTAGTAGTAAATTGTGTTGAGTTATTATTCAATGGTTTAGTATTTAAGTTGTGGTGCTATTCTTCTAGTGGTGTCATGTGAACGTCGACTACATGATACTTCACCATTTATGGTCCTAGGGGAATGCATTGTGTATTTGGCTACTAATTGTGGGGTTGCCGGAGTGACAGAAACCTGAACCCCCGTTAGGACACCTTTGCACAAGGGAGCGTAGGATCTCAGAGTTTAAGGCTATGGTTAGATTTATATCTTAATTACTTTCCTGTAGTTACGGATGTTTGCAGGGGGATTAATCGTAAGTATGTATTAGTCTAAGTAAGGTCGGTACATTAGCACTGGTTCACCCACACAACAATTACAACACCAGGGAAGAGTACTCAGCTATTTGAAGCGAAAGCACTTGACATAATTCCCATGTGTCCTCGAGAACGTTTGGTCCTTATAAGTATTTCCACCGGCTTGTCCTTTGCTAAGAATGACGAGGTTTAATCTCGTCAATGCCCATTGTTATGAGCTTGGGTTTTGGAGAAGATGGGGATGCTGGAGATCGCAGAACAGTTAGCAAACAAGCAACACAGAGACACGAGGTTTACCCAGGTTCAGGCCCCCGGAGGGAAAACCCTGCTCCTGCTTGTATGCTCTTGATTATGGTGGAACCAAAAAGTACAGGGGTGCGCAGATGCAATCTGGCATGGAGGTGTGTATGCGGTGGTATGCGAAGTGCCCTCCTCGTCGTGCCCTCCTAGCCTTTATATAGAGTTAGGCAGGTCCCAGGCACAGATCGAGTCGGTTACAGGTTTTAGGGTTTGCCCCTTTGAATATTCTATCTACTCTTGTTATCCAAGGATCTGAAGGCGTCATGGGCCCTGGCCACCCGAAAGTCTTCATGGGCTGGCGCATGTTTTCTCCTGGGCCTTCCTTGGGCTGGACTAGGTATGCTAAGATCGTGTACCCGCAGGCTATAACCATGTCAGTAGCCCCCGAGTGTTCAGTCGAATCATAGATTCGGCTGAGGACTCTTCAATCCTTCGGGTGCAGCTATCTTTGTTTGTCCAGAGAATGATTTGAGTGCGTAGGGATTGTTGATGCGTGTGCCTGACTCTCCCGACAGATCAGGGTCAGTTAACTGTCTTAGGACAAAACAACACGATCTTCTTAAGATTTGAGTCCCTCGACTCGAACCCGGAACATATGCTGGCGTAATTCGACTCAGGCCGCGGAGGACTTACATGAGTGGAATTCCAGTGATTTTTAAAACGATGTACCCAACGCGTCCGTCGGGATTTTTCATCGCGCCTACTGGCACGGATTCTCACTAGCAGAGCACAGTCGTGTGCGTTGCCAGGCCATCAGATGATATCTGTAGGTCTTATCTTTGTGTCGCGGACACAACATCCGAATGTTTATCACCGAGGAGGTGTTTCGGGTGGCCAAGGAGGACGTTGCTCACTCGGTGTTAATTGGGGCAGAGTTGCCGAATTTTTTTTTTACATACTGATCCGCAGGATCGCAGTCGAAGATTCATAGGGTGCGCGTCTAGCGCTCCCTATGGGAGTAGCCCCCGAGTGTCTGTTTGAGTCGCAGACTCGAGCAGAGACTTTAATTCAGTCTTTGTTGACTTTGAGGTCCGTAGGACACAAATTTTTCGGATGCTTGAATCCATCTTCCCTATGGGAGTAGCCCCCGAGTAGTTAGGCGAATCGTAGATTCGAGTGAGTACTTTTAGCTGTGTAGCTGAAGAATTGTAACCGTTGCTAGTATAGCTTTGATGACGTCAGTGCTGATGATCGGTGACCTCAAGCGTCTGTGCCACCAGAGATGACGTGACTGACGAACATGGGTCCCACCTGCTGACTTTGAGTTGACTGGTCACGCGCGGCGTGGAGATAATTACGGCGTCGCCTCGATTTCTGTGCGTAGTGGACGACGTGTTAGCGACGGTTCGATGCTGTGCTGACACATGGACGATCAGATCTTGATGTTGGCTCTAGGTATTCTCGATGAACGGTCATCGTGCATCGTCTTCGTCCTTATAATCATTGGGGAAAAGTGAGTTTGTTTTTCACCGCAGCCATTCTCGTTTCACTGCTCCCATCTTCTTTGAGCTTTCTCTCTGCATGCTGGAATTTCTTCAAACCTTTCCTTCCTTGTTTCTGAGTCCTCATCGTCACCACCACCGCACTATGATGGGGAAGTCCAAGAAGGCCTCCACCGCAGTTGGTACCAGTGCTGCCGCCGGTGGCAAGAAGGGTTCCGCCGCCACTCGCGTCACCGATGGTGGCTGGCAGCGATCAGAGACTCACGAGGGTGACCTCCGCAAGCTGCGTGAGCAGGGTCTGATCCCGCAGGATAGGGAGGCCGTCAGAGTTCCCGGCGACAAGGTAATTCCCCGTCCTCCCGCTGGGTTTCGGGTCATGTTCATCGCTTTTGTCCTTCGGGGCCTTTCTTTCCCGATCCACGATTTTCTCCGTGGGTTGCTTTTCCTTTATGGCATCCAGCTTCATCATCTTTCACCGAACTCTCTTATTCATATCGCCTGCTTCATCACATTTTGTGAGTGCTGGCTCGGTATCGAGCCGCACTTGGGCCTCTTCCGAAAGCTCTATTCCGTGAAGAGGCAATCTGGCTCCGATGGCGTTTATCCCATTGGCGGCTGCATCATTTCCCTTAGATCCAATTTTCTCTTCTTCTCCTTTTCTATGTCTGAATCTGTCCAGTACTAGCAGAGGCGATGGTTTTACATCCGCGACTCCATGGCGGCTGGGCAGAACTTTGGTCTAGCTCCTTTTGACCCCTCCCAGAAAATCGAGCTGAAAAGGTCCTGGAAAAACCACATCTTGGATGGCGAGGTGGCGGAGATAGAGGGGCTCTATCGTCGGGTGGAGGATCTTCAGTTGATTCCAGATAAAGAGGTGAACGGTGTGGATATCATCCGCACCTTCATAAAACGTCGGGTGTAGCCGCTCCAGGCTAGGGCGCACCCGATGTTCCTTTATTCTGGTCGCCACGATCCGACTAGGGTTTCGGCTGAAGAGTTCTCTAGGGGGGGTCTTGACAGGATTCTTCGGCCGCCGCTGAAGTACAAGGCTGGAGAGGATCTCCCGGGGAATTCACTGACCCCTCCATTCGCCGCCTCTCGTCTGGTTCCATAGGTGTAGATCTAGGGCGTGCACGTAGCGCTTTTTTCGACTGTGTTTTTTCTTGTACTTGCGTGTGTTCTGAAAGTTTGCTTCTTTTGTGCAGGAGTTCAAGGTGTCGGGCATGTCGCCTCCACTACCCGAACGGTTTCCGGATGCGCCGGACAATGAGGTAGTGGATTCCATGTCTGAGCTTCCCTCGGCGTGATCGCCAGAGGAAGAAACTTTTGAGTCTAGCAAGGAGCAGACTCGAAAGAGGATGCGGAGCTCGAGCGAGTCTTCGGATGCTTCGACTCCACCGACCCCTAGGAACCCGCTATGCCTTGAGCATCACAGTGGGGGTCATGGTGGCTCTTCTTCTCCAATTCTGGCCGTGCCCGTGCGGGCTGTAGCGCTGCATCCGCCGGCGAAGCGAAATAAGGAAGAGAAGAAGGGCAGGAGGGCCCCTCCCGTCTTCGACTTGAGCGATTTCGACTCATAAGAATCTGCCATTGCTTTTTCTCCTTTTTTGTCTTTGTGCTTGTGCTTGTCTGATTTTTTTTCTTTTGTAGCCACTCTTCTGATGGCTCCTTCGGCGATGTCGCTGGGGAGATGATGGGGGAGTCGAAGGTTGCTCCTCCTCCTCCTCAGACGGTGGCCACCTCTGAGGGTGTTGCTCCGAACCCTTCTCCGCAGGAGGCTCGGGTGGTTGTCCCCCAGAAGACTACAGGCGAACCTTCGGAGTCGCCATCTGACCACGTATGATTTTCATTCTTGCCGCGGGAGGAGCCCTCGAGCATTTTTTTTCCGGATGATCTGCTGATCTTTTTGTTTTGTTCCTCGGGGAAGCCCCCGAGCATCTGTCGGATGATCTGCTGATCATGCTACTTTTTGCGCGTAGCTCGGGGGGAGCCCCCGAGCGTTTTCATATGCGTGATTTGCTTTGCTAGTTTTCTTGGGCGTAGCCCACGAGCCTTTTTCTAACAAGTTACGTCCTCCTTGCAGCCTTTTGTGCAAGGCACCAACCAGCTGGTGCAGCAGCACCTGGTATTGGAGGCCAGCTTCAAGCGGCTTCAGGGTACATCCATGAATTGGTCTTCTTCGTCTTCCGCTGCTTCCTTTTCCTTCGATCTGATGAGTGTTCTGTTGCTTGCAGATGACAACAATACCACCCTCCGCGAGCTTGATGCTCTCAAAAAGAGCCTTGGGCGAGCGGAGAAGAAAGCCGAGGACGCCGTTGGTGCGAAGGAGCGCCTCGAGCAGGAGATAGCCGGCGTAGCTGCGGCCAAGGAGCGCCTGCAGCAGGAGGCTACGAACCGCGAGGAGCAACTCGCCACCGCTGCGGCCTCGGGCGAGAAGGAGGTAGCTGACAAGCTGATGGCTGCTGCCAAGGCTATTTCGGGTGAGTGATTTCGCCTGATCTTTTTTGGCTTCCTTTTATTTATTTTGGTACTTGGTTTTCACATCTCTTCTTCCATTCGTTTAGATGCCACAGGCATCGAATTTGACCGCGGTGCTCTGGAACACGGAAGTGCTCTGGATGATTCCACTGCGGCGGTCAAAGACCGCTGCAGTACCGTGGTCGGCTCGCTCGCCAAGGCCAAGGAGGCTCTTGGGCGCTTCTATAAGGATCTCATCCCCAAGGGCGTCGCCCTCGAGGATGCCGACTCGTTGGCGGATGCGCTGTCAGCCGAAGCGCCTGCGGCGTACAAGCGCAAGCAAAAAGGCATCGGTGCATCCGTGGGGCTGGTGATGGCCCTGGCGTCTGGAGCGGAGCTAGATCTTCATCAGGTCACCTCCCAGATGCCAACGGCTGCTGACGGATCCGAGGTAGCCTTCGCCCTCTACGCTGCCCGTTGTAAACGTTATGGGCCGAAGTTGATTGACTTGCTGGCTGAGTACGCGGCGAGGTAGCAGGGGGAGGCCAAGAGCAGGCAGTCCGGCTCCGAGGCTACTCAGGATGCAGCTTCTTAGGCTTTGTAGTTGTAGAATAGCATTTGTTTCTGTTGGTCTGATGTATCTATGAACATTCCTTGTGCCACGCAGTGGCTTTTGCAGTATATAATGAGTCTCCAAGCTATTTGCTTATTCGTGCATTTGTTCATATTCTTGCCTTCTTTTCCTCTAGGGACCTTCGGGTGATGATCTCGTTTGCACTTCGCCTGTGCCACAACTGCGGCCGTCCTTGGATGGTGCATCGCAGCTTGCGTTTCTTCGTGACCGCATCCGTAGTCTTGAGAAAGAATTGCTTGGAGTGCGCGGCCACGCTGATGTTTGGAAGTCGAAGGCGGAGCGGAGTGCTGCCAGAGAGGAGTATTTGACGGGGGAGTTGCATCGTCTGGCCGAACAACTTCAATGTGAGTTTTCGATCTGCTGCTCAATTTTTGGATGCGCCTGCTGGCTTGTCGTCTTACTTTGTAGGTGTTGCAGGTGCTAACCTTGTTCCTAAGGAGGAAAAGGAGCGTGTTGCTGTTCGGATCAAGTGCCTGACCCAGCAGGACATGGAGGCCGGTGGTTTTTTCTGGATGGACCGCAATCGTGCCATGGTCCTTGCGACTGTGCAGGATCATGTTCATCAGGTGTCGCGGGTGCTGCGTCAAGTGAAGGCTTCGTTGGCATCGGTTCTGCACGTAATGTTTCCCCTGGATGAGGCACCGTCAACTCTATGGGGCCTGCTGGCGAAGTTTCAGAATGTGCATCGTGTCAGGGAGCTGGTGCGGCATCAGCTGGTTGCAGGGGTAAAGGCTGCGCTTTCCCTTGTGTGGCTGCATCGCCCTGATGTAGATCTTGCTGCTATGGCGGCTGGGCCGCCTCTTCAGCCGGATGGTGGCTCGTGGGATATGCATCCACATTACGCGGCTGTAAGGCAGTATGCCGAACAAGTTGTAGATCTTTTTGAGCAGCGTGCGCAGGTGATTCTTTAGAATAGGTAGGACCTATAAAAAGATAGATGTAAAATTTGTATTTATTCGACTGGGCGTGTTATGCCCTTTGCTGTAAAGGTTTGTTGTTGTTAGCACGTGGTGCTTTGTTTGTATGCGTGCCCTTTTCGTTAGCCTGACATGGTCAGCTACTCAGGTGTACACGCGTTATCCTCAGTCGACGAAGCCGTGAGGTGAGGGGAGCCCCCCAGTGTGTTGTAACATGAAGAAAAATGCGAATAATAGACAAATTTTTTGGGGCGAGACACTTAGCTTTATTCATATCGTAGGGAGGAGGTACATTGTTCGGCTGAGTAGCCTTGGCTGAATAGCCTTATTGCAAGTAAAAAAGGGGGGTAGCTAGGGGTAGAAGCATCGCAGTTGTGCAACGTTCCATGGGTTGGAGTATGCGACTCCAGACTCCACGTGTTTGAGGCGAGAGGCGCCACCTGGGATGACTTCAGTGACGATGTAGGGTCCTTCCCACTTCCCAGGGCGACTCGAGCTTCTTCGGTCGCTCTTGCTTGAGTCTCAAGACTAGGTCTCCTTCGACGAAGGACCTTGGGCGCAGCCGATGGCTGTGGTACTTGCGAAGGCTCTATTGATAGACCGCTGATCGGGCTGCGGCTATGTCGCGTGCCTCGTCGAGCGTGTCGACGGCGTCTTCGAGTGTGGCCATTGATTCGGCTTCCCTGTAGGCGACGACCCATGGGGCCTTGTGGCGTACCTCCGCAGGCAGCATGGCTTCGGCTCTGTGCACCATGAAGAAGGGCATGTAGCCAGTTGAGCTGTTTGGCGTCGTGCGCAAGCTCCAGAGTACAGAGGGCAGCTCTTGCGTCCAGGCTCCTGCGAGTCACTGGAGTGGGCTCATTAGGCGCTTCTTGATGCCGCTGCCGACGAGGCCGTTGGCCTTTTCGACATGCCCGTTTGTTTGCGGGTGCGCTACGGAGGCGTATGTGATGTTGATTCCGAGGTCTTCGCAGAAGTCCTCGAATTCCTTGGAGATGAAGTTCGACCCATTGTCGGTGATGATGCTGTGTGGCACGCCGAACCTGTAAACAATGGATTCAAAGAACTTGATGGACGTTTTTCCCTTTTGGTTAGTAACGGGCATGGCCTCGATCCACTTGGTGAATTTGTCGACGACGACCAGGAGGTAGACGTGGCCTCCTTTCGAGGACTTGGGCAGTTTGCCGATCATGTCGAGGCCCCATTGGGCAAAAGGCCAGGCCAAGGGTATGGGCCTGAGCTCCGATCCTGGTGCGTGTAGTTTATCTGCGAACCTCTGGCACCCGTTGCACCTTCGGACGATGTCCTTGGCGTCGTTCATGGCCGTTGGCCAGTAGAACCCAGCTCGCAGAGCTTTGGCGACAAGGGCGCGACTGCCCGCGTGGTGGCCGTAGATGCCCTCGTGGATGTCTTGGAGGATGGTTTTGCCGTCACCGATGGTGATGCACCTTTGGAGTACACCCGAAATTCTAGGCTTGTACAGCTCGCCATTGATGATGGTGAAGGACTTGGACCGGTGAGATATGCGTCGGGCATCTGTCGGGCTGTCAGGCAGCTCCCCGTCTATCAGATATCGAAGGTATGGTTGTGTCCATGTTTCTTCCACTGCCATGACCTGCATCAGGTTGACCATTGCGACCTCTGTGTCGAGTTTTTCTGGTCCTTCCTGTCCTTCGGGTAGCGCAACCCCCGAGTGTTCTGCTTCTTCAGGTGATCCCTTGGGGAATTTCCTTTTGATGGATGGCAGGCAAATCTGTTCGAGGAACACACTTGGCGGCACCCGTGCGCAGGTGGAGCCGAAGTTGGCAAGTCTATCGGCCTCTTCGTTGCTTTCTCTCCCAATGTGCCGAAGCTCGCAGCCGTCAAAGTCTCCTTCGAGTGCGTTGTAGAGTGCGCGGTATGCAATCATGTTGGCGGCGTGTGCGTCGCACTCGTTCATCGTCTGCTGGACGACGAGGTTCGAGTCTCCGTAGATGACCAGGCGCGTCACGCCGCAGATCTGGGCCATCCTCATGCCGTGGATGAGGGCCTCGTACTCGGCCTCGTTGTCGGAAGCTCTAAATTTCATCCGGAGGATGTACTTCATCTTGTCGCCCTACACGGAGGTCAGTATGACCCCGGATTCTGCTCCGGCCTCGCGCTTGGAGCCGTCAAAGTGCATCGTCCATGACTGTGTCATGTCCGGTGTGTCTGGCAGCTGCAGTTCCATCCAGTGGACGAGGAAGTCCGGAAGGACCTGAGATTTGATCGCGTGGATCTTCTCGTAGACGATGTCTAGAGGTGTCAGCTCGATGCCCCATAGGGCCACACGTCCTGTGGCCTCCGGGTTGTTCAGGATGCTGTTCAGAGGTGCTTCGTTTACGACCATCACCTGATGCTCCTAGAAGTAGTGGCTCAGCCGATGAGCCGTCATGAACACGCCGTAGGTGAGTTTCTGGTAATGAGGGTACCTATGCTTTGTTGGCGTCAATACCTCGCTGAGGTAGTAGATTGGGCGTTGGACCCCGTGGGTCTTGCCATCTTTGGGTCTTTGGACCACAAGCACGGTGCTTACCACCTGGTGCGTAGCTGCTATGTATAGCAGTAGAGGTTCGCGCTCTTTTGTCGTGACCAAGACGGGCGAGGTAGAGAGCAGCCGCTTCAGATCTTCGAATGCGTCGTCCGCTTCAGGCGTCCATTCGAATTTTTCTGCTTTGCGCAGCAGCTGATAGAAGGGCAGGGCCTTTTTGCCCATGCGGCTGATGAACCTGCTTAATGCCGCGGTTCGCCCGACAATCTGTTGGACGCCCTTGAGGTTCTTCGGCTTCTCCATGGCCATTATGGCCCGGATTTTCTTCGGGTTCGCTTCGATTCCTTGCTGGGAGATGAAGTAGCCTAGCAGCTGACCAGATGGGATGCCGAAGGCGCACTTTTCTGGGTTTAGCTTGATCTTGTATCGATCAAGGTTGTCGAACGTCTCGCGGAGATCGTCGATGTGGGTCTTGGCCTCCCTTGTTTTGATTATTATGTCGTCGACATAGACTTGGATGTTGCGGCCGATCTAGTCCTTCAGGCATGCCTGCATGCACCGTTGGTACGTGGCGCCTGCGTTCTTTAGCCCGAAGGGCATTGTGTTGTAGCAGAACACTCCGAACGGCGTGATGAACGCCGTTTTCTCCTGATCTTTGACCTTCAGTCGAATCTGGTTGTAGCCTGAGTAGGCGTTGAGGAAGGAGAGCTTCTCGCATCCCGCAGTCGAATCGATGATCTGATCGATCTGAGGGAGAGGGTAGTGATCCTTCGGGCAGTGCTTGTTCAGCGATGTGAAGTCTACGCACATCCGCAGGATGTTCGTGTCCTTTTTGGGGACCATCACGGTATTGGCGAGCCACTCGCTTTCCTTGATCTCCCTGATGAAATTGGCGTCGAGTAGTCTGTTGACTTCGACTCCGATAGCTTCATCCTACGGCTCGGACAGTCGTCGGATGGACTGTTTGACGGGCTTGGCGTCTGGAAAGATGTTAAGGGCGTGCTTGACGAATTCCCTAGGAACTCCTGACATGTCCGCAGGACACCAGGCAAAGATTTCCCAGCGCTCACGGAGGAATTCGACGAGCGTGCTTTCCTATGCGGAGCTGAGGTCATTGGCGATCAGTGCCGTCTTGGAGGCGTCCGTCGGGTGGACCTGCACCTTCTTTGTGTTGACGGTGGAGTCGAAAGACATATCTGGTGCGTTCTGTCTTGCGACTGGGGATGCCCCGTTGTCCGTCACCTCTCGGAGCTTTATGAGCTCCTCCTACATGCCGAATGACTGGGAGATTCTGTTGAAGTCCCTGTCGCAGTGGTCCGATCGGGTGAAGCTCCCGTGGACCATGATGACGCCCCTTGGTCCTGGCATCTTGAGTAGAAGGTACGCATAGTGCGGTACTGCCAGGAATCGTGCGAATGCTACACGCCCGAGGATGGCGTGGTATTGTGATGGCCAGTCCACCACTTCGAACTCGAGTCACTCGCACCGAAAGTTATCGGGCTTGCCGAAGATGACATCGAGCCATATCTTTCCCAGGGGAAATATGCCCTTCCCTGGGACGATGCCGTGGAACATTATGTCAGATTGTTCCAGGCTGCACAGCGGGATCCGCATTGCTGCTAAGGTACTGGCGAACATCAGATTGATGTTGTTGCCGCCGTCCATGAAGACGCGGCTCATGTTGAACCCTCCGATCTGCGCTTCAAGCACCAGGGCAGCATGACCTGGGCGAGGGACCTATCAAGGGTGATCCGAACGGCTGAACGTGATGCAGGACTCCGATCCGCTGAGGTACTCAGGGATGGCGGGTGGAGCGGTCATAGCCAGATTGATCTGACGGGTGATTTTCTTCTGCACCTTGTTCGTTGGGCGCCCTTTTTGGATCATCAGTGATCCTTTCGGCGCGGGGTACCCGTGCCCACCGTTATTCTGTGCGAGTGCGATTGGGTGGTTCGAAGGTCCCGCATGTGGTGGTGGAGGAGCTCCATGTGCGATCTCGCCTGGTGCGGGTGCGTTCCCGTATCCAGGGTTCGGGGCTTGCTGCCTCATCTGAGCCATGATCTCGCTGAGTTTCTAGAACTCGCGGCAGTCCTTGAGCATGTGGCTTGCCTTCTTTTTATCATCCTGCTTGTCGATGTAGAAGTGGATGGTGCATGGACCCAACAGTTTATCATATGCTGAGGGTCCGTCGTCGTGGTCGCGACGCTGCCATGACTGCGTTGGGCGTCCTCCATCGCGAAAGTTGCTTCTGCGGTATCCGCCGCCGCTGCGGTTGCCGTCGCTGCGGCGGTCGGCATAGCCAGCCGCAACCATGCCGGGTCCATCGCGATCGTCGTAGACGCGCGATCTTTTCTTGCTACGGCGTTCACGTCGCCGGCCGTAGTCATCTTTCTCCGCCGAGTGCGCTCGGTGGACGGAGTCCTCGCCATCTACCCACCTGTTGGCGATGTCCATGAGATGATCGAGTGTCTTGGGCTTGACGCGCCCAAGTTCTTCCTTGAAGTCCGGGTGCTTGACGCCATCCTTGAAGGCGTCGATAGCTATCTCCTCAGAGATGTGTGTCGTGGAGTTCTTGGTGTTGGACCAACGTAATATGTACGAGCGAATGGATTCGCCCATTCGTTGAGTGAAGGCCCGCAACTCCTCGATCGAGGCTGGCCTCTTACTGGTGCCTTTGAAGTTTCAGATGAAAATGTACGCCAGTTCCTCCCAGCTTTGGATGGATCCCGAGGATAGGCTGCTGAGCCAGATCCGGGCTGCGCCTGTTGTGGCATCCCGCAAAACCACTACTAGAAAATCGCGTTGATTTTGTGCATTGCATCATCATGACCGCATGCTCATGTCATCATGCCACATTGCATTTGAGCATCGTCATCATCATGCATTTGTTTGTCTGAAACTAATTTTCGAAAAACATATTTTTGTTTTCTAAACACCCCGCCTTTATTTCAAAATCCAAAACCGGGTCTCCGGATTATTTTGTTTCGTCTACCATTGGATTTCAAACGCCCCGTTTTAAATAATAAAATATTTATTTTATTTTGGGAGGCAGCCAGCCAGGCCCGAAAACCCGGCTAGCCACCTCCAGAACCTAGTCAAAATATCTAGTCCTAAACCCTTTTCCTACCTACACCTATTTCTACCCAGCCTCCCTCCACCTCACCCTGACCAATCCCCTCGCTCCACCTCACCCCTCCACCTCACTCCAGCCAATCAGCGCCTGCCACCTCATCCTACCCCCACCGAAGCCACCACACACCAACGCACACACCCCGCGCGCAGCACACACACCCACCACGCGCCCCTGTCCCAACCCAACACACAGCAACACGCGCGCAGCACACACGCAGTCAAACCCCGACCCACCTCCTGCCTCTCTCCCTGGCCCCACCCTGCAGCCCCACAACCGCCACCAACCCCGCGACGTATCCCCTGTCCCACTCCCACCTCGCGTGACCGCCCCAACCCCACGACACCCTCGCCTCCCTCTGCTCCACTCGCGCGAGCCAGCCGCCGCCGTCTGGTCTCGACCCCGCCCCTTCTTCCTCCCCTCCGGCGCCTCTACAGCACCCGCCGCCGCTGTCGGCCTGGTGGGCTCGTCCACCGCCGCCGGCATGGGACCCTGCCGCGAGCACCTCTCGTCGCCGCCCGTCGCCCGCCACTTCGCTCCTCCCGCCGCCGACGACCCTGTCCCCAGCACCCCAGTGCGCCCCACCACGCTCGGGCCCTCCCCTCACCGACGGGTCGCCGCCGCCGCCAAGCCCCGGCCCGCGGCCTCCTCGCCGACCACGTCCTCCTGCCGCGGCCCCGAGCTCCGTCCTCACCGGCCGCCCTCCTCCCAAGCTCGCCAGCAACCGCCACCGACCGCCTCTCCTTCCTGGCTCTCCCTCGTCGCCGCCAGGCTACGCCTCCGCCGTCGGGCCACTCCTCTGTCCTGACCTCAACCGCCCCGCCAGAACCCCGGCCTCCTCTGGCCGTGTAGCCCCATCGAGCGCCACCCGCGTCGCCCTCGGCCGTTCCACTGCCCTGCGTCGCCACGGCCCTCACCTCGCCGGCGCCGGTGGCCCCCTCGCCCTCTCTGCGTCCTCCCGTGGCCGCCCGTGTGCGTGCCCCTTCTTCAGCGCTGGGAGGACAGCAGCCGCGCATCCCCGCCTCTGCCGACTCTGCTCCTGCCCCGTGTCAGGGTCGTCGTCCTCGAGCGCTGCCTCTCCAAGAGCGCCACAGAGCTCCTTCTCCTGCTGACAAGTTCGACCCTGCACGCGAGCCTTTTTCCAACTTCAGTTGCTGTTCGGGGTTATACCTGAGTTCATGTTCTGGAGATACAAAGTTGTTGTGATGGAGGCCGTGATGTCGTTCTCGATGATGTTACCTTGGTGTGTGAAGATGTTGAGTATGTTGATCGAGGCCGCCCAACAACCGAAGTCGTGTAACCCCGAGACCTCCGTCACGGAACGCAGGATTTGCTACACGGACTCGAAGGCCCCGGTTCCGGAACATGAAGACCGATCCCCGAAGGCCGTTCCCCCCCGGACCGCCAAGATCTTCAATCGGATCCGAAGACCGAACCCGATAACCGCCAAGGCCGCCGACACGGATACACCGAGTTCTCCATCGAGGACACCAAGACCGTCGACATGGAACCAAATGACGTCAAGCACTTCGCCGCGGAACGCCAAGTTCTGCATCCCGAACGCCAAGACCGACCCGATACACGTACCCGACAAGATCTTCGTGACGGCAAGATCGACCGCTTGGACCCAAGTTCTCCGTCACGACACAACAAGTTCTCCATCTTGAATCTGAACCTCGATCCCTGTTGAACCCTGAGACCGAACCCCGAACCCCCGGAACCAAGACCTTCGACCCCAGATGTGTGAACCTTTTCCCGAACCCCTATTTTATAAATGCTATATATAAAACTTGTTGCATATCAACTTGTTCATGTTTGCATACATATTGGTGGGTGTTTGGGAACCTTATGCCAATTCATCTCATAATTAAATATGGGATCCATATGCGGGCAAATATAGTCGTATATTGGTCCCATTTAAATTTGTGTAGCGAACCGGTGCTATCTTCTGCCATGTTAAGACAACATTTAAATTGCGGGGTATCTAAACAACTTGAACCTATTAATTAGTTATCGGGACCCCGGTTCCGCTTAATATGGCCTAAATGCATCGCACCTTTGCCATGTCATACATCATACATGCATCATGCCCGATCTTCTGTCATAGTATTAAATAGTGCATCCGGTGTTTCTTCTAGTGCTTTGGTTCTTCGCGGATAAGGCCGTTGAGTTGATGTGAGCGTCGACCCGATCTTCGGATGAACCTTCGGCAATGTTTTTAGGCGAGCACCTCCCCCTTTCTACCTATCTTACTTTTATAGTATTTATTCCCTCCTGTTGATCTGTTGCTATCTGTGTTGCGATGCTCTAGTTGTCGTACCCGTGATATCCCTTGCAGCCTTATATTGCCTTGGACACCTCCTATTACCTGTTGTTTGGTAGATAGTTGGACCTGCGCGTCGTAGTCGCTTGCTCAAGTGCTATTGCGTGTCGTCAAGTTCCACAGTTGTTGGAGTATTGCCGTGTGTTTATTGTTGGAGATGATCAAGACTTTAATTACTGTTTAACAACTAAAATTGAAGTAGGTAAATGTAGAGGCACAGGTGGGCAATAGATGTTATTTGGTTATTAACCGTCCACTTGTGTCCCGTAGGACCCCGAGTACTTGATACCTGTTCCTTGAATATTCGCGCTATCCACATCCGGGAGGATTATGGGACCCCCCTGAGCCAGAGCTTGATTCATTCTTATTTCTTGGGGCCACAAACTAGTTTGAGGTTTTATTTACTATCCTGTACTTATGCCATGCTTTACCGCTTTATTTAAATTGTGCGAGGTACTGCACACTGTACTGTTTAGGATCGGGACATGATTTCACGGTATCGACAAGCCCAGTCACACTTTCGGGTTCCCAGTCGTTTAGAGCCGTCCACCCAAACCTTGAGTCCATCTCGGAGTCAGCTAACTTCGTTGCGGGTAGCTTAATGGGGTGGCCCCCTGAAATATTTCTGAATCTGGTGATTGCTTTGTCGTGAAGGCCTCGTTGGGTTTTGATTTGGTTTTTCCGAGGTTGATCGAGTGTGTGTTGCTATTTGTGCACCCCTGCAAGGTAAAACTTTCTGAAAGCCGTGTCCGCGGTTATGGACGACTTGGAGCACAGTATCTCGATCATAGACAACTATAACTAAAGTAGTGCTATAAATTTGAATTTATAATGACTAGTAATCAGCTTCACTATAATGGAATGGCTAAATAAAATTGCCAACAATTGCTTGTTTGGGTTGTCGCTCGCTACAATTGTATCTGACTAGTAAGTATTGCAACTATAACGGAATGGCTAAATAAAAGTACCAACAACTGCTGGGTTTTGGGATATCTCATGTTAATTGTATCTGACTAGTAAGTGTTGCAACTACAACGGACTGGTTAACTAAAACGGCCCACTGCTTATTTTATCAGGATGACTATCTATACCTGACTAGTAATTGCTGCAACGATAACTGAATAAATAAAACTGCCAACGGTGTGAGTTCCTCAGTTGACTTCCTCGTTTAGTCTCGAGGGGGAAATAATAGGATGGGTTTGTTTGGTGTTAGATTCAGGTTGGATCCGAATAGATCTTTCTTATCCCTCTCTGATAGCCTCTAGTTGTATCGAGTCTCTATAGGTTGATGAGTGCATGCTGCGCTGCCGCTCAGTCCACCATACCTATGTAGGCGAGGACCGCCGAATTCTAGCCTCGCTGTGTACTGGCCTCAGTACTGACCGCTCTCTCTTTTTCCTTTGCCCTTTGTCGGCACCCCTTTGTTTAAGCAGGTTTTGAGATCGACATCGTTAGCAGGGTTACCCTTCCGGCTTGGCCTGGGCAGGGTTATGGACGCCATTGGTTATTCTTCAGGGCTCTTAGCCCCATTTGCATCTTGTCCGTAGTCGGACGCTCTATCAATTTCAAGGTGATTTGGATCTTTGTACTGTATATCTGTATTCTTGACTCCTTGAGTCGGTGTTGTATATGTATCTGTTCTGTGGGTGCCATCGTGGACTATTGTGTAATGGTATTACTTCGTTTTCCACCCGCACGAAAGTGCCTGGTGGGCACCTTTGAATCGTTTCTATGCGGGTTTGGCGGGAAGCGCTGAAACTTGCATAGGGCCGATTCTGAGGGTGTTACACCTGTCAGCTGCAGCTGAAGGCATTGCATGGCGGTTTCCTTATTTCCGCAGTGTAGCTTGACGGACGACAGGTGGTCGCTGAGCCACGCCTTGGGGTCCTGTGTGCCATCAAACTTCGGAGTGTCCGAAGGGAGCTTGAAGTTCCACGACATCCGTGTCCATCGAACGGATCTGTTGAAGCATCGGGCTCCACAGAGTTCTCCTTCGTCGTCGTCCTCCTCGGATTCAGACGAGCATACGAGCTTGGCACACGCTTTGTCGATCTTGCGCTGGGTGAGCTCGCTTCGAGCGTCGTAGTCACGGCTGCGGTGGCGCGAGCTCTTGTGCCTTCGGGGTAGGTCGTGCTCTTCATCCTCGGATGAAGGCGTGGGGTTGTGGTTGAATTTGACCGCAGCCTTCTTCTTTGGCTCCGCAGGAGCTTCTTCGTGGAGCGCAGCTCCAATGAGTCCGAGTCCGGCTAATGCGGATTTGTGCATGGCCCTTTTCGGGTCCCCCACCAGAGGTGGGTGGGACGCGAGGTAGGCAGTGGCTGCTATGATCGCAGCTTGCGGCGTCTTCGGGATGACGTTGCCGTCGGCATCCATCTCCATGAAAGATGTGTTGAGGGTTCGAGTCACCTCGCGACGTGCCTTGGGATCCATGTTCTCCGTGCGAGAACAATGCTTGTTGGCATTGTTGCCGTGTGAGCTGGAGCCGCCCATGGCGGAGAGCGCAGCTCGCCGCGCACTGGATTCCGTGGCTGCTTGCTTGCATTTTTCGAGCTCCTCTTGCATCTTCACCTACTTCTTGTGCTCTTCGACTAGGAGCAGGTGGTACGCCATCAACAGGTCCCGTGAGGCACCCATGGGCAGGATCTTATTGCCTGCCACGGCTTCGCGTGCTTGAGCCCATCCAGCCTCGCTGAGGTGGATGACCCGATTGGGATCAGTGTCCTCCTCGTTGGGCGGGGGGACTGGCTTCTTCTGTTTCCGCCGTTTCTACCCTACGGGTTGGGTGGCGGGTTGTGCTCCTGATCTACGTCACTCTGGATGACTGCGGCGCATTGATAGAGCTCGTAGATCGGATTGCTGCTACCGCAGCTTTTGGATCCGGAACCGTAGGTCCCTTCCTCTGATGGTGGATCGCACAAATCTGAGTTGCAGCTGCTGCTGTCATAGGACTCATCTGTCGATGGCGATGTGCATAACACATGGTGTGGAGCCCACAAAGCGAGCCTAATCGATGGCAGGGGCACCCGCTTTGGGAGGCGGAGAGTGCCGGTCTACCCCACCTAGAAGCAGAAGCTCCCGAACAGGATCTCGAGTCCGTCGCCAACGGGCTCGAAGTCCTTCAGGGTGCCTGGCGAGTGGGCGGTGAAGTCGAAAGCACCGAAGAGGAGATGACTCTCTGTCGCCGCGGAGTTGTAGATCGCTCTGGTTGGGACCGTCACGATCGCACAATCAGCGTCCCCAGTTCCCACAGACGACGCCAATTGACGAGGTTTAATCTCGTCAATGCCCATTGTTATGAGCTTGGGTTTTGGAGAAGATGGGGATGCTGGAGATCGCGGAACGGTTAGCAAACAAGAAACACGGGGACACGAGGTTTACCCAGGTTCAGTCCCCCTGAGGGAAAACCCTACTCCTGCTTGTCTGCTCTTGATTACGGCGGAACCAAAAAGTATAGGGGTGCGTAGATGCAATCTGGCGTGGAGGTGTGTATGCGGTGGTATGCGAAGTGCCCTCCTCGTCGTGCCCTCCTAGCCTTTATATAGAGTTAGGCAGGTCCCAGGCACAGATCGAGTCGGTTACAGGTTCTAGGGTTTGCCCCTTTGAATATTCTATCTACTCTAGTCTTGTTCTCCAAGGATCCGAAGGCGTCATGGGCCCTGGCCACCCGAAAGTCTTCATGGGCTGGCGCATGTTTTCTCGTGGGCCTTCCTTGGGCTGGACTAGGTATGCTAAGATCGTGTACCCGTAGGGTATAACCATGTCAAAGAAAGGATTGGGCCACTTGCTCCGTTTGTTCGTTGTCTTTATTACTTGCTCCTTGTTTTGTTGCCCTATTAGAAAACCACTAAAAATCTGTTTACTAAGTATTTATAGGGATTTCCTGCTCCATACCACTGTTCAGCATCTTCTGTTCCTTGTTGGGATCGACACTCCTATTTATCGAAAATACTATGATACACCCCCTATACTTGTGGGTCATCAGGCCCTTGTAGTGACCCCTTGTAGTATAAAAGGAGGCACTTGGACATTGAGATAGGGGGTTGGAGGATTTGAGAGTTGAGAGAAGAGAGTCCTGAGAGGAGAGCTTGAGACGAACAGACAGAAAGAGAGAGCTAGAGTTGATATCCGTCTTCACAGTGGAGAGAAGGAAGAGAGGAAAAAGTGAGAGAAGTGAGGAAAAGGAAGCCCGAGAAGTGTAGAAGCTAGAGAGAAAGCGCCCCTGGCACCATTGAGATCATCATCTTGTACCTTGATCCTCCCTAGACAATCCACCAAAGCAGGACGTAGGGTTATTAGTCAAAGGATGGCCCGAACCTAGGTAAAAAATAACTATGTGTGCTTTGTGTGTGTTATGTGCCCGTATCAGCAGATTTCTTCGGCGACGCTTAGGCCGGAACGCCTTCGTGCCTACTACCGAACAAATAGGGGGTTCCCGACATCTCCAATGTCCGCGTTGGCGAGACGCGGCATAACGAAAGCTATCATCTCGGAGAGTCTACACCTAAAGTCTAGAATGTCCTCACCTCGACACATTTCGGTAAGGACCAAGTATGCTTAGGGGTAGCCTAGAGAATGTATCCTATATTTTCAGGGGGGGGGGGGGGGGGGGGGGGGGGGGGGGGGGGTGTCCTGACAACTTCTAAGAAAAAATTACGAGATAGATAGAATCTGTATCAACCAGTTCATGCCAAATTCAAGTCCAAATTCCATACATAACTCTAGGATGAAAAAAGGACAAACATATCTATGAATATCAGATACTTCAGATTGGTATGCAAGTTTGTCGTATTAACACTTGCAACTTCAAATCTGTTTTTTTTTTTGTTTCCCAAGCTACATATTGAGTTCGATTATGAAATTTGTGACACAATAGATATATTTTTATTAGCGTACTGAATCTATTTCACAAATTATAGCAACTTTTAAAATTGGTAAGTGATGCAGTTGCACATAGATTATCTCATAGTATGTGAGAGTATTTGATTTGGATACATTATCCGGTAGCCTCGAAGGAGTTGCAAAATTTTGTAAACTCTACATTTGTTAAATACAATCTTATTACACCCATTATACATTGCCCAGCAGTAAATTATATAGTACTCCCACACAATTTTGAGCCTTAAGCCGTCTATCCTACTCTTAAAATAACAACAGAATGCTAGCGTGTGTGTGGTTGCTCCAAGAAAGAAACGGGCGAGCTGGCCAGGGGATCATTCCATCGTATACACCGTAAAATAGGAAAGAGTCTGTACTTTACATATACCCCGTACTCCCTAGAAAAGAAAGGTACAAGTACAACGCAGCAAGACCACCACATGCGAATTATCCTCAGTCCTGCGGCGCACATATTTGGAACGTCAACCATCACGGCACTTGGTGGTGTCCTTGTACATGCCCTTGAATGCGTTCTCGGTCTCATCGCTCGCGCCAACGCCACGCCCTCCGTCACGGATACGCCATGCCATGCCAGCGCGCGGGCCGGGAGGAAGAGGAACTCGTCAAAACCGTTCCAGTCACCCCCGTTTCCATTCCATGGGATCGGTCCTGTTCTTCGTTTTGCTCACGTTACGTTGCGTGGCCCACCCCAGCGACATGACAGCAGCGAAAGCTATCTATACAAAAAAATCGATCGAGCCCGAAACCTCCGTACGTGGACTAGAACTCTCCGTTCCCTGGGCTAAGCAACAATCAACACGTCCCGCGTTAACTAACTGACCCCGGGCCCGGCCGATGCGAGGCGATCGATGTGCGAAACAAGAAAGAAGCCGCCAATTGTCCCAGGGCGCCCACAAGTTTTAGTAATACCCGGTCGAGTCGCCTTTGCACGCCTCTGTCTTCTTGCCTCCCTCTCCTTCTTGCTCTGCTCTGGTCCCTGTTTTGACATCGGAATCATCCTAATCTCTGGGGGTGTTCTTGGTTCAAGAACCTCGATCTTCTTATATCTGGTGGTGAGTTATTTTGCCAATCTTTCAGCCTTTATGTTTGCATATGCTCGATGTATTTTAGTAAAGGATTGTGTCGATCGTTTGTGCGGCACTTTATGCCTCAAGTTGCAAAGAATCGTTAGGTCGTGTGTCCATCAATCTTGATAGTTGGAGGATAATAAGAAGGGTATATTCTTTCTGTTCGAAAGCGGAATCTATATTTCAGGCAGGAGAACATCCTCGTGATGATTAATCTTGGCACCAAGAAAAACTTGACCCGGCCAATTTTTTTTGCATCTTCGCATAACTCATGGCGCGAAATTCTGTTTCTGTATGCAGTTCTTGACCGATCGATCGATCGAGCGAGCAGGGGAGGAAGCAAAGGAGAAGGACATGGAGGAGGAACCCGGTGCAACGTGCCGATACTACTGCCACATGTGCTCGCTGATCGTCCGGCCAGCTGAGCTGGGCGTCGAGGTGGTGACGTGCCCGCGCTGCCACTCCGGGTTCGTGGAGGAGATGGCCGACGGCCGGCGGAGCAGCAACGACACCGCGGACGACGCGGGCGTGAGGTCGGAGCAAGCGGTTCCGCCGTGGCCGCCTATCCTCATGGACCTCCTCGGCGTCTCCTACGGGCCGGACGCCGGCGACGCCGCCGCCGTCGGCGACCTCGCGGCCTCGGCGCGGAGACAGTACCGACAGCTCGCCTTCCTGCAGCTCCTCAACGCGCTTCGGGAAGACGACGCCGACGGCGACGCGTCCGACTCGGGGCTCGAGCGGCTCGTGCTGGTTAGCCCCACTGACGCGCACGCCATGCTCATGCCAGAGCGTGCAGGCAGCAATGGCGCCGCCGCCGCCGCCAGGGCCCCGGGCCTGACGCTGGGTGAACTGATTCTCGGGCCGGGGCTGGACCTGCTGCTGGAGTACCTGGCGGAGACCGACCCGAGCCGGCAAGGCACGCTGCCGGCCAAGAAGGAGGCCGTGGCCGCCATGCCGACGGTGAGGATGGCCGCGGCCGTCACGTGCCCGGTGTGCCTGGACGAGTTCGAGGACGGAGGCGAGGCGAGGGAGATGCCGTGCAAGCACAGGTTCCACGACGACTGCATCGTGCCGTGGCTGGACGCGCACAGCTCCTGCCCCGTGTGCAGGTACCAGCTGCCCACGGACGAGGCCACGGAGCCGACAGGCAGTGGCAATGGCGCCGATGAAGAAATCGCTGGCGCGTCAAGTGCAAGTGACGGCGCTGGCGATAGCGAAGGAGGAGGCAGGCGGCGGTGGCTTGCACGGCCGTTTAGTCGGTTGTTCTCGCGCAGATGGAACGGCAGCTCCTCGTCGTCGTCGTCGTCGTCAAGATGACACTGAACGCAGGAGAATCTGCTCTGTTGTACTTAGTAGGTGTCTAGTCTAGCATCTGTGCTGTCGTACGTTTGTGAATTTGTTCGTTGGTTGAATTTCTTCAGGTGAAAAACTGATGAATCGTTCGCTTCTTCTTGTCGCTTATACATATCAGAATCGCAAGTTCGTGTCAGTGCGCTCATCTCATGATTCTGCCAACTAACAAAGTTGACCGCACAAATTTGGCGAATGGGGATGTTTTTGGTTGCCTCGGTGGTTTCGCCAGCTTAGGAGTTTACACGTCTCCGTCGACCACAAATTCTTCTTATATCCTTTAGGCTATAGCTTCCCTGGGCGACTGACTGAATTTTATAGGCTGCCTTCAACGTCTCCACAGTCGCCATGATATTGAGAATTGCAATTTGCACATTTTTTAGCTAGAGATCTTTGTCTCAACTAAAAAACAATGCAACGCATCACCACCTGCTCGGCTGCTCAATTCCTCTAAAATTCCAAGTCAGCACAATGCCACAGCAACGCATCATACACAACGAAACAACTCACATAAGAATATATATTGAAGCATATTATTCAGCGAGAATTACTAAGATATATCAAAATGGATTCAGCCCAGCGACATCCTGGGAGAATCATCCTAGAGCAAATAGGTAACATTTAACTCTTACATAAAAGAAAAAGTTTGCATGCGTAGGTGACTCAATGATACGGGATGAGCCAACAAAACGGTACTAGTAGCAATGATCCGATATAGCAAACCTAACAAAATTTGGCCCCATGAGCCCACCTCAACTCACACTACTCGACTGTCAGGATCCTGACGAGAGACGATGAGCTGAGGCGATGCACCGCGACGACTGAATCTGCAGGCTTGCACAGGCCAAGCTTCTTCGCATGATCTAGGGCAAAAGTGATGGCCTCCTCAGTGGCCTCGGTATCAGAAGCCTTTGCAGTAGCAGCACTCAGCATCGGGATCAGGCCCCTAACAATGAGGCTCTGCCTTGCAGGAGTCTCATCGCTGCAAGTCCAGTCGAAGTCATTATCAGTCTTCAGTTCTGGAACCACACAATTCAGGATCGGCATGGCAGGCCTGTACTTGGCGACGAGCCTCGCAGTTGTGCCTCCCCTTGTGAGGACCAAGATGAGCGATGCCTTGGCAATGTTAGCCGTCCGGACAGCTGATGATGCCAAGCTCTCCAGTGGGCTCATAGGAACTGGGGCTGCTTTGTTGATCAGCTTGAAGACTGCACCGTGATCCACATAGGACTCTGCCATCAGGCAGATGTTGGACATTGTCTGCACTGCTAGCTCTGGGTATGCCCCGGCTGCAGTCTCACCACTGAGCATCACGCAGTCGGTTCCATCTAGGACAGCATTGGCGACATCAGTTGCTTCTGCCCGTGTGGGGCGGGGAGACTTGATCATCGACTCCAGCATCTGGGTTGCAGTGACCACAGGCTTTCCCTGTTGATTGCACTTGAAGATCATCACCTTCTGAGCGTAGAATATCTTCTCAATTGGGATCTCCATCCCCAAATCACCTCGGGCAACCATGAAGGCATCTGAATTTGCAAGTATGTCATCAAAATTAGCAACGCCTTCTTGATTCTCAACCTGCACGCAAGAGGGTAAATAGAGCATAAGAACACACTAACACAATCCCAAAGGAATGCAAGCTTTGTGGAGATAAACAAACAAACCTTGGACATAAGTATGATGGACTTCGCATGTTCACCAAGCACACTACGGACCATCTGAAGGTCTGATCCTTTACGTACAAAGGAGAGTGCAATCATGTCAATCTTGTTTGGAACACCCCACTGCAGGATATCCACCTTGTCCTTCTCTGTAAGTGTTGGGAGATCCACAATGACCCCAGGAAGATTCACATTCTTCCTCTCACCCAGGAGAGCAGAGTTCTCGCATCGGCAGCGAACAAGACCTTTCTCAGGATCACAAGAAAGTGCCGTCAGTGTGATGGTGCCATCAGAGCATAGTACAGTGCTCCCAGGCTTCACATCTACAGCCAACTTTGAGTAACTCATGGAAATCATCGACTCGTCACCCTGGATAGTATAATCGGTGGTGATGGTAATCTCCTGCCCCTGAGTCAGCTTTATGGGCTTGCCATCTTTCAGAAAGCCTGTACGGATCTCAGGTCCCTGTAGAAAGAAAGAAAGCCAATGACATACTTCAGAAAATAAGTAATATTGCAGAGCTTATGCATGATTCATGTGCTGCAATGAACTTTACAAGATGGTTCAGATATATTCCTAGGTATGCATGAAAGCATCTGTTAGTGTTGTACAAGTTATTTTGAAACAGTAAATAGCAGTTAAGTTAATCTTGACATGCAAGCCACAAAGCTACTAAATCCTCCTCTACTTTCATCTGAAGCGATGCAGATAAGCAAATTACTAAATTGTCTAGATCCTGTAAATGGGATGGTACAATTTATATCTAGCATATAACACATGTCATCAGGTAACAAATTAGACCAGTACTTATGCTATCAGATCACAAAATGCACGCCATCTAGCAATTCAAGTTACTTGTCACCAAATGAAACATGAACAAGATAAAAAGGACGAAAAATAGGGCAACCCGACGATTTTGAAGAGCTGAATGGAACAACAGACGAGAGTAAAATAAATTGTGACATTTGTTGTTCGGTTCCTAGTGTAGAAACAACATTGCCGATTTACTGATGCTCGGAATCTAGACTATTTGCCTAATATCAAACAAGGATTAGTGTAGATCACTTATCTGGTGAGAAACTTTTACGATTTTTTTTTGCTAAAGTTGCATTGACTACCATTTTTTCTGCAAATTGATTGGTGTGTACACGAATGTACACGTATATTTTAGAGCAAAGCAGCTTCATGGACCTGTATAGCCAAATTTTATATAACCAACACCAAACACCTATAATCAAGCGAGATGGTGATATGATCTATGTGCAGTAGACAATATAACATTAAGGACATTGATGGTTTTTATGGTTATAGAAAATGACTTATTGACATTAAATCATAGTACTACAAATATTAATAATTTATAAGGGAATTGGTTAGCATTATTAATGAACCTGACAGAACCCCTATAAACAACCAGTACATCATACAACAGAAGCAATGCATGAAAGTGACCGGTTGTCTGCCATTTTGAATACTAACATTTAACATGATTCCTAATTTGCTAAGCCTGGCTGCCATAGCTTCCAATCCATGTAGGAACTAGGAAGAATTGTACCATAGACAATGTAAATTCACTTCGCTCATATGAAATTTCGTCTGGGGCATTTGTCTTATACACCTATGAAATTAACTTAACTGATATAAACAATTTAGATGCTTACAAAGTACAAACGAAATTTCGTGTTATTCTACGCCTGTCCGAACAAAATATGGAAAAGCAACTACTTTGATTACAATGAGCAATTTAGATGCATGCTTAAGACCGAAATTTTCTGTTTACTCTATGCCTGTCCAATTTTTTTTTGGAAAAGTATGTGTCTTGAAATAAGACTAAGCACTTCAGATGCTTAAGACCGAAATTTGGTGTTTTCTCTACGCCTGTTCCAAACAAACTATGGCACTTTTCTGAAAGCTATCAAACCGGTACTTTTTGGAAGCTACCAAAAAGGTAACAAGTCGCAGATTTGACAATATTTAACGGTCCATGCATGCATAACCCTAACAACTAAATCCAATGGAATCAAAGATAGATCGAATCGAGTTCCTACGAAGACAATCCAATCACAGTAAAACCAAGGTATATAGGGGCATATGCAGAGGGTATATATGTAGCCGTCGGACCTTGGTGTCGAGCATGACGGCGCAGAGAATGCCGGTGACGTCCATGGCCTTGTGGAGGTTGTCAAGGGTCTCCTGGTGGTACTCGTGGGAGCCGTGGGAGAAGTTGAACCTGGCTACGCACATGCCGGCGCGCAGGAGGCGCGCGCACATCTCAACGGACCGCGAGGCCGGGCCGAGGGTGCAGACGATCTTGGTCTTGGGCCGCCGGCGCCAAATCTCCTCGGGACCACCGCCGTGCCCCGGCTGGTCCGCCATTGCCACACCGTCGAGAGAAAGGGAGGCGAGGTGCGACATGCGAGCGGTTGGTGGTGCGTAGCGGCGAGGAGAGGGAGGGGAGGGGAGGGGAGAGGAGAGGAGAGGAGGGGTGGAGGCTGGATCGGAAGGAACGGTGGCGGTGCGAGGGAATATATAAAGGGTGGTGCGGGGGGCAGGCGGACGGGTCGTGGGCTTTGGGGGCTAGGGCAGATTTGGGTTCACCTTGAAAAACACGTTACGCGTGGTCTTGTTGTTAAAAAAGAAATAAACAATGGTGATTCTACATGTTTCCTTTGGGGATTTTTCTTGTTGAAGGAGGTTCCGTTTGATTCGTTATTCGTTAGTATTATGTGTCTTGAAGTATGCGATTTTAAGGCCTGACGGGTTCCTACGGTTTCAATAATTGAAAAGGTTCCTACGGTTTCAATCCGGGCTTCTTTTTAGACAGTTTCTGCAATCACCTCTAGCCATAATAAAAAAATGTAAAATATTGTCATTCCAAGAATAACGTGACAACTCAATATCTCCAATGAATAAACTTAGTGAATGCATGAGGAATGCGAAAGTAAAAAAGCAATCCATCACTCTCTTTTTCGTGATGGAAATGTTTTTCACCTTTCTATTTTGTTTTTTTCATACTCCTGTATTTCATGTTGGATTGCCGGAAAAACGGAGTGGCAAGCTGTCAATGCACCAAAACGGATTAGAAACACACCGCATGAAATCACAATAACAATCAATGGTCCACCCACACAACTAAATTAGCATTATACAATATGATCATGATACTATGCAATGTGAGAAACCTTAATTTAAAGCTAATTAAGCTCGCACCATTAATTGCCTTTTTGACAAATTATGTATAAGAACATCAAGGTTATATTTTATTTACACATTGCCATCTTTCCAATTATTGGATTATAGTTGGGCTATATAGTGTGCTACAACAATTGTAAATTGTTCTTTCTTTTACTGAAATCCAACCCAATCATGCATTCACTTATCTGTCGTGTTGATATTAAGATGCACCTTGACTATGGACAATTTCATGAAAAGATGCAAATATACTGGTAGACGTAAATCCAAATATTACAAAAATTTTGAACATTAGAGGATCTCAATATGTTTAGAGTGCGTAGATCTTAACAAATGTACATATTAGTGAAACATTTACACATAGGAATTTCTTCCTTGCCAAATTTTGATCGCCGCATGCAACAAAGGGTACATTAGGGCATTTTTGTATATTCATGTGTGCCAAACTGCCAATGCAGTCAAATGACCTTCTGATTGGATGTATGGTGTTGGCCGACAAAGGTGAAACTCTTATGGAACAATGCCATTCTTATATTAGTGATATCGACATAAGCTGAATTAATTGTAGTTTTTCAAGTAACAAATAATCATCCTTGATTTATTTTCAAAATCTATATCTTTTCAAAAATTGAGTCTACAAAATTCAGAAAGTTGTGCACCGTGATTGTTGGAATTTTTCTTAAATATGGCCTAAACCATTTAATATTTAACAATAATTTCTGAAATCTCAGAGGCCCATTTGGCCCTGATGACCCACAAGTATAGGGGATCGCAACAGTCTCAGCGGGTAGTATTACCCAATTTATTGATTCGACACAAGGAGAGCCAAAGAATACTTGCAAGTCTTAACAACTGAGTTGTCAATTCAGCTGCACATGGAAATAGTTCTTGCTCACAGAAGTTTATCAGCACCAACAGGTTGTAGTAGCAACAGCAACAACGACAACAACAGCAAAGCAGGAGCAATAGTAATAGTAACAGTAAACAGTGGGATTCGAGTGCGGTAGGCATAGGGATGGATGGACGGGCGTTGCATGGACGAGTCTAAACATGTAACTTCAAGATCTAGGGCATTGCAGATAAATAAGAAAAAGCATCCAAGTACTGAACAATCCTAGGCATGTGCTCCATATATAGTCATACGTGCTCGCAATGAGAACTTGCACAACATCTTCTGTCCAGCTAGCCCGTGGCAGCAGGGCCTCTAGGGAACTACTAGCAATTAAGGTGCTCCTTTTAATAGAGCACTGGAGCAAAGCATTAACACTCCATGAACACATATGATCGTCACACCACAGCCATCCCCTCCGGTTGTCCTAAGTATTATCACTATGGGGCCTTTGGATCCGGACAATGATATGTGTACACAACTTGGAGATAAGATCACAAACAATACTATCATAATGATTCAAAAAATAAGTTTAGATCTGAGATCATGGCACTCGGGCCCTAGTGACAAGCATTAAGCACAACAAGTTGCAACAAAGTCAAATAACACTAATAGAGATACTGGGCACTATGCCCTAACAGATCTTATTCGATTACATGATAGAACTCATCCAATCCCTACCATCCCAAGCCTACAACGGGGGATTACTCACTCATGGATGAGGGAAACATCGGTGATTGATGGATATGCGTTGGTGATGACGATGGCGATGATCCTCTCCAAATTCCCCGTCCCGGCAGGGTGCTGATACGCCCAATTTGCATCACCATTCTATATCATAATCTACCTCTATTCATTGATATTTGTCTTATTATGAGGTATTACTTATGTCTTTTCCACTGTTTATGCATGTTGGATGATTCTTGGAGGATGGACTGCCGGAGTCTGGATTCTGATGGAAAAGAGGGCGTTTTGATGCAATTTCACGAAGATAAGAAAAATATGGGAAAATATTATTTTTCCAGAAGATTGAGAAAGCTAGAAGGAGGGATGAAGAAGGGCTGTAGGGGGCCCACACCCCCTGATACGTCCAAAACGTATCTACTTTCTCGAACACTTTGCTATTGTTTCTTCTCTAAACTTGTGTGATTTGGATACAACTAACACGGACTGACGCTGTTTTCAGCAGAATTACCTTGGTGTCTTGTTTTTGTGCAGAAAAGGAACTATCAGGAAAAATCCTGGAAAATATGCCAAAAATTATATTTTACCAGAAGATCCACGAAGCCAGAAGAAGAGACGGAGAGAAGGCCTGGGGGGCCCACACCCACCCCAGGCGCAGGCCCACCACTGGACGCGCCTGGAGGGGGTGCAGCCACCCCAGGCACCCCCTCGGCCTCCCTCTGCGCCTATAAGTTGCCTTTCGACCTAAAACCGAGGGGGGTTTGATAGTTTTCTAGAAAGAGTTCCGCTCCGCCGCCGCCACCAGAAACCAATATTCGGATCCAGAAACTCCATTCTGGCACCCTACCGGGACGGGGAATTTGGAGAGGATCATCGCCATCATCATCACCAACGCATCTCCATCAACCACCGATGTTTCCCTCATCCATGAGTGAGTAATCCCCCGCTGTAGGATTGGGGATGGTAGGGATTGGATGAGTTATATCATGTAATCGAATAAGATCTGTTAGGACATAGTGCCTAGTATCTCTATTAGTGCTATTTGACTTTATTGCAACTTGTTGTGCTTAATGCTTTTCACTAGGGCCCGAGTGCCATGATCTCAGATCTGAACTTATTATTGAATCATTATGATAGTATTGTTTGTGATCTTATCTGCAAGTTGTGTACACATATCATTGTCCGGATCCAAAGGCCCCAAAGTGACAATAATTGGGACAACAGGAGGGGATGACTGTGGTGTGAGGATCACATGTGTTCATGGAGTGTTAATTCTTTGCTCCGGTGCTCTATTAAAAGGAGCACCTTAATTGCCAGTAGTTCCCAAGAGGCCCCGCTGCCACGGGCTGGCTGGACAGAAGATGTTGTGCAAATTCTCATTGCGAGCACGTATGACTATATTTGAAGCACATGCCTAGGATTGTTTAGTACCTGGATGCTTATTATTATTTATCTACAGTGCCCTAGATCTTGAAGTTACATGTTTAGATTCGTCCATGCAACGCCCGTCCATCCATCCCTATGCCTACCGCACTCGAATCCTACTGTTACCGTTATTGTTACTATTGCTCATGTTTCACTATTGTTGTTGTTGCTTTGCTCTTGCTACTACAAACTGTTGCTACTGATAAACTTCTGTGAGCAAGAACTCTTTCCAGGTGCAGCTGAACTGACAACTCAATTGTTAAGGCTTGCAAGTATTCTTTGGCTCCCCTTGTGCCGAATCAATAAATTGGGTAATACTACCCGCGAAGACTGTTGCGATCCCCTATACTTGTGGGTCATCACCCCTAGACACAGGCCCACCTGACCCCGCGCCTAGGGCAGGTGTGGCCCAACTGCCAGGCTCCCGACTTCGCCCCTTCTCCTATATCTTTCCTACGGAACCCTAAGCCTCGGGGGGCGACCACAGATAGATTTCCATCGCCTCTGGGGGCCGAAAACACCGAGAGAGAAAGATCTCTTCGACAGACAGATTTCTGCCGGGGAAATTCCTTCCCGGAGAGGGGAGATCGTCGCCATAAACACCATCATCAAGCTAGGCTTCATCGGGATCATCATCATCATCATCCACACCACCATATCCACCAGTACCATCATAATCACTCCGTCCCACTGTAACAATTGTGTTGGATATTTCTTTAGTTCTTAGGGGGAACTTTCCCGGTGTTAATTACTGTTGTAGTTGATGCTTGTGAGTGGAACCATTGGATTATTGTTTATGTTCAGATTGTTATCCATTATCATATCATCTTTGATCTTGATCCATATGATGTCTTGTGAGTAGTTCGTTTAGTTCTTAAGGACATGGGAGAAGTCATGTTGTTAGTAGTGGATTTGTGTTGAGTTATTATTCAATGGTTAGTACTTAATTTGTGGTGCTATTCTTCTAGTGGTGTCATGTGAACGTCGACTACATGATACTTCACCATTTATGGGCCTAGGGGAATGCATTGTGTATTTGGATACTAATTGTGGGGTTGCCGGAGTGACAGAAACATGAACCCCCATTAGGATACCTTTAGACAAGGGAGCATAGGATCTCAAAGTTTAAGGCTGTGGTTAGATTTATATCTTAATTACTTTACTGTAGTTAAGGATTTTTACAGGGGGTTTAATCACAAGTATGTATTAGTCCAAGAACGGTCGGTACATTAGCACAGGTTCACCCACACAACACTTACAACACCAGAGAAGATTACTCGGCTATTTGAAGCGAAAGCACTTGACAGAATTCCCATGTGTACTCGAGAACGTTTGATCTTTATAAGTATTTCCACCGGCTTGTCCTTTGCTAAGAAAGGATTGGGCCACTTGCTGCGTTTGTTCTTTAGTCCTTGCACTTTGTTTTGTTGCCTTATTAGAAAACCACTAAAAATCCATTTGCCAAGTATTCACAGGGATTTCCTGCTCCACACCACTGTTCAGCACCTTCTTCTCCTCGTTGGGATCGACACTCCTATTTATTGAAAGTACTATGATACACCCCCTATACTTGTGGGTCATCAAGACTATTTTCTGGCGCCGTTGCCGAGGAGTGAAGCGCTATTGAAGAGTGGAACTGGTAAAGAAAACTTCTACTGTGAGTATTTCTTTTGTTACTGCTTGTTACTTTGTTTCCAATATGGATAACCCACTTGGTTTTCTGTTTGGGAAAACTACTACCACTGCTAGGGTAGTAGATGAACCACCACCTTTTGAAATAAATCCTTTTAAGATACCTACGAGTATTGTTGATCGTGTTATGATAATTATTATTTTGGGTATAGAACTGTTCATCCTGGTGATCATTTGCTCTTTATCCATGAATTATGGGTTGTTTAAGTGTGCAGGTATCACAACTGAACAGGTAAAGAAGAAGTTACTCTCTATATCCTTGAAAGGGAGAGCTGAAGAATGGTATAAGCTGCTGAAGAATGGACGATCCATGGAATGGGAGGATATGGCATCTCTCTTTTATTCTAAATTTTATCCTCCAAGTGAGATTCATAAGGATAGAAATCTTATATATAACTTTTGGCCTCTTGATGGAGAGAGTACATCTCAAGATTGGGGGAGATTGAAGTTACTAATTCTTAAATGTCCTATTCATGAACTCCCTAACAATATTATTATCAATAAATTTTATGCTAGGCTTTCTCTTCATGATAAGATTTACTAGATGCTTCTTGTGCTGGATCATTCACACGTATGAAGGAAGAAGCTAAATGGGATCTAGTGGACCATATTCAAGATAACACTGAAGCTTGGGAGAATGACAAAGGAAGAAAGTCAGGTATAAACTATGATTATGAATGCATTAAATCCTTTATGGGAACTGATGACTTCCGTGATATTAGCAATGAGTTTGGTCTTGATTCCCAAAGTATTGCCAACTATTTTAAGGCCTTTGCCTCTTACATAGAAATTCCCAAGAAGAAGTGGAATAAGTACCATGATGCTTATAAAGATGTTGTTAGTCATGTTCCAGTTAGAAGTACTCAAGTTTGTACTACTAATCATATTGTGCATGAACCTCATGTTGAGAAAATTCCTTTCCCCGCTAAGGTAAAGGATTATTCTATGATTATTAATGCAAATAAAAAAAGTACAAAGAAAACTGTGGAGCCTGTTTAGCAATTGAATGTTGAACCTGTGGTAGCTATTGTGAAAAATCTCGACACTGGAAATATAGAGGATGAGCACATTGTCTTCTATGAAGACGCTTCTAATATTATCTCTCAGCCTAGTAAGGCTAGAAAAGCTAGTGTTCCTGTGCTTTCTGTTAAAATTGGTGATCATTGTACTATGGTTTATGTGATATTGGTGCTAGTTCTAGTGCTATTCCATATGAGATTTACAGGGAAATTATGCATGAGATTGGTCCTTGTGAGCTTGTGGACATTGATGTGGTTATTCACCTTGCTAACAAGGAGACTATTTTCCCCATTGGCATTGTAAGATATGTGGAGGTTCTTTGTGGTAATATTAAGTATCCTGCTGATTTTCTAGTGCTTAATTCTGTAGCTAGCAAAACTTGTCCTATCATTTTTGTTAGACCTTTCTTGAACACTTGTGGAGCTATTATTGATTGTAAGAAGGAAAAAGTTTTAACTAGGTTTGATAGAGATTCTTATGAGTTTAACTTTTCCAAATTTGCTAAAGCCCCTTGTGAAAACAGTTTGCCTAATAAAGATTTCAGGATGGAATAACTTGCTTCTATTGATCTGGTTTATGACCTTGGACCTCTTTTTGGTGACTGTAAGTATGCTCATTATAATGATAAAGTTGTTGCCAATGATAGTTATATTGTCAACTTTATTCAAAGTGCTACTGAAAGTTATTATGAGAGAGGGAAACATGGTTTTATGCATCTCAATAATGTTAAGTTTCCCCGTTTTATGTTGAAGGCTTTGAAGTTGCATCTGTTTTGTCTTCCTATGCTTGTGGCTTTTTGTTTCAACAATTTGTTTGCTCTTGATACCCCCATGCATAGGAAGTGGGTTAGACTCAAGTGTGTTGGTTATTTGCTTCTTGATGCTCTTTTTAACTCCAGATATATATCCCCTATGTGAGCATCTTTGAAAGTTTCAAGCCTAACTTAAAGGCATTAAAGAAAAGTAATTGTTGGGAGATAACCCAAGAGTTTTTTCGAGTCTTGGAAGTTATTACCTCTGTAATAACCGCTCCTTATCCTTTTTGTTTTGGTTTTTGTGTCTAGTCCAACTACTTTTGTGAAGTAGAGGAGTTGTGAAAAGTGGCTGTCCTGGGACAGATTTTTGTGCTGTATTGTAAAAATGTGTGAGGGATATAAATACGTCGGATGGAGCTGCATTTTTTGAGCTTGTTATCCAAGTTGTTACCTGCACTTGTGTGAGGGATATAAATACTTTCATTAGTTCTGCACTTTTTGATTTGAGCAACAGAAGGTTTTCGGAAAAATCAATCTTTACCTGCTGGTCTGTTTTGACAGATTTCTGTTATCATTTGCATTTGCCTCTTATAGAAGCCTTTGTTTTGATGGATTTCAGTTGAAGTGTGAACTTAAAGGTTTATTGTTTTTTCTTACACTAATGTTGTCATTGAGTTTGTGCAACGGTTATGTATGGAGGAAATTTTCAGGAGAAGAAGAAAAGGAATCTGCAGAGTTCGTCTTTCAATAGGTAAAAGTGGTGAAAACAGAAGGTTTGCAAAAATCCAATCTTTTTATATTTTTGATGTTTTTAAAACATAAGGAAGACTAAAAGATGGAACAGAAGAGGAACCGGGGTCCGGGGTGAGCAAACCCACCCTAGGCGCGGGCCCAGCCTGGCCGCGCCTGGAGGGGGTTTGACTCCCCCGAACTCTGTCTCCGCCTCGTTTCTGTGTCAAAACCTTCCTTATGCATTGAAACTTCATAATATATAACCCTCCGGATCCCCCGAGGTTCGTGCATTGTGTTATCGTCGTGTTTTTGTATTGATCTGTTTCTGTCAGGAAATCTTCTCAAGTTTAGAGCACCATGGTCTCCGCCAACAACAAAGGCAAGAAGCCCGAGGAAGACGATCCTCACAAACCTAAGGAGGAGGAGATTTTGGTAGGTTATGAAGGAGACATGGAGGAGGACAAGCAACGAACACCCGCACTACCGTCGCAAGCATTGGATTGGTGGCAATGCCTACCAAGCTTAAGAGGATAGCACGGATGTCTATAGGAGGGAAACCTCCGCGTCTTGTCTACAATCCACGGTCATCTCCTCCACGCACCAAGAGACCTTTCCATACTATTATACATGAGCGTCAATATCAATATGTGCCCAAAGGGAACTTGCCCTCGATGTGGGATATGTCTCGTACTAACCATGTAGGGGAGGAACACACTAATAAAGAAGAGTGGAGAAAGAATAGCAAGGACTCGAACTCTCAGTCCGACATGATCATGAACCGCATTGAGCAAAACTCGGAGTTGATTCGTACTCTAACCTTTGAGATTGAGGAGTTGAGGAAGCTTATTGAGGAGCTTATCAAAAGAACACCACCACCACCTAAGGAGTAATTCGTCATCAGGTTTGGCATCCCCTTGGCTTGTTCCAAGCTTGGGGGAGTGCCACGGTATCACCACCATTATCTTTTATCTTTTACCTTTTTGTGGATTCATATCTTTGGTAGAAAGGTTATCTTATAATTTGGTTTGCATGTGGAATTATCTCTCCTTTAGTTGATTATCTATGTATCCCTTGGTGTGAATGCCTTTATTAGAATATTAATGAGAAGTCTCACCTTTTACTTTTTGCACTTCTTATTTTATTTTGCAATCTCTATTATATGATGGATCTTGTTGATAAGTATTGGCATCACTTTGGGATCATCAAGTGGATCTAAATTGGTTTTGGCAAACTGAGTTCTGGTCAGTATCATTACTTTGAAAGAGAAAAAGAGAAAAAGTTTACAGGTATTTTGTATCATTTGTTTTCTTTCTTGTTGGCTCATAAGCTTAGTATTATTTATTTAAGATCTTTTGTGTCTTCAAGGAAGATTGCATATTTGGCTTTATTACTTGTATGTTTGCTTGTTTCTTTCAACTCTTTGCTTGCTACCCAGCCTTGCTAGCCAAAAACCTGTTTTGAGAAGGCATAATTCTCATGTTTCCAATCCCTTTGAAACCAAAAACTTTGCCACTTGTGTCCACCATATCTACCTAGTAGCACTTTTGCTATTCCAAGCAAATTCTAAAGTTTCATCTACCTTTCGAATTAAAAAGTATTTTGTTATGTGAAAACTAGTTAGTAAAGCTCTCACGAACTTGATGGCACACTTTATTTTCTTGCCCCTAATAGACTTGAACCATTATGCCATCAAATTTGTATATGCTTGCATCTATACGTTGGAATTAGTAGAACCGTGCTGTCACGGGAAATGTTTTCAACATTGCACATGTACTTTGTACTCAGTCGATATCGTGCTCTTTTGTATATGGATGTCAACGGTGTGAAATAAAGAGGGAACCTGTAAGTCCATGGAGTATGTATTTTGTGTTAGAGAAACACCTGACCCGCTAGTCTAAGCCATGCCTAATCATGGTGGAAACTTGCAGCATCACCATAGTGAGCTATCTATGAAGCATCCTCAATAAAAATCTATGCACATAGTAAATAAAAAGATCGCTGAGATGCTCATTGTCTGCTTGCCTTGTCATTTTGGTTATGGGAAATCTCATGTACCATGTGCAAGGGGTACCCCGTTGGCGGTTCTCTATGATACGCAAATACTTATAATGACAAGAACTTACCATTGAACAAAGTTGAGTAGCATGAGGAGTGGCCCTCGTATTCAAGGGACATGAGATTGCCAACTTATATTTCGTCAAGCATATACTCCATCTTTGTGCACTTTAACCTTAATCATCTCAAGATGCTTATGATAGGGGCAATGAGGGCTCAAAGCTAGTAAGTACCATAATATTTTGGAAGCTCTTTATGACTTGTAATCCCTGCTACCCTCTACGAAGGGACCTTTCTCCTAGTTACCAGTTTGAGTCAGTAACCTACTTCCTCTCTATCTCCAGCAAGCATTTGAGTTGTTGTGTTTCAAGTATATGGTGATTTATTCAATCATGTTATCTATCTTCCTTGTTTGCACAAAACTTTTGTCTATTGAGTATTACTTTGAAAGCCTTCACTTGTGAAAAACCTTTTTGAGCAAAGAGTGCTCCTGTTGAAAACTTCTACAAAAAGCTTTTTGTGAAACTGTTTGCCAGGTGTTCCCTGACCAAGAACAAGTTTGACAATTCCAATTATGATTTATCTTTATGCATCTCTATTGTGACTGCTATACTTGGTTGCAAGCTAAGTTATATAATGGTGAGTTGCTTTCTTCTATGAGTTGTATAATGGTAAGTGTGATGCTTCTTGTTCGTATTCTTTTATCGACACTTCACTCCATAAACTTGTGGACATGTTTACTGAGATCAATTTTCGCTTGGGGACAAGCGAAGGTCTACGCTTGGGGGAGTTCATACGCCCAATTTGCAACACCATTCTATATCATAATCTACCTCTATTCATTGATATTTGTATTATTATGAGGTATTACTTATGTCTTTTCCACTGTTTATGCATGTTGGATGATTCTTGGAGGATGGACTGCCGGAGTCTGGATTCTGATGGAAAAGAGGCGTTTTGATGCAATGTCACGAAGATCAGAAAAATACCAGAAAATATGGGAAAAATATTATTTTTCCAGAAGATTGAGGAAGCCAGAAGGAGGGACGAAGAAGGGCCGCAGGGGGCCCACACCCCCTAGGCGCGGGCCCACCTGATCCTGTGCCTAGGGAAGGTGTGGCCCACCTGCCCGGCTCCCGACTCCGCCCCTTCACCTATATCTTCCCTCGGGGGCGACCACAAATTTCTGCCGAGGGAATTCCATCCCGGAGAGGGGAGATCGTCACCATCAACACCGTCATCAAGCTAGGCTTCATTGGGATCATCATCATCATCCACACCATCATCTCCACCAGCACCATCATCACCACTCCGTCCCGCTGTAACAATTGTGTTGGATATTGCTTTAGTTCTTAGGGGGAATTTTCCCAGTGTTAATTACTATTGAGTTGATGCTTGTGAGTGGAACCATTGGATTATTGTTTATGTTTAGATTGTTATCCATTATCATATCATCTTTGATCTTAATCCATATGATGTCTTGTGAGTAGTTCGTTTAGTTCTTGAGGACATGGGAGAAGTCATGTTGTTCGTAGTGGATTTGTGTTGAGTTATTATTCAATGGTTAGTATTTAAGTTGTGGTGCTATTCTTCTAGTGGTGTCATGTGAACTTCGACTACATGATACTTCACCATTTATGGGCCTAGGGGAATGCATTGTGTATTTGGCTACTAATTGTGGGGTTGCCGGAGTAACAGAAACCTGAACCCCCGTTAGGACACCTTTGCACAAGGGAGCGTAGGATCTCAGAGTTTAAGGGTGTGGTTAGATTTATATCTTAATTACTTTCCTTTAGTTACGGATGTTTGCAGGGGGTTTAATCACAAGTATGTATTAGTCCAAGTACGGTCGGTACATTAGCACAGGTTCACCCACACAACACTTATAACACCAGAGAAGAGTACTCGGCTATTTGAAGCGAAAGCACTTGACAAAATTCCCATGTGTCCTGGAGAACGTTTGATCTTTATAAGTATTTCCACCGGCTTGTCCTTTGCTAAGAAAGGATTGGGCCACTTGCTGCGTTTGTTTTTTATTACTTGCACTTTGTTTTGTTGCCTTATCAGAAAACCACTAAAATCCGTTTGCTAAGTATTCACAGGGATTTCCTGCTCCACACCACTGTTCAGCACCTTCTGCTCCTCGTTGGGATCGACACTCCTATTTATCGAAAGTACTATGATACACCCCCTATACTTGTGGGTCATCAGGTGCCAGAACGGAGTTTCTGGATCCGAATCTTGGTTTCTGGTGGCGGTGGTGGAGCGGAATAATTTTTGGAAAACTATAGAACCCTCCTCGGTTTTAGGTCGAGAGGCAACTTATAGGCGTAGAGGGAGGCCGAGGGGGTGCCTGGGGTGGCTGCACCCCCTAGGCGTGGCCAGAGGTGGGCCCACGCCTGGAAGGGGTGTGGGCCCCCCAGGCCCCTTCTCTGTCTTGTCTTCTGGCTCCGTGGGTCTTCTGGTGAAATATAATTTTTGGCATATTTTAGAGGATTTTTCCCGATAGTTGATTTTCTGCACAAAAAACTAGACACCAAGGTAATTCTGCTGAAAACAGCGTCAGTCTGTGTTAGTTGTATCCAAATCACACAAGTTTAGAGGAGAAACAATAGCAAAAGTGTTCAGGAAAGTAGATACGTTTTGGACGTACCAGGCCCATTTATACATTACAAGAGGTGGAACAAAAGTTTGGCCTCACATTGCTAGTTGAGCGGAAATTTGACCTCCTTATAAGAGAGGACGCTCCACCACTTGTACGAGCATAAGAAGGAGAGAGGGACCTATACACATGTTCCTCCTCCGCCACCCGCCTTGCCATGCCCTGCGCACCGTGGGTTGCAGAGTCACTGATTGTCCGTTCAGTTCTAGAGCTTGAGTTGGGACAGTAGGCCTCCGGAATCCACTACTTCGAGTCCTGTACAGGAGAAGGGCGATAAGATTTTTGGGGAGCGCTTCACACGACTACTTGCTTCATCACAGTTGACGACTTCTTCTCCGATCTCGACCGCCTCTTTGACGACATGACTGACAACACCAACGCTAGCGGTTCCTCTTTTGCACCATATGGCTCTTCATTCATCTTGTTCAGATCATGTTTCTGTAACTGCAAATTATAACTCAGTGTAGCTATCTGTTTAGACTTGCTACTTTCAATCTATCTATTATATTACATGATTATTTTTATTCTATATTGTTGGTAATGCTTTATCTGCTACTTTTATGGATTAATTCATATGATAAATTTCTTATATTTCCAACAATGATATATTAAACTAAATTGAGTTGTTCCGAAAAAGTTGATTATTTTTCACAATACCAAAAACAGTGCTGGGAACACGTCTTCGACATATGGTGGATTTTGGTCAAACATTTTGAATATGCTAACCCAACACAAGCCATCCATTTTTCTCATCCAAACCCGTCTTTATAGTTGAAGAGCTACCGAAGGAAGTTTGAGCATCTATATTACGGAGTGCCTCCTAAGTTCCTTTGAACTCCCTCTCTCACCCCGTGACCTAACCCTCTCCCTCCCCGTGCCCCCCTCCCTCACTGCCGCCGGCCACCGCCAGGATCGCCCCAGTCGGCCGTTGGTGGCGGTGAGGGGCCCCCTCCCTGCACGTGCGTCCAGGCGGTGGCCTTTCCCTCTCTCACTGGTTGCTCCGGGCGGTGGCGGCTGGTGCTCCTCGTCGTGGTTGTGCTCTGGCGGTGGCCTCCCGGTGTGGAGCTCGTCGCGCGACGCGGGGGACCTAATGTGGCGGCTGTGGGCAGGGTCCTCGGCAGGGGCCTGACCCTGCCTCCCCCGGCGTGGCGTTGGGCGGTGCATCCTGGCGGCGTGTCTAAAGGTAGGGCCTCGGTCCTGCGCTCCCTGCTAGCCTCGTGCGGCTCCGTTGGCCATGGTGGCCAGGAGGCGTGGTGGGCTGCAGATCTAGGGTTTGGGCAGGGGGCCACCCTTGAGTTCGTCGGCCTCCTCCATATCTGCCTTGACGTTGATGTGTTCCGTTTCCCGGTAGGCTCCTCTCCGGCCGTGGGAGCCTCATGTGGTGGAGGTGTGACTGGTACCTCCGTTGCGGTTTCGGTGTGGCAGTGAGTTAGGATGCTAGGGCGACGACCCTAGAAGGTGGGAACCGACGGGTTGGCGGGCATGCCCCTGGTTCGGATGCTGGCTGGCGGTGTTGATGGTTCTTGACATGGAGCACAACAGCAAGTATTCCCTCACTAGAGACCGAGGTTATCGAACCAGAAGGAGGAAGGAAACGTCACACAGGTGTTGCAAGCAACACGGAGACCTGCACAACACAAACTCAAGACTTTGCCCCAACGAACAGTGAGGTTGTCAAGCTCACCGGTTTGCTGTAACAAAGGATTAAACGTATGGTGTGAAAGGTAATGGTTTGCAGCAAGTAAACAAGTAACTGTGGAAGATGTATCAATGGTAAAGATTGGACTGGGGTCCATAGTTCACTAGAGGTGCTCTCCTTAGATAAACAACATGGCATGAACGGTAAACAAATTACAGTAGGGCAATTGACAGGAACTGGGCAAGGCATAACAATGCAATTACTAGTCAGAAAGATCCTATGAGATTCGATTGGGCAATACAACAAGATACATAGACCGCCATCCAACTGCATCCATGACTAGAAGTCCACCTTTAGGTTATCATCCGAACCCCCTCCAGTATTAAGTTGCAAGCAACAGACAACTGCTTTAAGCAAAGTGTGTAAGGTAAATAGTCCACATGTTCCATGAAGAAGAGACCGTTGTTTTCTCCCTAGTAGCAACAACACATCTACAACCTAAGAGATTTCTGTCAATTCCCTTGGAAACTATAGGCATGAACCCACTATCGAGCATAAATACCCCCTCTTGGAGTCACTAGCAACTACTTGGCCAAGATAGCTACTAACAACGGAGAGCATGCAAGATCACAAACAACACAGACATGATAGAATGATACAGAAAAAACCATTAATCAAACCAACATAATAATATCAATATCCATCGGATCCCCGCAAACACAACATGCATGATTACAAATAGATTAGATCTTGATCATGAGCGGAGCTCACAAGATCTATACATGAAAGCACAAAGGAGGAGATACAACCATCTAGCTACTACATGGACCCATAGTCCAAGGTGGAACTACTCACGCATCATACCGGAGAGAAGGCCTCCGGGATGATCTCCCCTCCGGCAGGGTGCCGGGAAGAACTTCAGATCCCCCGATCTAGGGACGATGGTGGCGGTGGCTATAGAAGGTTTCCTGGAATATTGATCGAGTAATTAGGGTTTTTGCATCGGGGGCTTCTTATAGGCGAAGGGGGAGGCCGAGGTGGTTGCCAGGGGCCCCACACCCTGCCTAGGTGCGGGGCAGGGCCCACCCGTGCCTAGGGGGGTGTGGCTGCCCTGGCACGCCTCTCCGTCTCCCCTCTGGACTTCTTGTTCCCCATGGAAAGTTATTGACTTTGACGTTTGTCCTGTCCAATTCCGAGAATATTTCCTTAATAGCTTTTCTGGAACCAAAAACAGCAGAAAATAGGCAACTGGCCCTGCGGCAACTTGTTAATAGGTTAGTACCAGAAAACATGTAAAAAGCACCTCAAAGTATAGACAAAGCAAAGCAAAGTAGATACTAAACAAGCATGGAGCATCCAAAATTATAGATACATTTCCGACGTATCAAGCATCCCCAAGCTTAACTCCTGCTCGTCCTCGAGTAGGTAAGTGATAAAAAGAATAATTTTTTAGGTGACATGCACCCTCACAATAAAGATCCAACCATTTGCAAGCATTGAAAGATAGGATCAAAGAACTCTAAACATGTGCATGAAAGATGGAGTTCTAACAATAGGACATAGTAAGTATGCATGCAAAATGAAAGGCTACAAACAAAGATCATGAATAACATGCATTGAAAAACATTTGTTTGTTTCACATACAGAAAACATAGTATAGTGGCAACCAGCTTGTCCCTCACAGAGTAGCAAGTAGATGCATAGGACACCTTCAAAGTTCACAAGGGTGACTAGAAACAAATAGCACAAGAACAAGTAATACCACAATATGCATCAATCAATAAGCTTTGGAACACCGCACACAGAATGACAACTATGCTCTCTTAATGGTGCCTAAAAGTAGAAGGTGGAGACTCAAATAATGGTGGAAGAAAGGCCTTTTATAAAGGAAGACGGGATTTCAAGTTTCAAACAGAGCTTCCAAAAATTATGGTACTTGTTAGCTTTCAACCCTCATTGCCCCTATCATAAGCATCCTGAAGTGGTTAAGGTTAAAGTGAACAAAGATGGAGTATATGCTTGACGAATTATAAGTTGGCAATCTCAAGTCCCTTGAATACGAGGGCCACACCTCATGCTACTCAACTTCAGTCACCTGTAAGTTCTTGTCATTGTAAGTATTTGCATATCATTGAGAACCATCAACGGGGTACCCCTTGCACATGGTACAGGAGCTTTCCCATAACCAAAATGACAAGGCAAGCAGACAATGAGCATCTCAGCAATCTTTTTATTTACCATATGCATAGCTTTTTATTGAGGATGCTTCATAGATAGCTCACTATGGTGATGCTACAAGTTTCCACCATGATTAGGTATGGCTTAGGTTAGCGGCCGAGGTGTTTCTCTAACAAATGATACAAACTCCATCGACTTACAAGTTCCCTTTTTATTTCACACCGGTGACATCCATAGACAAAAGATCATGATATCAACTAAGTACAAAGTACAAGTGTAATGTTGAAAACGTTCCCCGTGACAACACGGTTCTGCTAATTCCAACGTATAAGTGCAATCATATACAACATATATGACACAATGTTTCAAGTTTATTAGGGGCAAAGAATATCAAATGTTCCATCAAGTTTGTGAGGGATTTAATCACTAAGTTTTCACATAACAAAATAGTTTTTAATTGGAAGATAGCTGAAAACAAGAATATACTTGGAATGGTGTAACATACCATGCATAGGAGTTTATAGTGTACACTTTGGAATAACTTGGTTTCTTGGGAGTTGGAAGCATGAGTAAAGCTTACTCATACAAGTGGAGGCTAGCAAAAGACCGGGAGCAACCAAATAAGAGAGCATAATGGCCATAATCATGCAGAGAAACAAAGCATTACTAATTAAACATAGAGTGGTACTACAAGTCAAGGACTAAATGATCATAGAGGCTATGGTGACTTGTTCATAGTCATAACATGGTGTAAGCATGTGCCAAATCAACCCAACCAAAAGCATCAAAGGAGAATATCACAATACTATGCTTTTTGCATGCTAGAACAACGCATAATTTCTTCAAGGCACACTAAGCAATCCCAATTGTTTGGAACAAGACATGCTACAACAATAATTAATAAGCATAAGGTCAAAACAACACCTAGCATTTCATGCTAAAGTCTAAGTCACAGTCAATGCAAGCTTCTCTTGTACTTACAAGCAAGAACTTATGATACGTCCAAAACGTATCTACTTTCTCGAACACTTTGCTATTGTTTCTTCTCTAAACTTATGTGATTTGGATACAACTAACATGGAGTGACGTTGTTTTTAGCAGAATTACCTTGGTGTCTTGTTTTTGTGCAAAAAATGAACTATCAGGAAAAATCCCGGAAAATATGCCAAAAATTATATTTCACCAGAAGATTGACGGAGCCAGAAGACGATACAGAGAGGAGGCCTGGGGGTCCCACACCCACCCTAGGCGCGGTCCCACCACTGGCCGCACCTGGAGGGGGTGCAGCCACCCCAGGAAACCCCTCTGCCTCCCTCCGCGCCTATAAGTTGCCTTCTGACCTAAAAACCGAGGGGGGTTCGATAGTTTTCTAGAAAGAGTTCCGCTCCGCCGCTGCCACCAGAAACCAAGATTCGGATACAAAAACTCCATTCTGGCACCCTGCCGGGACGGGGAATTTGGAGAGGATCATCGCCATCATCATCACCAACGCATCTCCATCAACCACCGATGTTTCCCTCATCCATGTGTGAGTAATCCCCCGCTGTAGGCTTGGGGATGGTAGGGATTGGATGAGTTCTATCATGTAATCGAATAAGATCTATTAGGGCATATTCCTAGTATCTCTATTAGTGCTATTTGACTTTGTTGCAACTTGTTTTGCTTAATGCTTGTCACTAGGGCCCGAGTGCCATGATCTCAGATCTGAACTTATTATTGAATCATTATGATAGTATTGTTTGTGATCTTATCTGCAAGTTGTGTACACATATCATTGTCCGGATCCAAAGGCCCCAAAGTGATAATACTTGGGATAACCGGGAGGGATGGCTGTGGTGTGAGGATCACATGTGTTCACGGAGTGTTAATGCTTTGCTTCGGTGCTCTATTAAAAGGAGCACCCTAATTGCTAGTAGTTCCCTAGAGGCTCTATTAAAACTGTTTTTGCGAGAAAAAAATAATTTTCATACCCTGAAAATTGGCCAAAAGTAAAGTTTCCCGAAAAATCCCAGAAAATTCAAAATAAATTTTTCCTCGAAAAAAAGGGGCAGAGAGGCACCTGAAGGACCCAGGGGGCCACCCCAGGCCACCACACTTGTGGTAGGCGCGGCCAACCAAGTGGCGGCGCCTGGGGGGGTCTGGACCACCTAGGCCCCTCCAGGCTGCCTCCTCAAAGCCATCTTCTTTCTCTCTCCCGAAAAACACCGGAAAACTTTGTCAAGCTCGAGTTCTTGCTGTTCTTGCTCGCGATTTTCGATCTCCTTGTTCATCCCATCTCAAGTGCTGATTTTTGGAGGGATTGTTCCTTGAAAAGTGAAGTCATGGACCACCACACATTTGGTGACATATTTGAGAGTGATGCACCTAGAAGGGCAAGGCTTCCAAGGTCATCTACCAGTACTAGACCCTCATACAATGAGGATCTCATCACTCCACGATTTGGTGACGAGGGAGATGAAGGGGATGCGCACCCCTCCACCTTTCCTTGCTAATTTTTTTTGCGAGCTGCTGGGATTCTTAATGATTTTATGACTTTGGTGCAGAGGGCTGGACTAACAAGTTACATGCAGTATGAGAGTGCACAATATGCTTTGCTTACTAAAAAATTTGTGGAGAGTTTCTCCTTTACTAATAGTATGTTCAAGCCTTCTGTGTCTTTCAAAATTTATGGCAGGGCTCATTCTATGACTTTGAAGCAATTTTGCAAGGCCCTTGGACTTGGTACAACTGGGTCATCAAAGAATATTCAAGCTCTACCCGCTTATTTGTTAGAGCTTTACCGAGGAATAACCAATGATGATGACCATAGAGCTCAGCGAGGGAAGATAAAGAACATTCAACTTCCAGCCATCAGGCATTTTGCCTACTATCTTGCCACCAGTGTTCTTGGTAGGGAGAACACTAGTAATATTTCCAACTATCAATTGGCCTTCTTAGCTGCTGCGCTCAACAATGAGGATAAGTATAATCTTGGTTCTCTCATTGCTCGTCGTCTAGCTGCTAAGGGACCCATTTATGGGGGGAATTATTGCTACTCGTGTTGTTGCTGCCTTGAACATTGCTGTTGATCCACATGATACATTTTTGGCTCCTCAGAGGCTTGATCTTGCTGCCATGAAGGCGCACCACTTTGTCACCACTAGCTCTACTCTTGAGAACTTGGTTTATAGAATGTTGTTTATTGACGGGGAAGAGAGAGAGATCCCTCTACCCCAAACCACTTTGCTCAGTATTTTTCAGGGACCTTGGTCACGCTCAAAGACAAAGATGGATGACAAGCTGCGCTCTCTTAACTTCCACGGGCACCATCAGGAGGAAGCACCATCATACGATCCCCCTGCGTATTACACAGGGGAGGCCTCGAGCTCGTACCAGGACGAGGGAACTTCCTCGACATACTACGGAGGTTCATCCTCTTGGACAACATGGTATTGATCCCTACTTAGGGAAAAAAGCCTAAGCTTGGGGGGAGGTATACCGACATCACACACTCATATATATATATCATGTTCGGTCGGTTCTTTGTATATCCATTGTTTTCGCTTTCTTTTTGTTTTTTGTTGCTTCTTTATAAAAACCCGAAAATACCAAAAATATTTTCGTTGTTTCTCTTGGTTTGTTTCTTTGTTTCTTTGCTTTGGTTTGCCTTAAAATAAAAATCCAAAAAGATTTTTCTGTGTTTGGTTTGCTTTGTTTTTGTTTGGTTTTTATTTGTTTGCTTGTTTCTAAAAAAATTGAAAACACCAAAAATATTTGTTGTTCTTCTTTGGTTTTGTGAGTTCTTTGCAGGGTTCAGCCGTCCTTAGTGGATTTTGGTTTCATGTTAATTATTCAAGTCACACAAGTGAAGGGCAATAATGAAGATTAAGACAACTCGAGGTGTGGTAAGAGGCTGGTAACAAACTCTATTTGTTTCATTTTTGTACATATACTCGTCATTGTGAGCATGCTTAGCCTGTTTATGTAAGGTGTATGTCATTATGGATGCTTAGTAGTTCTTTCTTGTCTATGATTACCTCCAGCTCGCTAATAGTTTGTAGCATGTCATATGAATGTTTGCTTGCATTGTTTTATTCATACTTTGGTATGATATTGTGGTATCCTCCTCTGACTGTTCATGTGAATCGACTTGGCACATGCTCACGCATGCATATGACTAATCAATAGTCAGTAAGCCTCGATGATTTATTTTGCCTCAGAGTTCTTGTATCACTTTCATGCCATAGTTAGTCCTGTTTTGTTGCAAGCATGATTATGACAGCTATTGTTCTCTCGTTTGTCGCTCCCTCTCTATTGGTAACCTTCACTTGCACTGAGTATGTGCTCTACCCGTGCTTCCAACTCCCCAAAACCAATATTACCAGCTGTGACCACCATACCTACCTATTAGCATCATTTGCTATTTCAGTGCATATTCCATATGCCGTGTTTTCTTCCAAAATAAAATGTTTGTCTGTTTTGAGAAAGTTAGTTAGTAAAGCTCTCACGAACTTGATGACACACTTTTTTCCTTGTGCTTAATAATTCTGAACCATCGTGACTTGTCCATGAAAGTTATATGCTTGCTAATTATATGTTGGGAGTCAGCAGAACCGTGCTGTCACGGGGAACGCTTTCAACACATTTTGGATATCTTATCCAGTTGATTCCTTGCTCTTTTGTTTACGGATGTCGACGATGTGAAATAAAAGGGGATGTTGTGAGTTCATGGAGTTTATACATTGTGTTAGAGAAACGCCTAGGCCGCTAGCCTAAGCCATGCTTAATCATGGTGGAAACTTGCAGCATCACCATAATGAGCATCTATGAAGCGTCCTCAATAAAAAGCTAAATAAAAATATTGCTAAGATGCTCATTGTCTGCTTTCCTTGTCATTTTGGTTATGGGAAAGCTCCTGTACCATGCACAAGGGGTACCCCGTTGGCGGTTCTCAATGATATGCATGTATTTACAATGACAAGAACTTTCAGGTGACCAAAGTTGAGTAGATTGCGGAGCGACTCTCGTACTCAAGGGACTTGGGATTTCCAGTCTATGGTCTGTCAAGCATATGATTCAGAGTGGACCTCACTTTCACCTTAACCACATGAAAATACCTATGATAGGGGAAATGAGAGCTCAAAGCTAATGAGTACCTTCCTTTCAACATTGGGAAGCCTTTCAAACCTTCACAAAACCGTTTTCACAACTTTGTTGAGTCACCACTTATTCTATGACCACCTTCTTGAGAGCATAGTTATCATTCTTGTGTTTGTTCCAAAACTTGGTTAATTATGTCATGACTTTGATGCTTGTATCTCTGATATCTTTACTTATAGTATTCATGTGAACTTCAGAGGTGCCTTGGCATTTATTGTGCTCTTCAAACAAAGGCAAGCAAGATACCACTCTATCATACCTTATTATGAGCACTGCAATGTTGCTTATGTTTATGTTTCATGCTACTTATTATTATTGAGTTGGTTTTATCTTCATAGCTTGCAATGACTATTGAGTAGACTTAGTTGCATACTTCTTATTATGAATTTTCTAAGCATCTACTCATGTGCTGAGAATATATACATCATATGAAGCAAAGTGTTCGTGAAAATTCTTTTATCGCAGTCAGTTTTCAACTGAATTGCTCGAGGACAAGCAATAAGCTAAGCTTGGGGGAGTTGATATGTCCAAAACGTATCTACTTTCTCAAACACTTTGATATTGTTTCTTCTCTAAACTTGTGTGATTTGGATAGAACTAACACGGACTGACGCTGTTTTCAGTAGAATTACCTTGGTGTCTTGTTTTTGTGCAGAAAATGAACTATCAGGAAAAATAAATATGCCAAAAATTATATTTCACCAGAAGATCCACAAAGCCAGAATACGAGACAGAGAGGAGGCCTGGGGGGCCCACACCCACCCCAGGCGCGGGCCCACCACTGGCCGCGCCTGGAGGGGGTGCAACCACCCCAGGCACCCCCTCGGCCTCCCTCTATGCCTATAAGTTGTCTTTCGACCTAAAAACCGAGGGGGGGGTCGATAGTTTTCCAGAAAGATTTCCGCTCCGCCGCCGCCACCAAAAACCAAGATTCGGATCCACAAACTCCGTTCTGGCACCCTGCCGGGACGGGGAATTTGGAGAGGATCATCGCCATCGTCATCACCAACGCATCTCCATCAATCACCGATGTTTCCCTCATCCATGAGTGAGTAATCCCCCGCTATAGGATTGGGGATGGTAGGGATTGGATGAGTTCTATCATGTAATCGAATAAGATCTGTTAGGGCATAGTGCCCAATATATCTATTAGTGCTATTTGACTTTGTTGCAACTTATTGTGCTTAATGCTTGTCACTAGGGCCCGAGTGCCATGATCTCAGATCTGAACTTATTACTGAATCATTATGATAGTATTGTTTGTGATCTTATCTCCAAGTTGTGTACACATATCATTGTCCGGATCCAAAGGCCCCAAAGTGACAATACTTAGGACAACCGGAGGGGATGGCTGTGGTGTGACGATCACATGTGTTCACGGAGTGTTAATGCTTTGCTCCAGTGCTCTATTAAAAGGAGCACCTTAATTGCCAGTAGTTCCCTAGAGGCCCCGCTGCCACGGGCTGGCTGGACAGAAGATGTTGTGCAAGTTTCCATTGCGAGCACGTATGACTATATTTAGAGCACATACGTAGGATTGTTTAGTACTTGGATGCTTGTTATTATTTATCTGCAATGCCCTAGGTATTGCAGTTACATGTTTATACTCGTCCATGCAACACACGTCCATCTATCCCTATGCCTACCACACTCGAATTGTACTGTTACCGTTACTATTACTATTGCTCCTGTTTCACTGTTGCTGTTGTTGTTGCTACTACAAACTGTTGCTACTGATAAACTTCTGTGAGCAAGAACTATTTCTAGGTGCAGTTGAACTGACAACTCAGTTGTTAAGGCTTGCAAGTATTCTTTGGCTCCCCTCGTGTCGAATCAATACATTGGGTAATACTACCCGCGAAGACTGTTGCGATCCCCTATACTTGTGGGTCATCAACTTACTACTCCTTTCCAACACCAAGCAACTTATTTGAGAACGGGGGTCCAAACAACTCAAGCAAACTAAACAAACTAAGCAAAGAAAATTAAAACTAAGACGCTCCAAGAACAACACAACTTGGCATGAAACAATAAAAATGAAGTGTGTAAACAAACCTGAGATTTTTATTGATGAAGAAGGGGATGCCTTGGGCATCCCCAAGCTTTGACGCTTGTACCTCTTGGATATTTCTTGGGGTGAAACCATGGTGGAATCCCCAAGCTTAAGCTTTTGTCCATTCTTCATCTCATTGCGTCATTCTCTCTACACCTGAAATTTTTCTTTCATACAAAACTTCACACAATCTTCATTAGCAACATTAGTGTATTCAAAAGATATTAGACCTCTGGCAAAGCTTTGAAACAGCAAGGATTTTCACTAAAAACACAAACTACTGTATTAACTCCTTCAAAAATCTCAAATCCCCAAAAGAGAACTCAAAAAGGAATCAATAAGAAGCAAATGCAAATAATGGCAGAAATCTGTCAAAATAGACCAGCATGTAGAAACTGATTTTTTCGAACATCTTCTGTTGCTCAAATAAAAAAGTGTTGAACTAAATAAAGTTATCTAACATACTGGGGGACTTATTCGTTAATTTTTATCTCAATCCGAGTTACAGAGACTCCTCACGAATTTTTATGGTGGAGGACAAAAATCTGTTTCACGACAGCAACTCCCCAAATCTTACTTCCCTCTCATTAGAGGTCATTCTTGGCACAAAAAGCAAACAAAAAGGATAAGGAGAGGTCATTGCAGATGTAATAACTTCCAAGACTCAAGGAAACTCTTGGGTTATCTCCCAACAAGTACTTTTCTTTAACACCTTTAAGTTAGGCACAAGAAGCAAGGAAACTGAAGTATTTTCAAATGAAGAAGCATTAACATCAAACCTTGCTTTTAAAGGAGGAGCGAAAAGCAACTTATCTCTCCTCATAGGGAAGTGTTCAATACCTTTCTTGAATGGAAAATGATATTTAATGGTGCCTTCTTTCATATCAATGATGGCACCAAGTGTTCTAAGAAAAGGTCTTCCCAAAGTAATAAAACAAGAAGCATTGAATTCAACATCCAAAACATAGAAATCAACAGGGACATAAGCATTGTTAACCATAATGAGAACATCATTAATACTCCCCATGAGTTTCTTCTTAGCATTATCATTGAGTGGGACATCCAAATAACAATCTTCCAATGGTGGCAAATCAAGCATTTCATAAATCTTCCTAGGCATAATAGAGACACTAGAACCAAGATCACATGAATTTTTGAGATCAAAGTCATTCACTTGTATATTAATAATGGGTTCCCAACTATCTTCTACTTTCCTAGGAATAGAAGCTTTGTGTTTTAGCTTCTCTTCCTTAATCTTAACAAGAGCATCTGTCATGTGTTTGGTGAAAGCAACATGCATATCACTAGCATCAGGACTTCTAGCAAGCTTTTGTAGGAACATAATCACTTTAGAGATATTGCAACCATCTATATCAAATTCAAACTTAGCATCACTAGTAGTAGGCTCAATAGGCTTAGGCATAGTAGGAGGAGAAACATGGACTACTTGTGGTTTAGTGGTGATGGTGCACACACTATTGTTTCTATTAGTAGAGACCAAGGTGGAGCACTTCGTTGATGGTGCTTGAGGTGGAGCACTTCGTTGGAAACCCCAAGAGCAAGGTGTGATGAGCACAGCAGCAAGTCTTCCCTCAGTAGAGACCAAGGTTATCGAACCAGAAGGATGAAGGAAATGTCACACAGGTGTTGCAAGCAACACGGAGACATGCATAACACAAAATCAAGACTTTGCCCCAACGAACAGTGAGGTTGTCAAGCTCACCGGTTTGCTGTAACAAAGGATTAAACGTATGGTGTGGAAGGTAATGGTTTGCAGCAAGTAAACAAGTAATAGTGGAAGATGTATCAATGGTAAAGATTGGACCGGGGTCCATAGTTCACTAGAGGTGCTCTCCTTAGATAAACAACATGGCATGAAGGGTAAACAAATTACAGCAGGGCAATTGACAGGAACTGAGCAAGGAATAACAATGCAATTACTAGTCAGAAAGATCCTATGAGATTCGATTGGGCAATACAACAAGATACATAGACCGCCATCCAACTGCATCTATGACTAGAAGTCCACCTTCAGGTTATCATCCGACCCCCCTCCAATATTAAGTTGCAAGCAACAAACAACTACTTTAAGCAAAGTGTGTAAGGTAAACAGTCCACATGTTCCATGAACAAAAGACCGTTGTTTTCTCCCTAGTAGAAACAACACATCTACAATCGAAGAGATTTCTGTCACTTTCCTTGGAAACTAGAGGCATGAACCCACTATCGAGCATAAATACCCCCTCTTGGAGTCACTAGCAACTACTTGGCCAAGATAGCTACTAACAACGGAGAGCATGCAAGATCACAAACAACACAGACATGATAGAATCATAAAGACAAAACCATTAATCAAACCAACATAATAATCTCAATATCCATCGGATCTCCGCAAACACAACATGCATGGTTACAAATAGATTAGATCTTGATCATGAACGGAGCTCACAAGATCTATGCATGAAAGCACAAAAGAGGAGATACAACCATCTAGCTACTACATGGACCCATAGTCCAAGGTGGAACTACTCACACATCATACCGGAGAGAAGGCCTCCAGGATGATCTCCCCTCCGGCAGGGTGCCGGGAAGACTTCAGATCCCCTCGATCTAGGGACGATGGTGGCGGAGGCTACAGAAGGTTTCGTGGAATATTGATCGCGTAATTAGGGTTTCTGCATCAGAGGCTTCTTATAGGCAAAGGGGGAGGCCGAGGCGGTGGCCAGGGGCCCCACACCCTGCCTAGGCGCGGGGCAGGGCCCACCCGCGCCTAGGGGGGTGTGGCTGCCCTGACACGCCTCTCCGTCTCCCCTCTGGACTTCTTGTTCCCCACAGAAAGTTATTTACTTTAACATTTGTCCCGTCCAATTTCGAGAATATTTCCTTACGAGCTTTTCTAGAACAAAAAACAGCAGAAAACAGACAACTGGCACTGTGGCAACTTGTTAATAGGTTAATACGAGAAAACTTGTAAAAAACACCTCAAAGTATAGACAAAGCAAAGCAAAGTAGATACTAAACAAGCATGGAGCATAAAAAATTATAGGTACGTTCCCGACGTATCAGGCGGCCATGGCCGTTTGGATGGCGTGGTCCCGACGAGTCTCTTGTCGTGGCGGCGGTGTGGGTGTTGCTCCGGCGACATCCTATCCGCCGTGAAGTTGGCGGAGTATGCCGAGGGAAATTCTTGCTATTTGGGCCACGGCAGAGACGTCTACGGACGCCGTCCTCTTCTTGAAGGTGTTGTGATGGCTGCTCCTGCCCCTACTAGCTCCGGGTGAAAAATTAGATCCTCGGATCGGGTGGCGGCGGCACACGGGTGTCGTTCTCTTCTTGAAGGCGCCACCTTGGAGCTCTCGTCTGGTGACTCTCCTTTGGTGTCTTGGCGGCACTTCGGTATGTCGGTGTCGGAGCTGTGGGGTTCATCTTCGGCAAGGCCTACTTCGTGCTCTGCCCTCTTGGTTCTTGTTGAGGTTTCCTTGGTGCTCCTGGTGGGTGTGCAAGTTCTGGTCGGTCCCGGTGGTGGTCGGCTTACTGGTGTCATCCCCTACGCGTGCGAAGTGGGATCGTCAGCGTGCGTGTTCGATGGCTCCTCCGTAATTGGTTGAGTTTCGGCTCCCTTGGTTGAGCTCTGGTCTGACACTGTTGTCGATTAGCTCGTATCGCTCAGAGTAGGTTTTGTAATGGCTGCGCCTGTGGCTCGTGCTTCCGGTTGTTGTCGCCTTGGTAGTCGTGGTGTGTGAGTGTGCAGAATGCGTGTTGTAAGCTGGGTTCAGCATCTTGTATCATGTCGCCGTTTGAACGTTATTAATTTAACATCAAACGGTTTAGCCTTTTATCTAAAAAAACGTCGAGTCGAGGCCATTCTACAGACTCGATCCAGATGCTGGTGGAATTGTATGCTCAAGTTAACTGAGGGCCGGCAAACGTGAAGATGGCGTGAGGATGCCTGGCTCTTCTCTGTCAGCGCTGGCCAGACAACACTGATCATGGATCATCATCAAGGATTAAGGATAGCAGCGGCCTTGGTTCATGGTTGGAAGCTGGAAAAAAAACACGGGCCTCATACGTACCGGCTTCTCGTGGCCGGAAAGGTCAGGGCGTATATAGATCTCAAAATAGGTTTTCGTGATTTCGTCCGCTTTATACATAAAGCTACACACGGGTGAACCGATACAAGGTGATAAGAATAACCTCTTACAAAGTAGATCAAAATAAACAAAAAAGATACAAGAAGGACAAGACTTACCACCGGAGCTATTAAGATGAGACCGACGGGATCAGAGCTCCACGACTACGCCTCCAAGAGGGTAACGACGCACGCGCCGTCGTCATCGAGACCGCAAGGTCAAAGGTTTCACCCGGAGCCCTAGAGCGGCGAAGGTAACCACAGCGGTGCCCCTAAGAGGGTCACGACACCCCCAGACATCGCCATCGTTGGCGTCAAAACGCTGAGCTTTCACTCGAAAAAACCTCCTCACATGCCCCATCCTCGGACCGACCATAGATCCCGAGTCCAACCTTTACCACACGATCTGGAAGGAACCGGAACCACCGTCAAGTCCAGGAACTCCCTCCGCCTGCTCCTCTCCATCCACATGACCAAAGAAAAAGGCCACCACCACCGCCACGTCGCTCGTCAGAGAGTCGCTCGTGCAGTCCACCTTCTAGAGCCGCCACTCCGGCGTCCAGCACCTCACACCCAAGGCAATAAGGCATTGCGAGGCCATTGAATCAAACGAGGAGAGCTAGCGACGGAACTAGGTCCACATGGCGGCAACGACAACCTAAAGGACGAGATCCATCCTCCACCGCCTCGGCGGTCGTCGACCGAACGTAGCAGTAGTGTCGGTCAGGCCCCAGATCCGGCCAGATCAGGCCCGACTAGCTCCATCGCCACGCTGTAGCGTCGAGGTCACCGCCTCCACCCTGCAGGTTGGTAAGCGGGCGGACACACCGATCGAGGCCCGCTGAGCCCAGACAGGCCCAAATGGTCCCAAATCTGGGCCAAGCAGCCTTTCCATGGCCTCCACCGTCGACCTCCCTGCTGCACGCCCTCGCTGACACCACTTCCATCGTCGCCGTCGAGTCACCACCGCCGTCATGCTGCCAAGCTAGGCTGAGGCCACCGCCATCCGGACCCGCTGCCGCCCGCGTCCCTTGCTTCCTAGAGCCTAGGCGCGCTCCACCATGCCGCCGCCCATTACGCCGCCACCAAGACAAAGCCGAGCGCCGCTGCCAAGCCTCCCGCCGGAAGAGGCAAGATCCGGCCCAGGGGCGGACCCACGGCCACCCCACAACATGAGAGGACGAGAAGGCCTCGCCGCCACCGGCGATGACCGAGCTTCGCCCGGTCGCGCCCTCTGCCAGCAGCGAGGGAGGAGGGGAGGGGGGCGGCAGCGAGATTTCTTGGATTCCTCCCGGTCGCCGCGCGGGGGCGACGTGGGAGGAGAAGGGTTCGCGTTCCGCTCGAACGGGTCCGCGGGGCGTATATAGATGGGCTCGAATTTGGTCCAAACATGCCACGACCACAAATTGTTTTTCTCCACTTGGCTCTACCGCCCGCAAACACACGCCGATGCTTCTCCAGGATCTGACCCGCCGTCGACCGCGTCCGTGCACCCCTCACTCCGCGTGGTTGCTACTCCTCCACGCCCTCCGAATGTAGGTCCCTCGTGCGTCGCCGGGAGGCTAAACCTCACCGTATCCTCTGATGGACGTCATTCCTCCAGCTTCCATTATCTGCTTCCTCCTCTGCTCCTCACATTTTCCCTGCATGGCTGCATCGTCCAGGGTCGCCAATTAAAAGGAGACATTTTTGCAATTTTTGTGATAGCCCTTGCGGCTGCTGAGGTCGCTATTGGACTATCCATTCTGAACCACAACAAGCTCTCCATGGATACCATGGCAGAACTTGATGACACACAAAACTCTAGCTCTATGCATGCCATCGGGGCAGAGAAGGTGATGCCCAAGAGTAGATTAGTCTAGAAGTCACTCGATTTGGCTTTGAAGAGACTTCAGCGTGCCGGATTCCTGGACGGTTAGCTTGAATTGATGAAATTCTCAACCCTCCATTGTAGATGTGAGAGGTAAGTGAAATAGGGTTTTTGGATATGCTGAAAGCACACATGTATTTTGTTGCATGCATATTGTTGTCTTGCCGCACGATTTTGGAGTATGCTTCAAGGGGGTTTTCTATCATGTTGCAAATGTGTTTCGTTTTTGTCATATAAATTGTTCAAATATGTTTCATGCATTAGCTTTGAATGTAGCATATGTTGTTATCGATTTTATTAGATTTTTCAAAAACCAAATAAGGACTGTTGCATATATTTTTGCTACGTGGGTGTGCACCATTTTTTCACGGTTTGTAACCCGTGGGGAGTTTTTTTTAAGTGATGTAGCATGCACATAGGGACACAGCTAGACTAATTCAAGGGTATATGTAATGAATGTCCAATACTCCCTCTGTTTCACGATATAAGACTTTATAGCAAGCTGATTTAGTTTGCTAAAAAACTTATATTGTAAAATAGAGGAACTATAAAAAAAACAAATCAGTGCGCAAGCTCATGTACACATGTATATGCGCATTGGTAACTTTCTCGGCGTTTCCTAGACAACGCTCATAGCAAACCGTATCTTTTTTTAGAACGTTTTGGCCTTCTTATTCAAATTGAAACAATATTTACAAAGATCAGTAAGCTAGCAGGTGGCTCAACTAACCAAATATGCCTACCTGCTGAGAGAGAGGAAGCAAAACGAGCTACTATATGAGCTTTCACATTCATATCTTGACCTTCATGGCACCTCCTTAGAGTTCTTATCTAATAGCGATCTCCTTCAGTAATGCTTCCAAAAACGTAATGCTTCCAAAAACCCTATGGTTCTTGTTCTGTAGGCCCTTTACAACTTCCATGCAGTCAGAAATGACATGGATCAGCCCCAAGTTAAGATCATCGCCAGATCAAACGCCTCCTTACAAGCAATTGCCTCTAGACATCCAGGGTGTGTGATGCCATCAATCACCAACGTCGAGGCCCCCATAAAATCTCACAGCTCGGTACGACATACCACTCTGACTGCCACCTAGGGGTTCTGTTCCTACCATTTTGGGGAACTCTCTGGAAGCTTCTGTCTGGTTTTCCATTTTTGCGACTATCGTGGGAATGGTCACGGCAGATGCTGCAATCGGCAGCGAGTAGTAGAACGAGGGGCAAGGGCGGCCAGCCATCTGCGGTGCGAGATGAGGGCAGAGACACAGGGTTTTACCCAGGTTTGGCCCCCGGAGGGTAAAGACCTACTCCTGCTAGATTGTATTATGGAGGTGGTACAATGGGCGAGCTCGGCGGCTAGGCGGCGAGTCGCTTGGGTGTATGAGGGAACGTATCTCTACTCACCCCATAGGGAGGTTTATATAGGCTCACCTCCCCTAGGGTTTACATATCTCAACCGATTCAGTTAAAGCTTCGGTACTCGTTTAACCTAATCCGACTGGGCCTATCTACTCGCCTGGGCCTTCAGCTTCCAGTCGCTCGGTTCCTCGTTGGGCTTCAATCCAGTCGCCGTCTTGCAGGCCCACTCGCCGGTTCTTGGGCCAGTCGGAAACGTCCTGCTGGGTATACCCCGGTAGGCACATCCCCATCAGTAGTCCCCGAGGCTGTCGTCAATTAGGCGTAGGTGGCTGCTGGCAGTCAGAGTATACGGCTCAGAGTAGGCATCCAGTCGAATCATCGGCGGGCTCCTGTATAAAGGAGGAAACCAGTGATCCAGGTCGCAGCTTTGGCGAGTCGAGTCGGCGAAACACTGTCATAGTGATTGGGTCGGCGAGCCGAATGGCCGTAGTTGGACCGTCAAACGTGGTCAAACTAGCCGTTAGGGTAATCCAACGGTAACTTTTGGCGTAATCATCGCGCGGTAACGGTTCCCTGATTTGGCGGGTAACATACACTATATAAGGGGAATGGCAGGCGATCGGAGAGCCACCTTATCACCATTTCTTCCGACTGCACGCATTTTCGCCTCCCTTCGCATCGCGATCCAGCCGACCCGAAATCCCCCGACCCTCAACAAACCTCTGGGCCATGGCCCTTTCCACTGAACCGTGGGGTAGATCCAAGTGCACGAGGGTGCAACTGGCCTCTTTCGAGGAGGCCGGGATCTTGCAAGCCGGCTGTTGGCGTATTCCCGCAGCCGGAGAGACGACCCCGAATCCGCGAGAGAGGGAATTCATCTGTTTCACCAGTCATCTCGAGCGGGGGCTAGGGTTTCCTACGTCCCTGTTCTTCTGGCGCTTCTGCGCCTACTACGGGATCCAGCCTTCAGATCTGGGTCCCCACGGCATCGAGCAGCTCGCCATCTTCGTGGCGTTCTGCGAATGCTACTTGGGCTGCCGGCCCTACTTCCCCTTGTGGCAAGATCTGTTCCACGGACGGATCAGCCGCGAGGAAGCAGGCAGCCCAATGCTAGCCGCGGGCGGCCTGACGTTCCAGCTCAAGTAAAAAGCTTCATTCTTCGATCTGATGCTGCCGCGAAGGCAGCGAGCGACTGGAAGAAGTCGTGGTTTTACATGGCCGAGGCGACCCCGAAGGACGAGGCGGCGATCCCGTGGTATTCCGCCAATCGGTCCGAGCCGCGCCATCTCCAAGTCGGCAAGCTTCCCTGTTGGAATTATGCCCTAGAGGCAATAATAAAGTTGTTATTATTATAATTCTTGTTCATGATAATGTTTATATTCCATGCTAGAATTGTATTAAGCGGAAACTTTAATACTTGTGTGGTTTGTGAACAACACCGTGTCCCTAGTATGCCTCTATGGACTAGCTCATTGATTAATGATGGTTAAGGTTTCCTAACCATGGACATGAGTTGTCAATTAATAATGAGATCATATCATTGGGAGAATGATATGGTGGACAGACCCAAACTTAGCGAAGCAATTAGATCGTGTCAACGTGTTCGTCTTTGCAAAGCTTTTCTTATGTCAAATATTGTATTCCTTAGACCATGAGATAATACAACTCCCTAGTATCGGAAGAAAGCTTTGAGGTCATCAAACGTCATCCTATGAGAGGGTGATCATAAAGGTGTCTCTCAGGTGATCAGAAAGTATCTGTTGGGTTGTATGTATCGAGATGGGATTTGTCCCTCCCAAGTCGGAGAGATATACTTCGGGCCCACTCGGTAATCGATATCAACACCGCTTGCAAGCATGTGGTTAAGGAGTTAATCACAAAGTGATATCGGATTACGGAACGAGTAAAGTACTTGCTGTGAACGAGATTGAACTAGGTATGACGGTACCGACGATCGAATCTCGGGCAAGTAAAATATCGCGAGATGAAGGGAATATATATATGGGATTGATTGAATCCTGTCATCGTGGTTCATCCGATATGATCATCGATGAATGTGTGGGAGTCAATATGAGTTTCCAGACCCCGCTGTTGATTATTGATAGAAGATCATGTATGCATATTCTCGAACCCGCAGGGTCACACACTTAACGTGTCTCGACGCTAGGATAGATTGGATAATTGGTTTATGAGTTTTTGTTCGGAGTCTCGGATGGGATCCGGGACATTACGAGAGGTTCCGGAGTGATCCGGAGAATAAGATTCATATAAGGCAGTGCAGTTTTTGGAGTTCGGAATTGTTTCGGATTAATCGGTATTGTACTGGAAGCTTCTAGAACCTTCTGGAAGGGGACCAACGTGGCCCCACCTTCCAGGAGGGGGCATGGGCCTATGAGGGAGTGCCCTGGCCGCATTGGGCCAGGGGCACAAGGCCCCATAGGCCCAGCCGGCCAAGAGAGGTTTAAACTCGAGATAGACCTTCTAGAAGGGGGGGTTTCCTTGCCCCCCACTCCTTATCCTTTGGGGCCGCCGGTTTGGGCTTGGGGGAGGGGCTAGGGCTGCGCCCCCCTCTATATAAAGAGGGGTGGGGGAGCACCAACCCCCCGACACACCTTCCCCTCCAACCCTAGCCGCCCTGCTGCCCTCCTCTCTCCCTCCCGACTACTTGTAGGCGAAGCCCTGCTGCAGAAATTCTCCACCAATTGCACCGCGTCGTCGTGTTGTAGATCCAACCCATCTCTCCACCATACTTGCTGGACCAAGGAAGGAGGAGACGTCGAGGTGCTGCACGTGTGCATCTCACGGAGGCACCGCCACTTGTGGTGCTAGATCGGATCGGATCGCGAGGAGGAGAAGCGAGTACGACTACATCACCCACGTTCCGACGAACGTTCCGCTGTGCGAATCTTTAAGGGTATGAAGTCTAATCCAATCTATCTCGTTGTTTGCATCTCCTAGATGAGATCTTGGCTTTCCCTCTGTTCGCATCCGTAGAAAATTTTGATTTACTATGCCGCGAAACCCTTCAGTGGTATCGGAGCTAGATCTATGCGTAGATGTGTTTCACGAGTAGAACGCAACATGGTTGTTGCGGGCGTTGATGTTTTCTGTTGCAAGCCTCTTGTTTGTGTTCTTCTTATGACGCGGGATAGTGAGATTGAAGCGGTCCAGGCCAACCTTACGCGACGTCGTTCGCGAGACCGGCTCCGCACTTGACGTGTGGCTTGTTCCACACATGCGGCTGGTGGATGTCAGTTTCTCTCACTATAGTTGTCATGGGATTAACACCGGAGTTTGGCAACCATAATATCACCGTTGTGGCTTTCCGTAGGTAAGAATCGTTCTTAGCATCTACTCCCATAAGCCACGTAAAACATGCAACAACAAAGTAGAGGCGTCTAACTTGTTTTTGCAGGGAGTGTTTTCTGTGATATGGTATGGCCCAAGATGTGATGTGTATATTGTATGCGATGATCATGTTTTGTAATGTTTCACGACTTGCATGTCGATGAGTACACAACCGGCAGGAGCCATATGGTTTTCTTTATAATTGTGTATGACCTGCGAGTCAACTTCTTATACGCCATGTAATAGCTTTACTTTATCGCTAAGTAGTTAGCAATAGTTGTAGTTGCTATTCGTGGTGGAGGCAATCATGGTGGAGTGATGGAGATCATACCGGAACGCACAAGATGGAGATCATTGCGCGAAGATTGGCTATACCATGTCACATAAAGTTATATGCATGTGATGTTTATCCTTTATGTATCTTATTATGCTTAGATCGTGACGATAGCATTATAAGATGATTCCTCACTTAAAGATCGAGATAAAAATGTGTTCTCCCCAAGTATGCACCGTTGCGAATGTTCGTCGTGTCCAAGCATCACGTGATGATCGGGTGCTATAGACTCTACGCTCACATACAACGGGTGCAAGCCAGTTTTGCACACGCAGAAATACTTGGGTCTAACTTGACGAGCCTAGCATGTACAGACATGGCCTCGGAACACATGAACCGAAAGGTTAAGCATGAGTCATATGAATGATATGATCGACACTTCGTTGTCCACCATTGAAACCACATCTCTTCTCGTGATGATCGGATTAGGTGTGGTGAATTTGGATCGTGTTCACTAAACAACTTGAGGGATGTTGAATTTAGTGGGAGTTCATCTAGTAATTTGATTAAAAGTTGAACTAGTTATCATGAACATAGTCTAATTTGTACTTGCAATACTGTAGATCAAATGGCTAAGTCCAACTTCAACTTCAACGTTTTTGCTGAGAAGGAAAAGCTTAGAAACAATGGGTCTAACTTCACCAATTGGTTCCGCAATCTAAGAATCATTCTGTCTGGCGGACAAAAGGACTATGTCCTTGGGAAAGCGTTAGGTGACCCCCCTGCTGCAACTGCGCCGGCTGATGAGAAAGCTGTCTATCAGTCGCGCAAAGATGATTATGGTGTGATTAAGAGCACCATGTTGTTTGCTATGGAACCGGAACTTCAAAATCGTTTTGAAACCTATCCCGGGCCCTTTGAGATTCTCGAGGAGCTGAAAACCATGTTTCAGACTCAAGCCCGTTCTGAGAGATATGAGATCTCTGAGAAGTTCTTTAACTGCAAGATGGAGGAAGGGAGTTCCGTTAGTGAGCACGCCATAAAGATGTCGGGCTACACTCAACGTCTTGAGCAACTGGAATGCACGATTCCAGAGGAGCTCAAGATTGACAGGGTTCTGCAATCACTCCCTCCCAGCTACAAAAGTTTTGTAGTGACTCATAATCAGATTGGCTCCACTGATACGATCACCAAGCTCTTCGCAAAGCTGAAAGCTACGGAGGTGGACATCAAAAAGGATAATCATGTGTTGATGGTCAACAAGCCCACCTTCAAGAAAGGTAAGGGAGCAAAGAAGCCCTTCAAGAAGGGCGGCGGCAAGCGCACTGCCCCTGCTGAGAAGAAGCTCAAGTCTGGTCCTAAGCCGAACACTGAGTGCTTCTATTGCAAGGACAAGGGTCACTAGAAGCGCAACTGTCTGAAGTACTTAGCGGACAAGAAGGCTGGCACCATCAAAGGTATATTTGATATACATGTTATTGATGTTTTCCTTACTAGCCCTCGTTGTAGTTCCTGGGTATTTGATACCGGTTCAGTTGCTAATATTTGTAACTCGAAACAGGAGCTACGGAATAGACGGCGGCTTGCGAGGGATGAGATGACGATGCGCATTGGCAACGGATCAAGAGTTGATGTGATGGCCGTCGGCACGCTCTCCTTAGTTTTACCTTCGGGATTAGTTTTAAACCTTAATAAATGTTATTATGTGTCTGCGTTGAGCATGAACATTATTTCTGGATCGTGTTTATTGCAAGACGGTTATTCATTTAAATCGGAGAATAATGGTTGTTCTATTTATATGAGTAACATCTTTTATGGTCATGCACCTCTTGTGAATGGTTTATTTCTTCTAAATCTCGAAAGGGATGAAACACACATCCATAACATTGAGGCTAAGAGATGCAAAGTAGATAGTGATAATACTACTTATTTGTGGCACTGTCGTCTAGGTCATATTGGTGTAAAGCGCATGAAGAAACTCCATTCTGATGGAGTTTTGGAGTCTATTGATTTTGAATCATTTGACACATGCGAACCATGCCTCATGGGCAAGATGATCAAAACCCCGTTCTCCGGTATGATGGAGCGAGCAACGGACTTGTTGGAAATCATACATACCGATGTATGCGGACCGATGAGTGTTTCGACGCACGGTGGATATCGCTCTTTTCTCACTTTTACCGATGACTTAAGTAGATATGGGTATATCTATTTAATGAAACATAAATCTGAAACGTTTGAAAAGTTCAAAGAATTTCAGAATGAAGTGGAGAACCATCGTAACAGAAAGATTAAGTTTCTACAATCCGATCGTGGAGGTGAATATTTGAGTTATGATTTTCTCACGCATCTTAAAGCAAGCGGAATCGTTTCGCAACTCACGCCACCCGGAACACCACAGCGCAATGGTGTGTCTGAACGCCGGAATCGAACCCTATTAGATATGGTCCGATCAATGATGTCTCTTACTGATTTACCGTCATCATTTTGGGGTTATGCATTAGAAACCGCTACATTCACTTTAAATAGGGATCCATCTAAATCCGTTGAGACGACACCGTATGAACTGTGGTTTGGTGCGAAACCTAAGTTGTCGTTTCTTAAAATTTGGGGATGCGAAGCTTACGTCAAGAAGTTGATGCCGGACAAGCTCGAACCCAAAGCGGAGAAATGCGTCTTCATAGGATACCCTAAGGAAACTATTGGGTATACCTTCTATCACAGAACCGAAGGCAAAGTGTTTGTCGCGAAGAACGGTTCCTTTCTTGAGAAGGAGTTTCTCTCGAAAGAAGTGAGTGGGAGGAAAGTAGAGCTAGACGAGGTTATTGAACCTTCTCTTGAATTGGAGAGTAGCGCAGCACCTGAAATTGTTCCAGTGCCGCCTGCACCAACAATAGAGGAAGCTAATGACAAGGATCATGAAGCTTCAGACGATGCTGCTACTGAACGTCGTAGGTCGACAAGGTCGCGTGCCCCTCCTGAGTGGTATGGCAACCCTGTCTTGACTGTCTTGCTAGTAGAGACAGTGAACCTACGAACTATGAGGAAGCGATGATGAGCCCAGACTCTGAGAAATGGCTAGAAGCCATGAAATCCGAATTGGGATCCATGAGCGAAAACCAAGTATGGACTTTGGTGGACCCTCCTAGCGACCGAAAGGCCGTTGAGTGCAAATGGATCTTCAAGAAGAAAACGGACGCGGATGGTAATGTTACCGTCTATAAAGCACGGCTTGTCGCAAAAGGTTTTCGACAAGTTCAAGGTGTTGACTACGATGAGACTTTCTCTCCCGTAGCGATGTTTAAGTCCATTCAGATTTTATTAGCAATTGCTGCGTTTCATGATTATGAAATATGGCAGATGGATATCAAGACTGCTTTCCTCAATGGCAACATTGATGAAGAGTTGTATATGATGCAACCCGAAGGTTTTGTCGATCCTAAGGATGCTAGTAAAGTATGCAAACTTCAGCGTTCCATTTATGGACTGAAGCAAGCATCTCGGAGTTGGAACCTTCGTTTTTGATCAAGTGATCAAGAGCTTTGGATTTGTTCCAAATTGCTACGAAGCTTGTATCTACAAGAAAGTGAGTGGGAGCTCGGTGACGTTTCTGGTACTATATGTGGATGACATATTGATTATCGGAAATGACATCAACATGCTTAACGATGTGAAGAGTTATTTGAACAAATGTTTTTTAATGAAAGACCTAGGTGAAGCTGCTTATATATTGGGCATCAAAATCTATAGAGATAGACAAAGTGTTGGAGATATGCCCAAGAGGCAATAATAAAGTGAGTTATTATCATATCTTCATACTTATGATAAATGTTTACATACCATGCTATAATTGTATTAACAGGAAACATTAATACTTGTGTGATTTGTAAACTAAAATAAGAGTCCCTAGTAAAGCCTCTTGTTAAACTAGCTTGTTGGTTAATATATGATCATGGTTTCCTGATCATGAACATAGAGATGTTATTAACAACAGGGTCATATCATTAGGAGAATGATGTGATGGACATACTCCTATAGATAAGCGTAGCATAAAGATCAAGTCATTTTAAATAGTTCAATTGCTATATGCTTTCTGATACATAGTAACCTAATTCCTTCGACCATGAGATCATGCATATCACCTTTGCCGGATGGATGCTTTGATGACATCAAACACCACACCGTAACTGGGTGGCTATAAAGGTGGCATTGAGTGTTCGGAAAGTATTGGTTGAGACACATGGATCAAGAGTGGGATTTTTCCATCCATATGACAGATAGATATACTCTGGGCCCTCTCAGTGTAATGTCATCCAATTAGCTTGCAAGCATGTGACTTGGTCACAAGGGATCACATATCACGGGAACGAGAAAAGAGTACTTATCAGTAACGAGGTTGAACTAGGTATGCAGAGATACCGACGATCATAACCTCGGATAAGTAAACTATCATGAGACAAAGGGAAATTGGTATCGTATGTAAGTGGTTCATTCGATCGCAAAGTAATCGTAGAAATATGTGGGAGCCATATGAATTTCCAGATTCCTCTATTGGTTATTGTTCGGAGAAGTGTCTCGATCATGTCCGCATAATTCACGAACCGTAGGGAGACACACTTAAGGATTCGACGTTGTTTGAGTAGTTATGGTATTATGAGAAAGAGACCGAATGTTGTTCGGAGTCTCGGATGGGATCCGGGATATCACGAGGTGATCCGGAATGGTCCGGAGAATAAGATTCATATAAGGAAAGTCCGGTTTCGGAGTTGCGGAATGATTCCGGTGTTTTCATCAGGAATGTTCTAGAAGGTTCCGGAATGTCCGGCACTCCGGGAGGGAGGGTACATGAATGTGTTATATCAAAGTTGGTATGATTGCATCATGTACTAAGTGTCATCGCTGTCCGAAATAAAGGGTTAATTCAAATCCTAGTTTGAAAAGTCAAACGGCTAGTTTGAAAAGTCAAACTGCCAGTTTTCGGAAAGAGGAGAAGGAGGATTGGTGGAGGCCGAATTGGGGGAGGGTTCCTCCCTTGGCCGGCGCACCACCAAGACGACTTGGGGAGGGACTCCCCTCCCCTGGACGCCGGCCCCTCCCATCTATATAAGGAGGGGCAGGGCTCCCCTCCTAGTACACACAAGTTCCTATCTTCTACCTTCGGTTTAGAGCCTTCTAATTGGTTTAGAGCCTTCTAATTGGTGTTTCTAATTACTAGACCACTAATAGCCTCTCTCATACTCCACCATACTCGCACCGGCTTAAGGCGAAGCCCTGCGGGATCTCCCCTCTACTTCCGGTACCACGCCGTTGTGCTGCTGGAATCGCGAGGAGAGTGCTACAACCTCCGCTGCCTGCTGGAACAAGGGAGAGGAAGGTCTTCGTCGAGTACCAAACGTGTGACCGACTGCAGGAGCGCTGCCGGAACGCAGCGCCGGAAGGATCGTCTACGCGATCTTGAGATCAGAAAGAGTACGACTACATCACCCACGAGAATCTGCTCTCGTTAACCGCTTTGGAATCTTCGAGGGTAAGTTATTCCATCGACTCGTTGCTACAATCTAGTAGATAGATCTTGGCTTGTTTGTTTGTATGCGATAGAAAATTTTTGTTTTCCATGCTACGAACCCCTACACAAAGACGCCTGATAGCTTTAAGCCAGAGTACATACCTAGACAAAGTTCTGAAAAGGTTCAGAATGGATAAGGCAAAGAAAGGTTCAGTGCCTATGTTGTCAGGTAAGATATTGAGCAAGGCTCAGTGTCCAGCTACGGTAAATGATAGGGAAGCTATGAGCAAAGTGCCTTATGCCTCGGCCATAGGTTCTATCATGTATGCCATGCTGTGTACTAGACCGGATGTGTCTAATGCTCTTAGTTTGACGAGCAGATATCAAAGTGATCCAGGAGTGGAACACTGGACAGCCGTGAAGAACATCCTAAAGCACCTAAATAGAACTAAAGCAATGTTCTTAGTCTATGGGGGTGATGAACAGCTCGTCGTAAAAGGTTACGTCGACGCTAGTTTCGACACCGACAAGGATGATTCTAAATCTCAAACAGGATACGTTTATATTTTGAATGGAGGAGCTGTGAGCTGGAGAAGCTGCAAGCAAAGCGTGATCGCGGGATCTATAGTAGAAGCGGAATACATGGCTGCAGAAACGTCAAGTGAAGGAGTTTGGATCAGAAACTTCATCACTGAGCTTGGTGTGGTTCCAAGTGCATTGGACCCACTGGAGATATTGTGTGACAACACTGGCGCCATAGCACTCGCTAAGGAACCAAGATATCATCCAAAGACCAAGCATATCAACCGCAAGTTTCATATAATCCGAGATTATATAGCAGATGGAGATCTAAAGATTAGCAAAGTACATACAGATCTGAATGTCGCAGATCCATTGACTAAACCTCTTCCACGTGTAAAACATGATCATCACCTCAGTGCCATGGGTGTGAGATTGTTGCCAGATGTAAACTAGATTATTGACTCTAGTGCAAGTGGGAGACTGTTGGAATTATGCCCTAGAGGCAATAATAAAGTTGTTATTATTATAATTCTTGTTCATGATAATGTTTATATTCCATGCTAGAATTGTATTAAGCGGAAACTTTAATACTTGTGTGGTTTGTGAACAACACCGTGTCCCTAGTATGCCTCTATGGACTAGCTCATTGATTAATGATGGTTAAGGTTTCCTAACCATGGACATGAGTTGTCAATTAATAATGAGATCATATCATTGGGAGAATGATATGGTGGACAGACCCAAACTTAGCGAAGCAATTAGATCGTGTCAACGTGTTCGTCTTTGCAAAGCTTTTCTTATGTCAAATATTGTATTCCTTAGACCATGAGATAATACAACTCCCTGGTATCGGAAGAAAGCTTTGAGGTCATCAAACGTCATCCTATGAGAGGGTGATCATAAAGGTGTCTCTCAGGTGATCGGAAAGTATCTGTTGGGTTGTATGTATCGAGATGGGATTTGTCCCTCCCAAGTCAGAGAGATATACTTTGGGCCCACGCGGTAATCGATATCAACACCGCTTGCAAGCATGTGGTTAAGGAGTTAATCACAAAGTGATATTGGATTACGGAACGAGTAAAGTACTTGCTGTGAACGAGATTGAACTAGGTATGACGGTACCGGCGATCGAATCTCGGGCAAGTAAAATATCGCGAGATGAAGGGAATATATATGTGATTGATTGAATCATGTCATCGTGGTTCATCCGATATGATCATCGATGAATGTGTGGGAGTCAATATGGGTTTCCAGACCCCGCTGTTGATTATTGATAGAAGATCATGTATGCATATTCTCGAACCCGCAGGGTCACACACTTAACGTGTCTCGACGCTAGGATAGATTGGATAATTGGTTTATGAGTTTTTGTTCAGAGTCTCGGATGGGATCCGGGACATCACGAGAGGTTCCGGAGTGGTCCAGAGAATAAGATTCATATAAGGCAGTGCAGTTTTTGGAGTTCGGAATTGTTCCGGATTAATCGGTATTGTACCGGAAGCTTCTAGAACCTTCCAGAAGGGGACCAACGTGGCCCCACCTTCCGGGAGGGGGCATGGGCCTATGAGGGAGTGCCCTGGCCGCATTGGGCCAGGGGCACAAGGCCCCATAGGCCCAGCCGGCCAAGAGAGGTTTAAACTCGAGATAGACCTTCTAGAAGGGGGGGTTTCCTTGCCCCCCACTCCTTATCCTTTGGGGCCGCCGGTTTGGGCTTGGGGGAGGGGCTAGGACTGCGCCCCCCTCTATATAAAGAGGGGTGGGGGTGCACCAACCCCCCGACACACCTTCCCCTCCAACCCTAGCCGCCCTGCTGCCCTCCTCTCTCCCTCCCGACTGCTTGTAGGCGAAGCCCTGCTGCAGAAATTCTCCACCAATTGCACCGCGCCGTTGCGTTGTAGATCCAACCCATCTCTCCACCATACTTGCTGGACCAAGGAAGGAGGAGACGTCGAGGTGCTGCATGTGTGCATCTCACGGAGGCACCACCACTTGTGGTGCTAGATCGGATCGGATCGCGAGGAGGAGAAGCGAGTACGACTACATCACCCACGTTCCGACGAACGTTCCGCTGTGCGAATCTTCAAGGGTATGAAGATCTAATCCAATCTCTCTCGTTGTTTGCATCTCCTAGATGAGATCTTGGCTTTCCCTCTGTTCGCATCCGTAGAAAATTTTGATTTACTATGCCGCGAAACCCTTCATTCCCAACGATCAGCGGATGGTCGTCGACGAGATGCTCCAGACCATCCGCGGTCTGAAAAAGAAGGGCCTCCAGACGATAAACCTGTACAACTGCTGGCTCGGGCGGCGGCTCGTCCCGCTCGCCCAACGCGACCACTACATGTACCAGTACACGGGCCGGGGAGACTCGACGAAGGCCTGCCTCGACGAGTGGAAGCTGGAGGACTATCTCCCAGCACTGAAGAAAATTACCCAGGCGGTGTACCTGGATGCGCAGGCTGGGGTCGCCCCCTATACCGCAAAGCGTCCAGCTCCAACGGTAATCATTTCACTTCGCTCGCAGTCGCAGTTTATGCAGTCGCGGTAATTCTGATTTCATTTTGTATTGATCGCAGCTATTCCAAGTGGTGGAAGGGTGGCTCCCACCTTCGGACGACGAGAACTTGAGATCGTCCGCCCAGGACGTAGGCGAGTTGCCACCCGCTAAGCGCGACGAGGACGACGACGACGAGTCCGAGGAGGAGGTCGCCCCGCTGGTCCGAAAGACCCGCGGACAACGACAGCGCGAGCTCGAGGCAAGCAGAAGCCTCGAGCGTCACGATGACGACGACGAGCTCCCAGAGACCACCTCGTGCCGTCAGGCCACTCCGTCGAAGAAGAAGAAGAAGAAAGATAAGGAGGCAAGGGCCCCTCCGAAGAAGAAGACAAAGCCATCGAAGCCGGCCTCGCCGCCGCACTCGGCGAGCAGCTCTGACGCTCCCAGCCCGGCCAGTGACGATGCGCCACCAGTGACAGCTGTGCTGGACGCGGCGACCGTGGAAGTGCCGCTGGCTTCAATGCCTCCGCCATTCACCCCAGTCTCTGGGATGGGGGATGCTCCGGCTGCAGCGGCTTCGCCTCGCAAGGAGGCTCCTGCCGAAGATATCCCAGAGGCTCCAGCTGTGGCCTCAACGACGAAGAAGCCGTCCGTGTCTTGGGCACGCGACGTCCTGGAGATGGGGCTCAGTCGCCGACTGGGCCCTGAACTGGAAAAACCAGCCGGCCTTCATACAGGGCTACGCTTTATTCCAGTCGCCAAGTGAGTACACTCACCCTTCTTTGTATTTCATAATCACTTCAATTATTTTTGCTTATACGATTGATGCACAGGACCGGAGTGAAGAGGATGGGCCATCCGACCGTGGCTAAGGTGCCGCCCGTCGTTAGCGAGGAGGATCCTTCCCGCAAGAGGAAGGCAGACGAGGTCGTCGTCTCTGCGGATGGCAGCAAGAAGGCCAAGGGTGACGACGTCGTCACTATTTCTGACGACACGACGGTTGCGCCAGCCGGACCCGTGATGGAGGCAGCCGCGTCTACGAAGGAGGGCGCTCACTTGCCTGGACCGGCGGAGCCGACCTCTTTTGGAGCGGGTGCGTCTATCGCTACCTTCCCACGCTTCGTGACCAAGGCGGCCGCGGCTAGTGGGACTTCGCCCTCAAGCCACGCTCCTGGGACCGCCGATGCTGAAGTCGACCAACGTCGTGGGCATACGCCGGCTCTCATCACGTCCGTGGACGCGATACAACTCCACGGCATGCTTGGCGCAGCCATCCAGGTACATCCAGTCCCCGAGGATCAGGTCGGTGCTTTGCAGCGCCCTGATTCTTATAATATCTTAACTTTATTTTTCGCATCCAGTTCCCGAGAGCGCACGCGCTAAATTTTAGCGGGTGGGCACTTAGGAATTTCGTGATCGCCAGTCCCCGAGTGCGCACTCGCTGAATTTCAGCCGGTGGGCACTTAGGAATTTTTGATTTGATTAACCTTTTTGATGATATGCAGGGTCTACAGCTTGAATCGGCTGACCGATTGGCCGCGAAGCAGCGCGCGGAGAAGGAATTGGCCATCGTCCAGGAGGCGAACAAAGGGCTTCAGGCTGTTGCCGCGAAGGCAGAGGAAGCTCGCCAGGGTCTTGTCCCCGCTGGTGATTTGGTGGCGGCGCAATCGGCTTTGAGTGCGGCTGAACAGCGGGTCGCCAACCTCGAGCGCGAGATGCGGGAGGCGAAAGAAGAAGCGAGCTCGGCTGACGGGCGAGCCAAGGCCGCCATTGCAGCCGCCGAAGAGGATCGCAAAGTGTCCGATGCCCTTGTTGCTGGGCTTCAGGACGACCATACGTCGCTTCAAAGCTTCATCACGGAACTCGCCCGCCCGTTGATTGGTAAGTGCATCTGCCCCTTCCGGTGGTTGTGTCTTTTGTGGTGTCCGTCGTACTCATTATTGTCTTCTACTCGCAGGTCGCATCATCGATAGCGAGGAAGAGGCGAGCTCGTTCGACGCGAGGCAGTGTGTAAGCATGCTTGTCGACTCGGCAACGTTGTCGGCGACGTGCATCCGCGCCTATCTCCAAGAGATATCGCCCACGGAGGTGATTCCCAGCGACCTCGTTGAGGTGTGGAAGTATTTGGAGAAGGCGCCCGCGGTCGTTGAGTTCATGACACGGTCGGCGTTTCGGCGTGGAGCGTCGACGGCACTTAGTCTTGGACTTGCCCACTTCCCCGAGGATTTCGACATCGACGATGTGACGAGTGGATACCCATCGTCGACTGGCGCGGTGGAGCTGTCCGAGGTTCTCAAGTTGCAAGACCGCGCCGCCACGTACTCGGAACGTGTCTGGGCAATGGGTGACCTCCTTCCGTACCAGGAGACGGTCGTCGTGCCGAACGACCCCGAGCCGCCGCATCGTGACTTCAAGGTCGAGCAACCTTTTCGCGCGGCAATGGTGGGTGAACTGACGACGTATCCGTCGAACCCGTACATGCCGTTCATCCGCAATCGCCGGGATGTTGGCGAGTCGTCATCAAAGCTTGCAGAGTAGGATAGTTTGCCTTGTGGCGTTAGCAGCAGGTCTGCCATGCGGGCATATTTTGTAACATGAGACAATGCAATATGCAATCGAATGAGTCATCGTATCTATTTTGGTATTTGTCGTGTGTTTGTGATTGATGTTTGAACGAGTCCCCGAGCGCGTCCGCCCTTTTGTGGGGTTTACCTCGTATGTGATTTGTTAATGTTATGTATCTTATTATTGTGGTCGACTCGCCCGGGCTCGGAGAGCCAGTCGCTGGGCGACTCCCTTGAGTGCTTTGTACTTTACCGTTTTCCCTTGCGCGAGCGAGGTCGGGTGGCCGAGTCCCCGAGCGTGGTACTTGGTTGTTCTAGGCGCGACTCGAGGGTGGTTGAGGACTTAGCGCGTTGGTTTGAGCGCGTCACTCCTGCCTGGCCCGTGGGGTCAGTCGCGTGGCGAGTCCTGGGCATGCTCTCCTACTTGGCGTTTTCCCTGACCGCTCGCGATGAACTGGTCTTCAGTCCCCGAGCGTGGTACTTAGCCGTTCGAGTCGCTATGCCGAGGATGCGGAGGACCAAGGTCGCTGTGAGAAGCGAGGGCAGTTGTCTTGGTTCGTAGAACCAGTCGAGCTAGGCGACTCCAATGGGGCTCCGGGTAGGCGTTTTTCATGGACGATGCAAGACCTGAGGTGATTCAGTGCTCTTACACCGCACTACTTAGCCGTGCCGATCGCTGTACCAAAGGTTGACTTCTGCGGTTAGCGTAACGCTGTTATTACGAGTGCGAGTGGCACAAGTCATGGAGAGTAGGCGCAATTTGCAGTAACCGTTTCTTTTTATTTCATAGCGACTGGGGAGTACATGTGTGGGGTTCTAGGAGTAGAACTTCCGTAGGAGGTTTACATTCCATGGTCGCTTGACGTCGAGTTCGCCATCCCCGCGGACGTCGATGAGGTAGTAGGCGTCGTTGCAGAGTACGCGCCCGATGGCGAATGGGCCTTCCCACGGAGGGGAGAGCTTGTGCATGCCCTTCTTGTCCTGGATGAGGCGTAACACCAGGTCGCCTTCTTGGAAGGTGCGAGTTTTCACCCGCCGGCTATGGTAGCGACGGAGTCCCTGCTGGTAGATGGCGGTGCGTGACCGAGTGAGGTCACGTGCTTCGTCGAGTTGGTCGATCCCGTCTTGGCGGGCAAGCTCGTTCGCAGCCTCCGTATAGTGGACGACCCACGACGAGTCGTGCTCGAGGTCGGTGGGCATGACTGCATCGACATCGTAGACCATGAAGAAGGGGGTGAACCCTGTCGATCTGTTGACTGAGGTGCGGATCCCCCAGATGACAGAGGGCAACTCCTCGACCCAGCACCCGGCGGTGCGCTCGATTGGTACTTGGAGTCGCGGTTTCAGGCCGTGGAGGATGCTTTGGTTGGCCCGTTCTGCCTGGCCGTTGGATTCCTGGTGGGCGACTGACGCGAGGTCGAGCCGAATGTGGTGCTCTTCGCAGAATTCGGCCATGGCTCCCTTGGCGAAGTTGGTGCCGTTGTCCGTGATGATGCTGTTTGGGAACCCGTAGCGATATATGAGCTCGCGTAGGAATTTAGTGGCGGTCTTCCCGTCGCATTTCCGGACTGGCTTGGCCTCCACCCACTTCGTGAATTTGTCGACGGCGACTAGCAGGTGGGTGTAGCCGGAGGGGGCCTTCTGGAAGGGGCCTACCATATCCATGCCCCACACATCGAATGGCCAAGTGATGGGGATTGTTTTGAGCGCCGAGCTCGGCACGTGCGTCTGGTTGGCGTACTTCTGGCACCCAGCGCACCACTGGACGATGTCGACAGCATCGGCATGTGCGGTGGGCCAGTAGAAGCCATGTCGCATAGCCTTGGCGACCAGGGAGCGAGCGGCGGCGTGGTGGCCGCAGTCACCGAAGTGGATGTCGTGCAGGATCTTGCATCCTTCGGCCGGTTGGACGCAGCGTTGGAACACGCCGGTGACGCTGCGCTTGTGGAGCTCGCCTTCGATGATGGTGTAGGACTTGCATCGACGAGCGATCATCCGAGCTTCCAGGTAGGCGATGTAGGGCTTGGTCCAGTCGTCTGGATCGTTGACGAGTGCGACCAAGGCTGCCTCTGGTTGGAGTGGGACTCCGATGTCGATCTCCCTCGGGGGAGAGACTGATGGCTTGGTGATCGTGTCGAGGAAAACACCGGCGGGTGGTGCGAGTCGAGCCGACCCGATGCGAGAGAGTGCGTCGGCCTCCTCGTTTTTCCGTCTGTCGATCCACTCGACGGAGTAGTCGGTGAAGTGTCCGCCCAACTTGTCCACTACTTGGCGGTACGCCGCCATGGTAGGGGAGACGGTGTCGCAGGTGCCAGCGACTTGCCCCGCGACAAGGTCGGAATCTCCGTAGCAGCAGAGGCGATTGACGTTCATCTCCTTGGCAGCTCGCATGCCGTGGAGTAGGGCCTTGTACTCAGCCATGTTATTGGTACAGGGTGTGAAGTCGAGGCAGAAGATGTAGCGGAGCTTGTCGCCCTTTGGTGAAGTTAGCACTATCCCTGCGCCTGCGCCGTCCGCGTTCTTGGAGCCGTCGAAGTGCAGGCTCCAGTAATGGAGGTACGACAACTTCTCTGGCTGCTGGGCCTCTTCCCAGTCGGTGATGAAGTCTGCCAGTGCCTGCGACTTGATCGCTTTTCGTGGATCGTATTTGATGTTGTGGACGCCGATCTCGACGGCCCACTTGGCGACCCGCCCGGTCGCCTCGCAGTTGCGGATGATGTCTTGCAGTGGTACTGAGGAGACGACCGTGACCGGGTGCTCCTGGAAGTAGTGCGGCAGGCGCCGCTGAGCTCTGAAGACCGCGTATACTAGCTTTTGGTACTGTGGGTACCGCTGGCGCGACTCGGTGAGGACCTCGATGATGTAGTACACCGGCCGCTGGACTGGGCGCTCCTTTCCTTCCTGTGGTCGCTCGACGACCATCACGGCGCTGACGACGCGCTCGGAAGCCGCGACGTAAACCGGCATGGGTTCTTTGTCGGCGGGGGCAGCGAGTAATGGTGCGGCGAGTAGCACCTTTTTGAGGTCGCGGAGCGCGTCGTCCGCCTCCTTGTCCCACTGGAAGGTGGGGTTCTTGCGCATCAGGCGGTATAGGGGCATCGCCTTTTCGCCCAGGCGGGGGATGAAGCGACTGAGAGCCGCTACTCGCCCGGCCAGCTTCTGGACATCGCGCAGGCACTCGGGTTTGCCGAGCCGAGCGATCGTGTCGATCTTCATGGGGTTCTCCTCGATCCCTCATTTGGAGACGACGTACCCCCGGCAGGTACACCGAAGGTGCATTTGCCTGGGTTGAGCTTTATCTTATATCTTCGCAGGTTGGCGAATGTTTCCGCCAGGTCGGCGAGTAGGTCTCCTTGGCGAGCGGACTTTACGACCACGTCGTCGATGTAGACATGGATGTTTCGGCCAATTTGGCTCGCGAGGCATTCTTGCATGCACCGCTGGTAGGTCGCCCCGGCGTTCTTGAGGCCGAAGGTCATGGCGGTGTAGTAGAAGGCTCCGAATGGCGTGATGAACGCCGTCTTCTCCTCGTCTTCGACAGCCTTTTTTATCTGGTTGTACCCAGAGTAGGCGTCGAGGAAACATAGCGACTCCGAGCCCGCGGTTGAATCGATTATCTGGTCGATCCGCGGGAGGACGAACTGCTCCTTTGGGCAGGCGCTGTTCAGGTTTGTGTAGTCGATACACATTCTCCAGGTCCCGTTCTTCTTCTCGACCAGGACTGGGTTTGCCAGCCACTTGGAGTACTTGATTGGCCGGATGAAGCCGGCAGCGAGTAGACGTTGCACCTCCTCGGCGATTGCTCGACGGCGTTCTTCATTGAAGGGACGCAGCGACTGCTTGACAGGTCGCACTTTGGGGTCGGCGTTTAGCTTGTGCTCAGCGAGCTCCCTAGGGACACCGGGCATGTCAGAGGGTTTCCATGCGAAGATGTCCCTGTTCTCACGGAAGAACTCGATGAGCGCGCCTTCCTATGCTGGGCTCATGCCCGTCCCGATCGTCACCGTCTGGCTGGAGTCGCCTGGGACCAGCTCGACGGTGCGGGTGTGCGTCGTGGCCTCAAAGGTTGAGGTGTTTGCGCCCTCTGAGTTGGGATTCTTGAGTATGGTGGGGTCGTCATTGTTGATCCCGCTCGCGTACTTGGCGAGCTCATCGGCGTGGTTGGTCTCCGCCGCGATGACGGCGTCAGCGAGCTCGGCTCCTTTGGCCTCGCACTCGGCGGCCATGTCGGGGTCGCCGTTGATGGTGATGACGACGCACGGCCTGGGGAGCTTCATCGCGTTGTACGCGTAGTGGGGCGCTGCCATGAATTTAGCGAACGCCTGGCGCCCCAGGACGCAGTGGTAGGGGCTGTCGAAGGGCACCAGCTCGAAGACGATCCGCTCGGTGCGGAAGTTTGCCGGTGTGCCAAAGGTGACTGGCAGCGTGACCTTGCCGATCGGGTACGCCTTCCGACCGGGGACGATGCCGTGGAATGTGGTGTGGATCGTCTCGATCATCGACTGCGGGAGCCGCAACCACCTGAAGGTGTCGAGGTACAGGATGTTGATGGAGCTGCCGCCGTCCATCAATGTCTTGGGGAGCCAGTAGTCGCCGACCTTGGGCTTGACCAACAGGGCGACTCGTCCTGGGTACTCGATGCGTGGCGAGTGGTCTTGGCGGCTCCAGGTGATGGGCTGCTCTGACCAGTTTAGGAACTGGGGAACGTCCATCTGGGCCACCGCGTTGACGGCGACAGCGCGGGCGATGACCTTCTTCTCGCGCTTCGTGTTGAAGCCTCTGAAGGTATGGAGCGAGCCGGCCACTTTGCCGAATTTTCCGCCGTTTGGCGGGTCGTTGTCGGGGTCCTCCCGCGCTCGCCGTGCCTTCTCGATTTCCCTGAGGGTGTGGCAGTCGGCGGTGGTGTGCGTTGCGGGCTTCCCTTCCCTGCTATGAAACGCACATGGTTGGTTAAGGAGAGCCGCGGGGTCGAACCTTGGCTTGGCCTTGTAGTTGCCGCCGTCGCGGCGTTGTCCTCCGTCGCGGCGGAAGCTCTTGGGCTCGCGTTGCACGTGCCCGGCGTTGGCGACGAAGTCGACTCGCCCGTCACTGCGGCGCTTGCCGGTGAGGCGAGTGTTGCTGTAGCGTAGGTCGGACCGTCGTCCGCTATCGTTGCCGCTCGTGCGGCGTTGACCTCCTGACTCGTCGTCAGTTTCCTGGTTTGGATCTTCCTCGGCGTACCGTTTGGCGATCTCGAGGAGGTCGGGGATGTTGTCGAGTGTGCGGGAGTGTCGCTTGAGCTTGGCGACCAGGGGCTCGTAGCGGCACGAGGTCTTGAAGCAATGGATCGCGGTGTCCGGGTGGATGCCGACCGCGTTGTACCAAAGTTCTTGCCACCGTTGGACCCAGTTGCGGGTCGACTCGCGGGGTCCCTGGACGCATCGCTCCAGGTCCTCGATAGTGGTGGCGCGGGTGTAGGAGCACTCGAAGTGCCTGACAAAGGCGTCGCGCATCTCCTCCTAGGAGTCGATACTGTCCTGGGGGAGGGTGTTGATCCACTGCCTGCACGTCCCCTCCATCATCAGGGGGAGGTAACGGGCGGCTAGCAGGTCAGTGTGGCCTGCGATCCCCATCGCCATGAGGTATGTGTCGAGCCAGACGGCGGGGTCATACGAGGAGTCGTACTTTTCTATCTCTTTTGGCGCCTTGAAGTTTGGCGGGTACTTCTCGCCTCGGATCATTGGTCCGAAGCACTTGGGTCCGAGTCGACTGAGCGACCCCATGGGCTCGCCGTCGCGGCGATTGGTTAGGGTATGTCGTAGGTCGTCGGGCTGGCGTGCGCGCCAACTTTGGTTGTTGATGATGTGGGTGCGGGCGTCGATGGGTTGCCCGTTGGCGGCGACAAGGTTGGTTGCCGGCCTGGGGTCGTTGGTGGAGAGTGCCGCGTTCGCGGGTCGGTGTTGGAGTTGCAGCGGCTCTGGTGGCGGGCAGTTGAGGGTGTTTGCCGCCGCTGGGCGGCCGCTGGAGGCCGCTCTGCTTCCCGAGGAACGCGAGTATACTCGACCTTGCGAGTCGGCGCCCGCTCTTTGCTGCTCGACGGCCTTCGCGAGCAGGGCCCTGACGTATTGGATCTTTAGGGCGCCGTCGCCGGTGGCCGTGATGCTGTCGGCTGTTGCTCGGCCTGTCACGAGGTTGTCCATCGGGGTGGAGAACAGTGGGAGGCCGTTTGCGTCTCGCTCCCGTGAGGAGACTACTATCCGCGGCTGGTCCCTGGGAGGGGTGGAGGTGGGGCGCCCATTGCCGTTGATCCTGGCGGGGGCCGGGCGCTTCCTCCTGGTGGCGCGTTCTCGCAGATTGCGCGCTCGGCCACGCGGGCCGGGTCGTTTTCGTCATCGAAGTTCAGGGCACGCCCCTGAACGGTGGGGTTCAGGCGCGACCTGATCCGCTGCTGGTGGTAGCGTGATAGTTCCTGCGCCGTCACCTGCTCGAGGCGAAATTTTTTGCGCTCGGCTTGCTCCTTGCACACCGCCTCCGCCAGTTTCAGGCGAAGTTCCTCGACCTCCATTGCCGTGGCGTTAGGAGGGATTGGGGTGGAGAATGGATCCTCGGGCGGATCGGTGCCGGTCGCCATGTAGGTCGCGGAATGGCGACCGGTTCCGTCGCGGAGGTCGGCGGAGTTCTCCGACCCGGAGTCGAATTCGAAGATCCCGAGGATGGAGGGGTCCTCGAAGTCTCCCACGTTGGAGACCTGGGCGATGGAGCCCGCGGATGAAGCCGCGGTGATGGATCCGGCGAGTGACGCCGGGGTCGCCGAGTCGGCGTCGTCGTTGAGGGCCGCGTCCTCTGCGGCCGCTGAGTTTTCGGCCACGTTGCTATGGGCCGAATTGTACTCGGAGACGAGGCGATGGATCGTGCGGATCTGGCTCTCGGAGATCCGATCGCGTGGCGGCGACTCGCGGATGCGAGCCGAATCCTCCGAGACAATGACGTCGGTGAGACCGACGAAGAGGCTGATCGTGCCGATCGGCAGGATCACGCTGTGTGTGACGGGTCGCGACGCCGGGACGTAGCTGCTCGGCAAGATTTGGAGCATCTCGCCGATCGCTATCATGCGGCCGGTGGCGACCGTCTCGTTGATGGGTAGATTGGATCTCGCCGCAGAACACCGGCCAGACCGGCCAGGCCCCACGGTGGGCGCCACTGTCGTGGGAATGGTCACGGCAGATGCTGCAATCGGCAGCCAGTAGTAGAACGAGGGGCAAGGGCGGCCAGCCATCTGCGGTGCGAGATGAGGGCAGAGACACAGGGTTTTACCCAGGTTCGGCCCCCCGGAGGGTAAAGACCTACTCCTGCTAGATTGTATTATGGAGGTGGTACAATGGGCGAGCTCGGCGGCTAGGCGGCGAGTCGCTTGGGTGTATGAAGGAACGTATCTCTACTCACCCCATAGGGAGGTTTATATAGGCTCACCTCCCCTAGGGTTTACATATCTCAACCGATTCAGTTAAAACTTCGGTACTCGTTTAACCTAATCCGACTGGGCCTATCTACTCGCCTGGGCCTTCAGCTTCCAGTCGCTCGGTTCCTCGCTGGGCTTCAATCCAGTCGCCGTCTTGCAGGCCCACTCGCCGGTTCTTGGGCCAGTCGAAAACGTCCTGCTGGGTATACCCCGGTAGGGACATCCCCATCAGCGACGGTTTTTTCCACTGTTTAAAAAATAGGCTGAATCAGCGATTAATAGGCCGATTAATCACTACTAGGGACCTGGCCGTGTTGATTACCACTAATCGTTTGTATTAATCATTTAGCCCGATTAATAGGTCTGACACTCCGATTACTAGGTATGTTCCCAATTAACCACTACACTAGGTCAAAAAAAGGTGCAAAATTATCAACACATGTCGCCCATCCATCCGCTAGTCCGTCCCAATGAAGTAGGTTTTGCGAAGCTCCCCCTCAATCCCTGCCTCCATGAGCTTGATTTCCGTCATCACCAACCATTTCCTTGTCGTTGTTGACCAGTTCCTCACAGTTGTCGACCAGACTTCAGATACAAGAGCTCGAGCATCTTGAGGATCTTATCCGGGAGCTTAAGGCTATCTTTAACAGGGTAGATGGTTGAGGTGCAAGAGGATTCATATGTGTTTTAGATGCTAATTTTTGTAGGGTGCACTGATAAATAGCTGACCGATTAAATCAGTTAATCGTCTTAATTTCGATTACTCGCTACTCCCAAGCCAACCGAGCAGTTAAAGATTACCGATTTCCTTACCATTGGTTTTTTCTATGGTTTTCTGTTTTGGTTTTTTCTGATTTTCTTTATTCTTTTTCTATTTTTTGGTTTTACTTTTATTATTTTCCTGTTCAGATTCAAAAAATGTTTGAACTAAAAATGTTTTAAATTTAAAATTTCATTCAAATTCAAAAAATCTTTAAATTTGAATATTGTTCAAATTTGAAAATGTTTTAAATTTCAAAATTGTTCAAATTTGAAAATTATCCAGATTTTGAAAATATATTATAAAATGTTTTCAATTTTTTTCAATTTGCGTATTTGTTAAAATTTGAAATTTGTTGAAAAAATCATTTGAAAACCATCTGAGCTGGTCGCTAGTTTTTCTCGAATCAGGTCGTCCTCTCGCTTTTTTTAAGGAAAACTCCCGTTGCACCACTCAAATTCAGAACACGAAGCGTGCTGGGCCAGGCCCACACGAGCGAGACGACCGGTTCAGATAGCTACACTGTAGCGTCCCAGATAGGGAACGCAGCGGGCGCTCAATAGCAACCCCAACTTTTTCACGCGTAGAACACGGAAAAAATTGAGGACAGACCATCTGAGCCCTCCCACGTTTTGTACTCTGAACCTGGGCGATACTTTGGCTGCTCTCCTAGTTACACACACCAGATCATTTTCTCAAAAAGACTGGCCCAAGTGCACAGAACGAGCTCTGTCTCTTCCTCAACTTTGTAATTTCTTATTTCCCACTGTTGGGAATAGATGATCCATAAATTGTATTGATAGATTAATCCTAGAATAATATTCGATGTAAATTTAAACAACAACGTTTTACATATATTTTTGATTTGTAGATGTAAAAAAGGAATAAATAAATTCTAATTTTCTCCTTCTTGTAATGTAACTAAATAATTTGATATATTGTTATGACGAATAATTTCTGGTTTTAATATTGATTTATTGCATATTTTCATATCTTATTTTGTTGTATTTTAAAAAAAAACTGTAACTTTATAGCAAATCCTGGTTTGCCACTGTACACACTGTCAAGCTTCATGCACTAGCCAACGCAATCAAAAGTCCGAACTTATAAAAAAAGCTAGTGCAATTCACTTATACACTTCAACACTCCCTCTCACGTGTGACGGGGAGAAGTCAGCACGTGCAACCGGAAGAGAGCGACGGCGCGCGAAACTGCCTATACGTGGACACAGAGGGGTCAACAGCAATTTGAGGATAAATTGTGAAAGGCAGGACTCGAACTCGAGACCTTAGACTCTGATACCATGTTAAGCTTCATGCACTAGCCAACGCAACCAAAAGTTCGAACTGATGGAAAGGGCAAGTGCAATCCACTTATACACTTCAACACCGCCTCTCACGTGTGACTGAGAGAAGTCATCACGTGCAACCGGAAGAGAGCGACGGCGCGCGACTCACGTATAAATCAAGAGGCCTATACGTGGACACAGAGGGGTCAACAACAATTTTAGGATAAATTGCGAAAGCCAGGACTCGAACTCGAGACCTTAGGCGAGTCCTGGCTTTCGCAATTTATCCTAAAATTGCCGTTGACCCCTCTGTGTCCACGTATAGGCCTCTTGAGTCATACGTGAGTTTCGCGCGTCTTCCGATTGCACATGATGACTTCTCCCCGTCACACGTGAGAGGCGGTGTTGAAGTGTATAAGTAGATTGCACTGGCCATTTCCATCAGTTCGGACTTTTGGTTGCGTTGGCTAGTGCATGAAGCTTAACATGATATCAGAGCCTAAGGTCTCGAGTTCGAGTCCTGACATTCGCAATTTATCCTAAAATTGATGTTGATCCCTCTGTGTCCACGTATAGACCTCTTGAGTCATACGTGAGTTTCGCACGCCGTCGCTCTCTTCCGGTTGCACGTGATGACTTCTTTCAGTCACACGTGAGAGAGGGTGTTGAAGTGTATAAGTGGATTGCACCGACCCTTTTCATCAGTTCGGACTTTTGGTTGCGTTAGCTAGTGCATGAAGCTTAACACACACATATACCTGGGTCTGCATCTACAATGTTGAATTTAGACAAAAATATCAACATCTACAATACTTAATCGACACAATATGAAAATATGCTTTATGATGGATCTACTAAAATTGGTTCAGTATTGTATTTATCTATATCTTTACCGATAAAATTGGATAAGTAACTTTTTATTTATACATCTTACGTTTTAGTGTGCAGGAGCTACTGTGTTTGTGTGTGTTGGCATGGATCCGAGAGAGTCGGGACCTAGTTCACCTATCATAAGCCCAAGTGAACAATTTGGAAAAAAAATACTTCAAAAAAAATAAAGGAATATGAAATAAATCATGCATGTAGAGAAAGTATGTAGGTATATGTATGCATTGTTTGAAACTTAAATACAAAAATATGTAACTTATGCAAAAATAAGAAGATGTCAAAGATAGAGTACAAGCACCTGAATTTGCACCGTTCGAAGTGCATTACATTTTTTGGCGACCATGTGATCTCATATTGTTTGTCGAAATTTTGCGGGTAAGTTTTGAATCAATATGTATGTGCATAATTTATTTCATAAATTTCTTAAACTATTTGCGCATTTTGAAACTCAGGTTCGTGAGCACCGTTTGTTGGGAAACGCGCTATGGAAAATAAAAAAAATTCTAGCGCATAACCAAGATCCAAATGCAAGGGTGAGGTAACAGAATATACCCTTATTGATCGAAGGAGAAGTTTGTCGATGACGAGGTTGATCGTGCGTCGATTCCCGCAACAAGCCTTAGCGAGTTGCGAGAAGATGTATTATCCCACGGACGGCTCCGAAGAACTAGTGATCCAAGTGTCGCACCTCCACCGGTATCCACACGTGCAACAAGGACGGCACCGCATCGAGGCGACATCAAAAACCCGCGGACGAAGCGAGAACGTGTCACTGAAGATCCGGCAGCACTCCGTCATCCGTCAAGATTGGATCTAGACGGGGTAGAAGAAGGAGCTGTTGTGGGCGTTGTTGAATATCTCCTTCACGCAACAAAGACGACGGCGCGAGGAAGAGGAAGAGAACCGGGCCGAGGCGGCGGAGGCCGGTGATACGTCCAATTTGCATCACCATTCTATATCATAATTTGCCTCTATTTATTGATATATTTCATATTAAGAGGTGATACTTATGTCTTTTCATCTGTTTTTGCATGTTGGATGATTCTTGGAGGATGAATCATCAGAATCACGATTCTGATGGAAAGGGCGGTCTTTTGATGCAATTTCGCGAAGATCAGAAAAATACTAGAAAAACTACAGAAAAATCTATTTTCCCAAAAGACGAAGGATGCCAGAAGGGGAGGCGAAGTTGGGCCACAGGGGGTCGACACCCCCCAGGCGCGGGCCACCCTAGGCAGCGCCTACAGGGGGTGTGGCCACCCTAGCCCACCTCTGGCTCTGCCCTCTCGCCTATATCTTCTCCTCGAACCCCTAAAGTCTGGGGAGGCGACCATAGAAAGATTCCGCCGTCTCTGCGGGGCGGAAAACACCGAGAGAGAAAGAGCTCTCCGGCAGACAGATTTCTACCAGAGAAATTCCTTCTCGGAGAGGGGAGAACGTCGCCATCAACACCATCATCAAGCTAGACTTCATCGGGATCATCATCATCATCCACACCATCATCTCCACCAGCACCATCATCACCACTCCATCCCGCTGTAACAATTGTGTTGAATCTTGCATAGTTCTTAGGGGAAACTTTTTAGGTGTTGATTACTATTATAGTTGATGCTTGTGCGTGGAACCATTGAATTATTATTTATGTTAAGATTGTTATCCATCATGATATCATCTCTGATCTTGATCCATATCATGTCTCGTGAGTGATGACTCACAAGTATAGGGGTGTTGGAGATATGCCCTAGAGGCAATAATAAATGTAGTTATTATTATATCTTTGTGTTTATGATAAATGTTTACATTCATGCTATAATAGCATTAACAAGGAAACATTAATACTTGTGTGATTTGTAAACTTAAATTGAAGTCCCTAGTAAAGCCTCTATACATCACTAGCTTGTTGGTTAATAAATGATTGTGGTTTCCCTATCATGAACATTGAGATGTTATTAACAACAAGATCATATCGTTAGGAGAATGATATGGTGTACATACTCCTATAGATAAGCATAGCATAAAGATCAAGTCATTTTAATAGTTCAATTGCTATATGCTTTCTGATACATAGTAACCTAATTCCTTCGACCATGAGATCATGCATATCACCTTTACCGGATGGATGCTTTGATGATATCAAACACCACACTATAACTGGGTGGCTATAAAGGTGGCATTGAGTGTTCGGAAAGTATTGGTTGAGACACATGGATCAAGAGTGGGATTTGTCCATCCATATGACGGATAGATATACTCTGGGCCCTCTCGGTGAAATGTCATCCAATTAGCTTGCAAGCATGTGACTGGCTCACAAGGGATCACATATCACGGGAACGAGAAAAGAGTACTTATCGGTAACGAGGTTGAACTAGGTATGTAGAGATACCAACGATCATAACCTCGGACAAGTAAACTATCGTGAGACAAAGGGAAATTGGTATCGTATGTAAGTGGTTCATTCAATCGCAAAGTAATCGTAGAAATATGTGGGAGCCATATGAATTTCCAGATTCTTCTATTGGTTATTGTTCGGAGAAGTGTCTCGATCATGTCCGCATAATTCACGAACCGTAGGGAGACACACTTAAGGATTCGACGTTGTTTGAGTAGTTATGGAATGATGAGAAAGAGACCGAATGTTGTTTGGAGTCTCGGATGGGATTCGGGATATCACGAGGAGATCCGAAATGGTCCGGAGAATAAGATTCATATAAGGAAAGTCCTGTTTCGGAGTTGGGGAATGGTTCCGGTGTTTTCATCGAGAATGTTCTAGAAGGTTCCGGAATGTCCGGCACTCTGGGGGGGAAGGGTACATGAATGTGTTATATCAAGTTGGTATGATTGCATAATGTACTAGGTGTCATCGCTGAACAAAATAAAGGGTTTAATCAAATCCTAGTTTGAAAAAGTCAAACGCCAATTTGAAAGTCAAACGGCTAATTTTGGGAAGTGGAGAGGGAGGTGGAAACCGAGTTGGGGAGGAGTTCCTCCCCTCCACCGCTGGCCCACCTTGAAGCCAAGTTGGGGAGGGACTCCCCTCCCCTTGGCCGGCCCCTCCACCTATAAAAGGAGGGGCAGGGCTCCCCTCCTAGACACCCAACACCTCCACCTCTAAACCCTAGCCGCCGGCGCCGCCACCTCCTGCTGCCGCCGCCGCCCTAGGGCAAACCGCCGCCGCCGCCTAGCAACCCTAGCCGCCAGCCAAGCCTCCTCCTCGGCGTGTCTAAACCCTAGATCGTCGAGGGCTCTCTCATAGTCCACATATTCGCTCCAGCTTAAGGCGAAGCCCTGCGAGATCTCCCCTCTACTTCTGGTACCACGCCGTTGTGCTGCCGGAATCGCGAGGAGAGTGCTACAACCTCCGCTGCCTGCTGGAACAAGGGAGAGGAAGGTCTTCGTCGAGTACCGAACGTGTGACCGACTGCGGGAGCGCTGCCGGAACGCAGCGCCGGAAGGATCGTCTACGCGATCTTGAGATCGGGAAGAGTACGACTACATCACCCACGAGAATCTGCTCTCGTTAAACACTTTGGAATCTTCGAGGGTGAGTTATTCCATCAACTCGTTGCTACAATCTAGTAGATAGATCTTGGCTTGTTTGTTTGTATGCGATAGAATTTTTTTGTTTTCCATGCTACGAAACCCTACAGTGGTATCAGAGCCGTGTCTATATGTAGATCTGTTGCACGAGTAGAACACAATGGTCATTGTGGGCGTTGATACTTTTATTGTCGATTGCTTCTTGTGTACTTTGCATCTTGCGGGATGTTGGGATGAAGCGGCCCGGGCTAACCTTACATGACATCGTTCATGAGACTTGCTCCACGCTTGACATGCAACTTGTATTGCATAAGTGTCTTTGCGGGTGCCTGTTTCTCCTAGCATAGTTAAGATCCAATTTACAACGGGTGATTAACAATACTAGTATCAATGTTGTGGTTCATGTTCGTAAGTTAGAACGACACTTATTGAAAGCCCCAAACCACATAAAACATGCAAAGAAAGTAGAGGCGTCTAACTTTGTTTTGCAGGGGTGTGCAATGATGTGATATGGCCATGATTGTGATTATATTTGATGTATGCAATGTTCCTTATTGTAAGTTGGCAACCGGCAGGAGCCATATGGTTGTCTTTAATTTTGTTAAGACCCGCGTGTCTATTCAAAGTATTTGTAATAGTTGAATCCGGTGGACGACAACCATGGAGAAGCGTCATTGACCTTGATGCAATGCCGGTGATGATGGAGATCATGTTCGTGCTTGAAGATGGAGATCGGAAGCACAAAGAAGAAAGGCCATATCATATCACATATTATGAATTGCATGTGATGTTAATCCTTTATGCATCTTGTATTGCTTAGTTAACGACGGTAGCATTATAAGATGATCCCTCATGCACATGAATTTCAAGTCATAAAGTGTTCACCCTTAGTTAGCACCGTTGCTAAAGCTTGTTGTTTCGAAGGATCACGTGATGATCGGGTGTGTTAGATTCCGCAAGTGTATACAACGTGAGAAAGCCAGATTTGCTCATGCGGAAGCTAAGGTTTGATCTTGACGAGCCTAGCATGTACAGACATGGTCTCGGAACACGGATCACCGAAAGGTAAAGCATGAATCATATAGTAGATATGATGAACATGTCGATTGTTCGCCATTGAAACTATATCAACTCTCGTGATGATCGGTGTTGATGTGGTGGATTTGGTTCGTGTGATCACTAAAACAATGTGAGGGATATTGTTTTGAGTGGGAGTTCACCTAGATTAATTTAACTATTAATTAGAACTCAATTTGTCATAAACTTAGTCTAAACTATTGCAAATATGTTGTAGATCAATGGCGGCCCCTACCATCAATTTTAATGCGTTCCTAGAGAAATAAAAGTTGAAAAACAATGGAAGCAACTTCGCGGATTGGTTCCGCAATTTGAGGATTGTCCTCACAGCTGGTAATTTGACCTATGTGCTGGATGCACCGCTGGGTGACCCGCCTGTAGCTGATGCTACCGACGAAGTAAAGAATGTTTACCTCGCTCGGAAGACTCGGTACTCCACAGTTCAGTGTGCTATCTTATATGGTTTAGAATCGGTGCTTCAGAAAAGGTTTGAGAATTCAGACCCACATGATATTGTCCGTGATCTCAAATTGATCTTTGAGACTCACGCGGCGATTGAGAGCTATGAGGCTTCTAAAAAGTTCTTTAACTGCAAGATGGAAGAAGGCAGCTCCGTCAGTGAGCATGTGCTTAAGATGTCTGGGCACGCAAACAAACTTCAAAGCTTGGGTATAGTGGTTCCTAATGCTTTGGGGATTTACCGTGTCCTCCAATCACTACCACCAGGTTACAAGAACTTTGTGATGAACTACAATATGCAAAACATGAACAAGCAGTTGCCTGAACTGTTTGCTATGTTGAAATCTGCAGAAGTGGAGATCAAGAAAGAGCACCAAGTGTTGATGGTCAATAAGACCACCAAATTCAAGAAAGGCAAGTCTAAGCAAAAGGTATACTTCAAGAAGGGTGGTAAGAAAGTTACCGCGCCGACGAAGAAGACCAGGGCTGGACCTAAGCCTGATACTGAGTGCTTTTACTGCAAGGGAGAAGGTCACTGGAAGCGGAATTGCCCAAAGTACTTGGAGGATTTGAAGAACGGCAACATCAAGAAGAAAGGTATATCCGATATACATGTTATTGATGTGTATCTCACTAGTACTCGTAGTAGTGCCTGGGTATTTGATACTGGTTCGGTTGCTCATATTTGTAACTCGAAACAGGTGTTGCAGAATGAACGGAAGCTAGCGAAGAACAAGGTGACGATGCACGTGGGAAACGGATCAAAGGTTGATGTGATCGCGGTCGGCACACTACCCCTTCATCTACCATCGGGATTAGTTTTATACTTAAATAATTGTTATTTGGTGCCTGCGTTAAGCATGAACATTATATCGGGATCTTGTTTATTGCGAGACGGTTACTTGTTTAAGTCCGAGAATAATGGTTGTTCAATTTATATGAGTAATATGTTTTATGCACATGCACCTTTGATAGATTGTCTATTCTTATTGAATCTCGATAGTGGAAATACACATATTAATAACATTGAGGCTAAACGTTTGAAATCGAGCAATAACTCGACCTATATGTGGCACTGTCGTCTTGGTCACATTGGAGTGAAGCGTATGAAGAAACTCCATTCCGATGGACTTCTTGAATCACTTGATTTCGAATCACTTGATAGATGCGAAGCATGTCTGATGGGTAAAATGACTAAGACTCCATTTTCTGGTATGGTGGAGCGAGCTACGGACTTATTGGAAATCATACATACCGATGTGTGTGGTCCAATGAGTGTAGCATCGCGCGGTGGTTATCGTTATGTTCTTACCTTCACGGATGACTTGAGTAGATATGGGTATATCTATTTCATGAAACATAAGTCCGAAACTTTCGAGAAGTTTAAGGAATTTCAAAGTGAGGTAGAGAATCAACGTAAGAAGAAGATTAAATTTCTACGTTCTGATCGTGGAGGTGAATATCTAAGTTACGAGTTTGGCGAGCATTTGAAGAAATGCGGAATACTTTCACAATTGACACCGCCGGGAACACCATAGCGTAATGGTGTGTCCGAACGTTGTAATCGAACTCTCTTAGATATGGTTCGTTCTATGATGTCACTTACAGATTTACCGCTATCATTTTGGGGTTATGCATTAGAAACAGCCGCATTCACTTTAAATAGGGCACCATCTAAATCCGTTGAAACGACACCGTATGAATTATGGTTTGGGAAGAAACCTAAATTGACGTTCCTTAAAGTTTGGGGTTGCGAAGCCTATGAAAAGAAGTTACAGCCAGACAAGCTTGAACCCAAAGCGGAAAAATGCGTCTTCATAGGATACCCGAAGGAAACTATTGGGTATACCTTCTATCATAGATCCGAAGGCAAAATCTTCGTTGCCAAGAATGGATCCTTTCTAGAGAAGGAATTTCTCTCGAAAGAAGTGACTGGAAGGAAAGTATAACTCGACGAGGTTGTCGAATCTTCTCTCAAAAATTGCGAGTAGCGCAGCACCGGAAGAAGTTCCTGTGGTGCCTGCACCAATAAGAGAGGAAGCTAATGATGATGATCATGAAACTTCGGTTGTAGTTGCTACAGAGCCTCGCAGGTCAACGAGAACTCGTACCACTCCAGATTGGTATGATCCCGTTATGAGTGTCATGTTGGTGGACAACACCGATGACCCTGCGACATATGAGGAAGCGATGATGAGCCCAGATTCCAATAAATGGCAAGAATCCATGAAATCCGAGATTGGATCCATGTACGAAAACCAAGTATGGACTTTGGTGGACTTACCGGATGGCCGGAAGGCTGTCGAGAACAAATGGATTTTTAAGAAGAAAACAGATGCTGATGGTAATGTTAATGTCTATAAAGCTCGACTTGTCGCAAAGGGGTTTCGACAAATTCAAGGAGTTGACTACGATGAGACTTTCTCACCATTAGCGAAGCTAAAGTCTGTGAGGATTATGTTAGCAATCGCTACATATTATGATTATGAGATATGGCAGATGGATGTCAAAACAACATTCCTCAATGGAGACATTGATGAAGAGTTGTATATGATGCAACCCAAAGGTTTTGTCGATCCTAAATATGCTAACAAGGTATGCAAACTTCAACGGTCCATCTATGGATTGAAGCAAGCATCCCGAAGTTGGAATCAACGTTTTGATAAGGTGATCAAAAGTTTTGGTTTTATACAAACTTATGGAGAAGCTTGTATTTACAAGAAAGTGAGTGGGAGCTCTGTAGCATTCTTAATACTATATGTAGATGACATATTGTTGATTGGGAATGATGCAGACCTTCTTAATAGTGTCAAGGAATATTTGAATGATAGTTTTTCAATGAAGGATCTTGGCGAAGCATCTTACATATTAGGCATAAATATTTATAGAGATAGATCGAGACGCCTAATATCATTGTCACAAAGTACATATTTGGACAAAGTTCTAAAGAGGTTTGAATGGAAGATAGCAAGAAAGGGTTCTTGCCCATGTTTCCCAATACGACCTTGAGTAAAACTCAAAGTCCGACATCGGCAGAAGATAGAGAAAGGATGAGTAAGACTCCCTATGCCTCAGCCATAGGATCTCTAATGTATGCCATGCTATGTACTAGACCCGACATTGCATATGCTGTTAGTTTAACTAGCAGATATCAAAGTGATCCAGGAGTGGATCATTGGACAGCGGTCAAAAACATCCTTAAGTACTTGAGAAGAACTAAGGATATGGTTCTTTCTTATGGAGGTGATGAACAGCTCGTTGTTAATGGTTACACCGATGCTAGTTGGAACACCGATCCGGATGATTCCAAATCACAATCTGGATACGTATTTATTTTGAATGGTGCAGCAGTTAGCTGGAGGAGTGCAAAACAAAGCGTTGTGGCAAGATCTTCAACTGAATCGGAATGCATGGCTGCTTTGGAGGCTTCACAAGAAGCAATATGGATGAAAGAGTTCATTACAGAGCTGGGTGTGGTTCCTAGTGCGCAGGACCCAATGTCTATCTACTGTGATAACATGGGCGCCATAGCCAATGCGCAAGAACCAAGGTCACACAAGAAGCTGAAGCACATCAAGCTACGTTTTCACGCTATTCGAGAACATGTCCAAGATGGGGACATAAAGATTTTCAAAGTACACACAGATCTGAATGTGGCGGATCCGTCGACTAAACCTCTCCCGAGACCAGCACCAAACTGCCATGGGTGTTCGGTATATTACCATGTAATCTACATTAGATGACTCTAGTGCAAGTGGGAGACTGTTGGAGATATGCCCTAGAGGCAATAATAAATGTAGTTATTATTATATCTTTGTGTTTATGATAAATGTTTACATTCATATGATAAATGTTTACATTCATGCTATAACAGTATTAACAAGGAAACATTAATACTTGTGTGATTTGTAAACTTAAATTGAAGTCCCTAGTAAAGCCTCTATACATCACTAGCTTGTTGGTTAATAAATGATTGTGGTTTCCCTATCATGAACATTGAGATGTTATTAACAACAAGATCATATCGTTAGGAGAATGATATGGTGGACATACTCCTATAGATAAGCGTAGCATAAAGATCAAGTCATTTTAATAGTTCAATTGCTATATGCTTTCTGATACATAGTAACCTAATTCCTTCGACCATGAGATCATGCATATCACCTTTACCGGATGGATGCTTTGATGATATCAAACACCACACCGTAACTGGGTGGCTATAAAGGTGGCATTGAGTGTTCGGAAAGTATTGGTTGAGACACATGGATCAAGAGTGGGATTTGTCCATCCATATGACGGATAGATATACTCTGGGCCCTCTCGGTGAAATGTCATCCAATTAGCTTGCAAGCATATGACTGGCTCACAAGGGATCACATATCACGGGAACGAGAAAAGAGTACTTATCGGTAACGAGGTTGAACTAGGTATGCAGATATACTGACGATCATAACCTCGGAAAAGTAAACTATCGTGAGACAAAGGGAAATTGGTATCGTATGTAAGTGGTTCATTCGATCGCAAAGTAATCATAGAAATATGTGGGAGCCATATGAATTTCCAGATTCCTCTATTGGTTATTGTTCGGAGAAGTGTCTCGATCATGTCCGCATAATTCATGAACCGTAGGGAGACACACTTAAGGATTTGACGTTGTTTGAGTAGTTATGGAATGATGAGAAAGAGACCGAATGTTGTTCGGAGTCTCGGATGGGATTCGTGATATCACGAGGAGATCCGGAATGGTCCGGAGAATAATATTCATATAAGGAAAGTCCTGTTTCGGAGTTGGGGAATGGTTCCGGTGTTTTCATCGAGAATGTTATAGAAGGTTCCGGAATGTCCGGCACTCCGGGGGGGAAGGGTACATGAATGTGTTATATCAAGTTGTTATAATTGCATCATGTACTAGGTGTCATCTCTGAACAAAATAAAGGGTTTAATCAAATCCTAGTTTGAAAAAGTCAAACGCCAATTTGAAAGTCAAACGGCTAATTTTGGGAAGTGGAGAGGGAGGTGGAAACCGAGTTGGGGAGGAGTTCCTCCCCTCCACCGCCGGCCCACCTTGAAGCCGAGTTGGGGAGGGACTCCCCTCCCCTTGGCCGGCCCCTCCACCTATAAAAGGAGGGGCAGGGCTCCCCTCCTAGACACCCAACACCTCCACCTCTAAACCCTAGCCGCCGGCGCCGCCACCTCCTGCTGCCACCGCCGCCGCCCTAGGGCAAACCGCCACCGCCTAGCAACCCTAGCCACCGGCCAAGCCTCCTCCTCGGCGTGTCTAAACCCTAGATCGTCGAGGGCTCTCTCATAGTCCACAATACTCGCTCCGGCTTAAGGCGAAGCCCTGCGAGATCTCCCCTCTACTTCCGGTACCACGCCGTTGTGCTGCCGGAATCGCGAGGAGAGTGCTACAACCTCCGCTGCCTGCTGGAACAAGGGAGAGGAAGGTCTTCGTCGAGTACCGAACGTGTGACCGACTGCGGGAGCGCTGCCGGAACGCAGCGCCGAAAGGATCGTCTACGCGATCTAGAGATCGGGAAGAGGACGACTACATCACCCACGAGAATCCGCTCTCATTAAAAACTTTGGAATCTTCGAGGGTGAGTTATTTCATCGACTCGTTGCTACAATCTAGTAGATAGATCTTGGCTTGTTTGTTTGTATGCGATAGAAATTTTTTGTTTTCCATGCTACGAAACCCTACAAGGGGATCACAACAGTCTTCGCGGGTAGTATTACCCAATTTATTGATTCGACACAAGGGGAGCCAAAGAATACTTGTAAGCCTTAACAACTGAGTTGTCAGTTCAGCTGCACCTGGAAATAGTTCTTGCTCACTGTCGTGGTATTGCCGACGAGTATGCCATGGAGGGGTCCTCACAGTGCGTGTTTAGAGACGTGGGGTAAGGCGGACGGTTGACGGGTACGAGGTAACACAGCGGCGGCGGAATCCTACTCCTGCTATAAATCACTATAATGGCAATACGCCGAGTTACAGAGATTAGGTTCGCTGTGCGAGGTGACTAGAGAAGTCTAAGTTATCGTGCCCTAAAGGATCCCATAGGCCCGGCTTATATAGTCGTCAGGTCCTAAGGTTACATGGAAAATTCCTAGCCAGACAGGTTATAGAGTCCTACACCGTCTATTACTAGTCTTGTGTATCTTGCACTCCAAGGCTCCGGGTACGCTGGTGACTCCACCGTAGCCTTCCTTTATCCGGCATGGGCCTCCCTTCTGGATCCACCTAACTGGGCCGCCCAGCAGGACATAGGCCATGCTACCGACTATGGGCCACCCGGGTTAGTCGGATAAGAGACATGCTATGAGGATACCCATATAGCATTTCCCCAACAGTAGCCCCCGGAGAACTTCGAGATCTTGCGCCGTCTTGCCTCTTCCCATGGAATGCTCCGTCTAGATGGATGTCGGCAAATCGTCAAGCAATATCTTGTAGTCCTCCCAAATAACCCTGCAAGGTTTTCTCTGTCTTCTACGAGTAAGTTGGAGAAATGCTGAATCTTCCATCGTACGCTCCCGTTGTCGGATTAAATCCGTCCATGCCGGAATCTTCGATGGGACGACTCATCTACCATGTCAGTTATGACGACGTAGGCTGTAGGTCAGCGACACCTCGTAACTCACACATGCAGAGAACGTAATCATAGCCGATTTTCCCGCGCGAGCGATACGAACCGTTGGCGGCGACGGTTGGAGACATGGCGAAATTACCGCGCACGTTTACAAACATGTCGTCTACGCGGCAACCGTCCGATTAGCTGCACGAATCTTGACGCATAGTAAGATAAATAGCGGTCGTGGGACACTTGCCACTTTTCACCTCATTCTCTCGCGTCATCATCTTATTCCTCCATCCGCGCGCCTCCTCGAGCTCTCCGCGAAAACCTCGAGAAACCCTAGCCCTGCTTCCTGCACCAGTCGCATCCTCTCCCTCCTCCATGGCTAGCAGCGGTTCATCTCCATCAATGGTGGCGTCGAGCGAATCCGCGACAAAGCCGGCGAGCTCCGTCGTCGTGCCCCCAGAGGGCCTGGTTATTCCCGCATCGGCGGTGAGAGAAACCACCGGCGTCGACCATAACTTGGCGGCGCTGGAGCCCCTGGAAGAAGAGCCTGACTCGCACAAAGGCGACTGGCGCGGCTCGGACATCACCGGCCGCGACATCCAAGAGATGGTCGCGGAGGGTTACCTCCCTGTGACGGAGGGGCTCGCCTGGCGGGCGGCGCCGGTCAGCGAGGTGACTCCTTCTCCCCAAGTAGGAGAGAAGGTATACCTCAAGGCGCAATTGGTACGCGACGTTTCTTTGCCCATCTCCCACTTCTTCCTGTCCGTCTTGAATCACTTCCAGGTCCAACCCCACAACCTCTCCCCCAATAGCATCCTAGTGCTTAGCAACTTCGCGACACTTTGCGAGGGTTACCTAGGGATTATGCCAAGGTTAGACCTGTTTGTCTACTTCTTCACCGTCAAACGTGAAGCCGGACACAGCAAGGAAGAGCTTAGAAACTGTGGCACCATAAGCTTCAAGATCCGACCTGGCCGGCGGTTCCCCGACATTGTCGGCCACGAGTCATGTAAGAACTAGCAGCGGACGTACTTCTATGGCCCCGACATTCCTTTGTCGGGCTGAGAAGCAACGTACCCGGACTTCGTGGATGGAGCCGCCGATGAAGTCTCCACATGGCGGTCCCATGCCTCCCTTTCCTCCGACCTCAACGCTTCTCGCGCAATAAGGAGGATCGAATGGTTTGTAGATACGGGTCTGACCGGCTTGTACCTAGCCATGTGCTGGTTCATCAGGCGGATCCAACCTCTGCAGCACCGTACAAAGGTCATGCACGAGTACACCGGTGACCGAAGGGATACCCTCTGGATCTCCAAGGACAACTTCTCGAGCGACTCCGTCAAGTTCCGTCTTAAGGACATCGTCAAGGTGAAGGACAAGAAGCGTGGCTTCACCCTTACCTACGACATGTTCGTAAACGAAAAGTGCCCAAAGGTAGGTATTTATTCTCCGTGTATGACATTGATCCAATTTTTCTGTCTTGCTAATATCATCTTGTCTAACACGGTGATTTCTCACTTAACAGCTTAACGATCTAGAGGAGGACAACCTGGCCGCCCAAATCTACGATCCCAAGATGAAGGAAGTCACGGTCGTGTCCGACGATGACGCCCCGTTGGCGCGAAAGCGGAAGAGCTCCACCTCTGACGCAACCGACGGAGGCAAGAAAAAGAAGACGGAGGGTGGAGCCTCCAAAAAGAGTACTGCCGCCCTCGAGGCGGAAAAGAAGAAAGCCACCGGGATATTTGCCAAAGCACCCCCCTAGTGTAAGCTTCTTATTCTCCGACATTGCCTTGTTTATCTGTCTTATTCCTGTACTTATGCATTTTGCACGTTTCAGGAAGAAAGCCACAACCAGCCTCAAGAAGTCCTCCAAGACTCTTGGGGCTTCTAGAAATATTAAAGATATGCTGCATTGAGACTCTTCCCCCGCTGTCGCCCCTGCTACTCCTGCCGTCAAGCCCTCCTCTGTTCCGACAAGCTCCCAAGCCCAGGAGGCACCAGGCCCTTCCGCCATGGAAGTGGATTCTGGCGCCTCTACCGAACTTGCAATTTTCGGCGAGCAGGCAACGCAGGAGAGCGCTGCTCTTCAAATGGCTGAAGCTCCGGCTAAGGATGCCATCGGTAGCGGCAAGGCGGTGGCGGTTGCTGGTACATCCACCGAAGGCGACGCCTCTGCTCCTCAGAAACCCTTAGAACTGCCAAAGATTATCTTTCCGGTGCTTACGCCGGGTAGCACAACTACGGTTCCTGGAGGAGTGCCGTCATCTCCGACGTGCGTTCTTGAGGAGCTACTCCGACAAGCAGACATCTTGCGAAGCAACAGTGTTTCCTTTGGCAAGCTGCTGGCCGAGAGTGCTACAAACCTCAAGATCATCGCACTTGTAAGTTTTACTTTACCTTTTGCATTTCATATGAGTATCCCACTGTAGCCCCTGAGGATGTAGACGGAAAACCATTGGTGTTGCATCTATATGCTCTAAGAGTGACTAAGTTAGAAAAACTCTCACTGTAGCCCCCAAGCATTTAGATGGAATGAACTATTCCGACTAGATGCTTTAGGAGTAGCATACACAGTGTTCATAATTTTAAGTGTTGTAGCCCCCAAGCCTCTAGTTGTAACTGGATTAGTTCCGACGAGATACTTAAAGAAAAATCTAAGCATTTTCCGGTTTAAAACTTCATGCTGTAGCCCCCAAGCTTCTAGTTGAGAACTGAATTAGTTCCGACTAGATGCTTAAAGAAAAGCTAAGCATATTGCTAAGTTAAAAACTCTCGCTGTAGCCCCCGAGCACCTAGATGAAAAAAATTCCGACTGGGGGCTCCAAGTAGACTAAACAACGACTTGACTTTGTATTTGTTTCCACAGAACGAGAATGCTCGGAGGGGCATGGCCAATGATAAGTACCAAAAGATGCGCGCGGACCTTGAAGCTGAAAAGGGTAAAACCGCCATCTTGAAGGAACAGATCATCAAAAACAAGAGTCTGTTTTCTTTTTGCGCACTTCCATCTTACTTTTGTGCCTTCCTTCTTCGAGTACTCACGGTGTACTGTGTTTTCTCTGACTTGCAGAGCATGTCGCCAAGGCTAAGGATATTGTCGAGCAATCCAAGCACATCCAGCAGCTGGACAGCGAGAACAAGATCCTTAAGAAGGAGAGGGTACAAATGCTGAAGATGCATGAGGATTCCATGAAAGCCCTGCAGGACTCCGCCTCCGCTGAGATCAATCGCTTGAAGGAGGAGCTTGCGATCCTAAAGGATCAGAAGCAAGCTGCCGATGAGCAAAACCTTCGCCATAGCGAGGCGTTTAAGCTCCTCCAACAAGAGAAAGAATCCTTGGCGGACGTCGTCTAGTAGGCTAAGGCCAGCATCTTTAGTAAGTATCATCCGCCTTGTAGCTCTGTAATCTGGATACTTAGGATTTTTGAACTCATGCAATCGTTGTCGGAATTTTCAGCGCCCCTAGGTTTAACACACTCGCCTCCTTCGGACAAGGAATGCATGATTCTTGCCGGCAACTTCATCAACACCGCCATCACTCAAGCCAAGGAGATCGCCACGCCCCTGCAGATTTACATCAAGGCCTCGGACTCCATGGTGAAGTACTCGGAGATTCTGCGCCGAGCCCCCGAGCGCGTCGCAAGCTGGAAAGCTTCATGTGCACGGGCTGGCGCAAGGATGGCGTTGTCCATGGTGAAGGCACACTAAGAAGGTGCCGACATCGACACGGTTACATCTGGTATCCCCGACGTGGATGATGACGGCAAGGAAATTGATCATGAAGCTATCCTGTCATCACTCGCGGGCTATGACACCAGGGTTGCCGAGTTGGTGGATGTCGATGTCTTCGTGCCTAGGAACTTCCTTGACAATGCTGACCCTGAATCCTCCGAGTCTCCTCACAGTGGTGACGCTGAGGGTGAATCTTCGGCTGGTGATGATGCGGCCTCCAAGTCCCCTGCACCCAAGGAGTGAAAAACACTTTGTAATTCTTGTTTCACCTTTGCAGTGTGCATTGAAAAACTTGGTGATGTAATCTTAAGGCAGAAAACAATGGTTGTCGTATCCTGCTACTTAAGAATTAATGCCCAGTATGTATATATTTTTAAGCAAGTGCTGGCTTATCCATTACTTTGGTTCTTATGCTTGACTTTTCGTGAGTCGGAAGACTCGTTGTCGGAACCATGCGCTTAGGTGATGATATCCAATGGCACCGTCAAAAACCTTAGCACAAAATCGCCGACAATAAGTGCCGAAAGTCACTACTCCAGAATCCACATAAAAACAACAAAGAACGTGTAGACCAGAAAACTTAAGCTAATGCCCGTAGGCAGAATTTTCACAAGTGCAATCGCAAAGCTTGTGCATAAAGGTTTATATGATCCAAAAATGAACACTAAAGGAGGTAAAAGACTCAGCAATATGAGTGAACCAAAGAGCTTTATTTCATTGATCACATAAGAGATACACGATTAGATAAAAAAATGCTAAGTGTAGAAAGGACGTAGCTGTGCTATGTTCCATGGCCGATCAAGATCCGGGTAGTCATCATCTGGGTCAAGTCGCTTACGCTTATGATCCTCGCTGGGTCTATCCTTGAGCTCACGATTGTCGACAAGGTAGTAAGACCCATTGAGCAGCGCCTTGCTTATGATGAATGGTCCTTCCCATGGCGGGGATAATTTGTGTGACCTCTTCTGCTTAAGTCGGAGCACCAAATCCCCCTCTTTAAACGAGCGATGCCGGACGCGGCGACTATGGTAGCCGCGTAGCTTCTGATGGTAGATGACAGATCTTTGGCATGCCAAAACACGCTCCTCCTCGAGAAGGTCCACATCTAGGCGTCTGGATTCTTCAGCATCATCCTCGTCATAGGCGGCAACTCTTGGTGCATAGTGGAGGATGCCGGAGGGTAGGATAGCTTCTGCTCCATATACCATGAAGTAAGGGGTGTAGCCGGTAGATCTGTTGGGTGTAGTTCGTAAACTCCACAGCACAGATGGCAATTCTTCTGCCCAGGCTCCAGCTGCTCTATGTAGCGGTGCCTCAAGACGTGGCTTGATTCCCTGCAGAATTAATCCATTGGCTCGCTCAACTCGACCATAGGATTGTGGGTGTGCCACAGACGCGAGGTCAAGTCGGATGCCTTTGTCCCAGCAGTAGGCCTCTACTTATCGGAGTGACAAGTTGCTTCCATTGTCGGTGATGATGCTGTGCGGGAGACCAAATCTCACCACTAGATCCCGGACAAACCTAAGGGAATTTGCCCCATCAAGCTTTCTAATGGGTTTAGATTCTATCCATTTGGTGAATTTGTCAACTTCTACAAGCAGATGTGTAAACCCACACGGTGCCGTTTGCAACGGCCCCACCATGTCTAGCCCCCATACTTCAAACGGCCAAGTTATTGGTATTGTTCGCAATTCTTCAGCTGGAACATGTGGTTGTCGGGCATAATACTGGCATCATGTGCACGTTTCAACCAACTTGTCGGCGTCCGCCTTCGCGGTTAGCCAGTAGAATCCTTGTCGGAAGGCTTTCGCGACCAACGATCGAGGAGCGGCGTGATGCCCGCAATCTCCGAGATGGATTTCGCGTAGGATTTCCATACCTTCTAGCTGGGAAACACACTTTAGGTATACACCAGTAGTGCTCCTTTTGTAGAGTTGCCCATTGATTATGGTATAACACTTTGCTCGTCGTACTATCTACCGTCTTTCGACCTTGTCGTCGGGCAAATTTCTGTGTTCAAGATATTCCATGAACGGGTTTGTCCAAGCCGGAGGGATCTTTGTCACCATGTTGACGAAAGAATCAGCTCTATCCGGGTTGTCGATGTCGGCGCCCTTCACGGATGGTGTGCGTAGATGCTCTAGGAAAACTCCTGGTGGAATTTGCTTGCGCCCTGATCCAAGTTTAGACAATAGATCAGCCGCCTCGTTTTGCTCCCTAGGCACATACTTGACTTCGTAGCCCAAGAAGCTCTTGGCTATCTCGTCCACTTCGTCTCGATATGCCGCCATCATAGGGTTCCGCGCATTCCAGGTGCCAGCCACCTGCTGGGCAACCAAGTCGGAATCTCCACAGCAAACTATGTGCTTGATGCCAATATCCTTGGCTACACACAGTCCGTGAATGAGTGCTTCATACTCCGCCATGTTGTTTGTATCCTCGAAGTGGATCTGTAGAACGTAGTGTAGCTTGTCTCCTTTTGGTGACTGCAGCAATACACCAGCCCCCGGGCCGTTGAGAAGCTTTGATCCGTCAAAGTGCATCACCCAGTACTCTGGTTCTAGCAACGGAGTGGCATATGGCATCTCCGTCCAATCTGCAATAAAATCCGCCAAGGCTTGTGACTTGATAGCATCGCGTCTTTTGTAGGTGATCGCGAAGGCGGCAAGTTCGATGCCCCACTTCGCGATCCTTCCTGTAGCGTCGCTGTTGTTGATAATGTCGGACAGTGGAGTCTTGCTCACTACTGTGATTGGGTGCTCCTAAAAGTAATGCCTCAGCTTCCGCGAAGCGAGGAATACTCCATAAGCTATCTTTTGGTAGTGCGGGTAACGCTGCTTGGACTCCGTCAAGACCTCGCTTACATAGTAAACTGTTTGTTGAACTCCGTGCTCATAGCCTGATTCCTTCTGCTCTACCACGACGACGATGCTGATAACCCGGTTGGTTGTCGCCATGTAAATTAACAGGGGCTCGCCAGGCTCGGGTGCTGCAAGGATGGGCGCTGAGGAAAGAATCTCCTTGAGCTGCTTCAGTGCTGCATCTGCCTCGTCCGTCCATGTGAATTTGTCCGCCTTCCTCAGCAACTTGTACAGCAGCAGAGCCTTCTCTCCAAGTCGGCTGATGAACCGACTAACTGCTGCAACATAACCTGTTAGTCATTGGATGTCCTTTAGGCATGTCGGACGGTTTATGTTTAAGATAGCCTTGATTTTCTCCGGGTTGACCTCGATTTCGCGCTGGGAAACGATGAAGCCCAAAAATTTGCCGGCTGGAACCCCGAAGACGCACTTCTTAGGGTTGAGCATCATGTTGTACTTCCGGAGATTATCAAAGGTTTCTTTTAAGTCGGAGATTAAGTCGTTTGACTTTTTAGACATCACCGCGATATCGTCCACATAAGCGTGAACGTTCCAACCAATTTGGTCGTGAAGGCAACGTTGCATTGTCCGCTGGTAGGTAGCACCTGCGTTTTTCAGCCCAAAGGGCATCGTGACATAGCAAAACGTGCCGTAGGGGGTAGTGAACGAAGTAGCCAATTGGTACGACTTCCTCATTTTGATCTGGTGGTATCCTGAGTATGCATTGAGAAAACACAAAAGTTTCGAGCCAGCCGTCGAGTCAATGACTTGGTCAATGCGAGGCAAAGCAAACGGATCTTTGGGACATGCTTTGTTCAAGCCGGTGTAATCAACGCACATTCTTAATTCATTGGTTCCCTTTTCGGGGACAAGTACAGGATTGGCCACCCATCGGGTGTGAAGGACTTCTCGGATAAACTCAGCCTTAAGTAACCTAGCTATCTCTTTGCCAATGGCGCGTCTCTTCTCATCTCTAAAGCGTCGTAGGGGTTGTTTCACTGGCTTACATTTTGGATCTATGTTTAAGCTGTGCTCGGCAAGTTCCCTAGGTACACCTTTCATGTCGGCAGGTTGCTAGGCAAAGATGTCCCTATTCTCATGGAGGAACTCGACGAGCGCGCTTTCCTATTTGGGGTCCAGGTTCGTCCCAATGGCGACGGTCTTGGAGGCATCGCCTACCACAAGTTCCACCTGCTTGGTATCGATGGCGGCCTTGAACGCAGGAGCGGAGTCGGAGATCTGTTTCTTCGACGCGGGCATCTCTGAGTCATTGACCTTGCTCTGGATCTCCTTGAATTCTTCGCTGTAGAGGACAGCTTCTGCAACGGCTGCTTCATTGATCTCGCAGTCCCTTGCCTTGCTAAAGATTCCGGATACGGTGATGACACCGTTTGGTCCGGGTATCTTGAGCTTGTTGTAGACGAAACATGGCTTGGCCATGAACGTGTGGAATATGTCGCGTCCGAATATGACGCGGTACACGCTCTTGAAGGGGACCACCTCAAAGGTCATGCGCTCTTGGCGGTAATTATTAACGTCGCCAAAGGCTACCTGAAGTGTAATGCACCCAAGGGACCGAGCCTCCCGTGCAGGAACTACGCCATGGAACACGGTGTTAGTCCGCCTTAGGTTTGCCTCTGTCAAGTTCATCTTCTGTAGTGTATCTAGGTACATAATGTTGATGCTGCTTCCACTATCCACCATGCACTTGGTGAACTCCACGTCGTCAATCAATGGGTTGATGACCATGGCGTACTGGTTCTCCGTGGGCACAAGGTCTGGGTGGTCCGTCCTGTCCCAAGTGATTGGAACCTCCGACCAGCGTAGGTACTGGGGAACTGGGGGGAGAGTAGCCATCAGGATCCTTAAAGAGGTCTTCTGTTGTCGGACGGTGGGGGTGCCAAGGAAAGTGTGGTAGACTGGGGCCTTCTTAGCGAAGGGGTTCTTGCCCTTGTCGTCGCTCTTGGCGGCGTGCTTGGGGTCAACGTCCTCGTCCATGTCACTTGAATCCTTGGACTCCTCCTCCTTCTTCTTCCCCTTGCCCTTGCCTCGCGGTCTGTTCTTCCGACTTCGCTTATAGCCGCACTCCGGGTCTTCCTTGAGGTCGTTGACAAACTTGCAGTGTCGATTGGTATGGGTGGCCTTGCCGTTGGCGTCGAGGTGTACGAGGCACGGCATATCGCGGTACTCTTCATAGGTTTGGGAAACGCGGAGTGGCGCCGAGTTGCTTTCACTTCCTCGCTGCTGCCCACGGCCTGCTCCCCTTCCTCGGCCACGTTGTTCGCCTTCTCCTCGTCCTGCAAAAGTCATGGCGACCATGTCGGTAGATTGCTTTTCTTCTAGAGCGGTTTTCCACTTTGTACTGCTGTTCCTCCAAGCTTGAGTTGGAACGGCCGTTGCCGGCAAAGAGCCACGAGCGTCGTCGTCGGCAGCTGCGAACTCACTAGCTAACTGAATCATCTAATTCAAGTCAAGCTGATGATTGTCCTGTAAGCGCTTCAGCTTATGTCGGAGCAACGTGCCCCTTTCTAACCCATCGATGAAGGCGGCCATGGCGGTCTGGGCGTGCACTCCTGCATAGGAATTCTTCATATCCAGCCAGCGGGAGAGGTAGGCGCGAGATGTCTCGTCTTTATCTTGCACGCACCGCTGTAGATGCCCACCGTGCAGGGACGCTTGTATGTACCCTCAAAGTTCTTGGTGAATGCTTCTTGCATGTCCAGCCAGTTGTAGATAGATTTTTCCGGCAAGTCGTCAATCCATTTACGGGCCGTGCCCGCCAACATTAACGGGAGGTACTTGACGGCGACATTGGGGTTGCCTCCGGCAATCTCCACCGCGTTGCTGTAGTCCTGCAACCATGTGGCAGGCTTGGCGGTGCCGTCATAGGGTTTGATGGTCTTGTCAATATGGAATCCTTTGGGGTAAGTTGCGGACTGTATCCCAGGTCCAAAGCAACGTGGTCCCAGGTATGGTCCTTCCCGGGCCTCGTGGATCTTATCGATCCGTGAACGTGCATCGTATGGCTCCGGGTTCTTCTTCTTTTTGTCAACAGGGGATGGGCTGCGTGAATGACGCGGACCTCCTCCGCCATGGTGACTGCTTGGCGGCGACGGAGGCGGAGGTGGCGGTGGGTTAGCCTTCTTGCTGTTACCCTCCTGCGACGCCTCGCGCCTGTCACGGTTGCTTGTCGGACGCGGAGGGTCATGGTGCGACCTGCTCTTATGTCCTTCGTTGTGCTTTCCGTCATGACGGGTCTGTTCTGTGTTGTCGCGGATGACGATGCCGCACTGCTTTTGTGGGGGCATATCCGTTCGATGGTAAGCTTTATAGTCTTCCTGACGTTAGGGGGATCGGGGCGGTGGCGATGGACGGCGAGGTTGGGCTCTTTCTCCGTGATCGGAGGATATGGGGATAGCATCCTTCCTGTTGCGCACATCCCTCCGTCTTCGTTCTGATGAACCCGTCCGTGATCCGACATCCTGAGGAGATCTGTCCCTTGGCGGTTTGTACTGGCTAGATCGGCAGAGTGCTGGGTCGGACTCAAGCCTCTGAGAGGTGGCCTTTTCCTGCTGCTTTACCGCCTTGGCCACTGGGTCATAGACCTATTCTACTGCCTCAGGCGATCTATCCTGCTCCAGAAGGGTCTTGGCGACGGCGAGGTTAAGGAGTGGGGTGGGCATCACCTGCTTGCCTTCACTGTCAATGTATGGCTTGGCCTATGCCGGCTTCGAGGGAGCCCATCCTAGGTTGCGCCGTACACCAGGATTGTTGATGACGCGAGCCGGAGCTTTCTTAGCCTTCTGCTGTTGCAGCAGAGTCTTGTACTCGGCCTCCATTGCTCTTGCTTTCTGTATGGACTTCTGCGTGTTGACCAGATCTCGATCTAGTTTAGCGCCTTGCTCCGCGATGGCTTGCGCTTCCTCCAGCAGCTGCTGGCGCTTCTCGTCAAGTTGAGTCACGTTCCGGATATGATCAACGGTTAGAGGTTCAACGAGGAGATTGCCGTACATCACTCTATCAGCTGGAGTAACATGGGCTGCTGCCGACGTGGATGCTAGAGGCGGCAAGTTTGCGGTGTTGTTGTTGCTCGGACCGGTGCCGAGTTCCTGCGGCTGCTGCACTGGATTAGGCGGAGGAGGCATCACTCTTGCGCGATCATTGTCAGCAGCAATAAGTGGCCCCTTCCCCTTATCCAGCGCCGTAGGCGGAGCTTGCCCGGGCTGGTCTTCATCCATTGTTGTCCCAATGGTGACAAACACCCCTCGGGACATGACGGTGTTATTGGCTTGTTCGTCGCGCGAGTACTCCTCCTCCATCTCCTGCATAGCGAAATCTAGCTCTTCTGGACTGAAGTCTATCTCCTCGGAATCTGCACTGAAATCAGCGTAAAGCGCGTCAATGACAGAGTTGGAGGGTGCCAGGACTTCCTCGATGACGGGTGGTGGAGGTGCAATGGCCTCAACGATGACTGGAGGTGGTGGCGCTGCTGCGACGATGGCGGCCGGAGGCGGTAGTGGTGGCTGAATTGGAGGTGCTCCGTCAATGAGCACAAGTGCTGTTTGAGCTGCCGCTTCAGCCTCCACATAGTTGTTGACGGTGTTCACCATGCCTTCGAAGGTGAGGCGTCCTGACGCCTGTTGCCGTCTTAGAGAATGTCGGAGAAGCGTGTCGTGGTCCAGCCCTTCCACAAAGTGATAGATGGCATCATCATTGGGATAATTGGCCAGGTCGGCCCGTATACGGAACCACCTGGCGAGGTAATCGCGGGGGTTTTCGCCCTCTCTGAATGCAGCGCGCCAGATCGAAGATGGTAACCACGCCGACGAACTTGGATCTCTGCTGTCCAGACGCACAGGCGAAGCCGGCGGATTTGCAGTGATATTCCACCTTTATATCCTGCACAGGGGCGGTTTGGGTGGGACTTGAATTTTTCTGATCTTTGCCGGAAAAATCCGAGGAGAGGTCCGACATCGATCCTTCCGCGAACGTATCCTGCCCATAGGCGGTCCGTGCGGGTCTTGAATTTTTCCGATCTTTGCCGACAAACTCCGAGGAGAGGTCCAACATCGATCCTTCCGCGAACGTATCCTGCCCGTAGGTGGTCCATGCGGGTCTTGACGCTCCTCTGACTCCCAGGGAACTAGTGCCCGAGTCGGTTTCGCTGATGAAGAGGTGGATGTCTCCGATGGGAACGATCGAACACCGCATAGGGTTCGTCTTCGCCGGGATCCAAAACTCGTCGGGGGGGATGATCGGAATGTTGCCGGAGAAGAGAACGTGACCGATGGCTACGGTTTCGCCGATTCCCGTGAAGATCTTGGTCCTCGCCTGCTGAAGAGCCTGAAGCGCCTCTTGCCCCACGGTGGGCGCCAACTGTCGTGGTATTGCCGACGAGTACGCCATGGAGGGATCCTCACAGTGCGTGTTTAGAGATGTGGGGTAAGGCGGACGGTTGACGGGTACGAGGTAACACAGCTTACCCAGGTTCAGATCCCACAACGGCGACGAAATCCTACTCCTTCTATAAATCACTATAATGGCAATACGCCGAGTTACAGAGATTAGGTTCGTTGTGCGAGGTGACTAGAGAAGTCTAAGTTATCATGCCCTAAAGGCTCCCATAGGCCCGGCTTATATAGTCGTCAGGTCCTAAGGTTACAGGGAAAAGTCCTAGCCGGACAGGTTACAGAGTCCTACACCGTCTATTACTAGTCTTGTGTATCTTGCACTCCAAGGCTCCGGGTACGCTGGCGACTCCACCGTAGCCTTCCTTTATCCGGCATGGGCCTCCCTTCTGGATCCACCTAACTGGGCTGCCCAGCAGGCCATAGGCCATGCTACCGACTATGGGCCACCCGGGTTAGTCGGATAAGAGACATACTATGAGGATACCCATATAGCATATCCCCAACACTCACAGAAGTTTATCGGTAGCAACAGTTTGATAGTAGCAACAGCAGCAGCAACAGTGGAACATGAGCAATAGTAACAGTAACAGTAGGATTCGAGTGTGGTAGGCATAGGGATGGATGGACGGGCGTTGCATGGACGAGTCTAAACATGTAACTTCAAGATCTAGGGCATTGCAGATAGATAATAACAAGCATCCAAGTACTAAACAATCCTAGGCATGTGCTCCAAATATAGTCATACGTGCTCGCAATGAGAACTTGCACAACATCTTCTGTCCAGCCTGCCCGTGGCAGAGGGGTCTCTAGGGAACTACTGGTAATTTAGGTGCTCCTTTTAATAGAGCACCGGAGCAAAGCATTAACACTCTGTGAACACATGTGATCCTCACACCACAACCATCCCCTCCGGTTGTCCCAATTATTGTCACTTTGGGGCCTTTGGATCCGGACAATGATATGTGTACACAACTTGCAGATAAGATCACAAACAATACTATCATAATGATTCAATAATAAGTTCAGATCTGAGATCATGGCACTCGGACCCTATTGACAAGCATTAAGCACAACAAGTTGCAACAAAGTCAAATAGCACTAATAGAGATACTAGACACTATGCCCTAACAGATCTTATTCGATTACATGATAGAACTCATACAATCCCTACCATCCCCAAGCCTACAGCAAGGGATTACTCACTCATGGATGAGGGGAACATCGGTAGTTGATGGAGATGCATTGGTGATAACGATGGCGATGATCCTCTCCAAATTCCTGTCCCGGCAGGGTGCCAGAACGGAGTTTCTGGATCCAAATCTTGGTTTCTGGTGGCGGCGACGGAGCGAAACTCTTTCTGTAAAACTATTGAAACCCCCCTCGGTTTTAGGTCGAAAGGCAACTTATAGGCGCAGAGGGAGGCCGAGGAGGTGCCTGGGGAGGCTGCACCCCCTCCAGGCGCGGGGTCAGGTGGGCCCGTGCCTGGGGTGGGCCTGGGCCCCCCTAGGCCTCCCCTCCATCTCTTGTTCTGGCTCCGTGGATCTTCTGGTGAAATATAATTTTTGGCATATTTTCCGGGATTTTTCCTGATAGTTCATTTTCTGCACAAAAACAAGACACCAAGGTAATTCTGCTGAAAACAGCGTCAGTCCGTGTTAGTTGTATCCAAATCACACAAGTTTATAGAAGAAACAATAGCAAAGTGTTCGATAAAGTAGATACGTTTTGGATGTATCAACTCCCCCCAATCGTAGCTTATTGCTTATCCTCAAGCAATTCAGTTGAAAACTAAGTGCGATAAAAGAACTTTCACAAACACTTTGCTTTATATGATGTAAATATTCTCAGCACATGAGTAGATGCTTAGACAATTCATAATAAGAAGTATGCAACTAAGTATACTCAATATTCATTGCAAGCTATGAAGAGAAACCAACTCAATAATAATAAGTAGCATGAAACATAAACATAAGCAACATTGCAATGCTCATAATAAGGTATGATAGAGTGGTATCTCGCTTGCCTTTGTTTGAAGAGCACAATATAATTGCCAAGGCACCTCTGAAGTTCACATGAAGACTAGAGATAAAGATATCAGAGATGCAATCATCAAAGTCATGACATAATTAACCAAGTTTTGGAACAAACACAAGAATGACAACTATGCTCTCAAGAAGGTGCTCATAGAATAAGTGGTGACTCAACAAGGTTGTGAAAACGGTTTTGTGAAGGTTTGAAAGGCTTCCCAATGCTGAAAGGAAGGTACTTATTAGCTTTGAGCTATCATTGCCCCTATCATAAGCATCTTCATGTGGTTAAGGTGAAAGTGAGGTCCACTCTGAATCATATGCTTGACAGACCATAGAATGGAAATCCCAAGTCCCTTGAGTATGAGGGTCGCTCCGCATGCTACTCAACTTTGGTCACCTGAAAGTTCTTGTCATTGTAAATACATGCATATCATCGAGAACCGCTAACGGGGTACCCCTTGCACATGGTAGAGCTTTCCCAAAACCAAAATGACAAGGCAAGCAGACAATGAACATCTCAACAATCTTTTTATTTACCATATGAATAGCTTTTTATTGAGGACGCTTCATAGATGCTCATTATGGTGATGATGCAAGTTTCCACCATGATTAAGCATGGCTTAGGCTAGCGGCCCAGACGTTTATCTAACACAATGTATAAACTCCATGAACTCACAACCTCCCCTTTTATTTCACATCGTCGACATCCATAAACAAAAGAGCAAGGAATCAAATGGATGAGATATCCAAAAAGTGTTGGAAGCGTTCCCCGTGGCAGCACGGTTCTGCTGACTCCTAGTATATAATTAGAAAGCATATAACTTTCATGGACTAGTCACAATGGTTCAGAATTATTAAGCGCAAGTAATAAAGTGTGCCATCAAGTTCGTGAGAGTTTTACTACCTAACTTTCTCAAAATAGACAATCATTTTATTTTGGAAGAAAACACGACATATATAAAATATGCACTGAAATAGCAAATGATGCTAATAGGTAGGTATGATGGAAACAGCTGGCAATATTGGTTTTGGGAATTTGGAAGCACAGGTAGAGCACGTACTCAGTGCAAGTGAAGGCTAGCAATAGAGAGGGAGCGACAAACGAGAGAGCAATAGCTGTCATAATCATGCTTGCAACAAAACATGACTAACTATGGCATGAAAGTGATACAAGAACTCTGAGGCAAAATAAATCATCGAGGCTTACTGACTATTGATTAGTCATATGCATGCGTGAGCATGTGCCAAGTCGATTCACATGAACAGTCAGAGGAGGATACCACAATATCATACCAAAGTATGAATAAAACAATGCAAGCAAACATTCATATGACATGCTACAAACTATTAGCAGGCTGGAGCTAATCAAAGACAAGCAAGAACTACTAAGCATCCATAATGATATACACCTTACACGAACAGGTTAAGCATGCTCACAATGATGATTATATGTACAAAAATGAAACAAATAGAGTTCGTTACCAGCCTCTTACCACACCTCGAGTTGTCTTAATCTACATTATTGCCCTTTACTTGTGTGACTTGAATAATTAACATGAAACCAAATTCCACTGAGGACGGCTAAACCCTGCAAAGAACTCATAAAACTAAAGAAGAACAACACATATTTTTGGTGTTTTTGAGTTTTTTAGAAACAAGCAAACAAAGAAAAACCAAACGAAAACAAAGCAAACCAAACAAAGAAAAATCTTTTTGGATTTTTCTTTTAAGGCAAACCAAAGCAAAGAAACAAAGAAACAAACCAAGAGAAACAACGAAAATATTTTTCGTATTTTTGGGTTTTTTTAGAAAGAAGCAAAAAGAACCAAAAGGAAAGCGAAACAATGGATATACAAAGAACCGACCGAACATGATTTACATATGAGTGTGACGTCAGGATACCTCCCCCCCCAAAATTAGGCTTTTGGCCTAAGTGGGGCTCAATCCCATGGTGCCCAAGTAGATGCACCTCCGTAGTATGTTGAGGAAGCTCCCTCGTCCTGGTATGAGCTTGAGGCCTCCCCTGTGTAATACGCAGGGGGGTCATATGATGGTGCTTCCTCCTGATAGTGCCCATGGAAGTTAAGATAACGCAGGTTGCCATCCATCTCCTCATTCGAGCGTGACCAAGGTCCCTGAGAAATACTGAACAAAGTGGTTTGGGGTAGAGGGATCTCTCTCTCTTCCCCGTCAGTAAACAACATTCTATAAACCAAATTCTCAAGAGTAGAGCTAGTGGTGACAAAGTGGTACGCCTTCATGGCAGCAAGATCAAGCCTCTGAGGAGCCAAAACTGTATCATGTGGATCAACAACAATGTTCAAGGCAGCAGCAACACGTGTAGCAATAATTCCCCCATAATGGGTCCCTTAGCAGCTAGACGACGAGCAATGAGAGAACCAAGATTATACTTGTCCTCACCGTTGAGCGCAACAGCTAAGAAAGCGAATTGATAGTTGGAAATATTACTAGTGTTCTCCCTACCAAGAACACTGGTGGCAAGATAGTAGGCAAAATACCTGATGGCTGGAAGCTGAATGTTCTTTATCTTCCCTCGCTGAGCTCTACGGTCATCATCATTGGTTATTCCTCGGGAAAGCTCTAACAAATCAACGGGTAGAGCTTGAATCTTCTTGATGACCCTGTTGTGCCAAGTCCCAGGGCCTTGCAAAATTTCTTCAAAGTCATAGAATGTGCCCTGCCATAAATTTTGAAAGACACAGAAGGCTTGAACATACTATTAGTAAAGGATAAACTCTCCACGAATGTTTTAGTAAGCAAAGCATATTGTGCACTCTCATCCTGCATGTAACTTGTTAGTCCATCCCTCTACACCAAAGTCATAAAATCATTAAGAATCCCAGCAGCTTGCAAGAAAGTTTGGCAAGGAAAGGTGGAGGGGTGCGCATCCCCTTCATCTCCCTCGTCACCAAATCGTGGAGTGATGAGATCCTCATTGTATGAGGGTCTAGTACTGGTAGATGACCTTGTAAGCCTTGCCCTTCTAGGTGCATCACTCTCAAATATGTCACCAAAGGTGTGGTGGTCTATGACTTCCCTGTTCTGAAATTTTAAACAACCATCAAACCATGTGATTTCTAAGTTGATAAATGATGAGCAACTACTATAGGAACTTGCTAGAGGACTACACATGCATCAAAACAAAGCTTCTAAGCAAATAACAAGCATGCAATCTCAAACAACCTGTCACCTATAGCAGCAAAATACTCAAGATACAATCTACCAATCACAAATCTAATTGGACAAGTGGAGGAGGCACATACCAAGGAACAATCCCTCCAAAAATCAGCACTTGAGATGGGCTGAACAAGGAGATCAAAAATCGCGAGCAAGAACATCAAGAACTCGATCTTGAGCAAGTTTTCCGGTGTTTTTCAGGAGAGAGAAAGAAGGTGGCTTTGAGGAGGCAGCCTGGAGGGGCCCAGGTGGGCCAGACCCCCCAGGCGCCGCCACCTGGTAGGCCGCGCCTACCAGGGGTCTGGTGGCCTAGGGTGGCCCCATGGGTCACCTCAGGTGCCACTCTGCCCCTTTTTTTGAGGAAAAAATTATTTTGAATTTTCTAGGATTTTTCGGGAAACTTTATTTTTGGCCAATTTTCAGGGTATGAAAATTGAGTTTCTCGCAAAAACAGTTTTTTCAGAAGAAGCAAAAGCAAACCAAAAGCCAAACTACAGGAGCTCTAAGAAACTCAAACAAGCAAACAACTAGCAAAATTAAAGCTAAACCAAAGACTAGGAAGGAGAAAGGAAAAAGAAATCAAGTATAACCACAGTGCAAACATTATTTTATTTATTAAAATCCTTTTGTTAACAAGGTAGATCAAGTCTTGTTACCAAAACAATCTTATATGAAGCAAAACTTTGCATTCCACAAGGTGATTATGTTACCTCATACTTGATAGCAATGGTCCCAATCATAATGATTTCAAAATTTTCTTGTGGAATGGGACAATACATTTCTCCAACCTTGATGCTCTCAATATTTTCAATGGAATTCAGGCAATAGCTCTTAACAACCTTCTTGGGGAAATAGATAGTGTGCTCTTTGTCATTAATATTGAATATCACTTTTCCTTGATTGCAATTGATGACAGCACCTGCGGTATTAATAAAAGGTCTCCCAAGAATAATAGACATATTATCATCTTCAGGCATTTCAAGCACAACAAAATCAGTTAAGACCATGCAATTATGAGAAAATTGAACAGGAACATCCTCACATATACCAACACGAATAGTAGTTGACTTATCAGCCATTTGCAAAGATATATCAGTTGGTATCAACTTTTCTAGCTGGAGTCTCTTGTAGAGAGAAAAAGGCATAACACTAACTCCAGCTCCCAAATCACATAAAGCAGTTCTAACATAATTATTCTTAATAGAGCAAGGAATAGTTGGTATACCTGGATCACCAAGTTTTTTTGGAACCTTACCATTGAAGGAATAAATAGCAAGTAGAGTAGAAATATCCTTTAGGAATCTTCCTTTTATTAGAGACAATATCCTTTATATACTTTGAATAAGGAGGCAAATTAATAGCATCAGTCAAAGGAATTTGCAAAAATAAAGGTGTTTCTTACCTAGAAAAGGCATAGGTTTCTTCACCCAAGGTTCTCTCTCTCTTTACCATGTTTATTAGCAATAAAATCTTCCTTTGTGTACCTAGTGTTCTTAGTGTGCTTCTCGGGTTCTTCCTCACCTTCCTCCTTATCAGGAGACTCATTTTTATCATTACCACTCTCAGTTTCAGCATCAGAAACAGATCTACTATTATGATCTACATTAGGTTCAAGTGGTTCCTCAACTATTCTATGTTTCTTTTTCTCTCTCTTATGAGGGCTACCACTATCCTCACCTTGTTGGGAATCCTTCTCAATTCTTTTAGGGTGTCCTTCAGGATATAAAGGATCTTGACTAGCTATACCACTCCTAGTTCTAATTCCATAAGCGTGTTTATCTCCTGAAGCATTAACTAGCATATCTTTTTGTACCTTAGCAAGTTGATCAAGTTGGGTTTGAACCATTTGAAAGTGTTTACAAAGCATTTTAATATCATTAGAAGTTCTTTCCACAATATCTTTCAACTCATGGATAGCTCTAGAGTTGTCCAATAAATGATTCTAAACTTGTTTATTAAAATACCCTTGCTTAACAATAAAAGTGTCAAGTGAAGGAAATATGCCCTAGAGGAAATCATAGAGATGATTATATTTCTTATGTATCCGTGAGTTATTGTAATGTTCATTGAGTATCCATATCAGGCAACTTGTTGATTGGCAATTATGTGAATTGTTTGTGAAACTCTTTACTTGTATGGTTATTTAATAGTTGTCCCAGTCGGAGTTCATGTGAGGACACACGTGAATATTAGACTAGCACATCGATTGGTTGATGACTATGTTTCGCAAGCCATAGACATGGACATGTCAAACCAATGATGTGGACACATGTTATGAACATGGGGTTGGACTGACCCAACTTGAGACTGGCAATTAGTTGCAGCTCTCTCTACACATCGTGTACGTTTTGTCCTTAGACCTGAGATTGTCGCATGTACTTGAGATGTGGATCGACCTACTTTGACGCTATTAAACATTGCTTCGTAACTGGGTAGTTATAAAGGTAGCTTTCGAGTTTGTCCTGAAGCATGCTGGAAGGCATGGTCAATCAAGATGGGATTTGCCCCTCTCTACTTGAGAGAGATATCTCTGGGCCCCTCGAGTGATCGGATCCATAAATGCATGGCCGTGCTACATATGGTTAAGAGTTAACCTAGTAAAGGGATTCCGAATCACAGTGTCGAGAAAGGGAGGTCAGATTGGAGCTAGACCAAATATCGTGAGGCAAAGGGAAAGATATGTACTAAACCTTGTGATGGTTCGTCCGATATGATCTTTGTATGCGTTTAGGAGTTGGCACGTCTTGCTAGAGGCCGCTACCAACTATTGACAGAATAAGTGTAATCGTGTCATGTCTATACGTATATGAACCTATAGGGTCACACACTTAAGGGGCTGGAAGTCTAATGAGGATTGGATCCAAATTAGACCAGGCTTAGGCTACTAATGGGCTGCTAATGTAGAAGCCCACTAGGGACGCCTATATAAGAGAGGGTGGGGCGAGCTGATCAGGGTTAGACCATTCCACCCAGCTGCCACTCCTCACGCATGTGTTGCACGCGCGAACCTAGCAGCCCGGCGTCTAACGCTTCCACCCCGCACATGTGGATACCTCGGAGGTGCTGCATCTGTAGCGCTTGGACGAGCCGCGCTAAGGGGAGTCGCTCGTGGGACGAGGATAAGGAGGAGACGTAGAACATCTACACTGCCTCGACGCGCTTCATCAAGTTCCGCAAATGCGCGTCTAGTGGTAATCCCGTGATCTATGACAACAGTAATCCTGGTTTACGCGGTAGAAAATTTTGATTTGCGCTAGTGTATTCTACCCGTATCCCTTCAGTGGTATCAGAGTCGATGTTATTCAGTTATAGGTTTGGTATGATTGCATATGGTGATATCTAGATTGATATGAATGATGTGATCGTTTGTATTGCGGTGGTTTAGGATTGATCTATGATCTTGCTTTCCGTGATCGTGATTCTGAGGTAGTCGAACAACTTACCCCTACCGGTCGGCTTCCGCCATCGGGGTAGACAGTGACACATAAATCATGTTGAATCACACGAAGATAAATATGATTGATCGAATCGGAACCTAGATCTAAAATCGATGTACCGTGATCAAAGGAGTTTGATCGGATCAGAACAATAGACGGTTTATGGTAAATTTGATTTTCCGATCAAAATCCTAAAAAAAATTGTGTATATTCGATCTCTCATTTTTCACAGTTTTGAGGGGCGCTGCCCCTTCGAACCCCGCAGGGGGAGATCCCCTAGACCCCCTATTCGTAGCACTTTTTTGTATCTCGTTAAGGTAACTAGATGCTGCGAGGTCACATGATCCGGTAGAATGCGATTCTATGCATAACTTGTTTTTGCAGGATGTATGTGATCAGTATGGCCCATATATGTATGTGATGCACGTATGAATTTTATCATGACCTGCGTGTCGTGAGTAGGGCAACACGGCTGGAGCCATATGTGTTGTCAATTATTGTAATGGCCTGCGTGCCAACTTGTGATGATCCCAATACTATGTAATTTGGATTACTAGCTGTTAGGAGTAATAGCTTGTATTAGTTCTTGGAGGACTCATCACTTGGAGGATGGCTCGCATGGAACATGAAGATGGATATCATCATGGTGGACAGGTTCTATGGCGATAGAGATCCCCATGAGAAAATGGGCCATACTGTGTCACATTTATGTGAATGCTATTCTTATGCATTTTACTACTATGCATGCTTAGATGATAGAAGTAGAACGATCCCTCACAAAGTTTAAGTTAAACCATGCCCTACCAACCAAACCTTGCACCATCCTATGCCTTGTACAATCATTGATGGGCCTATGAAATTAGGGTGCCGCGGTTTTCCTTGGCTAGATGGGTTTGTATCGGATACCTACACGCATAAGGGTTGGTGAGCTTGACAAGGTCATCTTAACAGTTAAGGACCTTGGGGCATAAAGGTTGTTCGCCTAGTTTTGACATAGAGATGTCACCCAACAACAAGAGTCATATGTGATATGATTAGCAAGTGTTGCTTACCGATTTACCTTGTCTTCTAGCAGTGATGCTAAAGCTCACTAGTCGACTTGTTAATTGTGGATCTTGAATCACTTAGTATCAATAGAGGGATATTGATTTAAGTGGGAGTATATGCTATTAAATTGTTTAATATGTTTTACTCTATCATGGTTACATGGCTTAGTATTCTGCATGTTTTATGTTGTAGATCAATGGCACCAAACACTACATCACCTTTTTCTCTGTGTTCGATTATTGACAAAGATAAACTTAATGGAACAAACTATACGTACTGGGTCCGTAACCTGAGAATTGTTCTCAGGTTTGATAAAAAGGAAACGGTTCTAGATACCCCAATCCCCGATGAACCTGCTGATGATGCATCTGCTTCCCTAAAGAACGCCTACAAGAGAGCATGTGATGATTCTCTTGAGGTTAGTTGTTTTATGCTTGCATGCATGGAACCTGAACTCCAAAAGAAGTTTGAGGATCAGGATGCGTATGATATGATCGTTGCGCTTAAGGACATGTTCCAAGATTAGGCAAGGACTGAGAGGTACAATGTTGCCAAGTACCTTGTCGAATGCAAGCTAGCAGAGGGAGCACTTATAGGCCCCCATGTGATCAAAATGGTTGGTTACAGTCAGACTTTGGAAAAACTTGGTTCATTAGGCCAAGAGTTGGCCACTGACTTCATTTTGGCGTCTCTTCCATCCAGCTATGGGCAGTTCATTTCGAACTACCATATGCATGGGGGTGTAGAAGGGCCTTAATGAGTTACGCGGGATGTTAAAAACAGCAGAAAGTGACATGAAGAAGTGTGCAGGGCATAGCCATGTGATGGCTGTGCAGAACAAGCCTAGCTTCAAGAAAAAGGGTACTTCTTGGAAGAAGAAGGGCAAGGAGAAGGATACGATCCCTAAGCCTGCACCCAAGCAAAAGGCTGGACCTATAGAATACACTGAGTGCTTCTTTTGTCATGAACATGGCCACTGGAAGAGAAACTACAGCAAGTACCAGGCTTCTTTGAAGAAGAGTGGAAGTAATAGTACTTCCCACTCAGGTACGCTTGTTGTAAATGTTGTGGACATACTTATCGCTGATTCGTATGTTAACTCTTGGGTATTTGATACCGGATCGGTTGCTCGTATTTGCAATTCGATGCAGGGGCTAGTAAGGACTAGAGAAGTGCAGAAAGGCGAAGTGGATTTTTGCGTCGGAAATAAAGCAAGGGTTGCTGCATTGTTCGTCGGCGTCATGCAACTTCATCTTCCATCAGGATTTATTATGGAATTGAATAATTGTTATTACATTCCTAGTATGGGTCGAAACATTTTATCACCTTCATGTTTAATGAGGGATGGTTATTCATTCGTGAGTGCAAACAATGGTTGTGTAATATCTAAGAATGATATGTTTATGGCTAATGCTCCCATTGTGAATGGGTTATTTATTTTAAATCTTGATGATGCATATGTTTACAATGTTAGTGCTAAAAGGCTTCGGCCTAATGATTGGAGTCCTACCTATTTATGGCATTGTCGTTTGGGGCATATAAGTAAAAAGCGCATGAAGAAGCTCCATGGTGATGGTCTTCTAACTTCGTTTGATTTTGAATCATACGAGACATGTCAGGCTTGTTTACTTGGAAAGATGACCAAGTCACCTTTTTCGGGTTTACCCGAGAGAGCGACAGACTTGTTGGAACTCATACATACTGATGTATGTGGACCAGTGAGCACGACATCCAGAGGAGGATATCACTACTTCATTACTTTCACTGATGATTTCAATAGATATGGTTATGTCTACTTGATGAAGCATAAGTCTGAAACTTTTGAAAGGTTCAAGGAGTTTTAGAGTGAGGTAGAGAATCAACGTGGCAAGAAAATAAAGGCCTTGCGATCTGATCGTGGAGGTGAATATTTGAGTCACGAATTTAGCAATCATCTAATGAGTTGCGAAATTGTTCCACAGCTCACGCCGCCCGGAACGCCTCAAAGAAACGGGGTCTCCAAACGGCGCAATCGAAATTTGTTGGACATGGTTTGATCGATGATGAGCCCGTCGGATTTACCATTATCATTTTGGGGTTATGCTCTAGAAACGGCAGCTTTCACACTTAACAGGGTACCATCCAAATCCGTAGTTAAGACACCATATGAGATGTGGACTGGAAAGAATCCCATTTTGTATTTTCTAAAGATTTGGGGATGTGATGCATTGTCAAGCGACTTCAGTCGGACAATCTAACACCCAAATCGGATAAGTGCATTTTCGTGGGACATCCGAGGGAAACCTTGGGGTATTACTTCTACAGCCGAGAAGAGGGAAAAGTGTTTGTCGCTCGCAGCGGTGTTTTCCTAGAGAAAGAGTTTCTCACAAAGGGAACGAGTGGAAGGTCGGTGCGACTTGAAGAAGTTCAAGATGAGCCAGTTGGGGATGCTTCTACAAGTGATGCTATTATAGCAGAACAAGTTGAGGAACCCGTGGCAATAGAAGCACCACAACCACGAAGGTCGGAGAGGCTCCACGAAACGCGGGAATTATTATTGTTAGACAATGATGAGCCTGCAACCTATGCAGAAGCGATGGTGGACCCAGACTCTGAGAAATGGCTGATAGCCATGAGATCCGAGATAGAGTCCATGGGAGACAATCAAGTTTGGAACTTGGTTGACCTTCCTGATGGTTTTAAAGCCATCGAGTGCAAATGGATCTATAAGAAGAAGATTGATATGGATGGAAATGTTCACATCCATAAAGCTCGACTTGTTGCAAAAGGTTTTAGACAAGTTCAAGGAGTTGACTACGATACTTTCTCTCCCGTAGCGATGCTTAAATCTATACGGATCATTCTAGCCATTGCTGCACATTTCGACTATGAAATATGGCAGATGGATGTCAAGATGGCTTTCCTAAATGGAATCCTAACTGAGGACGTGTATATGATGTAGCCCGAAGGTTTTGTCGATCCAAACAATGCTGGAAAGGTATGCAAACTTCTAAAGTCCATTTATGGGCTAAAGCAAGCATCTCAGAGTTGGAACATTCGATTTGATGAAGTTGTAAAGAAGTTTGGTTTCATCAAAAACGAACAAGAACCTTGTGTTTACAAGAAGGAAAGTGGGAGAGCGTTGGTATTTCTAATCTTATATGTAGATGACATATTACTGATTGGAAATGACATTCCTATGCTCGAGTCTGTTAAGACCTTGCTGAAAAATAGTTTTTCGATGAAGGACTTAGGAGAAGCGGCATATATTCTGGGCATCAATATCTATAGAGATATATCAAGGAGGCTAATTGGATTAAGCCAGAGTACATACATTGACAAAGTGTTGAAACGGTTCAGCATGAAAGAGGCTAAGAAGGGGTTCTTGCCCATGTCTCACGACATTAAACTCAGCAAGACTCAGTGTCCTTCGACTACTGATGAGCGTAGCGCATGAGCAGGATTCCATATGCTTGGGCTATTGGATCCATCATGTATGCAATGATATGTACTCACCCAGATGTTTCCTATGCTCTAAGTGTTACGAGTAGATATCAGGCTGATCCAGGTGAAGGTCACTGGACAGCGGTAAAGAATATCCTTAAGTACTTGAGAAGGACTAAGGATGTGTTCCTAGTTTATGGAGGTGAGGATGAACTCAGTGTAAGGGGTTACACAGATGCGAGTTACCTTAACGACTCAGATGATTCCAGATCCCAATCTGGTTATGTGTTTGTCATGAATGGTGGTGCTGTGAGTTGGAAAAGTTCCAATTAAGATACAGTGGCCTCCTCTTCAACAGAAGCTGAATATATTGCCGCCTTGGAGGCTGCAAAGGAAGTTGTTTGGATTAGGAATTTCCTGATCGCTCTTGGTGTGGTTCAGGGCACGTCAATCCCATGGACATTTATTGTGACAACAATGGTGCTATTGCACAAGCCAAGGAACCTAGACAGCACCGGAAGAACAAACATATTCACAGGCGTTACCATAAGACTCGTGAGTTGTGGCATCCCGCAAAACCACTACTAGAAAATCGCGTTGTTTTTGTGCATTGCATCATCATGGCCGCATGCTCATGTCATCATGCCACATTGCATTTGAGCATCGTCATCATCTTGCATTTGCTTGCATAAAATTATTTCGGAAAAAAAACCTATTTTTGTTTTCTAAAACGCCCCGTCTTGTTTTAAAAATTCAAAACCCGGGTCTCCGGATTATTTTGTTTTGTCTGCTATCGGTTTGCAAAAGTTCCGTTTGTAAATAATAAAAATATTTAATTATTTTAGTGGGGCAGTTGAACGGGCCGATTCGACCCGAACGACCACCCCCAGAATAAACGGTCCGCCTAAACCCCTTTTTATACCTAGTCCTAGTCTACCCACCCCTCTGGCCACCTCACCCCGGCCAATCCCCACCCGACACGTCACCCTGACCCAAACCCCTACCCACTCCTAATCTGCCACATCACCCCACCAGCCACCCCACGCTCTCTCTCCACCCCCTAGCCACACTCCCTCCCTGGCCACACACGCACACCTCAGGACCCAACCCCACACCACGCCGACCCCGCCCTGGGCCCACCCCCTGGCCCACCTGCTCCCTGCCCCGCGCCTTACCCCCCAAGAGCCCCTTCTCTCCTCCCCGCAACTCCCTCTCCCTCCTGGGTCCGCCCGCCGGCGCGTGTCCCGCCCCCAACCCGCATCGACGCCCCCACCCCATCGGGCGCCGCCGGCATCGGCCGTCTCCGCCCCGGCCCTCACCTCGCCGATCTTCCCCGCCGCAGGCGCCCCGCACCCATCTCCACCTCGCCGGCCCGCTGCCCCCTTCCCTCGCCGCCGGCCGCCTCCCGCGCCACCGCCTCCTCCAACCTCGCCCCTCGCAGGCTTCGCCCTTCTCCGGCCACCGCCCCGTCCCCGCGTCACCGCCTCCCGAGCGCCGCCCCGCCCAACCACCACTCCCGCAGCCGCCCCGCCACCGCCTTCTCCTTCGCTCCCTGCTCGCACCTCGCCCCGACGTCCTCCTCTCCGCGCCGCCGACGAGCCCGCGGCAGCCCCGCCCGCGGCCGACCCCGAGCCCCCTGCGCCGCCTCGCGTCGCCTCGGTCCCCCACCAACCACCTCGCCGGCCTCGCCCCTCCCCGCGGCTCTGCGACCTCGCTCCGCCGAGCCCCGCTGCACCCCGCCTCTTCCGCGTCCGCCTCCGCCTCGCCGAGGCCCCGCCTTCCTCTCCCCTGGCGCTCGCCGTCGACCGCCGGCCCCCTCCGCCGCCGCTCGCCCCGACAACCCTCGTCGCTGCTCCTCCGTCGTCTCAGGTGCCTTGCCCCGTCTGCAAGTCCCTTGCTGACCTCGTCGGCCACCCCGTCTGGCGCTCTGTGCTGCCGCTAGGGGCCGCCATCTTCCCTGCAGCAGCCGCGTCGGCCCGCCCGAGTTCGTCCTGCCCGCGTCCGGCCGCCCCTGCCTTCCCTCCGGCGGCCCCCGTGTTGAGAAGATCGTTGAAGACAAGGTGTAAATCGGGTCTTTCCCCAACCCATGTGTGTCCTAGTTGGACATGTGTGCCGGCGTGACCTCCCCACCGCGACTCTGTTCAAGCGCTTCACATCGCGATCCAAGACCATGTCGGCGACAAGATCTTCCAGGCTAGCACTCCTCGGTATTACGTCAAGACCGTCCGACACCGAGATCTCGTGCCGTCCGAGGACTGAAGCCAAACCTCAAGGTCTCCTTCATGGGTCCGAAGCCCGAATCCGACGAACCCCCCCCCCCCCCCCCCCGAAGACCGATCCCCGAGACCGAACCCTCGGCACGCCATGACCATCTACACGGACCCGAAGACCACATGCGCGACAAGAACTCCTTTCCCGGATGCGAAGTCGAGAACCCGAACGCGAAGGACGCCGACACGGAACGCCAAGTACTTCACCCCGGACGCCAAGTCCGTCCCGATACACGGACCCGACAAGACCTGCGCGGGCCCGACAAGATTGACACCAACCCGGGGGGATCCGATGTGCCCTCGACGCCAACCAAGTCATGCTCCCCGGGTGCGACAAGATCTACCTCAGTTATCCGAGACCGAACCCGTAGAACCCTGAACCCTGAGCCCGGGCCCCGAACCCCGGAACCCCAAGATCGTCGAGCCCCCCCCCCCCCCAATGTGTGACCCTGATCCGAGCCCCTATTTTATAAATGCCATATTTATAAGTTGTTGCATATCAAATTGTTCATGCATGCATACTTGTCTGTGGTTTGGGGGCATTAGGCCGATTCACTGCATAATTAAATATGGGGCCCATATGCGGACAAATCTAGTCTTATATTGGCCTCATTTAAATATGTTTAGCGAACCGGTGATATCTTTTGTCTTGATTATGCAACATTAATTTGCGGGGTAGATAAATAACTTGAACCGTTTAATTAAATGTCGGGACCCCGGTTCCACTTAATATCGCCCAATTGCATCGCACCTTTGCCATGTCATACATCATACATGCATCATGCCGATCTTTTGCCGTAGTATTAAATATTGTGTCCGGTGTTTCTTCTAGTGTTTTGCTTCTTCGCGGATAAGGCCGTGAGTTGATGTGAGCTTCGCCCCGATCTTCGAATGAACCTTCGGCAATGTTTTCAGGCGAGCATCTCCCCCTTTCTACCTATCTTACTTTCATAGTATTTATTCCCTCCTGTTGATCTATTGCTATCTGTGTTGCGATGCTCTAGTTTTCGTACCCGTGATATCCCTTGCAGCCTTATAATTGCCTTGGACACATCCTATTACCTGTTGTTTGGTAGATAGTTGGACTTGCGCGTCGTAGTCGCTTGCTCAATTGTTGTTGCGTGTCGCCATGTACCACAGTTGTTGGAGTATTGCCACATGTTTGATGTTGGAGATGATCTCGGCTTTATTTATCGTTCACTTTAATTCCTGTTTAACAACTAAAATTGAAGTAAGTAAGCAGAGGCATCGGTGGGTGATAGATAATATTTGGTTTCCGACCACCCACTTGTGTCCCGTAGGACCCCGAGTACTTGATACTTGTTCCTTGATTTATCGCGCTATCCACATACGGGGAATTATGGGACCCCCCTTAGCCAGAGCTTGATTCCGTCTTATTTCTTGGGGCCACAAACTAGTTTGAGGTTTTGTTTACTATCCTGTACTTATGCCATGCTTTATTACTGTATTTTACGATTGTGCGAGGAGCACACTGTACTGTTTAGGATCGGGACACGTTTTCACGGTGTCGACAAGCCCAGTTTTGGGTTCCCAGTCGCTCACAGCCGTCCACCCAAACCTCGGGTCCGTCTCGGAGTCAGCTAACTTCGTTGCGGGTGTACTCCAAGGGGTGGCCCCCTGAAATATTTCTGAATCTTGTGATTGCTCTGTCGTGAAAGCCTCGTTGGGTTTTGATTTGGTTTTTCCGAGGTCAATCGTGTGTGTGTTGCTATTTGTGCACCCCGGCCGGGTTAAAACTTTCTGAAAGCCGTGTCCGCGGTTATGGACGACTTGGAGCACAGTATCTCGATCATAGACAACTATAACTAAAGTAGTGCGATAAATTTGACTTTATAATGACTAGTAATCAGCTTCACTATAATGGAATGGCTAAATAAAACTGCCAACAATTGCTTGTTTGGTGTGTCGCTTGCGACAATTGTATCTGACTAGTAAGTATTGCAACTATAACGGAATGGCTAAATAAAAGTACCAACAACTGCTGGGTTTTTGGGTTATCTCATGCTATTTGTATCTGACTAGTAAGTGTTGCCACTATAACGGAATGGTTAACTAAAAGTGCCCACTGCTTATTTTATCAGGACGATTATCTCTACCTGACTAGTAATTGCTGCAACGATAACGGAATAAATAAAACTGCCAACTGTGTGAGTTCCTCGGTTGACTTCCTCGATTGGGCTCGAGGGGAAATACCAGGATGGGTTTGTTTGGTGGTAGTATCAGGTTGGTTCCGAATAGGTCTTTCTTCCCCCTCTCTGATTGCCGCCAGTTGTATCGAGTCTCTATAGGTTGTTTAGTGCATGCTGCCGCTGCCGCTTCAGTCCACCATACCTATGTAGGCGAGGACCGCCGAATTCTAGCCTCGCCGTGTACTGGCCTTAGTACTGACGCTCCTCTTTTTCCTTTGCCCTTTGTCGGCACCCCTTTTGTTTTAAGCAGGTTTTGAGATCGACGTCGTTAGCAGGGTTACCCTTCCGGCTTGGCCTGGGCAGGGTTATGGACGCCATTGGTTATTCTTCGGGGCTCTTAGCCCCATTTGCATCTTGTCCGTAGTCGGACGCTCTATCGCTTTCAAGGTGATTTGGATCTTTATATATTGTATCTGTATTCTTGACTCATTGAGTCGCTGTTGTATATATATATCTGTTCTGTGGGTCCCATCGAGGACTGTTGTGTAATGTTATTACTTCGTTTTCCACCCGCACGAAAGTGCCTGGTGGGCACCTTTGAATCGTTTCTATGCGGGTTTGGCGGGTTTCGCTAAAACTTGCATAGGGTCGATTCTGAGGGTGTTACATGAGTTCGTTGAGGATGGTAGTGTCATGATATGCAAAATACATACGGACTTAAATGTTGCTGATCCTTTTACAAAGCCACTCCCGCAGCCTGCGCATGAGGCGCATGCAAGATCAATAGGTATTAGATACAATCTAGATTGACTCTAGTGCAAGTGGGAGACTAAAGGAAATATGCCCTAGAGGCAATCATAGAGATGATTATATTTCTTATGTATCCATGAGTTATTGTAATGTTCATTGAATATCCATATCAGGCAACTTGTATTGATTGGCAATTGTGTGAATTATTTGTGAAACTCTTTACTTGTATGGTTATTTAATAGTTGTCCCTAGTCGGAGTTCATGTGAGGACACACGTGAATATTAGACTAGCACATCGATTGGTTGATGACTATGTTTCGCAAGTCATAGACATGAAGATGTCAAACCAATGATGTGGAGACATATTATGTACATGGGGTTGGACTGACCCAACTTGAGACTAGCAATTAGTTGCAGCTCTCTCTCTCTCTACACATCGTGTACGTTTTGTCCTTAGACCTGAGATTGTCGCATGTACTTGAGATGTGGATCGACCTACTTTGGGGCTATCAAACACTGCTCCATAACTGGGTAGTTATAAAGGTAGCTTTCGGGTTTGTCCTGAAGCATGCAGCAAGGCATGGTCAATCAAGATGGAATTTGCCCCTCTCTACTTGAGAGAGATATCTCTGGGCCCTTCGAGTGATCGGATCCAGAAATGCATGGTCGTGCTAGATATGGTTAAGAGTTAACCTAGTAAAGGGATTCCGTATCACAGTGTCGAGAAAGGGAGGTCAGCTTGGAGCTAGACCAAATATCGTGAGGCAAAGGTAAAGACATATACTAAACCATGTGATGGTTCGTCCGATATGATCTTTGTATGCGTTTAGGAGTTGGCACGTCTTGCTAGAGGTCGCTACCAACTATTGAAAGAATAAGTGTATTCGTGTCATGTCTATACGTATATGAACCTATAGGGTCACACACTTAAGGGGATGGAAGCCTAATGAGGATTGGATCCGAATTAGACCAGGCTTAGGCTACTAATGGGCTGCTAATATAGAAGCCCACTAGGGACGCATATATAAGAGAGGGTGGGGATATCTGATCAGGGTTAGACCATTCCACCCAGCCGCCACTCCTCACGCATGTGTTGGACGCGCGAACCTAGCAGTCCGGCGTCTGACGCTTCCACCCCGCACGTGTGGATACCTCGGAGGCGCTGCATCTATAGCGCTTGGACGAGCCGCGCTAAGGGGAGTCGCTCGTGGGACAAGGACAAGGAGGAGACATAGAACATCTACACTGCCTCGATGCACTTCATAAAGTTCCGCAACTGCACGTCTAGTGGTAATCCTGTGATCTATGACAACAGTAATCCTGGTTTACGTGGTAGAAAATTTTAAATTGCGCTAGTGTAGCCTACCCGTATCCCTTCACAAGTTCCTCTAAACATTGATTAGGAGGCTTCCCATAAGGAATATCACCTTCGTCAAAGTTTTGGAGAGAGTGTACCTCAATAGTAGATGAGTGGGGAATTGGCTTACATAATTCTTCTATAGGAGGTAGATTCTTCACATCTTCATCTCTAATACCTTTCTCCTTTAGACACTTCTTAGCTTCCTTCATCACTTCATCATTTAATGCAATAACTCACCTCTTCTTTGTTGTTGGTGTTGGTACTGGTTTAGGAACAACTGGTTCAGGAGTAATAGGCTCATGTGTATTCAGCTCAGTTGAAGTCCAATCATCATAATTCTTGCTTATCTTATTCATTAATTCTTTGGCATCTGTAGGAGTTCTTTTCCTGAAAACACAATCAGCAAAGTTATCTAGGTAGGTCCTAGAATTATCAGTTAGTCCATTATAATAAATATCAAGAAGCTAATTCTTAGGTAATGGACATCCAGGATGTGCATGAATCAAGGCACAAAACCGTGTCCACGACTCAGGTAATTTCTCTTCTTCTCCCTGTTTAAAATCAAAAAGTCTCTGCAAAGCAGCATGTCTAGCACTGTGTTGGGGAGGTAACCCCGGATAGGGTAAAGACGGGGAAAGACGAAAGGATGTCCCCCGTCTAGTTTCCGAGTTACAGTCTGAATCGGCCGAATCCTGTAGAAGTCGGCTGAGATAGGAAAGGGCAGGACCCTTATAATGATGGCAGGGCATTACCCGGCCGAGATACTACGTAAGTCGGCCGGGTTAGCCCGAGTAATCTTGATGCAGGTGAAGGACAAGCCGAGTTACGCGAGGCAGGGCCGAATGATATGAAGCTTGCAGGAGAAGGAGAAGCCTAAAGTCAAACTCTAGCCACAGGCTAGGGAGAATCTGAGCGGAGCCAAGCACTAGGGACAAAGGCGCAGAGCGACAGAGAGGCAGAAGGAGGTCATGGAGGTGACAGTCCTGAAGCCTGAGGCGCACAGGAGGGGCCCTCTGGAAACTTGCCGTCATTAGGGGAGCGACAGGGAAAGGGGGGCGCCGAACTACTATATTGGGACAAGCATATTCCTCGAATATGCTTGCCACATCAGCCCTAAAGGAACCCAAGGCTCTCCTTTATAAGGGGAGTCTTGGACCCTGAGGAGGGGATCGACTCATTTTTTAGTACCGTTAGGCTGGTAACCTTCTTAAACACAGCTCAAGGAGCACTTGTAGCCCAAGGAAGGAGAAATAAGATCTTTACCTTTGCCTTCTGTGTGTAGAATCAACTGCATCTTCCCTCCCAGATCCTTCTAGCATCCATTGGCCCCATACTTTAGCCTACCCATGGCATCTGCCGTGCCACCACCACGACAGTTGGCGCCCACCGTGGGGCCAGCAGCGGTGCTAGCTGGAGTCATGATCCGGACGGGAAACTTCATCAACACTGGCGAGCGCGTGGATTCTGGCCTGGTCCGGAGATTCGATCTCTGTGACTACATCAGCGACAACGCGGGCAGCTTCAGGGGAAAAACTCCCCCGCGGAATGGTGTCTTCATCAGTTTGGGAGAGCACAAGGTCTACGTCGGCGTCGACATCTCCGGCATCTATCCTCACCAAGTTGTTGTTGCAGGAGAGCCACCCCTTAGCGTTGCGAGCCGTCCGTGTGGTGCACATCCGGTGAGCAGCGTCGAGGTGATGGTCGCAGCTGGAGTGCAGGCGGGAGTAGCGGGTGCCGGATCAACCAGAGACCCCGCCGCAGGCGTGCAGATCACGCCCAAGCAGACGGCACCACCCACCGAGGTAATCCCTCCAGTGACCAACCAGGCCGAAGTACAGGACACTACCCCAAAATCACCAAGAGTAAGAGGGCAACCTCTAGAAAGGCCAGAAAACATTCTTCAGGCAACCATAGAAAACTTGACTACACCTGTAGCGCAGATACTTGATCCGGCTAATGCTCAGGCAGAGTTAGAAGAAACCAGGCAAAAGGTGCTGGTAGAGGCAAAAAAAGGTGTCGGCCCTGCGGGAGTCTCTAAACAGGACCCTGCGAGAATATGCCAAAGCTAATAAGCTTGACGTCGCGCCCGAACGGGTGGACGAGTTAAGATTGAGAGGGAGGAACCTCATAGATGATATCAACAAGGAGCATGATGCTCATAAGGCAGAATCAGTTGATTTGGGCTTGCCGAGGTACAGTACCCCGGCAAAGAACCTAAGAGCGGCAAATGCCGCAGCATTAGAGTTAGAGGGGTTGACCGGCGAAGCCCGGCAGAAACAACAAGAAAGAGTGAATGAGCTGGTGCGCATCGCGAACCAGCAAAACGAAGAAATGCTCAGGGCAGACCCGGCGAGGCCGGGGACCTCGCGAATGGTTCACTCGGCTGGAGCAGCACCTACCTTGTCCGTGGCAGCAGCGTCCTCACCCGGAAATAATGCACGAAAGGACAAAGCAGTAACTTCAGGAAAGAGAAACAAGCAAATTGTTCCGTATGATCCGGCAATAGCCGGGAAAGCAAACGAGAACAGAGGCAATGGAAGCCGAGGTAACAGTGGTGAGAGGAATCCCGGCCGTATTGAGAAAGACGGCGGAAGCCGAGGCAATGGAGACCTCTGCAGAAGAGAACTCGGAAGAGGCAATCATGAGAACAATACCCCGGTTGAAGTAAGGAGAGAATCGCCGCTCAACCCATAGCCAAGACATGAACCTCGGCAGGAAAGAGAAGCTTAGACCAGCTCGCCACAATCAAGTGAATGAAAGGTACAATGATGGTTATTCCGAGATGGAATATGCGATCCATGGTGGAAATAACCACTATGGAATGCAAGACAGAGTTCTGTACAGAGATTTGCCATCAAATGATGCAAGAGTAAAGCTAGACCGGCTATACCGGTCCGAGTTGCTGGAAGAACAGGGTCCACCAGGTCCGACGTGCTTTAGACCACGGATCATGGGCGAACCACCTGTGCCGAACTTTCAGCTAGCGAGAGGCACGAAAACATATAATGGGAGTACCAAACCACAAGACTGGTTGATTGATTATGCCACTGCTGTGAAAATAGCGGGTGGAAACTTACGATGGGCAGTACGGTATGTCCCACAAATGTTGGAAGGACCAGCTAGGGTATGGCTGAATAATCTACCGGTAGGCAGTATCAACTGTTGGTTAGATTTTGAAGAAATGTTCGTCAGCAACTTTACCAGCACATACAAGAGGCCAAACAGGCCGCAACAGTTAGCCATGTGCAAGCAGAGGCCGAATGAAACAGATAGAAAGTTTTTAACTCGATGGTGTAACCTGAGAAACTCGTGTGAAGGAGTTATAGAGTCGCAAGCAATAGCTTGGTTCGCTCAAGGATGCCGTTATGCTAGTGTATTGTGGCAACGACTGCAAAGAGATATGCCAACCACATTGGCAGAAACTATCAGAATAGCGGACTCCTATGCATTAGGAGATCCAACGCAACCAGAATTAATGTCGGCAGATCATCGGGAGCAACAAGACCAATATGCAAGAGATTTGGCCAGGTCATCTAGGCGCAATGACTTTAGACGAAGAAGAAGAGAAGAAAGGCCGGATTATAGATATAATTCGGCCCAAGTGGCAGCGGTAGCGCAGGATCAGCCGAGTCACGGAACGACTCAACGGCAAAAGAATGGTCCTCAACAGTGGACACCAAGGAATGAAGGAAAAAGACAGTGGACCCCAGAACAAAAGAAGCAATGGCAGGAGAGGCCAAAGTACACGTTCGAATCTATGTTAGATCAGCCGTGTAAATTTCACACGTCAAACCCATCTAGGCCAGCCAACCATACGACCCGCCAATGTGCATGGATGAAAAATGCAATGGGAAACCCCGCAGGCATTCAGGCAGCGCCCCTTCAAGTACATCAACAGCATCAGCCACAGTTGACTGGAGCAAATGCACAGCAACTGATGTTACCACCTCCTCCCTCGAGATACGATAACTCGGACCGGAGAGATGCGGTACATCAAGTGATGAACCAAGGCCAGGATACGGTACCCCGAGATACGATACTTTGAAGGGTGTGAATTTCACCACATACCTCGGGCAGAAAATGATGCCGCAGACACGTTGTCAAAGCTAGGATCAACCAGGCAGTCGATTCCCCCAGGTATTGCCCTAGAGCACCTCAGGAAACCATCAATAACTCCATCACCAGAGTCTGAATCCATCTTTATTCCGGCAAATTCAGCAGAAGATAATGTGCCGATGGAAACAGACCAGCAATATAACCCGGAACTCCCCAAGAGGAGGACAACAGAGGTAAGCATAACTATGGAGAAAGCCGAGGTAGTTATGTCGGCGGAAAACATGGAAATAGACAGTGAGACCACACCAGATAAAATCACACCGGTATGGGCGCAACCCATATTCTCTTTCCTTAAAGATGCTATTTTTCCGAATAATGAAGTGTTAGAAAGACAGATAGCAAGGAGAGCTAAAGCTTATACAATCATAAATAATGAGCTATATAAAAGAAGCGTCACAAGTGTATTGCAAAGGTGCGTGAGTTCGGCAGAAGGCCAGGAGATCCTCCTAGATATACATCAAGGAGAATGTGGACACCATGCCTCATCTCGTGCCTTAGTGGCCAAAGCATTCAGGCATGGGTTTTATTGGCCAACGGCGTTGAAGGAAGCCAAAGAACTGGTTGAAAAATGCAATGGTTGTCAGAGATATGCAACCAAGATACACATGCCGTCGTCCGAGTTAAAAATGATACCCATTACTTGGCCGTTTTCTGTGTGGTGCTTAGATATGGTGGGACCATTTAAGCCGGCCCGAGGGGGGATGACCCACATATTGGTTATGGTGGACAAGTTCACAAAATGGATTGAAGTGAAACCAATAAAAAAATGCGATGGGCCCACAGCAGTGAAATTCCTCAAAGATATTATCTTAAGATATGGGTACCCGCACATTGTTATTACAGATAACGGCACAAACTTTGCAGAAGGAGCTTTCGCTAGGTTTTGCCAAGAGAAACACATAAGATTAGATGTTGCCTCTGTGGCTCACCCAGCATCTAATGGGCAAGTGGAAAGGTCTAATGGACTAGTATTGTCCGGAATAAAACCACGACTCGTCGAACCATTGCAAAGGTCGGCAGGATGTTGGATTGAGGAATTACCAGCGGTATTATGGAGCCTCAGGACTACTCCGAACAGATCAACAGGTTATACACCATTCTTTCTGGTATACGGGGCAGAGGTCGTGCTTCCAGCCGACATAATACATGACTCGCCAAGAGTTACTCAATATACAACTTCAGAGGTAAATGAAGTAGCTCGGGATGATACTGTTGATCTGCTAGAAGAAGCTAGAGAGCTGGCGCTATCACGATCAGCTATTTATCAGCAGAACTTGCAACGATATCACAGCAAGAAGGTGAATCCAAGAGTGTTCAAAGAAGGGGATTTAGTTCTCCGACTGGTGCAACGCACGGCCGGCATGCACAAGCTGTCACCTCCATGGGAAGGACCATTCGTCGTGAGCAAAGCATTGCACAATGATGCCTATTACCTAATCGATGCTCAATCCCCTGGAAAGAACAGGGCAGACAAAGCCGGCGAAGAAACGAAAAGGCCATGGAACGTAGCTTTACTTCGTCCATTTTACTCGTAGCATAGTATCTCAAGATCAAGCACCAATTATGTATTAAACCTCGGCATCCAGAGCAGTGACTCGGGGACTGCCATGTGTTATTTCAATTTTGGGTTATGTATTAAACCTCGGCATCCAGAGCAGTGACTTGGGGACTGCCATATGTTATTTCAATTTCATCTTATGTAGTAAACCTCGGCATCCAGAGCAGTGACTCGGGGACTGCCATGTGTTATTTCAATTTTGGGTTATGTATTAAACCTTGGCTTCCAGAGCAGTGACTCGAGGACTGCCATATGTTATTTCAATTTTATTTTGTGTTAAACCTCGGCATCCAGAGCAATGACTCGGGGACTGCCATATGTTGTTCCAATTTTATGTTATGTACTAAACCCCGACACCTTGAGCAGCGACTCGGCAACCGTCTTATATTATTTCTGAAATTTGGTTTACACACTAGACTTCGGCGCTATAGGCAGTGACTCGGGAACTGCCATATATTGTTCCGAAGTAGTGCTTAGCCTTTGATACAAGAAAGGTATCAAACTTCGACACTCAAAGTAAGAACAGCTCAATCTCGTATGATATTCGAAGCTCACACCCAGATTAATTGGCTAAACCATGGGAATACAAAGGCAAAGATATATCCCAAAATCAAGAAATCGCAGGCCACAAAAGCAAGGATTCGGACGAACAAGACCACTTAAACAAAGTGATAACAATTACAAACATATATGTCTCAGCATCGCACGGCAAAAGAAATTCATGCCATACAGAAGACGGACAAATGTTCCACGTACATCGTACGCCCGGCATACCAGGGATAAGAAATGACTTAAAGGTTTTTAGCGGGAGAGGCAATAACTTGGTCAGGGGCTGGATACTCCGAGGTAGGCGGAGCTTCGGCCGAGGTTGACTCGCCCTCCACAGACCCAGGTGCGACTTCGGCGGAAGCCCGAGGCTGCTAAGGAGCATCAGTGTGTGCAGTTGAATGCCCAGTACCTTTGGAGGAGGATCGCGCGTCGCCGTTGTCATCCGAGCTCGAACTGGAATCACCAGAAGTAGCCGAGTCATCCTCATCTTCCCCTTGTTCAGCTGATTTGTTATCCGATGCATCCTCGACTACGACCTCGTCGTCCGGGTTCGGAAGGAAACTCGGACCTTCATTCCAGGTATGCACGTCGGCATACTCAACGAGCTGGAAGGCGCGAGCTTGCCGAAGAGCGACGAAGGTGGGGTCCTCAACCCAACGGGAACCAGTGCGCAAATTTCTCAAGATATCAAGAGAAATATCTTCATACCATGACATGATAACAGTGAGAGCCATATCTGCGCCAGCTCGTCCGGCTGATTCCCTCCAAAGACTTAGTTGCCTCTCGGACGCCATTAATCTTTTCACCAGCAATTGGACCTCATTGATATCAGGAGTCCCAGAAGTATTCGGCCAGAGAACATGGTACGCTCGGATAGCTGCCTGCACCAAATCCCTGCCCATAATCTTCATCGGACCAACTGCAGCGCCGACAGCAACCAGGAAATCTTCCATCGAGTACTCTGAGTCCGCGTCAACAGGGACACCTCGGCGCACACGAGAAGCAAGAACCGCTTTAGATCTCACGGGCTTAGCTTCTGGAAAATGATCTGCGCAAAACACGAATGCGTCAGGGGGCAGCAGGAAAAAAGAAAAAGATAATCCGACCGTGCTGAGAAGCTTACGATGAATATAACTCATCATTATCTGAAGGTCTTTAGCCTAGTCAATCTTGCTCTTCTCAAAGCGAGCGATCTCCTCGCTCATTCCCCGAGTTTTCAGTTCGGCAGCCTCGAGGAGCTCTTTATTTTTCTGCAATTGCAGAGCTAGCCGATTTTTCTCCTCGGAGAACTCCTGGTCGACCTTTTCTAGTTCGGACTTCTGAGAGAGCTTAAGGGCCTCCACCTCGGCGCGCAGGCGAGCTATTTCATCGTCCTTTTCCTTTAGCTGCGCCGAATGAGTAGCGCTTTGTTCTAAAAAATGCAGCATCACATCAGGCATGGGCGTGCAATCTTGGTGAGATGCTGCAAAGGTTTGTAACTCGGCTTTACCAAAGCCAAACGAGATAAAAGAAACTTAGCGCACATTTTAAAGAGGGAAAGGTATAAGGTAAAAGGGAAACTAACCTTCCAGGTTCTTGACTTTCTTCTCAATACGGATGTTGAGATTATTGATGTTACCTGTTCACCAACAAAGTGAGCCGACATCTCGCATACAAAACAATAAGAATGTCGGAGATGACGAAAAGAATTGTCGACTTACCAGCTTTTTTCACCACAGGAATAACTTTCTCATATTTTTCTTCCAATTTTCTGTGCGAAAAAAGCAATCTTTGAAATTCAGCAGTCTGTCGGTCATGTGCAACCTGAGCAATAGAGCAAACGATGAGTGGATATTCAAAGCCAAAACAGATCCGAGTCAAGCAAAACTTAACCCGGATCTAGGTGGCTAGATATTCAAAGCCAGAACAGATCCGAGTGAAGCAAAACTTAACCCGGACCTAGGTGGCTGGATATTCAAAGCCAAAACAGATCCGAGTCAAGCAAAACTTAACCCGGATCTAGGTGTTTGGATATTCAAAGCCAAAACAGATTTGAGTCAAGCAAAACTTAACCCGGATCTAGGTGGCTGGATATTCAAAGCCAAAACAGATCCAAGTCAAGCAAAACTTAACCCGGATCTAGGTGGCTGGATATTCAAAGATCATCTAGACAAAAATCAAGCAAAGTTTAAGGCAGATCTAGTCGGATATAGGTTCGAACCCTAAAGTTAAATCGAATTAAGTAGAGCATCATAAAACTTCCAAGCGATTGCAAGTTTCGGGGACTAGAGTATATATAGTAGCATCTGGAGAATTAATCAAAACTCCGTAAAACAACAATTACCTCATTCATCCTGTTACTATCAAGGACGGTCTTGGTGGCTTGATCCAAGCGGCTGCTAATGTCGGAAAGCTGGAACAGCTGACTGCTGGGATTATTGGCATATTCCACCAGTGAGCCGAGGCTGTTCCCACTTGCCGTCCGAGTTAGGACTTTACCCCGGACGTGCTGTGTAACCACCGCGGCAGCAGGGCTTTTATGAAGAGCAAGCTGGGTACCGGCGGCCGGAGTAACAGAGGTTTTGATGGAGGCAGTTCCTTTGCACAGCACATCGGCGATACTCGGCTGAGAAGAGCCGACAAGACCTTTCTGGGAAGTGGAAGCCTTGGCGGCGACAGCTTTTCTTGCTTTAGAAGAGGCATCGGCAGGAGCTGATACCTCGGCAATGGGAACGGTGTCTTTAGGAGCCGGAGGGGTCACGGTCGCAGAGGGCGCCGTGATATTGACGTCCTCGGCCGGGGCTGGAGTTACTATAGAAACCGCGGGGGTAGAAAGAGGCTCGGTAGAGACGCTCGGATTCACAGAGGAGGCAACTGGTTCGGTGGAAATCTCGGAGGGCCGAGTGGAATCAACGTCAACAAGAGGAGTCTCAGGCACATCGTGGCGAGGGGGCGATCGATTCGGAACTGGAGGAGATGCAGCACGAGCAGGACTGGGAATCCTGGTATCTTCGGCAGGCGGAGGAGACGGCTGCTGAGTCACACGGCTAGTCATGCTAGGACCGCCGGGCTTAACAGAAAGTGGAGCACTGCGAAAATAAAAAAGAAAGAAGGGCGTCAGGTTGAAAAGCAGAAAGAGAGAAACAAGAAATACGAGCAAAAGGAACTTACCCTGCGACTCCAGGCATGGTCTTGCGCCTGGGAGGATTCGGTGCGGATTTCTTCATTCGTTTCTTGGGGGGCGCCTCTGAGGCACCAGCAGGAGCCCCACGTTTCCCCGAGGTAACAGGGGGCCGGGAAGCAATAGGCTCGGCGTCGTGAACCTGACCGGCCGGATTAGCTGGGAAAGTAGAAGCCGGAAATGCATAAGAAATGGGCATTGCGGCAACTACCTCTAGAACTTGGACCTCGTCCGAATCACCTTCATCCTCGTGGGCCGAGGTCTTGCCACGAGCACGAGCCGGGGCGGGATCCGACTTGGGGACGAACTCTTCCGAGTCTGGCTCCCCAATGTCCGGGGTATTCCAGTCCGCAGGCCACGGAAGCGACAAAACCTCGGCATCCTCATCCTTCTACTCTGCGAACCTCTGTAAGACAAGAAAGAGGAAAATTAGCGAAAACAGTTACGAAAATAATTGGAAAACAAAGCGTTAGTGGTTAAGCTTACTTCGGGAGGGGGACACTCGCGGGTGAACGACTTCAATCCCCAAGCCCAGTCCTCAGGCATCTCCGTCTTGAAGATAGCTCGGACACGCTTAAAGATGAGATAGTTGTCCAGCTCCACGGTCGAGACTCGGTTGGGGTCAAGAGGACCGCTCATGTAGCAGAGTTTGTGTGTCCATTTCTGGAATGGGCAGATTCGGCTACTGATAAAGGTAGCCATCAAATCCTCGCCGCGTAACCCGGCGTGGATCAGCTCCTTAAGCCGAATCTCAAAAGCCTCGGCCAAGGCGTGACTCTTCCTCGGATTATAAGTCCAATTCACCTTGGAGGGCGTACCAATGGAGAATGCAGGGAGCCGAATCTTGTCCTCCGTTCCCGTGTTCTTGACATAGAAGAAGGACTTCTGCCACTTTTTGCACGACTCTAGCCCCGTAACACGAGGAAATACGGACTTCCTCCGAGGTGTAATGGACGCTGCTCCACATTGAGTAAGCAGTTTCTCGGAAGGGTGCAGAGACTTGTCAGGGACAACGTTAGAACGAATCTGGAAGAACTTCGACCAGACATGCACGGACGGCCATAGGCCGAAGTATCGCTCCGAGGCAGAGATAAAAGCAGAGAGAGGCGATGGCATTTGCAGGAAGGTGATGCGGCTGAAGGCCGAAGTAGTCGAGAAATTCCCTAGCAAAGTTGCTAAGAGGGAGACCAAAGCCGCGCGAGAAATGCGACATGAAAACTACATACTCGCCCTCCCTAAGATCCGGAGAGGACTCGCTGCCGGGTAAGCGACAGGAGACCTCAGCGGGAATCCTCCGAGTCCGGATAAGCCACTCGATCTCGCGGCGAGTAACGGAGGATCCCTGCCACGAGCCTCGCTCGGGCCCAGAGCCAGCATCGTCATCCTCTATCAGGGCACCGCTGAAGGAGATAGACATGGGCTCGTCGGAGAAATCAGCGAAGGAAGAACTAGCGGCGGAGGAAAGTTTAGAACTACAGGGCCCCGTCGTGATTCTACACAGAAACGGCGGCGGAGCAGCAAAGGAACCACCGCGCGAAAATGAAAGGGAAACAGAGGAATCTAGAGGAAAGCCTAGGCAACAGGACCGGAAAGAACTCACCGGCGACGACGCCGGAGCTAGTGAACAAGGACGAGGCAGAGGGAGCAACGCGGCGGAGTCCTCGCCGTCGGAGATTCAGATGAACGCGCGACGGCGGAGCCGCGAACGGGCGCAGAAGCGAGAGGAAGAAGAAGGGCGCGGGCGAGCGAAAAGGGGAAAGTGAATTCCCCAGCGCCGCGCCCCTCTTTATAATCGAGCCGCAAGCGAGGTAGTGGGATCGTGGGTGTGGCGGTTGACCGTGTAGATCGTGTGCGCCGCACGACCGCACGTCGTTGAGCGGAACCGCACCAAGGGCCACACGGTAGCAAAGAAGGTCACGATCCCTAACGGAAACGACACACGAGGCGTCGCAGCGCCGGCGCGATAGGCGCAGCAGTAACTGTAGCCTATCAGTAAAGACTGTAGAGGAACGAAAAACTAGAGAAACAATGATGGGGATGACACGTAGGACAAGGCGTACGCGAGAAGATACGATGATACCTCGAACGAGAAAGAAATAACTCGGAAACAATGCGGAACGAGTGTCATCTAACTGATACGGCCCGGCCGAGGTTATCGGCGGGGCCATACCAGCTTCGGGGACTAATGTTGGGGAGGTAACCCCGGATAGGGTAAAGACGGGGAAAGACGAAAGGATGTCCCCCGTCTAGTTTCCGAGTTACAGTCTGAATCGGCCGAATCCTGTAGAAGTCGGCCGAGATAGGAAAGGGCAGGACCCTTAAAATGATGGCAGGGCATTACCCGGCCGAGATACTGCGTAAGTCGGCCGGGTTAGCCCGAGTAATCTTGATGCAGGTGAAGGATAAGCCGAGTTACGCGAGGCAGGGCCGAATGATACGAAGCTTGCAGGAGAAGGAGAAGCCTAAAGTCAAACTCTAGCCGCAGGCTAGGGAGAATCTGAGCGGAGTCAAGCACTAGGGACAAAGGCGCAGAGCGACAGAGAGGCAGAAGGAGGTCACAGAGGTGACAGTCCTGAAGCCCTAGGCGCACAGGAGGGGCCCTCTGGAACCTTGCCGTCATTAGGGGAGCGACAGGGAAAGGGGGGCGCCAAACTACTATATTGGGACAAGCATATTCCTCGAATATGCTTGCCACATCAGCCCTAAAGGAACCCAAGGCTCTCCTTTATAAGGGGAGGCTTGGACCCTGAGGAGGGGATCGGCTCATTTTTTTAGTACCGTTAGGCTGGTAACCTTCTTGAACACAGCTCAAGGAGCACTTGTAGCCCAAGGAAGGAGAAATAAGATCTTTACCTTTTCCTTCTGTGTGTAGAATCAACTTCATCTTCCCTCCCCAGATCCCTCTAGCATCCATTGGCCCCATACTTTAGCCTACCCATGGCATCTGCCGTGCCACCACCACGACACACTAGGAGGAAAATATTTCTGAAAGAAAGAAGCAATCAAGCAATCAGGGCTATCAATGGAACCAGGAGGTAATCTATTAAACCAAGCCCTAGCTTCTCCTTTTAATGAAAATGGAAAGATCTTAGTAACTAAATACTTGCGCATCTTAAAATCATCAGAGAACAAAGCACTCATAGTAGAAAGCTCATTCATATGGGCCACATCACTCTCATTTTCAGTACCACAAAAAGGTTCTTTCTCAACAATATCTAAATAAGACAAATCAAGAGAGAAATCATAATCTTCATCTTTAATATCTATGGGAGAAGTGGCAAACTTAGGATCAGAGGACAACTTAGGCATAATAGTACGTCTAGCAAGGAGACTCTTAATAGCATTAGTACCATGTGTGTTTCGGCACTCTTCAACAAAATCATCAGTGAACTCAATATAACCATCATTAATATCATAACTCTCACTAGCCTCAGGTGAGCTAACAGGTGTAACAGTGTCTTCACTAGGAGTTTTGGTATTTCCTAGACTAGCCATAGTAGCATCTAGAAATGACCTAATGAACCACTCGCATCAAGCATAGTAGAAGTAACATCATGAGCATCAAAAGCAGTTTCAGACTCAGCAGTAGTAGCAGTGTGTGTAGCATGAGTATGTGGTGGTGGTGTGATAAGCTTACTTATAACAGACGGTGAATCAAGAGCAGCAGAGGTGTTTAGGACTGTACCTCTTCTTGTAGTGGATGGTAAAATAGGGAACTTTCCATCACGAGACTTCCTCATGATGAAAGGAGTAGCAGTGAACAATAATAGATCCAAGTGAACTTAAAATAAAGCTATGCTCCCCGGCAACGGCGCCAGAAAATAGTCTTGATGACCCACAAGTATAGGGGATCGCAACCGTCTTCGCGGGTAGTATTACCCAATTTATTGATTCAACATAAGGGGAGCCAAAGAATACTTGCAAGCCTTAACAACTGAGTTGTCAGTTCAGCTGCACCTGGAAATAGTTCTTGCTCATAGAAGTTTATCAGTAGCAACAGTTTGATAGTAGCAACAGCAACGACAACATCAACAGTGGAACAGGAGCAATAGTAATAGTAACGGTAACAGTAGGATTCTAGCGCAGTAGGCATAGGGATGGATGGATGGGCGTTGCATGGACGAGTCTAAACATCTAACTTCAGGATCTAGGGCATTGCAGATAGATAATAACAAGAATCCAAGTACTAAACAATCCGAGGCATGTGCTCCAAATATAGTCATACGTGCTCGCAATGAGAACTTGCACAACATCTTTTGTCCAGCCAGCCCGGCAGTGGGCCTCTAGGGAACTACTGGCAATTAAGGTGCTCCTTTTAATATAGCACCGGAGCAAAGAATTAACACTTCGTGAACACATGTGATCCTCACACCACAGCCATCCCTTCCGATTGTCCCAATTATTGTCACTTTGGGGCCTTTGGATCCGGACAATGATATGTGTACACAACTTGCAGATAAGATCACAAACAATACTATCATAATGGTTCAATAATAAGTTCAGATATGAGATCATGGCACTCGGGACCTAGTGACAAGCATTAAGCACAACAAGTTGCAAAAAAGTCAAATAACACTAATAGAGATACTAAGCACTATGCCCTAACAGATCTTATTCGATTATATGATAGAACTCATCCAATCCCTACCATCCCCAAGCCTACAACGGGGGATTACTCACTCATGGACGAGGGAAACATCGGTGGTTGATGGAGATGCATTGATGATGATGATGGCGATGATCCTCTCCAAATTTCCGGTCTCGGCAAGGTGCCAGAACGGAGTTTCTGGATCCGAATCTTGGTTTCTGGTGGCGGCGGCGGAGCGGAACTCTTTCTAGAAAACTATCAAAACCCCCCTTGTTTTTTAGGTCGAAAGGCAACTTATAGGCGCAGAGGGAGGCCGAGGAGGTGCCTGGGGAGGCTGCACCCCCTCCAGGCGCGGGGTTATGTGGGCCCGCGCCTAGGATGGGTCGGGGCCCCCAGGACTCCCCTCTGTCTCTTCTTCTGGCTTCGTGGATCTTATGGTGAAATATAATTTTTGGCATATTTTCCGGGATTTTTCCTGATAGTTCATTTTCTGCACAAAAACAAGACACCAAGGTAATTCTGCTGAAAACAGCGTTAGTCCGTGTTAGTGTATCCAAATCACACAAGTTTAGAGAAGAAATAATAGCAAAGTGTTCGAGAAAGTAGATACGTTTTGGACGTATCAGTGAGTAGTTCGTTTAGTTCTTGAGGACATGGGAGAAGTCATGTTGTTAGTAGTGAAATTGTGTTGAGGTATTATTCAATGGTTTAATATTTAAGTTGTGGTGCTATTCTTCTAGTGGTGTCATGTGAACTTCGACTACATGATACTTTACCATTTATGGGCCTAGGGAAATGCATTGTGTATTTGGCTACTAATTATGGGGTTGCCGGAGTGACAGAAACCTGAACCCCCGTTAGGAAACCATTGCACAAGGCAGTGTAGGATCTCAGAGTTTAAGGCTATGGTTAGGTTTATATCTTAATTGTTTTCTTGTAGTTGTGGATGCTTGCAAGGGGTTTAATCACCAGTATGTATTAGTCCAAGTAAGGTCGGTACATTAGCACAGTTTCACCCACACAACACTTATAAAACCAAAGAAGATTAATCAGCTATATGAAACGAAAGCACTTGACAATATTCCCATGTGTCCTCGAGAACGTTTGGTCCTCATTAATATTTCCTCCGGCTTGTACTTTGCTAAGAAAGGATTGGGCCACTTGCTGCAATTATTTGCTGGCTTTATTTACTTGCACTTTATTTCCTTGCTTTATCAGAAAACCCCTAAAAACCCGTTTGCTAAGTATTTACAGAGATTTCCTGCTCCATACCACTAGTCAACACCTTATGCTCCTCGTTGGGATCGATACTCCTATTTATCGAAAGTACTACGATACACTTCCTATACTTGCGGGTCATCAGCCGGCAGCGGCGATGAGCGGCGGGCGGCGGCCTGCGGCGGTGGAGGTGTCTTGGGATAGGGTATGGAAACTTGTGTTTTTCCCTTGGCCCTTTCCCCTCCTTATATAGGCGAATTCTCTCCTCCATAGAGGAGAGTAGGACTAGGATCCGTATCCTTCAAGAACTCTTCCTTTTTATTTCTTTCACCAATATGAGAGAGAAAGTTTGTATCTAATACGGAGTACGCATCAAATACGGACTTCTCCCTAAAACCAACTTAGGGGCAAGTTTGATACCGGGAAGGACTCCTCCCTCCCCACCTCCTCTACCCGTCGGCACCTAGGGGATACCCTGGACGATTTGGCCAGGGTTCCCTCCCTCCTCCCGCACGTGTGTGGCCAGTGGGCCCATGCGTCCCTCCGGCCCATGGGACCCAATGGGATATTAATAAATAATAATTTCTTATTTATTATTAATATAAATATTTATTTAAAAGCTTTCAAAATAAATTTTGGATACCTCCGATCTAATTCAAAACCTTTCTAAAATATTCTCAGCGTCCTCTTTTAATGTCTGAAACCATTTCATCCACTCTTGGTGATATCCTAGACTCCTCTAGAATATTTCGAGATGCTCTGAAACATTCTTTCGGAATTACTCTATCCAACTATCTCATTCACACTCATATTCTAAAATGTTGTAAACGTCTAAAGTGTGTGACCCGGTAGGTTTGGATATTTGCGGATATGTCCAAAACTCATTCCGATAACAATGATTACTATCAGTGTCTTGATACAAGTAGCAACCCCCGCAAATAACACGAAGTTCTTTATCATGTGAACCATAGTATTGAGTCTGCTACATATCGTATTGATTTGTCGATACTTTACATTGCCTAAGATGAAACACTAGGTTATTATCGTTTCCCGGCATGTACTCTTTACTCATCCCGTACTATCGATGTTCCTGTATTCAATAAATTGATTACATGTCCGACCAGACGATGACAAACATCATAGTACATGAGCAGGCCTAGAGTGTGTATCTACATCGTTAGGAGTATCAATTCTCACCAGCACACCATGTGAATGATTGGCGAAACATCCAGTACGAACAAGCATCAACTTTATAATCACTCTGTTACGAGCAATGTTTGGAGAATATTGCCATGTCCAAAACCCAAGTTTACATGTGTCTCGTGGTCAAACAATTTCTAGTAAAGACAATACAATATTTTATGAGATTAAACGGATAATTATATTAATGATGCGTTTCACGGTATCTCATATTTAGGTCTGTCCATCATCGTTGTTCTCCAATAACTCCGATCATATATGTCACCGGCAACACCACAATGTCATTGTCACTTTGACCATAGTTAGGAAACCAAAATTATCGTTAACATACATACTAGTCATAGAGGCATGATCAGGGATATTTTTATATGGTGTTTATTATCCCACACATCTATTAAGGTTTTCCTCCAAATACATATTATTAGGAACTAATATAATTATAGCACGGAATGATAAACTTAATTATGAAACAAAAGTATAAATAATAATATATTTATTATTGCCTTTACGGCATATTTTCATCACCGTAGCCATTCCTATTTATATTATACGTCACCTATAATTGTACTCGAGTACACTGACCAATGTGGAGGCAAGTTGCTTCCCCCAAAATTCATTTAGCTCCCGGGCTCCATGTAGCCCTTAATTTTTTTAAAATAAAATGTTATTTTAAAGTTTTTAAAAAATCCAAAAAATATGATAGGAAATAATGCATAATTCAAGAGTGAAAAGTCTCAATCTCAAAAACATTGTGTTACGGGCTACAAAAGTACAAAATCTCACAAAAATTTTAATGTGCCTTCTTCACAGACCTAGATCTAAAACTTATTATAGAATACATCATATTTCCGATTGATATTTTGCACACTTGAGGTATATATCATTTCCTACATATACATGGTTTTTTATAATTTTAAAACTTTAATAATATGTTTTTGGATGTTTAAAATAAAAGACTCGATGAGGCGGGAGCTAAATTGATGCCCATTGCTTCTGGCATTTATCTGTCTTCTTTTCTCTCCATCATTGTCGCCTAGCCCCCCGGATGTTGTGCTCGAGCACCAAAACTTGGAGCATCTCCAGCTGCGTCCCCCAAACCATCCCCAACGTTCTTGGAGCACGCAGCGCAAAAAAACTCGCCTAGCCGCGTGCTTGAATTTCCATCCGGCATGGACCAATACGCTGATGCCATCCTCACTACAGGGGATGCAGCGAGCACCCCAGACACAACACGCGATTCGACGTGTCTTTGGCGGGCCAGCCCTATCATTGGCACAACGGCTAGTAAGTCTATTTTATGTCGTGGCCAATCTCCCTCCGGTGTCTTAATGGTCGGCATAGAGAGTCATCTCGTCACTGCAGTGGCGCATGGCCGACACAGCGTCCAGTCTCTTCAACCTCTACAACGGCGTTAATGCAAGCCAGCGTCCTCCAGCGTATAAATAGCTCTCCCGACACCTCACCTCTATCCACAACTCAAACCCTAGCCCCGCCTAGCTCGCCTCCTCTTTTGTTCTTGCCCCAACACTACAAAATACCTCCCATACACGACAGATTTTTGGGGGGGCATAAGCGAAAAGTATCAGCAATAGTTGGTTATGCGATAGATGAGCTTTCGCGGCACCATTTTATCACCACGAACACTTATACGACAAACACGATGGAGACATTTAATTTTATGCCATGTTTCTTTCGAGACATTCACGTGGAGCTAACTGCTCAAACCTGTCTCACTGACATATGTGCCCCATCACGAGATGTTGTCTCCTTATCAACCACCGTCCACTACCACTCACACACGCGTACCGACCCAGACATCATTGTCCGTGTATCGTAGCATCCCATCTCGCGTGGTGGACATCCGATTCGTCCGGTGGGGCAATATGTGTAGCGTCGGGGCCAACGACGGTGCGAAAACATGATGATGTGTGGCGGAGATAGTAAGGTTGAGCACGACAGCGACATCGTACGTTATCCTCCATTTGTTGGGTTTTTCGTCCATAACTAGTATTGTTGGATTATTCGATCGATCTTGATTAGGTACAATTGGCTTCACATGCCATCAAAGTGCCTAAGTGGATCCATAATGAGCACTGGAATGGCATAGATGAGACATGGCGACAGTGTGACTACGGGCAATTCCCGCGTCGGCTCGTGGCATACGCGGGCGTGGACACGGGCCGCAAGTTCATGGGTTGTCACTATAAATCACCTAAGTGTCACATGGTGGACTAGATATTGAATCGCACTCGCCGGAGCTTTCTCGTGCGTTGCTGGCGATGTGGAAGCTTACTCAGCCCATAAAATTGAAGGTGTCTGACAAAAAGTTTTAGAAGAATCTGGAAGAAGAAAGGCGAGAAGGGTGAGATAAGGTAAACACGATTAAGTTATCATGCCTCGCTTTAGCCGATGTGCTGGCGCCGGTTCAGGAGAAGCTAGAGGAACTGACTAAATATGTTTGATGTGATTCCCATTATGAATTGTTCCTGTTTTATTTGTCGTTTTGATTGTACACCGAATAATTAAAGTACTTAAGATTTGTGAATTGTTTCCTCTTTTGTTCATCGTTTTGTACACCGAATAAATGCAAAGATGTTATTTTTGCTATTTTCTACATTTTGTACACCGGGTAATTTCTGAAGTGTATGTAAGATTTGTGAAGTGTCTTTTTAGGCTTCAAGCTACGTTTTCCGTTTTGTACATCAATAATAGAAAGAAGTTTTTTTTGCTAATTTTTTTGTTTGTGTACCAATTGGCCTGCAAGTGAGGCCCATAGAGCCCATAAAACTAACCACATCTACATCCACCAAGCCTATCCTATATAATTGAGGACCACACATTGTTCCTCCACTCCACTGCTAACTCTAGATCTCAACCTCTCCCTCTTTCTCCTTCGAACACTATATTTCATATGGTCTCCCTCTTTCCACTCCGATCACTAGATCTTACCAGAGCTTTCTCTTATGTCTACTCCAAAAACTGATGTGCCCAAGCGGTCCACAGTGAAGTCCTCCACCGTTCATGTACATATTCGTTATCCCTTCTTCAAAGTTCGTTTCACCGTTTTCTTCATTCCCCTTTTGCTAATCTATCATTCATTTCTGTTTCAGATCCGCGACCAGGAGGCTGGCCAGAACAGACTTGCCAAGCCTGGCGCGCTGATTATCGGCGAGGTCATTAGCGCCTGTCGTGATGATAATGGTGGCCAGATCGTCGGCAAGGTCAGCAACGCATGGCTCAATGATTATAGTGGTCAGAGCGTCGCTGAGACGGACATGCGCCTCGTCAAGGAATCCATGAAATCATGGCTATTGTATAACCCTCCATCCATCCTAAAATAAGAGATGGAGGGGATTAGACCAGTAGGAAAAGAGATTGTGAAATATCATAATTAGATGTTGTATTTTAATTAATTTAATACTATTTATCAATGAATTTGATACCTTAATATAATCCAACATCTGATTTGAATGAACATGCGTCCACATGATTTCATTTGTACTAATTGTAATTAGCAGTAGTGCTGCTAAAAAGTGTACCAAGTACGGCCAAACAATTTCACTATTTCTCGGCAAGTATTGGCCCGCCGTGTTTCTTGTACCGAGGCGCATCCTCTGCCGTGCCGTGAAAGCTCTAGGCCAGCGGATCACGTTGTGCCGAGCCAAAAAATCCACCGTTTCAGAATCCCCGACGTAGTTATCCCTAGCGGATTTTTTTGCCACGCTAGCACGAACACAATGACTAAGGTTGTGTCTCAGCGTTTATAAGCGCCAGCATCGGAGCTTTGTGTTATAGTGCAAGCTCTCCCGTTGGCTAAGATCCATGCCTTGTCGCATGCCTACCGAGCCAGGCTTCCCATTGTCAATGCACCACCGCGCTCCCCTCTATTGGACTAAACTCCACCGGACGCCTCGGACAACAACGAATCCTAGCAGTTCGACTTGTCCTCCTCGACGGACAAAGACCAGTACAATGGGTCAACGGTTGATCCGCTGCAGCGTGTCATCCTCAACTCTTTCAATACCGAGCGGACGAGTGCCAACAAGGTCCATCTCCACCAAGAGGTCAACCAACACTTTGAAGAGTGTGGCACATAGATCTCTCTATAGAGATTGCCGGTGGAGAACACTAGCCTCCTCATATATATATATATATATATATATATATATATATATATATATATATATATATATATATATATATATATATATATATATATATATATATCGACGCGGATTTGCTAAACACAGGCGTAGCTACGCATAGGCTTAGGACCGTTGGATAAAGAGATCACATGCAATGCTAGTTTAGATGGTAGTGGCTGGCTCTTGAAAGGAGTAACGGTTTCTAACTGCGTTTGCACCACCGCGTGTGTGTACATGCATGCAATGCCTAGGGGCTCGTGCAAACCCTAAATTTTTAGCTCGCTGTTTGGCAAAGGAACTTTTAGCATCTAAAATGGAAAGATAAGTAAACAAGGCTTAAAATGAGTTCTGCATGCAAACGTTTCCTGCTATGCATCACGTGACTCTTAGCATCTAAAATGGAAAGATAAAGTGAATAAGGCTTAAAATAAGTTTTGCATGCAAATGTATCATGGTATGCAAACCCTAGTGAAAGTAGCATCTAAAGTATCTAGGCATTGCTTAACACAGGGGAGCAGTTGCATGCAAAACGCTTCATAGTATGCAAACCCTAGTGAAAGTTTGTGGTACTATGCAAACCTAAATTTTTATCTAAGTGGTTTAGTGTCTTGTTTTTTTGGCGGAAGAGAGTTACTTGTCGCACGCCATCCCTCCACATTTTTTTGTGTTTTCCCCGTCACATAGTACTATGCTACTCTATAAAACCTTTGTTTCGTGTGTGCCCGAAAACAAGCGTTGTTTTGGTTTGGTTTTACTGAATGGTAACCTATGCCTATGGTGACCGTACGGCCTGTAGAGTCTATTAAAAAAGAACTTGTGGTGTCATGCGATGCTACCACCCCTTCATTATCTCTCTGCTCTATATGTCGACTTCTATAGCACATGCAAGCCAGAAAATTGTCGTACTCGTACATGGGTACATGAACCTTCCTGAATGTTCTTTCCCCGAAAAGATATCAGTGTTGCCATGCCGCTTGGTTCATTTTTTTTTTGCGTTTCTTTCGTCGAGGTGGCAGCGCATGTATAGTGCATGATCCACAACCGGCACAAGGTACATGTGCTGCTGCGCAGTGAAATTGTCAGAAAAGGTTGCTTCCATTACACAAATTGAATTTAGTCCGTTCATAGTTTATGCTACGCATTATTAAAATGGATGAGACTGAACGAACGTGTGGAAAAGTAATATTTAGTTCGCATTGGGTTCAACGCAATGAAATAAGACTTAGTTTGGTTAGAGTTTAGCGCATATAGTATATTAGGGTTTGCCTCATCTAAATGAAATTTGATAAACTTTGTTTTGCTTGGGCTTCATGCATGCATCAAAGGACCACTAACGGCGTTACTATTGAGCCAACAGCTGGGTCTGGAAACATGTGCTCCCTATATCAAAAGGGAGATAATTAACGGTGGATATGCTATGCGCACATATTCCCGTGTGTACCTGGCTATTTCCCATATATATATATATATATATATATATATATATATATATATATATATATAGAAACTCTATTCAGCACCCAGGGTGCAAAATAGTTATTTTGCACCCCACATAATTTTATGTTGTAACATTTATAAATTTATGTTTTGTATACAAATAATTATGTTCATATTCATCCACAACACAAAAAAATGACATAAAAAAAAAATTTATCAGTAATTATAGTGTAAAAAACACTAAAAATACGCATTTTACGTCGTAGTTTTATACGGCATGTAAATAAAAAAATTATGACATGTCTATATTTTCTTACATTCTTCTCAACTCTCGAGGTAAGACAAAATTTACGCGACGTAAAAATAATATACAGTTTTAAAGATAGAGGGTGGGTGTAGAATAACTATTCTACACCCTGGGTGTCAAATAGCGCGACTCTATATATATATATATATATATATATATATATATATATATATATGGGAAAATAGCCTGCTAAACACGGGCATAGCTGCGCATAGCCTATCCACTGTTGATTCTATCCTCTTTTGATATAGGGAGCACATGTATCTAGACCCAGGATTTTTCTAAGAACTAACGCCGTTAGTGTTCCTTTGGCATGCATGCATGAAGCCCTAGCAAAACAAAGCTTGTCTAATTTCGTTTGCATGAGGCAAACTCTAACGAGCAACATGCAAAACAAAGCTTGTCTAATTTTGTTTGCATGAGACAAACCCTAACGAGCAACATGCAAAACAAAGCTTGTCTAATTTCGTTTGCATGAGGCAAACCCTAACAAGGAACATGCAAAACAAAGCTTGTCTAATTCGTTTGCATGAGGCAAACCCTAACAAGGAACATGCAAAACAAAGCTTGTCTAATTTCGTTTGCATGAGGCAAAGACTAACGAGCAACATGCAAAACAAAGCTTGTCTATTTTCAGTTGCATGAGGCAAACCCTAACGAGCAACATGCAAAACAAAGCTTATCTAATTTCGTTTAGGTGAGGCAATCCCTAACGAACAACATGCAAAACAAATCTTATCTAATTTCGTTTAGGTGAGGCAAACCCTAACGAACAACATGCTGAGAAACCCTAACTTATTTAGTCAACCCTAACTTATTTAGTCTCTCTTCAACTTTCCTTGCTCATTTGAAAAACTAGGTGGAACCGGTTATTGCTTTCTTCCCTCTACCCCATCCCTCCTCGTGCACTTTTGTTTGGTACGTACCATTGCTTTCTCTAATCACAAGCTATTGTTTTACATCGTTATTATGGACCGGTTATTGTTTTACAAAAAAATGTGGAGGGATGCGCGACAAGTAACTCTCTCCCGCCAAAAAAACAAGACACTAAACCACTTAGATGAAAATTTAGGGTTTGCATAGTACCACAAACCTTCACTAGGGTTTGCATACTATGTAGAGCTTATTTTAAGCCTTGTTGACTTATCTTTCCATTTTAGATGCTAAAAGTTTCTTTGCCAAATAGCGAGCTAAATTTTTTAGGGTTTGCTACACACGGGCATAGCTGCGCATAGGATTAGGACCGTTGGATAAAAAGATCATATATATATCTATACCTAATAATAAAGAACGGAGTGTTCTGTCCACCGTCCGTCCTAAAAAAGACGATTTTACCCTTGGCAGTTGGAGGAAATTATAAGATGTGCCACCGCTTAGTCAACCCGTCATGTTCGTTGCTGCCCCGCCTAGCCTGCTCCCCTGCCCCGCCTAGGCCTCGCCTCCTCCCGCATCCCCTTCTCCGGCCGCCCAGCGTGCCCCGCTGTGGGCGCCGCCGCCCGCTGGCCCGAACTTTGCTGTGAGTCGCCGCCTCCCTCGCCTCCTCTCAGGTGCACGACCGCCGCCGGCCCTGCTCCCTACAGCGCGGCCGATGGCCACGTCCGCCTCCCCCTGGACCTGCTCGCGCCGCCCCGCCTCGAGTTTGTCCCCGTGCTGCCTCCCTGCGCTCACGGTGGTGCCCCGCTCTACGTCGAGGTGCGCCTACTTGGGACGGGCAGCTTCCGCTGCAGGGACGCCGCTGTTGAGCTGCAGAAGAAGGGACATCGGGTCGTGGTCCTCTTGCAACCGTCTGGATGCTTCATGCTAAATCGGCAGATCATCTCCCCAGCTGCTACGGCGTACTGGACAACCGTCTAAGGAGATGAATGTGGCGGTCTTAATTATGCGCAGTTGTACTGTAGAGTTGATCGTTGGGTTCAGGAAAGCTTCGGGTTCTTCGATTTGGGCAAGGATGGCAGAGGAGAGGTCCAGGTCAAAATAATGCAAGTATCTAGCCACCCACGACGGTGATTATACCCCTAGATGATGTTTACAACTGCCTCCCCGACATGATTGAATCATTCATGGTGTTGCTTGTCCGAACTCTTGCTGAGGATACCATGTCTGATTGGACGACACCATGAGCTACATGGCTGCACGGAACTATTGTTTAGTTGTTTATCGACCTGAATTTTAATATGATTTCTATACAAATTGAGAATTTGATGCACACGTACGTTATAAGTTTCAGCAGCTATAGTAATTGAGAGGAGTAAATGGCAGCCAATGAGTTCAAAATTATTATTTAGTTGTTCATCGACCTGAATTCTGACATGATTTTTACACTCCCAAACTTGAGAATTTGATGCGCAAGTACGAGTTCCAACGGCTATAGTAATTCAGAGGAGTAAATGGCAGCCAATAAGCTCAGAATTTTCAGTTCAATATTCAAAGTGGTATTTGATAAATAACAATGAATATGAAAGAGTAGAAATTAAAAATATAAAGATTAAGATGAAAGGGTGAACTAAAGCCACGGCTACACTGAGTCGATAGACTTTAGTGCAAAATACGGGTCGTGCCGGCGCTTTTTTTTTACCAGAAGTTAACTTTTTTTTTTCAAACCCGGTGCAACGCACGGGAATGTGTGCTAGTAATTTCTTAAAAAGAGTTCTACCAGGAGTTAGGCGAGTGCACGAAGACAGGGTGGAACTATTGGCAACGTGCTGCATGCCGCCACCTAGAGATGGAAGAACGGCAGACAAGGCGGGCCTAGAAGCAGGTTGAGTGGGACACCAAGTAGCGTCGCCAGAACAACATTGAGGCCGGTCTCTCTGACCGGAACAACTGTGTTTATTAGATTAGTTTCCGTTTAAGTTTAGTTAAATTTCACCCGGTTTGTAAAATTTCTTCATACTGTACTTTTAATTCATTTCGTTTGGCTGAACTGCGCCGTGGGACACACGACTTGGAGACATGCCTGCCCCAAAACGTGACGGCGGCGTGCTCACCAAACCTTAGCAGCTGTCTGAACGGCAGCGACGCGTCGCCGGTGGGTGGGCGTCCGGCCCACCACCACGACATAAATTATTATCTATCGGGCCGCAACGTAGGAAATTGTGCAGGGATGATAGATCCACCAACATACGCACGAACCAGCCCATGAAGGATCGATTGATGCCAGAAAAAAACATGCAACACAGAGAAAAAGCCAAGACAGCTCAGAATAGATGGTAGTACATGATCGCCGTTTCTCATCTTTTCCAAGCCGACTTCACATGAACAAAACAGAGGCATCTCCTGGCATTTCAGTCCAGTGCATTCAGCACGACTGTAACATTGCTTGCTAATCTAATAAGAGCTCCTGGTTCTAAGGAAAACGAAGAAGTATCTTACAAAGTTCAGATGTGATACCAAACATTAAGCAGCTGCTCTATACTCCTTTCTTCCTGCATCTCCATCCGTTATGCTCGTGTTCAGCTTCACTTTCTTCCTGCAATCAAGATGTGAGTTTAATACTACTCCCTCTGATCCATATTACTTGTCATTGAAATGGATGTATCTAGCACTAAAACATGTCTAGATACATCCATTTTAGTGACAAGTAATATGGATTGGAGGGAGTAGCACTGAGCTCCGAAGATACTACCTACGCAACAGTCCACACGTGTTGGTGGTCACTTGGTCTCCCGAGCCTGCCACGAGATAGACGGACGCAGTGGAACAGAAGAACCACACCACACACACAAGACGAAGACATAGGCGATATATTCCTTCTCATCTTTGCCAAAAACAAAAAGGCGCCCGATTCCTCCAGCTTTGTCAGCATCACTCTTTCCCTTGTTCCTTCTATCGGGATCGCGTGCCTCCCTGCTCAAACGAAACGATGGTGTCAAGGGCTCAGAGAGGGAGAAAGAAGAGAAAGCATACGATTCTTTCCAAGCACTTAACAAGCAACACTGAATGTAATCTGCGCAAAAGATAAAGTCCTCCACCCCCTCACTCCCTTTCACTGGATTCAGCACAAAAGATAAAGCTATGGACACAAGGGGTTCATTCCATGTTCTAAATGCATAGTAGTTTTAGTTTATGCTCCTCACAACCGGCCATCATTGCACACAACGCCCAGACGATGCTCGACGAATCCAGGCAGCAATTTGGAGGAACAGACAAGCACCAGCATGCCGGAATTGAAGCGGAACCAAGGCACATATGTCATATCATGAATACCATTTCCTTGCCTTTTAATATATATCAAAGTGACAGAAGAGACTTATAATCAGTGAACACAGGGATTCCCTGAACAGATTTGGAGAAGACTGGTTGATCCACATAATTGCAGTCGTAGCAAGCAAATATACATATTCGCAGACTATAAGCAACAACAAGTAGTACTGATTCGGACCACTCCTATAGTTACTTTTGAATGAATTTTTACAGTTTTCCTATAAGAATATTTTACGTATCAGGCTACAGTTGACTTTACTGGATTTATCCTACCAATATTTTTGTAAACTCCACTCATGACTTGCAACATAGCCCGAACATCAGCTGGATTACATAACAAACGGAAGACGAGATGACCACATGCTATTATTAAGACCTCCCAAGTTATAGAGTAATGAAACGAAATTATTATTGAATTATACCATATTCTGTATAACTTCAACTTTATGCCAGCTGAACTTATCTGGAACTGAACTCATGCATTTTTTATCAACGCAAGGAAAAGAGAAATGATGGTACAAGCATGCATGTAAAGGAAAAGCAACACGTAGCACTGAAATAAAGAAACTAAACCGTCAATCTTAAGCTCCTAGTTTATGCACCTTATGTAGAACAGATAGCAAAGGAACTCAGAAGACTGCTTCACACACATGCATAGCCTATTAGATTCGACTATCCACTTTCCTTTTGCCTGATAGTTGAACAAGTACAAAACTTACCAGAGGAGACAAAAGGGAATCATATGCTTATTCCATACTTTGCTTTTATGCAGTCCCAAGAAAGGAATCTGTGATAGAATGAGTTCCTTTGCTTTATTTGCAGGCAAAACATCAACCAATTCTTCTTCTGGATGCCTTCGGTCAATAAGGAATTTAATTGCTTTGCTCTCATATGAACCGATAATTATATGCCTTAATCAACTGTACTATGCTTGAGTACACTGAAAAGTGAAAATATACAATAAGCAATAAGCATATGTGATTGCGGAAGATGCAGAATCCTAATCAATGCCAATCAACTACAGATGGCCTTTCATTTCACGATATAGGCGCAGTGGAGAGTGCAATTAGTTCTTAGGCCACTCCTAATGCATCGTCTCTTAACAGAGTCCGTTAGTGCCGTTACATGTTTAAAAACAACTATCACAATGCATTGCGTCTTAGATAGACTTAGCATTTATTATACTCCCTCTGTCTAGAATTAGATGTCTCACATTTGTCTAGATTCGCATGTAATATAGATACATGCGAATCTAGACAAATCTCCGACATGTAATTCGAGACGGAGGAGTAGTAGACTTTACTTTTTATTATTTAAGATTGTTTGAGTCTTGGTGGATGATAGTACAAAATTTAATGATCCATGCATAGGATTGCGTGAAGAGACCGTATTTAAGATAAGAGACTGTTTCATCACCTTCCTCATTAATTTCAATGTCATATAGATAAAATCATCTCATACAAATCTGATGTGTGTGCTAAGAGATAGCGCCACGGTGGTGCATTGGAGTGACCTAAGCGTGTAACATGTAATCAAGGAGTCAAGTAAAGACAAAACTACAGCCCACTGCACAGAAGTTCTCCAGAGAACAAGGTTCTCACCTTTTCCTATAAGACCAATCAATAACATGACTGTCTCTAATTGTTTTTCCTTCATCTGTGCCAAGTTAAGGCAATATAAACCATATTTGATGGTGCAGATCAGAATGCAAGAGTGTTCTTGGAATTAAAAATATCGGTGCATGTAGGGTCCACAGGTACCTAAAGGAATAAGGATAATATCTCTTTTCAGTTGCTGTGAAGATTGGGTCAGGTTCGAGTGCTTCTTCTTACGATTCGAATTCTCCCCTCCCTTGCCTGCCTTATAAAACCAGTACCTGCAAAAGACCTTGACATGAGTAGTCGTAGACTCATAGTTATTTAGAACAAAGGTTGTCTCACTGCCAGAGAATAGAACTTCAAGGTACGGTGAACAACCCTTGGATACCAGAAACGGAGGGTTGATAAAGCTGCAACGGAGAGTTCTTGGAAGGATTTGTAGTCCACGATCAGACATCAGTACTAAAAGTAACTGAAAGAGGTACAGGTCTATGAGATGCGTCAAGTGTCATGCTATATATCTTGCTCAAAGAAAGGAGATATCTTGTTATATATATATATATGTATCCTAACCTGCGATATATTCATTCAGATGTATCATCATCAACAGCAGCTCCAGAGCCACAGCCAACTCTTGTCTTCTAGGCAGACTTTCCCTTCAGAGAGGCACTTACTTCTGCAAGGAGGAACTATTCCAGGAGAGTCGGGGCTTGTACTCTCAACTGATGCTAAGCCCAGGTTAAAATGGACCCCAGAGCTACATGATCGTTTTGTGGAGGCAGTAAATCAACTTGGCGGACCAGATAGTAAGTATGCACTAAAACCTTTTTGCCTTGGAAGCAACTTCATCCATGCTATCATTTAAACACTTCAAATTTTCTGTAGAAGCCACCCCCAAAACTATTATGAGGCTCATGGCTGTCCCTGGACTAACACTGTATCATCTTAAGAGCCATCTCCAGGTATACAAAAATTTCAAGTATAGCAGTGCTCTATCATAATATTTTGCATTTGTCTTCAAGCAAGATACTAAATAGTTTTGTCTTTTAACCTAGAAATACAGACTCAGCAAAAATCTACATGCTCAAGCCAGCGTCGGAAATTCAAGAAATGGTAAGTATAGCGTAATCAAGCTATCAGCCTATCAGTAAGCTTGACACTGAACTTCCTTTTCCATTCGCCAGTGGTAGGTTGCACCATAGCAACAGAAAAACCATCTGAAGGAAATGGATCTCCAGTCAGTCACCAACTTAATATGCAGACAAACAAGTAAGAGATAATTCAATTTATTCTTGAGTGTGTTTACAGAAGGTAACAGTTTTTTCTGTTTTATCAGATCAATGCAAATGGGTGAAGCCTTACAGATGCAAATTGAAGTGCAGCGACGGCTACATGAACAACTAGAGGTACAAAAGCAGCATAATGTAAACTAAATTTGTTATGAAGTCACTTTTACATTCCTTTGCATAAACACAATCCATACCTGACTAGCGTATTCACGGATTACTAATACTATAATTTCAATTTTATGGGTGACTATCCAATAAATGTAGGCTAAACAAATATCTCTGGAGAATATACACTAGAGACAGAAAAATTTGTCTACATTCCACAAGAAAATTCAATTGATAGTACCGCGGATATACACAACTGCACACAGAAAATTTGTATAAACCGAGTTCCATGAACCAAGACCAACTTAATCAAAGATTAGCCATCGTTTACCAATTGATATTTTTATAAGCAAAAAGCACAGCACACACAGTATAATATTACAACTAAAATAGGCAATAACTTCATTTTTATCTGTTATGGATATGTTTGATTTCTTGTTTACTGATAGCTGAACCTTACGACTGCTTAAAATGATGTGGTATATGTCAATCATAGGTTCTATGCAATAAAAGATAGCTGAAACTACGAGTCCTGCAACCATATTGTCTAGGCAAATAGACAGTCCTGAAGTGTATTTGATTATTGTTTTCTTTTTCTTTCATTACTTGAACCTATAATAATTATAAGCTCCAATTTAAGTTAAAACGTTACATACTTTATTAGACAACTTGAGGTCCAACCTGTATATATTTAACAACACAAATATTTTCTTCTTGATATGTAGAGTAACGGAAAATAATGTGAGAAAATTCAGAAATTCTGCGATCAACAGAAAATACTTAAGGCTACGCTTTCTGATTCTTCTGTTGCGGAATACTGGAGCATGTGCTCATTTGCAGTGCTTGTACATGGTCTACCTATGCAAAATAATACATAATTAGGTAGAAGTTCACCACTTCCGCAATTCTCTCGAAGAAAAGAAATAAATAGTGCAGTAAACAAATACCGATGGTCTGGTATCTTATGCGTCATGAACTAATGATGCCATTCAGGTACAAAGACACTTGCAACTCCGTATTGAAGCACAAGGAAAGTACCTACAATCGGTACTGGAAAAGGCACATGAGACACTTGCAAAGCAGAATACTGGCCCGGCTGGTCTACAAACTGCAAAGATGCAACTGTCAGAATTGGTCTCAAAAGTATCGACAGAATGCCTCCATAATGCTTTTACAAGCTTTGAGGAGATTGAAGGATCACAAATGCTGCATAGGCACGCCTTGCAGCTTGGTGACGGATCAGTTGACAGCTGCTTAACTGCATGCGAGGGCTCACAGAAAGATCAAGATATCCTATCAATCAGTCTTTCTTCTGCTAAAAAAGGAAAGGAGATTGGAGGCATGCCAATTGGTTTGCAAACGAAAGAGAGAGGACGCGAGGATTTATTTCTGGAGAAGCTAAGCAGAAGGCCTTCAAGCCAACAAGAAAGGCATGATAGGAGAGACAGCTTTAGCATGACATGCCAGGCAACAAGATTGGATCTAAACATCAAGGACACAAATGATGGGCCTCAGAACTGCAAGAAATTTGATTTAAATGGGTTCAGCTGGACCTAGATAGCAAGCGAGAGTGCCGATTAGGTATCGGTGAGATCATGTGAGTCAGAGTGAGACCTAATGGCTCTTCTGTTGGACATTCTCCCATTTAAAGCCTGGTCCATCTTTGCAGTCGGCCATCGCAATTCATCAAAATAAGTGATGGAATTGACAACTAGATGCTTATTGCAGACCGCAGAAATAGTCCGTGTAGATTCCGGAGAAAGTATCGGAGAACTTGTTGTACTCCTTTATTATGTGCTCTGTTGTGATTCTGTACCATGGGACAGAAATACCACGAATTTTGTTGCAACCCACCCCATGCTAACTATCCCACTGAGCTCTATCTTTTTTCATACTACTGTTTCCCCCCATCAGCAATATGTGATGCATAGCCTAGACTCTGCTCGCATCTAATGGATCTGCAAGACTAGCACCCATGCGCAGAAAGGGGGTTAAATAAAATCCCCAATATCACGAGTACAGCATCCGTGCAACGGTCCAGTCTTTATCTCTAAAATACTCCTCGGGACTGTACCTTCTCGCTACGATCACACTGATAATCCTTTGCAGCGGCTGCGAGTAGTTGCAACCGGAGACGGCAACGCAACGAACGAATCAAGGCAGAAACGATCTCTAAATCCTCGAATTTCCCCCACGAATCGCGCAATAGCCCACCAAATAGCATTGCTGCGTACGCGTACGGAGAAAGGGGGGGGGAGAAGGACAGTACCGGGTTCTACCTCCATCTGCGTCGGCTCCAGATATCCGAACAAATTGATTCGGGGTTTGCCGCAGGAATGTTGAAGCGCACGGGGGTTCATGGCAGAGGAGGGGAGCTTGGTGAAGACGAGGAAGCGAAGAGCGTGGGCCGTCCATTCGGCCTGTACGCGATGTGAAGTGATGCGGTGTGGAAGCCCATCAGCACATTTCTACTCGTCGTTCCTCTAGAGTCTAGTCCTCTGGTTCTCTCTGTTAATTACGGGGCCTTGGCCCATCACAGCTTTTCTTTAAGAGTATTCAGTAAGCCCATCTTGCGCTAGAGATACGTGCTGCTGAAGCCGGCCGCCAACTTTGCACTTCCGTCGCAATTGGCAAGTGGGACAGTGACTACTCCATCCGTCCGCAAATAATCGTATTTGTAGCTTACTAGTATTAATTTAGAGTTATAATTTTTGCTATGTTTTCATATAAAGTTAGTCAAACTTTACTAACTTTAACTTAAGATAGAAGAAAGCTAAAAATACACTTATTTGCGGACGGAGGTGAAGGCAAATATAATTGTTGTATTTTATTGATTTGTCTCACGGCTGGGATTATAAATAGTATAAGAAGACTTGGTTGTCAAGCTAGCTAGAGATTACAATTTGAAAACTATACGGCCGGTAGACGTGTCCTATACGTACACGTCTAACACCCCCCTGCAGTCGGAGCGGAAGGTGGGCGGACGTTCAGACTGGAGCGGAACTCGGCGAAGACCGTCGATGGCAACTCTTTGGTGAAGATATATGCATACTGTAAAGATGTTGGGACATGTAGAACACGAACATCTCCAAAAGCAACTCTCTCGCGGACAAAATGAAGATCAATCTCCACATGCTTGGTGCGTTGATGTTGAACCGGGTTCGTCGATAAGTAGACCGCAAATATGTTGTCACAGTAGACCATCATAGCTCGATGAAGGGGACGATGTAGCTCGGACAGCAGCTGACGTAACCAGCATGCCTCAGCAACGGCGTTGGCAACTCCTCGGTATTCTGCTTTCGCACTCGATCGGGACACAGTTTGCTGGCGTTTAGAGGACCAAGAGATCAGATTGTCGCTAAGGAATACTCCGTAGCCTGAGGTGGACTTGCGTGTGTCGGGGCAGCCAGCCCAGTCAGCATCAGTGTATGCAGTAAGCGATGTCGGCGATGATCGATGTAGTTGTAGGCCATAGTCGATGGTGCCGCGAAGATACCGGAGAATCTGCTTAACCGCGTTGAGGTGCGGCTCACGGGGATCGTGCATGTATAAGCATACCTGCTGAATGGCATAGGCGACATCCGATCTAATGAATGACAAGTATTGGAGGGCTCCCACCAGGCTCCGATAGGTGGATGGGTCAGCAACGACATCGCCATCAGCGCCAAGCTTGGACTGTGTATCGATAGGAGTGGAGCAAGGGTTGCACTCGTTCATACCTGCACGCTCGAGGACGTCGAGGATGTACTGTCGCTGTGAGAGGAACATGCCATCAGAGGAGCGAGTAACAACAACTCCCAGAAAATAGTGTAGTGCACCAAGATCCTTGAGGGAGAACTCGCGCTCAAGAGCCATGATGGTTTGCCGAAGTAGTTGCTCGGATGAAGCCGTGAGTACTATGTCGTCAACATATAAAAGCAGGTAGACAGTCTTCGTGTTGCGGTTGTATATGAAGAGCGATGGATCTGCGCGGGAACCAACAAAACCGAGTCGAAGAAGATGATCAGCGAAACGGCTGTACCATGCACGCGGCGCCTGTTTAAGCCCATAGAGATACTTATTTAGGCGGCACACGTGGTCGGGCTTGGAGACGTCGATGAAACCTGACGGCTGCGCACAGTATACTGTCTCGGCGAGAGTACCATGTAGAAAGGCATTGTTGATGTCGAGCTGATGAACAGGCCAGTCTTGAGAGATGGCAATGGAGAGTACGGTCCGAACAGTAGCCGGTTTGACAACCGGGCTGAAAGTCTCTCCGTAGTCGACGCCGACACGCTGAGTGGAGCCACGGAGGACCCAGTGTGCTTTATACCGATCCAAAGAACCATCCGGCTTGAGCTTATGCCGAAATATCCACTTGACAGAAACAACATTAGCTCCAGGAGGACGGGGGACAAGATCCCATGTCTGATTGTTTTTTAGGGCAGTAAATTCATCGACCATAGCAGAATGCCAGTGAGCATCTTTCAGAGCACCGCGGTAGCTCTTAAGAAGGGGACTGGGAACATCAGCAAGGAGAGTAAGGCGATCAGCAGGCTTTGGCACCATATCACGTTTTCCACGAGTATACATCGAATGAGTGTTATCGACCAGAGGAGGACCGACTGGCGCCAGGACCACAGGAGGTGTAGGAGGTGTAGGTGGAGGTGTAGGCGGTGTGTGTGGCTCGGGTTGAGGGGCGTGAGGCTGTGTAGGAGGTATAGGAGGGGTAATAGGCAGAAGAAGGATGGGGGGAAGATCATCCGGAAAAGGATAGATCGGTGGCGGTAGGAGGGGGTGTTGAAGTTTTGGAGAAAGGGAACAAATTTTCGTCAAAGATGACATGACAAGATATGATAATTTTGTGAGTGGTAAGGTCAAGACATCGATAGCCACGGTGATTAGAGGAGTACCCTAGGAAGACGCAAGCGGTTGTGCGAGGAGCTAGTTTGTGAGGTGCTGTGGCGGAGATGTTAGGATAACATAGACAACCAAAAACACGGATCTGGTCTAATGGAAGTGGGAGACCTAGGAGAACTTCATGTGGTGTACGCTGGTGAAGGGTTTTGTGTAGGGGTTCGTAGCATGGAAAACAAAAAATTACTATCGCATACAAACAAACAAGCCAAGATCTATCTACTAGATTGTAGCAACGAGTCGATGGAATAACTTACCCTCAAAGATTCCAAAGCGGTTAACGAGAGCAGATTCTCGTGGATGATGTAGTCGTACTCTTTCCGATCTCAAGATCGCGCAGACGATCCTTCCGGCGTTGCGTTCCGGCAGCGCTCCCGCAGTCGGTCACACGTTCGGTACTCGACGAAGACCTTCCTCTCCCTTGTTCCAGCAGGCAGCGGAGGTTGTAGCACTCTCCTCGTGATTCCGGCAGCACGACGGCGTGGTACCGGAAGTAGAGGGAAGATCTCGTAGGGCTTCGCCTTAAGCCGGAGCGAGTATGGTGGACTATGAGAGAGCTTTAGTGGTCTAGGGTTTAGACACACCAATTAGAAGGCTCTAAACCGAAGGCTAGGGCAATTAGAAGCTCTAAACCAAAACGGCTCTAAACCGGAGGCTGTGGCTAGGGTTTAGATTTAGAGGATAGGAACTTGTGTGTCTAGAGGAGGGAGCCCTGCCCCTCCTTATATAGGTGGAGGGGCCGGCGCGCCAAGGGGAGGGAGGGGAGTCCCTCCCCAACTCGGCTTGGAGGTGGGCCGCCGGTTGGAGGAGGGATTCCCTCCCCAACTCGGTTTCCCTCCTTCCTCCTCTTTTCCACTTTCCAAAACTTGCTCTTTGACTTTCAAACTAGTCGTTTGACTTTTCAATTTAGGATTTGACTAAACCCTTTATTTTGGACAGCGAATACACTTAGTACATGATGCAATCATTCCAACTTGCAATGACACATTCATGTACCCCTTCCCCTCCGGATTGCCGGACATTCCGGAACCTTCTAGAATGTTCCCGATGAAAACACCGGAATCATTCCCCAACTCCGAAACGGGACTTTCCTTATATGAATCTTATTCTCCGGACTATTCCGGATCTCCTCGTGATATCCCGGATCCCATCCGAGACTCCGAACAACATTCGGTCTCTTACCCATCATTCCATAACTACTCAAACAACGTCGAATCCTTAAGTGTGTCTCCCTATGGTTCGTGAATTATGCGGACATGATCGAGACACTTCTCCGAACAATAACCAATAGAGGAATCTGGAAATTCATATGGCTCCCACATATTTCTACGATTACTTTGCGATCGAATGAACCACTTACATACGATACCAATTTCCCTTTGTCTCGCGATAGTTTACTTATCCGAGGTTTTGATCGTCGGTATCTCTGCATACCTAGTTCAACCTCGTTACCGATAAGTACTCTTTTCTCGTTCCCGTGATATGTGATCCCTTGTGAGCCAGTCACATGCTTGCAAGCTAATTGGATGACATTACACCGAGAGGGCCTAGAGTATATCTATCCGTCATATGGATGGACAAATACCACTCTTGATCCATGTGTTTCAACCAATACTTTCCGAACACTCAATGCCACCTTTATAGCCACCCAGTTACGGTGTGGTGTTTGATGTCATCAAAGCATCCATCCGGCAAAGGTGATATGCATGATCTCATGGTCGAAGGAATTAGGTTACTATGTATCAGAAAGCATATAGCAATTGAACTATTTAAAATGACTTGATCTTTATGCTACGCTTATCTATAGGAGTATGTCCATCACATCATTCTCCTAATGATATGACCCTGTTGTTAATAACATCTCTATGTTCATGATCAGGAAACCATGATCATATATTAACCAACAAGCTAGTTTAACAAGAGGCTTTACTAGGGACTCTTTTATGTTTACAAATCACACAAGTATTAATGTTTCCTGTTAATACAATTATAGCATGGTATGTAAACATTTATCATAAGTATGAAGATATGATAATAACCCACTTTATTATTGCCTCTTGGGCATATCTCCAACAGTCTCCCACTTGCACTAGAGTCAATAATCTAGTTTCAAACTTTTGTGTATTCAACACCTATGGCTTTCTGGTGTTGAAAGTACACGTTCGCTAGTGGTCAACTGATCTCCGGATCTAACACTTCCAGGTCCGTGTGTAATTGCATGTATTTGCGTCTCTACGCATCACTCATTCTCTAATGAGATGGCTTTGTATAAATTTGGTCCTTTGGTGAGACCTTTAGTTCTTTAGGGTTAAAACATGTTGATAATATTGTCGTACAATATATCTTCATAGTATTATCCCGCTATGAACTACACCTAGTTTGATAACAAACTACTTGACCCAAATGCCCTCTTTAGCTGCTATAATAGCAGTCATATACTTAGCCTTTTGTTGTAGTATCTGTCACAATGTCTTAACTTTGGAACTCATCCAAATCCATTATGGAACTTACTTTCCATTATATTGTGCCACCCTTAGTTTAGATTGAGATAAACTTAATTTGTACTTTGTGACAAAACTAGTATCAATGTAGTACTTTTACAATGAACTAACCATCTATTTGTCACTTCTACAAACAATATATTCTTAGTTCTTCCAAAAGATTATAAGAATATCCTTACTATTGTCCAATGATCATCTTATGAATCATTCTGGTATATGCTCATAACATTTAGAGCATAGGACATATCTGGATTTGTACACATCACAGCATGATTGATATAAATACTCTTTGTGATCAAGTACCAATCTATACTTGAATCTTGTATCACTTACCAAGTGTCAATACACTTGAATATATCATTAATATTGAACTCATTCAATCCTTTCTGTGCGACAAGAGCATTTCTTGTAGTTTCTATATTGAACTCATTCAATACATCATCTATGTACTTTCGGCACAACCATATTAGCGTCTATTGATGCCAAATATTTGGGTTTTGCCTAAGTCTTTCATCGGGATGAAATTCTTAATATGTGTTAATAAAAGATACATCATTTCCAATCAACAATATGTATTCCACATAACGTATTAGAAACATGTCTTAGCGCTCCCACTTAATTTCTTGCAAATGCAAGCATCTTCATTGTCTCTGATGAAATTAAACTCTTTTAACAGTTTCATCATAGTGAAGATTCCAACTCCGCTATGCTTACTTCAACCATTGAAATTTGCATATGCTTTTAGCATCCTTTGAATTAACAAAACCCTATGGACCGTGTTACGCACATGTCCTAGGTAACAATTCTATTAGAAGAACTTGTTTTGTTTATTCAACTATCACATAACAAATTTATATGTAGTGGTTGCTACATTAATCCGTCTAGACTAAATATCGCTATGAAAGATCAGATCTTGTCATAGTCAACCTTTGAACATTGTTGTGAACTCTTTCCCAACATGTCGACTATATTCATGTCCATTTCTTTATAGATCCAAACACAACTATAAGGCCTTACACCTTTCTCGAGGGTCCTTCAAGTTCAAAACTTGATTTCTCATGTATGGAACTATCACGGATTTTTTGGCTTCAAGCCATTTGACGGAGTCAGGGCCCATCATCGCTTCTTTGCATGTAGTCGGTTCATTATTCTCAAATAATGATTCAACCCTCAAATCTTGGTATTTGATTGTTTACCCGACCTACTTGTTTCAATAGGAACTTAGATCTCCATGACCACAACCTTTGAGGCACGTGAGCCATGAGCATTATTGCTGCCTCCGGAACACTTTTCGGCGCTGCGCAACTCTGCACATATAGCTAAGGTTCTTTTAACCTTATCAAAGTTCTATTGTCCTCCCACTTTACTTTTCACGAAAAATTCCTTCTCAAGGAAACTTGACATTCTAAGCGACAAACACTTTTGTCTCCGGTGTTATGGAGGAATACTTAACAAAGACAGGTTCATCCGACTTTGGTTGCAAACATCTTTCTTATGTATAGCATACCAATGTTTAAGAAAGGACTACTTGGGTTTTATCCCAAACCATAATTTTATATGGTGTCATTTCAACGGATTATGATGAAGCTTTTTTCAGTGGAAAAACGGTAATCTCTAAAGCTTTTAATCTTCAAAATACAATGGCAGTTTTATGAATTACACCTTCGATCTTACCATGTCAAACAAGGTTTAATTACATATCTCGAACGCTCCATACTCTTATGGTGTTTCGGGAAATGCAAATCCACGGAACGATTCCTTAAATCTTAGGTATTATGCTAAACTTGTAACTTAAATATCTTCCTTTATGATCTTATCATAAACTATTTATGTTCTTGTTACAATGATTTTGCACTTCATGTTGAAAGTCTTTGAACTTTTCAAATATTTCACACTTCATCCTTATTAAGTAAATATTCATATATTCACTCAAATTTTCGGAGAAAGCATATGAAGTTGAAATCCATCGCTCTTGACTACACATAATGGACTTCGTACAACAATATGTACAAGTTCCAATAAGCTAGTCATTCGTTCCCTTTTGGCCTATGAACAAAGTTTTAATTATCTCTAGGAAAGTTTCACAAGCGTCATTTGATCAAAATAAAAAGACTCCAAAATTCTATACACATGGAGATTCTTCATGTTTTCTTTCCAATATAATTTAAACGGCGATGTCACTTTCTAAGTGATCTTTCAATCAATTTGTCTTTCGACATTTTTAGCACTAGTTTTATGGATGTGATTTCTCCAACGAGATTTGTGAATCATCCATCTTTTATGGATTACGACAATTATTTGAACAACCCTTTTTGTTCTCATAATACCTGATAAAACAAATCTTGAAGGCAAACTTTGATGTTTAATGAGCAACACAATAACCCTTTATTTGTTCTCGATGAACATCATCACATATTCTTTTGCTAGTTACTTAGGCCATTGTAGTTCATGAATTGTGTTGTTTCGTATGACGATTCACACCAACAAATTCAGTATCAAATACTTAAGAACCACATTGTTTAATAAGCAAAGAATATAGCCATAACATGTATATCATCTATATACTTAAACTGAACAATTCTAGTCTTTTCTTTTCTGCCATATATTTATGAGATTCTCTTTCAGTATTTCCTTTTCTGTTTGAAAGAATCTATCAATATCAATAGTGGAGTCATACATATGACACATAATCCAAAGCGTGTATAATTAAATACCAATGTCTTTGGATTTGCACTTTGAAGTAGATCACCATCATCAAATGTTTGGTGTTCTTCCAAATTCCTTTCTTTAGTAATCTCTTGGTGTAGTAAATATTTTACCTACATCAAATATTCACCCTTATCATGGAATTATCCATGATCAAGCTACTTTTAGCTTGTAATGGTGAATCGCGAGTATAATGTTGCTCTCCAAAACCCTTTTGTAGGATTAGGACAACTAGTGTCTCCAATCTTTTGCAAATTCTCATCAAATATGAGAACATGACTTTTGCCATATTATACTCTATCATGTTGCAACCAAAACTTCATTTCAGATATCACAATATCTTCCACACATCATGGTTTCTGAAACAACTCTTTCAGATCCTAGACAACCTTGATATTAAGACAATCCTATGAATATCAAGAATCATGGAGACAAACATGATACTTATACACTAACACTTGGAATTGTCACTCTTGTTTTAATACCAATTATTAAACTTCATGGAGTAACCGGAACTTACTGAAAGTTTGCAATAGGACTTTTAAACTTTAGATTAACACTTCAAAACAATACGATACCAGTTCGTAAAGTAACTAACCAGAATTCTATAGTTCTATCATCTCAATTATAACTAAGCGCAAGGTGGTAAACGGATGCCAATGACTACAACAATTATGCAAATTCACTTTGATTTAATTTATGATAAATTGAGTTCTAATTAATAATTAAATTAATCTAGGTGAACTCCCACTCAAAACAACATCCCTCACATTGTTTTAGTGATCACACGAACCAAATCCACCACATCAAAACCGATCATCACGAGAGTTGATGTAGCTTCAATGGCGAACAATCAACATGTTCATCATATCTACTATATGACTCATGCTTTACCTTTCGGTGATCCGTGTTCCTGAGACCATGTCTGTACATGCTAGGCTCGTCAAGATCAAACCTTAGTTTTGGCATGAGAAAATCTGGCTTGCTCACGTTGTATACGCTTGCAGAATCTAGCACACCCGATCATCACGTGGTGTTTCGAAACAACAAGCTTTAGCAACGGTGCTAACTAAGGGTGAACACTTTATGATTTGAAATTCATGTGCATGAGGGATCATCTTATAATGCTACCATCGTCTACTAAGCAATACAAGATGCATAAAGTATTAACATCACATGCAATTCATAATATCTGATATGATATGGCCTTTCTTCTTGTGCTTCCGATCTCCATCTTCAAGCACGAACATGATCTCCATCATCACCGGCATTGCATTAAGGTCAATGACGCTTCTCCATGGTTGTCCTCCACCGGCTTCAACTATTACAACTACTTTGAATAGACATGCGGGTCTTAACAGAATTTAAAGACAATCATATGGCTCCTGTCGGTTGCTTAACTTACAATAAGGAACATTGCATACATCATATATAATCACAATCATGGCCATATCACATCACTGCACACCCCTGCAAAACAAAGTTATACGCCTCTACTTTCTTTGCATATTTTACGTGGTTTCGGGCTTTCAATAAGTGTCGTTCTAACTTACGAACAAGAACCACAACATTGATACTAGTATTGTTAATCACCCGTTGTAAATTTAACTATGCTAGGAGAAACAGGCACCCGCAAAGCCACTTATGCAATACAAGTTGCATGTCAAGCGTGGAGCAAGTCTCATGAACGATGTCATGTAAGGTTAGCCCGGGCCGCTTTATCCCAACATACCGCAAGATGCAAAGTACACAAGAAGCAATCGACAATAAAAGCATCAACGCCCACAATGACCATTGTGTTCTACTCGTGCAACAGATCTACATATAGACACGGCTCTGATACCACTGTAGGGGTTCGTAGCATGGAAAACAAAAAATTTCTATCGCATACAAACAAACAAGCCAAGATCTATCTACTAGATTCTAGCAACGAGTCGATGGAATAACTTACCCTCGAAGATTCCAAAGCGGTTAACGAGAGCAGATTCTCGTGGATGATGTAGTCGTACTCTTTCCGATCTCAAGATCGCGTAGACGATCCTTCCGGCGCTGCGTTCCAGCAGCGCTCCCGCAGTCGGTCACACGTTCGGTACTCGACGAAGACCTTCCTCTCCCTTGTTCCAGCAGGCAGCGGAGGTTGTAGCACTCTCCTCGTGATTCCGGCAGCACGACGGCGTGGTACCGGAAGTAGAGGGAAGATCTCGCAGGGCTTCGCCTTAAGCCGGTGCGAGTATGGTGGACTATGAGAGAGCTTTAGTGGTCTAGGGTTTAGACACACTAATTAGAAGGCTCTAAACCGAAGGCTAGGGAAATTAGAAGCTCTAAACCAAAACGGCTCTAAACCGGAGGCTGTTGCTAGGGTTTAGATTTAGAGGATAGGAACTTGTGTGTCTAGAGGAGGGAGCCCTGCCCCTCCTTATATAGGTGGAGGGGCCGGCGCGCCAAGGGGAGGGAGAGGAGTCCCTCCCCAACTCGTCTTGGAGGTGGGCCGCCGGTTGGAGGAGGGATTCCCTCCCCAACTCGGTTTCCCTCCTTCCTCCTCTTTTCCACTTTCCAAAACTTGCCGTTTGACTTTCAAACTAGCCGTTTGACTTTTCAATTTAGGATTTGATTAAACCCTTTATTTTGGACAGCGAATACACTTAGTACATGATGCAGTCATTCCAACTTGAAATGACACATTCATGTACCCCTTCCCCTCCGGATTGCCGGACATTCCGGAACCTTCTAGAATGTTCCCGATGAAAACACCGGAATCATTCCCCAACTCCGAAAAGGGACTTTCCTTATATGAATCTTATTCTCCGGACTATTCCGGATCTCCTCGTGATATCCCGGATCCCATCCGAGACTCCGAACAACATTCGGTCTCTTACTCATCATTCCATAACTACTCAAACAACGTCGAATCCTTAAGTGTGTCTTCCTACGGTTCGTGAATTATGCGGACATGATCGAGACACTTCTCCGAACAATAACCAATAGAGGAATCTGGAAATTCATATGGCTCCCACATATTTCTACGATTACTTTGCGATCGAATGAACCACTTACATACGATACCAATTTCTCTTTGTCTCACGATAGTTTACTTATCCGAGGTTTTGATCGTCGGTATCTCTGCATACCTAGTTCAACCTCGTTACCGATAAGTACTCTTTTCTCGTTCCCGTGATATGTGATCCCTTGTGAGCCAGTCACATGCTTGCAAGCTAATTGGATGACATTACACCGAGAGGGACCAGAGTATATCTATCCGTCATATGGATGGACAAATCCCACTCTTGATCCATGTGTTTCAACCAATACTTTCCAAACACTCAATGCCACCTTTATAGCCACCCAGTTACGGTGTGGTGTTTGATGTCATCAAAGCATCCATCCGGCAAAGGTGATATGCATGATCTCATGGTCGAAGGAATTACGTTACTATGTATCAGAAAGCATATAGCAATCGAACTATTTAAAATGACTTGATCTTTATGCTACGCTTATCTATAGGAGTATGTCCATCACATCATTCTCCTAATGATATGACCCTGTTGTTAATAACATCTCTATGTTCATGATCAGGAAACCATGATCATATATTAACCAACAAGCTAGTTTAGCAAGAGGCTTTACAAGGGACTCTTTTATGTTTACAAATCACACAAGTATTAATGTTTCCTGTTAATACAATTATAGCATGGTATGTAAACATTTATCATAAGTATGAAGATATGATAATAACCCACTTTATTATTGCCTCTTGGGCATATCTCCAACATTTTGGTGGGGTGAAGGTTGAAGAGAAAGGTGGCAGTGTGAAGAGCTTCAACCCAATAGACCGGAGGCATGCTTGCTTGGAAAAGAAGTGAATGCACCATGTTGTTCGTGGAATGAACGACACGTTCGGCTTTGCCGTTCTGGGGGGATGTGTATGGGCAAGATAGACGAAGCGTGGTGCCTAAGGATGAGAGAAAAACACTGAGCTGCATTGTTGTCAAATTCACGGCCACATTGCAAGGACTGAATAGTTGTTTTAAATTGTGTAGAGACATAAGCAAAGAAATTTTTGAGGGTGGAGAAAGTATCGGATTTGACGCGCAAAGGAAAAGTCCAAAGATAGTGAGATAAATCATCTAACACAACTAGATAGTATTTGTAGCCAGACACACTAGAGAGAGGAGACGTCCACAAATCACAATGAATTAGTTGAAAGGGGCGAGCGGTTTGAGTAGATGAACTATCAAAGGGTAGTTGAACATGTTTCCCTAATTGACAAGCATGACATAAATGATCATCGATGTTATTCTTATTACACGGAAAAGAAAATGCACTTGCTAGGTGCGACAAAGCTTGACTATGGAGATGTCCTAGACGACGATGCCATAATGTTGACGACGATGTAGTGGTGGAGAGGGCGTGCGCAGGAGAAGACGGCCACCAGAAGGGGTAGAGGTCGCCAACACTATTGCACCTGACGATCTCGTTCTTGGTGCGAAGGTCCTTCACAGAAAGACCGAACGGATCAAACTCAATAGAAACAAAATTATCAGTGGTGAACTTGCGGACAGAGAGAAGATTTTTTATGAGGTTGGGGGGTAACTAAGACATTATTAAGTTGAAAAGACTGATTAGGTGTAGAAATAGTTGTGTGACCGACGCTGGTGATTGGCATGGTATGACCATTGCCGATGATGACATGTGGATAAGGGGAGTGAGAGGGGAGGATGTGCGAGAGGTTACCCTGGTTGCCGGTCATGTGAGCGGAAGCGCCTGAATCCATGAACCACGCATTCGATGACGGTGGCGTCAGGGACATGGTGTTGAAAGCCTGCACGAGGGAACCTTGGTCGAAGGACGGAGATGGAGCAGTGTATGTCGGTGCAGGCGGTGGAGTGGTCGGCAACGGTCCTGGTGCTCCTTGCATCCACGACATGTGAGGTAGAGGTGTCCCAGGTGGCCATGGCATAGTCGGGAAGCAGCATAGGGCCACAAACTCGGAGGCGACACCACGGCGTGATGAGCCTGAGGCGAGCCAAGGAACGATGGGCGCTGGGGCTGCCCGAGCCACATCTGGATGGATCCTGTCCAGGGGTTCTGCATTGACGGCCAGGGAGCCTGGGGACCCTTCGCGGGTGTGTTGGGTTGGATGCCGCCTTGCTGCTGGGGAGGCGCCGAGTGGAGGTAGCGGCACCGCGCGCCGAAGCGGCAGCTTCCTCGCTGGAAATTACGGCACGCATCAGGGTGGCGTGGTGGTGCATTATTGTCTGCTGGACCACGTGGTAGTGAAGGCGTTGGAGCACCTCGAGCGACGAAAACGGATGGAGCCGGGGAGGATGACTCGTCGGACTGCTGGAGTGTGAGCTCCTCGAGGAGAAGCGATGAGCGCACGTCGAGGAACGACGGTAGGGGCGCTGCTTGAGGTCAGCGTGCGCATGTACGCAAGTTTAGACCCGAGCCCGCGGAGCGTGTTCTGGACAAGGCGCTTGTCGGTGATGGTCGTGCCCAACGCGTTGAGCTCATCGGCGAGGATCTTCTGCTTGCGGAAGTAATCCGCCACGGTCATGGGGCCCTGTTTGAGACCGTGGAATTCTTGCTCAAGGTAGGAGGACCGCGTCTCAGAGTTGTCGTGGTAGATGTTGGAGAGACGCGTCCATAAGGCGTGGGCAGGCAGCGGCATGGTGGTGTCGACAACCATGGCCAGAAGCTCGGATGCAATGGCGCCATTGAGCCATGATCGAACGATGGCGTCGTTCCGAAGCCACTGTTGCGTGGGATTGGCGGGGTACTCTTCCTCGAGAAGATGATCCTCGAGGGTGTACTTCTCAGCTGCGTCGGTGAACATGCCACGCCATTGGAGGTAGTTTGACGTGGAGAGCTTGAGGGTGACCGGAACAGCGGCGCGAATGGCTTGGAGCGCGGCGGCGAGCGCCCAGAGAGAGGCCTTGGCGGCGGCCTCGGCAGCAACCGCCGCGAGATCGGAGGCGGAGGGATCTTGCGGCGCCATGGAGGGAGAGGATCGTAAACCCTAATTTGATACCATGAAGACAAATGTAATTATTGCACTTTATTGATTTATCCCACGGCTGGGATTATAAATAGTATAAAAAGACTTGGTTGCCAAGCTAGCTAGAGTTTACAATTTGAAAACTATACGTCCGGTACTATACATACACGTCTAACAGGAGGGAGTAGCTGCTAGTGAGAATCAACGGAGGTCCTCACTTTCACCGTCTCACCGAAGAATTTCGGCTGCCTAATTCGGCATATATACTTCTCGACATCGATAGCTAGCTAGCTATGGCCTGATGCTAGCGTAATTATTTCAAGTGCCACTAGTACCTTTTAGCTAGAGCACTCCCTTATTCTATCTCAGCTTTTGTGTTATTTACACTGTGATTAGTGCGAACGTCAGCTCCTCTTATCTTAGCTCCAACGTCGTCCTGCTTTCAATTACCAGCATATATCTTTGTCAACCGCTCAAGTCCTAAAGTAACATTTAACTATGCTACTGATCTCTGGGTGATGACGTACGCGACCGGTGATATTTTCGGTGGCAAGTTGCGCGCTCCTTTTCTGCATCAGGCTCCTCCTTTTACACTTTCACTACTTCGTTTCTCGTCCTCCAAATGGAACTTTTGGCAGTTCAGATTACGACATGCTCCTACCTTACCTTTCTTTGTAGAAAAATAATGCGTGTCCTTCACGTAAGACCCATTGCCGCATCAAGTATATTCACTAACAAATCATTAGGAGGTGAATGGCTTTGTAACCCCCTTGTTTTTTGATAATCATTTTCCAAAAAATAAATATGTTTTTGGACTCTCTACCATCTTTTTAAGGCCTTGTTCGGTTCACAAAAAATGCAACGGGATTGGCGTGGATTGAGGGGGAATGGATTCCATCTAAGCCAAATTTCACCCCAATCCTCTCCATTCCACTCCAACCACTAGTGAAGGGGATTAACCGAACAAGGCCTAATTGGTTTATGATTCCTATTAGCTAGGGTCTATTTGATGTGTATAAACCATGTCTTGGTTTGTTTCCATGATCATCTCTGTGTGTGGTTAGAACTTATGGTTCTTGTTTCGGTGTAGCATATCGGTTTGTGGCTTCGCCACTTAGCTTTTCCTGTGTGGTATGAGCTTTTAATATGTTTCCGCTTGTTTTTCTTACTCTTTTTTTCAACTGCATGTCGTGGATGTCCGATGGTACAAGGGAGGTCTTGCCTTTTTTTTCCAACTACAAGGTAAGCTTTGGTTGTTGGTTAGCGGTAACATCCCTTCTTACAAGGAGGGATGTTATAGGGTTTCAGTAGCTCGGTACTTATTTTTCTAAAAATAACTTTTTTTAAAAAAATTGGGGGGGGGGGGGGGGGGGGGAGGGATCCCGGCCTCTGCATCCTAGGATGCACACGACCTTTATTAAAAAAAAGTTCAAGTATCAAGTAACAAGTAGCACAAAGCTAAAGTATTATAGCTCAAGGATCAGATAAACTCGATACAAACACCAACCATCTGAACAAGACTAGAAGTCTCAGAATAGGACGCATACAATAGCTACATATCTCTCAATCTACTAGTACGTTGCCACGAAGTCTGGCTGAAAATATCCGAAGAGACCATCACAAGACAGTTGCACCCAGAAACCATGGATTGTCGCTGATGCTTTGAGAGAAGGAAATCCTATAGTTGAATCCAACGTGACGCCATATGGATAACATGAAAAAATGATGATACTCCTAGTAGGACTCTGCTATATTTTTTTTTGTTTAATTACAAGCGTACATGTTATTTGTACATTGGCAGAAAAAAAAAGCTATGTATCCAAGCAGATAAGTGTACATATTTTTCTTGTTGCCCTGAATTTGAGCCATCGAATTTCCTCTTCGAAGACTGTCCTGCACCTGTAAATATGAGGCCCGATCCCTTGGAAAATCATGGCATTCCTAATCCTAGGTCTCCAAATAGACCAAGCACCCAGTATGACCAGTCGTTTACTACGAATATACTGACTAAGCTCGATATAACAGCAACACCATGCACACAATTAAGCTTCAAGGCTTTTTTTTTTTTTTGCCAGGAATTAAGCTTCAAGGTTAATTCTACTGATCTCAATGTTAGGCAGACCGAAGAAGTAACAGCTGGTGCATACCCTTGAACACAGACGGAAGGACGGTTTGGTACTATTCAACGGGCATCTGACTATCCTGGCAGGGCAAATGCCTTTCAGTCACAGCCCCTGATGTCTGTCCAGTGAGATGCCAAACTTAATTTGGCAAGACGAGGAAGGGGACGAGGAAAGCGCCGGCCGAGAGAGAAAATGGAGCAGACCATGACACCCGACCGACATCTCCCCCAGCTCTTTACCTTAGTTGAAAGTACCGGATCCGATCGATGCTAGCTCCAAAACCGTGTACTTCCAGTAAGTACAAAAAAGACTCAAAACCGTGTAAAACTAGGTGGTTTTTCCAGGTGAAATCACAAGAGACGAACCGATCGACGCGCTTTTCTTCCCGATAGGGTACAAGGGGCGGTGGATCGATCGGGGCAGGGTGCCGGTTTGAGGCGGGCGCGACACGTCCTTGCCTTATGTTTGGGCACGCAGCAACCTCTGCACGAGCTACCCGCGTACGGAGATTCGACCACCCTGCATGCATGTTCCTATTATTCTCCGATGCCATGTTTTGCAATCTTCGGGCAATGTGCAATGCATCGTCCGTTTTTTTTAATCGCCGCGCGAGATGTTTTTTTATCCAGTTCAACTATGGCTTCTTGTGTTTCTCTGCTGCATGTGGGTGCATGTGATAGCTGGTGCTACGATTTTGACACACAGAGCTAGAATGAACCAGCGGCAAAACCCTAGATGTTCGGTGCGCGAGGCCGAATGAACGAGCCCTGTATCGCGAGAGCCTCTCGCGCGGGACAGAACATTTCACCTCCCCTCTTTCCTGCTTCCGTGTCGCCGTCGTCGTTGATCTACCGTCCAACTCGCTCTCCGGCACCGCAGTCCACCGGAACTGAACCGATGGACCCCACGAAGGTTGTGCCAGCCACGCCACTACAGGCAACCCCCTCCCCCCCTCCCCCCGCTCAGTTTGGATCTGCTTCCCCCGTCGTCGCCACCTCTCTAGCCAGACACCCCGCCGCCGCTCTAGCAAGCTACCCTGGCGCCGACAAAGCCCTTAAGAGGAAGCAGCTGGGGAACACCGGCGCGTCGTAGGCCGTAGCTGCGTCGCGCGCCAATCAGGACTCCGGTGTGGGGGTCGGGAAGCAGGGCACCCGACACAAGAAGGTCGTCCACCGCTCAGCCGCACCTCCCCCGTCCCTGGATCTCCTCGTGTCACAGGTCCCGCCTGTGACCCCCCCCCCCCGCCATTGCCTGTCGCGTCCTAGGTTCCGCCCGATGCGTTATCAAGGTATGTTCATAGTCTTCCTCCACGAGTCCATCGGCATCTCCATCTTCTGCCTGATGTTGACGACCGCACACTACACAGCTACAACCCTCACACGGTGCCAAATTCGTTTGTGCAAATGCTAAACGAGTCTGAGGTCGACATCACGGCCAACCAGCTGCCGTACGGCAAGGAAGAGGGGGCAGCGAGGAAGAGGAGGAGCTTGAGTTGGAGGAGATCGAGGAAGTCTTCGATGCCGTCCAAGGGCAGAAGATCAAGAAGAAACATGCGGTGAACTACACCGAGGTCGAAGACGTTTGATTGGTGCGGGCATGGTCACAAGTGTCCATCGACGTCTTGACCGGCACGGACACAACCAGCAAGCGCTATTGGCAGCGCATCGAAGATAAGTTATTCCAACTTATGCCTCGTGTTTCACAACCGGTCTATCGATCATATCAGTCTCTACAAGGCCGCTGGGATGTTGTCAAACCGGCTTGTAGCTGTTGGTCCTCGTGTATGAAGCAAGTGCGTCTTAATCCTCCAAGTGGTGTCAATGCCGATGAATATGTGAGATTATTGTGCATCTCTTTTACATTGCCCTTGTTGAGCTACGAATTATAGCCCATTAACACCCAATTGTGTATAGGAACGTTATGCCGAGGAGAGATACAAGGCAATGAAGGGATCGAATAACATACCTTTCACCCTTCACCATTGTTGGAAGTTGCTAGTCCACATTCCAAAGTGGACTTTGAGAGACCAAGAAGTGGTTCAGAAGAAGGACAAGACGAAGGAGATGGATGATGCTATTTATGAGGAAGATGGAGGACAGAACAAGCATAAGCCGGAAGGCAACAAGAAGAGGATCAAGCTAGAGTTCGAATCATCCTCATTGAGGTATAAGATTGATGACATGGTGAAGTCAAAGGAGGTGTTGATCAACAAAACGTTGGAGATCAAGATGATGATGAACGAGAAGAAGAAGATGAAGCAGTCAAGGTGGGAAGCAATCCGGAGTGATGCCAAGTACAAGACCGAGCTAGAGGAGAGGAGGCTGAAGATAAAGGAGGCCAAAGCAATTAAGGAGATCATTTCCGAGGAGAAGGAGATCATGATGTTGGACACCTCCAAGATGACTCCCTTCCAAATGGATTTTCATCAAATTATGCTTACCGACGTCTTGGAGAGGAGGAGGCAAGCACTCCTAGGCAGTGGTCCTTCGTCATCTGCCCTAGGTGAATCTCCTATGAGTGCTCCTGCTGATGGTGATGATGGTGAGCGCGACGGCGATGATTTAGCTTGATGATATCCCTTGCATTCATCGTGTCCGATGTATATTTTGGATTGTATGGTTGTACTTTGCCCAAACTATATTTGGATTGCTATGACTGTGACAATGTTGACCATGACAATACTATATTTGAGTTGTTATTATGATGCAAAACATGCAAAACCTTGTTTCAAAACTATGCAAAGCTGATGATGCAAAACTCAGTTCACCGTTCGAAAACAGTCGATGCAGAATGAAGCCCGCAAACGCGAACTGTGAAAGAGCTCAGTTCGCGTTTGTGGGCTTGATGGTGCTCGAGGAAGAGGTTGAAGTAGAGTCCCCAGCAATGGCGCCAGCAATACTTGATGCTAGCTGGTGCCTCGTTGGTAACCCCAAGCGCAGGGTGTGAAGATCAAGCAACAAGTTTTCCCTCAGTTGAGACCAAGGTTATCGAACCAGAAGGAGGAAGGAAACATCACATAGGTGTTGGGAGCAACGTGGAGACCTGCACAACACAAACTCAAGACTTTGCCCCAACGAATCAGTGAGGTTGTCAAGCTCACCGGTTTGCTGTAACAAAGGATTAAACGTATGGTGTGGAAGGTAATGGTTTGCAGCAAGTAAACAAGTTACAGTGGAAGATGTATCAATGGTAAAGATTGGACCGGGGTCCATAGTTCACTAGAGGTTCTCTCCTTAGATAAACAACATGGCATGAAGGGTAAACAAATTACATTGGGGCAATTGATAGGAACTGAGCACGGCATAACAATGCAATTACTAGCCATAAAGATCCTATGAGGTTGATTGGGAAATACAACAATATACATAAACCGTAATCTAACTGCATCTATGACTAGAAGTCCACCTTCAGGTTATCATCCGAACCCCCTCCAGTATTAAGTTGCAAGCAACAGACAACTGCTTTAAGAAAAGTGTGTAAGGTAAACAGTCCACATGTTTCATGAACAAGAGACCGTTGTTTTCTGCCTAGTAGCAACATCACATCTATAACCGAATAGATTATTGTCACTTCTCTTGGAAACTAGAGGCATGAACCCACTATCGAGCATAAATACTCCCTCTTGGAGTCACTCGCAACTACTTGGCCAAGATAACCACTAGAAACGGAGAGCATGCAAGATCACAAACAACACAGACATGATAGAATCATAAATATAGAACCATTAATCAAATCAACATAATAATCTCAATATCCATCGGATCCCCGCAAACACAACATGCATGATTACAAATAGATTAGATCTTGATCATGAACGGAGCTCACAAGATCTATACATGAAAGCACAAAGGAGGAGATACAACCATCTAGCTACTACATGGACCCGTAGTCCAAGGTGGAACTACTCACGAATCATACCGGAGAGAAGACCTCCGGGATGATCTCCCCTCTGGCAGGGTGCCGGGAAGAGCTTCAGATCCCCCGATCTAGGGACGATGGTGGCGGCGGTGTAACATCCCAAAAATATTAAACATGGATCAAAAAACTCTAATCATCAAATTTAGGGTTAACAAAACTTTCCCAACTCAAAATATGAAAGCATTCATATGTATGTGTATTTAAATTAGGAGTTCTTTTGAATTGCCATGGTTCTATGATTCATTGCTTGTAAAATGATTCTTAGGCGAAATAAACATCATCTAAATCATTCCCAAACTTTTCCCAAAGAAAAACAACTCAAAACGAATAAATGAAGTGAACAGTCATTTTTGCCAAATTAACTATCATGCCTACTTTGGCTATTCCTAGCACTCAAAACTTAACAGAAACATTTGTGGATCTTTGTACCCCTTGTTAGTACATATAATAAGGTATCAAGGCACACTTTGTGATCTTCCAAAAACATTCAAATGCTAAGTTTAAATGATAGTTTAAAATTGAATCTATCTCATATGGGAAGATCCCACTATTTCAAAAACCACTCAAACAAGCTCAATTTTCAAAACCCAAGCACCCACAGAATCTCCAGCTTACGCTTAGCACACCCACCAAAAATCTTTTCAAAATTCAAAATTCAAGTTCTTGCGGCCATTTCATCAAACACCTTGTAGATTCAAATCAAACAAACAACAAACACTATTTTGAGCAGTGATTTGGCCAACCTTGTCCCCTCTCTAGCTCACAGCAAACATTTAGTAGATCATCTAGCTTAGTTGGAAACCTCTAGCCTCACTGTAAGCTTGCCTTTGCCATCAATGGTGAACAAGCCGAGCATACCTCGCCGGCCAACTTGGTCGCCGCCGCAGCAGACCACCTCCCCCTCTCTAGCCATGTCTGGGAGTTAGCCAGCACCTCACCGTCGCCCACTGTCCCCTTCCCGAGCCAAGCCCGGCCGTGGACCACCGAGAACGCCCCGCGCCCAGTGCCACTACGACATGCCGAGCACGCCCAGAGCGCCGCACCCGGCACGCGTGCACACGCCGCCCCTCGACCGCAGCCCGTGCCCACCGCTTCGCCACGACCCAAGGAACACGCCAGACATGCCCGTTCGCCGTCCAACGCCTCACAGCCACCGCTCGCCGTCGAAGATGCCGCCTTTGCTGCGTAGAGCACCGCACATTCCCGACCGATTGCCACCGCCCCTAAGCGCGCATTCAAGTCCTAGAGCATTGCCAGGAGACCACGCGTCGATCTCTATCCTCAGCCATGCCTCTAGCAGCCCGTAGCCATGTCGCCACCATCGCGTGCCCATCCCTCCCGGTCTCGCCGTCGAGCCTATAAAAGGAGGCCACGCCTAGCCATTTGAAGCACACTATTCCACTCCCCTCACCTCGCTTATCGTTCCACACCTCTAGCTGGAGCACGAGGAGCAGCAGCTCGCCGGAATTTCACCAGAGCAGGCCGCCTCTGGAGGAGAAGGGCGCCGCTGATTGCGACCACCCCCGGAGCTGCCTCGACCGTTCCTGAGCTCGCCGTCGACCACCTGTTCGTTTGCCCGCCTCGCTGTCGTCGCTGGAGCCCTGGTATGCCCCCTACGCACCCCCACTGAGCCGCTAGGGTTAGAGCTCGCCGGCGACAGGTCCGTCGTCGATGATGATCCCCAGCCGTCGATCCCCACTCTAATCCAACGTCCCACATCGCCTCGTACCGCTTCGCGCGTTATGAGCCGCTGACCGGTAGACCCCCCTGTCAGCTGAACCCCGTGCTGCGGAATGACACTGGGCCGGCCCATTAGCGTCTCCCGTGTAACCCAGCAGTTTGAATTTAGATTTTTTCATTTTCATTCAAACACAGTTCTTTACATAGATTCAAAAATCAACTCAGCTCGATTGAATGAACCAAATTTCATGAAACCAATTTTGTTAGAAAGGTACTGAAATTCTTAATCCAATCCCGTTAGATTCAAATCATTTGGATCTGTAGATCAACCTTGGTAAAAATAACAATTCAGGAGCTTTTCTGCATTCAAATATTTTTCAAAATTCAACCATAAAAGCTTTTGAGTTGATTCCAACTCTCAAAAATCACATTTGATCATACCTTTCATAATATATAAAAACATATGGGTTTACTTACAGCAATAATGTTCAAGTAATAAAAGAATGCCACATAGGCATTTCTAGTCACTTGATTTATTTAAAATAAAAGGTTAAACCTTATTAAATTGTGACACCACTTTAAATCACATTCCCATGTACTGAAATATGTGGTGATGACATATGTCAACATGATCCCATGTTTGAGTTGGAGAATATTAAATCTTAAGTAGTTTTTCAATGAGTAGAAATTACTTTTCTCAAATTAAAATAAATAAGACAAAAGCTTTAATCTTGTAATGTTAGTGATGATGCTAGATCATCTATAGTACACCTTTGTGTGATGATTGAAAATAGTTAAGTATTGTTTGGTGATTGTGTACCTCGTATTTATTTATAGACGCTAGTACCGACCCAGGATACAAGGAGGAAGGAGGATACTACGAGGAAGAAGCCGAGGAGAACTTCAACCACTGCTCTGCACAAGGCAAGCCTAATACTACTAGTTGAATGTGCAAGCTATTAACTGATCAATCTAGCACTTGCAAGATACCCTACTTTAGGAAGCTTCTACTTGCAATTATGCAAGCTACTACTTGCTTGTTACCATGCCAACTATATGCCTTAAGCATATAGTTTCATACCCACTTGATAACCCAATCCTAGTTTTACTTGCAAGCTTTATACTTTATTTCTTTATCAAAGCTTTCTATTAGAGTTTATATAGTAAATTGTAGATGCTAGAAGGATATTGGAAGGTAGCATAAAGATCATTAAATTTGTCCTAAGTTAGATAATCTTAATGTCATCCTAAGGCATGAGATTGAACTTAATTAACCCCACCTGTTTACCACCCCTTATTAGTACTTACCCCCACTTGTAGATGCTAGTGCTAAGCATAAAACTTGATTAACTTTAGATGGGAATACTTGGTGGAAATGGTTATGAAAACCTTAGAATGATGATTCATTCTACTAAAATGTTTTGACATGTGTTCTCGAACACCAGATGATTTTGGTGATGAAAATGTTGAGGCATGAGCCTTAGCCCTTGATAAAAATGATGGTTATCTGGATGCGATACCATTCCAATTTTACCGTACAACCACAATACCCGAAAATTGGGTAGGACTTGACTGGAAACTTATACACCTTAGTATGGGTTCCCTTGCGGCCAAGGTCTGAGCTGAGGCTACCTTGTGAAGATTGTCCACCTGTGCAGTACCCAAGATGACAGTTGGTCATGGTTGGGAGGCCAAACTCACAGGAGAGGTGCTTATACTAGGGCGTGTAATTGAAAGGTTAGGATTGATTATCCGCATACTGAGTGTGGTGAATTCAGGATTTGTTCCTGACGGATGTATCGAATGTTGTGGTGAAAGTGTACAATCTCTACAGAGTGTCAAACTATTCGAATAGCCGCGTCCGCGGTTATGGACAGTTGGAGTGGCCATACTGTTGCCCCTTTAGATGTTTTCAAAATGACCTATGAAATGAATTGAGACTTTGACTTGACCACAACAGAGTTGTGGTATGAAATTCAAGCTCCCACTTAGGTGTTATAAAACTTCAACTAGCTTTCTTTGCTTCTGAACTAAGTAGAGGTAAATTTGGCTTTTTGCAAAACAACCCTAGAGCTTAGTGTCCTACTACAAAAAACCCCTTAACTTGTTAGTATTAGTTTGCGAGTAGTTAAAGAGTACTCATGGCTTTGTCCCTGGCTATTCCCGTGGCCAGACTATGAAGAGGAGTACCAAGATGATGGACCACAGGAAGGTTACGACAACTAGGATCATCTCCCATTGTCAGCATTGCCTGTGACCCCAAAGATGGAGCTTCGCCTACGCTATCTTTACTATTACGTTATTCTGCTGCTTGAGTTGTATTAAGAACTGGATTATGAGATCCTTATTTGTGTAAGACCTTATGTATGGTTTGTAATGGATGATGTACTGTGATATCCAAATCTGTTATGTCTCGCAAAAATGGTAATCCTGGGATTGTGATGTATGGCATAACAGGCATCTGGGATTAAAAATCCGGGTGTTGACAAGTTGGTATCAGAGCCATCTTGACCATAGGAGACCCTAGTTAGAATGGACGTTTTAATCAAAAACTTAGTTTCAAAACCAAAGGAAGCGAGTGTTTATAAAAACTTATTCTCATTCTTATCACTTGGATTCTTTCATGAAAATTCATGTTCCTAAAAAACTCTTGCAAAATACATAAAATTTGACACACTTGATCACTCTACTAACTTACTCATCCTATATTCTTATAGATGGACGTGAAGTACAGCAAGTTTTATCAGTTGGGGAAGGGAGGAGAACTCATCTTTGAGCGTGACCTGGACCAGCTGTCAGAACTTCTGGAGCGTCCGCACCTCGAGTTCTTCGGAGCTCAGCTCAATGATCAAGGAGGGGAAAATCTGCAGTGGCTAGTTGTTGCAAGTCTCCGAGGAAAGATTGAACCTCACACTGCAGAGGGAATTCAGTTCACCTTAAGAGAGAACAAGTGGCTCGATGGACTTGCCAGGTCCATGCAGGAAGCTCTTGCCCGTCTATGTGGGCAGAGTATAAATCAGATCAAGGGTACCCGCTTTGAGTTCTATCCAAGGCGTGATGCTATGGGACAGCCACTGGAAGCCCCACATCATCCCGAGCTGAAGAGTCAAGTGGACCACCTCAGCTTCATGATGTATGATCGTCAGCAGGAACTGGACAATGTCCGTGACTACTCCAACCACAAGTCCGCCATCGCCCAGAAGAAGGATCGTACCCTCGCCATGTTAGTGAAGGATCGCAAGTCTCGTCACCGTCAGCTCGACAAGAAGGAGCGCATCATTGCCCGTCTTCGCCATCGTATCACGGATTTGGAGGAGACCATCCACGAGAGAGACATGCAGTTGGAGGAAAGGGAGAATGCCGCAGAAGACCTTCGTAGAGACCCCTACTCCTATCTCAGCGATGATGATGACTTTCTGGAGGATCAGGCCATGGACTTCTTCACCGATGAGGAGGATTTCGCCTTCATCGATGACGACGATGATGATGAGGATGATGAGTACACCGACTCCGAGGAGTAGTAGCACTTGAGCACTAGTGTTAGTGAGCTTTATCCGGTCCCACTGTATCGTAGTTTCCAGAATGGTTCTTAAAACCATCTGTTTTCCTTTGTTGTGGTGTGTGTTGTATCGTGTGCTATGAATGAATGAAAAGAAATTTGCTAGAAAATTTGAGTCAAACCTTAAAAACTCTTCAAAGTCCCTGAACCTTAGAAATTTCCCTCTTTTCTCATGATCGATCTCAATCTTCAGATGCCTCGCGAAGGAAGTGGATCATCCCCGGACCCGATGTTGCAGATCCTGCAAATGTTGGTTTCTGACCGCGAAGCTGAAAGAGCCGAACGTCAAGCCAACTTAACCACCCTTCAGCACATAGCTCAGATGGCCAACAACAATCAAGGCCAAGGAAACCATGACAACCATGGATCTAAGCTCAAGAATTTCTAGAACACCAATCCACCTGTTTTCACTAAGTCAGAGGAACCCTAGATGCAGATGATTTGCTGCAGACCATGGAGAACAATCTGGAAGTCGTCGGAGTGTGGAAGCTAACGAGAAAGTTCTGTTCGCCACCCACTATCTAGCCGGAGATGCAAGAGCATGGTGGAACAGCGTTCGTGCAATGACCGGAGGATAGATGATGACCTAGGAGGAATTCAAGGTCAAGTTCAGCAGAACCCATGTGCCGCCGGGTTTGATAAAAAGGATGAGAGATGAATTCAGGGAACTGAAGCAAGGAAGGATGACCGTGGTAGAATACCATGACAAATTCTTGTCATTAGCTAGGTATGCCCCGGATGAGATCGACACTGAAGCCAAGAAGAAAGAAAGATTCCTGAACGGTTTGCATGATGAGATGCAGATGGTGTTGGTCAATATCCCTTTTGCTAATATTCAAGCCCTAGTTGACTCTGCCATTCAGATGGAAGGAAAGATCAACTAAGCCAATGAGAACCGCATGCGCCGCATGATGCATCAACCAGGAACCCACCATACCCCAAAGTATCGCCCCAACCCATCTCCAGGACTTGCCCCAAGAACCAACAGACCCCCGATGACCCGTCCGACCTATCCCAACCATGGAAACCCAAGGCCTGGAGGAAACCACAACAACCCCGGCAACTCTAGCAGTTTCAACCGTGAACCACCCAAGTTCAACAACAACAATGCCGCCACCAATACCAATACTTCCCCAAGGACTGGAAGCAATGTTGTGCCTGTTGCAGCGAAGGACAAGTCGCAAGTGATTTGTTATGACTGTGGAACCAAGGGTCACTACTCTAATGAGTGCCCCAAGAAGAATGCCGCAACCCCCAATGCAAATCCCCCAGCTCAGCAGCAACGTCGTGTTCAGCCCGGAAGAAGGTTTGCCCCAGGGAACTCGCTCAACCGCAACGGCCATCTTTTTCTCATGCATGCTGAAGAAGCCCAGGAAGCGCCAGATGTCGTGATGGGTATGTTTTCTGTTAACTCAGTACTTGCAAGAGTGTTGTTTGATTCTGGAGCATCACACTCATTTGTCACCGAAGAATTTGCATGCACTAGTAAGATTCAACCAACCAAACTGAAGCATGTTATGATTGTTCAAACCCCCAGTTCAACCACCAAAGCTAGGCAAATTTGCAAAGCCGCCCCTATCCGAATCCACGTCATATACTTTTATGCTAATCTGATAGTACTCGAAACTAAAGGTTTGGAAGTAGTACTAGGAATGGATTGGATGTCCAAGCACAAAGGATTAATAGACTGTGCCAAGAAAGCCATCACCATGACCAGTATGGCCGCAATATCAGTCGAGCATATATCTGAAACCTTACCTCGTCAATTCAAGTTCAACAAGAGTATATCCCAACCCACCATTGACCAAGTCCGGATAGTCTGTGAATACCCTGATGTATTTCAAGATGTTTTGCCCGGTATGCCCCCAGATCGGGATATCGTGTTTATCATTGAACTAATCCCTGGAACCGGACCCATAGCCCAGAGACCATATAGTATGAACCCGTCTGAACTAGCAGAACTGAAGAAGCAACTGAATACCATGCTGGAAATTGGATTGATTCAACCAAGTGCGTCACCATGGAGATCACCTGTTTTGTTCATGGACAAGAAAGATGGAGGTAACCGTTTGTGTATGGATTATCGGAAGTTGAATGATGTCACTATCAAGAACAAGTACCGTTGCCAAAGATCGAAGATTTGTTTGACCAGTTGACTGGTGCCAAGGTGTTTTCTAAGATGATCTTAGAACTGGCTATCATCAACTCAAGATTCGCGTAGAGGATATTCCAAAGACTGCCTTTACCACCCGATATGGATTATACGAGTATACCGTCATGTCTTTTGGATTAACCAATGCCCCCGCTTATTTCATGAATCTCATGAATAAGATTTTTATGGACTTCCTGGATAAGTTTGTTGTTGTTTTCATCGATGACATTCTAATTTATTCCAAATCAGAAGAAGAACACGAGCTACACCTGAGGACCATTCTTGGAACCCTTAGAGAGCATCAATTGCATGCCAAGTTAAGCAAATGTGAATTCTGGTTACAGGAGGTAGGATTTATCGGACATATCGTATCAGCCGGAGGAATTGCCGTTGACCCTGCAAAGGTGAAAGATGTCGAAGATTGGCAAGCCCCAACCACCCAAACCCAAGTTCGTGCATTTCTCGGATTGGCGAGATATTACCGCAAGTTCATAGAAGGATTCTCGAGAATCACCAGACCCATGACCCAATTGCTGAAGAAGGACAAGAAGTTTGAATGGACGGACAAATGTGAAGCGAGTTTTCAAGAACTCAAGAGAAGACTGATTTCAGCCCCAATCTTGATCATGCCGGATATCACGAAGCCCTTTGACGTGTATTGTGACGCATCCAAGATCGGTCTCGGATGTGTGCTAATGCAAGAAGGAAAAGTTATATCCTATCTATCTCGACAACTGAAACAACATGAATAGAATTACCCAACCCATGAACTCGAGCTCGCAGCTGTAGTTCTAGCCCTGAAGACATGGAGGCATTACCTGATGGGAAACCGTTGTCAGATTTATTCAGATCACAAGAGCCTGAAGTATATATTCACTCAGAAGGAGCTGAATATGAGACAAAGAATATGGATTGAGCTAATCAAGGATTACGATCTAGACATTCACTATCACCCCGGTAAAGCCAATGTGGTAGCAGATGCCCTTAGCAGATTGCCATGCCGCTTGAACTCCATGATTTTGAAGGAGCAGCCAAGTTTGCACAAAGAGATGGAGGATTTCGAATGGAATTAGTGAGTGAAGGATTTTTGGCTATCATAGAACTTCAACCCACTTTGATAAGCCATATCAAAGAGGCACAGAAAGGAAATGCTAGTATCGACGGAATCAAGCGTCGTATCGGTACAGGCAAAGTACCCGGATTTACCGAAGACGAAGAAGGAGTTCTGTGGTACAAAGGACTTCTTTGTGTACCAGCAGATTCAGAGTTAAAAGAAGTTATTCTGAAGGAAGCTCATGATACTCGTTATTCTATCCACCCTGGAGGAACGAAGATGTATCAGGATTTGAAAGAACAATTTTGGTGGCATAAGATGAAGAGAGAAATCGGAAGCTATATCGCCAAGTGTGATATATGTCAGACAGTCAAGGAGGGACATCAAAGACCCGCAGGATTGTTGCAACCCTTGCAGATTCCAGAATGGAAATGGGATTCCGTTGGAATGGACTTTATCACCGGATTGCCTACTTCTAGTAGGGCAAATGACTCTATTTGGGTCATAGTTGACAGATTGTCCAAAGTTGCCCATTTCTTACCAGTCAAAACCACATACCAGAGTTCGAAGCTAGCGGAGTTATACATCGCTAGAATCGTCAGTTTGCACGGTGTCCCTAAGAACATCATATCGGATCGAGGAACGCAGTTTACCTCGAGATTCTGGAAGAAAGTCCAAGAAGGTTTAGGAACCCGACTAGATTTCAGCACAACTTATCACCCTCAGACCGACGTACAAACGGAGCGAGTAAATCAAATACTCGAAGATATGTTGAGAGCATGTGTGTTAGAGTATGGATCTAAATGGGAAGACTGTCTGCCTTTCGCAGAATTTTCTTACAACAACAGTTATCAAGCTAGTTTGCAAATGTCCCTATTTGAATTCATGTATGGAAGGAAGTGCCGCACCCCTTTGAATTGGTCGGAAGTAGGAGAGAGTCAGATTTTCGGACCCGACATCCTACGAGAAGCAGAAGAGAAAGTTCACAAGATTCATGAGCACCTCAAGACCGCCTAGTCAAGACAGAAGAGTTACACCGACAAGAGACGTCGAGACCTCGCTTTCAATATCGGAGATTTCGTGTATCTCAAAGTGTCGCCATTAAAAGGAATGCAGCGTTTCTAGCTGAAAGGAAAGTTAGCCCCCAGATATATCGTACCCTTCAAGATTCTGAACCATCGAGGAGAAGTATCATATCAATTGGAACTGCCAGAAGAAATGTCAGTCGTGCACAATGTGTTCCATATCTCATTACTTCGTAAATGCCTCGAAGTTCCGGAAAAGACTGAAGTGTTCAAGAATATTGATCATCGGACCATAGAGATCAACGATGACCTGACCTATCCCTAAGTGCCCATCCGTATTTTGGAAGAAGCTTTCAGAACTACCAGAACCCGAAGCATCAAGTTTCTCAAGATTCAGTGGAGCAACCACACGGAAGAGGAAGCTACCTAGGAGCAAGAAGATCACACCAGGACGGAGTTCCCAGATCTCTTTAAATCCTAGGTAATATTTTTCGTCCATTTTCAAATCTCGGGACGAGATTTTGTTTAAGGGGGAAAGGTTTGTAACATCCCAAAAATATTAAACATGGATCAACAAACTCTAATCATCAAATTTAGGGTTAACAAAAACTTTCCCAACTCAAAATATGAAAGCACTCATATGTATGTGTATTTAAATTAGGAGTTCTTTGAATTGCCATGGTTATATGATTCATTGCTTGTAAAATGATTCTTAGGTGAAATAAACATCATCTAAATCATTCCCAAACTTTTCCCAAAGAAAAACAACTCAAAATGAATAAATGAAGTGAATGGTCATTTTTGCCAAATTAACTATCATGCCTACTTTGGCTATTCCTAGCACTCAAAACTTAACAGAAACATTTGTGGATATTTGCACCCCTTGTTAGTACATATAATAAGGTATCCAGGCCCACTTTGTGATCTTACAAAAACATTCAAATGCTAGGTTTAAATGACAGTTTAAAATTGAATCTATCTCATATGGGAAGATCCGACTATTTCAAAAACCACTCAAACAAGCTCAATTTTCAAAACCCAAGCACCCACAGAATCTCCAGCTTACGCCTAGGACACCCACCAAAAATCTTTTCAAAATTCAAAATTCAAGTTCTTGCGGCCATTTCATCAAACACCTTGCAGATTTAAATCAAACAAACAACAAACACTATTTTGAGAAGTGATTTGGCCAACCTTGTCCCCTCTTTAGCTCACACCAAACATTTAGTAGATCATATAACTTAGTTGGAAACCTCTAGCCTCACTATAAGCTTTCCTTTGCCATCAAAGGTGAACAAGACGAGCACACCTCGCCAGCCAACTTGGTCGCCGCCTCCCCCTCTCTAGCCATGTCTGGGAGTTAGCCAGCACCTAACCGTCGCCCACTGTCCCCTTCCCGAGCCAAGCCCGGCCGTGGACCACCGAGAACGCCCCGCGCCCAGTGCCACTACGACATATCGAGCACGCCCCAGAGCGCCGCACCCGGCACGCGTGCACACGCCGCCCTCGACCGCAGCCCGTGCCCATCGCTTCGCCACGACCCAAGGAACACGCCAGACATGCCCGTTCGCCGTCCAACGCCTCACAGCCACCGCTCGCCGTCGAAGATGCCGCCTTTGCTGCGTAGAGCACCGCACATTCCCGACCGATTGCCACCGCCCCTAAGCGCGCATTCAAGTCCTAGAGCATTGCCAGGAGACCACGCGTCGATCTCTATCCTCAGCCATGCCTCTAGCAGCCCGTAGCCATGTCGCCACCATCGCGTGCCCATCCCTCCCGGTCTCGCCGTCGAGCCTATAAAAGGAGGCCACGCCTAGCCATTTGAAGCACACTATTCCACTCCCCTAACCTCGCTTATCGTTCCACACCTCTAGCTGGAGCACGAGGAGCAGCAGCTCGCCGGAATTTCACCGGAGCAGGCCGCCTCTGGCGGAGAAGGGCGCTGCTGATTGCGACCACCCCCGGAGCTGCCTCGACCGTCCCTGAGCTCGCCGTCGACCACCTGTTCGTTTGCCCGCCTCACCGTCGTCGCTGGAGCCCTGGTATGCCCCCTATGCACCCCCACTGAGCCGCTAGGGTTAGAGCTCGTCGGCGACAGGTCCTTCGTCGACGATGATCCCCAGCCGTCGATCCCCACTCTAATCCAACGTCCCACATCGCCCCGTACCGCTTCGCGCGTTATGAGCCGCTGACCGGTAGACCCCCCTGTCAGCTGAACCCCGCGATGCGGAGTGACACTGGGCCAGCCCATTAGCGTCTCCCACGCAACCCAGCAGTTTGAATTTAGATTTTTCCATTTTAATTCAAATATAGTTCTTTACATAGATTCAAAAAACAACCCAGCTCGATTGAATGAACCAAATTTCATGAAACCAATTTTGTTAGAAAGGTACTGAAATGCTTAATCCAAACCCGTTAGATTCAAATCATCTGGATATGTAGATCAACCTTGGTAAAAATAACAACTCAGGAGCTTTTCTGCATTCAAACATTTTTCAAAATTCAACCATAAAATCTTTTGAGTTGATTCCAACTCTCAAAAATCACATTTGATCATACCTTTCAGAATATATAAATACATATGGGTTTACTTACAGTAATAATGTTCAAGTGATAAAAGAATGCCACATAGGCATTTCTAGTCACTTGATTTATTTAAAATAAAAGGTTAAACCTTATTAAATTGTGACACCACTTTAAATCACATTCCCATGTACCGAAATATGTGGTGATGACATGTGTCAACATGATCTCATGTTTGAGTTGGAGAATATTAAATCTTAAGTAGTTTTTTAATGAGTAGAAATTACTTTTCTCAAATTAAAATAAATAAGACAAAAGCTTTAATCTTTTAATGTTAGTGATGATGCTAGATCATCTATAGTACACCTTTGTGTGATGATTGAAAATAGTTAAGTATTGTTTGGTGATTGTGTACCTCGTATTTATTTATAGACGCTAGTACCGACCCAGGATACAAGGAGGAAGGAGGATACTATGAGGAAGAAGCCGAGGAGAACTTCCACTGCTCTGCACAAGGCAAGCCTAATACTACTAGTTGAATGTGCAAGCTATTAACTGATCAATCTAGCACTTGCAAGATACCCTACTTTAGGAAGCTTCTACTTGCAATTATGCAAGCTACTACTTGCTTGTTACCATGCCAACTATATGCCTTAAGCATATGTGATCATACCCACTTGATAACCCAATCCTAGTTTTACTTGCAAGCTTTATACTTTATTTCTTTATCAAAGCTTTCTATTAGAGTTTATATAGTAAATTGTAGATGCTAGAAGGATATTGGAAGGTAGCATAAAGAGCATTAAATTTGGCCTAAGTTAGATAATCTTAATGTCATCCTAAGGCATGAGATTGAACTTAATTAACCCCCACCTGTTTACCACCCCTCATTAGTACTTACCCCCACTTGTAGATGCTAGTTCTAAGCATAAAACTTGCTCAACTTTAGATGGGAATACTTGGTGGAAATGGTTATGAAAACCTTAGAATGATGAGTCATTCTACTGAAATGTTTTGACATGTGTTCGCGAACACCAGATGATTTTGGTGATGAAAATGTTGAGGCATGAGCCTTATCCCTTGATAAAACTGATGGTTGTCTGGATGCGATACCATTCCAATTTTACCGTACAACCACAATACCCGAAAACTGGGTAGGGTTTGACTGGAAACTTATACACCTTAGTATGGGTTCCCTCGCGGCCAAGGTCTGAGCTGAGGCTACCTTGTGAAGATTGTCCACCTGTGCAGTACCCAAGATGACAGTTGGTCATGGTTGAGAGGCCAAACTTACAGGAGAGGTGCTTATACTAGGGCGTGTAATTGAAAGGTTAGGATTGATTATCCGCATACTGAGTGTGGTGAATTCAGGATTTGTTCCTGACGGATGTATCGAATGTTGTGGTGAAAGTGTACAATCTCTACAGAGTGTCAAACTATTCGAATAGCCGCGCCCGCGGTTATGGACAGTTGGAGTGGCCATACTGTTCCCTGTCAGATGTTTTCAATATGAATTATGAAATGAATTGAGACTTTGACTTGACCACAACAAAGTTGTGATATGAAATTCAAGTTCCCAATTAGGTTTTATAAAACTTCAACTAGCTTTCTTTGCTTCTGAACTGAGTAGAGGTAAATTTGGATTTTTGCAAAATAACCCTAGAGCTTAGTGTCCTACTACAAAAACCCCCTTAACTTGTTAGTATTAGTTTGCGAGTACTTAAAGAGTACTCATGGCTTTGTCCCTGGCTATTCCCGTGGCCAGACTATGAAGAGGAGTACCAAGATGATGGACCACAGGAAGGTTACGACAACTAGGATCATCTCCCATCGTCAGCATTGCCTGTGACCCCGAAGATGGAGCTTCGCCTACGCTATCTTTACTATTACGTTATTCCGCTGCTTGAGTTGTATTAAGAACTGGATCATGAGATCCTTATTTGTGTAAGCTGTATGGTTTGTAATGGATGATGTACTGTGATATCCAAATCTGTTATGTCTCGCAAAAATGGTAATCATGGGATTGCGATGTATGGCATAACAGGCATCTGGGATTAAAAATCCGGGTGTTGACAGGCGGCTACAGACGGTTTCGTGGAATATTGATCGGGTACTGAGAGTTTCTGCATCGGGGGATTCTTATAGGCGAAGGGGGAGACAGAGGCGGCCGCCAGGGCGGCCAAACCCTATCCAGGCACGGGCTAGGGCCCACCCGCGCCTAGGGGGTCTGGCCCCTCTTGTCGGCCCCTCGGGCTCTCCTCTAGACTTCTTGTTCCCCAGAGAAAGTTATTGACTTTGTACTTCGTCCCGTCCAATTCCGAGAATATTTCTTTACTTACTTTTCTGAAACAAAAAACAGCAGAAAACAGGCATCTGGCACTGTTGCAACTTGTTAATAGGTTAGTACCAGAAAACATGTAAAAAGCACCTCAAAGTGTAGATAAGTAAAGCAAAGTAGATACTAAACAAGCATGGAGCATCAAAAATTATAGATATGTTTCCAACGTATCAGCATCCCCAAGCTTAACTCCTTCTCGTCCTCGAGTAGGTAAGTGATACAAGAATAATTTTTGAGGTGAACATGCACCCTCACAATAAAGATCCAACCATTTGCAAACATTGAAAGCTGGGATCAAAGAACTCTAAACATGTGCATGAAAAGATGGAGTTCTAATAGTAGGACATAGTAACTATGCATGTAACAAGGCAAGCTACAAACAAAGATCATGAATAATATGTATTTGAAAAACGTTTGTTTGTTTCACATACAGAAAACATAGTATAGTGGCAATCAGCTTGTCCCTCATAGAGTAGCAATATAGATGCATATGACACCTTCAAAGTTCACAAGGATGACTAGAACCAAGTATCACAAGAACAAGTAATAACACAATATGCATCAATTAATAAGCTTTGGAACACTGCACACAGAATGAGAACTATGCTCTCCTAATGGTGCCTAAAGGTAGAGGGTGGAAACTCAAATAATGGTGGAAGAAAGACCTTTTTTATAAAGGAAGCTGGGATTACAAGTTTCAAAAGGAGCTTCCAAAAATTTTGGTACTTGTTAGCTTTCATCCCTCATTGCCCCTATCATAAGCATCTTGAAGTGGTTAAGGTTAAAGTGGCAAAGCTGGAGTATATGCTTGACAAAGTATAAGTTGGCAATCTCAAGTCCCTTGAATATGAGGGCTACACCTCATGGGTACTCAACTTAGGGCCCAGGCAAGTTCTTGTCACTGTAAGTATTTGCATATCATTGAGAACCGCCAACGGGGTACCCCTTGCACATGGTACAGGAGCTTTCCCATAACCAAAATGACAAGGCAAGCAGACAATGAGCATCTCAGCAATCTTCTTATGTACCATAGGAATATGGTGTTTTTTCTCTCTTTCCTCTTTTCTCAATGTGTCTCTCTTTTTTTATAAGAAGAATGCTTCATAGATGTCACTATGGTGATGCTGCAAGTTTCCACCATGATTAGGCATGGCTTAGGCTAGCGGCCCAGGCGTTTCTCTAACACAGAATACAAACTCCATGGACTTACAAGTTCCCACTTCATTTCACACCGGTAACATCCATAGACGAAAGAGCATGATATCAACGGAGTACAAAAGTACAAGTGCAATGTTGAAAACGTTCCCCGTGACAGCACGGTTCTGCTAATCCCAACCTATAAGTGCAAGCATATACAACAAAGTTGCCTCAATGGTTCAAGTTTATTAGTGGCAAAGAATAAAGTGTGCCATCAAGTTCGTGAGGGCTTTAATCACTAAGTTTTCACATAATAAAATAGTTTTTAATTGGAAGATAGTTGAAAACAAGAATATACTTGGAATGGTGTAACACACCATGCATAGGATTTTATAGTGGACACTTTGGAATAACTTGGTTTCTTGGGAGTTGGAAGCATGAGTAGAACTTACTCATACAAGTGGAGGCTAGCAAAAGACTGGGAGCAACCAACTAAGAGAGCAATAATGACCATAATTATGCAATGCAACAAAGCAAACTAATCAAAGCAAAGAGTGGTACTACAAGTCAAGGACTAAATGATCATAGAGGCTAATGGTGACTTGTCATAGTCATAACATGGTGTAAGCATGTGCCAAGTCAACCCAAGCAAAACATTAAAGGAGAATACCACAATACTATGCTTTTGCATACTAAAACAACGCATAATTTCTTCAAGACACACTAAGCATTCCGAATTGTTTGGAACAAGACATGCTACATCAATAATCACTAAGAATAATGCTAAAACAACACCTAGCATGTCATGCTAAAGTCTAAGTCACAGTCAATGCAAGCTCCTCTTGCACTTCAAGCAAGAACTTACTACTCCTTTCCAAACACCAAGCAAACTTATTTACAAAACAACACAGCGAGAACGGGGGTCCAAACTACTAAAGAAAACTAAACAAACTAAGCAAAGAAAACGAAAACTAGGACGCTCCAAGAACAACACAACTGTGTATAAAACAATAAAAGTGAAGTGTCTAGACAGACCTGAGCTTTTGATTGATGAAGAAGGGGATGCCTTGGGCATCCCCAAGCTTTGACGCTTGTACCTATTGGATATTTCTTGGGGTGACACCATGGTGGCATCCCCAAGCTTGAGCTTTTGTCCATTCTTCATCTCATTCCATCATTCTCTCTCTACACCTGAAATTTTTCCTTCATACAAAACTTCACACAATCTTCATTAGCAACATTAGTTTATTCAAAAGATATTAGACTGCTGGCAAAGCTTTGGAACAGCAAGGCTTTTCACTAAAAACACAAGCTACTGAAGTAACTCCTTTAAAGAAACTCAATTTACCTGAAGAAAGCTCAAAAAGGAATCAATAAGAAGCAAATGCAAATAATTGCAGAAATCTGTCAAAACAGACCAGCAGGTAGAAACGAATTTTTTCGAACATCTTCTGTTGTTTAAATCAAAAAGTGTTGAACTAACGAAAGTTATATAACATACTGGAGGATATATTCGTAAAATTTGAGCTCAATACGAGTTACAGAGACTTCTCACGAATTTGTTTGGTGGAGGACAGAAATCTGTTTCGGGACAGCAACTCCCCAAATCTTATTTCCCTCTCATTAGAGGTCATTCTTGGCACAAAAAGCAAACAAAAAGGATAAGGAGAGGTTATTATAGAAGTAATAACTTCCAATACTCAAGGAAACTCTTGGGTTATCTCCCAACAAGTACTTTTCTTTAACGCCTTTAAGTTAGGCACAAGAAGCAAGAAGAATCAAGTATTTTCAAATGAAGAATTGCCCCTCTTGTTCCTTCTTTTCTTACCTTTCTTTTTCTTCTTAGGGAAGATATGATTGCTTACCGGGGGAGTAAATTGCATGATGCCTTCTCCCACGTCTATTACTTCCCCAAGTTGTTTCAGTAGAGATCTTCCAAGCGTGATCTGTCCTTTGCCTACACATTCAATAACAAGATAATCAGTAGACACCATTTTCTCTGAGATTTTTGTAAACACACCTTCAGCTATTCCAATGGGTAATATAGTGGCATTGTTGGTAAGAGAGATTTCCTCTCCTCCTTCAATAAGCCCCCAAAGACTCAAGGAATCAAAAATATCTTTAGGCATGAGACAAAATTCAGACATGATATCACAACGAGCATCAAAGAGTGTAGTGTTTATTGAGACTTTAATTATGGGAAACCAATTTGAAGGCTCAGAATTTATGGGAACATAATCATGGCAAGCCCTAAGAGTGTGATAGCAACTATTCATGACAGCAATACTGGTCTCAAGATGGTTCAACCTAGCAAAAATACTAGTGAAAGAGGAATCAGACTTGCCAGGTGTACCATAGATCATGATTAGTTTACTTATAGCATCATAAGCTTCATTCTCAGTACAAAGCAAAAAATCCTTTTCAGCCACAACATCCAAAGCATATCTATAACGAAGAGCAATACCGCGGTAGAAACTATCAATAACCAAGCTAAGACTCATCTTAGGCTTAGTTTCATTTTGTAACGCAGAGATTCTAGACCAAGATTCTTTGAAACTCTCTTCACCTTTTTGCTTAAAAGTGAAGATCTTTTCCATAGGTGTCACAGGGATTGAACCAGAACCATACATGGTAGCAACTTAAGGTAGGAACTAATTTTTTTGTGTTTTTGAAAAAAGGCAAACAAAACTAAGCAAAAGAAATAAAGTAAAGAGAAAGGAAGTGAAGGACTCCCCTTGTGAAGACGTCCTTAGCCTCCTCGGCAACGGCGCCAGAAATATTTGATGGTGCTCGAGGAAGAGGTTGAAGTAGAGTCCCCAGCAATAGCGCCAGCAATACTTGATGCTAGCTGGTGCCTCATTGGTAACCCCAAGCGCACGGTGTGAAGAGCAAGCAACAAGTTTTCCCTCAGTTGAGACCAAGGTTATCGAACCAGAAGGAGGAAGGAAACGTCACACAGGTGTTGGAAGCAACGTGGAGACCTGCACAACACAAACTCAAGACTTTGCCCCAATGAATCAGTGAGGTTGTCAAGCTCACCGGTTTGTTGTATCAAAGGATTAAACGTATGGTATGGAAGGTAATGGTTTGCAGCAAGTAAACAAGTAACAGTGGAAGATGTATCAATGATAAAGATTGGACCGGGGTCCATAGTTCACTAGAGGTGCTCTCCTTAGATAAACAACATGGCATGAAGGGTAAACAAATTACAACGGGGCAATTGACAGGAACTGAGCAAGGCATATCAATTCAATTACTGGCCAGACAGATCCTATGAGGTTGATTGGGCAATACAACAATATACATAGACCGTAATCCAACTGCATCTATGACTAGAAGTCCACCTTCAGGTTATCATCCGAACCCCCTCCAGTATTAAGTTGCAAGCAACAGACAACTGCTTTAAGAAAAGTGTGTAAGGTAAATAGTCCACATGTTCCATGAACAAGACACCGTAGTTTTCTCCCTAGTAGCTACACATCACATCTACAACCGAAGAGATTATTGTCACTTCCCTTGGAAACTAGAGGCATGAACCCACTATCGAGCATAAATACTCCCTCTTGGAGTCACTAGCAACTACTTGGCCAAGATAACCACTAGCAGCAGAGAGCATGCAAGATCACAAACAACACAGACATGATAGAATCATAAAGATAGAACCATTAATCAAACCAACATAATAATCTCAATATCCATCGGATCCCCGTAAACGCAACATGCATGATTACAAATAGATTATATCTTGATCATGAACGGAGCTACAAGATCTATACATGAAAGCACAAATGAGGAGATACAACCATCTAGCTACTACATAGACCCGTAGTCTAAGGTGGAACTACTCACGAATCATACCGGAGATAAGACCTCCGGGATGATCTCCCCTTTGGCAGGGTACCGGGAAGAGCTTCAGATCCCCCCGATATAGGGACGATGGTAGCGGCGGCTATAGACGGTTTCGTGGAATATTGATCGGGTACTGAGAGTTTCTGCATCGGGGGCTTCTTATAGGCAAAGGGGGAGACCGAGGCGGCCGCCAGGGCGGCCAAACCCTAGCCAAGCGCGGGATAGGGCCCACCCGTGCCTGGGGGGGGGGGGTCTGGCCCCTCTAGCCGGCCCCTCGGGCTCTCCTCTGGACTTCTTGTTCCCCACGGTAAGTTATTGACTTTGTCCTTCGTCCCGTCCAATTCCGATAATATTTCTTTACTAGCTTTTCTGAAACCAAAAACAGCAGAAAACAGGCATCTGACACTGTTGCAACTTGTTAATAGGTTAGTACCAGAAAACATGTAAAAAGCACCTCAAAGTGTAGACAAGTAAAACAAAGTAGATACTAAACAAGCATGGAGCATCAAAAATTATAGATATATTTCCAACGTATCAGGGCTTCGTTCCGCACCAGCTATTTTCGAACGGTAAACTAGTTTTTCCATGGCCTGGATCCGCCTTTACAGTTCGCGAGTTTACAGTTATTGTTAGAGATGCTCTTATGGGTGATCAACTAGCCTATGACCTTAATGTACCGAGAGGTGTAGGCGGAGGTAATCCTAAGCGGTATAGGGGTAGGCGACACTTAGACAACAATGATGTATATAGTGAAGAGAGCGTGTATAGAGATACGGGTACACACGGGTGCACGCACATACATGACACCTCTAAGGTTGAAGCGCGGGCATCTCAATCAAGAAGTTGCATGCACACCATAGTTGCCTAACATATGGACCGTTTGCTAGGATTTGGAAGAAAGGCAATTCCAATGCGCTAGATCATATGTTATTGATTTGGTTAAACTACATTTAGCTCAAGACATTTCAGGTTGTAACAAATTCACATGGTCTGAAATAAAATTTGCAACTGACGGATCATACAAAAATCATCGCTATTGGGATTTTGTAGAACGATATGTTGTTGCAGTTGCACAACATGCAATATGTAGTATGTCTTGGTTGGTTTATGTATATTATTATATTTTTTATATACGGACTAGCCATAAAAGTGATCTAGTGGTTAATTCGAGGATTTTGGAGTACACAATACTGTTTGTAGGAAAATTATAAGGGAGACACACATTATATAAGAAAAGGGATCCAAAGTCGGGTTTAAGATTCCAAATCATCGCTATTGGGATTTTGTAGAACGACATGTTGTTGCAGTTGCACAACATGTAATAGTATGTCTTTGTTGGTTTATGTATATTATATTTTTATGTACGAACTAGCCATAAAAGTGATCTGGTGGTTAATTCGAGTATTTTGGAGTACACAATACTGTTTGTAGGAAAATTATAAGGGAGGCACGCATTGTATAAGAAAAGGGATCCAAAGTCGGGTTTAAGATTCCAAATTCACTTCATGAATCCACAATATTCGATCCTTAATTTCTTTTTGTTCACCTCAATTTAATGGCGTACTCATAATCTGGACCAATAGAAATGGTCACAAACTCTATTTACACTGTATTAGGTGATCTGATCAATAGAGCACAAATAAGAGACACGTAAAGTACGGATAAATACAATATATAATCATAACATCTAGTATAATATTTCCACCCGGCCGGACAAACATTCCAAGCGCGTATGGGTTGACACATAAAACATTACAACGATGATAGTACGATACTAAACCTAGTACAAACGTGCATCTAGCTAGCTGAAAAGAATATTTAGCTCGACTGTCAAGGGCCTGCCAGCATGCATATATGCATGCACACCCATGTCCTTGTACTAATATGTTGTACTAATATGTAAATCATGGATGAGAAGACAATCCATTGTAATTCGTAATATAATCAGAAACTCGACCGCCCATGCTTTCATTTGTTTTAAGGGCATATAAGTACTCCCTCCGTTTAGAAATATAAGATGTTTTAGGTTTGTGAAGAAGATGTATCTAGACACCTTTTAGTATATATGTTTAAATGAATCTATTGAACCTATATAGTAAAAGTTGTCTAGATACATCTTTTTCACAAACCTAAAACATTTTATATTTCTAAATGGAGGGAGTACGTATTAGCACTTACTGATGGTACAACCCACATATACTTGTGAGTGCTATTTTAATTCATTGCTTTGTCCTAGCTAGCCAGGTAGCTAGCTTGCTTCTCGATCCATGGATAAATGATTTGCATGCAACAGAGCATTCGGTTATGATTGTTGAAGAACTGCATCCGGACGCTCCATGCATCTGATGAGTAGAGATCTGTATCTGTTTAGTTTATATGGCACTTTCAAGTTTGCCTCGACACCTGCGATTGATCCGAAGAGAACAAAAAAAATGTAAGATGGTCATACATTTAAGCATGGATGAAAAGTGAGAAGACAATGTTACTCCCTCTGATTTATATTATTTGTCGCGAAAATAGATGTACTATCTAGGCTAGACATGTTTTAGTGCTAAATACATCTATTTTAATGACAAGTAATATGGATCGGAGGGAGTACATTATTTGACGGCTATGCTTGCATGCATGTATATGTGCTGAGTGATAATAATTAATTTCTTGAAGAAAAATGCACTTGAGAGGTGATATGGATGGTTACCAGAAAATAGCTTTCTCCCATTTGCAGGCTCTGAATTAGAATGCCATAGTCGTTGACTGGGAGGAGGGCCCCGCTGGAGTGGAGGAGCACCACATCCTGGCCGAACATGGCTCGCAAGTCTATTGGACCCCTCGGGACCTCCATTGGGACTCCATTGATGAACACCGTGATCGTCGCTGGAATTTGCGCAGGCAATCAGCCAGTCAATCAGAGACAGCATATAACCCACTCAGAAAAAAAAATTCAAAAGCTCATTTGACGACAAGATTAACAAATAAATATGCATGCATAAGCTAGCCAAACAAAATTTGACCATAATTATAAATGCCATTGGTTCGGTACTACAGTTTACTCATGGTTGGGACCTCTCTATCATATGGCCACCGGGCATATTTCTTGTATACCTAGTTATTTTGATTCCATGCTATGCCATGGCCATGCATGAGAGTGTGAGACCATGGAAGGACATCAAAGTGTTCTCTCTGCTAGCTTGCATGGACACTATAACATACAGTTGCATGCATGCGTGCAAACAAACATGAATAGTTTGTCCAGCATATCATTCATTGTTGGTTTTAACCTAGAAGTAGCAATGCTCACTAAACAATGTGTTGGTAATTGATTGTAGTAGTACTAAGAGTAAGCAAGGAAAAAAATCATAATGACCATGTACATGTTCATGCAGAAAATTCTAAAGTATAGTAGTAGCCAAAGTTCACCGTGAACTTTCAGTTTAACAAAGTGGGCATAAAATAATTGTAGTATGCATAAACATGTATTAATTCCATCTGACGTTGTTGCACCAGAGAGAGGCTTCTATTAAGTGGATATATAAACGAACATAGCCAAAATAAAAATGTCCAATTTATTATGCAAAAGTACCAATAAGATACAATGTAAAAAACAAAAAAGCCACTCAAACTACCAAGGCATTAAGAACAGACGCATGTCATGTTGGAGAGGACGACAGATGTATATATCATGTACTATGATCTTAGAACAGATCGACGCATGTCATGTTGGATAGGACGACAGATGTATCATGATGTACTATGATCTTATGCATGCACCAGGTAGACAGGGAAGTTGTAACTGAAGTAACATCGAAGAACTAAAGACCAAGAATAGATACACTAATTTATCAAGGATGACCAAATAAAGTATGCATCCAGAAGATCCAAGCTAGATCTCCTTGAATTCTGCATCATCACTTAAATATAGACAACCGAAACCGTAGAGTGAAATCAGCATTTCCACCGTCAAAAGTTCTTTTGGTTCTTCTCAGAAATTTCTAAATTACTAGAGTCTTTGAATTAAAGTGTATTTGGATGGGAGTGAAAAAACTGTTACATATGCATGTCATGGATGAACCAACCAACTGAAGGGAGGAATCACGTAGCGTAACCAACAAGATCGAGGGTACCCAACTCACCTGCAGGTAATTGGCAGGCGTAGTACTGGTGCTGCACGGCGGTGGTCGTGGCCGCCGAGGACGAGCCGCCGGGGCTACCCACAAACCCCATCTGCCGCGAGATGGCGAAGAGATCGTCGCTTCCCGCGCTGTCGATGTCCCCCATCAGCCCTGACGCCAGCGGCGACGAGGCCCCGCAGGAAGCCTGCAGGTACCCAACGGCGCTGGCGCTCGACATCCCCGCGCCGTGTGCGAGCAGACCCAGAGACGCCCCTCCTGTGCTTCCCGACGAGGACGACGAGCTCGCTTGCTGCTCGTACTGGCAAGCGCTCCCGCCGATTGCCATGGGGTGAACAGCGCCGACGCCGGACGGGAGGCCCATGCCCATGATGGTGCTTGCAGCTGGAGAGGTATTCGCGGCGGCGGCGGCGGAGGCGGAGGCGGAAGAGGAGGCCGCTGCAGCGGCGGCCGCGGCGGCCTGCATCTGGCGCTGGCGTCGACGCGAGCGGGAGCGCCGGTTCTGGAACCAGTAGAAGACGTTGGCGTCACCGACGGCACCGAAACGCTCGAGCAGCTTGCGTATGCGGACGGTTTCGTCCTTGGGCGGGTTGACCATGCCGCTGTTGAAGATAGACTCGAGGATCAGTATCTGCTCCGGCTTGGGCGTCCACCGGGAGCGCACCGGCTCACCTGCTCCCCTCCCTCCGCCACCGCCGCCGCTGCCGCCACCGCTCCCGCTACCACGCTCCTCTGGGCTGCCGCCCGTCGACTGCTTGTCCGGACTGTTGCTGCTCCCATCCATGGTTCGAATTGTGGGATAGGCAGGGTAAAAAGGCGTTGGTTGGTTGATCACACTAGTGGTGAAGGGCAGTACTGGTACTAGATTTCTGGCCGGCGGCTTTGTGCTTGGATGGAGAAAGAAGTATGAGATGGCTAGGCTAAGGAGGAGAGAGGCACCAATTCCAGGGGACAACCCAAACTTGCACCCTGATGGCTTTGTTGAGGGGTTGTACTTATAGCCAGAAGGGGGATATAGTGAAGAGGAAGAATGTCCTGGAGAATATGAATTCTCTACTAGTACTCAGCGGTGCCTACATATCTCTATAGGGAGGAAGGCTTGTAGTACTACTGCGCATGTCCTTATTTATTTACTGCTCTCTGTAGTCCCCTCTGTTCCGGTTGTAATTAACAAGGCCAAATGTTGGTTATAGCTATTGTTGGTTAAAAGCCCTCCGTAGTCCCTACTCAACTTTTACCATATTTGGGTTACCTGGAAGCCTATTTTGAGCAACAACTCAACTCTCTGTTGGATGATGAGCTGTATATTCTGAACATTGTGTATGACGCTTAGCTAGAGTAGCTCCTTACTGATTGGCATGAAAAAAATTACTCCCTCCGTCCAAAAAGTCAGTGACTTGGAATTGTTTAGATTAATATGTATATATACACTATAATGTGTCTAGATACATGTAAACCTAGACAAATCAAAGTCACTTGTTTCTGGAAGGAGAAATTATTACTTTGTAGGGTATGCATTGGTGGAGAACCCACTGGCCTTACTACGGGATATATATTCAGTGTGACCCATATAAGTTGCGAACTCGATCGCACAGAATCCAGGGTTCATCCTCCTTTTTCAAAACAAAAAAAGCCCAGGAGTACTCATACTAAGATTAATTGTGTAGTGAGACATAATTAACTGGGGCTAACTTAGTTTAGGAGAGACCAGGAGAGAGTAGGTGGCATGATGACCAGTTAAGATGCCCGGCCACTGATTAGTATTGGCTGGTTTTATGGGATAGTGTAATGTTTCTAGTGATATTGACAAGTCAGGATGACTAGATTGCAGATGGAGGACAAAAGAATCTTAATTTACCTAGCTAGTGCTCTGCATCTAACCATCACTTGCTGCCTACCTAGCTAGTACTTGACTATCCCCCTTTTTATTTTTTAGAAAGGCAGCTCATATCCTAATCCTGTGTAAGAGTTATTCTACGAGATTCATCTGAAACTTTCTTTATATTGTGCATGCTCATGACGTGTGTCATAATTTCTGATCTCTTTCAGGGGAAACTAAAACAATTGGCGCATATTGCTACATATGAATTTCACTCTTGTAAAAAAAAATCTTGCCCAAATTTTCTGGTAACCGACCGGTATCTCGTAATCTCATTCCCCTTCGAGAAAACTTGCCGGTACTATGAGAAAATATAAATTTGAATTCAAACAATTTAAAAAGGGTTAAACAAGGTGTGTTTGCTTGAACCAGCAAAAGGAAATCATCGGCATCGTGGAACAGAATCTAATATGCATGTGTTTGAAATTTTCCGTCTCTAATTTCTTTTAATCTTGTTTACTATCACGACAACGTGGGTCATCCAAAAAAATGGCGCGTACGGGGGTTGAACTTGTGACCACAATTTTTATTGTGACAAAATTCGTATTCAAAATTTGTTTGAATTGTCATCTGAGGTAAAATGCCAAAATTTCTGGCATTTGCTTGTAGGTGGATATACCGGTGTTCTCCCGTAAAAAATAGACTCATGGAGATCGATCACAAGATTTACATGTATGCAAATTTGTGCAGCCAGTTCATATGCATGCAGCACATTGTTCTTACATGTTCATGGATCCTCCATACAAAAAGAGTTGTTGATTTGATGTATGGTTGGCACATAACTCTCTCCAACCGTTTCCATATATGCAAGTTATGTATATCTCAACCGACGACGCTATTGCTGACTTGAGAGAGAGTACTACTATATTATTGCAGTTACTAACAAACGACCTCCTCCCCAGTATTAAATATTATTTGATTAGCATAGATACAAATGAATATGATTTTGTGGCTATAACAGCCATGATCAATGGGTATGCCATATTAGGCCCCTCTCCAATCAAATGGTGACTTGCATCAATCAACATCTACAAAAGGGAAGATGGTTCATGGCCATCAAATCAATCGGCCGGTACATAAACAAATACAAGCAGGGCATCCATGAGTGCATTTTTAGTTTCAACCATGAAAAAGAAGCGCACATCATCTCCCACTAATACTATCGCCAAACTGTCTTATCAAATCTGTGGGCAAACAAATCATCAAAATAATAATTAGTAATTAGCGTTTGATATCTCTTTTAACTGAAGGGTAGACCATTATCTACCTTATATATAAATAAGAAAATGAATAGTCATCCAACCACCACTTATTTAAGTGTCAAACATCGCTGCTTCACCAGCATTGTAACTCTATCAAACATAGCTTTACTGTGTTGTACAATGCCAATGCTAATAATGTGGTGTGGGATCTTCTGTGTTGTGCTAATGAAACAAAGCAATGAAAAAATATCCACAAAATCTGCCCTATATGTTGAGATCTCCATATGTGTTCTTTTACTATTTATATTGTAATATACCCCTCTAAACTAGAATACACGACATCTCATTCATAAATGCGCTATCGAGCACTACCATTAGCTCCATCTTACAGTCTCTGGATTACCCACAGTGGGAAATTGAACTTGGGATATCGTGCAAAACTTGGGCATCCTAGATGTTCATCTCGCACGTAAAAAATCATTATGTGCAACCTAACTAAATTTAAACAAATAAAAGTATCTATATCTGATTAAAATGACCAAAGTTTATGTTCCGTGCATGTATGTAGTGTAAAAAGTTTCTTACTAACTAATGTTTTGTATCAAGTATGTCTAATTAGATGGTTTGGTATTGGATATGCTTAAGAAAATCCATCCACCAAATTTAAGTAATTCATATGTTTTCCTTAGTCTTGCATGTGCAACTTCAATTCAAAACTGTAACCTGGTTTTAAATTTGAAACTTGAAAGGCCTAGACATTCTATAGAACTTATTAAGTGTCAATGTGACATTTTATAGAAGTTAAGAGCCCAAATAAATTATATAGCTGCCCATAATATCTTTTAAATTGTTGAGATTGACTTACACGCGCCAACCTACATACACCAAGGACAAAATGTTATCTTGTCACTGGAGTTTCTGTTGCACTATTGCTTCAACAACCGGTAGTTCCCCAATATGAAAGATGTAAAAGAAGGTACTATTGTGCACCCAACTTTCAGGTATTTCTGTATATTTTAAGACAACCTAGACTAACTGCTAGATGTGAATCCAACAATACCAACAATCTAGCTGCTGATGGGGTTAATATAATACATACACACATCAACTTAAAAGAAAGGTAACCTCTCTCTCCTCCTCATTGCAGTCTTTAGGGTAGATGCTCTTCCACACAGTCACCCTCAAAGAGAGTCCAAATCACATGTGTTGTCACAAGGCAGGAGGGAGCAGGTGGGTCCCACATTTTGGCTTGCATTGAGACCTTGTTTGGAGGGGTGCACGGTGACTGGTTATGGGGCCCCCCTGCAAGCCTTTTTCTTTCTTAGCTATAGTACTCCCACAGGCCACAGCTGCATGCATGGCTTGGCCGTATGTATTGCCATGGGCATGATTAGGAACTTTAGGAATAGGTTTGGCAAGTGTTGGGTTTTGCCTCCTCTTGAGGGGGCGTCCAAGCCTGTGTCTCGGCCGGCAGAGCCGGGGAGCCTCGGTGGAGCGTGGGTTGCCTATAGGCTGATGTTGTGCTCTACTAGACGGTGGATTCTTTGTTTGAGCTCAAGCGTCACTGTGGTGTGACATCTGGTACAATCATTGCTTGATAAACATAATCACATGCCATGCCGTCGATAAAAGAATGGCAGCGGCAGCGCATAATAATACTGTAGTATATATAGGCGCGCGAATATAAGAACATTTCCGAATAGAGTTTTCTATGCTGAAGACGGGAATGTGCATGGATGTCGGCAAATGGTCGCCGGTGGTACACGCAAGCATACTAGTACTAGAGTATTTCTGATCCCAATTTCTTAAGCGAGCGCAGAGGATCGGTCGTGTGTGTGGTCCGACGGGCAGAGTGAGTAGGGCTGACGTGGTGTGGACGTGACAGGACCCTGGTGGCACTGACAGGAGCAGGCGGAAGGGTCAGTTGCAGCAGCATGGCGACAGATAATACAACCGGGAGAAGGCACCACCGATCGATGGATGGATGCACCAGAATTCCCCTCACACTAACATGCTTCTACGACTACGAACCGGTGTTAAAGGCTAGCGTGGCCCGTGCGGCAAAAAAGGAGCCCCTTTAACACTGATTCGTGCCACGAACCGGTGTTAAAGGACCCTCGTGGCTTGAACCGGTGTTAAAGGAGGCGGGGGGCTATATAAGACACCGCAGCCCACACCCCACTCTTTCATTTTTTTACTATCTCATTTTGGAGCCTAGCAAGAGGGTGTGAAGAGTGCTAGTTTGTGTTTTGTTCATTTGCACAAGAGGTGTTCGGTGAAATGCCCGAGAGCTCAAAATAAGTTTTCTCGTTGCTCTTTCCTTCTCGGTCGAGGTCGACAACTATCCTTTCATGTGTCATTGATGTACTATATATATAAATGGTCATCTCCCTATTAAATTTTGATATATACTACATATTAATGCAGATGAACCGGCAATGGATGTACGGTGACCTCCGCACTTCCGAGTACATTACGGGCCTCCAAAATTTTATCGTTGTGGCTAATACAAACCGTGGTCACAATGGTTTTATGTGCTGTCTGTGTGTTCACTGTCAGAACAAGAAAGACTACTCAAATACCAGAACCATTCACGCCCACCTGCTTCGATCCGGTTTCATGCCCAGCTATAATTGTTGGACCAAGCACGGAGAAAAAGGGGTTGTGATGGAAGACACCGAAGAAGAAGAGGATGATGACAACTATCATAATATATATCCTGAATATGATGATACTGCAACGGGGGTAGATAATGAAGATCAAGAGGCAGCAGATGGGCCCGCTGATGACGATCTTGGTCAGGCCATTACTGATGCAAAGGAAGAATGTGAAACTAAAAAGGAGAAGGAAAAGCTGGAGCAGATGTTAAAGGATCACAAAACATTGTTGTATCCAGCTTGCGAAGATGGCCACAAAAAGCTAGGTACCACACTGGATTTGCTGCAATGGAAGGCAGAGAACGGTGTGACTGACAGCGCATTTTCAAAGTTGTTGGTAAAAATGAAGAATCTTCTTCCAAGAAATAATGAGTTGCCCGACAGTACATACCAAGCAAAGAAGGTTGTCTGCCCTCTAGGATTAGACGTGCAGAAGATACATGCCTGCATTAATGACTGCATCCTCTACCGCGGTGAGAAGTACGAGAATTTGGATGCATGCCCGGTATGCACTGCACTGCGGTATAAGATCAGACGAGACGATCCTGGCGATGTTGAGGGCGAGGCCCCTAGGAAGAAGGTTCCTGCCAAGGTTATGTGGTATGCTCCTATAATACCACGGTTAAAACGTCTCTTCAGAAATAAAGAGCATGCCAAGTTGTTGCGATGGCACATGGAACTCTGTCGCGGCAGAGATTTAGGCCGTTTTCCTGCCGCGGCAGAGATTTAGGCCGTTTTCCTGGCGCGGCAGAGATTTATCTCTTTTTCCTGGCGCGGCAGAGAACCTTTAACACCGGTTCGTGTTACGAACCGGTGTTAAAGGGGGGGGGCTGAGCCCTGCGGCAGCCCCACGTGCGCCACCCTTTAACACCGGTTCGTATAAGAACCGGTGTTAAAGGGGGGCCCCCTCTAACACCGAACCCTCAACAGTGGTTCTACAACCATTGTTAGAGGGCCCTCCAAACCGGTGTTAGAGGGAGGGTCTGCACTAGTGTCAAGGTCCGTTGCGAGGCTTAGGGCATCTCTCGTCGTCTTAAACGGTTCGTTTATGTTGGTACGGAGTCTGGCTACAGTTGATTTGGGTCATCATCCGGCCTGTCTGGCCGACCGCGCGCAGCGGTGCGACTCATCTGTTTGTACTTGGCCAGCACTAACACTAGAGTATTTCTAGTGCCTTTCCGTCGTCACGCCGTCTCTCGTCTTTCTTTCCCATCGCTTCCCACGAGTTCTGAGCGTTTTCTGCCGCTTTCAGGTGCAGCCATAAAAAAGGGGAGGTCGGCAAGATATCTTGGACCAGACCCGAGCACCTGTTGGAGATATGCCCAAGAGGCAATAATAAAGTGGTTATTATCATATCTTCATACTTATGATAAATGTTTACATACCATGCTATAATTGTATTAACCGGAAACATTAATACTTGTGTGATTTGTAAACATAAAAGAGTCCCTAGTAAAGCCTCTTGTTAAACTAGTTTGTTGGTTAATATATGATCATGGTTTCCTGATCATGAACATAGAGATGTTATTAACAACATGGTCATATCATTAGGAGAATGATGTGATGGACATACTCATATAGTTAAGCGTAGCATAAAGATCAAGTCATTTAATATAGTTCATTTGCTATAAGCTTTCTGATACATAGTAACCTAATTCCTTCGACCATGAGATCATGCTAATCACCATCACCGGAAGGATGCTTTGATGACATCAATCACCACACCGTAACTGGGTGGCTATAAAGGTGGCATTGAGTGTTCGGAAAGTATGTGTTGAGGCACATGGATCAAGAGTGGGATTTGTCCATCCATATGACAGATAGATATACTCTGGGCCCTCTCAGTGGAATGTCATCCAATTAGCTTGCAAGCATGTGACTGGCTCACAAGGGATCACATATCACGGGAACGAGAAATGAGTACTTATCGGTAACGAGGTTGAACTAGGTATGCAGAGATACCGACGATCAAAACCTCGGATAAGTAAACTATCGTGAGACAAAGGGAAATTGGTATCGTATGTAAGTGGTTCATTCAATCACAAAGTAATCATAGAAATAAGTGGGAGCCATATGAATTTCCAGATTCCTCTATTGGTTACTGATCGGACAAGTGTCTCGATCATGTCCGCATAATTCACGAACCGTAGGGAGACACACTTAAGGATTCGATGTTATTGAGTAGTTATGGAATGATGAGTAAGAGAACGAATGGTGTTCGGAGTCTCGTATGGGATCCGGGATATCACGAGGAGATCTGGAATGGTCTGGAGAATAAGATTCATATAAGGAAAGTCCTGTTTCGGAGTTCGGGAATGATTCCGGTGTTTTCACCAGGAATGTTCTAGAAGGGTTTGGAAGGTCCGGCACTCCGGAGGGGAAGGGTACATGAATGTGTCATGAAAATGTGGAATGGTTGCATCATGTACTAGGTCACTTGGCTGGGCAATATGGAGAGAGAAATCAAATCCAAGTTTGAAAGTCAAACGCCAATTTGAAAAAGTCAAATCTGAAGTTTGCTTGGTGGAGGGAGAGTAGGAAACCTACTTGGGGAGGAAGTCCCACTCCCTCCCACCCGCCGGCCATGAAGGGGAGTAGGAGGAGGACTCCCTCCTCCCAAGTCGCCCCCTCCCACCTATATAAGGAGGGGTAGGGCGCCCCTACCCCTCACACACCTAAACCCTAGCTCCTGGCGCCTCCACACAAGTGTAGCCGCCGCCTAGGGATCTCCCAAGTTGCCGACTAGGGTTTCCCCAAACCCTAGCCGCCGGCCAAGCCCCTCCCTTGGTGCTTCTAAACCCTGGATCGCCAAGGCACCTCTCTTTCTCCACCATACTCGCTCCGGCTTAAGGCGAAGCCCTGCGAGATCCTCCCTCTACTTCCAACACCACGCCGTCGTGCTGCCGGAATCGCGAGGAGAGTGCTACAACCTCCACTTCCTGCTGGAACAAGGGAGAGGAAGGTCTTCATCAAGTACCGAACGTGTGACCGACTGCGGAAACGCTGCCGGAACGCAGCGCCGGAAGGATCATCTACGCGATCTTGAGATCGGCAAGTGTACGACTACATCACCCACGATAATCTGCTCTCGTTAACCGCTTTGGATATTCGAGGGTTAGTATTCTATCGACTCGTTGCTACAATCTAGTAGATAGATCTTGGCTTGATCATAGATTAGATCTTGATTGTGTGTTCATGCGGTAGAAATTTTTTGTTTTCCATGCTACGAACCCCTACAGTGGTATCAGAGCCGTGTCTATATGTAGATCTGTTGCACGAGTAGAACACAATGGTCATTGTGGGCGTTGATGCTTTTGTTGTCGATTGCTTCTTGTGTACTTTGCATCTTGATGGATGGTGGGATGAAGCGGCCCGGGCTAACCTTACATGACATTGTTCATGAGACTTGCTCCACACTTGACATGCAACTTGTATTGCATAAGTGGCTTTGCAGGTGCCTGTTTATCCCAACATAGTTAAGATTCAATTTACAATGGGTGATTGACAATACTAGTATCAATGTTGTGGTTCTTATTCGTAAGTTAGAACGACACTTATTGAAAGCCCCAAACCACGTAAAACATGCAAAGAAAATTAGAGGCGTCTAACTTTGTTTTGCAGGGGTGTGCTGTGATGTGATATGGCCATGATTGTGATTATATATGATGTATGCAATGTTCCTTATTGTAAGTCGGCAACTGGCAGGAGCCATATGGTTGTCTTTTAAATTCCGTTAAGACCCACGTGTCTATTATTCAAAGTAGTTGTAATAGTTGATGCTGGTGGACGACAACCATGAAGCGGCGCCATTGACCTTGATGCCATGCTGGTGATGATGGAGATCATGTTCGTTCTTGAAGATGGAGATCGGAAGCACAAGAAGAAAGGCCATATCATATCACATATTATGAATTGCATGTGATGTTAATCCTTTTATGCATCTTGTATTGCTTAGTTAACGACGATAGCATTATAAGATGATCCCTCAAGCACACAATTTCAAGTTTTAAAGTGTTCATCCTTAGTAAGCACCGTTGCTAAAGCTCGTTGTTTCGAAGCATCACGTGATGATCGGGTGTGTTAGATTCTGTGAGTGTATACAACGTGAGCAAGCCAGATTTGCTCATGCGGAAGCTAAGGTTTGATCTTGACGAGCCTAGCATGTACAAACATGGTCTCGGAACATGGATAACCGAAAGGTAAAGCATGAGTCATATAGTAGATGGGATGAACATGTTGATTGTTCGCCATTAAAGCTACATCAACTCTCGTGATGATCGGTTTTGATGTGGTGGATTTGGTTCGTGTGATCACTAAAACAATGTGAGGGATATTGTTTTGAGTGGGAGTTCAACAACAATTTGATTAAAAGTTGAACACTATTTATCATAAATTAAATCAAAGTGAATTTGCATAGTTGTTGTAGTCATTGGCATCCGTTTACCACCTTGCGCTTAGTTATAATTGAGATGATAGAACTATAGAATTCTGGTTAGTTACTTTACGAACTGGTATCTTATTGTTTTGAAGTGTTAATCTAAAGTTTAAAAAAGTCCTATTGCAAACTTTCAGTAAGTTCCGGTTACTCCATGAAGTTTAATAATTGGTATTAAATCAAGAGTGACAATTCCAGTGTTAGTATATAAGTATCATGTTTGTCTCCATGATTCTTGATATTCGAAAGATAGTTTCAATATCAAGGTAATCTAGGAGTTGAAATAGTTGTTTTAGAAACCATGATGTGTGGAAGATATTGTGATATCTGAAACAAAGTTTTGGTTATAACATGATAGAGTATAATATGGCAAAAGTCATGTTCTCATATTTGATGAGAATTTGCAAAAGGTTGGAGAGGCTGGTTGTCTTAATTCTCCAAAAGGTTTTGAAGAGCAACATTATAATCGCGATTCACCGTTATAAGCTAAAGTAGCTTGATCATGAATAATTCCATGAGAAGGGTGAATATTTGTTGTAGGTTTACTACACCAAGAGATTACTAAAGAAAGGAATTTGAAAGAACACCAAACATTTGATGATGGTAATCTACTTCAAAGTGCAAGTCCAAAGACATTGGTATTTAACTATGCATGCTTTGGACTATGTGTCATGTGTATGGCTCCACTATTGATGTTGATAGATTCTTTCAAACAAAAAATAAATACTGAAAGAGAATCTCATAAATATATGGCAGAAAAGAAAAGACTAGAATTGTTCAGTTTAGGTATATAAAGGATATACGTGTTATGGCTATATTATTTGCTTGTTAAATAATGTGGTTCTTAAGTATTGGATACTAAATTTGTTGGTATGAATCATCACACGAAACAACAGAATTCATGAACTACAATGGCCTAAGTAACTAGCAAAAGAATATGTGATGATGTTCATCGAGAACAAATAAAGGGTTATTGTGTTGCTCGTTAAACATCAAAGCTTGCCTTTAAGATTTGTTTTATCAGGTATTATGAGAACAAAAGGGTTGTTCAAATAATTGCCGTAATCCATAAAAGATGGATAATTCACAAATCTCGTTGGAGAAATCACATCCATAAAACTAGTGCTAAAAATGTCGAAAGACAAATTGATTGAAAGATCACTTAGGAAGTGACATCGCCATTTAAATTATATTGGAAAGAAAACATGAAGAAACTCCATGTGGATGGAATTTTGGAGTCTTTTTTATTTTTAATCAAATGACGCTTGTGAAACTTTCCTAGAGATAATTAAAACTTCGTTCATAGGCCAAAAGGGAACAAATGACTAGCTTATTGGAACTTGCATATATTGTTGTATGAAGTCCATTATGTGTAGTCAAGATCGATGGATTTCAACTTCATATGCTTTCTCCAAAAATTTGAGTGAATATATGAATATTTACTTAATAAGGATGAAGTATGAAACATTTGAAAAGTTCAAAGATTTTCAAGATGAAGTGCAAAATCATTGTAACAAGAATATAAATAGTTTATGATAAGATCATAAAGGAAGATATTTGAGTTACAAGTTTAGCATAATACCTAAGATTTAAGGAATCGTTTCGTGGATTTGCATTTCCCGAAACACCATAAGAGTATGGAGCGTTCGAGATATGTAATTAAACCTTGTTTGACATGGTAAGATCAAAGGTGTAATTCATAAAAATGTCATTATATTTTAAAGATTAAAAGCTTTAGAGACTACCGTTTTTCCAATGAAAAGAGCTCCATCATAATCAGTTGAATTGACACCATATAAAATTATGGTTTGGGATTAAACCCAAGTTGTCCTTTCTTAAACATTGGTATGCTATGCATAAGAAAGATGTTTGCAACCAAAATCGGATGAACATATCTTTGTATGTTATTTTGAATAATAGTTAAGTATTCCTCCATAACACCGAAGACAAAAGTGTTTGTCGCTTAGAACGTCAAGTTTCTTTGAGAAAGAAATTTTCCGTGAAAAGTTAAGTGAGAGGACAATAGAACTTTGATAAGGTTAAAAGAACCTTAGCTATATGTGCAAAGTTGCGCAGCGCCGAAAAGTGTTCCGGAGGCAGCAACAATGCTCATGGATCACGTGCCTCAAAGGTTGTGGTCACGGAGGTCTAAGTTCCTATTGAAACAAGTAGGTCGTGTAAACAATCAAATACCAAGATTTGAGAGTTAAATCTTTATTTGACAATAATGAACCGACTACATGCAAAGAAGCGATGATGGGCCCTGACTCCGTCAAATGGCTTGAAGCCATAAAATCCGTGATAGTTCCATACACGAGAAATCAAGCTTGGAACTTGAAGAACCCTCGAGAAAGGTGTAAGACCTTACAGTCGTGTTTGGATCTATAAACAAATAGACATGGATGTTTCACATCTATGAAATTATCGACATGTCGGGAAAAGAGTTCACGACAATGTTCAAAGAGTTGACCATGACAAGATCTGATCTTTCATTAAGCGATATTTAGTCTAGACGGATTAATGTAGCAACCACGACATATAATTTTGTTATGTGTTGAATAAACAAAACAAGTTCTTTTAATAGAATGGTTACCTAGGACGTGTGCATGACACGGTCCAAAGGGTTTTGTTAATTCAAAGGATGCTAAAAGCATATGCAAACTTTAATGGTTGAAGTAAGCATCGCGGAGTTGGAATCCTCACCATGATGAAATTGTTAAAAGAGTTTAAATTCGTCAGAGACGATGAAGATGCTTGCATTTGCAAGAAATTAAGTGGGAGAGCTAAGACATGTTTCTAATACATCATGTAAAAGAAATATTGTTGATTGGAAATGATGTATCTTTTTATTAACACAAGATAAGAATTTCATCTCGATGAAAGGCTTAGGTAGAATCCGAATATTTGGCATCAAAGTCTATATGGATAAATTTTGACGCCAATATGGTTGTGCCTGAAGTACATAGATGAGATATTGAATGGGTTCAATATAGAAACTACAAGAAAGGTTCTTGTTGCACATGAAGGATTGAATGAAGATTTAAGTACTCCCTCCGTCCCAAAATAGATGTCTTAGATTTATCAAAATTTGGATGAATATATATACTAAATAGTGTCTAGATTCATCCAAATTTTAACAATTCTGAGACATCTATTTTAGGACGGAGGAAGTATTTTTGATACTTGATAGATAAAATAAAAAAGAGTATTTTATCAATCATGCTGTGATATGTACAAATCCAGATATGTCCTATGCTCTAAATGTTATGAGTGTATACCAGAATGATTCATAAGATGATCATTGGACGATAGTAAAGATATTCTTATGATCTTTTAAAAGAACTAAGAATATATTATTTTATATAAGTGACAAATAGATGGTTAGTTCATTGTAAAAGTATTACATTGATACTAGTTTTGTCACAAAGTACAAATTAAGTTTATCTCAATCTAAACTAAGGGTGGCACAATATGATGGAAAGTAAGTTCCATGATGAATTTGGATGAGTTCCAAAGTTAAGACATTGTGACAGATACTACAACAAAAGGCTAAGTATATGACTGCTATTATAGCAGCAAAAGAGGGCATTTGTGTCAAGTAGTTTGTTATCAAACTAGGTGTAGTTCATAGTGGTATAGTACTATGAAGATATATTGTATGACAATATTATCAACATGTTTTAAACCCCAAAGAGCTAAAGGTCTCACCAAATGACCAAATTTATACAAAACCATCTCATTAGAGAATGAGTGATGCGTAGAGACGCAAAGACATGCAATTACACACGGACCTGGAAGTGTCAGATCCAGAGATCACTTGACCACTAGCAATCATGTATATACAACACCGGAAAGCCATAGGTGTTGAATACACAAAGGTTTGAAACTAGATTATTGACTCTAGTGCAAGTGGGAGACTGTTGGAGATATGCCCAAGAGGCAATAATAAAGTGGTTATTATCATATCTTCATACTTATGATAAATGTTTACATACCATGCTATAATTCTATTAACCGGAAACATTAATACTTGTGTGATTTGTAAACATAAAAGAGTCCCTAGTAAAGCCTCTTGTTAAACTAGCTTGTTGCTTAGTATATGATCATGGTTTCCTGATCATGAACATATAGATGTTATTAACAACAGGGTCATATCATTTGGAGAATGATGTGATGGACATACTCCTATAGTTAAGCGTAGCATAAAGATCAAGTCATTTAATATAGTTCATTTGCTATAAGCTTTCTGATACATAGTAACCTAATTCCTTCGACCATGAGATCATGCTAATCACCATCACCGGAAGGATGCTTTGATGACATCAAACACCACACCGTAACTGGGTGTCTATAAAGGTGGCATTGAGTGTTCGAAAAGTATGTGTTGAGGCACATGGATCAAGAATGGGATTTGTCCATCCATATGACGGATAGATATACTCTGGGCCCTCTCAGTGGAATGTCATCCAATTAGCTTGCAAGCATGTGACTGGATCACAAGGGATCACATATCACGGGAACGAGAAAAGAGTACTTATCGGTAACGAGGTTGAACTAGGTATGCAGAGATACCGACGATCAAAACCTCGGATAAGTAAACTATCGTGAGACAAAGGGAAATTGGTATCGTATGTAAGTGGTTCATTCGATCGCAAAGTAATCGTAGAAATATGTGGGAGCCATATGAATTTCCAGATTCCTCTATTGGTTATTGATCGGAGAAGTGTCTCGGTCATGTCCGCATAATTCACGAACCGTAGGGAGACACACTTAAGGATTCGATGTTATTGAGTAGTTATGGAATGATGTGTAAGAGAACGAATGGTGTTCGGAGTCTCGGATGGGATCCGGGATATCAAGAGGAGATTGGAGAATAAGATTCATATAAGGAAAGTCCTGTTTCGGAGTTCGGGAATGATTCCAGTGTTTTCACCAGGAATGTTCTAGAAGGGTCTGGAAGGTCCGGCACTCCGGAGGGGAAGGGTACATGAATGTTTCATGACAATGTGGAATGGTTGCATCATGTACTAGGTCACTTGGCTGGGCAATATGGAGAGAGAAATCAAATCCAAGTTTGAAAGTCAAACGCCAATTTGAAAAAGTCAAATCTGAAGTTTGCTTGGTGGAGGGAGAGTAGGAAACCTACTTGGGGAGGAAGTCCCACGCCCTCCCACCCGCCGGCCATGAAGGGGAGTAGGAGGAGGACTCCCTCCTCCCAAGTCGCCCCCTCCCACCTATATAAGGAGGGGTAGGGCGCCCCTACCCCTCACACACCTAAACCCTAGCTCCTGGCGCCTCCACACAAGTGCAGCCGCCGCCACCTAGGGATCTCCCAAGTTGTCGACTAGGGTTTCCCCAAACCCTAGCCGCCGGCCAAGCCCCTCCCTTGGTGCTTCTAAACCCTATATCGCCAAGGCACCTCTCTTGCTCCACCATACTCGCTCCGGCTTAAGGCGAAGCCCTGCGAGATCTCCCCTCTACTTCCGACACCACGCCGTTGTGTTGCCGGAATCGCGAGGAGAGTGCTACAACCTCCGCTGCCTGCTGGAACAAGGGAGAGGAAGGTCTTCATCGAGTACCGAATGTGTGACCGACTACGGAAGCTGACATGGTTATACCCCGCGGGTACATGATCTCAGCATACCTGGTCCAGCCCAAGGAAGGCCTACGACAAATATACGCCGGCCCATGAAGATTTTCGGGTGGCCAAGGCCCATGACGCCTTCGGGTCCTTGGAGAGCAAGACTAGAGTAGATAGGAAATTCAAAGTTGTAAACCCTAAAACTTGTAACCGACTAGGTCTATGCCTGGGACCTGCCTAAGTCTATATAAAGTCTAGGAGGGCACGACCTAGATCTCTGACCTCATACTTTCGCATACACACCTCCACGCCAGATTGCATCTGCGCACCCTTGTAATCACCGGTTCCGCCGTAATCAAGAGCAGACAAGCAGGAGTAGGGTTTTCCCTCCGGGGGCCTGAACCTGGGTAAACCTCGTGTCTCGTGTTGCTTGTTTGCTAACCGTTCCGCGATCTCCAGCATCCCCATCTTCTCCAAAACTCAAGTCCATAACAATGGGCATTGACGAGATTAAACCTCGTCAATTGGCGTCGTTTGTGGACTTGGGTTTTGGAGAAGATGGGAGGGGTCCTCCGGACCTTCTTCTCCTGTTTCTTCTCTTCCTTATTCTCTTCCTTCTTCCGCTTCGCCGGCGGGTGCGGTGCTACAGACCGCACAGGAACGGCAGGAATCGGAGAGGAAGAGCTCCATGCCCATCACTATGATGGTCAAGGCACAGTGGGTTCCTAGGAGTCGGAGGAGTCGAGGCATCCAAAGACTCGCTGGAGCTCCGTGTCCGCTTGCGAGTGTGGTCCTCGCTCGACTCATTGGCCTCTTCAGCCGGAGATCGCGCCGATGGTAGCTCGGACATGGAATCCACTACCTCATTGCCCGGTGCAGCCGGAAACAATTCGGGAAGCGGTGGCGACATGCCCGGCACCTTGAACTCCTGCACAGAAGAAGAAATTTTTTTAGCAAACAAATACAAAAACAATGCAGTCGAAAATAGCGCTACGTGCACGACCCAGATCTACACCTGTGGAACAGGACGCGAAGAAGAGAACGGAGAAGTCAGCGACTTCCCCGGAATATTCTCTCCAGCCTTGAACTTCAGCATCGGGCGAAGGACACCATCGAGATCTCCCCTGGAGAATTCTTCAGCCGAAACCCTCGTCGGGTCACGACGCCCGGCGTAAAGGAACATCGGGTGCGCCCTAGCCTGGAGCGGTTGCACCCGACGTTTCAGGAAGGTGCGGATGATATCCACACCGTTCACCTCCTTATCAGGAATCAGCTGGAGATCCTCCACCCGACGATAGAGAGACTCTATCTCCGCTACCTCGCCATCCAAGATCTGGTTTTTCCAGGACCTCTTCGGCTCGATCTTTTGGGAGGGGTCGAAAGGAACAAGACCAAAATCTTGCCCAGCCACCGTGGAGTCGCGGATGTAAAACCATCGCCTCCGCTAGTACTGGACAGATTCAGACATGGAAAAAGAGAAGAAAAGAAGATTGGGTTTGAGAGAGATGATGCAACCCCCAATGGGATAAACACCATCAGAACCAGACAGCCTCTTCACGGAATAGAGTTTCCGGAAGAGGCCAAAGTGTGGCTCGATACCGAGACAGCACTCGCGGAAAGTGATGAAATAGGCAATGTGCAGAAGAGAATTGGGGGAAAGATGATGCAGCTGGATGCCGTAAATAAAAATCAGTCCACGAAGGAAGTCGTGGACTGGGAAGGAGAAGCCCTGAAGAACGAAAGCAACGAACATAACCCGAAACCCAACGGGGGGACGGGGAATTACCTCGTTGCCTGGGAGTTGGACGGCCTCCCTATCTTGTGGGATCAAGCCCCGCTCACGAAGCTTGCGGAGATCACTCTCCCGCGTCTCCGATCGCTGCCAGCCACCGTCGGTGACACGGGTGGCGGCAACACTCTTCTTGCCTCCGGCAGCGCTGGTACCAACCGCAGAAGAAGACTTCTTGGGCTTCCCCATTGCGGTGCGGCGGCGCCGGTGTTGAGAGCGTAGGATTGAGGATGGAATTGCTCGAGGATATTCCAGCGCGCAGCAAGACAATCTCAGAGAAGAATGGAGCAGTGAAACGAGAATGGCTGCGGTGAAAAATGATTAAGTTTTCCCCAACGATTATAAGGACGAAGACGATGCACGATAACCGTCCATCAAGAAGACCTAACGCCAACGGTAAGATCTGACCGTACACGTGTCAGCATCACAATGAACCGTCGCCCACATGTCGTCCACTACGCGCGGAAATCGAGGAGACGCCGTAATTATCTTCATGCCGCGCGTGATCGGTCAATTCAAGGTCAGAAGGTGGGACCCATGTTCGTCCAGTCACGTCATCTCTGGCGTAGCAGACGCTTGAGGTCACTGATCGTCAGCAGTGACGTCATCAACAGCTATACTAGCAACATCCACAATTTCTTCGGCTCCAAAGCAAAGAGTACTCACTCGAATCTACGATTCGACTAACTACTCGGGGGCTACTCCTATCAGGAGCGCTGGTCGCGCACCCGAAAAATGAACAACACGTTACAGCACTGAACTGTTTCTTCGAGTCCTACGTCGAGTCTGCGACTCCACTACGGACTCGGGGGCTACTCCCATAGGGAGGATGGATTCAAGCATCCGAAAAAATTGTGTCCTACGGACCTGATGCGGAACAAAAAACGACTGAATAAAAGTCTCTACTCGAGTCTACGACTCGAACAGACACTCGGGGGCTACTCCCATAGGGAGCGCTGGTCGCGCACCCTATGAATTTTCGACTGCGATCCTTCGGATCAACATGCAACATTTTTTTGGCAAATTTGCCCCAATTAATGCCAAGTGAGCAACATTCTCCTTGGCCACCCGAAACACCTCCGCGGTGATAGAAATTTGGATGTTGTGTCTACGACGCAAAGATAAGACCTACAGATATCATCTGATGGCCTGGTAACGCACACGACTGCGCTCTGCTAGTATAAATCCGTGCCAACAGGCGTGATGAAAAATCCCGACGGACGCGTTGGGTACAACAATTAAATTCACTGGAATTCCACTCCTGTAAGTCCTCCGCGGCCTGAGTCGAATTACACCAGCATATGTTCCGGGTTCGAGTCGAGGGACGCGAACCTGAAGAAGATCATGTTGTTTTGTCCTAAGATAATTAACTGACCCTGATCCGTCGGGTGAGTCAGGCACACGCATCAACAATCCCTACACATTTTCTCTTGAAAGACAGAGTTGCACCCGAAGGATTAAAGAGTCCTCAGCCGAATCTACGATTCGACTGATCACTCGGGGGCTACTGACAGGTACATGATCTCAGCATACCTGGTCCAGCCCAAGGAAGGCCCACGGCAAATATACGCCGGCCCATGAAGATTTTCGGGTGGCCAAGGCCCATGACGCCTTCGGATCCTTGGAGAGCAAGACTAGAGTAGATAGGAAATTCAAAGGGGTAAAACCTAAAACTTGTAACCGACTAGATCTATGCCTGGGACCTGCCTAAGTCTATATAAAGGCTAGGAGGGCACGACCTAGATCTCTGACCTCATACTTTCGCATACACACCTCCATGCCAGATTGCATCTGCGCACCCCTGTAATCACCGGTTCCGCCGTAATCAAGAGCAGACAAGCAAGAGTAGGGTTTTCCCTCCGGGGGCCTGAACCTGGGTAAACCTCGTGTCCCGTGTTGCTTGTTTGCTAACCGTTTCGCGATCTCCAGCATCCCCATCTTCTCCAAAACCCAAGTCCATAACAATGGGCATTGACGAGATTAAACCTCGTTAGAAGCGCTACCGGAACGCAGCGCAGGAAGGATCGTCTACGCGATCTTGAGATCGGCAAGTGTACGACTACATCACCCACGAGAATCTGCTCTCGTTAACCGCTTTGGATCTTCGAGGGTTAGTATTCTATCGACTCGTTGCTACAATCTAGTAGATAGATCTTGGCTTGATCATAGATTAGATCTTGATTGTGTGTTCACACGGTAGAATTTTTTCTCCATGCTATGAACCCCTACAGCACCCACGGCACAAAAAAACACCATGCCTGGCCGTCAGCGTCGATCTGACGAGGTTCGTGGCAACCCCGATGCCGGTAGAGAAGAGGTTCCCTCGTGGAACCCGTCGAAGTTACCAGACGTGTTGCCTCCTCCGATTCCGGGGAGCCCGCGGATTTACAGGATGAACCCCCGCCGCGTCTCCCTTTTTGCAACCATCAGGTGACCACCGGCGAGCCTTTCACGATGGCGGTGGCGGAACGCATCTTTCTTCTAGAGTATCGGCGATGGGACCAACTCGCATTGGTCCACGGCGACCTCCGGGAAGCGGTGCGGGCCAATCCTGACGATGCTTTCCTGCGTGCCCGCCTCGACCGAGCTAAAGAGGACACGCAGGTGTAGGAAGCGATCATTCGCTCCCTCTATGACGGATGGTGTATCTGACGCGTCGCATCCACCACCTCCAGCGCTAGCGCCCGTGCATAGTTTTAGGGTGTGTGGTGTGCTTGTAACAAATGTTTTAGGGATTGAATAAAGATTTTCATTGCAAATGGCCAATGACTACATTGATACATAGTATATGGCGTGCGCACAGCCTAGCCTATTCGTCGGAGTCGGAGTGGTAGCAGCGGCGGAACATGGTATCATCGAAGGCGCTAACGCCGAACTTTCCTTCGCCGTCGTACTTGAAGACGAGGATGTTGCCCGCCTCGATCTGGTGCGAGCGGGCGAAGCACTCCCAAACGTTGCCGATGTACATCTGGCTGAGGTGGTCGAACTTCAGATCGACCGGGTACATGGTGGTCCTGAAGCCGTTCGCCCGCAGCATGACAAGCGGTGGCGGCGCGTCTCCGATCAGTGTCACAAACCTGCGGGGCAGGAGCAGCCTATCACGCGGCAATGCCGAGGTGGATGGCCACAGCGAACTGGGTGGCTGGGTCAAAATCTTCGGGCAACGACGGTGTTAAGGGCCCTCCATGCCTCCCTCGACGTCCACGACCACCACGCCCTCCCCTTGATCTAGCGCCACTGGCCATGGCTAGCTACAGGTAGTGGGGAACGAAAAGGAGAATAAGGAGAGGATGGTGTTCTGTGGGGAAGAAGATTGCCGCAGGCGGCCAGTTAAAAAGGACCGACATTGGATGCCGACGCGGAGGCCGAAGAGACGGCATTGAAGTGTCTAGCCAGGAGGGCAAGCGTCGGGCGGTGTTGTAGTAGCGGTGGAGAGCATGGCGTCCAGTTAGTCAGTGTGACTCGTCGCCATTGATGGTGCAGGCTGCCACCGGTCAGCCTTCCACATCGCCTCTGAATCTCTGCCGCAATTGCGTATGAATCAGCATCGCTGTGCGCGTCTGAATCAACGCCGAGGTGGCTGACGGTGGGCCAGTGGTAGGCGCGAGTAGGACATGACCTCTGTCTGTGCGCGTCCAGGGTGACGCAACTGTTGCCTAGATTAGATGCACGGATGGGACAAGTCGGACGCGTTTTTCCGGATGGGTCAGGCCACTGGGGCGTCGCGCACGTCCCGTGCGTCCGTGCGAACAAGTTCGGACACGCTCAGATGGGATGCGTCGGCTCGATGGAGATGCAACTAGGCCATCTCCACCGGGATGACCCGAAAGTCGACCTAACAGTCCGTTTCTGTCTGTTTGGATTGGGCCACGATCGTCTTTTGATCGTGGCATGGCATGTCCGGTCGACCGCGTCCAGCAGTGCGACCCATCTATCCGCCCTGGCGTTTATTGGCATCATTGCTAGGCAAGTCATTGCCAATCATTTTAAATAGTCAAATTGACAAGGCAAAACACACAAATTGACTATCAAATAAAATGGCAGACGTGTTCCATCGCCCTTTGGGCATCGCCAACTAGTATCTAGTGTATCTAAAATATGCAAAAGGGAGAAATATCATACACAATGTCTAAAAATGGCAGCTAAGCCTAAAAGGTTGCATTCACCGTCGCCATTGCCCTTCAGGCATCACGAGCCCGGATGGTCTGTTGCGTCGCTGCGACCCAAGCCATGCGTTAGGGGTCGACGATGCTATCCAGGTCGGTGATCATGATTGCATTTTCCTCGGCCATGATCTTGGCCTTCGCCTTTGCCTCCAGATCCCTAGACCTGGCATCGGCCTCCTTCGCCTTTGCCTTGGCCTTGATATTCATTTAGCCTATCTTTGGTGTTGGCCTCCTCCGCGTTGATAGACCTCATATCTAGCTCGGCAAAGGTCTTGGCGTATGCCTCTTTCTCTTTGCACCGCCTCTCCTTCCTCTCGGCGATGGCCTCTTCATTCTTCTCCAGGATCTTGTTCAAGGTCTCCTGGAATGCTAAGGAACCAGCCTGGCGAGCGAGGTCAGCCTTCGTAGCCTTGTGGCCGGCAGTCCCGTCGCCTGCAGGGTTGACAAAGCATTTGCCATTATCATCGTCTAGGTCGATGACACTGCCCGTTGAAGCATTGCTCTTGCCCTTCTTCTTGTTGGTCATTTTTTTCCAAAGGGCATAGCTAGTCTCCATTTTTTTGGTGTCCTTGATCAAAGTCCAATAATGGCCCAACGAGAAGGCCTTGTTATCATTCACCTTCTTGAAGTGCTCCATTACTTTCATGACCTACACATATGGATGCCAACAATAGCTCAATGCAAATGCAAGACATCGACAAATAAAGGAAGAGTTTTACCATGTCAACCGGTTGCATGCCGCTTATTTTCCTTTTCGTCACCATCTTGTAGGAGCCTTAGAACTTGTTACACTCGGCATGGATGGTGCCCCAACGCTTTGAGAGGGAGAGCTCATTTTTATTGCTATAGAATTAGTTCTTCCAGAATTTCCTATGCTCATGGAAGAACTTGCCCACCTTTTTCCAATAGGCAAAGCCCTTTTGCTCAGCGCCACATAGTAGATCTTGTGAAATCTCCATCCACGCCTTGCATAGGATCTTGTCCTTGTTGTTGGTGTAGCTCGATATTCGTTGGCTCAACTTCTTGGTGTCGACAAGTGATGCCGCAAGTGAAGCGGCCAACGATGCGGCTGTGACCCCTCTCCCATGGAAGTGCCATCGTTTCCAAACAATGACTCGTACACAATGTTGTAGGCATCTTGTTAAGTGTCTTGTTGGGTCTCTTACTACGTCTCTTGTTGGGTCTCGCTGTCGTCGGCATAGTGGTCGCCACCCTCGTTGAGCATATCGTGCATGGCGTCCTCGCCGTTGTTGGGCACGAAATCCTACACCCGGTTTGTCCATCATGAAGAGGCGGGATAAGTATATTGGCAATGACGAAGAAATGTGGCGACCATACCGTGTCGTCGGAGGCCGGCGGCTCGTCGGGTATTTCGCCGAAGAGGTTGACTGGCATCAGCATGTTTGCGGTGGAGATGGAACGCCACTTCTTCGACGCGTCCGGGGTTGCATCTGTGGTCGTTGGAGTGCGGTTCAGTTCGATGGCGAGCTCTCCCGCCACCAACGACGCCGTGGGAGGATGGTGGATGAACCGGGAGAGCGAGGCCACATTCCTAGTCTTGCCTCCTATCAAGGGCGTGTGTGGGCCTGGCATCCTAGGCTGACCTGGTGGCCAGCCACTAGGCGTGGAAGTGATGAAGCTGGTAGAGGACGTGCCGGCCATTGCCAGGCCGGGAAGAGCGACGGTACCACTGAAAGCGGTGGTCATCGCGTCCTGCTTGATCATGTTGACGGTGTGCTTGGCGGCATTCACTGCCAGCTCGTTGGTGTCGCCCCTTTTCTGGTTGGGGAGGAAGCACTCGTTCTCCTCCCGGCGCTCCTTGTCGAGCTTGGCCGGCCAGCGCGCTTGCCCGACTCAACTTTCCGTTCCTCCGCCGACAGGTCCTTGGCGAGTTTCTTCGGCCGACAACGCCTCTTGGCCGCGGGAACACCGGAGGGCGTAGCATCAACCATGGCGGCGGGATCCATCGCCTTCCCTCCCGCTCCCGCCAGTGAAAATTTGGGAGAGGTTTTTTCGAGGGAGAAGTGGAGTGGTTTCTGTGCCACTGGCGCGAGGGACCGCCAAAGGTAAAGGGAGGAGGCGCGAGAACAAGCGCGCTGTCCGGGCCGACCCAAGCGAGACCCAAATTTAATGCATAAATAGATCGGTCCGCGCGCATTTGAACACGCCGCGTAAGAGCAAGTACAATAAGGTCCAGTCGGCAGACTATAAGGGTTAAACTAGTATATTTGTGCTTAGTTGGATGAGAGAGAAGACGAGAGAGAAGAGGAGTGGGCTCTTAGTTACTCCCTCTGTTAGGGATTATAAGGCCTATGGGCCACTTTGATAGGATTAAGAAAATCAATAACTCATCCTCTTGATTACTACATGCACCAAGAGTTACACATGCATGAGAGAAGATAGAAAAAAAGGAGAACATGTATTGGAGGAGAGAGACTAATAAATGAGAGAGGACTTATAATTTCTAACATTTGAAAAAGCTCTGGGCCTTATAATCCCTAACGGAAGGAGTAAAGCCAGCTGTAGCACGTGTTCCTAGACACTATGTAAGAGTGTAAAGTGGGACATACATTAATAAATTAGTATATTTTATGTTTATCTATCGTACATGTTAGCTACTCCCTCCATCCCGGTTTAAATGACACAATTTGCAAACCATACAATCCCAAAATATTTAGACATAAAAGTATTTAATCTCTATAATTACTCCTGTGTGAAAATAATAAAATGCTTGCATGCACATGTGTGAACAAATATGAACACCTTGATGGCTCTTTTTTTCCTAATGCATGTTTTTCTCCATACTATTAAATGGACCAATTAGAGAACATCTAGGGCCGAGAGAATTGCAAATTGTGTCCTTTAAACCGAGACGGAGGGAGTATTAGATTAACTTTCGATAACGTGAACATGTCTTATAGACAGCAGTTGGCTATACTGTTACCTTTGCTCTAAACGAGAAGCAGCGCTCACGAATTAAAGAAACAGAAAGGGTGAGCGGAAGCGACATGTGCACGCGGTTGGCCCCGTGGGTCGGTGGTGTTCGGGCTTGGCGCGGCAGCGAGGGAGAGCGAGGTAGGGGACTACATCTACATGTAAAGTTGTAAACAAACAGGGCGGCTAGGTAGGGAAAGCGACAGTGATCTGGCCAGAAATGCTGTGCTTGCCCGGGCGACGACGACGCGGGGACTGCGCGGGCACCCACCGCGTCACGCCTGTCGCCATGCGACGCTCCCTTTCCTCGCACCTCCCTCCCCGCTGCATGATGCACCCGTAGGCCGCTGTGTCGTCGCGCGCGAGAATTCGATACTGGTGGTTGCGCCATTGGTCGCGCCCACAATGCGGCGTACGTCCACGGGGATCTGCGTGATCGATCACAAGTTTACTGCCACCTCTCCGATTTGACGTTTCACTGCGGACGGCTATAGCTGGAACCTAGAAAGATGCGGCCTTTTCTGCTTGCTTTGTTCGGATTCTCATGTAGATCGATGTGTGCCCGGTTGGGGATCCCGATGGACGCGTCTATGGCGTCACTCATCCATGCATGCGCCACGGTCAGTTGTGCAGAAATGGCATGTTGCTGCAGTAACAAAATTCTCAGTAGAATCTTCACGTTGCTGTCGTAAACTTTTACTGTATAGTAGTAGTAGTTTTTTTTTTTTGAACGGATGTATAGTAGTACTAGTAGGCTTGACGATCGGTTGCTGCCGTTGTGCTAGCGTGAGGGTGCCTATCGTGGCAGTGCGTGCTGTTGGAGTAGTGCTACTACTATTGATGACGGCCTACAAGGCTACAATGTTCCCCGAGAACCTGGACCGTCGCTTTCCACCATGACGTTTTTCCAGACTACTAAGTACAGAACGGTGCTGCTGCAATGCACTTGCAACCTTTTCCACTTTAACGGAACGTCCCTCCCCTGAAGTCACTCCATAGAAATTATATTTCTCGGCTTCAGCCTCCCGTTACATGCATGGCAAAGGCCCAAGAGTTCGGCAGTACTGCAGGGTGGACAAACCGACCGCGCGCGATCAGGACAGGAATTCCATCTCGCCTCTACTACTACTTGCCACTGTTTGACTGTCCTGACCAAACCATAATATTGCAAACATGCCTAACACACTTGACCTTCCTAGTTGTTCGATTCCTCAAGTTACTAGCTACTACTGGATGCGAAGCCGATGTAATCATATGGGTGAAAAGCTGGATAAGGTTAAGCTAATGCAATGATCAATTCAACCAACATAACCCTAGAAACAAGGGCACGAGAGGCAGGCTGCTTACACACACCATGCATTTGCCTCTCAAGTCAACATTGTAAAGGTATTTAATTTGCAGTATATGAGTGGTAGTAGTAACTAAAAAGTTTAAATCCTTACAGAACTTGGCCAAACATTTTTCCAAAATCTAGAAAATAAGAATTATTAATGACAAACTGATATCACTAGTGTTTATGACGGATCATGATAGTATATATATGTATAATTACTTTCATGTAAGCTATATATATCTTGTTTGCTCATGAATTGCTAATCATAGTATGATATTGAAGATATTATCTTGTCCTACAGGGCTTACATCTTGGATTGGAGTAAAAGTAATATATTTTTCGTTTGTTCTGCTTATTTTGAAAATTTCATTGCTGCGAAATTGACTTTGCGGTGAGCGAGGGTACCATAAAATTAGATTGGTGCTCTTTAAAATACTATTTCCATTTGGTTACAAGGAAGTAAGAAGGGACCCTCGTGAAAAGGAAGTGAGGAGGTATATTGAATGATAGTACTGCTTTGATTTTCTTAAAGGACAAGAAATATAGCGAAATGATGCTTGCTACATGAACCTTTTTTTAATTGCTACATGACATGGTTAATGTAGTGTGAAATAGAGGGAGCACACCAAGTCATTTAAAAGTACCATGGCTAAATCAGGACGTCAACTTGGGTTAAAAAATTGTATAGTTTTCATTTTTATGAGAGCACCGAAGAGCTTTGGTATGCATGTACACCGTCGATGTAGAGGCCTTCAGCTATATGATGCTTCCATTACCTATAAAAAGCACATCCTTGCATTTTTTTCTAGTGACTAATGTTGGAGATATGCCCTAGAGGCAATAATAAATGTAGTTATTATTATATCTTTGTGTTTGTGATAAATGTTTACATTCATGCTATAACAGTATTAACAAGGAAACATTAATACTTGTGTGATTTGTAAACTAAATTAGAGTCCCTAGTAAAGCCTCTTCATATTACTAGCTTGTTGGTTAATAAATGATTGTGGTTTCCCTATCATGAACATTGAGATGTTATTAACAACAAGATCATATCGTTAGGAGAATGGTATGATGGACATACTCCTATAGATAAGCGTAGCATAAAGATCAAGTCATTTTAATAGTTCAATTGCTATATGCTTTCTGATACATAGTAACCTAATTCCTTCGACCATGAGATCATGCTTATCACCATCACCGGAAGGATGCTTTGATGGCATCAAACACCACACCGTAACTGGGTGGTTATAAAGGTGACATTGAGTGTTCGGAAATTATGGGTTGAGACACATGGATCAAGAGTGGGATTTGTCCATCCATATGACGGATAAATATACTCTGGGCCCTCTCGGTGGAATGTCATCCAATTAGCTTGCAAGCATGTGACTGGCTCACAAGGGATCACATATCACGGGAACGAGAAAAGAGTACTTATCGGTAACGAGGTTGAACTAGGTATGCAGAGATACCAACGATCAAAACCTCCGATAAGTAAACTATCGTGAGACAAAGGGAAATTGGTATCCTATGTAAGTGGTTCATTCGATCGCAAAGTAATCGTAGAAATATGTGGGAGCCATATGAATTTCCAGATTCCTCTATTGGTTATTGTTCGGAGAAGTGTCTCGATCATGTTCGCATAATTCATGAACTGTAGGGAGACACACTTAAGGATTCGATGTTGTTGAGTAGTTATGGAATGATGAGTAAGAGACCGAATGTTGTTCGGAGTCTCGGATGGGATCCGGGATATCACGAGGAGATCCGGAATGGTCCGGAGAATAAGATTCATATAAGGAAAGTCCTGTTTCGGAGTTGGAGAATGATTCCGGTGTTTTCATCGGGAATGTTCTAGAAGGGTCCGGAAGGTCCGGCACTCCGGAGGGGAAGGGTACATGAATGTGCCATAACAAGTTGGAATGGTTGTATCATGTACTAGGTGTCATCGCTGAGCAAAATAAAGGGATAAATCAAATCCTAGTTTGAAAAGTCAAACGCCAATTTGAAAAGTCAAACGACAAGTTTGCTTGGTGGAGGGAGAGTAGGAAACCTACTTGGGGAGGAGTTCCTCTCCCTCCACCTGCCATCCAAGGAGGACGAGTTGGGGGGGAGGACTCTCCTCCCCTGGCCGGCGCCCTCCCACCAATATAAGGAGGGGCAGGGGTGCCCCTCTAGACCTACATCTCTCTCCTCTAAACCCTAGCCCTAGCCGCCGGCCTCCACCAAGTCGCCGCCGCCCCTAGGGTTTGCCTAGCCGCCGAGTTGGGGCCTTCCCCTTGCCCTATCCACCGGCCTAGCCCTCTCTCCTTGGTGCCTCTAAACCCTAGATCACCAAGGCCTCTCTCATAGTCCACCATACTCGCTCCGGCTTAAGGCGAAGCCCTGCGAGATCTCTCCTCTACTTCCGGTACCACGCCGTCGTGCTGCCGGAATCGCGAGGAGAGTGCTACAACCTCCGCTGCCTGCTGGAACAAGGGAGAGAAAGGTCTTCATCGAGTACCGAACGTGTGACCGACTGCGGGAGCGCTGCCGGAACGCAGCGTCGGAAGGATCGTCTACACGATCTTGAGATCGGCAAGAGTACGACTACATCACCCACGAGAATCCGCTCTCGTTAAACACTTTGGAATCTTCGAGGGTAAGTTATTCTATCGACTCGTTGCTACAATCTAGTAGATAGATCTTGGCTTGTTTGTTTGTATGCGGTAGAAATTTTTTGTTTTCCATGCTACGAACCCCTACAGTGGTATCAGAGCCATGTCTATATGTAGATCTGTTGCACGAGTAGAACACTATTGTCATTGTGGGCGGTGGTGATTTTATTATCAATTGCTTCTTGTGTACTTTGCATCTTGCGGTATGATGGGATGAAGCGGCCCGGGCTAACCTTACATGACATCGTTCATGAGACTTTCTCCACGCTCAACATGCAACTTGTATTGCATAAGTGGCTTTGCGGGTGTCTGTCTCTCCCATTATAGTATAGATCCAATTTACAACGGGCACTTGATAGTTCAAACATCAACGTTGTGGTTCTTGTTCGTAAGTTAGATCGACACTTATTGAAAGCCCCAAACCACGTAAAATATGCAAATAAATTAGAGGCGTCTAAGTTTGTTTTGCAGGGGTGTGCTGTGATGTGATATGGCCATGATTGTGATTATATTTGATGTATGCAATGTTCCTTATTGTAATTTGGCAACCGGTAGGAGCCATATGGTTGTCTTTAATTTCTGTTAAGACCCGCGTGTCTATTTAAAGTAGTTGTAATAGTTGAAGCTGGTGAACGACAATCATGGAGCAGCGTCATTGACCTTGATGCAATGCTGGTGATGATGGATATCATGTTCGTGCTTGAAGATGGAGATCAGAAACACAAAGAAGAAAGGCCATATCATATCACATATTATGAATTGCATGTGATGTTAATCCTTTATGCATCTTGTATTGCTTAGGTAACGACGGTAGCATTATAAGATGATCCATCATGCACATAAATTTCAAGTTCTAAAGTGTTCATCCTAATTAAGCGCCGTTGCTAAAGCTTGTTGTTTCGAAGCACCACGTGATGATCGGGTGTGTTAGATTCTGCAAGTGTATACAACGTGAGCAAGCCAGATTTGCTCATGCGGAAGCTAAGGTTTGATCTTGATGAGCCTAGCATGTACAGACATGGTCTCGGAACACGGATCACCGAAAGGTAAAGCATGAATCACATAGTAGATATGATGAACATGTCGATTGTTCGCCATTGAAGCTACATCAACTCTCGTGATGATCGGTTTTGATGTGGTGGATTTGGTTTGTGTGATCACTAAAACAATGTGAGGGATATTGTTTTGAGTGGGAGTTCACCTAGATTAATTTAACTATTAATTAGAACTCAGTTTGTCATAAACTTAGTCTAAATTATTGCAAATATGTTGTAGATCAATGACGGCCCCTACCATCAATTTTAATGCGTTCCTAGAGAAAGAAAAGTTGAAAAACAATGGAAGCAACTTCGCGGATTGGTTCCGCAATTTGAGGATTGTCCTCAATGCTGGTAATTTGACCTATGTGCTAGATGCACCGCTGGGTGACCCGCCTGCAGTTGATGCTACCGATGAAGTAAAGAATGTTTACCTCGCTTGGAAGAATCAGTACTCCACAGTTCAGTGTGCTATATTGTATGGTTTGGAATCGGAGCTTCAGAAAAGGTTTGAGAATTCAGACCCACATGATATTGTCCGTGAACTCAAATTGATATTTGAGACTCACGCGACAGTTGAGAGCTATGAGGCTTCTGAAAAGTTCTTTAACTGCAAGATGGAAGAGGGAAGCTCCGTCAGTGAGCATGTGTTTAAGATGTTTGGGCACGCAAACAAACTCCAAAGCTTGGGTATAGTGATTCCTAATGCTTTGGGGATTTACCGTGTCCTCCAATCACTACCACCAAGTTACAAGAACTTTGTGATGAACTACAATATGCAAAGCATGAACAAGCAGTTGCCAGAACTCTTCTCCATGTTAAAATCTGCAGAAGTGGAGATCAAGAAAGAGCACCAAGTGTTGATGGTCAATAAGACCACCAAATTCAAGAAAGGAAAGTCTAAGCAAAAGGGACACTTCAAGAAGGGTGGTAAGAAAGTTGCCGCACCGACGAAGAAGACCAAGGCTAGACCTAAGCCTGATACTGAGTGCTTTTACTGCAAGGGAGAAGGTCACTGGAAGCGGAATTGCCCAAAGTACTTGGCGGATTTGAAGAACGGCAACATCAAGAAGCAAGGTATATCCGATATACATGTTATTTATGTGCATCTCACTAGTACTCGTAGTAGTGCCTGGGTATTTGATACTGGTTCGGTTGCTCATATTTGTAACTCGAAACAGGTGTTGCGGAATAAACGGAAGCTAGCGAAGAACGAGGTGACGATGCGCGTAGGAAATGGATCAATGGTTGATGTGATCGCGGTCGGCACGCTACCTCTTCATCTACCATCGGGATTAGTTTTATACTTAAATAATTGTTATTTGGTGCCTGCGTTAAGCATGAACATTATATCGGGATCTTGTTTATTGCGAGACGGTTACTTGTTTAAATCCGAGAATAATGGTTGTTCGATTTATATGAGTAATATGTTTTATGCACATGCACCTTTGATAGACAGTCTATTCTTATTGAATCTCGATAGTGGAAATACACATATTAATAACATTGAAGCTAAACGTTTGAAATTGAGCGATAACTCGACCTATATGTGGCACTGTCGTCTTGGTCACATTGGAGTGAAGCGTATGAAGAAACTCCATTCCGATGGACTTCTTGAATCACTTGATTTCGAATCACTTGAAAGATGCGAAGCATGTCTGATGGGTAAAATGACTAAGACTTCATTTTCTGGTATGATGGAGCAAGCTACGGACTTATTGGAAATCATACATACCGATGTGTGTGGTCCGATGAGTGTAGCATCGCGCGGTGGTTATCGTTATGTTCTTACCTTCACGGATGACTTGAGTAGATATGGGTATATCTATTTCATGAAACATAAGTCCGAAACTTTCGAGAAGTTTAAGGAATTTCAAAGTGAGGTGGAGAATCAACGTAACAAGAAGATTAAATTTCTACATTCTGATCGTGGAGGTGAATATCTAAGTTACGAGTTTGGCGAGCATTTGAAGAAATGCGGAATACTTTCACAATTGACACCGCCAGGAACAGCACAGCGTAATGGTGTGTCCGAACGTCATAATCGAACTCTATTAGATATGGTTCGTTCTATGATGTCACTTACAGATTTACCGCTATCATTTTGGGGTTATGCATTAGAAACAGCCGCATTCACTTTAAATAGGGCACCATCTAAATCCGTTGAAACGACACCATATGAATTATAGTTTGGGAAGAAACCTAAATTGTCGTTTCTTAAAGTTTGGGGTTGCGAAGCCTATGTAAAGAAGTTACAGCCGGACAAGCTTGAACCCAAAGCGGAAAAATGCGTCTTCATAGGATACCCAAAGGAAACTATTGGGTATACCTTCTATCATAGATCCGAAGGCAAAATCTTTGTTGCCAAGAATGGATCCTTTCTAGAGAAGGAATTTCTCTCGAAAGAAGTGACTAGAAGGAAAGTAGAACTCGACGAGGTTGTCAAACCTTCTCTCGAACTTGCGAGTAGCGCAGCACCAGAAGAAGTTCCTGTGGTGCCTGCACCAATAAGAGAGGAAGCTAATGATGATGATCATGAAACTTCGGTTGTAGTTGCTACAGAGCGTCGCAGGTCAATGAGAACTCGTACCACTCCAGATTGGTATGATCCCGTTATGAGTGTCATGTTGGTGGACAACACCGATGATCCTGTGACATATGAGGAAGCAATGATGAGCCCAGATTCCAATAAATGGCAAGAAGCCATGCAATCCGAGATTGGATCCATGTACGAAAACCAAGTATGGACTTTGGTGGACTTACCGGATGGCCGGAAGGCTGTCGAGAACAAATGGATTTTCAAGAAGAAAACATATGCTAATGGTAATGATACTGTCTATAAAGCTCGACTTGTTGCAAAAGGGTTTCGACAAATTCAAGGAGTCGACTACGATGAGACGTTCTCACCGGTAGCGAAGCTAAAGTCTGTGAGGATTATGTTAGCAATCGCTGCATATTATGATTATGAGATATGACAGATGGATGTCAAAACAGCATTCCTCAATGGAGACATTGATGAAGAGTTGTATATGATGCAACCCAAAGGTTTTGTCGATCCTAAAGATGCTAACAAGGTATGCAAACTTCAACGGTCCATCTATGGATTGGAACAAGCATCCCGAAGTTGGAATCAACGTTTTGATAAGGTAATCAAAAGTTTTGGTTTTGTACAAACTTATGGACAAGCTTGTATTTACAAGAAAGTGAGTGGGAGCTCTGTAGCATTCTTAATACTGTATGTAGATGACATATTGTTAATTGGGAATGATGTAGACCTTCTTAATAGTGTCAAGGAATATTTGAATAATAGTTTTTCAATGAAGGATCTTGGCGAAGCAGCTTACATATTAGGCATAAAGATTTATAGAGATAGATCGAGACGCCTAATATCATTGTCATAAAGTACATATTTGGACAAAGTTCTAAAGAGATTTGGAATGGAAGATAGCAAGAAAGGGTTCTTGCCCATGTTGACCAATACGACCTTGAGTAAAACTCAAAGTCCAGCAACGGCAGAAGATAGAGAAAGGATGAGTAAGACTCCCTATGCCTCAGCCATAGGATCTCTAATGTATGTTATGCTATGTACTAGACCCGACATTGCATATGCTGTTAGTTTGACTAGCAGATATCAAAGTGATCCAGGAGTGGATCATTGGACAACAGTCAAAAAACATCCTTAAGTACTTGAGAAGAACTAAGGATATGGTTCTTTCTTATGGAGGTGATGAACAGCTCGTTGTTAATGGTTACACCGATGCTAGTTGGAACACCGATCCGGATGATTCTAAATCTCAATCTGGATACATATTTACTTTGAATGGTGCAACAGTTAGCTGGAGGAGTGCAAAGCAAAGCGTTGTGGCGAGATCTTCAAGTGAATCGGAATACATAGCTGCTTCGGAGGCTTCACAAGAAGCGATATGGATGAAGGAGTTCATTACAGAGCTCGGTGTGGTTCCAAGTGCCCTGGACCCAATGTATATCTACTGTGATAACATGGGCGCCATAGTCAATGCGCAAGAGCCAAGGTCACACAAGAAGCTGAAGCATATTAAGCTACGTTTCACGCTATTCGAGAACATGTACAAGATGGTGACATAAAGATTAGCAAAGTACACACAGATCTGAATGTGGCGGATCCGTTGACTAAACCTCTCCCGAGGGAAAAACATGACCAACACCAAACTACCATGGGTGTTCGGTGTATTACCATGTAATCTAGATTAGTTGACTCTAGTGCAAGTGGGAGACTGTTGGAGATATGCCCTAGAGGCAATAATAAATGTAGTTATTATTATATCTTTGTGTTTGTGATAAATGTTTACATTCATGCTATAACAGTATTAACAAGGAAACATTAATACTTGTGTGATTTTTAAACTAAATTAGAGTCCCTAGTAAAGCCTCTTCATAATACTAGCTTGTTGGTTAATAAATGATTGTGGTTTCCCTATCATGAACATTGAGATGTTATTAACAACAAGATCATATCGTTAGGAGAATGGTATGATGGAAATACTCCTATAGATAAGCGTAGCATAAAGATCAAGTCATTTTAATAGTTCAATTGCTATATGCTTTCTGATACATAGTAACCTAATTCCTTCGACCATGAGATCATGCTTATCACCATGACCGGAAGGATGCTTTGATGACATCAAACACCACACCGTAACTGGGTGGTTATAAAGGTGGCATTGAGTGTTCGGAAAGTATGGGTTGAGACACATGGATCAAGAGTGGGATTTGTCCATCCATATGACAGATAGATATACTCTGGGCCCTATCGGTGGAATTCCATCCAATTAGCTTGCAAGCATGTGACTGGCTCACAAGGGATCACATATCACGGGAACGAGAAAAGAGTACTTATCAGTAACGAGGTTGAACTAGGTATGCAGAGATACCGACGATCAAAACCTCGGATAAGTAAACTATCGTGAGACAAAGGGAAATTTGTATCGTATGTAAGTGGTTCATTCGATCGCAAAGTAATCGTAGAAATATGTGGGAGCCATATGAATTTCCATATTCCTCTATTGGTTATTGTTTGGAGAAGTGTCTCGATCATGTCCGCATAATTCACGAACCGTAGGCAGACACACTTAAGGATTCGATGTTGTTGATTAGTTATGGAATGATGAGTAAGAGACCGAATGTTTTTCGGAGTCTCGGATGGGATCCGGGATATCACGAGGAGATTCAGAATGGTCCGGAGAAGAAGATTCATATAAGGAAAGTCATGTTTCGGAGTTGGAGAATGATTCTGGTGTTTTCATCGGGAATGTTCTAGAAGGGTCCGGAAGGTCCGGCACTCCGGAGGGGAAGGGTACATGAATGTGTCATAACAAGATCATGTACTAGGTGTCATCACTGAGCAAAATAAAGGGATAAATCAAATCCTAGTTTGAAAAGTCAAACACTAATTTGAAAAGTCAAACGGCAAGTTTGCCTGGTGGAGGGAGAGTAGGAAACCTACTTGGGGAGGAGTTCCTCTCCCTCCACCCGCCGGCCAAGGAGGCCGAGTTGGGGAAGGACTCTCCTCCCCTGGCCGGCGCCCTCCCACCTATATAAGGAGGGGCAGGGGTGCCCCTCTAGACCTACACCTCTCTCCTCTAAACCCTAGCCCTAGCCGCCGGCCTCCACTAAGTCGCCGCCGCCCCTAGGGTTTGCCTAGCCGTCGAGTTGGGGCCTTCCCCTTGCCCTAGCCGCCGGCCTAGCCCTCTCTCCTTGGTGCCTCTAAACCCAAGATCACCAAGGCCTCTCTCATAGTCCACCATACTCGCTCCGGCTTAAGGCGAAGCCCTGCGGGATCTCCCCTCTACTTCCGGTACCACGCCGTCGTGCTGCCGGAATCGCGAGGAGAGTGCTACAACCTCGCTGCCTGCTGGAACAAGGGAGAGGAAGGTCTTCATCGAGTACCGAACGTGTGACCGACTGCGGGAGCGCTGCCGAACGCAGCGCCGGAAGGATCGTCTACACGATCTTGAGATCGGCAAGAGTACGACTACATCACCCACGAGAATCCGCTCTCGTTAAACACTTTGGAATCTTCGAGGGTGAGTTATTCTATCGACTCGTTGCTACAATCTAGTAGATAGATCTTGGCTTGTTTGTTTGTATGCGGTAGAAATTTTTTGTTTTCCATGCTACGAACCCCTACAAGAAAAGTTAGTTTGAATTATTCAAAAGAAGTTCGTATATATGTTTTTGCAAAGATCCAAAGATTCCCATACTAGAAGTAAGAGGACGTTCACTAGAACAAAGAACATATAATCCCTAGAGTCTCTTTGGATCATAGAATTTTGATGATTCTGATCCATAGAATTTCTCTAAAAGCCCTTTGGATCATAGGAGGTCGCAACATTTCTATGGAATCAATCCATACATTGTCTATTTAATAGGAATCTCAACATTATCTCAAATGTCATTTATTATTTCCTTTAAGAGGTCCAAGGCACTTTCTCTCTGTCTCTCTACTCTTTCCCCCATCCTGTGAAATTCTTGTGTTTGCTTCATGTGAGCCATCCAAAACATGTGTTTCAAAATTCGTGTGTTTCGAAATCCTATAGAAATTGACCATATATGGCATGTCAATCCTGTATTTTTTTCCTATTTATATGTCTTCACATTCTTGCTACTCGCGGTAGATAAGCTGTCCAAAAGGATTAGATTTACTGGAATTTCTATTTTATCAGAAAAGCATCATCCTGATCCGACAGGTGTACTAGGCATAGACTTCAATTCTCAAGTTAAAATCAAGCAGAAACATGGCGCATGACTCACTGTATACTTTTGGCTCCGTGTCGGAGGACGTCGTTCATAATGATTGTGGTAGTATACATTATAAAATGATGCTAAAGCAGAACCCGTGGGCAATATGCATGCATCTCCATGCAAATTTTCAGCACATGCAGTTTGATTACGCGCGCGTTTGCGGGTCTTAGAAAGTTTGCCAAAAAAGAAGACTCACTTGAGCAAATTCAGACCCGTGCACCATATAGCAAGGTACTCCCTCCATTTTAAAATATACTCCGTAAGATGTTTTACCTTTTATGAAACCGAATCTGCACAATAAAAACATCCAGATATATATGTTGAAACGGAGGAGCGGTAGAAAATGATTAGCTTTCTAAACGAGCTCGTTGTTATCAATTGCCAATGATTGTTAGTACTTAATACTAGTTATTTTTCTATTTGCGTGGTGGTCCTAACGTGTATATGGTCTGCATTAGTTTTGCTAAGCACTAAGTAGTGTTTCGATATAAGAACTATATGTTTCCTCGTCATCGAACATGCCCTAGAACCAAAAGAAGTCTACACCGAGAAGAAGAGCAAAGAACAGAGATGTCTTGTGTAGGGACTTCTCAATTCATCCAAGAGCCATCGTCGTTTTCCTGATGGAAACATGCAGGCACAGAAGTACTCAATGATTCTGCTAATCGATGACTCATCATTGTGCGGCGTATTGGCGTAAACAAATATTCTAGCCCGTCGTACGTACTTGGTTAACTAAACACTTCAGAGAACCGAGGTGCAATTTGGAAGAAAGAAAAAAAGAAAGTTATGTACAAAATGTACACTGGTGGAGAAAGGGCCTTCAGTCCCGGGCCATAACGGGCTCTAGTCCCGGTTTTGGCCCGGGACTGCGAAAACGGGACTAGAGCAACTTGAATGTTTAGCAAGATCCAGTGGAATCTGCGGACATTTACATAAGCATACATGCATATCTCATCCAGTAAGCAAAAATAAAATGTGTACAAGATATAAACACTTACTTGAAGTTGTAAGGAAATAGTATTTCCTTAACAAAATTATTCTCGGTTAAGAACCTGGACAGGTCTTCCTCCACATCTTTGGGGTGATTCTTTCACGTATATTCATTAATGATATATGGGTCAATGAACCCAACGTCGTATCTTCTAGCTCTTTTGCATTCAAGCATCTTCATTCTGCGGAATATAATATCATCATACAAAAGGATATATAGTTAGGATAATATATTAAATGCAATGAACGAGCTAAAGCTACAAACTTAATTATAGAAATAAATAACTTACAGACAGTAGCAACCAATGATAGATTTTTCGAGGGCGTGCTGGTTGTATAACTGAAACAGTTCGGTCATTTGAACCTGTATCGAGTATGGTTTGAAGTGATGCTCCTTTCTAACGTCCACCGGAAACCAATCTTTATGATGCTTTTTTCTGCTTGCGACATGTACCATTCATGCAGATTTCGCATATGTGTGGATAGACACGCGACCTCCTCATTACTGACTAGAGGTTGCCCTTGGACATACTGCCGTACTATCTGACCCACTGGCGTATCTTCATAGCCTAAATATTGACCAAGAGACATATTTGCTTCGTTAGTAAGTGCTTTGGCCTCCGATACAGTGATTCCCATAAGTGCAGCATTATTACGGGCTCTAGGGTCCATTATTTGCATGTACATATCCATTTCAGCTCTGAAGGCCTTGTCGAGGTCTGAAATGACTTTGAGCGGGGCGACCGATTGATTCTTCTGTGCTCCGAGCTGGGCAACTTGCTTCCCGCTTTTTGCACTTGTGATTTTTTTCTTCCTTGCTTGCTTAATAATCTCCCGGTCATAGTCTGATTCCAGATTCATCGATATCTGGGATGGTTGCTCAAGAAAGGACTTAGCCCACTTTTTTGTTTTTTCGTTATATACCGGCTTTGGCTCAGGCTTTTTGGATGCAAAATGCGCCTTAACTTGGGCAGCCACATCCGCGTTAGTTTCCTCGTCGGTCTTATCATAAGGTCTCTTTAGAAGAGCCGGCGGGATATCGACTATCTTCGGTGTTTGACATTTCTTCGATGTGGGGCGCGGGGGACCGTCGAACTTCCGTTTCTTCGACGAGGTAGTAGTACTGCACGGAGGCGGAGGCGGAGATCGAGTTGATGTACTCCTGCTGCGGCGATCGTCAGCGGGGCGGGGTGGACTTGGAGGTTGGCGATAATCGGGTTGGGGTGGACTTGGAGGTTGGCGATAATCGGGTTGGGGTGGACTTGGAGGTTGACGATATTCGATGCGGGGTGGATTTGGATTCCTTTGAGTCGGTGGCCTTGGCGCCGAACCTAGAGACTTGATGTACTTCTTATTCCATAGAATGATGTTGCGCTTGACATCTCCTAGTTTCGTAAGGCCTTCAGGCGTAGCGATTTCAATCTCTAGGTCCGCAAAATCCTCCACTATGTCATCCACCGTGACACGAGCATAGCCTTGTGGAATCGGAAGTGAATGGTGGAGTGCTCCAGGTAGACAAGGTAAAGCAGTGTCGATCGCCACCTTGAAGGAGAGGTTGTTCATTGGCTGATGTAGCTCACATTATGCCATCTCTCTGACATCATCCACGGGGTAGTGAGGAGCCGGTGCATCATCCAGCAGTGCTTGATCATCAGCACGGACCTCCGTGGAAGCCACGCTGCTTCTCCGTTGGCTAAGATCCAACGCTGGATCATCAGACCGCGGGTGAGTTGACGACGACGGCCTTTGGCTAATTTCATGCATGAGGTTCTTCAGATCAGCTAGGTCCTGCTCTACCCTGGAGATCCGGTCTGCCTCCTGGTCCTTCTTTCTCTGACGGCTTCTGTAACTGGCATCGTACTGAGGAAACCCTTTCTTCCACGAGACAGCGACGCCTTTGCCTCGTGTTCGTCCTCCCTTTTCAGGATTCGCTAGGGCGCGTGCCAGCTCGCCGTTCTCTCTCTCGATACGGAACAATCCCAATGAGCATCGTTCATTGCTTGAATAAGGTCTTGGGAGGGTTTTATAATTTCATCATGAAATAATGTCTTCCCTGTTTCTGGGTCCAAGGATCCCCCATGCCCGTACCAACAGAGCTTTGACCTCTAGGGCCATCCATCTGTACCAGGAGTGACGCCTCTAGCCCTCATATCCTTCTCCATAGTTTCCCACTTAGGGATGACACTCTTGTAGCCACCTGTCCCCATTTTATGATGGTATTTCTTGTTGGCAGCATTTAACGCGTTCTTTGCCGACTTTGCCTTTGCTTTATCAGATTGCTTGTACTGTACAAAATCGGGCCACTGTTCTCTCAACTTCTCGTTTACTCATTTGAAGTATGGAGTTTTCTTTTTCGCGACATATTTCGCGTATAAACTTTTCTTGTGGTTCCGGTACAGTTCAACCATCTTGCTTAGTGCCCACTCCTTGACTTTCGCTCTATTTTCAAGCCCACCCGGCCTTGGGGTAATACCATCTACCTCAAATTCCTCATACTCTGGAGGTAGTATGAAATGCGCTATGAGCTTCTGCCAAAGGTCATCTTTGGCATCATCGGTGACATAGCTGTTGGATTCTTCACCGGCTTTCTTTGACTTATTCCATTCTTGGATGGTGATCGGCAGGTTGTCCCTAACAAGCACCCCGCATTGATTTATAAACATCCTCCGGTGCTTCTCTAGAGCAATCGGTTCACCATCATCATCTATTTCTTCGATGGTGAACCTATGATTACCATCCAACTTTTTGTTCGGCCCTCGTTTCGTTCGAGCTGTCGATTGCTTCGATCCGGTGGGATAAAATAAGAAGAGAGAGTGATTAATATATATCTAGATCAATTAATGAATAGAGGTAACACGAGACTTTATACACACATATATATATGTACCTCGACGGATCCTATCGAGGGTTCATCATTATTGTTGTTATTTGTTTGCCCTTCGTCCATTTGGTCTTCCCCTTGGTTTTCCTCTAGTCCATCACCGGATGGATTCAGATATGAGGATATCTCTTCCTCGAGCAAAATATCTTCGGCGCCGGTAGTAATAAGAGGAATTTCACCTCTTATCATGCCCTGAAGAAAACCTTCACCGATGCGACCAGGATCTTTGGATGGATCCATGACTTAATTATCTATAACAAAAAGAGAGTTAAACAGGTTAGAAAAACAATAATCCTAATAACTAAAACAATATAATCCTAATTATAATAATCCTAATATTATTTGTGCTAAAACAATAATCATAATAACTAAAACAAAAAAATAACCCTAATCCTAATCCTAATTATAATCTTAATAAATAAAACAAAAAAATCACTAAAACAATAATACTAATCCTAATTCTAATATTTTAATTAAAAAATAATCCTAATACTAAAACAAAAAACCCTAATATATAAAAAACTATAAAAAACTATAGAAAAAACTATAACATTTCCTAATATTAATTATGGTAAAACCTTATATTATTTGTGGTAAAACAATAATCCTAATATTAATTGTGGTAAAACAATATAATCATAGCTAATAACTAAAACAAGAAAATAACCCCAGCTAATTATAATTAAAACAATAATTAAAAAAATAACCCTAGCTAATTATAATTAAAACAATAATAAAAAATAACCCTAGCTAATTATAATTAAAATAACCCTAGCTAACAATATAATCCTAATCCTAGCTAATTATAATTAAAACAATAATTAAAAAATAATATAAAACAAATTTGTATTTAAAAAATACAAAGAGAAAAGGAAAAACAGTAAAAGAATTTTTTTTGGAAAAAAAACAGTAGCCCGACCGCAACCAGGCCGGCCCATCTCTCCCTCTCCCCTACCGGGCCAGCAGCCCAACACGGCCCACCTCGCCGGCTGTCCTTCCCCGTCCTCTGGCCAAAGCATCGGTGTGGCGCGCGACGCTCTCGCCGGCCGTGTCCGTCGCTGATCCGCGCCACCGCCGCCATGGAGAGCACGCCTCTCCCTCTGCCTATCCTCTCATTCCCCCCAGGCTCGCTCCCTCTCTCTCGTTTCCTTCCCTGGACGAACCCTAACCGTCGCAGAGGCGCCGTCGTTGCGGAGCCGCGGCGGCACGACGAAGCGGCGCCACGTCCTGGAGAACCATCTCACCTGCGGAGCGGCGGCGACACGACGGAGCACGTACGCACGGCGGAGCAGCGGCGGAATCGGACAGCACCTCCCCTGTCTTCGTTTGTGCTTCGTCTTCGTCTGTGCTTCGTCGTCGACGAGAAATGCGAAGTGTTGGGGCGCAGCACCTCCGCTGGCGCCAGAATATAAAGGGACATACCTTTAGTCCCGGACTAAGCCACCACCCGCGACTAAAGGGTTTTTAGTCGCGGGCCGTGGCTTATCCCGCGACTAAAGACCCCACCTTTAGTCCCGGGCTAAGCCACGGCCCGGGACTAAAGGGTTTTTTTGGCCGCTTCGTTTTTGCGCGCGCACTCACCCTTTAGTCACGCGTCCAGCCACGACCCGCGACTATTTGTTTTTTTTTTATTTTCTTTTTTTAATTCAAAACTAATATAAAACTTTGAAAAATCATATCTTTTATTGTAATAATACAAATAAAACAAATAATATGTCTATTATTATCAGAAAAATATAAAGAATTTTAATATAATATCCATTTATCTGTTTGCATCATTTATAAGTTATTTCATTTGTAAATTTTCTTTTTTTAATTCAAATCAAATATAAAATCTTTGAAAAATCATTTCTTTTATTGTAATAATCCAAATAAAACAAAAAATATGTCTATTATTATCAGAAAAATATAAAGAATCTTATATAATATCCATTTAGTCCTGATTGTAGTCACAAACCGGGACTAAAGATATTTCCCGCCATTTCCCACCGCTTCCCGCCAAGTTTTCTCGCCCTTTCCTTTCTACGAGAGCTTTTAGTCCCAGATGTAGTCACTAACCGGGACTAAAGATATTTCCCGCCATTTCCCAAAGATTCACGCCAAGTTTTCCCGCCTTTTCCCTCTATATTTAGGGCGATCGCGCCATGGCTATCCACACCTTCCTCTCTTAGAACAATGGACAACGCCTACTGGGCCATTCTGACCCTCGAGGAGACCGAGGCGCTGTGCGCCTCCAACTACCCTTGTCCGCCGGGCTACCGGCCGCCTGCCGGCTGGATGCTAAGCGCTGGAGGGGTTCCTGTCCCTCCTGTCCCTCAAGGTTCCGCACGCCAGTTGGCCATCACAAACCACTTCTACCACGAGCTCACGCCGGAGCAGCGGCTGGATCCCTAGTGGGATCCCGACAACTACGACACCTGGAATTCCTTCTTCGCTAATAGGCGGTAAAGGGAGCTCGACAGGTACGAGGGTGATGGCCCGCCACCGGTGAACCACAATGAATCCGGCCGTCGTCTATGGTGGGCGAACCGTACTATCATCGGAGTGATGCACTACATCGCCGGGGGAGACCATCCTTGCCTACGGTGCCCACGAGTCCACCTGCCACAGAGCCACAAAAAGGCCCCACACCGGCCCGGCGGTAGCGTCATCGTCTTCCAGGAGACCCCCCCCCCCCCGCCCACTGTGAATCCGAGGCTGGAATGGCCCCTGGTATATGCCATGGATGGGCTGAGGATCCCCGGAGTGGCAGGTGACGATGACGATAATGATGAAGATGACGAAGAACACCCTGAAGCTGCGTACTATAGGACTAGGCATGATTATGACTAAAGGGGGCGGCTTTTGTCCTGAGTGTTAGCTAGTCTCGGTTTGTCCCGGTTTTTAATATTAATAAATGTCTTGAGTGTTACCTAATAAATAGAGGGAAATGCCTATATAAAGAGAGGGTTCATCTTTAGTCCCGGTTGGAGAAACCAACCGCGACTGAAGGGATTGCGGCAGACTGGGCCAGGCAACACTAATAATAGGGGTGAGTGTCGACATTATATCGTGCGGCTTGTACCTTGTCCCGGTTGGTGTCACCAACCGGGACTAAAGATGAACCTTTAGTCCCGGTTGGAGACACCAACCGGGACTAAACATGAGTCAGCACTAATAATAGGGGTGAGTGTCAACATTATGTCATGAGTGTCGATATTATGCGGAGCTGCTTGTACTATAAATAGGCATCCTTGTGAGTCCAGTCCTCCAACCAGTTTGAGGCATCTCCAAGATGGTTTTCGAGAGCAGGGACAGCACTACGGCCAGTTTCAGGGAGATGCCGACGGAGCCCAATCCTCTGGCATCTCCGAGAAACTGGTCATAGAGGCACTCCCTAATATGTGAAATTAGTTAGCTCCCAGGCGTATTGATCTAGTTAGAGAAGTTACAAGCTGCAAGATGTTTTTCGAGAGCTGGGACACCACTATGGCCAGTTTCAGGGAGATGCCGACGGAGCCCAGTCCTCCGGCATCTCCGAGAAACTGGTCATAGAGGCACTCCCTAATATGTGACATCACGCGTTTGGAGATCAGATCTTAATGGTAAGTATGAATTGGGATTAACACACTCAAGATTGTTTGTAGACAACACTATTAAAAATGGACACATGCATGGAGCATCTTCACTCATAAATGTCACAATTATTACATATCATTTCTTCGCGTGTGTTCCTTTCTGATCCCGTCGTATCCATGGATCTTCTTCATTCATTAACATGATGCTTGGGTCATCCTTCACCGTGAAGGGTGGAATTTCATGAAACTTATCACAATCTTCTGACATGTCTGTCTTGTCCTCCACTCCCATGATGTTTCTTTTTCCTGAAAGAACTATGTGGCGCTTTGGCTCATCGTCTCATGTATTCTTTTTCTTATTTTTTCTTTTTCTAGGTTTGGTAGACATGTCCTTCACATAGGAAACCTGAGCCACATCATTGGCTAGGACGAATGGTTCGTCTAAGTACCCAAGATTGTTAAGATCCAACGATGTCATTCCGTATTTCTTGTCTACCTCAACCCCTCCTCCTGTCAGCTTGACCCATTTGCACCGAAACAAGGGGACCTTAAAAGTAGGTCCATAGTCAAGTTCCCATATCTCCTCTATGTAACCATAATATGTGGTCTTTGACCCATTGTTTTCTGTTGCATCAAAGCGGACACCACTGTTTTGGTTGGTGCTCTTTTTATCTTGGGATATCGTGTAAAATGTATACCCATTTATCTCATACCCTTGGAAAGTCGATATAGTCGAAGATGGTGACCTAGACAACAAGTATAGCTGATCTCCAAGAGTGTTGTTTTTGATGAGATGTTGCAACCAACCGCTGAAACTCTTCATGTGTTCATCGCTAATCCAAGAGTCATGCTTTCCAGGGTTGTTGGAGCGTAAGATTTTCTTGTGTTCCTCGATATATGGGGCTGCCAAGATAGAATTCTGTAGAACGGTGTAATGTGCTTCGGTGTAAGAATGTCCGTATCTACATATTATTGATTTCCTTCCTAGAGTACCCTTTCCACTTAGGCTCCCCTCATACCGCGATTGAGGAAGACCAATCGGCTTAAGGTCAGGAACAAAGTCAACACAAAATTCAATGACCTACTCTGTTCCATAGCCCTTGGAGATGATTCCTTCTGGCCTAGCACGGTTACGAACATATTTCTTTAAGATTCCCATGAACCTCTCAAAGGGAAACATATTGTGTAGAAATACAGGACCAAGAATGGATATCTCTTCGACTAGGTGAACCAGCAGGTGCGTCATAATAGTGAAGAAGGATGGTGGGAAAACCAACTCAAAACTGACAAGACATTGGACCACATAATTCTGTAACCGTGGTAGATCTTCAGGATTGATTATCTTCTGAGAGATTGCATTGAGAAATGCACATAGCTTCACAATGGGTACTCGAACATTATCTAGTAGAAGCCCCCTCAATGCAATCGGAAGCATTTGCATCATAATCACGTGGCAGTCATGAGACTTTAGGTTTTGGAACTTTTTTCTGCCATTATCCCCTTTATATTCGACGAGAAGCCAAACGGGACCTTAATACTGCTTAGGTATTCAAAAAAATATTTCCTTCTCTTGTTTGGTAAGAGCGTAGCTGGCATAACCTTGAAACCATTCTAGATGCAGGCCATCTGGGTCTTTCATACGTTGATGGTCCTTTCGTGCTTCCGGTGTATCTTTTGTCTTCCCATACACGCCCAAGAAGCCTAGCAGGTTCACGCAAAGATTCTTCGTCACATGCATCACATCGATTGCAGAGCGGACCTCTAAGAATTTCCAATATGGTAGCTCCCAAAATATAGATTTCTTCTTCCACATGGGTGCGTGTCCTTCAGCGTCTTTCGGAACAGATTTTCCTCCAGGACCCTTTCCAAAGGTTACCAGTTGATCCAAATCTTTGACCATATCAAATATATCAGCACCAGTACGCTCCTTAGGCTTCGTCTGGTGACATGCCAGACCGTTGAAATGCTTGCCTTTCTTTCTTAAGGGATGCTTGGCCAAAAGAAATCGACGATGCTCATTGTATACATTCTTCTTACAATGTTCCAAATATATACTTTTAGTCTCATCTAAATAGTGTGTGCATGCATTGTAGCCCTTGTTTGACTGTCCTGAAAGGTTACTAAGAGCAGGCCAATCATTGATTGTTACGAAAAGCAATGCTCAGAGGTTAAATTCTTCCTGCTTGTGCTCATCCCACACGCGTATCCCGGGTTCGTGCCACAACTATAAAAGTTCTTCCACTAATGGCCTTAGGTACACATCAATGTCGTTGCCGGGTTGCTTCGGACCTTGGATCAACACTGGCATCATAATGAACTTCCGCTTCATGCAAAACCAAGGAGGAAGGTTATAGATGCATAGAGTCACGGGCCAGGTGTTGTGACTGGAGCTCTGCTCCCCAAAGGGATTCATGCCATCTGTACTTAGACCAAACCTTAAACTCCTTGCGTCATCTGCAAAGTCCGGGTACTTTCTATCGATTTTTCTCCATTGCGACCCATCAACGGGGTGTCTAAACATCCCGTCTGACTTACGTTCCTCTTTATGCCATCGCAACAACTTGGCGTGCTCTTTGTTTCTGAATAAGCGATTCAACTGTGGTATTATAGTAGCATACCACATCACCTTCGCAGGAACCCTCTTCCGGGGGGGGGGGGGGGCTCGCCCTCAACGTCACCAGGGTCATCTCGTCTAATCTTATACCGAAGTGAAGTGCATACCGGGCATGCATCTAAATTCTCATACTCCTCACCGCGGTAGAGGATGCAGTCATTAGGGCATGCATGTATCTTCTGAACCTCTAAACCTAGAGGGCAGATAACCTTCTTTGCTTCGTACGTTCTGGCGGGCAATACGTTATCTTTTGGAAGCATATTCTTCATCATTTTCAGCAACTTTTCAAATGAGGAGTCAGGTATAGCACACTCAGCCTTCCATCGTAGCAATTCCAGTGTGCTGCCCAGCTTTTTCAGACCATTTTCGCAATTTGGGTACAACAAGTTTTTGTGATCCTCTAGCATGTGATTGAACTTCTCCCTATCCTTTTCAGTTTGACAATCTCTTCGTGCATCGGCAATGGTCCGACCAAGATCATCAGCGGGTTCATCATGTGTCTCTCTTCTTCATCCTCCCCTTCAGCATCCCCATGGAAGTATCTCCGTACTCAGGGAAACCATGATAGTTGTCATCCTCCTCCTCTTCTTCATTGTCTTCCATTATAACCCCTCTCTCTCCGTGCTTGGTCCAACAATTATAACCGGGCATGAAGCCGGACTTCAATACGTGGCTGTGAAGGGTTTTTGAGTCAGAGTAATCCTTCTGATTCCTACATCCATTACATGGACAGAATACAAACCATTGTGCTTGTTTGCATCAGCAACACGGATGAATTCATGCACGCCATTAATGAACTCGCCAGAGTGTCGGTCAGTACCGTACATCCATTCCCGGACCATATGCATTATAGTAAAAGTATATGAAAAACCATTACACAACATGATAAAATTATTACAAGTTATATTGAGGGCTTCTAGAGCATTAATTTTGAATTTTGAAAAATTTACATGCACCAATTTGTGAATTGGAGAAAACAATCAACATGATAAATGTGGAGTTTTTTATTATTGTTCTATCAGTGAAAACCTCATTCCATTCTAAGATCTGAAACTCTAAAATTACACATTTCAATTTTTAGTAACTATGTGCCTAATCAAAATTTGTTACACATATATATCAAAATCCTTCTAGCTACTTCTAGAGCATGCATGCATTTGATCCATATCTCTATACTTCTAGAGCATTATAGAGCTAAAGTAGCAATAAGAGATGAAAGAATGAAGTTCTAACCTTTTAAAGCTTTGGATTTAGGTGTTGCAAACTAAATCTTGTCAAATCTTGAGAAAAAAATGGCATGAACTCTCTTGCTTCTTTGAGAAAAATGGCCACCATATGCTTTAGGGCAGCTGGCCAGGGAGTTGTATATATAGTGATGGATAATTAGTCCTGGGCCGTGATACGACCCGGGACTAATAGTCCCCGAAAAGAGCTGTTGGCCCGCTCCAGCTTATTAGTCCCAGGCCGTATTACGGACCGGGACTAATGCTCTGGTCCGGCCCGGGACTAGTGCTTATGGCCATTTCTAGCTGTTGAAGGCCTCACGGACCGGGACTAGTGCTAGCACTAGTCGCGGTTCGTGACGGGCCGGGACTGGTGACGTTGCTCTGATCGAACCGAAGGCCTGTTTTCCAGTAGTGACTATAACAAACATATATTTCAGTATACATATTATATGCTACTACATACACACTACACGTCGATGCATTTATCTAATTAATCGATCCCTTGCAAGCATACATATAATCAATCATATCAAAAGGAAGAAATGTTTTGAAATTACATGGTCATTGATGAATATATATATCATATGAGCTACATGGAGATGACTAAGGCAAATCGAGTTCCATGTCATCCGCATAATGCTCTCCATGTACATCAAGTACTTCATTCATCATAAATCCCGCCAGCTCCTCTTGAATTGCTCTTATGCGTTGGTCTGGCTCTAGTTTCTCTCGCAAATCATAAATATAATGTGAGTCAACTTTCCGCTCACTGGTCAACTCGCGGATGTACTCGCAGACGTAGTATCCACATAAATGAGTTCCTAGTGGCTGCTGTAAACTCTTCGCCATTTTATAAGTTAGCTCCTCTTTGAATGGAACTAGTATTTTCTGTCTAAACCGTGTCCAACACCTGCTCGGCAAAGAAAATGAACAAAGGAGTTTTTAGTTACTTGATATCAGGAAATGAATGAAATAGGACGATATAATGCGATAATGATTGAAATTACTTATGGAGCATTGCTTTCATTGTTGGAGATATGCCCTAGAGGCAATAATAAATATAGTTATTATTATTATATCTTTGTGTTTATGATAAATGTTTACATTCATGCTATAATAGTATTAACAAGGAAACATTAATACTTGTGTGATTTGTAAACTTAATTTGAAGTCCCTAGTAAAGCCTCTCTATAATACTAGCTTGTTGGTTAATAGATGATTGTGGTTTCCATATCATGAACATTGAGATGTTATTAACAACAAGATCATATCGTTAGGAGAATGATATGGTGGACATACTCCTATAGATAAGCGTAGCATAAAGATCAAGTCATTTTAATAGTTCAATTGCTATATGCTTTCTGATACATAGTAATCTAATTCCTTCGACCATGAGATCATGCATATCACCTTTACCGGATGGATGCTTTGATGACATCAAATACCACACCGTAACTGGGTGGCTATAAAGGTGGCATTGAGTGTTCGGAAAGTATTGGTTGAAACACATGGATCAAGAGTGGGATTTGTCCATCCATATGACGGATAGATATACTCTGGGACCTCTCGGTGAAATTTCATCCAATTATCTTGCAAGCATGTGACTGGCTCACAAGGGATCACATATCACGGGAACGAGAAAAGAGTACTTATCGGTAACGAGGTTGAACTAGGTATGCAGAGATACCGACGATCAAAACCTCGGATAAGTAAACTATCGTGAGACAAAGGGAAATTGATATCGTATGTAAGTGGTTCATTCGATCGCAAAGTAATCGTAGAAATATGTGGGAGCCATATGAATTTCCAGATTCCTCTATTGGTTATTGTTCGGAGAAGTGTCTCGATCATGTCCGCATAATTCACGAACCGTAGGGAGACACACTTAAGGATTCGACGTTGTTTGAGTAGTTATGGAATGATGAGAAAGAGTCTGAATGTTGTTTGGAGTCTCGAATTGGAATCGGGATATCACGAGGAGATCCGGAATTTTCCGGAGAATAAGATTCATATAAGGAAAGTCCCGTTTTGGAGTTGGCGAATGGTTCCGGTGTTTCCATCGGGAATGATCTAGAAGGTTTCGGAACGTCCGGCACTCCGGAGGGGAAGGGTACATGAATGTGTTATATCAAGTTGGTATGATTGCATTATGTACTCGGTGTCATCTCTGAACAAAATAGAGGGTTTATTCAAATCCTAGTTTGAAAAGTCAAACGCCAAGTTTGAAAGTCAAACGGCTATTTTTGGGAAGTGGAGAGGGAGGTGGAAACTGACTTGGGGAGGAGTTCCTCCTCCCACCGCCGGCGCACCACCAAGCCGAGTTGGGGAGGGACTCCCCTCCCCTTGGCCGGCCCCCTCCACCTATAAAAGGAGGGGCAGGGCTCCCCTCCTAGACACAAGTTCCTACACCTCTAAACCCTAGCCCCAAGCCGCCGCCGCCTCCATAGCCGTCGCCGGCCCTAGGGCAAACCGTCGCCGCCGCCTAGCTAAACCCTAGCCGCCGGCTTGCCTCCTCCTCGGCGTGTCTAAACCCTAGATCGTCGAGGGACTCTCTCATACTCCACCATACTCGCTCCGGCTTAAGGCGAAGCCCTGCGAGATTTCCCCTCTACTTCCGGTACCACGCCGTTGTGCTGCCGGAATCGCGAGGAGAGTGCTACAACCTCCGCTGCCTGCTGGAACAAGGGAGAGGAAGGTCTTCATCGAGTACCGAACGTGTGATCGACTGCGGGAGCGCTGCCGGAACGCAGTGCCGGAAGGATCGTCTACGCGATCTTGAGATCGGGAAGAGTACGACTACATCACCCACGAGAATCCGCTCTCGTTAAACACTTTGGAATCTTCGAGGGTGAGTTATTCCATCGAATTGTTGCTACAATCTAGTAGATAGATCTTGGCTTGTTTGTTTGTATGCGATAGAAATTTTTTGTTTTCCATGCTACGAATCCCTACATTCATGTCGCTCCACTTCTCTTGGTCCCAACTTAATGAGTCATGGACTTCAACTAGGGAGTTGTCAACTTGAATGTTTAGCAAGATCCAGTGGAATCTGCGGACATTTACATAAGCATACATGCATAGCTCATCCAGTAAGAAAAAATAAAATGTGTACAAGATATAAACACTCACTTGAAGTTGTAAGGAAATAGTATTTCCTTAACAAAATTATGCTCGGTTAAGAACCTGGACAGGTCTTCCTCCACGTCTTTGGGGTGATTCTTTAACGTATAATCATTAATGATATATGGGTCAATGAACCCAACGTCGTATCTTCTAGCTCTTTTGCATTCAAGCAGCTTCATTCTGCGGAATATAATATCATCATACAAAAGGATATATAGTTAGGATAATATATTAAATGCAATGAACGAGCTAAAGCTACAAACTTAATTATAGAAGTAAATAACTTACAGACAGTAGCAACCAATGATAGATTTTTCGAGGGCGTGCTGGTTGTATAACTGAAACAGTTTGGTCATTTGAACCTGTATCGAGTATGGTTTGAAGTGATGCTCCTTTCTAACGTCCACCGGAAACCAATCTTTATGATGCTTTTTTCTGCTTGCGACATGTACCATTCATGCAGATTTCGCATATGTGTGGATAGACACGCGAGCTCCTCATTACTGACTAGAGGCTGCCCTTGGACATACTGCCGTACTATCTGACCCACTGGCGTATCTTCATAGCCTAAATATTGACCAAGAGACATATTTGCTTCGTTAGCAAGTGCTTTGGCCTCCGATACAGTGATTCCCATAAGTGCAGCATTATTACGGGCTCTAGGGTCCATTATTTGCATGTACATATCCATTTCAGCTCTGAAGGCCTTGTCGAGCTCTGAAATGACTTTGAGCGGGGCGACCAATTGATTCTTCTGTGCTCCGAGCTGGGCAACTTGCTTCCCGCTTTTTGCACTTGTGATTTTTTTCTTCCTTGCTTGCTTAATAATCTCCCGGTCATAGTCTGATTCCAGATTCATCGATATCTGGGATGGTTGCTCAAGAAAGGACTTAGCCCACTTTTTGGTTTTTTTGTTATACCGGCTTTGGCTTAGGCTTTTTGGGTGCAAAATGCGCCTTAACTTGGGCAGCCACATCCGCGTTAGTTTCCTCATCGGTCTTGTCATAAGGTCTCTTTGGAAGAGCCGGCGGGATATCGACTATCTTCGGCGTTTGACCTTTCTTCGATGTGGGGTGCGGGGGACCGTCGAACTTCCGTCTCTTCGACGAGGTAGTAGTATTGCACGGAGGCGGAGGCGGAGATCGAGTTGATGTACTCCTGCTGCGGAGATCGTTAGCGGGGCGGGGTGGACTTGGAGGTTGGCGATAATCGGGTTGGGGTGGACTTGGAGGTTGTCGATAATCGGGTTGTGGTGGACTTGGAGGTTGACGATATTCAATGCGGGGTGGATTTGGATTCCTTGGAGTCGGTGGCCTTGGCGCTGAGCCTGGAAACTTGATGTACTTCTTATTCCATAGAATGATGTTGCGCTTGACATCTCCTAGTTTCGTAAGGCCTTCAAGTGTAGCGATTTCAATCTCTAGGTCCGCAAAATCCTCCACTATGTCATCCACCGTGACACGAGCATAGCCTGGTGGAATCGGAAGTGAATGGTGGAGTGCTCCAGGTAGACAAGGTAAAGCAGTGCTGATCGCCACCTTGAAGGACAGGTTGTTCATTGGCTGATGTAGCTCACATTGTGCCATCTCTCTGACATCATCCACGGGGTAGTGAGGAGCCGGTGCATCATCCAGCAGTGCTTGATCATCAGCACGGACCTCCGTGGAAGCCACGCTGCTTCTTTGTTGGCTAAGATCCAATGCAGGATCATCAGACCGCGTGTGAGTTGACGACGGCGGCCTTTGGCTAATTTCATGTATGAGGTTCTTCAGATCAGCTAGGTCCTGCTCTACCCTGGAGATCCGGTCTGCCACCCGGTCCTTCTTTCTCCGACGGCTTCTGTAACTGGCATCGTACTGAGGAAACCCTTTCTTCCACGAGACACCGGCGCTTTGCCTCGTGTTCGTCCTCCCTTTTCAGGATTCCCTAGGGCGCGTGTCAGCTCGTCGTTCTCTCTCTCGGGACGGAATAATCCCAATTGAGCATCGTTCATTGCTTGAATAAGGTCTTGGGAGGATTTTAGAATTTTATCATGAAATAATGTCTTCCATGTTTCTGGGTCCAAGGATACCCCGTGCCCGTACCACTAGTTCTTTGACCTCTCGGGCCATCCATCTGTACCAGGAGTGACGCCTCTAGCCCTCATATCCTTTTCCATAGTTTCCCACTTAGGGATGGCACTCTTGTAGCCACATGTCCCCATTTTATGATGGTATTTCTTGTTGGCAGCATTTAAAGCGTTCTTTTCCGACTTTGCCTTTGCTTTATCAGATTGCTTATACTGTACAAAATCGGGCCACTGTTCTCTCAACTTCTCGTTTACTCATTTGAAGTCTGGAGTTTTCTTTTTCGTGACATATTTCGTGTATAAATTTTCTTGTGGTTCCGGTACAGTTCAGCCATCTTGCTTAGTGCCCACTCCTTGACTTGCGCTCTATTTTCAAGCCCACCCGTCCTTGGGATAATACCATCTACCTCAAATTCCTCATACTCTGGAGGTAGTATGAAATGCGCTATGAGCTTCTGCCAAAGGTCATCTTTGGCATCATCGGTGACATAGCTGTTGGATTCTTCACCGGCTTTCTTTGACTTATTCCATTCTTGGATGGTGATCGGCAGGTTGTCCCTAACAAGCACCCCACATTGATTTATAAACATCCTCCGGTGCTTTTTTGGAGCAATCAGTTCACCATCATCATCATCTATTTCTTCGATGGTGAACCTCTGATTACCATCCAACTTTTTGTTCGGCCCTCGTTTCATTCGAGCTATCGATTGCTTCGATCCGGTGGGCTAAAAGAAGAAGAGAGAGTGATTAATATATATCTAGATCAGTTAATGAATAGAGGTAACACGAGACTTTATACATATATATATGTACCTCGCCGGATCCTGTCGAGGGGCCATCATTATTGTTGTTATTTGTTTGCCCTTCGTCCATCTGGTCTTCCCCTTGGTACATTAGGTTTTCGTCTAGTCCATCACCGGATGGATTCAGATATGAGGATATCTCTTCCTCGAGCAAAATATCTTCGGCGCCGGTAGTAATAAGAGGAATTTCACCTCTTATCATGCCCTGAAGAAAACCTTCACCGATGCGACCAGGATCTTCAGATGCATCCATGATATAATTATCTATAACAAAAACAATATAATCCTAATATTATTTGTGCTAAAACAATAATCATAATAACTAAAACAAAAAAATAACCCTAATCCTAATTCTAATCTTAATAAATAAAAAAAATCACTAAAACAATAATACTAATCCTAAAAAAATAATCATAATAGCTAATTATAATTAAAATAACCCTAGCTAACAATATAATCCTAATCCTAGCTAATTACAATTAAAACAATAATTAAAAAAATAATATAAAACAGATTTGTATTTAAAAAATATAAAGAGAAAAGTAAAAACAGAAAAGGAAAAAAATTTGGAAAAAAAAGTAGCCCGACCCCAACCAGGCCGGCCCATCTCTCCCCTCTTCCTTTCCTATCATCGGCTGTCCTTCCCCCAACCAGCCGCCCAACACAACCCACCTCGCCGGCCGTCCTTCCCCCTGTCGTCCTCTGGCCAAGCGTCGATATGGCGCGCGACGCCCTCGCCAGCCATGTCTGTCGCCGATCCGCGCTGCCGCCGCCCTGGAGAGAACGCCTCTCCCTCTCCCCTATCCTCTCATTCCCCCCAGGCTCGCTCCCTCTCTCTCGTTTCCTTCCCTGGCCGAACGCTAACCGTCGCAGAGGCGCCGTCGTTGCGGAGCGGCGGCGGCACGACGGAGCGGCACGTCCTGGAGAACCATCTCAGCTGCGGAGCAGCGGCGGCACGACGGAGAACGTACGCACGGCGGAGCGGCGACGGAATCGGACAGCACCTCCCCTGCTTTCGTCTTCGTCTGTGCTTCATCTTCGTCTGTGCTTCGTCTTCGACGAGAAATGCGAAGTGTTGGGGCGCAGCACCTCCGCTGGCGCCAGAATATAAAGGGACGGACCTTTAGTCCCGGGCTAAGCCACTGCCCGCGACTAAAGACCCTTTAGTCGCGGGCCGTGGCTTAACCCGCGACTAAAGACCCCCCTTTAGTCGCGGGTTAAGCCACGGCCCGGGACTAAAGGGTTTTTTCGGCCGCTTCGTTTTCGCGCGCGCAGGCACCCTTTAGTCCCGGGTCCAGCCACAACCCGCGACTAATTGTTTTTTGTAAATTTTCTTTTTCTAATTCAAAACTAATAAAAAAACTTTGGAAAATCATATCTTTTATTGTGATAATCCAAATAAAAGAAATAATATGTCTATTATTATCAGAAAAATATAAAGAATCTTAATATTATATCCATTTATCCGTTCGCATCATTTATAAATTATTTCATTTGTAAATTTTCTTTTTTTAATTCAAAACTAATATAAAAACTTTGGAAAATCATATCTTTTATTGTAATAATCCAAATAAACAAATAATATGTCTATTATGATCAGCAAAATGTAAAGAATCTTAATATAATATCCATTTATCTGTTTGCATCATTTATAAATTATTTCATTTGTAAATTTTATTTTTTTAATTCAAAACTAATATAAAAACTTTGGAAAACATATCTTTTATTGTAATAATCCAAATAAAAGAAATAATATGTCTATTATTATCAGAAAAATATAAAGAATCTGAATATAATATCCATTTATCGGTTTGCATCATTTATAAATTATTTCATTTGTAAATTTTCTTTTTTTAATTCAAAACTAATATAAAAACTTTGGAAAATCATATATTTTATTGTAATAATCCAAATAAAACAAATAATATGTCTATTATTATCAGTAAAATATAAAGAATCTTAATATAATATCCATTTAGTCCCGATTGTAGTCACAAACCGGGACTAAAGATATTTTCCGCCATTTCCCACCGCTTCCTGCCAAGTTTTCCCGCCATTTCCTTTCTACGAGAGCTTCTAGTCCCGGATGTAGTCACTAACCTGGACTAAAGATATTTCCCGCCATTTCCTAAAGCTTCATGCCAAGTTTTCCCCCCTTTCCCTCTATATTTAGGGCGATTGCGCCATGGTTATCCACACATCCACACCTTCCTCTCTTAGAATACTAGACAACGCCTACTGGGCCATTCTGACCCTCGAGGAGACTGAGGCGCTGTGCGCCTCCAACTACCCTTGTCCGTCGGGCTACTGGCCGCCCGCCGGCTGGATGCTGAGCGCTGGAGGGGTTCCTATCCCTCCTGTCCCTCAAGGTTCCGCACGCCAGGCGGCCATCACAAACCACTTCTACCACGAGCTCACGCCGGAGCAGCGGATGGATCCCCAGTGGGATCCCTACAACTACTACACCTGGAATGCCTTCTTCGCTAATAGGCGGGAAAGGGAGCTCTCTAGGTACGAGGGTGATGGCCCGCCACCGGTGAACCACAATGAATACGGCCGTCGTCTGTGGTGGGCGAACCGTACTATCATCGGAGTGATGCGCTACATCGTCGGGGAGAGACCATCCTCGTCTGCGGTGCCCACGAGTCCACTCGCCACAGAGCCACAAAAAGGCCCCACACCGGCCCAGCGGTAGCGGCATCGTCTTCCAGGAGACCCCTGCCCCGCCCACCGTGAATCCGAGGCTGGAATGGCCCCTGGTATATGCCATGGATGGGCTGAGGATCCCTGGAGTGGTAGGTGACGATGACGATGACGAAGAAGACCCTGAAGCTGCGTACTATAGGACTAGGCATGATTATAACTAAAGGGGGTGGCTTTATTCCTGAGTATTAGCTAGTCCCGTTTTGTCCCGGTTTTTAATATTAATAAATGTCTTGAGTGTTACCTAATAAATAGAGGGAAATGCCTATATAAAGAGAGGGCATCTTTAGTCCCGGTTGGAGAAACCAACCGCGACTGAAGGGATTGCGGCAGACTGGGCCAGGCAACACTAATAATAGGGGTGAGTGTCGACATTATGTCATGCGTCTTGTACCTTGTCCCGGATGGTGTCACCAACCGGGACTAAAGATGAACCTTTAGTCCCGGTTAGAGACACCAACCGGGACTAAACATGAGTCAGCACTAATAATAGGGGTGAGTGTCAACATTATGTCGTGAGTGTCGACATTATGCCGAGCTGCTTGTACTATAAATAGGCATCCTTGTGAGTCCAGTCCTCCAGCCAGTTTGAGGCATCTCCAAGATGGTTTTCGAGAGCAGGGACACCACTACGGCCAGTTTCAGGGAGATGCCGACGGAGCCTAGTCCTCTGGCATCTCCGAGAAACTGGTCATAGAGGCACTCCCTAATATGTGAAATTAGTTAGCTCCCAGGCGTATTGATCTAGTTAGAGAAGTTACAAGCTGCAAGATGGTTTTCGAGAGCAGGGACACCACTACGGCCAGTTTCAGGGAGATGCCGACGGAGCCCAGTCCTCTGGCATCTCCGAGAAACTGGTCATAGAGGCACTCCCTAATACGTGACATCATGCATTTGGAGATCAGATCTTAATGGTAAGTATGAATCGGTACTAAAGGCCCTCCTTTAGTCCCGGTCCAGCCACAAAACGGGACTAACACACTCAAGATTGTTTGCAGACAACACTATAAAAATGGACACATGCATGGAGCATCTTCACTCATAAAATGTTACAATTATTACATATCATTTCTTCGCGTGTGTTCCTTTCTGATCCCGTCGTATCCATGGAGCATCTTCATTCATTAACATGATGCTCGGATCATCCTTCACCGCGAAGGGCGGAATTTCATGAAACTTATCACAATCTTCTGACATGTCTGTCTTGTCCTCCACTCCCACGATGTTTCTTTTTCCTGAAAGAACTATGTGGCGCTTTGGCTCATCGTCTGATGTATTCTTTTTCTTATTTTTTCTTTTTCTAGGTTTGGTAGACATGTCCTTCACAAAAAACCTGAGCCACATCATTGGCTAGGACGAATGGTTCGTCTAAGTACCCAAGATTGTTGAGATCCAACTATGTCATTTCGTATTTCTTGTCTACCTCAACCCCTCCTCCTGTCAGCTTGACCCATTTGCACCGAAACAAGGGGACCTTAAAAGTAGGTCCATAGTCAAGTTCCCATATCTCCTCTATGTAACCATATTATGTGGTCTTTGACCCATTGTTGTCTGTTGCATCAAAGCGGACACCACTGTTTTGGTTGGTGCTCTTTTTATCTTGGGCTATCGTGTAAAATGTATACCCATTTATCTCGTACCCTTGGAAAGTCGATATAGTCGAAGAAGGTGACCTAGACAACAAGTATAGCTGATCTCCAAGAGTGTTGTTTTTGATGAGATGTTGCAACCAACCACCGAACCTCTTCATGTGTTCATCGTTAATCCAAGAGTCATGCTTTCCAGGGTTGTTGGAGCGTAAGATTTTCTTGTATTCCTCGATATATGAGACTGCCAAGATAGAATTCTGTAGAAAGGTGTAATGTGCTTCGGTGTAAGAATGTCCGTCTCTACATATTATTGATTTCCTTCCTAGAGTACCCTTTCCACTCAGGCTCCCCTCATACCGCGATTGAGGAAGAACAATTGGCTTAAGGTCAGGAACAAAGTCAACACAAAATTCAATGACCTCCTCTGTTCCATAGCCCTTGGATATGCTTCCTTCTGGACTAGCATGGTTACGAACATATTTCTTTAAGATTCCCATGAACCTCTCTAAGGGAAAAATATTGTGTAGAAATACAGGACCGAGAATGGAAATCTCTTCGACTAGGTGAACCAGCAGGTGCGTCATAATATTGAAGAAGGATGGTGGGAACACCAACTCAAAACTGACAAGACATTGGACCACATCATTCTGTAACCTTGGTAGATCTTCAGGATTGATTATCTTCTGAGAGATTGCATTGAGAAATGCACATAGCTTCACAATGGGTACTCGAACATTATCTGGTAGAAGCCCCCTAATTGCAATCGGAAGCATTTGCGTCATAATCACGTGGCAGTCATGAGACTTTAGGTTTTGGAACTTTTTTCTGCCATATTTATTATCCCCTTTATATTCGACGAGAAGCCAGACGGGACCTTAATACTGCTTAGGCATTCAAAAAATATTTCCTTCTCTTGTTTGGTAACAGCGTAGTTGGCATGACCTTGAAACCATTCTGGATGCAGTCCATCTGGGTCTTTCATACGTTGATGGTCCTTTCGTGCTTCCGGTGTATCTTTTGTCTTCCCATACACGCCCAAGAAGCCTAGCAGGTTCACGCAAAGATTCTTCGTCACATGCATCACATCGATTGCAGAGCGAACCTCTAAGAATTTCCAAATGGTAGCTCCCAAAATATAGATTTATTCTTCCACATGGGTGCGTGTCCTTCAGCGTCTTTCGGAACAGATTTTCCTCCAAGACCCTTTCCAAAGGTTACCAGTTGATCCAAATCTTTGACCATATCAAATATATTAGCACCAGTACGCTCCTTAGGCTTCGTCTGGTGACATGCCAGACCGTTGAAATGCTTGCCTTTCTTTTTTAAGGGATGCTTGGCCAAAAGAAATCGACGATGCTCATTGTATACATTCTTCTTACAATGTTCCAAATATATACTTTCAGTCTCATCTAAACAGTGTGTGCATGCATTGTATCCCTTGTTTGACTGTCCTGAAAGGTTACTAAGAGCAGGCCAATCATTGATTGTTACGAAAAGCAATGCTCGGAGGTTAAATTCTTCCTGCTTGTGCTCATCCCACACGTGTATCCCGGGTCCGTGCCACAACTGTAAAAGTTCTTCCACTAATGGCCTTAGGTACACATCAATATCGTTGCCGGGTTGCTTCAGACCTTGGATCAACACTGGCATCATAATGAACTTCCGCTTCATGCACAACCAAGGAGGAAGGTTATAGATGCATAGAGTCACGGGCCAGGTGCTGTGACTGGAGCTATGCTCCCCAAAGGGATTCATGCCATCTATACTTAGACCAAACCTTAAACTCCTTGCGTCATCTGCAAAGTCCGGGTACTTTCTATCGATTTTTCTCCATTGCGACCCATCAGCGGGGTGTCTCAACATGCCATCCGACTTACGTTCCTCTTTATGCCATCGCAACAACTTGGCGTGCTCTCTGTTTCTGAATAAGCGTTTCAACCGTGGTATTATAGGAGCATACCACATCACCTTCGCAGGAACCCTCTTCCGGGGGGGCTCGCCCTCAACGTCACCAGGGTCATCTCGTCTAATCTTATACCAAAGTGAAGTGCATACCGGGCCTGCATCTAAATTCTCATACTCCTCACCGCGGTAGAGGATGCAGTCATTAGGGCATGCATGTATCTTCTGAACCTCTAAACCTAGAGGGCAGATAACCTTCTTTGCTTCGTACGTTCTGGCGGGCAATACGTTATCTTTTGGAAGCATATTCTTCATCATTTTCAGCAACTTTTCAAATGAGGAGTCAGGTATAGCACACTCAGCCTTCCATCGCAGCAATTCCAGTGTGCTGCCCAGCTTTTTCAGACCATTTTCGCAATTTGGGTACAACAAGTTTTTGTGATCCTCTAGCATGTGATTGAACTTCTCCCTATCCTTTTCAGTTTGACAATCTCTTCGTGCATCGGCAATGGTCCGACCAAGATCATCAGCGGGTTCATCATGTGTCTCTTCTTCATCCTCCCCTTCAGCATCCCCCATGGAAGTATCTCCGTACTCAGGGAAACCATGATAGTTGTCATCCTCCTCCTCTTCTTCATTGTCTTCCATTATAACCCCTCTCTCTCTCCGTGCTTGGTCCAACAATTATAACCGGGCATGAAGCCGGACTTCAATACGTGGCTGTGAAGGGTTTTTGAGTCAGAGTAATCCTTCTGATTCCTACATCCATTACATGGACAGAATACAAAACCATTGTGCTTGTTTGCATCAGCAACACGGATGAATTCATGCACGCCATTAATGAACTCGCCAGAGTGTCGGTCAGTACCGTACATCCATTCCCGGACCATATGCATTATAGTAAAAGTATATGAAAAACCATTACACAACATGATAAAATTATTACAAGTTATATTGAGGGCTTCTAGAGCATTAATTTTGAATTTTGAAAAATTTACATGCACCAATTTGTGAATTGGAGAAAACAATCAACATGATAAATGTGGAGTTTTTTATTATTGTTCTATCAGTGAAAACCTCATTCCATTCTAAGATCTGAAACTCTAAAATTACACATTTCAATTTTTAGTAACTATGTGCCTAATCAAAATTTGTTACACATATATATCAAAATCCTTCTAGCTACTTCTAGAGCATGCATGCATTTGATCCATATCTCTATACTTCTAGAGCATTATAGAGCTAAAGTAGCAATAAGAGATGAAAGAATGAAGTTCTAACCTTTTAAAGCTTTGGATTTAGGTGTTGCAAACTAAATCTTGACAAATCTTGAGAAAAAATGGCATGAACTCTCTTGCTTCTTTGAGAAAAATGGCCACCATATGCTTTAGGCCAGCTAGCCAGGGAGCTGTATATATAGTGATGGACAATTAGTCCCGGGCCGTGATACGACCCGGGACTAATAGTCCCCGAAAAGAGTTGTTGGACCGCTCCAGCTTATTGGTCCCGGGCCGTATTACGGACCGGTACTAGAGCTCTGGTACGGCCCGGGACTAGTGTCTTTGGCCATTTCTAGCCGTTGGAGGCCTCACGGCCTGGGATTAGTGCTAGCACTAGTCGCGATTTGTGACGGGCCGGGACTGATGACGTTGTTCAGATCGAACCGAAGGCTTGTTTTCCAATAGTGGTAGCCAGCCGGTGACAACAAGTTATCAGAACTAACTAGGGTAATTTTGATTGCTGAAAAAAGGTGAGCCAAGTTCCACTTCGTACTTCTAAATATCATGTCTGTGATTGGACACTAGTACGCAGATCGGGTCTTTTAAGGGCACTACTACAGTCCTCGTGGATAAAAGTTTCCGATCCCCGATGGACAAGATGACACGTGTTTCAAAAAAGTACCTTAATTTTGTTTTTGCTATAGAACTATCCGTTTTTACTAAAAAATGTCCCCTTTTTGCTTCATATAGGAAAACGATTCATTCACCAGAAAATAAATTAAAAAGACAGATCTCGTCGAAGATCTCGACGGAGTTTCGCTGGATACTATGTAGTAAAAAAATTCTAGTGTAGCATAAATGATCTCGTCGGAGACTTTCGACGGGAGTCCTTGCCAAGAAACTGTGTAGCAAAAAATTTATGCAATTGTAGCAAAAACACGAATCGGTTGGAGCAAAAAAATATCCTACTATAGCAAAAGACAACTTTGCCGGAGACCGGAATTCATAGCCCCAAATTTATACTGAAAACAGTGTAGCATGTAGAGAACATCAGTGTAGCAAAAATAAAACGAATACATAGCAAGACAAAAACACTCATGTAGCAAAAATAAAGTGTCCGCTTCGCGCAAGATAGCACCTGGCGCCGCCACTCGTAGCACCATCACCGGCCGCATGTAGTAGACCCAACGCCCGCCTGTAGCAAGGATGGCAGCCGCATGTAGCAAAGTCAATGACAACATGAGCGCAACAACGGCGGCCACGTGCAACAAGGATGAAGATCGCGTGTAGCAGCCGTCGTCGTCGCGTGTAGCAACCGCCATCACAAACCGTGTGTACCAGCCGCAGTTCGCTGACGCAGCACCATCACCATCGCCTTGTTCCTACGGCAGCATCGTAGCAGGAGAAGGAATGGTGGGATCGAGGTGGAGTGGAGCCCTGGGACGTAGCCATGGTGGAGCTCGACGCAGCTTTGGCTGCAGGGGAGGAGGTCGGGGTGGGGGACGATGGTGGACCAGGGAGGCGACTCCGGCGAGCGTGCTTGCGATCGGCGGAGGTCAAAGGGCGACCACACGTACGTCAGGTAGGGAAGACGTCCACTCCCCATATGGAGGGAAGGCGGGGATGCGTGGCGGGGCTGGCGTGCTAGCCGGCAGCGATGAGGTAGCCATTGTGCGGCGGCGGTCCTCTGCGGCGGAAGGAGGCATGGCGGTGCCTGCGAGGTAGTACGATTAGAGCTGATGTGCCGGGGGGAAAAGACTCCACGTAGGGATAACGATGAACCAACGCGAGCTGTGCAGTGCGGCCGGGCCCCATCCACGAACTGGTGCGCACGCGCCCACGCGAGTACGACCCAGGGGATGGAAGTCACGGGATCCCCCGGGGATACTGTATCCTTTTCCGTCTTTTAAGCCCACAATCCCACAAGAAGGGCCGATCCCTTATATGGTCTTCAACCTAAATGACAAAGTTCGTGCCCATGTCTACACCATATTTTCAGGACAATGGATCAAAATTTGGTACAGACTGTTGGAGATATGCCCTAGAGGCAATAATAAATATAGTTATTATTATATCTTTGTGTTTATGATAAATGTTTATATTCATGCTATAATGGTATTAACTAGGAAACATTAATACTTGTGTGATTTGTAAACTAAATTAGAGTCCCTAGTAAAGCCTCTTCATAATACTAGCTTGTTGGTTAATAAATGATTGTGGTTTCCCTATCATGAACATTGAGATGTTAACAACAAGATCATATCATTAGGAGAATAGTATGGTGGACATACTCCTATAGATAAGCGTAGCATAAAGATCAAGTCATTTTAATAGTTCAATTGCTATAAGCTTTCTGATACATAGTAACCTAATTCCTTCGACCATGAGATCATGCTAATTACCATCACCGGAAGGATGCTTTGATGACATCAAACACCACACCGTAACTGTATGGCTATAAAGGTTGCATTGAGTGTTTGAAAAGTATGGGTTGAGGCACATGGATCAAGAGTGGGATTTGTCCATCCATATGACGGATAGATATACTCTGGTCCCTCTCGGTGGAATGTCATTCAATTATATTGCAAGCATGTGACTGGCTCACAAGGGATCACATATCACGGGAACAAGAAAAGAGTACTTATCAGTAACGAGGTTGAACTAGGTATGCAGAGATACCGACGATCAAAACCTCGGATAAGTAAACTATCGTGAGACAAAGGGAAATTGGTATCGTATGTAAGTGGTTCATTCGATCGCAAAGTAATCATAGAAATATGTGGGAGCCATATGAATTTCCAGATTCCTCTATTGGTTATTGTTCGGAGAAGTGTCTTGATCATGTCCGCATAATTCACGAACCGTAGGGAGACACACTTAAGGATTCGATGTTGTTGAGTAGTTATGGAATGATGAGTAAGAGACCGAATGTTGTTCGGAGTCTCGGATGGGATCCGGGATATCACGAGGAGATCCGGAATGGTCCGGAGAATAAGATTCATATAAGGAAAGTCCTGTTTCGGAGTTGGGGAATGATTCCGGGGTTATCATCAGGAATGTTCTAGAAGGTTCCGGAAGGTCCGACACTCCGGAGGGGAAGGGTACATGAATGTGTCATAACAATGTGGAATATTTGCATCATGTACTAGGTATCATCGCTGAGCAAAATAAAGGGATACATCAAATCCTAGTTTGAAAAGTCAAACGCCAATTTGAAAAGTCAAACGGCAAGTTTGCTTGGTGGAGGGAGAGTAGGAAACCTACTTGGGGAGGAAGTCCTCCTCCCTCCACCGCCGGCCAAGGAGGCTGACTTGGGGGAGGACTCCCTCCCCCTTGGCCGTGCCCTACCACCTATAAAAGGAGGGGCAAGGGTTCCCCTCTAGACCTACACATCTCTCACCAAAACCCTAACCCTAGCCGCCGACCACCAAGTCGCCGCCGCCACCCTAGGGTTTGCCCTAGCCGCCGAGTTGGGGCCCTCCCCAAGCCCTAGCCACCGGCCTAGCCCTCTCTCCTTGGTGCCTCTAAACCCTAGATCACCAAGGCCTCTCTCATAGTCCACCATACTCGCTCCGGCTTAAGGCGAAGCCCTACGAGATCTCCCATCTACTTCCGGTACCACGGCGTCATGTTGCCGGAAGCGCGAGGAGAGTGCTACAACCTCTGCTGCCTGCTGGAACAAGGGAGAGGAAGGTCTTCATTGAGTACCGAATGTGTGACCGACTGCGGAAGCGCTGCCGGAACGCAGCGCCGGAAGGATCGTCTACAGGATCTTGAGATCGGCAAGAGTACGACTACATCACCCACGAGAATCTGCTCTCGTTAAACACTTTGGAATCTTCGAGGGTGAGTTCTTATATCGACTCGTTGCTACAATCTATTAGATAGATCTTGGCTTGTTTGTTTGTATGCGGTAGAATTTTTTTGTTTTCCATGCTACGAACCCCTACAGTGGTATCAGAGTCGTGTCTATATGTACATCTGTTGCACGAGTAGAACACAATGGTCATTATGGACGGTGGTGCTTTTATTATTAATTTCTTCTTGTGTACTTTGCATCTTGCGGTATGATGGGATGAAGCGGCCCGGGCTAACCTTACATGACATCGTTCATGAGACTTGCTCGACGATAAACATGCAACTTGTATTGCATAAGTGGCTTTGCGGGTGACTGTCTCTCCCATTATAGTATAGATCCAATTTACAACGGGCACTTGATAGTTCAAACATCAACTTTGTGGTTCTTGTTTGTAAGTTAGAGCGACACTTACTGAAAGCCCCAAACCACGTAAAATATGCAAAGAAAATTAGAGGCGTCTAACTTTGTTTTGCAGGGGTGTGCTGTGATGTGATATGGCCATGATTGTGATTATATTTGATGTATGCAATGTTCCTTATTGTAAGTTGGCAACCGGCAGGAGCCATATGGTTGTCTTTAAATTCTGTTAAGACTCGCGTGTCTATTCAAAGTAGTTGTAATAGTTGGAGCTTGTTGACGACAACCATGAAGCAGCGCCATTGACCTTGATGCAATGCCGGTGATGATGGAGATCATGTTCGTGCTTGAAGATGGAGATCGGAAGCACAAGAAGAAAGGCCATATCATATCACATATTATGAATTGCATGTGATGTTAATCCTTTATGCATCTTGTATTGCTTAGTTAACGACAGTAGCATTATAAGATGATCCCTCATGCACATAAATTTCAAGTTTTAAAGTGTTCATCCTTAGTAAGCACCATTGCTAAAGCTTGTTGTTTCGAAGCACCACGTGATGATCAGGTGTGTTAGATTCTGCAAGTGTATACAATGTAAGCAAGCCAGATTTGCTCATGTGGAAGCTAAGGTTTGATCTTGACGAGCCTAGAATGTACATACATGGTCTCGGAACATGGATCACCAAAAGGTAAAGCATGAATCATATAGTAGATATGATGAACATGTCAATTGTTCGCCATTGAAGCTACATCAACTCTCGTGATGATCGGTTTTGATGTGGTGGATTTGGTTCGTGTGATTACTAAAACAATGTGAGGGATATTGTTTTGAGTGAGAGTTCACCTAGATTAATTTAACTATTAATTAGAACTCAATTTGTCATAAACTTAGTCTAAACTATTGCAAATATGTTGTAAATCAATGGCGGCCCCTACCATCAATTTTAATGCGTTCCTAGAGAAAGAAAAGTTGAAAAATAATGGAAGCAACTTCGCGGATTGGTTCCGCAATTTGAGGATTGTCCTCAATGCTGGTAATTTGACCTATGTGCTGGATGCACCGCTGGGTGACCCACCTACAGCTGATGCTACCGATGAAGTAAAGAATGTTTACCTCGCTCGGAAGAATCAGTACTCCACAGTTTAGTGTGCTATCTTGTATGGTTTGGAATCAGAGCTTCAGAAAAGGTTTGAGAACCATGACCCACATGATATTGTCCGTGAACTCAATTGGATATTTGAGACCCACGCGGCAGTTGAGAGTTATGAGGCTTCTGAAAAGTTCTTTAACTGCAAGATGGAAGAGGGCAGCTCCGTCAGTGAGCACATGCTTAAGATGTCTGGGCACGCTAACAAACTCCAAATCTTGGGTTTAGTGACGTGTCCTCCAATCACTACCACCAAGTTACAAGAACTTTGTGATGAACTACAATATTCAAAGCATGAACAAGCAGTTGCCAGAACTCTTCTCCATGTTGAAATCTGCAGAAGTGGAGATCAAGAAAGAGCACCAAGTGTTGATGGTCAATAAGACCACCAAATTCAAGAAAGGCAAGTCTAAGCAAAAGGGTAACTTCAAGAAGGGTGGTAAGAAAGTTGCCGCACCGGCGAAGAAGACCAAGGATGGACCTAAGCCTGATACTGAGTGTTTTTACTGCAAGGGAGAAGGTCACTGGAAGTGGAATTGCCCAAAGTACTTGGCGTATTTGAAGAACGGCAACATCAAGAAGAAAGGTATATCCGATATACATGTTATTGATGTGTATCTCACTAGTACTCGTTGTAGTGCCTGGGTATTTGATACTGGTTCGGTTGCTCATATTTGTAACTCGAAACAGGTGCTGCAGAATAAACGGAAGCTAGCGAAGAATGAGGTGACGATGCGCGTTGGAAATGGATCAAAGGTTGATGTGATCGCGGTCGGCACGCTACCTCTTCATCTACCATCGAGATTAGTTTTATACTTAAATAATTGTTATTTGGTGCCTGCGTTAAGCATGAACATTATATCGGGATCTTGTTTATTGCAAGACGGTTACTTGTTTAAACTCGAGAATAATGGTTGTTCGATTTATATGAGTAATATGTTTTATGCACATGCACCTTTGATAGATGGTCTATTCTTATTGAATCTCGATAGTGGAAATACACATATTAATAATATTGAAGCTAAACGTTTGAAATTGAGCGATAACTCGACATATATGTGGCACTGTCGTCTTGGTCATATTGGAGTGAAACGTATAAAGAAACTCCATTCCGATGGACTTCTTGAATCACTTGATTTTGAATCACTTGAAAGATGTGAAGCATGTTTGAAGGGTAAAATGACTAAGACTCCATTTTCTGGTATGATGGAGCGAGCTACGGACTTGTTGGAAATCATACATACCGATGTGTGTGGTCCAATGAGTGTAGCATCACGCGGTGGTTATCGTTATGTTCTTACCTTCACGGATGAATTGAGTAGATATGGGTATATCTATTTCATAAAACATAAGTCCGAAACTTTCGAGAAGTTTAAGTAATTTCAAAGTGAGGTAGAGAATCAACGTAACAAGAAGATTAAATTTCTACGTTCTGATCGTGGAGGTGAATATCTAAGTTACGAGTTTGGCGAGCATTTGAAGAAATGCGGAATACTTTCACAATTGACACCGCCGGGAACACCACAGCGTAATGGTGTGTCCGAACGTCGTAATCGAACTCTGTCAGATATGGTTCGTTCTATGATGTCACTTACAGATTTACCGCTATCATTTTGGGGTTATGCATTAGAAACAACCGCATTCACTTTAAATAGGGAACCATCTAAATCCGTTGAAACGACACCGTATGAATTATGGTTTGGAAAGAAACCTAAATTGTCGTTCCTTAAAGTTTGGGGTTGCGAAGCCTATGTAAAGAAGTTACAGCCGGACAAGCTTGAACCCAAAGCGGAAAAATGCGTCTTCATAGGATACCCGAAGGAAACTATTGGGTATACCTTCTATCATAGATCCGAGGGCAAAATCTTTGTTGCCAAGAATGGATCCTTTCTAGAGAAATAATTTCTCTCAAAGGAAGTGACTGGAAGGAAAGTAGAACTCGACGAGGTTGTTGAACCTTCTCTCGAACTTGTGTGTAGCGCAGCACCGGAAGAAGTTCCTGTGGCGCCTACACCAATAAGAGAGGAAGCTAATGATGATGATCATGAAACTTCGGTTGAAGTTGCTACCACTCCTGATTGGTATGATCCCGTTATGACTGTCATGTTGGTGGACAACACCGATGACCCTGCGACATATAAGGAAGCGATGATGAGCCCAGATTCCAATAAATGGCAAGAGGCCATGAAATCCGAAATTGGATCCATCTACGAAAACAAGTATGGACTTTGGTGGACTTACCGGATGGCCGGAAGGCTGTCGAGAACAAATGGATTTTTAAGAAGAAAACAGATGTTGATGGTAATGTTACTGTCTATAAAGCTCGACTTGTCGCAAAAGGGTTTCGAAAAATTCAAGGAGTTGACTACGATGAGACTTTCTCACCAGTAGCGAAGCTAAAGTCTGTGAGGATTATGTTAGCAATCGCTGCATATTACGATTATGAGATATGGCAGATGGATGTCAAAACGGCGTTCCTCAATGGAGACATTGATGAAGAGTTGTATATGATGCAACCCAAAGGTTTTGTCGATCCTAAAGATGCTAATAAGGTATGCAAACTTCAATGGTCCATATATGGGTTGAAGCAAGCATCCCGGAGTTGGAATCAATGTTTTGATAAGGTAATCAAAAGTTTTGGTTTTGTACAAACTTATGGAGAAGCTTGTATTTACAAGAAAGTGAGTGGGAGCTCTGTAGCATTCTTAATACTATATGTAGATGACATATTGTTGATTGGGAATGATGTAGGCCTTCTTAATAGTGTCAAGGAATAGTTTAATAATAGTTTTTAAAGAAAGATCTTGGCGAAGCAGCTTACATATTAGGTATAAAGATTTATAGAGATAGATCGAGACGCCTAATATCATTGTCACAAAGTACATATTTGGACAAAGTTCTAAAGAGGTTTGGAATGGAAGATAGCAAGAAAGGGTTCTTGCCCATGTTGCCCAATACGACGTTGAGTAAAACTCAAAGTCCAGCAACGGCAGAAGATAGAGAAAGGATGAGTAAGACTCCCTATGCCTCAGCCATAGGATCTCTGATGTATGCCATGCTATGTACTAGACCCGACATTGCATATGTTGTTATTTTGACTAGCAGATATCAAAGTGATCCAGGAGTGGATCATTGGACATCGGTCAAAAACATCCTTAAGTACTTGAGAAGAACTAAGGATATGGTTCTTTCTTATGGAGGTGATGAACAACTCGTTGTTAATGGTTACACCGATGCTAGTTGGAACAACAATCCGGATGATTCTAAATCTCAATCTGGATACGTATTTACATTGAATGGTGCAATAGTTAGCTGGAGGAGTGCAAAGCAAAGCGTTGTGGCGAGATCTTCAACTGAATCGGAATACATAGCTGCTTCGGAGGCTTTACAAGAAGCGATATGGATGAAGGAGTTCATTACAGAGCTCGGTGTGGTTCCAAGTGCGCTAGACCCAATGTCTATCTACTGTGATAACATGGGAGCCATAGCCAATGCGCAAGAACCAAGGTCACACAAGAAGCTTAAGCACATCAAGCTACGTTTTCACGCTATTCGAGAACATGTCCAAGATGGTGACATAAAGATTTGCAAAGTACACACAGATCTGAATGTGGTGGATCCGTTGACTAAACCTCTCCCGAGGGTAAAACATGACCAACACCAAACTGCCATGGGTGTTCGGTATATTACCAGGTAATCTAGATTAGTTGACTCTAGTTCAAGTGGGAGACTGTTGGAGATATGCCCTAGAGGCAATAATAAATGTAGTTATTATTATATCTTTGTGTTTATGATAAATGTTTACATTCATGCTATAATGGTATTAACCAGGAAACATTAATACTTGTGTGATTTGTAAACTAAATTAGAGTCCCTAGTAAAGCCTCTTCATAATACTAGCTTGTTGGTTAATAAATGATTGTGGTTTCCCTATCATGAACATTGAGATGTTGTTAACAACAAGATCATATCATTAGGAGAATGGTATGGTGGACATACTCCTATAGATAAGCGTAGCATAAAGATCAAGTCATTTTAATAGTTCAATTGCTATAAGCTTTCTGATACATAGTAACCTAATTCCTTCGACCATGAGATCATGCTAATCACCATCACCGGAAGGATGCTTTGATGACATCAAACACCACACCGTAACTGGATGGCTATAAAGGTGGAATTGAGTGTTCGGGAAGTATGGGTTGAGGCACATGGATCAAGAGTGGGATTTGTCCATCCATATGACGGATAGATATACTCTGGGCCCTCTCGGTGGAATGTCATCCAATTAGATTGCAAGCATGTGACTGGATCACAAGGTATCACATATCACGGGAACGAGAAAAGAGTACTTATCAGTAACGAGGTTGAACTTGGTATGCAGAGATACCGACGATCAAAACCTCGGATAAGTAAACTATCGTGAGATAAAGGGAAATTGGTATCATATGTAAGTGGTTCATTCGATCTCAAAGTAATCGTAGAAATATGTGGGAGCCATATGAATTTCCAGATTCCTCTATTGGTTATTGTTCGGAGAAGTGTCTTGATCATGTCCGCATAATTCACGAACCGTAGGGAGACACACTTAAGGATTCGATGTTGTTGAGTAGTTATGTAATGATGAGTAAGAGACCGAATGTTGTTCGGAGTCTCGGATGGGATCCAGGATATCACGAGGAGATCCGGAATGGTCCGGAGAAAAATATTCATATAAGGAAAGTCCTGTTTCGGAGTTGGGGAATGATTCCGGTGTTATCATCGGGAATGTTTTAGAAGGTTCCGGAAGGTCCGGCACTCCGGAGGTGAAGGGTACATGAATGTGTCATAACAATGTGGAATGGTTGCATCATGTACTAGGTATCGTCGCTGAGCAAAATAAAGGGATAAATCAAATCCTAGTTTGAAAAGTCAAACGCCAATTTGAAAAGTCAAACGACAAGTTTGTTTGGTGGAGGGAGAGTAGGAAACCTACTTGGGGAGGAAGTCCTCCTCCCTCCACCGCCGGCCAAGGAGGCCGACTTGGCGGAGGACTCCCTCCCCCTTGGCCGCGCCCTCCCACCTATAAAAGGAGGGGCAAGGGTGCTCCTCTAGACCTACACCTCTCTCCACCAAAACCCTAACCCTAGCCGCCAGCCACCAAGTCGCCGCCGCCGCCCTAGGGTTTGCCCTAGCCGCCGAGTTGGGTCCCTCGCCAAGCCCTAGCCGCCGGCCTAGCCCTCTCTCCTTGGTGCCTCTAAACCCTAGATCACCATGGCCTCTCTCATAGTCCACCATACTCGCTCCGGCTTAAGGAGAAGCCCTGCGAGATCTGTCCTCTACTTCCGGTACCACGCCGTCGTGCTGCCGGAATCGCGAGGAGAGTGCTACAACCTCCGCTGCCTGCTGGAACAAGGGAGAGGAAGGTCTTCATCGAGTACCGAACGTGTGACTGACTGCGAAAACGCTGCCGGAACGCAGCGCCGGAAGGATCGTCTACAGGATCTTGAGATCGGCAAGAGTACGACTACATCACCCACGAGAATCTGCTCTCGTTAAACACTTTGGAATCTTCGAGGGTGAGTTCTTCTATCAACTCGTTGCTACAATCTAGTAGATAGATCTTGGCTTGTTTGTTTGTATGCGGTAGAAATTTTTTGTTTTCCATGCTACGAACCCCTACACAGACATGCCTTGTATCCTTGCAATCATCACTGTGAACGAACATTTCCACTTTTTTTTGGAAAAACTTATAATTTTCGATTTTTATATGCTTAAAAAGGGTTACCTTGTGAAGAAAGTACCAATAGAAGATGCAAAATAGAACCTTTAGATTTCTCGAATAAATGTACCACCTATGATGGCTTGTGCCAGAGTTTTGAGAATTCTCATGCCTTTTTGAACTTTTGCTACTTTCTACTGATTTAATGAATTTCTACTCATTTCTCAAAAGTCATGTGTGCGATAATTTTTAAAGGACTTGCAATAAACCCAACTTTTTTTGAATATTTTTCCTGATGTGATGCAACCTAGAAAAGTCTAAACACTTCGTATATATGCGTGAAGACACAAAAAATGTTAACGAGAAATTATTTATGTGATGTAGTAGACAAATTTCAAAGCTAGCTTGGCCCAATTTCCACATGGTGTCACCATCTTCCTCATGAATGAGCGAAGCTTCAAATACTTCTCCAGTGTACCTAAAAATTATTTAAGTACAAAATGTTCCCCAACCTCATTGGGTCGCAATTAGTTAGAAACTAGTACAATACATATGCCAAACTCAACATAAATATGTGCATATGTATGTGCTTCAATTTCATGCACATCTTAGCCATCAAGGATTTGATAGAGTTTTCCATAAATATTGGACCAAAGATAGCAAGCAATTCATAAGAATAGAAATATTGTATATATGCATACACAAAATTTCCAAGATCCAAAATGCTAAACAATTTGGATAAAACACCAAGAAAACCTAGAATGCAAAAAATGTGTGACCAAGTGTAACGTTGTTCAAATTATATCGGAGAATCAAATCAACACATGATTGGTCACAATATTCAACAAATGAAATAGGAAAACTAATGAGCATATACAATAGAGATTGCACACATTCTCAAAGAATTATTTCACTGGAGAAGATACAAGATATTACAAGCAATGAGATAACAAACTTCCAAGAGATAAATGTTCCATCAAATAGACCGAACCCTCTACACTTTTCACAAAGATATAAAATATAAAAAATATTAGATTTTCATTCCCTCAATACACACCTCATAGGGAGATGTGAATAAGTCAACAAAATGATCCTCGAGAAGTCAAGATAAGACACGAGTCAAAGCAATTTCTTGGCAATAAAAAAGAAAACATGGAAGACAGGGTGAATATGATCAATAAATTTTACCATAGAAAACACTAATTGTTAATGGAACAAAACGGTATTGGGAAATATCATCGATGGTAGATTGCAAAGTGTATGTAATATTAACTTCACTATAAAAATCATATGATGACAAAAGATAAGATTTAAACACCATGCTTGGTTAGAGACTCTTGATGATTCCAATTAGTCAAACAAACATGCATTACAGTAATTGGAACAATTTTGAAGCAAGTGGTTTCCCAAATAAAATATTGAGATAAAGATAAAGGAAAATACCACCGTGATTATCTCTCTTAGAAAAATCTGACGAAGAAGAATAAATGACTTTAAGTGAATTATAACTTGTTCGAGCTTTCATGCCACATAGGAAGAAGATAATTTCAAATATAATTCAAGTGGTAATACCTCAATTATTCACATTTTTAGGCATGTGATATGAACATAGTGTATCACAAACCAACATGTGGTAGGCACAAAACCATAAATATGCAAGGGATCTAGCAACTTTCATTGTAAGAACTAAAAATACAAATTATCGCAAAGAGGCACATTCGTATAGCACATTCTACACTACGCATGAAATTCAAGGAGGCGCGCTTAAATACTCCAATTTACGCACTGACTAGGCAAATTCTGGTCAGCTTTTGGGGACCGCAATGTCAAGTCCCATCAACACTGCTCATACTGATGGTTGAGCTCACCTATCGTTACCAATACTCCAAGTCTCCATCCACCCCGTGTAACTCTATATAAACCCTAAAAGGTCAGATCAATACAACATAATATTCTATGGTTCTATAATTTTCACATGGTATCAGAGAGGTTAGCTTCACGGCACTTCCGCATCACGCGCCGCCCGGGAAGATCAATCTCCTCGGGGGCGCGGCACCCGGTCTAGATCAAAGATCTGATCGGTTCTTTAGACTAGATTAGATCCAATTTCGAATTTTCCTAGTTTATAGATTAGATCCAATTAACCAATATATCTCTAGTATCCTCAAATTAGATCCGATGATAAATTGCAGCAGTCACCGGCGATAGATCAAACCCGATCGGCAAAAACGCCAGTCACGGCACCTCACCGAGGAGCTTTGTCTACATGCGCCTGCAAGATCATCCACTCATGCATGTGCGCACAGCAGGCGAGACTCCATGCAGTGACCAGTCATGCAGGGAGAGGCATGCACAGTACGCCACATCAAGATCCAAGCTCCCACACGTACAGGTACAAAAATAAATAAATCTACAAGTACTCCGTGACTCGTTGATGTGATCTTCTCCGAGCTGACTCCATCGACAGAACACGGCAACGTCACCGAGCCATACGTTACCGAACAATCTGCACTGCGGCATATGAATCGGAACAACATCCGCTGCCTCGAGTCAAATCGAGCTAATGCAACACTTCATCGAGACCTACGACACCTCGCTGAGCTGTACGACTACTTTATGCTACAAACCAAGATCTTCATCGACCACAACTACAGAGAAGCGACATCAACATGATTTACATGTCAGGCACAAGAAACGCGTTCGAGCGACGATAATCACCGACGCGTCTACTCCATCATCGCCGACACCTAATCGCCAAGGTCTAGATCTACGTGATTTTCATCAACATCTTCGTCAACACACCGCCGCCGCCGATATACGACGCCCTCTGACAGTACATGTACTGCAAGGCATGACGACGACATCGCCACGTCCACGACACGACGACGACATCGCCGCGTCCATGACCTCGACGACTACATCAATAAACCGGCATCACAATTGTGACGCCCCCACGACCGCACATATGGTTCTGGCAAAACCTTGTGTGCTTGGTGGGTTCCTCCGGTCCTGGCAAAACTGGTGGTCTCACTTATGACCGTGTCCAAGAGACGCGCCCGACGGTGCCTCTACAAGGTGCAAAACGTCCACAACTGCAGCTCTGTCAACAACAATAACAAAAACACACATTTTTTTATGCTTTCAGCAATGGCGGCCACACCACTACGACGACTACAACATCGACCACACCTACATCGACTACGGCTACATCACGATCGGCTACCTCGACATTGACATCCACAACAACGTCTACAACAACTCAAGAACTCCAGTCAACAGCGTCCACGTCGACACTTGCGTCCACGCCACTCCCGCTGTGACTGCGGGAGAGAAGATATGCACTAAAAGGAGACGCAGTCACCGCCCCTAGGTATCAGCCATAATCATGTCCACGCAGGTGATGATGACAAAGAGGAGAAGACGACGAAACCGCAAGACTTCAAATCTCACTAGTAGAAAACAGGACACTAGTCCCGGTTTATAAGAGGCTTTAGTTCCGGATTGTAATCCGGGACTAACGTATCGGGACTAAAGGTTAGGCCTTTAGTCCCGGTTCTGTTACAAACCGGGACTAGATTATCTTCACGTGGCCGCCCTCTGCGCGCTTCTGCCGCGGCAGCATTTTGCACCAAACTGCTGCCGCAGCAGGAGGTGGGGTTTTCTTTTTTTGTGTTTGATTATTTTTCATTTTGTGTTTTCATATACATATTATTCTACGCTACTACATGTTGTATACATTGATGCATATATAATATAATTTCACTCACGATAACATAAATACATAGAAATATATACACAACCGAGACTAGAGCTCGTCTAATTGATTTACACCAAGATCATCATTACAACAGATACTGTCCTTTTGTGTCTATCCACGATTACACGAAGGTCTATCTACGTTGTACTCTCCTTTTGAGTTTATGACGCCCCTGAGCAAAAGTCCCAACAACTCCTCTTGAATTGCTAATAGGCGTTCATGTGGTAGGAGCTTATCCCGCATCGCATCCAACTATATATAAAGAAGTAGATCATTATGAATGGAACTCAACAAAACTATGGTATATAATAAATTGCGAAGATATTGTTTACATACTTGAAGAAAGTCTGTGCCCTGCTCCATACACCCACGAATGAACTCACATACGTAATATCCACATAAATTAGTCCCATGTGGCTGCGTCGCACACTTTTCGATCGAGAATATAATTCAATCAGATAATAATCAAGCATGATAATTGTAAGAATGATAATTGTAATATCCATATAAATTTGTCCTCTAGATCTCGTACTACTTACCGGGACCGTACGAAAAGTGAGCTCCTCACACCATTCACCCTGAACCTCCTTCGTGAACCTTTTCCAAACCCTGTCCGGCAAAAAAGAAATGAATGAGTTATTAATTAGTTTACATCTCAGAGAATGAACGAAAGAGACAGATATAGTGATTTAAATTACTTTTGGAGGCAATCAATTATGATGTGGTAGTCTTCCATCGGCTTTTTTAACGAGTCCGAGATTTCAACTTTTGCACGGTCAACGTCAATGTTTAGAAGAATCCAGTGGAAGCTGCGATCGTTTATATACACATAACATCGAGTAAACAAAAATTCAATGTGTATAGGACAGTAAGACTCTTACCCATAGTTGTAAGTAAATAGTATTTGTGTCTTGTAATGTTGCTCCACTAAAAACATTAGCAAGTTATCCTTTGTTTCCTCGAGGTTATTTATTAGCGTATGTACATTTACTCTGTTTGGGTCAACGAACCCAATGCTGTAGATTGACTTTCTTCTACATTCTTGAATTTTCATTCTGCATATATAATAGCATACAGAAGGAGATATAGTGAGGATAACGACATGAAATGAATTGAACGAGCTGAGTTAGTGACTTAATTACTTACAGACAATATATGCTGAGGAGGGACTTGTCGAGGGCGTCTAGGTTGAATAACTAAAATAGTTCACAAAGTTCAATGGAGATCTCGTCTGGACGGAAGTACTCCTCTCCAACATTACATAGGAGAAATTGTCGCCCTTCCTTTGTGACTTTCAAGTACCAGATATGCAACAGTCGCATATGTGTTGGCAGATCATAGAATACCTCATCGCTGACCAGAGGCTCCCCGTAGACAAATTTTCGTGCTATTGGTCCCTTGGCGACATTATCTCCGCCGGCTAGAAGTGCTTCGACCGGCACGTTACACTCCTTGGCTAATTTAATAGCTATTTCCGTATCTATTCCACCTTGTGTGGGCTGGGGTAACACCTTGAGCGGGGCAATGGATTGTTTTGCCTGTTTGCCGAGCTGGGAAACTTCTTTTGATTTTCTCCCACTTGCAGTACTGCTTGATGAATTCTCTTTTAGTGTCTTCGTAAGACAGCGTGTATAGTCATCTTTCCTATTTAACACATGTTGGGGTGGTTGGTCAAGGAATGCCTTGAAGTGCTTCTTGACTTTTGGATCAACTAGCACCTGTGGCTCGGGTTGTTTTGGTGAAAAATGGGCCTTCACTTCGGCCCGGAAGATCACCGCGCTTTCCTCATCAGTCCGGTGATAAGCTAACTTGGGAGGAGATGGCGGTAATCTTGGTAGGGGATCTTGTCGTTTTCAGCGTCGGGTCTCCCTCGACGTAGCGGTGTTATTCTTTCGATTTCTTCCCTTTGATTCAGTGGGCGGAGGCGGAGGCACCGGAGATGGAGATGCAGTCGCGCTGCGATCCCTCTCAGGAAGGGGTGGACTATTGTTTCTTGGTGGAGACGGTGGACTCGGAGGTGATGGTGGCCTTGGAGGTGATGGATTGCTTCTCAGAGGAGAAGATTTCCTTAGCGCCCAGCCTAGAAACACGATGTGATGTTTTTTCCAAAGAATGATCCCACCCTCCACTTCTACAAGTGTTTTCTCCCCTTCGCCTGCATGGATGTCAAGCTCAAGTGATCGACATGTCAGTTCAACTTCATCCACACCGACACGAGCATAGCCAGCTGGAATCTGACTTCCATGGTAGGTCGCTTCCGGTGGACAAGGTAAAGCCAAGCCGAGCGCCACCTTCATAGAAATGTTCTTCACTGTGACATGTAGCTCACAAGTTGTCCTTGCCTCGACTTTATCCACGGGGTAGCAAACCATCGTTGCATTATTGTCCATCAGCATTGGATTATTAGCTTGTACCTCCGTGGAAGCCACGCTGCTTCTCCGCTGAGATGGGCCCACCGGACTGTCTAACGCAGGATCTTGCTGTCGGGCTAGTACTCTAAGTTCATTAATCTGCTCCTGCTGCAGCTTGAACATGGCTTGAAATTCCTCGTTCCTTTTTTCAACCGCCTCCAACCGCGCTGCCTCCTCCGCCTTCTACCGGTTCGTTTTTCTAGATCGGCTTCTATAAGTGTCGATGTCAGCGGGAAACCCTGTCTTCCATGGAACAGATGGGCCAAAGCCTCGTGTTCGTCCGACTTTTTCAGGATTCCCGAGGGCATATGTCAGCTCATCGTTCTCTCTGTCGGGAATGAACTTTCCATCTTTTCTTAGTTGTATCACTTTAACAAGTTTATCTTTGGGTTTAGTAATGGCCTCCTTTGTAACAATAATCTCCCCGGTTTCAGTGTCATACGACCCCCCATGCCCAAGGAGCCAATTTTTTGACCTCACGGGCCACTGATGTGTAGCTGGCGTGACCCCTTTTAGACGCATTTCTTTTTCGGTTTTTGTCCACTTAGGCACGGCCGTCTTGTAGCCACCTGTCCCCATAGTATGGTGATATTTCTTTTGGGCCGCATTTAACTTATTCTTTTCCGACTTGGCCGTAGCTGCTTCTGATTCCTTATATATCACAAATGGGGCCCAGTTATCCCGCTGCTTCTCCAGCGGGCCAGTGAATGGCAGAGTCAGCCCCTTCTTGGCAAAGTTGTTGTACAATCTTTTCTTCCAGTCCTTGAACTGTCCGCCCATCTTCTTAAGGGCCCACTTTCTGACTTGCAACCTCAATGCCTCAGTGAGTTCAGGAGTGTCCAACTCAGGCAGCGAGAAGTGTGCCACGAGTGAATTCCAAAGACCGTCTTTGGCTCTGTCATCGACAAAAGTTTCTCCAACTCGATCACTTTTCTTTCCTGGCTTATTCCACTTCTGAGTAGTGATCGGGATGGCGTCCCTGACTATCGCTCCGCATTGGTATACAAATACACTTGCGGCCTCTTTCGACTCCAAAGGTTCGCCAAACTCAGACACTAGATCAATGGTGAAACACATACCGTCGGCCAACCTTTTGGTGGGGCCTCGTTTCCTTGCAGAAGATTCGCCCGATGCGGAGGTCTAAGAGAAGAAATAGCCGTTAGTACACACACACACATATATATATATATATATATATATATATATATATGAATCAACTAATGCATCTACTAGCTCGTGATCAGCAGAGGCTTTATATACCTCGCCGGTCTTTGCTATGGTGGTGTCTCCACCGTCAGTTCCACCGTCGTATCCACCAAATAATTCATCATAGTCGTCTCTTCTGTCGGCTTCATCCAAGTTGAGGTATTGGGAGCCATCATCATCTCCATCATCGTCTGCTCCATCATAATTGTAACCTCCTATACCCTCATATATCATGTTGTACATGATGTGCTCTTCGTTGTCTCTACCGTCCATAACTTAACTAATACAGAAGAAAGATAAAACCATTTTGCTTAATGCGATAAAATAAAGGAAGATAAAGTAATCCAGCTTAAACAATGCGATAAAGAAAGATAAAGTACCAGTTAAACAACAATACATCTCGAATAATCTAGCTAGTACAACAATAAAGTAGCAATTAAACAACAATACAACCCTATTACACATCTAGCTAGCTCAGCGAAGACGTCGAGCCCCGGCTACTGAGCCGCGGGAGGTGTGCACCCAAAGTGTAGGAACCATCACCGGAGAATATCTCGGGTAAGGTGCCTAAAGAAGCTGCCAGGTATTGGCGTCCCGGACTCCTAAAATGTGCATGTAGCACCGGACGTGCTCGTCCTCCTCCCTGACACGACGATGTACCACCTTGTCGGGGGCCGGCTCCCTCTGCATCGCACCTGGACCACTCGGCCGCCACCATAGAAGATCCGGGTCGACGACGACACCCGGATTCCTCACGAGACGACGTCCCCCGGCTGGTAGCACCTCCCAGTGCCAGCCCGGCGGAGCCCATCCCCGTGGATGCCCGGTGACACTGTCTAGTAGCGCTCCGGGGGTCACGCTGAGTGAACGAGGATGAGGAATCGGCATATTCCTAAACACTAAATTAAACCTATATACTTTAAACATGATGAAAATAAATAGTATCAACTAAAATAAACTATATTAAACACTAACTAAATTCACTAACTAAAATAAACTATATTAAACACTAACTAAAATCCTAAAATTCACTAACTAGGAAAAATTCACTAACTAAAATATCTAACAAAACAATTACACTAAAGTTACTAAATAAATTCACTAACTATATTACACTAACTAAATTACACTAACAAAATAAAATATATTAAACAATAACTAAAATATCTAAGAAACAATTACACTAAACTTACTAACTAATTAACCCTAAAATAACCCTAACTAATTAACCCTAAAATACACTAACAAAATTATATACACTAACTAATTAACACTAACAAAATTAACACGTGCTACTAAATTAAACTAAAGCTTACCGCGCGGGGAGGGGCAGTTCCGGTGGTGGTGGACGGTGCGGGCGGCGCGGTGGGCTCCGGTGACGGGGCGGGCGGCGCAGGCGGTCGTCATCGGCGTGCTGGGGAAGTGGCGGCGCATCGGAGCGGGACGGCACGGGCGCGGGTGGCACTGGCTCGAGCGGCGCGGGGGAGGGGCGACACGAGAAGGGGCGGCGCGAGGAGGGGCGCGGGCGCGGGGTGGTGGTTGGCGGCGCGGCGGCGAGAAGGCGCGGCGCAAGGAGGAAGACGGCGGCGGCGGGGTCGATCTGTGCGCTCCGGTTCGGGTTAGCCCCGGTTTGTGCTATCAAAACCGGGGCTAAAGGGTTTTTGGGGCGCCGCGTTTCGCGCGCAGCCCCGCACCCCTTTAGCCCCGGTTTGTAGTTCAAGCCGGGGCTAAAGGTCCTTTTTTAAAAGCTTTTTCAAAACCTTTAAACCTTTTTAAAAATTAATTATTATATGCCTGTTTAAAACCTTTTTAGAAACAAAAAACCTTTTTAAAAACCTTTTTCAAAACATTTTTTAAAACCTTTTCAAAAACCTTTTTAAAAACCTTTTTTAAAAACCTTCTTTAAAAATCTTTTTTAAAACCTTTTTAAAAAAACTTTTTTAAAACCTTTTTCAAAACCTTTTTTAAAAACCTTTTCTAAAACCTTTTTGAATTTTTTATGCTCGTTTTGAATTTTTTGCCGTTTCGAACTTAGGTCAAAACGGTGTGCGTGAAGATAGGGGATGAGAATGTTAGAACTTGCATTGGATCTCTGAAAAAACGACATATTGTGAGTCTAAAAATGATTTTTTCTAAAAATCACGGACGTTAGATCATGTACCTGTAGTTCAAATCGGACCCACTTCCTATCGATTCAGCAGACATTTGTCTTTTTCACCCGGAAAGGACAGAAAGGTTTGAGATCCCCGGTTGGGATATAGTTCACGTAACGTGGTCTACTATTTTAGAAAAATGGGATGGTAGCATTCTGTAACTGCATTTTGGTGGATGCTTCACAAAACGACCCGTCTTTTTGCGCTCGGAAAATGGAAAATGGCTTTTCCATGCGATGAAAAGGAAAACTTCCTCCTGCAACATTGTTTTACATCCCAATATACACATGCATGCACAATATGGGCACCGTATCACAAACTATACCGCGATTCAACACATAACATCCGTCTCTTGGACCGAAAGCCATGAAACCTCGAACATGATAGGTCATTTTGTGAAGGTTTTTTGGAGACATAATCAGTATACCAAGTTTGATATTTTTCCTTGCAACTATGTCACATAATATCACACCACGCGAAGGATTTATATTGTTCGGACCTTTTTTGATTTTTTTATGCCCGTTTTGAAATTTTGCCGTTTCGAACTTAGGTCAAAACGGCGTGCGTGAAGATAGGGGGTGGGAATGTTAGAACTTGCATTGGATCTCTGAAAAATGACATATTGTGAGTCTAAAAATGATTTTTTCAAAAAATCACGGACGTTAGATCATGTACCTGTAGTTCAAACCGGGCCCACTTTCTGCCGATTCGGCAAACATTTGTCTTTTTTACCCGGGAAGGACAGAAAGGTTTGAGATCCCCCGGTTGAGATATAGTTCACGTAACATGGTCTACTATTTTAGAAAAATGGGATGGTAGCATTCTTTAACTGCATTTTGGTGGCTGCTTCACAAAATGACCCGTCTTTCTGCGCTCGGAAAATGGAAAATGGCTTTTTCGAGTGACGAAAAGGAAAACTTCTTCCTGCAACATTGTTCTACATTCCAATATACACATGCATGCACAATATGGGCACCGTATCACAAACTATGCCGTGATTCAACACATAACATCCGTCTCTTGGACCGAAAGCCATGAAACCGGGACTAAAGATATTTCCCGCCATATCCCACCGCTTCCCGCCATGTTTTCCCGATGTTTCCCTCTAAACGGTGCTTTTAGTCCCGGTTGTAGCCACTAACCGGGACTAAAGATATTTCCCGCCATATCCCACCGCTTCCCGCGATGTTTTCCCGCCCTTTCCCTCTGAACGGTGCTTTTAGTCCCGGTTGTAGCCACTAACCGGGACTAAAGATATTTCCCGCCATATCCCACCGTTTCCCGTCATGTTTTCCAGCACTTTACATCTATATATAGGCCGACCACGCCATGGCTATCCATACATCCGCACCTTCCTCTCTCACAACTATGGACAGTACCTACTGGGCCATTCTGACCCTCGAGGAGACCCAGGCGTTGTGGGCCTCCAACTACCCTTGCCCGCCGGGCTACCGGCCGGCCGCCGGCTGGATTTTGAGCGCTGGGGGGTTCCTGTCCCTCCTGTGCCTTAAGGCTCCGCCAGACAGGCGGCCATCACGAACCACTTCTACCACGAGCTCACGCCGGAGCAGCGGATGGATCCCTAGTGGGATCTCGACAACTATCACTCCTAGAATGCCTTCTTTGCTAACCGACGGGAAAGGGAGCTCGCCAGATACGAGGGTGATGGCCCGCCCCCTATGAACCACAATGAAGCCGGTCGACGTCTGTGGTGGGCGAACCGTACTATCATCGGCGTGATGCGCTACATCGCCGGGGGAGACCATCCTCGCCTGCGGTGCACACAAGTCTACCCGCCACAGAGCCACAATAAGGCCCCTCACCCGCCCGGCGGTAGCGGCATCGTCTTCCAGGAGACACCTCCCCCGCCCGCCGTGAATCCGAGACGGGAGTGGCAGGTGCCCCCGGTATATGCCATGGCTGGGCTGAGGATCTCTGGAGTGGCAGGTGACGATGACGATGATGATGACAATGACGAAGAAGACCCTGAAGCTGTGTACTATAGGACTAGGCATGATTATGACTAAAGGGGGTGGCTTTAGTCCTCGGTGTTAGCTAGTCCTGGTTTGTCCCGGTTTTTAATATTAATAAATGTCTAAGTGTTACCTAGTCTACAGTTTTGGTACCTGCCTACAGCAATCTCAGAAATTCCTTTATTAACCATGGAGCATCTTCCTTTAATAAATGAAAAATAGGATTAATTCTCAAAGATTTAATACATTACATCACCAACATCCACATCTAGTGTTTTGGTTCTCTTCTTGTCCATAACCATGGAGCATCTTCCTTATTTAGCGATATGCTTGGGTCAGTTTTCACTTTGAATGGCGGAATTTTATGAAATTTGTCATAATCTTCTGACATGTCTGTCCTGTCCTCAACTCCCACCATGTATCTTTTTCCAGAAAGAACGATGTGGCGCTTTGGCTCATCGTATGATATTATATTCTTTTGCTTATCTTTCCTTTTTCTCGGTCTAGTAGACATGTCCTTCACATAGAAAACTTGAGCCACATCATTGGCAAGGACGAATGGTTCGTCTCCGTACGCAAGATTATTGAGATCCACTGTTGTCATTCCGTACAGCTGGTCTACCGTTACCCCACCTCCTGTCATCTTGACCCATTTGCATCGAAACAATGGGACCTTAAAATTAGGACCATAGTCAAGTTCCCATATGTCCTCTATGTAACCATAATATGTGTCCTTTTTCCCATTCTCGTCCGTTGCATCAAATCAGACACCACTATTTTGGTTGGTGCTCTTTTTATCTTGGGCGTGCGTGTAAAATATATTCCCATTAATCTCGTAACCTTGGAAAGTCAATATAGTTGAAGATGGAGACCTGGCCAACAAGTACAACTGATCTCCAACAGTGGTGTCATTCATGAGATGTGTCTGCAACCAACCGCCAAAAGTCTTCACGTGTTCATCTCTAATCAACCTGTCAGACTGCCCCGGGTAGTTCGAGCGTACAATATTCTTGTGTACCTCGATATATGGAGCCACCAAGGTGGAACTTTGCAGAATTGTATAGTGTGCTTTAGTGAAAGAATGTCCATCCATACATATCTTTGCTTTCTTTCCTAGCGTGCCTTTTCCACTAAGTCTCCCTTCATGTCGTGATTCAGGTACACCGATCGGCTTAAGGTCAGGAATAAAGTCAACACAAAACTCAATGACCTCCTCTGTTCCATATCCCTTGGAGATGCTTCCTTCTGGCCTCGCACGGTTATGGACATATTTCTTTAAGACTCCCATGAATCTCTCAAAGGGGAACATATTGTGTAGAAATACAGGACCGAGAATGGTAATCTCTTTGACTAGGTGAACTAGAAGGTGCGTCATTATGTTGAAGAAGGATGGTGGGAACACCAACTCAAAACTGACAAGACACAGGACCACATCTTTCTGTAACCCTGGTAGACTTTCTGGATCGATTACCTTCTGAGAAATTGCATTGAGGAACGAACATAGCTTCACAATGGGTACTCTAACATTTTCCGGCAGAAGCCCCCTCAAAGCAACCGGAAGCAACTGCGTCATAAGCACGTGGCAGTCATGAGACTTCAGGTTCTGGAATTTTTTCTCTGCCATATTTATTATTCCCTTTATATTGGACGAGAAGCCAGAAGGAACCTTGATACTACTCAGGCATTCAAAAAAGATTTCCTTCTCTTGTTTGGTAAGAGCTTAGCTGGCAGTACCTTGAAACAACTCTGGATGCCTGCCTTCTCGGTCTTTCATACGTTGTTGGTCCTGTCATGCTTTTGGTGTATCTTTATTCTTTCCATACACGCCCAAGAAGCCTAGCAGTATCACGCAAACATTCTTCGTCAGGTGCATCACGTCGATTGCAGAGCGGACCCCTAAGACTTTCCAGTATGGTAGCTCCCAAAATATAGATTTCTTCTTCCACATGGGTGCGTGTCCGCCAGCTTCCTTCGGAACGGATTGTCCGCCAGGACCCTTTCCAAAGATTACTTTTAAATCCTTCACCATATCAAATACATCATCACCAGTACGACGGACAGGCTTACTCCGGTGATCTGCTTCACCATTGAAATGCTTGCCTTTCCTTCTTAGGGAATGCATGGGCGGAAGAAAACGACGATTCCCTAGGTACACATTCTTCTTGCACTTATCCAAATAAATACTTTCAGTGTCATCTAAACAGTGTATGCATGCATTGTATCCCTTGTTTGTCTGTCCTGAAATGTTACTAAGAGCAGGCCAATCATTGATGGTTACGAACAACAATGGCCGTAGGTTAAATTCCTCACGTTTGTGTTGGGAATATGCCCTAGAGGCAATCATGTATGATGATATTTCCCATTGTATTCATAAAGTTATTAAGTAGTCCTTGTATAAACATCTGATGTGTATCATTGAATATGTGATTCAGTTGTGGAACTATGCATTCATGTTGTTTGTACTAAATATCCTTGGTCATTGAGGTTATGCTGGACACACAACTTAGACCAATGTGAAAGTTGGCTTGATGACTCGGTTCCACTTGTCATGGGCATGGAGATGCTATTCCAACTTACACAGACTAGGCTAAAGAGTTTAGCGAGTCGGATTGACCCATATTGAGGTACAACGAACTAAGCTGTCATTTGTATATCTCAATCAATGTAATCCTTAGACCTGAGGTTGTTGCATAGTCCGAGTTGAGGATCACCGACTTAGGTTCTGTCAAACGCTGATCCGTAACTGGGCAGTTATAAAGGCAGGGTTCGGGTCGACTGAGAATCAAGCTGCGTGATGTGAATAACCAAGATGGGATTTTGCCCCTCCACTCGGAGAGATATTCTCTGGGCCCTCTCGTGAGATATGATTCGGAAAGCATGGCCATGCACGACTCGGTTAAGTGTTAACCGAGGCGATCGGCTAAGAGTTAGTCGGGTGAATCACTTATCTCGGATCGAGAAGAGAGTCGGACTATTTAAGGGATGACATATATTCGCCTATAGTCTGACAAGGTATATCGTGAGGCAAAAGGGACTCAGACGTAAGTCGCATTGGAAAGGCAAGTCGTCATGACTCTTTGGTACTTGGGAATCGGCAAGTTCTGCTAGGAGCCGATGCCGATTGATCGATTGTGAGTCGGACTCTAATCGTGTCCAAGTAACCATGAGCCTGCGGGGTCACACACTTAAGAGCGGGAGCAAGTTCGGATTGGATCTGAACACATAATCTGGTTGGGTTGGACCTAAACCAGATTAGGACTGAGTTAGTGAGTTGGACTCACGGTGACTAGTTTTATATGGGCTTTAGTGAATGGGTCGCGCGAGCAGAGCCCATGTTCACTCCCTATATATAGTGGAGCACAGTAACCCAGAAAGGTTAATCGTTGTTCGGTTAGGTCATTCCATGTGTTGGAAACCCTAGCTCCACAGCAGTCCAGCCGCCGTAACGAACCTAGCAGTTCGCCGCCGGTGCTCCTCCTTGTACGTGTGGATACCAGCAGAGGTGCTGTACGATCAGCACCAGGACGATCGGATCGTGAGGACTGCACTGCATCAACTGACGCGCTTCATCAGTAATCCGCAACCGCGCGTCTAGTGGTAAACCTCGTGGCCTTCTACCTCAGCTAGATCTTGGGATCACCACGTTAGAGGAAAAAGTTTTGTTTTATCTCTGCGTGGCCCAACAGTTTGTGCTCATCCCACACACGTGCACCTTGTCCGTGCCATAGCTATAAAAGTTCTTCAACTAATGGCCTTAGGTATACATCAATGTCGTTGTCGGGTTGCTTCGGGCCTTGGATGAGCACTGGCATCATAATGAACTTCCGCTTCATGCACAACCAAGGAGGAAGGTTATACATACACAAAGTCACAGGCCATGTGCTATGACTGCAGCTCTGCTCCCCAAAGGGATTCATGCCATCCTTACTTAGACCAAACCATAAGTTTTTCGCGTCACCTGCAAAGTTCGGGTACTTTCTCTCAATTTTTCTCCACTGCGACCCATCAGCGGGGTGTCTCAACATCTCGTCCTTCTTACGGTCTTCTTTGTGCCATCGCAACAATTTGGCATGCTCTTCATTTCTGAACAAACGTTTTAGCCATGGTATTATAGGAGCATACCACATCACCTTGGCGGGAACCCTCTTCCTCGTGCGCTCCCCTCAACATCACCAGGGTCATCTCGTCGGATCTTATACCGCAATGCAGTGCATACCAGGCATGCATCCAAATTCTCGTACTGCTCACCGCGATAGAGGATGCAGTCATTAATGCATGCATGTATCTTCTGTACCTATAATCCTAGAGGGCAGACAACCTTCTTTGCTTTGTAAGTACTGGCGGGCAGTTCTTTATCCTTTGGAAGCAGCTTCTTCATTATCTTCAACAACTTTTCAAATCCCTTGTCAGGCACACCGACCTCTGCCTTCCATTTCAGCAATTCCAGTGTGCTGCCTAGCGTTTTGTGGCCATCTTCGCAATTGGGGTACAACAATTTGTTGTGATCATCTAACATCTGCTCAAATTTCAACCTCTCCCTTTCGCTATCACATTCTCCCTTTGCATCAGCAATGGCCCGACCAAGATCATCATCTGGCTCATATGATGCACGTTCTTCTGCTTCTTCTTCATCATTGTCTTCCATTGTAGTACCACCGTATTCAGGGGACATAGGATAGCTGTCATCATTCTCTTCATCTTCGTTGTCTTCCATCATAACCCCTCTTTCTCCGTGCTTGGTCCAAAAATTATAGCCAGACATGAAACCGAACCGAAACAAGTGGCCATGAAGGACTCTTGAGGAAGAGTATTCCTTCTGATTCCGACACTCACCACATGGACAACAGATAAAACCATTCCGCTTGTTTGCCTCTTCCACAACGAGAAAAGAACGCACGCCTTTAATGAACTCGTTAGAGATTCGGTCAGCATACATCCATTGTCGTCTCATCTGCATTTTATAAGTTCATCAAACAAAATCACGATGCTAAGAGTAGTACTAGTCTAAAAATAAAGAACACATCGTATACATCAAACAAGCACTGATTTAAAAAACTTTCTACTATATCTTTAGTCCTGGTTGGAAACACCAACCGGGACTAAAGGGGTTGCGGCAGGCTGGGGCCGACATGAGCCCGTTTAGTCTCGAATGGTGTCTCCAATCGGGACTAAAAGTGGGTGACGACACTATATGTCGTGAGTGGACACTATGCCAGTGAGTGGCGACACTGTTTCAGTGGGTGGCGACAATATGACAGGGGTGAGTGTCGACATTATGTCATGAGTGTCGACACTATGGTGTGCTGCTTAATCTATAAATAGGCTTCCTTGTGAACTATCAACTGCAAGGAAGATCGTGTGCGAGACCAGGGACACCACTACGGCGGAGCTTCTCGAAGATGTCTTAGGACCTCGTCCTCAGACATCTTCGAGGAGCTCGTCGTAGAGGCACTCCCTAATATGTGAAATTAGTTAGCTCCACCAGCATACTAATTTATCTAGAAAAGATATGAACTGAAAGATGGTGTGCGAGAGCAGGGACACCACTATGGCAGAGCTTCTCGAAGATGTCTTAGGATGCCTCGTCCTCAGACATCTTCGAGGAGCTCGCCATAGAGGCACTCCCTAATTTAATTTGGTAGCTCCTTGGCGTGTTCATGTTTTTGTTCTTAATTTCTTGCTTAACTGGTCGATGATTAACTAAAATGCTAGGGAGCCACTATATATGTGTGTGTCTTCATAGTTTTGGTACTTATTTTTGTTTCAATGGATTTTGTGATGACAGGTAGAAGAAAGAAGAATATTTTGTTGCTCGACGGTGACATGATGCACTGTGAACCGACCGGATTTCAAGACAACGTGTCAAACCAAGATATGTATATAGGATGAACTCGTGTATCTATGTGCTTCGATGAATCAAATGAATTTCGAGAACTATATGTGCCAAATTAACCAGATATACAGAGATAGAACCCACACAAAATCTATCCATTTCTAGAGCATGAAATGAGCTAAAACAAGAAATAAGAGATGAAATGATGAAGTTGCTAACCTCTTAGGACCCTTGATAGATGTGGAGCCAAAAAATCTTCACAAATCTTGAGAAAAATGGGGAAGAACTCGAGATTGAGGGGAGAAATTTGAGAGGGATGATTGTGTGAGCTTGAAATGGCTCGGGCTAGGAAGGGGAAGAAGATATAGTCGGGGACTTTAGTCCCGGTTTGAGAAACAAACCGGGGCTAAAGGTCCACGCATCTGCTCTTTTCCAGTGCCAGACCCTTTAGCTCCGGTTTGTTAAACGAACCGGGGCTAAAGTTCACATACGAACCGGGGCTAATGTCTTCTGGTCCCTGCGGCCGTTTCTAGCCGTTGGGACCAGGGCATTAGTCCTGGTTTGTACCAGAACCGGGACTAATGCTCTGGACCAAAGGTCCATTTTCTACTAGTGTCTAGTCGCAAGTGTCCGCTTCACTCCTGCTCCGACTAAGGGGGGTGTTAGGATATGTACACAACTAGAGATAGACTAGGACTTTAGAGATCATCTTGTATTCCAAGTCATAGGCTTCTTGCCCTCCTAGTTTGTACATGTATATATACTCTCCACTAGGGTCAAATCGATACACCAAAATATTAGGAATTCAATATTTTTCACATGGTAAAGAGATGCACTAATAGGGGAAGCAGTCACCGCCCCTAGGTGCCAGCTATAATCATGTCCACGCAGGTGATAATGACAAGGACGTGAAGACAACAAAAGCGTAAGACTTCAAATCCAGTCGCAAGCGTCCGCTTCACTCCCACTCCGACTGAGGGGGGATGTTAGAGTACATATACAATTATGGTTAAAGTTAGACTAGGATTCTACAACTTATACTCCAAGTCTCCACCTACCCCCGTGTAACTTTATATAAACCCCCCAAAGGGTCAGATCAATACAACACAATATTCTAGGGTTCTATAATTTCTATAGTTCACACTCTCAGCAGAGGGTGGAGCCAACAACAGCTATTTCTTCGAATGCCTCAAACACCCAGTTTTTGCTCAACTCTACGACTCGAACAAATACTCAGAGGCTACTCTTAACAAGAGTGTTGTTCGTGCACCCGAAGAACTTTCGGGTCCACTGTATAGCTTAACACCTGCAAAACCATGTGGTGGTATGACTCGACTCCTTTGAATCAACGATTCAATTATGGATTTGGGGACTACTCTTATAGGGAGTGCTGGCTGCACATTCGTAATGTGTGGCTGCTAAAGGCATTCGCAAGCTTTATGACTACAAGCAATCAAAACAATAACTCCTTGCTCGAGTCTATGACTCGAACATACACTCGGGGGCTACCCCATGGGGAGCGCTGGTCGACGTCGCACACCCTAATGGAAAATACTGATGTTTATTTCTCGAATCCTCTGTGTCGACTGCGTTCACAGAGTTGATCTAAACTATGGCAATCGATCACTCTGGCAAATCCACCCACATGCCACAATGGCAAACAAAGATAAGACGTCTCCTTGGACACCCGAATCGTCTCCGTGAAGACAAACATTCGGATGATAAATCTATGACGTAAAGATGAGACCTAGAGATCTCATATAATGGTCTGGCAACGCATGTGATGCGCTCTACCAGATAAATATCGCGCCTATAGGCATAAAGAAAATCCGACGGATGCGTTAGGTATGTATTCTATAAATATTGGAATTCGACTCGGTAAGGCCTTCGCGGCATGAGTCAAATTATGATAGCAATTTCCGAATTCGAGTATGGGGACTTGAGTTTGAGTATATGACATTGTTTTTGCTCGAGAGCAATTACCTGGCCCCGATCCGTCGGATGAGCCAGGTACGTACATCAACCACCCCTATGAGCCGAATGATGCAGCCAGATAAACTTTCGGGTGATCAGCAAATGCTTCTAATGATCAGCGATTTCAGAGTCTACATCCGAATCTATGATTCAAATGGACACTCGGGGACTACTAACATGGGTATGCGTTGCGGGTGCCTGAGATTGGCCTACCTGGTTTGGCCCAGCGGAGACCCACATGAAGATCCGTATCTGATGATGAAGCCCATAAATATTCTGGTGGCCCCGGCCCATGGAGAACACGATTCCTTGGAGGATACATCAAGCTCTAGATAAAAAGTTTAAGGGACAAACCCTAAACCTGTAACCGACTTGGTTGTATCCTGAGACCTAGCCTAACCATATAAAGTCTAGGAGGGAGCAGCGAGAAGGGCATCATAAACCCTAGCACATACACCCGTCATATTACATATGCGCATCATGGCCATCAAGGCACCCTGGTACGGTTCTTCCATCAATCAAGAGAAGACAAGCAAGAGCAGAGTTTTCTCTTCAGGATCCTGAACCTGGGTAAACTGACATGTCCCCGCGTTGCTTGCGTGTTAGCCGACAAAGACTCCAGCTACCCTTTCTTCCTAGTTCCAAGTCCATAAACTATGGGCCTTGACATGTTAACCCCATGTTAGTTGGCTTGATCAATGATGGAGGTGTTTCAAGATGATAAAGCTACGTGTGCATTAGGTTGGACCTATGGAAGAAGGGACGAAGTGATTCGCTCCATCGGTCACATGAATAGTATCATTTACTTTTTCAAGTAGAATAAAAATTCTTTTCCACTTTTCATTAATTTAAAAAGATTTTATACACGATGGTCCGAGGACTCCCTCCTTGAACCCATACAAAAAACTGAGATGCCACAAAATATTAGCCCCACCTTGACACTTCTTTCATTCTGAATCTCCCCATGAGACAAACATGATGTGGTGATCACAAATTTTATGGCGCCCATCCACCATCTTCGACATATTCTTGTTGTAGGTGCTATGGTTGCTAATATGAAAGCTTTGCAAGCGAGAGACATTTAATTTTGGGAAATGCTCTTATCCCCTAGAGGACCCCACGCTCTGTGTCCTCCAGGTCAAGCGAGCGCCACGTGTCCTCGCGAATCCGAGACAGTGAACCATGGCCCCTACCTGCAATCTTATCTCACCCCTACTTTCCTCCTCCGCAATATTTCCCCTTATCCTCCATCACATATCTCCCAGGCGAGCAGAACGCCTGATGTGTTGCCGCCGCCTGACAATGAAGATAAACAAACAAGAGTTTCTAGTAAAGCCTCTTATTTAACTAGCTCGTTGATTAACCAATGATCAAGGTTTTCTGATCATGAACATTGCATGTTATTAATAACTGGATCATGTCATTGGGAGAATGATACACCCAAATTAAGTATAGCAATACAATCAACTCATTAAGTTTACATTGATGTATCAAACACATATGAAGTGACCCTAATCCTCAGACCATGACATCATGTCAATCACTAACACTAGAGGAGTGCTTAGATGGCATCAAATATCACACCGTAACAAGGTGACTATAAAGGTGTTGTTGGAAATCTGAAAGTATTAGTTGAGGCTCATGGATCAAGAGTGAGATTTGTCCATCTAGATAACAGAGAGATATAATCTAGGCCCTCTCATTGATATCACATCGACACTGCTTGCAAGCATCTGACTAGGTCAGAAGGATATCATATCATGGAATAAGTAAAGAGTACTTGCTGGTAACGATATCGAACTAGGTATGGTTGATACCGACAATCGGATCTCAGACAAGTAAAAATATCGTGAAATAAAATAAATTGGTTACGACGTTAATGGTTCACACGATCATAAGATTCATCGTTGAATGTGTGGGAGTCATTACGGATCTCCAGATCTCGCTATTGACAATTGATAGGAGAGGTGTATCGTCCTTATCTGTATTATTCACGAACCGTAGGGTGACACACTTAAGGTTCGTAGATGCTTTTGAGTAGATACAGTATTATCAGAGAAAATTTTGGGAAGCACCAGAACTGTTTCGAGAAACACCGGAATTATTTTTGGGATATTGGAATAGTACAAGAGGGTATATGTTAATGTTTGTTAATTAATATAATTTACAAATATTAAAATAAATAAATAAAAATAATTCATTTATTGGGAATTTTGATATTAGAGACCACTTAATTAAATGGGAGATGAGTAGAGGTTGTGGGCATGAGTGGAGGCTCCACTCACATGAAGAGGGGAGAGGTGGGGGCGCCCCTTGGGCAGGGGCCGCACCCTAGGGGATGCCACCCTCTCTATATGAAGAGGGGTTGGAGCTCCCTCTCCCACACACTCAAGTACAAGCTCTCTCTCTCTCCTCCTCCTCATCGATTTGCTCCACCCCTTGGCTTTCATATTAGTGGAATCCATGGCCAAATAGTTTTCTCTGGTGGATCTACTACTTCTGTTGCCCCGCTGGATCGAGGGAACGTTGATTGTTGTCAGCGCTCGTCTACATGATCTTGAGATCGTCAAGTGTTCGACTACATCATCAACGAGATCCGATCTCGATAAAGCTTTCGGTCTTCGAGGGTAATTTTTTCTGGATGATTATCCACCCGTTATATGCATTTTATATATTAGATCATGACACCTTTGTTGTTCAAATCATAGTTATTTTTTCCTATGTTGTGAACCATTCACGTAGTGCCCCAACTCTCTCTAGGTGCAACCATGTTTATATGTGGAAGAGCTGCAAGAGGAGGGGGTGTGCTATAAGACGCTGATGTCTACGCACTTCTATTCTTGTAGACAGTTGTTGGGTCTCCAAGTGCAGAGGTTTGTAGAACAACAATATGTTTCCCTTAAGTGGATTACCCAAGGTTTATCGAACTCAGTAAGGAAGTGATCAAAGGTATTCCCTCTCAAGAAATTCTACAATCAAGGTACAAGAAGTCTCTTGTGTCCCCAACACACCTAATACACTTGTCAGGTGTATAGGTGAACTAGTTCAGCGAAGAGATAGTTAAATACAAGTGGTAACGGTGCCAGAAAATAGCTTGACGGTGAGGTAAAGACTAAAGCAAGCAAACATGCAACAGATCTAGATGCAAATGGTGTTTCAATGTTTAAAAACAAGGCCTAGGTATCATACTTTCACTAGTGAACACTCTCTCATATAAATATCCTCTCTTCATGATACTACTCTTAACTACTCTCCAGTTGGACACTCTAATCATCGGTAGGGCTATAACAACACTCCTCAAAGTCCGCCTTCCCCAATCTAGATAACCCCATACTGTCACCTTGAACGCTAGATGGTTCCAGCAGACAACACAATTTCATAGAGACATCCAACTCCAAATATAACTCATAACAAATATTCAATCTAGCCAAAGTGCCACACACGGTATGCATGCTGTCACTTTCACACATGTGGGGAAAAGCATAGATCTATTAAAGCACAAACAGTATTTATGTAGACTCAAACCTAAGTGCCACCATGGTGTGCATGCTGTCACTTTCACACACATGGGAAGAGCAGAGATCTATTAAAGCACTTGAGTAGCAAGGTAGAACTACTTGATTACAAAGCTCATGATCACAATATGGCCATGCATAGAGAGAGATGAACACATAGCTACCGGTAGAGCCCTTAGCCTCGAGGAAGAACTACTCCCACCTCATCATGGGAAGCAGCAACGGTGATGGAGATGGTGGTGGAGATCGATGGAGATGGTTCCGGGAGCACTTCCCCGTCCCGGCAGGGTGCCGGAACAGAGACTTTCTGTCTCCCGAATTTCCCTTTCGGTGGCGGCGGAACTACAGAGGTTTTTCTAGAAGTATGATGGATTCTTTAGGGTTTCTGCATCGGGAGCTTCTTATAGGTGAAGAGGCGAGGCTGGGGGACGGCCGGAGGGGCCACACCCTGCCCAGGCGCGGGTCCACCCTAGCCCGTGCCTGGGGGTGTGGTGGCCCTCTGGCACCTCTCCGTCTCCCCTTCTGGCTTCGTGAAGCCCACGGTAAAATATTGACTTTGGCTTTTGTCCCGTCCAATTCTGAGAATATTGATTTTCTGCCTTTCTAGAACCAAAAACAGAAGAAAACGGGCAAGTGGCATTGTGACATCTTGTTAATAGGTTAGTACCAGAAAACATATAAAAACACCTCAAAGTGAAGACGAAACAAAGCAAAGTAGATACTAAACAAGCATGGAGCATCAAAAATTGTAGATACGTTTCCGACGTATCAAGCATCCCCAAGCTTAACTCCTGCTCGTCCTCGAATAGCAAAGTGATAAAAAAGAATAATTTTTGAGGTGACATGCACTATCACAATCAAGATCAAACCAATTGCAAGCATTGAACGCTGGGATCAAAGAACTCTAAACATGAGCATGAAAGATGGAGTTATAATAGTAAGACAAAGTAACTATACATGCAACATGAAATACTACAAACAAAGATCATGGATAACATGCATTGAAAGACATTTGTTTGTTTTACATACAGAAAACATAGCATAGTGGCAATCAGCTTGTCCCTCATAGAGTAGCAAATAAATGCATAAGACATCTTCAAAGTTCACAAGGGTGACTAGAAACAAGTAGCACAAGAACAATTAATATCACAATATGCATCAATCAATAAGTTTTGGGACACTGCACACAGAATGGCAACTATGCTCTCTTAATGGTGCCTAAAGGTAGAAGGTGGAGACTCAAATGATAGTGGAAGAAAGACCTTTCACAAAGGAAGCAGGGATTTCAAGATTCAAAAAGAGCTTCCAAAAATTATGATACTTGTTAGCTTTCAGCCCTCATTGTCCCTATCATATGCATCTTGAAGTGGTTAAGGTTAAAGTGAGCAAAGATGGAGTATATGCTTGAAAACGTATAAGTTGGAAATCTCAAGTCCCTTGAATACGAGGGCCACACCTCATGCTACTCAACTTCAGTCACCTGTAAGTTCTTGTCATTGTAAGTACATGCATATCATAGAGAACCGCAAATGGGGTACCCCTTGCACATGGTACATGAGCTATCCCATAACCAAAATTGCAAGGCAAGCAGACAATGAGCATCTCAGCGATCTTTTTATTTGCTATTTGCATAGGTTTTTATTGAGCATGCTTCATATATTACTCATTATGGTGATGCTGCAAGTTTCCACCATGATTAGGCATGGCTTAGGCTAGTGGCCCAGGTGTTTCTCTAACACAAAATACATACTCCATGGACTTACAAGTTCCCTCTTTATTTCACACCGATGACATCCATAGACAAAAGAGCATGATATCAACTGAGTACAAAGTACAAGTGCAATATTGAAAATGTTCCCCGTGACAGCACAGTTCTGCTAATTCCAACGTATAAGTGCAAACATATACAACATATATGACACAATGGTTCAAGTTTATTAGGGTCAAAGAATATAAAGTGTGCCATCAATTTTGTGAGAGCTTTAATCACTAATTTTTCACATAACAAAATAGTTTTTAATTGGAAGATAGCTAAAAACAAGAATATACTTGGAATTGTGTAACACACCATGCACATGAATTTATAGTGGACACTTTGGAAAACTTGGTTTCTTGGAAGTTGTATGCATGATTAGAGCTTACTCATATAAGTGGAGGCTAGCAAAATACTAGGAACGACCAACTAAGAGAGCAATAATGGCCATAATCATGCAGAGCGACAAAATATTACTAATCAAAGCATAAAGTGGTACTACAAGTCAAGGACTAAATGATCATAGAGGCTATGGTAACTTGTTCATAGTCATAACATGGTGTGAGCATGTTCCAAGTCAACCCAAACAAAGCATCAAAGGAGAATGCCGCAATACTATGCTTTTGTATGCTAAAACAACGCATGATTCCTTCAAGGCACATTAAGCAATCCTAATTGTTTGGAACAAGTCATGCCACAGCAATAATCACTAAGCATAAGGTCAAAACAATATCTAGCATGACATGATAAAGTCTAAGCCACAGTCAAAACAAGCTCCCTTTTGTACCACTATAAGCATAAAACTTTCTACTCTTTCCAACACCAAACAACTTATTTGAAACAACTCACAAAGATAATAATTAATATAGACCAGTGAGATTGTCTCACAAGTCCACTAAGAAGGACTAAAAAGTTCTAAGCACAAAGCAGAAGAAAACTAAAGCTAAACGCAGTGATGGCAAAAGTGAACACTCACAGAACAATAAGAATGAAAACTAGAGTGTTCTAGGCAATTAAAACAGAGCGTGTCTCTCTCCAAAAGAAGTGTTCTATGATCAACCAACTTATTAAAGCAACAAGCAAAAAAAAATGAAAACTAAGACGCTCCAAGAACAACACAACTGTGCATGAAACAATAAAAACGAAGTGTCTAGAAAGACCTGAGCTTTTTATTGATGAAGAAGGGGATGCCTTGGGCATCCCCAAGTTTTGACGCTTGTACCTCTTGAATATTTCTTGGAGTGACACCAGGGTGGAATCCCCAAGCTTGAGATTTTGTTCATTCTTCATCTCATTACATCATTCTCTATCTACACCTGAAATTTTCCTTCATACAAAACTTCACACAATCTTCATTAGCAACATTAGTGCATTCAAAAGATAATAGACCCTTGGGTTTAGCTTTAGAACAGCAAAAGTTTCACTAAAAACACAAGCTACTGTAGCAATTCCCTCAAAAAGCTCGATTTCCCAAAACGAACCCAAAAAGGAATCAATAAGAAGCAAATGCAAATAATGGCAGAAATCTGTCAAAAAGACTAGCAGGTATAAATCGATTTTTTCAAAGACCTTCTATTACTCAAACCAAAAAGTTTTGAACTGAAGAAAGTTATCTAACATACTGGGGTATTTATTCGTATATTTTAAGCTCAATCCGACTTACAGAGATTCCTCATGAATTTTTACGGTGGAGCACAAAAATCTGTTTCGGGACAGCAACTCCCCAAATCTTACTCCCCTCTCATTAGAGGTCATTCTTGGCAAAAAAAAGCAAATAAAAAGGATAAGCAGAGGTTATTACAGAAGTAATAACTTCCAAGACTCAAGAAAACTCTTGGGTTATCTTCCAACAAGTACTTTTCTTTAATGCCTTTAAGTTAGGCATGATAATTTGAGAAGATGCTCACATAAGAAATATGAATTGAAGTAAAAGAGAGCATAATGAAGCAAATTTAAAACACATTTAAGTCTAACCCACTTCCTATGCATAGGAATCTTGTAAAGAAACAAGTCATGAAAGCACAAAGCAACAAGCATAGGAAAGCAAAACAAGTGCAACTTCAAGATTTTTCAACATAAAGAGGGGAAACTTAATATTGTTGAGATACATAAAACCAAGTTTTCCTCTCTCATAATAACTTTCAGTAGCATCAGGAATAAAATTAACAATATATCTATCATATAAAACATTCTTATCATGAGCCACATGCATAAAATAATTATAACTCTCCACACAAGCATAATCATTCTTATTAATTGTAGTGGGAGAAAATTCAACAAAATAGCTATCATTATGATTCTCATCACCATAATCATCAAATATAGGAGGCATATTGTAATCACAACTAATTTACTCCTCAATAGTAGGTGGAATAAAAATATCATATTCATCATTGTAATCATCTTATATTGGAGGTTTGGTATCATCATAAGCAATAAAATAGCTATCTTCCAAAGCTTGGGGACTAAAAAGATCAATTTCATCAAAACTAGCTTCCCCAAGCTTAGAATTTTTCATAGCATTAGAAATAATGGTGTCCAAAGAGTTCATACTAATTAAAATGCTATTAGCATGCAAATAAAGTTCCATAGGTTTTTTAATTTTCTCTTCAAACACTTTATGTCCTAACTTAAGATAAATACTATAAAACTCTCTAATTTTGTTGTTGTTTTAAATTAAGCCTAACTAGTGAAAACAAGAAACAAAAATACAAAATTGCAGAATCTAAAGGAAATAACTTCGAGCACCCACACCGGAGGATGTGAGTACCTTTTACCTTACCTCTCCGGCAACGGCGCCAGAAAAGAGCTTGATGTCTACGCACTTCTATTCTTGTAGACAGTTGTTGGGCCTCCAAATGCAGAGGTTTGTAGAACAGCAGCAAGTTTTCCTTAAGTGGATTACCCAAGGTTTATCGAACTCAGGGAGGAAGTGGTCAAAGGTATTCCCTCTCAAGCAATCCTGCAATCAAGATACAAGAAGTCTCTTGTGTCCCCAACACACCTAATACACTTGTCAGGTGTATAGGTGCACTAGTTCGGCGTAGAGATTGTGAAATACAAGTGGTAACGGTGCCAGAAAATAGCTTGACGGTGAGGTAAAGACTAAAGCAAGCAAACATGCAACAGATCTAGATGCAAACGGTGTTTCAATGTTTAGAAACAAGGCCTAGGGGTCATACTTTTACTAGTGAACACTGTCTCATATAAATATCCTCTCTTCATGATACTACTCTTAACTACTCTCCGGTTGGACACTCTAATCATCGGTAGGGCTATAACTGCACTCCTCAAAGTCCATCTTCCCCAATCTAGATAGCCCCACACGGTCACCTTGATCGCTAGATGGTTCCAACAAATACCACAATTTCATAGAGACATTCAACTCCAAATATAAATCATATCAAATATTCAATCTAGCCAAAGTGCCACACACAGTATGCACGCTGTCACTTTCACACACGTGGAGAAAAACGTAGATCTATTAAAGCACAAAAAGTATTTATGTAGACTCAAATCTAAGTGCCACCATGGCATGCACGCTGTCACTTTCACACATATGGGGAGAACAGAGATCTATCAAATCACTTGAGTAGCAAGGTAGATCTACTTGATTACAAAGCTCATAATCACAATATGACCATGCATAGAGAGAGCTGAACACATAGCTACCGGTAGAGCCCTTAGCGTCGAGGAAGAACTACTCCCTCCTCATCATGGGAAGCAGCAACGCTTATGGAGATGGTGGTGGAGATCGATGGAGATGGCTCCGGGGGCACTTCCCCGTCCCGACAGGGTGCCGGAATAGAGACTTTCTGTCCCCCGAATCTCCCTTTCGATGGCGGCGGTGCTATGGAGGTTTTTCTGAAAGTATGATGGATTCTTTAGGGTTTCTGCATCGGGGGCTTCTTATAGGCGAAGAGGTGAGGCTAGGAGGCGGCCGGAGGGGACACACCCTGCCCAGGAGCGGGTCCACCCTAGCCCACGCCTGGGGGGTGTGGTGGCCCTCTGGCACCTCTCCGTATCCCCTTCTGGCTTCGTGACGCCCACGGTAAAATATTGACTTTAGCTTTTGTCCCGTCCAATTCCGATGATATTGATTTTCTCTCTTTCTGAAACCAAAAAACAAAAGAAAACAAGCAACTGACAGTGTGGCATCTTGTTAATAGGTTAGTACCAGAAAACATATAAAAACACCTCAAAGTGAAGACAAAACAAAGCAAAGTAGATACTAAACAAGCATGGAGCATCAAAAATTGTAGATACGTTTCCGATGTATCAGAGGCGTGTGGCGAAGCTACCATGGGAGACCGGCGAAGCTGCGATCGGCCAGCGAAGGTGCTGTGAAGGGCGGCAGCACGCCAAGGACAGCCGTAGAGCTGCCAGGGGAGGGCCGCGGTGCTGCAAGCGGTGGATGGCGGTGCTGCCAAGGGAGGCTGGCTTAGCTGTGGCCAGTCAGGGGAGTTGCTGCCAAGGAACGGTGAAGGAGCTACCATGGGAAGGTCGTAGTGCTACCATAGGTGTATGGACCCCAAGCTCGCCGCCTCATTTTCCTCTGCCACGGATTTCTTCTACATACGTTTTGTGGATTTGCATTATACATACGATCTTTTTGCTAAAACAATTATGTGGATTTTCATCTAGGAAGACATTTTCTGCTCCATATGTTTCGTGTATAAACAATGATTTTGTGGACTTGCATCTAGGAAGAGAAATTTCTACTTCATACCTTTTATGGATTTGCATTATATGAATATTTTTATACTATAATGATTTTATGAATTTGCATCCAGGGAGAAATTTTCTGCTACATATGTTTCGTGGAATTGTATTATATGAACTTTTTTTGCTACAATGATATGTGTATTTGCATCTAGGAAGATTTGTTTTGCTACAAGTGTTTTGCTAATTTGCATCATAGTAAGAATTTTTCTTGCTAAATCTTTTGATTCTTTGCACCATATGAATCACTACCTCCCCCATGGTGTCTTCTCCGACGGCGGTGGTGAGGGCGGCGAGGTGCTTCCAAGGGGAAGATGACGCTGCCATGGAAAGGGTGAGGTGTTGCAAACGTTGAGGGGAGGTGCTTTCAATGGAGTTCTCCGGCCGTCGATGGCGTGACGGGATTCTCCGATGATGGTAGTGGCTCACAGAGGAGGGGATGTGAGCGTGGGCGCCATGTGAGGATGCAATGTAAGGGAAAATTACTCCTTTTCTCTTCGTTAACTTTTGACCTAGTCATGCTTGGCAAGAGTTCCATGTGTGTGAGTGCTCCCGGACACGTGTCGATTGCTAGACCACGAGGATCAGAAGCTCAGTACAATCCCTAATTTTGGCAGCATATATATGTGTATCTAATGAGATGATCTATCGATGTCGATCACGTCCGACACACGACGATGCGCGGACAAATCATTCTCTCCAGGTTGGGGGACCAATGAATGAATAGCGCCATTCGCTAAGGAAAATGAACGAACGGTCCAGCGTACTAAGAGAAAAAAAACTAAAGCAGTCAAAGTGCACGCGCGCGCGGCGCTCTCTCTCTCTCTAAAGTCCCGTCCATGCTCATCGGCACCCCAAAAGCCAAACCAGCGGCTGCATGCATACATATCTAATGTTCAACCGTGCAGTACTAGTGATCTGTGATAATAAGCCCTTCGATGATCAAGATCTTTGCCGGACTAATAATGAGCTTTTTGCAAAAGTATTAGGTCATCCACGAAACAGCCTTTGGTCCCGCTATATTACTATAGCAAGCACACAATACAACTGACGAGCTTCGAAATAAAAGAAACACACGATACAACCGACGATCTTCGAAAGAAGAGAAACACTGGGGTAGTAGCAAAAACATGCCAAAAAAGAAGAAGAAAGAAAACAGAGACAAAAACGGATCAACTAAGCGACGGTGACCCGCAACTAATGCGCGCTCCGAAGATGTGTCACCACGCTCCTAGAACCGAAGCGTCAAGTACTAAGCAACACATTCAAAAAAGAAAGCGAGCACAATGGTTCTAGGGATTTCCCTGACACATAGAGGGAAGTGGACATAGAGTAGCCACAACGCCCCCTCAAGGAATGGCGTCACCAGAAGGCGGGTCGGTTTAGCCGACGAGGATTTCTCGAACAAACTCCATCCATCAACCCTGGTCGACCTGATGCACAAGGAGCTCCGCGAGGTCGAAGCCTCACGACCAAACACGCCACCCACAAGTATGCGCCACTATGGTCACGAAGCCATCATCGTCGTCTCCAAGGAGCTATTGCCAGGAGGCCTACAAAACGAAGAGGAATGACAACTTGAAGCGGAGCCAGGAGTACCACGGCTCCACGGGACGGAACGACCTCCACCCCGTGAAGGGGTAGTCGACTGTTAGCATCCCTGGCTATATTCCCAACTATTTGGGTAAACTTTAACTTGAGGATGACCGTTGCTAATTAAGCTGCCGAAGGATGATGCTGAATTTCTCTGCAGAAGAGTGCAAAAGAGCAATAGAATACAAAAACGCATGCATGCCGTGACAGGAAAGGGGAAGACATGACGACCACGTCGACCACCTAGCTAGCTAAGAGAGGCGTCGAGGCTAAGAAAGCCAAAACCATGCATGCAGGAGAGGTTGGTGGTCGGGTGAGTGCCCCTCTCACGTCTCAACAGTCACCTGTTCCCTAGATGCAGGATATGTGCAGACAATTGCCCTTAAATCGCACTATAAGACCGAATAGCTAGGTATATCTTGTCCGTGGTCAGCAATATCTGCTTGACTACTTGTGCCCGCCCATGCATGATCGCCAAACTGCGTGGAACCCAGCGTAGCCTTAGCCGTGGTTTTGCAACTGGTCAATATTATCTCATTGTCAGTAGTTCAGCTAGCATGAACGGGCTCTTCACTTGTGCGTCGGTCCGTTGTACTAGCTTGATAGAGTACGTATGTAGCTTACCCATGCATGTGGGAGTAGGTTTGTTACAACGTCGGGATCGATTATGGGCATACCATGTGGAAATCCTTGCTCCTAGCTGCATCTCCCATACACTACGGGCCTGTTTGGTTGCACTTTCGGCTGTGGCTTTTTGGGCTTATAAGCAAAAGCCCAACCAAATGCATACTCCACCGAACGCGCTTTTGACTAAAAGCCAACGCAAATCACCTTCCCTGGCAAAGCACGTACAGATGTGCTTTTCTTGCGTTCGCGGTGGCCGCGTTCGATTGTTGACCCCATCTTCCCCAAATCCTATCCCAGTCTTCGGTGGGTGCGCCGTCGCCTCGCTGGTGGAGGCCCGAGGGAGAGCTCCCTGGCCGACCGTCTCGTTCTGCCGGCCTCCTTCGTCTATTCCTCCTGTCCGTCGGCCGCCGTCGTCTGTTCCCGCCGGCCGTCGTCGTCCTCGTTGCTTTCCCGCCGGTCGCCGCCGTCCTCGTCTGTTCCCACCGGCCGCCGCCGTCCTCGTCTGTTCCCACCGGCCGCCGCCATCCCCACTCCATTCCCGACCACAACAGCTCGAGGCGGACAAGTGGCCGCCGAAGGAACTGCACCCCGACGACCGCCCCCATCCTTTCCCCTTCCCCGCCTCCCTACCAGCTTCCTCCGTCCCTCTCTCCATCCGCAGCAGGTCAAGGCAGGAGCTCCTCCATAGCCCCCTCTCTCCATCGACAGCGACGGGCTGAGGAAGGAGCTGGAGCGCAAGGACGTTGCCAAATAGCTTTTTTGGCTTTCTCACAACACACGGCCAACAGTTGCTTTGCCACCGCCCACACCGCACAGCTGCTTTCAGATAAGCTAAAGTGCAACCAAACAGGCCCTACATGTGACTCAAGGTGGTCAAACCAAGGACACGCCTAAAAGGCTATATATGCTGGATTGCTCATTGTTTTTTAAGAAGAAACTGAAGCATAATAACAAGTAATTTCTCTATTTTAAAATATAAGATGTTTTAGCTTTGTGAAAGAAGTGTATCTGGACCCTTTTTAGTATATAGGTTTGTACAGATTTAAAATAAACCTATACACTAAAAAAAGTCTAGATACACTTCTTTCACAAAGCTAAAACGTTTTATATTTTAAAACAGAGGGAGTAGTTTTAATTTTGTTGTTGTGGCTTTTTGCCATACACCCACAAACTTTGTGGCGGTTCAGCCACTGGAAAAAAAAAGGAAGATAGCATGTTCCCCAAAGGGTTCTAAGTACAATAGCTATTGCTTTGTTGATTAGTAGGTATTTCTCTATCGATATACATAGGTGTCTCAGTAAGATCTTTTTTAACGGATGCAAATGATTGTATTAACCAAGAAGAAGAGAGTTGTATATAGGATACATTAGATTACATTAAATTTTAAAACTGGAAACAAAGTATAGGATAATAGATTAATTTAAAAGTATAGTAAAAACGAGTATATGAGTGTATATATGTATCAAGTAAAAAAATGAGATTCATATTACGTCAATACATTATATGATTTTTTTAATGTGCAGAGATATAAAAGGAGACATATTTTTGCAGCTCATGCTAACTAGAGGAGAAAATAAGAAAGATCAAAATAAGACTAGCATCTTAATAAAAAATTAAGAATCATAACAAGTATACAGTACTACAAGGAGGGGTTTGCATTCTAATTTTTTTAGGCAAGCTTATGTTCACAGATGATTTGCTAAATCATGCAAGTATTTGTTTCTCCCGGTGCAATGTACGGACACTTTTGCTAGTACTTTATAAAAACCATTATAAACATGACTGAGAAAGGTCATCAATCCACAACTTATCACGGCAATCAGATTACTCCCATACCCCCCACGACCTATAGGGTATATATGCTACATTGCTCATTACTTTTTTAAGAAGAAAAATATGCATATTTGACAAGTATTTTTAGCCATTTGGTTGTATTCTATTTCATACACCCACAAAAATTGTGGAAATTCCATCATCGAAAAATAATAATGGAACATAGTATGATCCTAGAGATTCTAAATACGAAGAAAACCGGAATGACTATTGCTTTGTTTATTTAGTAGTTATATCTCGATATATATACATACGAATCACAAAGATTTTTTTTATGGATGTAACATCCCAGCATTAGAGCTTAGAAATAAGCTGAACCCAGATGTGTGCATTGCATTCATGCATAGAAAATCTGAATAATTTTCACGCTTTTAAACAAAACTTGTCAAAGTGATTGAAACTTCTCTCAACTTGATGGAATTGAAGTTGATCATCAAGTTGACAGTGATAAGTTTCAATATAACCTTTGCTAAAACCTTATTTGGGTAAACATGAATTGATCTAAGGATAGATCAAAGATAATAAAAGGTTACTCCTAATACATTGCTTAAAGGATTAATATTTGATCCTTAAGGGATCCTATCGCCCAGGTGCATCCCACAAAAGCCCAACAGCCAGCCCAGATCGTTCTCTTCTGTGGGAACAGGGAAGGATCGCGGGTTGAGAGGAAAGAAGTGCTAGGGGGTGTTCTGCAAAACCATCATCATCATCTTCCTCCAGCTAGAAGCAGCTCGGTGGCGATGCTGAGGCCGTCCGCCGTCGTACTTGCGCTAAGATCCATGCCGCCATCGCCAGGAGAGGATAAGGAGGCCACCGCGACGCCTCTGCTCATCCTCATCCCCATTTCCCCCTCTGAAACCCTCTCTACCTCGTTCCCCAACCATGCTGAAACGCTAGCTCATCAGTGTTCAACACTCCGGCCATGTCCGACCACCTTGTGCCTCGCTAAGGCCACCGTTAGAAGCTCCATCGTGGACTCGTTCGATTAGGACCAAGAACATGGGTTGGCGCGTCGAGAATCAAGCAGAATCGAGCGTTCGTCGTGCGTCGTCGTGCACCGCCGTCGGTCACCGCCATGGATCGTTCTCCGGTGACCATTAGGGGCGGCGCGGCCATAGTTCAACTCGCCAGCGCATGCTCGTTCCAATGCACCTAGCCACAGCCCCGCGCGTGCACTTGATCAATCGATCGATCCTCAACCAGTGAGGATCAACTCATGTGACTTCATGCCTACGTCAGGTTCGAACCACGTCTGCTAGTTTGACCAGTCCTTGCTAGTGTGGCGTGTGACGTGGCCCAGGGCCCATATGTCATTGTCTGGGGGGTAGCAATCCAGTCGGTAACAAACACATTTATTAAATCTGAGAGCTGAGGTGGCCACTGGCCCACTGGTCAGTGACTAGGGCTAGGTATGGGTGCGGTGTAAAAAGTTATTTCTTGTTTAAGAAAGAATAAAATATATAAATCCAAATATACATATTCCAGAAATTAATAAAATGATTAAAACTTGTTAAATCTATAACTTTTGATTTATAGTTCAAAAAATTTTGTCTAACATATGAAAATGTTTAGAAAAATAAAATATATAACTTAAAACTATTATTAAACATTATTATGTTAACAATTTAAATAATTATTATTTAATAAAGATTTTAAAGGTAATAAAATTTGATAATTCCTATTTTAATAATGGCAAATGTTAAGAATATAAATAAATACCAAAAGTCTTGGTAAAATAAAAAAATATTATAATCATGTATTATTATTTCACTTAATTAAATATTTATTATTTATTAAGTAATTATAAAGTAATAAGAATTGTCAAAATCATATCTTATTATTTATAAATCACAAAAATAAATGTAATATACCAAAATGATCACAAAAATAATATCTACATGTTAAAAATATAATATTCCACTTTTGAGTTAAATAAAATTCAAATACTTCAATAACTCAAATTTAAACTTATTTATTTAATTGATAATTCATATAAAGGTAAATAAAAATTGCTAATATGTCTAGAAATTAGCCAAATGAGTCTAATAAATAGTATTAGTCTTCAACATTAATAATATGAAGTCCAAATAGTTTAACACATTTTAATTACAATTTTATTGAATTCTCCTCAACCATAGGTGTGCAATATATTCTAAAGAGAATCCTTATCAAAGATAAAATCATCAAGAATAATTTGTAATAAAATAAAAACTTATTTCCTTTACTTTAATCACAAGCCTATCAACATACTAAAACACTATAGTGAACTCATAAGCAATTAAGTAACATTACTCCATGATCTACAAGCTATAACCGCTCATACATAAAAGGGGTAAGTGATACTATTCCATTATAAAGTCAAGAAAACCACCACATCAAAGAAAAACATCACCATTCTTAAGTAACCTTAAGGCAACATTACCAAGTACATCAAGTACAAATATCATAAGCATTACACTTACAAACCATCCATGTTTTTAAAGTTAACTTTAGTCTCAAGGCTTATAAACATTATGTCTAATAAACTACATATGTTTTTATAGTTAACTTTGGTCTACTCAAATTAAGACATAAAGCATCTCAAGTCCAAACTATTCAAGTAAGAACAAACAACCTTGATCACATTGCTTAACCACAAAGATTGTTTAGACCTTAGAAAAAAATCTTTTCTTCAAATGTTATTCTTTTTGCCACTTCAAACAAGAACTCTTATATAAGCAATCTTGAGTAGAATATCACATTCATGTGTGTCCTATAGTTTTAGAATATTGTAATTATATGATTGTTTCACACACACTCACAAGCCTTAATAAGAAGCACGAGTATAAAACTCATCCAAAAGTACAACACATTTCAAATGCATCATTTCTAGTACCCAAACACTAGTACAACATTATCCCCGGGATTCGTATTTGTAAAGTGCATCACATTACTTATGCATATGAGCATATTGCTTTTTTAAACATTAGTCCTTACCGGACCAATGATGATGATTTCATATTTTGGATCTTATACTGACTCGAAGACCGTGAGTACATAATCTTGCAATCACAAAAGTTATGTTCACACTTGCTCATGTCCTTTGGTTATTTTCTTTAAAGTATTTTAAAAATACAATGTGGACATCACCTGCATTTGAAAAAGGTCCGAAAACACTATTTTCATAATAATGTGATTATAGGTTATTACCATGAGGTAATAACTTACTATAAAAGTTCAAGTGGTAAAGGAACATATTATCTAGGACTTAATAACCAATGTCGTCAGTGATTCTTGCGCCATATATTACGCGTTAACCATGAGATTTGGAATGGGACGGAGAAGTCAGTTGTATCTTCTTCCTCTCGCATGAAGCCGGATGTGCAGGTCGTGGCTGTTATCCTCGTAGCGTGCATATTAATTGCTAATTTGTAGAGGATATGCAGTATATGGGTGGGAACCCTCAACGTCCCACGATAGTTCTGGCATCTAACGGTTTGTACAAACCACTGCCGTAATCCAATATGTGGGCATGGTGTACACCAAGGAGGCATGCGAGGTCGCGAAGGGGCAGTGATTGGCTTGGATCCTCTTCTGGGCCCCACATCATGAAATTGTGGACGGGAATAAGCTGCCCGGTTATGCAACAAAGATTTGATCTCTCATGGGTAAAGTAACGCACCTCTGCAGAGTGTAAGAACTGTAACTTGTTACTCCCTGTTCCGGAAAGGAGCTGCGAACGCGGCGGGAAAGGAACTCCATGAAAGTTCTGGTAAACCCGTGAAGGCTGACGGACATAGCTTTTCAGAATAAAAGCAACCTTTGAAGAAATGTTTATAAAAACTTGCATTGCCTATGAACTATGGTCTGTGGTTGTAGTTATAGTGTATCAAACACTCCTTTTCTAGTGAATTTACTGAGTACGCTCGTACTCAACGTATCTTCTTAACACTTGCTAGATTTTGAAGTCGGGATAGACAACATCTACATCAAGTTATGCTCCAGGAATCATCTTCCAAAGATAAAGCCCTTCAATGAAGTCAAGGAAGTCAACATATACATCAACTCAAGTGAAGACGAAGTTACTGATTAGATAGGAATATAATTTCTAGCCAAAGAACATAATTCTGTAGTGTATTGCAATAGCAGCAATGCCAAGCCCTTAGTTAAAATACTAGTTTTAATAGTATAATAGTTCTTGCATTGTTTATCTTTGATCCTTATTTGTAAGTTCTTTCTCTCTCTTTAACCTAGATTGTTCTATGTATCTTGTGTAAAAGAGTGAGTTATAACCTTTAGTCATGTATTGGACCCGTTGTGTTTCTGTTGTGCCATTCTGAGGGATGTAATACTAGTGAACGGTGTTTTATTGGTGTTATGTCAACGACTATAGTATACTACATCATGCAGTGGTATGCTGGGTCACCGCAACGGAGGCCAAATATTTTCCTTCTATACTAATTAAGAAGAAGAGAATTGTATAGTTAATTAGGGAAAATCAGAAAAACCGCTACAAACATGAGCAAGAAATGTCACCAAGGCATATCTCAAATTGGCAAGCAAACTACTCCCAAACATCCACGACCATGAAGAAGGACGATAAAAGCTACCAATACATGACTACTGCAAACCCTCAACACGTGGTTTTCCCTAGCTCAAAGGTTCCCAACGAAATGATTGCAACCAAAATGATGAGCCAAGAGACCGAAAACAAATTCATCAAGAAGTGGTAAATGTCATTCCGACAACACCACTCCTCTTGCTTTTGTTTTGAATAATTCCTCCTTCGGGATGCAGCAATGCAGCATCCCTCCCCTTCTTGCGTTTTCCCTGATTGCCTTTAACTTTAGGAGGCAACCAAAACGTCCTGCCATATCTAGAGTTAGCAACCTCCAAGTTGGTAGTGAAGTTGCAAAACGTTTTAGTAAATAGGGCCCTAGGAATTGTTGGAATTTGAGATATATTTGGCTTTTGGCCCATAACAAATACAAATTCTGAAATTCTCTTTGGTCCATTATTATGGCATCTCATGTGTGTACTAGTGGAGTCAAAGTTTAGTACCACATTGCTAGTGGAAGAAGAGTTGGACCATCTTATATAGTAGAGTGTTGCACCACTCACTAAGGTGTGAGAAGAAGAGAAGGCGACCCGCACTATATAAACAGGCAGACACGAACCCTAGCCGTCACCAGCAATCAGATTGCATCTGTCTACATGCGCATCGCCGTTCCACCTCTTTGTGATGCCGACTCGGTCATGGGCTGTTGCCCATGTCCTACCCGACCCACACTATATAAACAGGCAGACGCGAACCCTAGCCGTCACCATCAATCAGATTGCATCTGGTGCCGACTCGGTCATGGGTTGTTGCCCACGTCCTACCTGACCCATACTATATAAACAGGCAGATGCGAACTCTAGCTGTCACTAGCAATCAAATTGCATCTTTCTACCTGCGCATCGCCGTTCCACCTCTTTGTGCCGCCCTCTGCTACTCCATCCCGCCGGCTGCGTGCACGGCCGTTCGAAAGAACAGGTCTCCGGAACCCCGTCTCTCTGATCCTGCACCAGGAGAGAGGCGATAAGGTTTTTAGGGAGCGTCTATGCGCGACTGCTCAAGTTCTTCTCCATCCTCTACGTCCGGCTTCCTCAACTCCATCGCCATGTCAGACAACGCCGCCAACAAGGTTGTCGATGCCGTTTCCGCTGCTGCCGCCGGTGGCGGATATACTCATGTTGCGCCGCTGGTCATACCATCGACGAACTCGTACGTGTTCTTTGCCCTCCTGATATTTTCTATGTTGATTACTAGTATTGCAATATGCGTAGATGTGCTAGGTTTTTACTTGCATGTATGGTGCATATCTACTATGCGCATGCTAGTTAATTTTGGAAATTATTCTATCATGGTTTATCTTGGATTAAATTAATGGAGAAACTTTTAATTATTTCAACAGGAACAGATGTCAAAGCATTAGACGCAATCGCCTCCCACAAAACCACATGCCTGATAGAGCCATGCGAGTAAAGACAGCAGCCTCTTTGTACTTGCATGATTCTAAATGAATAGATGGCACAAATGTTAGCTCCACCTAATAAATAGTAATTTCTCGCTTTCCTAAGAAATAAAGTATCAAAAATGAAAAAAGAATGTGGCTGTTCATCACTTGTACTTGAATGGACAAAATGAAGTATGCAATGTCCAACAGGCGCACACATCTTCTATAACAAAACAACATCAACGTGTTGAATATAAATACACTGTCTAGTCCTTTCCATCAGATCGGTTTTTTGGGATAATTGGCTAATGCATAAATCCTTTATGGTATCAGAGCCAAGAGGTCTTGAGTTCAAGACCCTGCTCACGCAGAATAAAAGAAAATAAAAAAAGATTATGTGGCCTAATCCTATCAAACGCTAAGGACTAAAATAGCCTAGATGTGAGGGAAGTATTGAATATAAATACACTGTCTAGCCCTTTCAATCAGATCGATTTTTTGGGATAATTGACTAGTGCATAAATCCTTTACAACGAAAAAAGCACTTCAGCCCCGCTTCAATCTAGTAAAGTATTGTCAACATGTATTAGGTTTCCATATCCACAACTTACTTAAAATCAATGATGTTCCAAATCATTAGTTCTAAGCGGGTCAAATAAGTTCACTTTGTTGATGTCACTAGTGGAAAACAGGTCTTCGGTCTGATCTGCACAAAGTCAGCAGTCTTGGCCTGTCACGAACCGCGACTAGTGCTAGCACTAGTCTCGGGCCATGAGACCTCCAACGGCTAGAAATGGCCATAGACACTAGTCTCGGGCCAGACCAGAGCTCTAGTCCCGGTCCGTAATACGGCCAGGACTAATAACCTAGAGCGGGCCAGCTGCTCTTTTCGGGGACTATTAGTCCCGGGTCGTTTCACGTCCCGGGACTAGTTGTCCCTCAGTATATAAACAGCTTCGTGTCCACCTGACCTAACCATATGGTGGCCATTTTACTCAAAGAAGCAAGCCAAGTTCATGCCATTTTTTTCTCAAAATTTGTCAAGGTTTAGTTTGCAACCCCTAAATCCAAAGTTTTAAAAGGTTAGAACTTCATTCTTTCATCTCTTATTGCTACTTTAGCTCTATAATGCTATAGAAGTATAGAGATATGGATCAATGCATGCATGCTCTAGAAGTAGAAGGATTTTGATATGTGTAACAAATTTTGATTAGGCACATAGTTACTGGAAATTGAAATGTGTAATTTTAGAGTTTCAGATCTTAGAATGGAATGAGGTTTTCACTGATAGAAAAATAATCAAAAACTCCACATTTATCATGTTAATTGTTTTCTCCAATTCACAAATTGGTGCATGTAAATTTTTCAAAATTCAAAATTAATGCTCTAGAAGCTCTCATTATAACTTGTAATAATTTAATCATGTTGTGTAATGGTTTTTGATATACTTTTACTATAATGGAGATGGTCCGAGAATGGATGTACGGTACCGACCGACGCTCTGGCGAGTTCATTAATGGCGTGCATGAATTCATCCATGTTGCTGATGCAAACAAGCGCAATGGTTGTGTATCATGTCCATGTAGTGGATGTAGGAATCAGAAGGATTACTCTGACTCAAAAACCCTTCACAACCACTTGTTGAAGTCCGGCTTCATGCCCAGTTATAATTGTTGGACCAAGCACGGAGAGAGAGGGGTTATAATGGAAGACAATAAAGAAGAGGAGGAGGATGACAACTATCATGGTTTCCCTGAGTACGGAGATACTTCCATGGGGGATGTTGAAGGGGAGGATGAAGAAGAGACACATGATGAACCCGCTGATGATCTTGGTCAGATCATTGCCGATGCACAAAGAGACTGTGAAAATGAAAAGGAGAGGGAGAAGTTCAATCACATGTTAGAGGATCACAAAAAGTTGTTGTACCCAAATTGCGAAAATGGTCTGAAAAAGCTGGGCAGCACACTGGAATTGCTGCGATGGAAGGCGGAGTTATACCTGACTCCTCATTTGAAAAGTTGCTGAAAATGATGAAGAATATGCTTCCAAAAGATAACGTATTGGCCCGCCAGTATGTACGAAGCAAAGAAGGTTGTCTGCCCTCTAGGTTTAGAGGTTCAGAAGATACATGCATGTCCTAATGACTGCATCCTCTACCGCGGTGAGGAGTACGAGAATTTGGATGCATGCCCAGTATACACTTCACTTCAGTATAAGATCAGACGAGACGATCCTGGTGACGTTGAGGGCGAGCCCTCCCCGGAAGAGGGTTCCTGCCAAGGTGATGTGGTATGCTCCTATAATACCATAGTTGAAACGCTTATTCAGAAACAAAGAGCACGCCAAGTTGTTGCGATGGCATAAAGAGGAACGTAAGTCAGACGAGATGTTGAGACACCCCGCTGATGGGTCGCAATGGAGAAAAATTGATAGAAAGTACCCGGACTTTGCGGATGACGCAAGGAGTTTAAGGTTTGGTCTAAATACAGATGGCATGAATCCTTTTGGAGAGCAGAGCTCCAGTCACAGCACCTGGCCCATGACTCTATGAATCTATAACCTTCCTCTTTGGTTGTGCATGAAGCGGGAGTTCATTATGATGCCAGTGTTGATCCAAGGTCCGAAGCAACCCGAAAATGACATTGATGTGTACCTAAGGCCATTAGTTTAAGAACTTTTATATTTGTGGCACGAACCCGGTATACGCATGTGGGATGAGCACAAGCAGGAAGAATTTGACCTCCGAGCATTGCTTTTCGTAATAACCAATGATTGGTCTGCTCTTAGTAACTTTTCAGGACAGTCAAACAAGGGATACAATGCATGCACACACTGTTTAGATGAGACTGAAAGTATATATTTGGAACATTGTAAGAAGAATGTGTACAATGAGCATCGTCGATTTATTTTGGCCAAGCATCCCTTAAGAAAGAAAGGCAAGCATTTCAACGGTCTGGCATGTCACCAGACGAAGCCTAAGGAGCGTACTGGTGCTGATATATTTGATATGGTTAAAGATTTGGATCAAATAGTAACCTTTGGAAAGGGTCCTGGCGGAAAATCTGTTATGAACGACGCTGACGGACACGCACCCATGTGGAAGAAGAAACCTATTGTGGCATCCCGCAAAACCACTACTAGAAAATCGCGTTGAATTTGTGCATTGCATCGTCATCATCATGCATTGTTTGCATAAAACTATTTTTCAAAACCAGATTTGTTTTCCAAACGCCCCATCTTTATTCAAAAGCCAAAACCCGGGTCGCCGGATTATTTTGTTTTGTTGCTATCGGGTTGCAAACGGCCCAATTAAACTAAATAAAGATTTAATTATTTTTAGCGGGGCAGTCGAACGGGCCGATTGACCCGAACGACCGCCCCAGAATTAAAAGCGGTCCACCCCAACCAGCCCCATCTAAATCCTAGTCCCACCAAAGCCTATCCTACCCACCACTCTCAGCTCGCCACCTCACCCTTTCACCCAAAACCTACCCACCCTGCCACCTCAGCTATCCACCTCTTTTCCCACCTCTCTCTCTCTCTTTTCTCACCCGCAGCCCCTCTACCCTCCCTCTCTTCTCTCTCTATGTCCCGGGTCCCACCTCACAGTCCCTCCTCCTCCACCCACTGACCCGCTGGCCACCAACCCCTGCCCGTGGGCCCCACGCGGTCGGGCCCTCCCCTGGCAGCTGGCAACCCCCCAGGTAACCCTCCCTCAGCCGAGCCAACCCCCCCCCCCTGGGCCCCCGCGGGACCCACCACCCCACCTACCACGCACTGTTCCTCTCCTTCCTCCCAACCTCTCTCTCTGGCCGCTCAGCCTCTACCAGCGCCTCGCCCCGCCCCCTTTCTTCCTCAGCGCAGACCCCGTCCCGCCTCCGCGCCTGCTTGCCCTCTCCAGCTCGCCTCCACGCGCCTCCCTGCATCGCCGTCTCGCCGCCGCTCCGCCTGGCCCGCTCCTCACCGCAGCGCCGCCCCGGCCCTCCCTCTCCTAGCCTCTCCCTCGCGCGCCTGCGGCCCTTCCGCGCCCCTCCTCCTCTCGCCGGAGCCTCCGCGGCCCCTGCCGTCCGCGCGCACGGCCGCCCCGAGCCGCGCCGCCTGCGGGTCCCCGACCCGCGCCGCGACCGCCCTTCGCCGAGCTCCGCCGCGGCTCGCCCCTGGCTGTGCCGCCACTCTCCGGCCCCACCTCGCCTGACCCGCCACCGTCGACCTGTGGGCCCGCTGCCCCGTGTGTGTAGCTGATGTGTGCTCGTGTATGTGCGCCATGGGGGGAATCCGATGATGTTCCCTATGACCGCCCCGAGGCGACCCGAGCTCGCCAACGACCCTAGGCGCCGAGCCCCATGACCGACAAGCGCGCCCCAAAAACGACAATCACTACACCGCGGGATACCGAGGATTCCAACATGGGACCGGAGACCGAATCTCGACACGTCAAGTTCTCCCTCCCGGACCCCGAAGGCCGGACCCGGCCCGACAAGTTCTTCCGCTCGGATCCGAGGACCCCGAGACGCTGGACCCTCGAGTTCTCCCTCACGGATGCCAAGATCGCCGAGGACGCCAAGAACTACCCCGATCCGAGACCCTAACCCCGGAGCCCGAGAACGACCTCGTCGAACCCTGGACCCCGAGACCCGACCCCGAACCCCGGAAACCAAGATCGCCGAGACCCCTCAATGTGTGACCCCTTTTCCGAGCCCTATTTTATAAATGCTAAATATAACCTTGTCGCATATTAAATTGTCATTCATCTCGCATGCATATCATGTGGTTTGGGGGCCTTATGCCGATCCACCTAATAATTAAATATGGGGCCCATATGCGGGCAAATCTAGCTTCATATTGGCCTCATTTAAACTTGTGTAGCGAACCGGTGATATATTTTGCATTGTTAAACAACATTTAAAATGCGGGGTTTCTAAACAACTTGAACCACCTAATTAATTGTCGGGACCCCGGTTCCGCTTAATCTTGACCTAATTGCATCGCACCTTGCCATGCCATGCATCATACATGCATCATGCCGATCTTCTGCCGATCTTAAATATTGCATCCGGTGTTCCTTCTAGTGTTTTGCTTCTTCGCGGATAAGGCCGTTGAGTTGATGTGAGCTTCGCCCCGATCTTCGGGGAAAACCTTCGACAATGTTTTCAGGCGAGCATCTCCCCCTTTCTACCTATCTTACTTTTATAGTATTTACTTCCCTCCTGTTGATCTATTGCTATCTGTGTTGCGATGCTTTAGTTTCCGTACCTGTGATATACCGTGCAGCCCTATATTGCCTTGGACACATCCTATTACCTGTTGTTTGGTAGACAGTTGGACTTGCGCGTCGTAGCCGCTTGCTCAAGTGCTGTTGTGTGTCGTCATATGCCACAATTGCTGATGTATTGCCGCATGTTGATGTTGGAGATGATTCTAGTTTTACTTATCGTCACTTTAATTTCTGTTTAACAACTAAAATTGAAATAAGCAGAGGCATCGGTGGGTGATAGATAATATTTGGTTTCCGAACGCCCACTTGTGTCCCGTAAGACCCCGAGTACTTGATACATGTTCCTTGTTTTATCGCGCTATCCACATCCGGGAGGTATATGGGACCCCCCTGAGCCAGAGCTTGATTCCGTCTTATTTCTTGGGGCCACAAACTAGTTTGAGGTTTTATTACTATCCTGTACTTATGCCATGCTTTACTGCTTTATTTACGATTGTGCGAGGTACTGCACACTGTACTGTTTTGGATAGTGGCACGATTCCGCGGTGTCGACAAGCCCCGTTTGGGGTTCCCAGTCGTTCACAGCCGTCCCCACAGACCTTGAGGCCGTCTCGGAGCTTGCTTACTCCGTTGCGGGATCTACTTAAGGGGTGGCCCCCTGAAATATTTCTGAATCTTGTGATTGCTTTGTCGTGAAGGCCTCGTTGGGTTTTGATTTGGTTTTTCCGAGGTTGATCGAGTGTGTGTTGCTATTGGTGCACCCCGGCCGGGTAAAACTTTCTGAAAGCCGTGTCCGCGGATATGGACGACTTGGAGCACAGTTTCTCGATCATAGACAAGCATAACTAAAGTTTATTGTTATAAATTTGACTTATAATGACTAGTAATCAGCTTCACTATAATGGAATGGCTAATTAATACTGCCCACAATTGCTTGTTTGTATTGCCGCTTGCGGCCATTGTACCTGACTAGTAAGTATTGCAACTACAACGAAATGGCTGAATAAAAGTACCAACAACTGCTGGGTTTTGGGTAAATCTCATGCTACCTGTATCTGATTAGTAAGAGTTACAACTATAACAGAATGGTTAATTAAAAGTGTCCACTGCTTATTTTATCAGGATGATTATCTATACCTGACTAGTAATAACTGCAACGATAACTGAATAAATAAAACTGCCAACTGTGTGAGTTCCTCGGTTGACTTTCTCGTTTGGTCTCGAGGGGAAACACCAGGATGGGTTTGTTTGGTGTTAGCTTCAGGTTGGATCCGGTTAGGTCATTCTTACCCCTCTCTGATAACCGCCAGTGTATCGAGTCTCTATAGGTTGTTTAGTGCATGCTGCCGCTGCCGCTCAGTCCACCTTACCTATGTAGGCGAGGACCGCCGAATTCTAGCCTCGCCGTGTACTGGCCTCAGTACTGACGCTCCTTCTTTTTCCTTTGCCCTTTGTCGGCACCCCTTTTGTTAAGCAGGTTTGAGATCGACGCCGTTAGCAGGGTTACCCTTCCGGCTTGGCCTGGGCAGGGTTATGGACGCCATTGGTTATTCTCCAGGGCTCTTAGCCCCATTTGCATCTTGTCCGTAGTCGGACGCTCCCTCTTTTCAAAGGTGATTTGGATCTTTGTACCGTATATCTGTATTCTTGACTCTTTGAGTCGCTGTTATATATATCTGTTCTGTGGGTCCCATCGAGGACTGTTGTGTAATGTTATTACTTCGTTTTCCACCCGCACGAAAGTGCCTGGTGGGCACCTTTGAATCGTTTCTATGCGGGTTTGGCGAATTTTGCTAAAACTTGCATAGGTCCGATTCTGAGGGTGTTACACCTATGTTTTGGGAGCTACCATATTGAAAATTCTTAGAGGTCCGCTCTGCAATCGATGTGATGCATGTGATGAAGAATCTTTGTGTGAACCTACTAGGATTCTTGGGCGTGTATGGGAAGACAAAAGATACACCGGAAGGATGAAAGGACCATCAACATATGAAAGACCCATATGGCCTGCATCCAGAATGGTTTCAAGGTCATGCCAGCTACGCTCTTACCAAATAAGAGAAGGAATTTTTTTGAATGCCTGAGCAGTATTAAGGTCCCGTCTGGCTTCTCGTCGAATATAAAGGGAATAATAAATATGGCAGAAAAAAGTTCTAAAACCTAAAGTCTCATGACTGCCACGTGATTATGACGCAAATGCTTCCGATTGCATTGAGGGAGCTTCTATCGGATAATGTTCGAGTACCCATTGTGAAGCTATGTGCATTCCTCAATGCAATCTCTCAGAAGATAATCAATCCTGAAGATCTACCACGGTTACAGAATGATGTGGTCCAATGTCTTGTCAGTTTCGATTTGGTGTTCCCATCATCCTTCTTCAATATTATGACGCACCTACTAGTTCACCTAGTCGAAGATATTTCCATTCTTGGTCATGTATTTCTACACAATATGTTTCCCTTTGAGAGGTTCATGGGAATCTTAAAGAAATATGTTCGTAACCATGCTAGGACAGAAGGAAGCATCTCCAAGGGCTATGGAATAGAGGAGGTCATTGAGTTTTGTGTTGACTTTGTTCCTGACCTTAGGCCGATTGGTCTTCCTCAATCGCGGTATGAGGGGAGACTGAGTGGAAAGGGTACTCTAGGAAGGAAATCAATAATATGTAGGGACGGACATTCTTACACTGAAGCACATTGCACAGTTCTACAGAATTCTATCTTGGCAGCCCCATATATCGAGGAACACAAGAAAATTTTACGCTCCAAAAACCCTGGAAAGCATGACTCTTAGATTAGATATGAAAACATGAAGAGTTTCGGCGGTTGGTTGCAACATCTCATCAAAAACAACACTCTTGGATATCAGCTATAATTGTTGTCCAGGTCACCATCTTCGACTATATCGACTTTCCAAGGGTACGAGATAAATGGGTATACATTTTACACGATCGCCCAAGATAAAAAGAGCACCAACCAAAACAGTGGTGTCCGCTTTGATGCAACAGACAACAATGGGTCAAAGACCACATATTATAGTTACATAGAGGAGATATGGGAACTTGACTATGGACCTACTTTTAAGGTCCCCTTGTTTCGGTGCAAATGGGTCAAGCTGACAGGAGGAGGGGTTGAGGTAGACAAGAAGTACGGAATGACATCGTTGGATCTCAACAATCTTGGGTACTTAGATGAACCATTTGTCCTATCCAATGATGTGGCTCAGGTTTTCTATGTGAAGGACATGTCTACCAAACCTATAAAAAGAAAAAATAAGCAAAAGAATACATCAGACGATGAGCCAAAGCGCCACATAGTTCTTTCAGGAAAAAGAAACATCGTGGGAGTGGAGGACAAGACAGACATGTCAGAAGATTGTGATAAGTTTCATGAAATTCCACTCTTCGCAGTGTAGGATGACCCAAGCATCATGTTAATGAATGAAGATGCTCCATGGATACGGCAGAATCAGAAAGGGACACACGCGAAGAAATGATGTTTAATAATGTAACATTTTATAAATGAAGATGCTCCATGTGCCCATTTTTATAGTGTTGTCTGCAAACCATCTTGAGTGTGTTAGTCCCATTTTGTGGCTGGACCGGGACTAAAGGGGGGCCTTTAGTCACGATTCATATTTCCCATTAAGATCTGATCTCCAAACGCGCGTGGTCACATATTAGGGAGTACCTCTATGACCAGTTTCTTGGAGATGCCGGAGGACTGGGCTCCGGCGGCATCTCGCTGAAACTGTACGTAGTGGTGTCCCTGCCCTCACACACCATCTTGCGGCTTGTTACTTCTCTAACTAGATCAATACGCCTGGGAGCCAACTAATTTCACATATTAGGGAGTGCCTCTATGACCAGTTTCTTGGAGATGCCGGAGGACTGGGCTCCGGCGGCATCTCCCTGAAACTGGCCATAGTGGTGTCCCTGCCCTTGAAGACCATCTTGGAGATGCCTCAAACTGGCTGGAGGACTGGACTCACAAGGATGCCTATTTACAGTACAAGTAGCTCAGCATAGTGTCGACACTCATGACATAATATCGACACTCACCCCTATTATTAGTGCTCACTTGTGTTTTGTCCTGGTTGGTGTCTCCAACCGGGACTAAAGGTTCAGCTTTAGTCCCGGTTGGCGACACCATCCGGGACAAGGTACAAGCCGCACGACATAATATCGACACTCACCCCTATCATTAGTGCTGCCTGGCCTAGTCTGCCCCAATCCCTTCAGTCGCGGTTGGTTTCTCCAACCGGGACTAAAGATGAACCCTATATTTATAGGCATTTTTCCTCTCTTTATAGGCATTTCCCTCTATTTATAGGCCTTTTCCTCTATTTATAGGTTGCCAGATCCAGCCTGCCCGCCCTTTCCCTCTATTTATAGGGCGACTGTCATGGCCACCCACACATACACACATTCCTCGCCGCCTACTTTAGGATGCCCATCCCGTATCCTCGTAGTCGAATCGGCGGCAACGATGGAGTACTGGGCTCCGCCGGGCATGTCTGAGATTGGGCTCCGCCGGGCTAGCACTGGATAGTGCTACCTCCTGGGACGCGTAGCTTGGTGAGGAATCCAGGTGTCATCTTCGACCCGGAGCTTCGTTGGTGGAGGTCGCCTGGTCTAGGAAGGGTGCGGAGGGAACCGGCTACCGAGAAGGTGGTACGGGCGTCATGTCAGGGAGGAGGACGAGCACATCCGTCGCTATATGGATGCGTTGGACACTAGGGTCGATGATACCTGTCAGATTCTTCAGGGATCTCACCCGAGCTATGCTCGTGTGATGGTTCTGTCTCTTTGGTTTTTCACCTCCCGCGGCTTAGGCACTGGGAGTCATCGTCCAGTTTGATTGAGCAAGATGTATTAGTTTCAACACATTTATTAGTTTCAATACTACGTCATTTTGATTGTTGTAGGCGGGTAGAAAAACAGCATTTGATCACCTGAGCGAACTCACAAGAATACAACAACATATCAATATTTAGTCTCGGGACTAGGTAACACTCAAGACATTTATTAATATTAAAAAAGGGGAAAACCAGGACTAGCTAACACTCAGGACTAAAGCCGCCCCCTTTAGTCATAATCATGCCTAGTCCCATAGTACGCAGCTTCAGGGTCTTCTTCGTCATCGTCATCATCATCATCATCGTCACCTGCCACTCCGGGGATCCTTAGCCCAGCAATGGAATATACCAGGGGAACCTGCCACTCTAGCCTTGGATTCACGGCGGGAAGGGGAGGGGTCTCCTGGAAGATGATGCCGCTACCGCCTGGCGGGGGAGGGGCCTTCTTATGGCTCTGTGGCGGGTGGACTTGTGGGCACCGCAGGCGAGGATGGTCTCCCCCAGTGATGTAACACATCACGCTGATGATATTATGGTTCACCCACCATAGACGGTGGCCGGCTTTGTTGTGGTTCACCGGGGGCGGGCCATCACCCTCGTAACTGGCAAGCTCCCTTTCCTGTCGGTTAGCGAAGAAGGCATTCCAGGTGTCGTAGTTGTCGAGATCCCACTAGGGATCCATCCGCTGCTCCGGCGTGAGCTCGTGGTAGAAGTGGTTCGTGATGGTCGCCTGGCGTGCGGAACCTTGAGGGACAGGAGGAACATGAACCCCTCCAGCGCTCAGCATCCAGCCAGCGGACGGCCGGTAGCCCGGCGGACAAGGGTAGCTGGAGGCGCACAGCGCCTCGGTCTCCTCGAGGGTCAGAATGGCCGAGTAGGCTATGTCCATTGTTGTGAGAGAGGAAGGTGTGGATAGCCATGGCGCGATCGCCCTAAATATAGAGGGAAAGGGCGGGAAAACTTGGCGGGAAGCGTGGGAAATGGCGGGAAATATCTTTAGTCCCGGTTAGTGACTACAACCGGGACTAAAAGCTCTGGTAAAATGGAAAGGGCGGGAAAACTTGGCGGGAAGCGGGGGGAAATGGCGAGAAATATCTTTAGTCCCGGTTAGTGACTACAACTAGGACTAAATGGATATTATATTAAGATTCTTTATATTTTCCTAATAATAATAGACATATTATTTGTTTTATTTGGATTTTTACAATAGGAGATATGATTTTCCAAAGTTTTATATTTGATTTGAATTAAAAAAAATTACAAATGACATAATTTATAAATGATGCAAACAGATGTATGAATATTATATTAAGATTCTTTATATTTTTTAATAATAATAGACATATTATTTGTTTTATTTGGATTTTTACAGTAGGAGATATGATTTTCCAAAGTTTTATATTTGATTTGAATTAATTACAAATGAAATAATTTATAAATGATGTAAACAGATGTATGGATATTATATTAAGATTTTTTATATTTTTTCTGATAATAATAGACCTATTATTTGTTTTATTTTGGATTTTTACAATAGTAGATATGATTTTTCAAAGTTTTATATTTGATTTGAATTAAAAAAAGAAAATTTACAAAAAACACACTAGTCGCGACCGTGGCTGAACCGGGACTAGAGGGTGCCTATGTGCGAAAATGAAGCGGCCGAAAAAACCCTTTAGTCCCGGGTCATGGCTTAACCCGTGACTAAAGGATCGTCCTTTTATAATCCGCGCGCCACCGCCCACGCCCAGCACTTTGCATTTCGACGAAGACGAAGCCGAAGGGGAGGTGCTGCCCGTCGATGCATAGAACGCAGGGGAGGTGCTGCCCGCCGATTCCACCGCGCCGTCGCCCTCGTCTCCGGCCGTCCCGCACCGTACGTGCCGCGCGCCTCGCCGCGCCGCCGCGCGCCGCCTCGCTGTGCCGCCGTCGTACGTGCTGCTGCCGGCGTCGGTTAGTACGTATAGGAGGGGTATTTTTTTGTTTTAGTTATTATGGTTGTTTTTAGTTATTAGTTTAGTAAATATCACATTTTGTTAGTTACTAGTTATTATTTGTGGTAATATCACCGGAAGATTATTAAGCAAGCAAAGAAGAAAAAAAGCACAAGCGCAAAAAGCGGGAAGCAAGTTGCTCAGCTCGGACAACAGAAGAATCAAATGGCCCCGCTCAAAGTGATTTCAGACCTCGACAAGTCCTTCAGAGCTGAAATGGATATGGACATGCAAATAATGAACTCCAGAGCCAGTACTAATGCTACACTAATGGGCATCACTGTATCGGAGGCCAAAACACTTGTCTACGAAGCAAATATGTCTCTTGGTCAATATTTAGGCTATAAAGATACGCCTGTGGGTCAGATAGTACGGAAGTATGTCCAAGGAGAGCCTCTAGTTAGTAATGAGGAGCTTGCGTGTCTATCCACACATATGCGATATCTGCACACATGGTACATGGTGCAAACAGAAAAAAACATCAGAAAGATTGGTTTGTGGTAGACGTTAGAAAGGAGCATCACTTCAAACTATACTCGATACAGGTTCAAATGACCGAACTGTTTCAGTTATACAACCAGCGCACTCTCGACAAATATATCATTGATTGCTACCGTCTGTAAGTGAGTTATTTCTATAATTAAGTTTGTAGCTCAGCTCGTTCATTGTATTTAATATATTATCCTAACTATATATCCTTTTGTATGATATTATATTCTGCAGAATAAAGATGCTTGAATGCAAAAGAGCTAAAAGATATGACGTTGGGTTCATTGACCCATATATCGTTAATTAATATCGTTAAAGAATCGTCCCAAGGACATGGAGAAAGACCTGTTCAGGTTCTTAACCGAGAATAATTTTGTTAAGGAAATACTATTTCCTTACAACTTTAAGTGAGTATTTCTATCTTGTACACATTTTATTTTTGCTTACTCGATGAGCAATGCATGTATGCTTATGTAAACGTCCGCGGATTCCACTGGATCTTGATAAACATTCAAGTTGACAAGTCCCTAGTTGAAGTCCACGACTCATTAATTTGGGACCAAGAGCAGTGGAGCGACATGAAAACAATGCTCCATAAGTAATTTCAATCATTATCGCATTATATCGGCCTCTTTCGTTTATTTCCTGATATCAAGTAACTAATAACTCCTTTGTTCATTTTATTTGGTGTTGGACACGGTTCAGACATAAAATACCAGGTCCATTCAAAGATGAGCTAACTTATAAAATGGTTAAGAGTTTACAGCAGCCTCCGAAAACTCATTTATGTGGATACTATGTATGCGAGTACATCCGCGAGTTGACCAGTGAGGGAAAAGTAGATTCACATTATATTTATGATTTACGGGAGAAACTAGAGCCAGACCAGCGCATACGAGCAATTCAAGAGGAGGTGGCGGGATTTCTGATGAAGGATGTCCTTGATGTACATGGAGAATATTATGCGGATGACGAGGAACTCTATATGCCTTAGTGATCTCCATGTAGTTGATATATATATATATATATATATATATATCATCAATGACCATGTAATTTCAAAACATTTCTTCCTTTAGATATGATTGATTATATGTATGCTTGTAAGGGATCGATTAATTATATATATGCATCAACGTGTACTATGTATGTAGTAGCATAGAATATGTGTACTGAAATATATGTTTGAAATTATAGTGAAACAGAAAACAAAAAAGGAACGAATGGAAAAAAAGAAACACACAATCTCTGCCGCGACAGAGAAACACATAATTCTCTGCCGCGGGAGGAAACCGTATAGTCCCGGGTGGTGTTATGGTCCGGGACTAAAGGGTTTCCGCCCCCGCCTCGCTGAAACAGCCACGTGACTGTTATCAGTCGCGGGCCGTAGCGAGCCGGGACTAGAGAGAGGGCCTCTAGTCTCGTTTTGGCCAAAACCGAGACTAGAGCCCGTTGCGGCCTAGGACTTGCCTGTTTTCCACCGGTGTGCGGTGTGCGGAGACAATACCCACATTGTTTGCATGTCGATCCGGAGTAATCCTTTTTTTTTATTGGTAGTTAATTCATGGAGAGTAGTATGTATACAATCCTTTAATCTGTTGATGTAAGCTACTACCTTCATTTCTTTTCCCTTCATTCCATAATATAAGCCCTTTTAGTAATTTGTTTTAGCTTGTTAAAAGATTGCTTCTATCGTAGAACAGAGGAAGTAAATACTATATATAATATGTTTTGGTCGGCACACACTTGGCTAGTAATTAGCTAGTGTCTAGTGGTGCCACTCTGTTGGCAGATCCTACGTACATAAACTGTGTTCACCAGTAGTCGCACAGTACAAACTACAACAGGCATATCAAGATCTCTCAATGATAAAAGATCACTGGACCTGGCCAGACATGCACGCGCAAGAAAGCGAGAAACGATCGCATCGCTGCCTCCTACCCAAATGATCGATCGAGACCAAATAAAGGATCAGAGGAACAGCAGGCGAAGGATCAATCCTGTGATTCTGCTGTCTCGTAGCGGCAGGTTCCCGGCATTGGCATGCGAAGTTGCCGGTGGAGCGAAGCAAGACACGCTCCTCTCGGCCCGGTCGCGGTTGGCATGCCGCGTGCGAGACGAAGCAAAGACGAGATCGACGGAACCGGAAGTACTACTGCTAGGCTAGCAGCGGGGAACTGGGGCACGGGACACGGCCGGCGACACGACACGAGCCCCTTTGCGGCTTGGACTTGGCCTCGTGCTGGAACGGGAGTTCTTGCTCGGTTCTTTCTTCGTCCGTGAGACCCCGGAGTCAATCTCTGTCGCAGGCTTTGCAGGTAGCTGCCGCGCCTTTTCTGGCCGCCTGCGTTCCACCATGTGTTGCATACTGTGGCTGCTACCATACTGCTCCATTTGTTTCAAATTATAAGACGTTTTAGGTTTGTAAAAAAAAATCTAGATTTGGTTTAGTATATAGGTTCATTCAACTTTAAGATAAATCTACACACTAAAAAAATCTAGATTCATTTTTTCACAAACCTAAAACATCTTATAAAACATCTTATATTTTAAAACGGAGGAAATATATACTACTCCCTTCAATCCTAAATAAGTGTCACAGTTTTAAACTAGAGTTAATTCAAAACTGTAACACTTAGTTTCACGCTTATTTAGGATTGGAGGGGTACTACAAACGACGGAAAGCCAGTGACGACGTACTGTTCGGAAGACTGGGGTAGGTGCCTGCTGCCCATCCTTCGAAGTTTGACATGGATGATGGAGGTGTCAGAGCAGGTTTCCGAAGTCATATGACGTGCCAGGGGAATGTGCCGTACTATCTACCCTAGTACAAAATAATTGTCCAAAAACGGAATGTGATTTAGAGCTGCAGCTGCCTAACTCGGAAACTTTGCTGACTCGCCGCATTGCGCCAGAAGTAAACGCGCGTGGAAGCAGCGGCAGCTTTCATTTTCATATGCAGCTGCGGCAGGGTGTTCAAGCGTGCAACTTTGCAGCGACTAATCCACGAATGGCCGGTTCGTGTCGGTGCTGGTGCCGGTGGATTTTGCTCCCTAGCACGCGCGGTGTTTTGAAGCAAATTTAGATTTAAACAATATCTAGATTTGAAAAATATTTGTATTTACAAAAAGTTCAGATCGAAAAAAAATCGAATTTGAAGCCAACAATATAAAAAATCGGAAAAAATGCCCTAGAAACAGGAACCTGAACCCACTGCTCAATCCATAAGTGTAAGTGGATCCCACCAAAAATACACTTTTAATTCATTTACTAAAATCTACTTCAAATTTGCTCAAAATTTAAACTAAATTTTGGCAAATGAACTACTCTCTCCGTCTTAAAATAGAAGTCTTAGTTTTTTTTAAAATTTAGATAAATCTATATAATAAATAGTATCTAGATTAATCTAAATTTTAAAAATTTCGAGACATCTATTTTAAAACTTAAAGAGTACTAGGAGTTGGTGGAATCCAATTTAACATCCTATAAATCCAGCTAACGGACCGTGACCCCGTTCCCTCTGTCGTGCGTTTTTCGTGCCAGTATCACCAAGCAGTTAACCGCAGAAGGCGTGGATAAATCCTATATACTCCCTCCGTTCTGGTTTAAAGGACATAATTTGCAATTTTCTGGGCCCTAGGTGTCATCTAATTCGTCCATTTAATAGTATGGAGTAGAACATGCATAAGGAGAAAAAAAGTTAGGAAAGTGTTCACATTTGTTCACACATGTGCATGCAAGCATTTTATTGCTTTCACACAGAAGTAATTACAGAGATTAAATGCTTTTGTGTCTAAGTATTTTGGGATTGCATGGTTTGCAAATTGTGTCTTTTAAACCCGGACGGAGGGAGTAATACGTGTTGTGTCCACGCGTAAGCCCACTCCACTAGGTTTGTAAACAAACCGGTCCACGAAGGATTCCAATGTTTGTTTTTCTGGTTTTAGGAACTTTTTGGTCCGTTTTCTACGCTTTTCCATGTTTTCTTTATTCTTTCCTATTTCATGTTTATTTTTCTCTTTTTATTTTTTGTTTATCTTTTTATTTTATTTCCAAATATTCTAAACTTTTTAAAATTAGAAGAATTAAAAATCTGAGCCATTTTCACATCTCATTTCAAATTTGAACATATAGAATAATTTCAAATTTGAACAATTTTAAATGTTTATTTTTAAATTATAACATTTTTTTGATAATTGAACTTTTTACCTCGCTCTTTAAGAAGCTATATAGCTAGTACATACAATATGTGTTTGCTAGGAGCTAGTAACGTGACCGTATCATGATACCAAGATCAAAAGAACTTGAGTTTGTAGCCGTTCGATATGCTCAGAGCAGTCGTGTCATTGGGGCTCGCGTGGGAATAAATTTTATTTACCGTTATTTCCCTGCTGGGTCCAAGTGGAGGATCCCTCACGCTGAGAAGGAATACAAATCTAATTGTTTTCGACATAGCTGGTGGGCTATGTGTTTGATCCCACATGTTGGAGGATAACATACTACCTCCGTCCCAAGGCTTAAGACATATAACTTTTTTAAAAGTCAAACCAACCAAGTTTTTAAAAAAATATTAATATTTATAATACGTAATCCATACCTTTTTATACATCATGAATCATATTTTCACATATTATCTAATCTATATAATAGTTCTTGATAGATTTTTCTAAAAGTTTGGTCAAACTTTAAATGGTTTGACTTTTCAAAAAAGTTACATGTCTTAAGCCTTGAGATGGAGAGTATCTATTTTTATCGCTACTAACAGGGCAAAGTAGAGTCCCACATGTAAGAAAATGAGTTACGACGAGTAAACCAACGTAGCGGCAGTCCGTGTCAGTCTGTCCAGAGGGACGAACATAATAAAATTGCTCCGTTGGTGACATATCTTCAATTAGCCAATTCATAGCGGGACAATCCAATTTCCGAGTGAAGTGGGGACACGCCGTAACAAACAATTTTTACATCCAAACATTTTCTAATTTGACCAACTTTTAAAATAGAATTTTTTCAAATTTGAACACTTTTAAATTTGTATATTTTTATAATTCTGAACAGTTTTTCTAAATTTGAACTTTTTACCTCGCCAGGAGGCGCTAACGTGGCTGTTCGGTAAATCTCTACAACTAATAAAAGAGCAAACAATATCTTCTCTAAACGTAAAATACACACAAGCCAATTACCACCATATGATTAGGTCAACTAAACTAAATCTAAGCGCTAAAACAAATTTGGTGTGCACTTAGTAATTTAACTTGACTGACCGTACTCCACCGGCAGAGGAAAAAATGTAACTTCCATCCGCTGAAAAAACGCCGGTGTCCCCAAATTACGGCAACCCATCCCTATCTTTCATCTAACGCTCCAGGTCTATTGGTTCTCCCCCCGGAATTAATGCCTTCGATCGCCTCCAGCACGCACCGACGCGCACATCCACTGCCCACGTCCTCGGCCACGCCTACAACCGGTCTCCATCTCGCGTCACGTCGCCCTTGACTGTCACCGCCGCCGCTCTGCGCCGATGCACTGCGTTGTCGTTCTTCCCGCGACGCCCTGCCTTCGTCGGAGCCGTGCACCCGCCGTCCTGCTTCCGGACCAGCGTGTAAGAGTTAGAATTAGTTAGTCACACGAGTTGTGTTGATTACGGACTCTGTACTCCGTATCCTCTCGGTACTCTCCCTGTACTCCTGTATACACCGCATATAAATATACGAACATGGGGCTCGGTAATCTATCTGAGTAGCCTCTGTCTACCTGATCAAATACTGAGTTTTACATGGTATCAGGCCGGCTCTTCCGCCGACAAAACTGATCGCCAAAATCCTAACTCGATCCCCTTTGCCGCCGCCGCCGTTGCTCATCACCACCCGCGATGTCAACCTCGTCCTCGCCCCCGGTGATCAATCTCGGCAACCCTCCGTCCGACAAACTTACAAGGGCGAACTACTCTGGCTGGCGAGCCCAGGTCTTGCCGCAAATCCGCGGCGCACGGCTCCTCGGTCTCCTCACAGGAACCGATGCCGCCCCACCTGAACTGCTGGTCCTTGAACCAGCCGACAAAGTCGCCAACAAACCAGCGAAAACTGCACCCAATCCCGCATATGATCTATGGATCTCCCGGGATCAAATCGTGCTTGGCTATCTCCTCCAATCCATGTCCTCTGAGGTTCTCCCTCATGTACAACGACTCGAATCCGCCACTGCAGTCTGGTGTGCCATCGAGGAGATGTTTGCCTCCCAGAGTGAAGCGAAGATCACGAATCTCCGCATAGCCCTGGCCAACACCAAGAAGCTCAACATGTCCACCTCGGAGTTTCTCACAATCATGCGGGGTATCATCGACGAGCTTGCCGCTGCTGGGTGCCCCGTTACACCCCGAGAACATGTCTCCTTCATCCTCGCCGACCTTGGATCGGCATATGATTCCCTCGTTGCTGCTCTTGGGGTGGTCACCACTCCGATCTCTGTCAGTTCCCTCTATGCGCAACTTCATGCCTATGATCAGCGGCAAGAGATGCTCCGCGGATCCTCCGGCGTCGCCTTTGAGACATCCGCCAATCTGGCCTCACGGCAGAATCGTGGCCAATACTACAATCGGCCTCGTGGTGACCGGGGAGATCGCCGCGACGACCGCAGGGATGACCGACGCAACGACCGCCAGGATGATCGACGTAGTGATCGTGGCGATGATCGTCAACAACGCCAAGGCCGTGGTGGTGGCCGAGCTCCTCTAGGAGGGGGGCGTGGCCGTGGCCGTGGAAGACGTCGAACCACTCCATGGGTTGATGTCACTTGTCAAATCTGTGACAGGGAGGGTCACGCTGCCAAGGATTGCTGGCACCGGTTCGGAGATGATTCTGATGACAAGGCAGCTCATGTTGCTTCCTACAGATTTGACAGGGAGGGTCACGCTGCCAAGGATTGCTGGCACCGGTTCGGAGATGATTCTGATGACAAGGCAGCTCATGTTGCCTCCTACAGTGTGGATCCTACATGGTACCCTGATACAGGTGCAACAAATCACATCACCAGCGAGCTGAGCAACTCACGGTTCGTGACACCTACACGGGGTACGACAAGGTCAACACGTCAAGCGGTCACGGTATGAATATTTCTCATGTTGGTCATTCAATTATTCCTACCGCCTCTCCAACATCCTTCGTGTTCCTAGTGCATCAAAAAATTTGCTTTCTGTTCATCGTTTCACCTATGATAACAATGTGTTCATCGAATTTCACCCTTTCTTCTTTCTGATTAAGGATCAGGTCACACAGAAAATAATTCATAAAGGACGTTGTGTTGGTGGGCTTTATCCGCTTATTTCATCATTGGTGTCTTCCCCTCACTCTCAGAAGCATGCTTTCGCCGTCACCACTAAGCCATCTCAGTTCAAGTGGCATAGTCGTCTTGGACATCCGTCTTTCAATATTGTTAGTCAAATTCTTAGTAAAAATAAGCTTCCGTTTGTTAGAGATAATTCTATAAGTTTAGTTTGTGATCCTTGTCAACAAGCAAAGAGTCATCAACTTCCCTACCCTATATCCACTAGTGTATCTACAGCTTCTCTTCAGTTAATCTTCTCTGATGTATGGGGTCCTGCACCTACCTCTGTGGGTCGTCATGACTATTATGTAAGCTTTATTGATGACTATAGCAAGTTTACATGGATATATTTACTCAAGAAAAAGTCTGATGCCTTTACTGCCTTTGTTACCTTTCAAAAACTCATTGAACGTAAGCTAGATAAGAAAATCCTTACGGTTCAGTCTGATTGGGGAGGAGAATATGAAAAACTTAATTCTTTCTTCCAAACAAACACAAGGAATATCACATTATGTTTCATGTCCGCATGCACATCAGCAAAACGGCTCTGCTGAAAGAAAACACAGACATATTGTTAAAGTAGGTCTTTCCCTTCTAGCTCATGCCCACATGCCTCTTAAATTTTGGGACGAGGCCTTCCTCACTGCCACATACCTCATTAATATGCTTCCAAGTAAGGTTATCAACAGAGACACTCCTGTTCATCGCTTTCTAGGCACTAAACCTGACTATTCCTCTCTTCGTGTTTTTGGGTGTGCTTGTTGGTCTAATCTCCGTCCGTATAATAAACGAAAACTAGCTTTTCGTTCCAAACAATGTGTGTTTTTAGGCTATAGCCCCCGTCACAAGGGAGTCAAGTGTCTCGATGTAGCCACTGGCCGCATCTATATTTCTCACGATGTAGTATTTGATGAGGCAGTTTTTCCCTTCAAAGATCTCCACCCTAATGTTGGTGCCTTACTTCGTAAAGAAATTCTTCTTCTTGATCCATCTCTTCATTCTTTTGAGCTTGGGGATGGATATATTGATGACTTGCATGTGCATAATACTCATACTGCTAATCCTATGCCTAGATCTCCTTGTGTTCCTCTACAGGTTCTAGCTCGACGGGATACTCATACTGCAGAAAATCTGGGCCAAAACGGTCTCCAAATGAGTGAAAACAGGACACATACGATATCAGCAGAACAGGACAATAGCACAGGACACGAGGACGATTTCCTAACAGCCTCATCAGAAAAATCCGCCTCGGATCGCGCTCTATCAGCACCTGATGCTCCTGCTTGTTCTGACGCGAGCAGCGCGTCGCCATCCATGCGCGGCCCCAGCGTGTCGCCATCTGCCACGCGCGGCTCCCATGCGTCGCAATCCGCGCGCACTTCCCACGGTGACGCTGCCTCACCTGGATCTTCCGTGGCCACGCACACCAACCAATCAGCCACATCGATGTCCTCTGGATCAACATCGGCTACAAACGAGTCCACGTCTACTAATTCCGGTGCAGCTTCTCAATTTTCTCCTAATCGGTCTACTGTGTCACCTGCAGCTGTTCCTCGACCAGCCACACGTGCATCACGTGGTGTGCACAAACCAAAAGAGTACACAGATGGTACTGTGCGCTGGTGTCTCTCTGCTATGTCGAAAGAACCAACAAATTTACAAGCCGCCTTGGATGATCCAAATTGGAAAGAGGCTATGAATGAGGAATATTGTGCCTTGATGAATAATAAAACATGGAGATTGGTGCCTCCAACCAAAGGTACAAATATTATCGATTGTCGTTGGATATACAAAGTTAAACATAAGGCAGATGGCTCTATTGACAGATACAAAGCTCGTCTAGTGGCTAAAGGTTTTAAGCAACGCTATGGCATTGACTACGAGGACACTTTTAATCCTGTTGTCAAGATAGCCACTGTTCGACTTGTATTGGCTATTTCTGTCTCCAGGGGATGGAGTTTGCGACAGTTATATGTCAAAAACGCGTTTCTTCATGGTGTTCTGGAAGAGGAAGTCTATATGAGACAACCACCTGGCTATGAAGACAGGGGAAGGATGAATTATGTTTGCAAGCTAGACAAGGCACTATATGGCTTAAAGCAGACCCCGCGAGCATGGTATTCTCGTTTGAGTTCTCAGTTAATTGAGTTCGGATTCATTGTCTCTAAGTCTGATACATCATTGTTTATATATAACAAGTTCACTGTCACAATCTACATGCTTATATATGTGGATGATATTATAGTGGCTAGTTCTTCTCAAGAAGCAACAGATGCTTTGCTCAAGGATTTGAGCAAGAAGTTTGCACTTAAAGATCTCGGTGATCTTCATTATTTCTTGGGCATTGAAGTTCACAAAGTTAATGATGGCATAGTACTAAGTCAAGCGAAATATGCTCAAGATATTCTTGCACGAGTTGGCATGACAGATTGTACAGGTGTTTCTACACCATTGTCTTCTTCTGAAAAAATAACTGCTCAAGAAGGAGATAAGTTGGGTTGTGATGATACCACCAATTATAGAAGCATGGTTGGCGCGCTACAGTATCTGACTCTCACAAGGCCTGACATCTCCTATGCAGTCAATATTGCATGCTCCGACCACTATACACTGGACTGCTGCTAAACGAATTTTGCGGTATGTTAAGAGTACTATGAGTACTGGACTGACCTTCCTGAGACCTAGTTCTACCTTAGTCAGTGCTTTCTCAGATGCAGATTGGGCTGGTTGTGTTGATGATAAACGCTCAACTGGAGGGTTTGCAGTGTTCTATGGTCCAAATCTGATTTCCTGGAGTGCTAAGAAACAAGCTACAGTCTCCAGATCAAGCACTGATGCGGAGTATAAGTCTGTTGCCAATGCTACAGCAGAAATAATATGGCTTCGGTCCTTGCTTACAGAACTAGGAGTTAAGTCAAATCAAGTTCCATGTTTATGGTGTGACAATTTAGGAGCGACGTATCTATCAGCAAATCCAGTCTTTCATGCAAGAGCCAAGCATATTGAAATAGATTTTCACTTTGTCAGAGAACGGTTTCTGAACAAACAACTAGAGATAAGGTTCATTCCTTCAAAGGATCAAGTTGCCGATGGTTTTACAAAACCGCTTCCTATAAAAACTTTTATAGAGTTTAGACATAATCTCAACTTAACTAAGTTGTGATTAAGGGAGGGTGTAAGAGTTAGAATTAGTTAGTCACACGAGTTGTGTTGATTACGGACTCTGTACTCCGTATCCTCTCGGTACTCTCCCTGTACTCCTGTATACACCGCATATAAATATACGAACGTGGGGCTCGGTAATCTAGCTGAGTAGCCTCTGTCTACCTGATCAAATACTGAGTTTTACACAGCGCACCGGCGTTCTTCCACGCTGCTATCCCCTCCCTGCTCAACACTGAAACTACCTCGACTATTATTCTTCCTACCGACGCCGGGGACGCAGATGTTTTCATCGTCCTCCCTGCAGCCGTGTAAGCACACGCCTCCGAGAGGTGCATCTAGCTGGAGGCGGATGCTGTGCTTCCACCTCTCGATGCCTCCTGTCCAATAGCACGACTGGTGCAGCTACCAAGTCTGTTGCTCCTGATATATGTGCGTGCGTGGCGATAGCATAAATTAAGTTCAGTTTTTGTGTGGTAAAGTAGATACTAAAATTTCTTGTCAATTTTTATTTCTAGGTATTGTGACGCAGAAGGAGCTGGCTCTTGTGGAGCATCCATCGGTTCAGACTGAGTCCTGAGAAGGAAGTTTACAGCTCTTCTACTGAGGATGTACAGTGGGTTGCAGTAATTGAGGAACATTCAGTTCATGGGGTGATAGTCTGATAGATGAAGTCCCATACAGTGTGTCAACATTATGACCACTACTTCCAGAGTCATACTCGAATTTTTACTTTTTCTCAGGCAGTATGATTAATATTAAATAGGCAGACATGTTCGTACACTCAAATTATTACTCCTGAAATCTATCGCTTTCTTATATATATTTTTAAGCATCAACATTTTGGCATAAAAATGATATAAAGAAGTACTTTCTTTATATCTCCTCTAAGATTACTATGTTATGAGAAAGTATTCCATACCAGTCTTTTGCAGTAAGACTAACATCTCAGACACTGTTCTTAGCTGGCACTGAGGTCGAGTAACTGGTTATTGGTCATGGGCACTTTGTTTCTATTTTATTTCAGGTCTAGGTTCTAGAAAAATCTGAAACATTTTGCATGGATGGATATAAGTAACCATGGCGGTACACTTATACCAAACAGCATCCAAGAAAAAAGGTTTCCTGGTTGATCATAAAAGAATTTAGGATTAGTGAAGATGCAGAATGAATATGGCCTTGTCCTCAAAAGATACGATTGCTAATTCTATCATACAAGTCTTTCTTTCTTAAGTGTACTTATACTCAACTTTAAGAACAATCTAAGTGAAAGCAAGAGAGATTAGATTGTATAGTGATGTACTCCCTCCGTTTGAAAATATAAGATGTTTTAGGTTTGTGAATGGGATGTATCTAGACAACTTTTAGTGTCTAGATTCATTTGAATCTATACACTAAAAGGTGTCTAGATACATTTCCTTCACAAACTTAAAACATCTTATATTTCTAAACGGAGGGAGTACGTGTCAATATCATCACGTGACGATAGATCTACATTATAAATTGGCATGTAGTCCTTACAGATAGAATTGCCAATCTGATAAGTTGTTGCCAGTGATTTTAAGAGTCTATTTTCAAGATGTTGGATCTACTTTGGCTGGTCCTGTAATATTTGCTACTTGGCTAAGTGCATTTATCCTGCGACTCTATTTTTATGCTGGAAATAAAATATAGCTTGGTACGGATGGTTAATATTCTGATACATTGAGTGAAGGCATTAGAGATGGACCTCACATAACTTCAGCTCTTATATTTGTATGTATGTGAGCTATTTTTGCATTCTTAGCCTGATTATTCCGTTGCTAGACTAGATGACCACCAGCAATGATTTAACAGTACAGCTTGTATGAAATACTTCAATAATAATTATGAAAACTGCATATTATTATTTGGTAGAGTACAAAAAACGCTTTGAGTTGATTGTCCAAGGTGATGTCTAATCTAATCAGGGTATGTCAATTCAGGTCACTCCACCAAATAAGAGGGAAAAGGGATGTTGCAAATCATTGATCTTTCCATAGCATGATTTCATAGGCATATACTCTAGAAACCGGTATTGCTAATACAAATTGAGAGAAGATTGTTGAATACTTTTCACAGGGCGGCATCTATTGATCCAATTCTAGGTACAGTAGCATTTTTTTTGAGACACGTGCATCACATGGGGGATCAAGGGTGAGATGGCCGAAATAGCGTGGGGCAAGTATTTGCAGGCCTTATTGTTGGGAGTATGCCATTATTAGTGAAACATAAAAATGTAATTATGAAAACCATGGCTGTGGATTTGGTCGAATGTTCCCCGTGCAAATATCCACTCTCGAATATATAGCCAACACAACTTTTGTCTTATCTAAACGAAGAAATAAGACACGTGTCATGCATGTACCTAACTACACAAGATGAAGCGATGAAGTGCGAAAAAACATGTATTTTTGTGGTAGTAAATATAGCGTTGATCACAGTAGTATTTATATAAACCAAGGTTCGCAGGCGATGCCCTCCATCTAAAATTTCAGTTTATATTTCTATAAAATTTCAGTTTAGCTATCTTATTCACAAATGTGATTTGGTCGTGTTGATTTGCACACAGAATAGCGATCATTCGTGTGTTGCACGTGCAAAGTTACTAGTAAGAAAAAGCCCACGATCTTAGGGTATGTCGTTGATATAGGTAGATTAATGGGCCTAGCCCAACGTGTAACTGCGCAAACGGACGCAAAGAGCGTCCGATAGGAGCTCCCCTGTGCAGGTTTGTTAGCCTTAAGATTTTAACATTTTTTTCTTCTACTCTCTCCGTCTTAAAATAGACGTTTCAGATTTATTAGAATTTAAATAAATTTCAATATTATTTCGTATATAATTTTATCTAAATTTTAAAAAATCTAAGACATCTATTTTATGACGGAGTAAGTACCATTTTGACATGTTACGTGCCCAAAAGGCCGAACACGAAGTTAGTATTGGGCTAGGCCTACCTCCGTACTCCGTACGTTACACAGAGCGATATGGGCCTTACTCATGAGCAGAAAATGGCAACTTGGGTCGTACTAGGAAATTACCTCGTCTCGCAAGGCGTGGCGTCATTGCATTTATTACGGAACCCACTACCGAGAAGACGAATTCGAAGAGTTTTTCCACGTAGTAGCAGAATTTAATTGAACAGGAAAACTGAACAGCCACGTACATTACTCCGTGGCTGTATTAATGGTGGTAAATTTCGCACGCATTGGGAGCCCCAACCGTCGCGAAGCGAATTGATTCCTGAATTTTGAATGATCATATGCCGCCGTTCCAACTTCTGAGATAGGAGGAGTAGTATAAAACCGCGGGTCGTTCCCTTCGTTCGTGCTCGCTGGCGACCCACCGCCGCAACAGGCTGCGAGCACCATGGCATACTCGTTCAGGATCCGCTGCCGCGCGTCCGCCGACTACAGCCTCTCCATCGTCAACGGCGAAGTGATCCTCGCCGAAGCCGATCCGAGCGACGACCGTCAGGCAAGGCCCAGCTCTGTTTCTGCATCCGTTTTCTCCTGGTCTCGCGTCCTTTATTTCAGTGTGAGTACACTCGTGCGACGTAGTAGCTCTGTCTGATGTACGCATTTTTTGTGACATAGCTGTGGTCCAAGGATACGAGTTACGGTGGAGGTCTCAAGGACGAGGCAGGAAGCCCAGCGTTCGCGCTGGTGAACAAAGCTACAGGAGATGCGCTGAAGCACTCCTTCGGGCACGGCTTTCCGGTAAGCCAGATTTCTTTCAGATCTCGAATGTTCATCGATCTGTACAAGTGATACAGTTTAAACCTGGAAAATTCTGGGTTTCCGCACGTCATTTTGCATAGGTTCGAGCCATCAAGTTCGACCCGGGGTATCATGACGAGTCGGTACTGTGGGCCGAAAGCGAGGGCCGGGCCGACGGCTTCCGTCGAATACATATGATCAATAACATGGACTTCATCTTCGACGCCGAGAAGGCCAGCCCTCAGTACGGCGGCGCGCGCGACGGCACCCGCCTCATTCTGTTCCGGTGGCACGGCGGCAAGAACCAGCTCTGGCAGATCGCCCCCAACACGCCCGTTCGGATCTCGTGCCAGTGCGACCAGGAACTGAGCCTCGCTGTTCGTGACGGCACCGCCGTCCTTGCCCGAACGGAACTCAAGGACGAGAACCAAGTAAGTCGCTTCTCGCTTCCAATTCCTCACTGCTGTTCGAAACTAATACTACCCTGTTGCTTTTGCTTCGTCGTGTAGTCCTGGATCCAGAGCTTTAGCAACACTGGGCACGTGACGGACAAGGAGGGCCATCGTCCGTTTGCACTTGTCAATGGAGCGACCGGCAAGGCTCTCAGACGCTCTCGCGGCGAGCAGCCTGTACGGCCATTTTATTGATCCTCACTTCAAATTAAACTGCGCCACAAACAGTTCCTTCTGTCAAACTACTAGTAGTAGGGTGATACATAGGTTGATCGTTTCCCGTGTATACATATAGGTTCAAGTCGTCGACTACAGCCCGGACTCGCTGGACGTGGCGCTGCTGTGGACACTGAGTGACGACCTCGGAGAAGGCTTCCATGGCATCCGCAGCGTCAGTCACCTTGGTTTCGTCCTTGATGTTGCCGAGGGCGTGCCGGAATGTGGCGGTGCGCATGACGGGACGCGTGTCATCTGGTTCGAGTCCAACGGCGGGCTAAATCAGAAATGGAAGATGATGCCCTTCCATTGAGTATGTTGCAGCGAATGCTCTCGTGATCGTGTCTATCTACTTTATTTACATTGTTATTAAGTCGGAAACTGTTTGCCTTGTTGGTGCTGTGACCGCGGAAGAGATGATCTGAACTTTTTCTTATGTTCAGCTTATTTTTATGCGTACGAATTTACCTTGGTTTCCCTGCTTTGTTCGATGACCGCATGCATATTGTAGTTATCCCACCAATTCACGCAAGGCAAGTTCGATGACCTCCTGTGCCGTAAGGAGAGCTGGCAGTGGGTGCAACTGACAATTACAGAGTCGATGGCAGCGCTAATAAGGCTCTCACCCAAATGATCAAAGTGCATATAAGTTTGCGTCGCTTCTAATCTCGTCAGTTAACTTAGTCTGTACATGAGGTTCAGTTAACGGGTTTTCTTCAGTTAATAAACTCCGAGCATGAGTCTTTTCATCATCACTTCAAAGTCTTTAAACGCAGCACAAAACATCTCTCTCTCTCTCTCTCTCTCTCTCTCTCTCTCTCTCTCCCTGATTTCTCTCTCTCTCTCTCTCCGATTTCTAACCAAAATTATTGCGAGTTTGTGAGAGGATCTGTACCAACAAATGGTATCAAAGCCATGTCGAAAACACTTTTGGCATCGGAGAAGAACAAGGAGAAGTTGGGGTCTCCGGCTCCACCAGAGGATGTCCTTCTCAAACTGCGGCTCCGTGGTGTGGCCGCAGCCCTTCTTGCCATTAATAACTAATTATTGTATATTCTTTCTTTGATTTTTCTCCTTGCAGAAATGATACTTTTATGGAAAAATATGTGCTAATTAATAGGAATCATGAGTTTCTAATATCCCCAAGTCAAAGAAGACACGAAGGAAGTGTCTAGAAGCTTTAAGGAGCACTGGTATGGGCAGAGTTAGCCGGTACGGTGCACGGATACCAAGTGCCACCGTCTTCGTCTGGTCAAACTGAGCAACTTTCGTGAAGACACCAATATATTATTCAAAACACAACCGCCAGAAATCCTAACGCATCGCCGCAGCACATCCACATTTGAGGAGAGGAGATCCAGCACAAAGCCGCCACCATAGTCATCCCTCCTCTCCATCACCATTTCACCATCATAGCCATAGTCATCTACTTGTAATCTTGATCTTATCGTGATTGGTGACATTTAAGGTATTTGGTGTTTGTCTTAAGAATTTCTTTACAATGTTTATGATTGTTGATGAAATCATGAGTGGGTAGTCTTCATGGGCTACAGGTTAAGGCATAGCCCCCAGCGTTATATGCATCCTCTAACATGGAGTATTGTGCCATGCTTTTGATATTAGATTTATCCTTTTGTATTCTTGTCTTTTACCTTCATCTAAGCACTTGTCAGGTACCCCAAGACCCCGAGGATTGATATAGTTAATTAGGTTAGATGAATGGTAATCGGCTTCTACGCCCACACCATAGTTGTTTAGAAATACATTTGGGAGTAACGTTAATGTCATAGATCATATAAGACCTTGGTCTGTTTTACTTAATAACCGTGTAAGCCCTCATGACGGTGGTGTAGTGGTTGGACACAAGTCTATAATAAATGTGGGTGGCAAATACTATAGTAGTTACGAACTACCTCTCATAAATTTTATCATATATAGATCACAACTCATGAACGAGATTATTATCATAACTTTTACCACATATAGTCACTACCTCTCATAACTTTTATCATATATAGATCACAACTCATAAACGAGATTATTGTCATTTTCTCTATTCCACATGTGTGTAGGCCTACAGGTGAATCCTTAGCCATGGCCTATTTCTATCCACTAATACAAACAAATAAGAAAACATGAAAGGTCCGGTAAGTAAAGATACTACGAGTTTCCATGGTTTTATTCGATATAATCTTAAATAAAAAATCAGAGATGTTGATGCCTGGCTCAAGGAACATGAAGTACATGACATCAAGTGGAGTAGGAGGTGCCTCGGGACCCAAGGCGTAGGTGGTGTGAGCTTGAGCTATAAGATTGACCAACGCTCCTCAAATGCTGTCCAAGTTGCCCGCTTGGGGATAAATGTTCTCAGAGAACACACAGAGCACCACATGGAATGGAGGCTTGAGATTCTTGGCCTCCCCAAGAACACCACCACGTTGGTAGAGTGGAGTGAGCGACCTCTTGTCATACTCAAGACCGGAAATGTCATGCATCCTCAAGCCCATGGGATGATGTCTTCCTCCAAACAGATAGCCCATAACCTCGACAAACTCATGGAAGTTGAAGCTGCAGCGGGTCGCGCCTGTCACACATGTGAATGGAATCTCATCTCCATCATGAAACACAACTGTGGAAAATAATTGATGAACAACCTTGATGTTGTAGTCTTGCTTAAATTCCATGAGATGGTGCATCCCAAGCTTCCGAGTGATCCACAAGGTGTCGCCGAAGTACGAGTTATTGTGCATGAACTCAAGATCAAGAGTATGATGCGAACAAATGGGCTTCTTAGTGGAGAGATGGGAATAAACTTATTGCATGATAAACATGTGTTCCTTCCTCCAATAATAAGGATTAGTGTTGTTGGATGGCATGCCATAGAATGGTTTCCTTCTCATTATCTGAAACTCGGTTGTGTTCATATTCTTCAATGTGGTGAGGTTATCATACTTCCCCTTCTTGGCAAGCTCAATCTTTCTGAGGCTCTCTTCTTCTCTCATGTGGAGATGCTTGTTCTTGGACTTCCATTGCCGCACAACATACTCATCATCTTGTTCAAACTGCTTGCGAGTCAGGGCTCTCCAAGGATTACCTGCATAGTTGGGAGTCTTACTCTTGGTGCGACGAGGATGAGAACCGGAACCACTCGTGAAAAATAGAGCGAGGGAGATATGATAAAGGTGAGAATGCTTGTCTAGACATATATGGTGGAGTACAGGTTAGAAACCAGATCAGGTATGAACATGAACACTGTCTCAGCAACCCTGCCCTTTGAACAACCAGCAAGGCCAGTGTCTCCGGGGTTGAACCCCGGAGTCTCCGGGTAGGCCTAAGTCTCTAGGGTGCACACCCCGGAGTCTCGAGGCATGGAGGTTTGATGAGCGCTGTGATAGGAAGTTGATTCCGTGGAGCGGATCGGATGTCTAATGCATATGGCATTGCCGCTGAATGAAGGAATCCATGGAGGAAGAGTGCCCCAATCCTAAAAAACCTAGGTGTAACCCTAGAGTGGGAGAAGAGAGGGAAAACCTGAATCCATGGGGAGACCTGTTGGTAGGGAAGAGGTCCAGCGGCGGATCCAGGGGCGGCGGCGGGCAGCGGAGGAGGAGACGGGGTGGTGTAGGCGTGGGCGTCGGAGGTGAATGAGGAAAACAAACTGTTACCCATCACCTTGGCGCCTATAACTCGTATGTCGCAAAACCGTCTAGGCCAGAGTATCTAGGATCGATCCCCGGAGTCTCCGGACGACGACCCCGGAGTCTCCAGCCTCTAAAGCCAGAAACACCAGTTTACAGATGGACAAGCATGTAAGATCAAAAGCATGGTGGGGTAGTAAGGAAGAAGGCTTAGGTTGGAAGATCAAACTGAGGGAAAGAATGAAACACTCTAAGAAGTAGGAACCAACACAAAGAACAAATGAGAGTGCATTTCCTAAAGATCCAAAACCAAACACGATAGGTGACAAACACGAGTAAGAATCAACCTATCATGTGGGAGAGGGTCGGTGGCCTAGGCCACCGTGTTTGAGTATACTTGGCTTGGCACCACGAAGATATATCTTGGATCCATTACCAAAACTCATCATTGAAGCTCACATATAACAAAATGATATTAAGAGGATGCTTTTCTCACTTCAGGCATAATGGGGGGGGGATAGCTCAATCAATTAGGACCGCTCTCCCCTATGTCCATGCCTAATCTAGATAGGATAACATATGAATGCATGGGTAAGGGTGCATGATCTCAAGCCACATTACTCAAATCTATGATATTTAGCTCATGCCTTAACTCTCGAAATCTCTTCTCATCAAGGGGATATGGTGAACAAATCCATAAGATTCTTCTCGGTGATAACATATGAGAGGTCAATATCTCCATTGTTCACATGCTCGCGGATGAAATGATGTCGAATATCAATATGCTTCATTCTTGTGTGTTGCACCGGATTATAGGTGATCTTTATTGCACTTTCATTATCACAGAGAAGATACACTTTTTCACATGTGACACCATAATCCTTCAAAGTTTGCCTCATATATAACAATTGTGCACAATAACTAACGGCCGCAATATACTCGTCCCCGGCGGATGACAAGGAGATAAAATTTTGCTTCTTAGATGACCAACACACCAAGGACCTACCAAGAAATTGGAAATTCCCGGATGTTGATTTCCTTCCAACTTTGTCTCCCGCCCAATCCGAGTCCATGAAACCATGAAGTACAAAGCTTGAGCCCTTGGGATACCATAAGCAAAGTTTGGGGTATCAACTAAATATCAAAACATTCATTTGGCCACCACAAGATGGATTTCTTTTGGGGAAGCTTGAAACCATGCACAAATACCTAAACTCAACATGATATCCGGTCTTGATGCACAAAGATAAAGCAAAGAACGAATCATAGATCTATATACCTTTTGATCCACATCTTTACCCTTAGTATCGAGAGTGAGATCACACTTGAGAGGAATGGGAGTCTTGGCTCCATTTAGATCCGTAAACTTGAATCTCTTGAGCATATCTGGAATGTATTTGACTTGATTAATGAAGATACCTCCAACTAATTTCTTTACTTCAAATCCAAGACATAATTGCAATTCGCCCTTCATAGACATTTCAAACTCATCGATAATTAGCTTAGCAAAAACATAATTGAAAGCCCTGTTAGGACAACCAAAGATAATATCATCAACGTAAATTTGGCATATGAACAAGTTTCCAACAAATCTCTTAGTAAAAAGAGTGGGGTCAATTAGCCCAATTTTGAAACCACGATCTACCAACAACTTTCTAAGGTTCGCATACCACGCACGTGGAACTTGTTTAAGTCCATAGAGTGCCTTATCATGTTTGTGGACGTGGTTTGGAAACTTGGTATCCACAAAACCCAGAGGTTGCTTGACATACACCAACTCATTTAGGGGACCATTATGAAATGCACTCTTAACATCCATTTGTTGCAACTTGAAGTTATGATTAGATGCATATAAAAGCAAGATACATATAGATTCAATATGAGCAATGAGCCGGGGCAAAAGTTTCACCGTAGTCGATACCCTCGATTTGGGAGAAGCCTTAGCCACCAATCTTGCCTTATTACGGATGACCATCCCATTTGCATCTTGCTTGCTCTTGAAGATCCACTTTGTTCCAATGGCATTATGGCACTCCTTGGAATCTCCACTAATGACCACACTTTGTTGCGCTTGAAGTTGTGAAGCTCTTCATGCATGGATTCAAGCCAATTCAGGTCTTCAAGCGCTTCATACACCTTTTGGGGCTCTAAATAAGAAATAAAACTATTGTGTACAACAAAGTTAGACACTTGGTTACGAGTAGTAATGACCCTTTCAAGATAGCCAACAACATTTTCAAGGGTAAGTCCTTCTCGAACAAGCTTGGTGATCCTTCTTGCTTCACGACAAAATTGAGCTTGCTCAATGGATTCTTGAGAAGCTACTTGGTCCTCACCACTATTTTTTATCCTCGTCTTAACCTTGAAATTGAGCTTTCTCCTCTTCTTGAGCTTGCTCGATGTTTTTACTTTGTCCATCTACATGATCTTGACCTTGGTCCATATGGGGTGGTACAAAGACATCGTACACTTGAACTTGACCTTGATCATGAGCCATCTTGTCAACACCCGGATTTTTAATCCCAGATGCATGTTATGCCATACATCGCAATCCCGGGATTACCATTTTTGCGAGACATAGAAGATTGGATATCACAATACATCATTCATTACAAACCATACATAAGGTCTTACAACAAATAAAGGATCTCATGATCCAGTCTTAATACAATCATAGCAACGGAATAACATAATAATAACGGTAGCGTAGGCGAGATTCCATCTTCATGGTCATAGGCAATGCTGACGATGGGAGATGATCCTAGTTATCGTAACCTTCCTGTTGTCCGTCTTCCTGATAGTCCCATTCATAGTCTGGCCACGAGAATAGCCAGGGACAAAGCCATGAGTACTCTTTAAGTACTCGCAAACTAATACTAACAAGTGAAGTGGTTTTTGAGTAGTAAGTACTAGGCTCTAGGTTGTTTTGCAAAAAGCCAGATTTATCACTACTGAGTTCAGAAGCAAGAAAATCTAGTTCAAAGTTTTATAACACCTAAGTGGGAACTTGAATTTCATATCACAACCTTGTTGTGGTCAAGTCAAAGTCATAAATCATTTCACAAGTAATTTTGGAAACATCTGACGATGGAACAGTATGGCCACTCCAACTGTCCATAACCACGGACGCGGCTATTCGAATAGTTTGACACTCTGCAGAGGTGGTACACTTTCACCACAATATTTGATACATCCGTTAGGAACAATCCTGAATTCACCATACTCAGTATGCGGATAATCAATCCTAACCTTTCAATTACACGCCCCAGTACAGGCACCTCTCCTATGAGTTTGGCCTCCCAACCATGACCAACTGTCATCTTGGGAACTGCACATGTGGACAATCTTCACAAGGTAGCCTCAGCTCAAACCTTGGCTGCAAGGGAATCAGTTTTATAAAGGGCTAAGGCTCATGCCGCAACATTTTCATCATCAAAATCATATGGTGTTCAAGACCACATGGCAAAACATTTCAGTAGAATGACTCATCATTCTAAGGTTTTCATAACCATTTTCACCAACTATTCCCATCTAAAATGATCAAGTTTTATGATTAGCACTAGCATCTACAAGTGGGGGTAAACACTAATGAGGGGTGGTAAACAAGTGTATCTTATCTAGATTCAATCTCATGCCTCGGGACATCAAGATTATCTAACTCAGGTCAAGTTTTATGCTCTTTATGCTACCTTTAAAATAATCTTTCTAAGCTCTACAAGTCACTAAGTAAACTCTAATAGAAATCTTTCATAAAGAAATAAAATAATTAAGCTTGCAAGTAAAACTGGGGTTTGGTATCATCAAGTGGGTATAATCACATATGCTTAAGGCATCTAGGTTGCATAGTTGTCATGCAAGGGTTAACTTGCAAAGTCAATAGCTTGCCTTGTGCAGAGCAGTGGTTGAAGTTCTCCTCGGCTTCTTCCTCGTAGTATTCTCATTCCTCCTCGTATCCTTGGTCGGTACTAGCGTCTATAAATAAATACAAGGTACACAATCACCAAACAATACTTAACTACTTTTATTTATCACACCAAGGTTTTCACTAGATGATCTGGCATCATCACAAACATTACAATCATCAAAGTACTTGTCTTATTTATTTTATATTAGAAAAGTAATTTCTACTCACTGAAAAACTACTTAAGATTTAATATTCTCCAACTAAAACATGGGATCATGTTGACACATGTCATCACCACATATTTCAGTACATGGGAATGTGATTAAAAGTGGTGTCACAATTTAATAAGGTTTAACCTTTTTATTTTAATTAAATACAGTGACTAGAATGGCCTGTGAGGCATTCTTTTATTGCTTGACAATTATTTCTGCAAGTAAACCTAGATATTTTTATATATTCAGAAAAGTCTTGTTAAATGTGATTTTTGAGAGTTGGAATCAACTCAAAAGCTTTTGTGGTTGAATTTTGAAAAAAAAAATATGCAGAAAAGCTTCTGCCTTGTTATTTTTACCATAGGTTATCTACAAATCTAAATGGTTTGAATCCAACGGGCTTGGATTAACAATTCCAGTACCTTTCTAACAAAATTGGTTTCATGCAATTTGGTTTAGTGAATCGACATGGGTTGATTTTTAAATCTAGGTACAGAACTAAGTTTGAAACTAAAAGAATAAACTTAAATTCAAACTACTGGGTCACACAGGAATGTAAATGGGCCAGTCCATGGTGCACAGCGCACGCGCGGGTGGGTTTAAGTGGATGACCCCACCAGTCAGCGAGACAGGGGGTGTGAAGCGGTACGGGGTGATCTAGACCGCACGATCAAACTCTAATCGAACGGCCATGACCTATCGTCTCCGTCGGGCAACTCCGGCGAGACTAAACCCTAGCGAGGCCAGTGGGGGTATATGGGGGCTCACCGGGGCTCAGGCGAGGGTCGGCGATGGGGGCAAATGACGAAGTCGACGACGGCGAACCTCCTGGTACCGGCAGCTCCTCCTGGGCAGCTCCAATCGTGGCTCCTTTCTTCCTCCTCCGCGGTAGCCTCCGGCCAAATTCCGGCGACCTGCTGCTCGCCTTGCTCCGGGGGTGAGGTGGGGTGGTTCTGAGAGAGAGGAGAGTGAGATGGTGTGCTGAAATCGAACGGGGGTGTCCTCTATTTATAGTGCCAAGAGGGGACCGACGGGCACGGGTGGAGCTCGTCGTGGTCGTCGGCACAGTGGGCTAATGGCATGGGCGATGGTTGGGGGTGGTGTTGTGCTCCCTGGTGAAGCTCAACGGCATGGTTACGAGGCGTGGGGCGGTGCGAGTCGGTCGGAACGCTGCGGTGCTCTGGACGGGTCCGACAGGAAGTTTTATGGCGCACCGCGGCTACGGGTCGTGCGACGGCAAACGGGGTTGTCTGGTGGTCTCTTGGGACGGTGGTGATCACGCTTGCACGCGGCAAGGGTGGCGCGCGGTCTGTTGGCGTGTGTCACGTGCGGTGCTCTAGCACGCTCTCGGCATGGCGCAGAGGCATAGGGCGCAGCGTTTCTAGAGTGGTCCAGTGGCTTGCTGCTCGTTGGCTTTGGACAGGGGGTGGCGGTGGACGGTGGTGAGTTTCCCAGACAAGGTTGGCGAGGCTAGGGAAGCTTCTAGCATGTTGTCGACCAAGGGGTGGCAAGGTGAGGCTTGGCATGCTCACCATTGATGGCAATGGCAAGCTCACAGTGGTGATAGAGCTTGCTAACTAAGCTAGGTGATCTACTAAATGTCTGTTGTGATCTAGAGAGGGAACTAGTTAGGCCAAATAACTACTCACAATAGTGTTTGATGTTTGTTTGATTTGTGTTTGCAACGTGTTTGATGAAATGGCCGAAAGAGATTCAAATTTGAATTTTTGGTTCAAACTTGTGGGTGCACTAGTCACATACTAGTTAGTCTCTGGTTAGTTGTAAAGGTCAAGGTGAATTGGTTTGGTTGGTTTTTGAGAATTGGTGATCTTCACATATGAACTAGATTCAATTTTGAATTATCATTTGAACCAAGTTGCGAAATGTTTCTGTAAGTTTGAAAGGTGGGCTTTGGTTCACTTTTACTTGGTCTAGCAAGGGGTGAAAATAAATAGAATTGTTTCTGTTTGAAATCTTGGACTAGAAACACTCAAAGTGGTCTAGTGAGCAAGATTGGCAAAAATGACCATTTGCTTGTTTTGTTTGTTTTTGATTTTTCTTTTGATTTGTTTCTGCTTGGAAATGTTTTAGATGATGTTGTTTTCATCTTTAAACCATTCCTTGCTATCTAGAACAATCACACAAGTCCATCCATGCATTCATACAATCATCACATTCACACATGCATTCATATGATTTGATTAACAAAAGTTTTTGTTAACCCTAATTTTGTTGATTGGAATTTGATAACCTTGTTCAATATTTTTGGGATGTTAGACATCTCTTCAACCGGAGTATCTTGATGGCTATGGGGTTGATGAAGATCTTGAGTACGTGAGGGGTCCACATGAGTAGACAATTGCCCTTCTCCTTCCACCACAAGGGGTTCCTTAACAGGGTGGAAAAATCCCACACCCATTATTCCAATGGCTTGAGGAGGAATTTCATCACCTACATCACCAAGATCAATTTGCCCCACTTGGGAGCCTTGATGCTCGTCAAACCTCATGTTACAACAGTCTATAACTTGACCGGTGGACTTGTTATACACTCTATAAGCGTGAGAATCCGATGCATAGCCAACAAATATACCTTAAATAGCACGAGAATCGAATTTAGATAACCGGTTACCTTTCTTCAGAATAAAGCTCCTACTCCCAAACACTCAAAGATAGTGAATACTTGGCTTCTTGCCGGTGAGAATATCATCAGGAGTCATGTTCAAATTCTTGCGAAGATAAACACGGTTGGAAATATGACAAGCGGTTGAGATAGCTTCAGCCCAATAGTTATATGTCGACTTGAACTCCGCAATAATGGTTCTTGCCATATCCAAAAGAGTCTTATTCTTCCTTTCTGCCACACCATTTTGTTGAGGGGTATATGGAGCAGAATATTGATGCTTAATTCTCTCATCACTAAGGAACTTATCCAAGGTGTAGTTCTTGAACTCGGTACCATTGTCACTTCGAATGGCCAAGATCTTATTGTTATGTTGACGTTGAACTTCATTGGAAAAGTCGATGATGGTTTGTTGAGTCTCACTCTTCTTCTTGAAAATATACCCAAGTGTATCTTGAGTAGTCATCGACAATAACCAAGCAATACTTCTTACCCACAATACTATCGAAGGTTGGAGGACCAAATAGGTCCATGTGAAGGACCTCTATGATCCCATTGGAACAGATGGTTGTTGTGGGAGGATGAGCCATCTCATGGAGCTTTCCTTCAATACATGCCCTACACACATGATATTGGACAAAATGTATGTTATATTTTACTCCAAGGATGTGAACCCCCGTGTGGAGACTTTGCAAATACCTCATGTTGACGTGGGAAAGACGGCAATGCCAAATCCATCCCACGTCACCTTTAGCCATTAGGCAAGCCACAGTAGGTGTGGGTTGATACGTCGTAAACGTATCTATAATTTTTGATGCTCCATGCTTGTTTAGTATCTACTTTGCTTTGCTTTGTCTTTACTTTGAGGTGTTTTTATATGTTTTTCTGGACTAACCTATTAACACGTTGCCACAGTTCCAGGTGCTTGTTTTCTTCTGTTTTTGGTTCCAGAAAAGGCAGAAAATCAATATTCTCGGAATTTGACAGGACAAAAGCCAAAGTCAATATTTTACCGAGGGGAACACGGAGCCTGAATACGAGACGGAGGGGATCCACTAGGGGGGCACACCCCCTGGCCACGCGGCCAAGCATGTCCCACGCCTGGGGGGTGCATCCACCCCGGGTGCCCCTGTCTCGCCTCTTCGCCTATAAAGACCCCCGATACCAAAACCGTAGGTACCCGATCAATCTTCCACGAAACAGTCCATAGCCGCCGCCACCATCGTCCCTAGATCAGGGGGATCTGAAGCTCTTCCTGGCACCCTGCCAGAGGGTAGATCATTCCAGAGGCCTTCTTCATCATCATGCCAGCCTCCGGTATGAAGCATGAGTAGTTCCACCTTGGACTACGGGTCCATGTAGTAGCTATATGGTTGTATCTCCTCCTTTGTGCTTCCATGTTTAGATCTTATGAGCTCCGTTCATGATCAAGATCATCTATTGTATTCATTCATGTGTTTGTGGGGATCCGATGGATATTGAGATTACTATGTCAGATTGATCAATGGTTTTGTCCTATTGATTTTATCATGTTTGTGTTGTTTGTGATCTTGCATGCTCTCCTTTCTAGTAGCTATCTTGGCCGAGTAGATGCTAGTGACTCCAAGAGGGAGTATTTATGCTCAATAGTGGGTTCATGCCTCTATTTAATCTAAGGGAAGTGACAGAAATCTCTAAGGTTGTAGATGTGTTGTTGCTACTAGGGAGAAAACAACAGTCTCTTGTTCATAGAACAAGTGTATTGTTTACCTTACACACTTTGCTTAAAGCAGTGATCTGTTGCTTGCAACTTAATACTAGAAGGGGTTCGGATGATAACCTGAAGGTGGATCACTAGTCATAGATGCAGTTGGATGGCGATCTATGTATCTTGTTGTATTGCCCAATCGAATCTCTGTTGCCTGTCAAAACCCACCGGCGAGCAGCGACGAGCAACACGAAGAGCCGGGAGGCTCCCAGAACTGCTGGTGGGCCCTGGTCCCTCGGGCAACGGCCCGCAAAACTCCGGCACACGTCCTGGCTGGTGCAAGGGCGTGCCACCTGACCTATACCTGGTCAGGAAGGTGATGGATTGCTTCGATTGGTTTCCTGCATGGCAAACAAACATACGTAAAATTCGAGCCGCGACCGGCTCCCAGGTTTCCCTGTGAATCGGCTCCTGGAGCCGATTATCCCATGGTTCTGCATTAAATCTACGATAACATGGGGTTTTGCTTCATCAATACAAATTAACTCGATCTACGGCAGTTTAACATTTTCACCACGTAATTGGAACATCCTACACGTAATTGAGCCTGGTAGATACAAAAGATGATAGAAAACGAACCCTAGAGAAGGCCTAACAACCGACGTAAAGTCAATTCCCGGAACAACTCCTCTCGGATTGGCAAACCACATCCTTACATACTACTGGATCGTTCAACCCGTTTGTAAGGCCTGATCATGTGGATATCAAACTAAACCTTGGAGAACAAGGCATAACTATAACAGATCAAATCGACGGAATAAAGATCAAGCAAGATGCTACCCTTACACCCAAAAAAAGGTGCAAAGGCAGCGAGATAAATAAAGGCAGCATAACTAAGCAATCGTAACGAAACAGTACCGATGCTAGCCCAAACAGATCTATGATAACAGTATTACTCGCCATCAAAAAGGCTTCAGCACGAGTAACACTAAATAACGCATAAGCATATACTGCCTAGATCGCAAGATGCGATCTAGGCAGCATGACACTTACCCGAGAAAAACCCTAGAAACAAGGGGTGGCGATGCGCCGAGATTGTGTTTGTTGTGAACGTGATCGTCCTCCTTTTCTCAATAACCTTAGGTACATATTTATAGTCCGGAGACTTTCTATCTTTGGAATAACCCTAACAACTCTATCTCTTAGTTAAACCGAAACGGAACCTACTACAATATAAGATACACGGGCAATTTAGCCCAAATCCACGCACAAGGCCGATTCAACAACACGTTGCATATATGTATCTTTCAAACCCATCTTGATTACGGCCCATCTCCTCCTTTGGCCAAAATATGGCGATAACACATGCCCCCTGGTTTTGGCAATAATAATTCCAAAACCACTCTGTTTTTTTCCTCTTCTCCCTTTTTTTATCGGGTTACGCGTTGCCAGAAGGTGTTGCAGAGCAGAATCGTCACGCCGCCCCTTCATCATGATGCCTTATCTTCTCAACTTCTCCGCAGTGCATGATTTGACAATTTTGGCAGCACATTCTGGGAAACCGCTATAGCATTGAACCACCTCCCACTATTCCCCTTATTTAAATTCATCTGAGCAGTTTGTACCCCCATCCTCTTCCATTAGCCAAAAAACCCTCTTTCTCCGCCATGGCCGCCTCTTCTTCCTCCAAATCATCCGGCCTTTCCTCCCAAGCCTCCAACGCAATGAGCGACCGGGAGCCGACGCCGGAACACCCGCCAATGGCGGCGTACAATGCTCTCGCCCCACAATGGTGGGACGAGAGGGACTGGGATTTCGCCGCCTGGTCAGAGGACGATGAGTCCCTGACAAACGGCGAGGAGGGCCTCCAGTTCCTTGTCGACGGGGAACTGGAGGCGGAGAGCACCGACGACGCCATGTCCTGGGATGGCGTCGATTCCTCCGACGAGGAAGAGGAAGCGGAGGAGGACACCTCCTCCGACGAATACCCGCCGGTGAAGCGCTTCCGCGCCGGGTCCAGCGAGGACACCGAAGACGATGACGAGGACGAGGAGGCCCCCGCTGACATCTTCAGCAGCAGCGGCGAAGACAACGCCGGCAGCAGCGTCGATGACAGCGAGTACGACGACGGTGAAGACAGCGGCGATGACGCCGACCTCTAGATTAGGAACTAGTAGTAGTAGTACTAGTAGTAGATTTCCTTTTGTAAGCAATCGGCTCCATTGTAAACAATCGTCTTTTGAATCAACAAAGATTGCTTCCCCTAATTTGATTTTGCCGATAGTCAAAATAGGTCAACGTTCCTGAAGCCGATAGCAACGTATCGGCTTTCACCATACTACGCTCACATGGTCAACCAAGTCAAAGCCCAACGAGCCGATGGTAACACATCGACTTTCCCCACAAACGTTGACAAGGTCAAATTTGGTCGCATGTTTAGATAAATCCGAGCGGCCACTCTCCAACTTCAAACGGTAGCCTGCGACCCTTTTCAAAAAGGCTAAGCCAGATCTCCAATTTCCTCACCGCCCAGATCGAGCTCACAGCGACAAGAACCCTCGATCCTCAATCGCATAGATCCATCTCCGCCGGCAAACTAGATGGCGGAATCGTCCAATATCAACACAGCGGTCTCCGGTCTGAAGGTACGCCTGCTCCTCGTAGTCTGAACACGGTTCTAGAATTAATAGCAAACACCTGAATTAATGCTTTATTCCACCGTTAAATTTCTTAGGTTTCAGACATCCTGCTGCCGCATCCTTCTCTCCCAAATTCTCTCTGTCTTGGCCCCCGTACAGAATCCAGTCCTGCCCATCTGATCTCTTGCGAGGCAAACAGAATCCCCTTCGTAAGCCAAAACCTAGATTTGAATTCCTAGGCCGACTGCTTGCGAGCCTGGCCTAATCCTCCTGAACATTGGGTTTCTTGGTATAGCAGGGTAGCCAAAACTTATCAATCCCAATGGGAAACCACGGGATGCCTTGTATTTGTCATTGTCTCCCCTTGAGAAACATGAAAACCTTCTAAAAACCATCGGCTATTTCTGGTCCGATGCTCTGAACTGCTTCATGTTCGGTCATGGCCCCATGACACCAACTCTGTTAGACGTGGTGATGATTACTGGCCTGGACGTTACATCACCCAGCCCTTCTGCTTTTAAGCTGACAAAGGTCCCCTACAAACTCTCTTCTAAAACAGACTGCACGAGCTGGGGTGCCTATCTTCAAAGCCACATGAAAACTAAAGGTCCTGTCACAGAGAAAGAACACACGGCTTTCCTCAACTTCTGGCTGGAACATTTCATATTCTGTGGCCCTTCCCTTGCTCCAACCAAGAATTATATCTCCTTGGCCTACGAAATCGCCAGAGGCACTCAACTTGGTATCGGCAAACTGTTCCTTGGAGAAGTCTATCGATATCTCCAGTTGATGTCTGTCAAACTATTCTCCGGCATAGCAGTCAAAACAGGAGGTCCTTGGTGGTTCATTCAGCTATGGGCCCAGCTGTATTTCCAAAACCATGTCCCAAACTTCCCCCTTTTGGCGAGTTGCACCTTTCCAAATGCCAAAGGGAAGCAGATCCGATGCACCAGCTATGGCCAAGCTCTGTACAGACTACCAGGTAGCAAACTGATCCCTCAGGAAGCATCCAAGTGGTTCAGCATTTTCTTCCAAGGCCTGGACAACCCTATCTTCTTTCCTTACACGGAAGAATCAGAACATTTTGAAAACCCAATCTCCTTCAGGCTAGACAACTTTGTCGATGACACCAGCACTCGGCAGCTATTTTCTACTGTGATTCGTCCCTGCTTCCTTCCAGTTGGCATGAGCACATCCAATAGAATAATCAAGCCTGGATACGAATTCTACCAGCCAGTCGTAGTGGCTCGGCAATTTGGCCTTGGACAAGTACCTCCCCATTTCTTTCTCCACCATCTTACGGAGAGCAGAGCTGACCTGCCTGATCCTCTCACCAGTCAAAGGTGTTATTCCTTCTTCGATGCTCTGACCATCCCAATTCCCAACAACCTCATCTTCACTTCATCAACCGATGGTTTTGAGAACTGGTGGTCGATGTGGAAGACTCATGCCTTCAGGAGAGCCCTGGGACCGTTGCTGGAACAGCTCGATGCTGAATATGACATCCCCGTAGAACAGGTACTACTACTTGTAAATTTTCTTGATGCAGCTCACAAATGATTCTTCTAATAACCCGCTCTGCCTCCTTGCAGCAACAAGATGGTCCTGAACCTACACACAGTGATGGCTCCCCCTTTGAATTCTTCCCACCAGCTCCTGTGGTCCTTTTCTACAAAAACTCGCCACCTTTGAAAAAGGTCGTGATGCAGAACCAGCCGATATCACCACAATCGGCTTCCAAGAGGCAAGCAACTTCTGGGTCAGCCGTCTCGCGAGTTCCAACTAAAACAAGAATAACGGTGAGGAAGGTAGCTGCTAGGAAGACTTTGAGGCGCCGGAGCCCTTCTCCAGAAAGTTCACACGAACGCTGATCCATGCCTTGGTCGATCTCTTTCATCCTTGCAAACATGCGTTTACTAGCTCCCCTTTTCTTACAGGGTTCCATCGAAGACACCTCCTGTGGGGACGCACAATCCAATCGAGGAGAGTCGGGCCCAACAGACTCTGAAAGGACCACCACACCGAGCCAGCCAGATTTGCCACCATCGGCTTCCAGGAAAAGGCCGGTTCCTGCCCCTACTGCCCCCCGAGCATCAGTCGAGGCGGGGCCAGCTGTGAGCCCCAAGAGGGCTCGCAAGGGGCTGCAAACTTCTTCGTCAAGCCAGGAGGTTTCGAAAGTCATCACCCTCGATGCTCTTACCAATTACTTTTTATATCTGCCGATCCATCACCTATTTACATCGGCTAAACACCTTCCATGCAGACGACTGGCACTTCTAGTGGAAAGGCCGGGGAAGTGCCGATGCCTATCGCGGGGCTGGATCTAGTAATCCCTGAAGGTGTAGATGACACGGTGACCACTTTGGCCAAACCCCCAGTAACAACACACGAGCCGATTGTCTCGTCATCTGCTATCCCCTTGATCTTGGGAGAGGTATGTCCGTTTCGTTCGGTTCATCCTTCCATGTTGGACGCATACTGACGCCGTTTTGGCCTGCCAGGGTTGTGATATCTCAGGCCTGCTGACGTTCGACCCTGAATCCATCGAACCAACTCTCTCTATCGCCAATGATGAACCACGAGCAAAGGATGTACTACCTCAATTCCAGCGTCTCAAAGCCTTGCTGTCCTCCCCGATCGAGAAGCTGATCGAGGGTTCTGAAGAGGTGAAGAGTGTTCTTGCCGAAATCAAGGACCGACTCCCAGTAGCACTGCAGGTGAAGCTTTGGCCTGTTGTAACTCTGTCTTTCTACGGGTCAAGGGTGAAGTTGGCTCGTGAGAGGATTAATCTGCGCCGCGCCCAACTCCCACTGAAGGCCAATATTGCAGACAAATGTCAGCAGCTCAACGAGAAAAAGGCGTCTCTGGATGCCAAAACTGACACCTCTGTCAGCACCTCGGAGCTTGCATCCTTGAAAAAGGAACTGGGAGATCTTGAAGAGAAGGTCCGGGCGACCAAACAGCTCATTCGTGACAAGGAAGCATTCATCGCCCGCTCCCAAGACGAAGCGGAAGGCCTCAAAGCTCAACTGAAGACTGATCTGGCGGAAATACGTGCCCTGAACAAGCAGCTGGTGATGGGCAAGGACGAAGATGACGAAGCCGAGATTGCTGAGGTGGATCATGTCCGTGCTGACGCCCTCCACGCCTTCGAGGCATTCCTTCAGTAGCTTATTCATGTAAACTGACATCTGCTCGTAACAGTCTGAACTTCTAGAGTCGATGGCTATGCATCGGCTGTATTTGTTTTTATTGGCCGATTTCATGTATCGGCCCCCATATCTCACTGTCCATCATCCCACATGCTTGGGAAATATTTTTTTCTTGGCCGATTTCATGTATCGGCCCCCATATCTCACTGTCCATCCTCCCACATGCTTGGGAAATATTTCTTGAGATGCTGACCGTTAACAGCCACTGGGAATTTCACGCCATCTAGCTCCTCCAGCATGTACGCGTTCCCCCTTAAAACCTGATCGATCCTGTATGGCCCGTGCCAATTTGGAGACCATTTACCGTATGCTGCATCCTTGGTTCCTAATGGCAATACAGCTTCCCATACGAGATCGCCAACGTGGAACTCCTTTGGTCTCACTTTCTTATTATATGCACGAGCTACCTTGGCCTTGTTCTCTTTGATTTTCTCAAGCGACCACAGCCTAAGCTCAGTCAAATCCTCAACACTGTCACTCATCAGGGCCGCATATTCTTCAGTTGTTAGATCGTTCTAAAAAGTGACACGTCTCGATCCAGCCGTAATTTCCCAGGGCAGTACGGCTTCTTATCCATAGACTAGATGGTATGGCGAGGTCCTTATCGCTCCATGGCATGACATGCGATAAGCCCATAAAGCCTCTGACAAAACCTTGTGCCAACGCCTAGGGTGCTCCTCGACTTTCCTCTTGATCAGCTTGATAAGGCTCTGGTTGGACGCTTCAGCTTGCCCATTTGCTTGAGCATAGTATGGAGATGATCGAATCAGCTTAATTCCTGTGTCCTCACAGAACTTTCTAAACTCGTGAGAAATGAAGACCGAACCTCCATCGGTCGTGATAGTCTGGGGAATCCCGAATCTATGAATGACATGTTCTTTCACAAAATCGATAACATCCTTCGAGTTCACTGACTTCATAGGGACGGCTTCCACCCATTTAGTGAAATAATCCGTAATGGCCAAAATCCACATGTGGCTTTTGCTTGACGGAGGATTGATCTTGCCAATCATATCCATGCCCCAACCTCGGAATGGCCAAGGCTTGATGATGGGGTTCATTGCTGACGCGGGTACCATCTGAATTTTTCCAAATTTCTGACATGCTTGACACCCTTTGTAGTACCTAAAACAGTCCGCAAGCATGGTGGGCCAATAAAACCCTGATGGCCTGATCAACCATTTCATCTTGTGAGCCGATTGGTGAGTTCCACAGGCGCCTTCGTGTACCTCGTGTAGGAGCCGATTGGCCTCGGTTGGCCCCAGACATTTGAGCAGTAACCCTTCCAGAGTCCTGTAGAACATATCGTCCCCAATAAGCACATACTTCATGGCCTTGTACCTTATCCGTTTAGGTGCCCCCCGAGCCGAATCTTTCAAGTAATTGAAGATATCGGCTCTCCAGTCGTCAGCCTCTAGGAACTGTACCTGAACATCAGCTCCCTCTGCTACGTCCTTGTAGCCTGAAGCCATTTGTGCGAGATCATTTGCCTCGATATTCTGCGATCGCGGGATCCAGTGCAAGTTTACGTACCGGAACTGTGCCATCAGCTCACGGCATTGCAACCATAATGGGAAGAGCGACTCGCTCTCGCACTTGTATTCCTCCGTGAGTTGGGAAATCACCAATTTGGAGTCTCCAAAAATTTCCACTGCTTCTGCTCTAGCTTCGATGAGCAACTCCATTCCCTTGCGTATCGCTTCATACTCAGCGACGTTGTTGGTGCAAGGGGTAGATAGCCTGATGGAGAAGGAATATGTTGCCCCCGGGGGCGACACGAGTAGAATGCCGATGCCGCAACCATCATCACAAACCGATCCATCGAAAAACATAGCCCACGCTCGTATAGACAGCGCTGCTATATCGGTGTTGATTCTTTCAGCAATAAGATCGGCCAATGCCTGACCCTTAACCGCTTTCGCGGGTTGATACCGGATATCAAATTCCGATAATGCAAACATCCATTTGCCGAGTCGGCCTTTCAACATAGGAGCCGACAGCATATGTTTTATGACATCTGATTTGCATATAATGATGATCTCCGCTGAGAGCAAGATGTGGCGCAGCTTGGTGCAAGTGAAGAACAGGCAGAGGCACAACTTATCAATCTCAGGATACCTTGTCTCTGCATCCAGCATCCTTCTGCTGATGTAAAACACAACTCGCTCCAAACCGTCATAAACCTGCACCACCACCGAGGAGATGGACGTGTCAGCTACTGACAAGTAAATGTAGAACGGCCTATCTGGCTGGGGTGGAACTAACACTGGCGGCTTCATTAAATATTCTTTGATCTCGTCGAAGGCTCGTTGTTGTTCTGTCCCCCAGCGGAACTCCTCATCAGATTTAATTTTCACCAGTCCCATGAACGGCTCTATTCTTCCTGACAGATTGGAGATGAATCTTTTGACGAAGTTGATCTTGCCGATGAGAGACTGCAGTGCTTTCTTCGTGGTAGGTGGCTTCATTGTTCGCACTGCCTCCTGACTTTTCAGGCCGATCTCAATTCCGCGTTCATGGACCAAGAAACCCAAGAACTGACCGGCCGTCACACCGAAGGCACACTTCTTTGGATTCATCCGTAGGCCGAACTTTCTCGTTCGGTCCAGGACGCGTTGCAGATCGCCCAAGTGTCCTTCTACTGAAGCAGACTTGACCACCACGTCATCGATATAAATTTCCACCAGCTTGCCGATCAGATCATGGAAAATGTAATTCATGGCTCTTTGGTACGTGGCACCGGCATTCTTCAGTCCAAACGTCATGACTACGTATTCAAACAACCCCACCGAACCTGGGACTCTGAATGCAGTCTTGTGTATATCTTCCGGAGCCATAAAAATTTGGTTGTAACCGGCATTGCCATCCATGAAGCTCAAGACCTTATGACCAGCAGCTGCGTTGATTAATGTCTCTGCCACCGGCATCGGATACTCATCCTTTGGAGTGGCTTTATTGAGATCCCGAAAATCTATGGCAACACGCCAACGGCCATCTTTTTTCTCTACAGGTACGATACTAGAAATCCACTCAGCATACCTGCATGGCCTGATTAACTTAGCTGTCAACATTTTCTCGATCTCTTTCTTGACTTCTTCCAAAATTTCGGCCTTCATCTGTCATGCTCGCTGCTAGAATGGCCGAAACCCTTTTTTAAGCGGGAGTCGATGCTCAATGATGCTCCTGTCTAACCCGGGCATCTCTGTATAGTCCCAGGCAAAGCAGTCTGGATATTCTTTCAACAAAGCTATCATCGGACCCCGCAGGTTCGGATCTAACTTCTTGCTGATAAATGTTGGTCGTGGCTTATCCCCAGGACCGATGTCAATCTCTTCTAGCTCGTCAGCGGAGGTAAACCCATACCCTAGCTTTCCGTCACCTGCTAAATCTATGCTAAACACGGGGCAAACAGTTGGTGAGGATAAAAATAATTTGGGCCGATTGCCGGAATCGGCCCCCTTTTTTATTGCCTCACTCAAGGTAAGTTTACAACTCATTTGTGCTCTACAATGGCAGGGAATCTCCCTACTACGACTGCATGACCTGTTTGTCGTAAGACTACTGCTTTTTATGTTTTGTGGCCGATCGCATAGATCGGCCATACCACGTGCGATCGTGGACTTTGCTACTCTGTCAGGCCAGTGGATAAGACCAGCCTCACCCCGTTTTTTGTAGCTTCAATGCGCTCACAGCCGTCTAGACTGACTCCAGAGATCGGCTCTTGGTCTCCTGCCTCCCAGATGTTCATGCCAGCTATGGAGATCTCGATCGAGTCATCTGCATGAATGACCTCCACTTCATATCCATCCCACTGTATCAGGCACTGGTGCATCGTGGATGGAATGCAGCAATTGGCGTGAATCCAATCCCTCCCCAGCAAGACAGCGTAGGTGCTTTTGCTGTCAACGATGAAGAATGACGTAGGGATGGTTTTTCTGCCCACGGTCAGGTCCACATTCAGAACGCCTTGCGTCTCTGAAGTTTGGCCGTTGAAGTCGCTTAACGTGACGTTGGTTTTGATCATATCTGCAGTGGAGCGTCCCAAACGTCGTAGCATGGAGTATGGCATTATATTGACTGCCGCTCCGGTGTCAACCAACATCTTGCGGACAGGCTGCCCATTGATATAACCCCGCAGGTACAGAGCTTTCAGATGTTTGTAGCCCTTCTCTTGTGGCTTTTCAAAGATAACCGGCCGTGGGCCGCAGTCAAACTGTGCCACTGGTAGTTCTTTGGCTCTTGGAGCGCAAAACTCTGACGGAAGTGTGAACACCATGTTTGTGCCAGCCGATGTCTTCGCATCGGCTTTTACTGGTTTGGGGCGCCACTCTTTCCTTTTCGGACGAGCCTCTGTGTCCAAGGTTTGCCGAACTTTCACGGCCAGATCGGGCCGTGCTTTCCTTAAAGCGTGGAGGTACTGTGCTTCGGCTTCCTCCAGGCTACGCAGTCGCTGAACTCTACGCAGTTGTTGAATGTCCCACCGGGCGTGCCAGAATGTGTTGCCTGTCAAAACCCACCGGCGAGCAGCGACGAGCAACACGAAGAGCCGGGAGGCTCCCAGAACTGCTGGTGGGCCCTGGTCCCTCGGGCAACGGCCCGCAAAACTCCGGCACACGTCCTGGCTGGTGCAAGGGCGTGCCACCTGACCTATACCTGGTCAGGAAGGTGATGGATTGCTTCGATTGGTTTCCTGCATGGCAAGCAAACATACGTAAAATTCGAGCCGCGACCGGCTCCCAGGTTTCCCTGTGAATCGGCTCCTGGAGCCGATTATCCCATGGTTCTGCATTAAATCTACGATAACATGGGGTTTTGCTTCATCAATACAAATTAACTCGATCTACGACAGTTTGACGTTTTCACCACGTAATTGGAACATCCTACACGTAATTGAGCCTGGTAGATACAAAAGATGATAGAAAACGAACCCTAGAGAAGGCCTAACAACCGACGTAAAGTCAATTCCCGGAACAACTCCTCTCGGATTGGCAAACCACATCCTTACATACTACTGGATCGTTCAACCCGTTTGTAAGGCCTGATCATGTGGATATCAAACTAAACCTTGGAGAACAAGGCATAACTATAACAGATCAAATCGACGGAATAAAGATCAAGCAAGATGCTACCCTTACACCCAAAAAAAGGTGCAAAGGCAGCGAGATAAATAAAGGCAGCATAACTAAGCAATCGTAACGAAACAGTACCGATGCTAGCCCAAACAGATCTATGATAACAGTATTACTCGCCATCAAAAAGGCTTCAGCACGAGTAACACTAAATAATGCATAAGCATATACTGCCTAGATCGCAAGATGCGATCTAGGCAGCATGACACTTACCCGAGAAAAACCCTAGAAACAAGGGGTGGCGATGCGCCGAGATTGTGTTTGTTGTGAACGTGATCATCCTCCTTTTCTCAATAATCTTAGGTACATATTTATAGTCCGGAGACTTTCTATCTTTGGAATAACCCTAACAACTCTATCTCTTACTTAAACCGAAACGGAACCTACTACAATATAAGATACACATGCAATTTAGCCCAAATCCACGCATAAGGCCGATTCAACAACACGTTGCATATATGTATCTTCCAAACCCATCTTGATTACGGCCCATCTCCTCCTTTGGCCAAAATATGGCGATAACAATCTCATAGGATTATGAATGTCTAGTATTGCATTGTTATGCCTTGTTAAGCCCTGTCCATTTCCCTATTGTAATTTGTTTACCCAGCATGCCATGTTTGTTTATATTAAGGAGAACACCTCTAGTGAACTATGGACCCCGGTCCAATCTTTACCATTGATACATCTTCCACTATTCCTGTTTACTTTCTGCAAACCACTATTACCTTCCACACCATACAGTTAATCCTTTGTTTACAGCAAACCGGTGAGATTGACAACCTCACTATTTGTTGGGGCAAAGTATTGAGTTTGTGTTGTGCAGGTTTCCAAGTTGCTATTAACACCTTTGAGTCGTTTCCTTCCTCCTAATGGTTCGATAACCTTGGTTTATTTCTGAGGGAAGACTTGCTGTTGTGCTCATCATACCTTCCTCTTGGGGTCTCCCAACGAAGCTCTACATTGATCTGAGCGCATCAAGCTATTTTATGGCGCCGTTGCCAGGAGGCTAAGGACGTCTTCACAAGGGGAGTCCTCCATAACCTTTCTCTTTACTTTTTTTTGTTTTACTTAGTTTCTTTTGCCTTGTTTTGTTTTCCTATTTATATCAAAAATTACAAAAAAATAGTTTCCTTGGTTTTGCTTTATCTTGTCAAAAAACACAAAAAAATAGTTCCTCCTATAGTTGTCACCTTGCCCTAGCTCACCATGTTGATTCCTAAGTTCACCCTAAAAGTCCTTTCAATAGGTAGTGGGTCAATAATTGGAAAAGGAAATATTGAAGAATTATTTAATCATGTTAGCAAACATGAGGATATTGAGAAAATATCCTTAGCTGAACTTGCTCCTACTTATGAAATTGCTACTGCTTCTTTAGTTTACATGTTGGAGGCTAGGTTTGTTAACCTTAACCCCATGATGCAAATAATGTTTCTTAAACTAAAATAAGAGAAGGATGATGAGAAGAGAGATTTTATCCTAGAAAATTTGCTAAAAGAGTTCAATGATGTTGCTAAGGAATCCAAAAAGGTCTTTGAACATTTTAATATGCTAGGATCATGTGTAGATGTTATGGGTACTTTAGAAAAGTTGGACAAAACAAAACCCAAACCCAATGGAGAGGAAATCAAAATACCCATACCTTTTAAAGTAGTAAAACTTAATAAAGTAAAGTAAAACTTAATGCAGAAAGTAGTAACCACGTGTGTAAGAAAGCTTGAAACTGCAATAGGGAAAAAGGCATCCTCGGGGAGTGGTGGATACATCGCTAGAAATTTAAACTGGGTAATCAAGATTATTATATCGAATATTGTCATGACATGTATGTAGGTGGGAGGAGCTCCATATATGGGCGAATAGGAAGTAACCACTGCACCCATCATCCTTCATAACCACAACTGACAGATAAACAACATCAGTCGTATTATCCCACTATCAAGGGATTTATCCCGCGGCATGGACATGGCTTAATGAGTTCTCCTTGCTTCCCCAAGTTAGTACATAAAGGATGACAACTACTTTATAGTCACAATAAGTGCTATAATACCTCCGTCTACCAACAAGTAATACCCTTCATCAAGTCCCCGTAAGAGGCAAATATTAAGGAGGTGCACAACTCCCAACATCAAGATGAAGAAAATTAACACATACACATAATGATGTATAACATAATAATCTCTATTTCATCTCAATCATATACTAGGGTTTCTCCATCTCCCCAAGAACTAATGATCTACTCAGACATGGAGGCAAACAACATCATGGAAATGGTAATGGAAACGATTATAGATGAATAGTTCTTATAAAAAACCACAACTAGTGCTAGAATTACAACAAGATCTAGATGGATGGATGGAAATGGTGGTGGTGATGATGATGCAGCGGTTGATGAAGACGGAGATCGATGCCTTGGCCTCCTAGATCTGCTTAGGGCGAAGATGGATCCCTAGGGCAAGTTCCCCCTCCAGATCCCTTCTGGAAGTGAGGTTTTCGGCGATTTCTGGGTGCTCTGTATGTCGTCTCCCTGATCCAGTTGCACGGGGTGAAACTATTTGAGGAGGCGGTGTCGGTGCCAACCATACGGCAGGAACTATATGGCCGGAGAAAATACTACCGCCGTATAGTTGGTTGTTAACCCTTCTGTATCCTCCAATTGCTTCGGATTTTCTTCTGGTGTTGTTAATATTCCCCAAATAAGTGATTTACGTTGTTTTTGGATCCTTTTCACTCCAACATAATTGTTCCAAGAATTGTGTCCATTTGATCCATCATCTGTCCCGATCCTGGTGAAAATAAACATAAAAGGTGCATGCGAACGCCATAAAATACCAAGATCCTACCACTACAAGGCAAAATAATAATATAAAACATGATGCAAATATGCACTCATCACCCGCGCACCCGCCGCAAGGCAATCACATGATCCACTATGCGGTGGACTTTAAGGTGGCGACCGAAACCTTTACAATACCATGGGGCACTTCTCCACAACCGAATTGGAGGCTCCCAACTCAACCACAAGCTCTTACACACAAGGATGAGCCTGGGGACGACTTCTTCTTTCGTCTAGGGTTTCTCAGCCCAAGATTAACAAGTAACTCAATGGAAAGTGGGGGGATTTCAAATCCCTTTGGTGGAAGTGTAGATCTAGGCCTCCTCCCTTGATTCCTAAGGGGCATCAAGTTCTATTAGATAGAGAAGGGCATCTAGGTGATTTCAACAATAATGGTGGAGAGAGAGAGTGAAAGTCGCAACCTGAGTTGGAGGTGGAAGGCAGGTATATATAGGGGCTCCTAGGAAGTAGCCGTAGGAGTCCACTTAGGCTGGAGTCTCCGGGGGCGCACCCTAGAGTCTTCGAGCCAGTCTCCGGCTTTCACAAGAGTGCTCTATTAAACCAAGCTGGAGACTGAGCTGGAGACGGGGCGCAGAGTCTCTAGGGTGGGGACCCGGGAGTCTTATGGGTAGTCTCTAGGCTAGTACCTAGGGTGGGGACCCAGGAGTCTTATGGGTAGTCTCTAGGCTAGTCTTTGGGGTAGAGCCTAGAGATTCTATAAAACCAGGAGGGAGACTAAGACGGAGACGTCCGCCAGAGTCTCCGTGGTGTGCACACCGGAGTCTCAGGGGTTCAACCCCGGAGTCTCCGGCCTCAAGACACCAAGATCTCATCCTTGGAGGATTCTACTACTGCAGGAATAGGAGGGATGTGGGCAAACATTTTGGGCTATGAAAAGAATAAGAAATCCACACACCTTCCATCGATTAACCCCTCTAGATAGTTCGATATCCCTAATAAACTAAAAAATAAAGCTAGAGGGCCCTAAGACTACACTACAAAGATCTTTTCTTCTCCTTGAGGGAACAACCACTGTCTTGTGCTTTTCACCATATTTAACTGAAATCAACTTAGCACACGGTTAGAAAATCTTTGTGTTGACATCAATCATCAAAACATAATTAAAGAGATAAATGCCCTTTCAGATGTGATCAAGTTACCCAACCAAACGCCCCTCTTGATAGTGCGTCTATATATCCTATAACCCGATCTCCCAATAACCACCTTGAGATCGGTAAAAGGAAAACCTAGCAAGGCCATACCTTTGCCTTGCACATCCCGTTTGATCTTGATGATAACTCTTCAAGCTTCATTAAAGGAGGCATGCCTCACTTGATCATTGTTGCTTCATGAAGACCCATAATTTGCTCATCCATACACCAGTATGGGATAGTGATACGTCGGAAATGTATCTATAATTTTTTATGTTACATGCTTGTTTAGTATCTACTTTGCTTTGCTTTGTCTACACTTTGAGGTGTTTTTATATCTTTTATGGAACTAACCTATTAACAAGTTGCCATAGTGTCAATTGCCTGTTTTCTTCCGTTTTGGGTTCCAGAAAGGCAGAAAAACAATATTCTCGGAATTGGACGGGACAAAAGCCAAAGTCAATATTTTACCATGGGCAACACGAATCCAGAAGATGAGACGGAGGGGAGCCACGAGGTGGCCACCCCCCCCCCCCAGGCGTGGCTCCCCCGGTCACCCCCTGCCTCGCCTCCTCGCCTATAAGAAGCCCCCGATGCAGAAACCCTAGGCACCCGATCAAAACTCCACGAAACCGTCTGTAGCTGCCGCCACCATCGTCCTTAGATCGAGGGGATCTGAAGTTCTTCCTATCACCCTGCCGGAGGGGAGATCATCCCGGTGAAGGATTTCGCAGCATAGTAAATCAAAAAAATTCTACGAATGCGAACAGGAAAGCCAAGATCTAATCTAGGAGATGAAAACAACGAGGAGGGATAGATGAGATCTTCATACCCTTGAATATTCGCACAACGGAACGTTTGACGGAACGTGGTTGATGTAGTCGTACTCGCTTCTCCTCCTCGCGATCCGATCCGCTCCAACACCGCAAGTGGCGATGCCTTCGAGAGATGCACACATACGGCACCTCGACGTCTCCTCCTTCCTCGGTCCAGAAAGTGGGGTGGAGAGATAGGTTGGATCTACAACACGACGACGTGGTGCAAACGGTGGAGAGTTTCTGCGGCAGGGCTTCGCCTACGCGCAGTCGGGAGGGGGAGAGAGAGGAGGGCAGCAGGGCGGCTAGGGCTTGAGGAGGTGTGGGGGGAGGGTGCGCCCCCAGACCTCTTTATATAGAGGGGTGGGCGGCTGCCCCTTGACCCTCCTCCAATCCTAGGAACGGCGGCCAAGGGGGAGGAGCGGGGGGCAAGTTCCCCCCCCTTCTAGAAGCTCTCCCTAGGGTTTCCCCTAGGGCTTGGCCGGCTGGGCCTATGGGGCCTTGTAACCCTGGCCCAATGCAGCCAGGGCACTCCCTCGTAGGCCCACGCCCCCTCCCGACAAGTGGGGCCATGTTGGTCCCACTCCGGAAGGTTCTAGAAGCTTCCGGTACAATACCGAACATTCCGAACTCCAAAAACTGCTTTGCCTTATATGAATCTTATTCTCCGGACCATTCCGGAACCTCTCGTGATGTCCTGGATCCCATCCGAGACTCCGAACAAAAACTCATAAACCAATTATCCGATCTATCCTAGCATCGAGACACGTTAAGTGTGTGACCCTGCGGGTTCGAGAATATGCAGACATGATCTTCTATCAATAATCAACAACGGGGTCTGGAAACCCATATTGACTCCCACATACTCATTGATGATCATATCAGATGAACCACGATGCCAGGATTCAATTAATCCCATATACATATTCCCTTCGTCACGCGATATTTTACTTGCCCGAGATTCGATCGTCGGTATCGGCATACCTAGTTCAATCTCGTTCACAGCAAGTACTTTACTCGTTCTGTAATCCGATATCACTTTGTGATTAAATCCTTAACCACGTGCTTGCAAGCGGTGTTGATATCGATTACCAAGTGGGCCCGAAGTATATCTCTCCGACTTGGGAGGGACAAATCCCATCTCGATACATACAACCCAACAAGTATTTTCCGATCACCTGAGAGACACCTTTATGATCACCCTCTCATAGGATGACGTTTGATGACCTCAAAGCTTTCTTCCGATACCAGGGAGTTGCATTATCTCATGGTCTAAGGAATACAATATTTGACATAAGAAAAAGCTTCACAAAGATGAACACGATGACACGATCTAATTGCTCTGCTTGATTTGGGTCTGTCCATCATATCATTCTCCCAATGATATGATCTCATTATTAATTGACAACTCATGTCTATGGTTAGGAAACATTAACCATCATTAATCAATGAGCTAGTCCATAGAGGCATACTAGGTACACGGCGTTGTTCATAAACCACACAAGTATCAAAGTTTCCGCTTAATACAATTCTAGCATGGAATATAAACTTCATCATGAACAAGAATTATAATAATAACATCTTTATTATTGCCTCTAGGGCATAATTCCAACAGTCTCCCACTTGCACTAGAGTCAATAATCTAGTTTACATCTGGCAACAATCTAACACCCATGGCACTAAGGTGCTGATCATGTTTTGCTCGTGGAAGAGGTTTAGTCAACGGATCTGCGACATTCAGATCCGTATGTACTTTGCTAATCTTCAGATCTCCATCTGTTATATAATCTCGAATTATATGAAACTTGCGGTTGATATGCTTGGTCTTTGGATGTTATCTTGGTTCCTTAGCCAGTGCTATGGCGCCAGTGTTATCACATAATATCTCCAGTGGGTCCAAGGAACTTGGAACCACACCAAGCTCAGTGATGAAGTTCCGGATCCAAACTCCTTCACTTGACGCTTCTGCAGCAGCCATGTATTCCGCTTCTACTGTAGATCCTGTGATCACGCTTTGCTTGCAGCTTCTCCAGCTCACAGCTCCTCCATTCAAAATATAAACGTATCCTGTCTGAGATTTAGAATCATCCTTGTCGGTGTCGAAACTAGCATCGACGTAACCTTTTACGACGAGATGTTCATCACCTCCATAGACTAAGAACATTTCTTTAGTCCTATTTAAGTACTTTAGGATGTTCTTCACGGCTGTCCAGTGTTCCACTCCTGGATCACTTTGGTATCTGCTCGTCAAACTAAGAGCATTGGACACATCCGGTCTAGTACAGAGCATGGCATACATGATAGAACCTATGGCCGAGGCATAAGGCACTTTCCTCATAGATTCTCTATCGTTTACCGTAGCTGGACACTGAGCCTTGCTCAATATCTTACCTGACAACATAGGCACTGAACCTTTCTTTGCCTTATCCATTCTGAACATTTTCAGAACTTTGTCTAGGTATGTACTTTGGCTTAAAGCTATCAGGCGTCTTTGTCTATCTCTATAGATTTTGATGCCCAATATATAAGCAGCTTCCCCTAGGTCTTTCATTGAAAAACATTTATTCAAATAACTCTTCATATCGTTAAGCATGTCAATGTCATTTCCAATAATCAATATGTCATCCACATATAGTACTAGGAATGTCACTGAGCTCCCACTCACTTTCTTGTAGATACAAGCTTCGTAGCAATTTGGAACAAATCCAAAGCTCTTGATCACTTGATCAAAACGAAGGTTCCAACTCTGAGATGCTTGCTTCAGTCCATAAATGGAACGCTGAAGTTTGCACACTTTATCAGCATCCTTAGGATTGACAAAACCTTCGGGTTGCATCATATACAACTCTTTATCAATGTTGCCATTGAGGAACGCAGTCTTGACATCCATCTGCCATATTTCATAATCATGAAACGCAACAATTGCTAATAAAATCCGAATGGACTTAAACATCGCTACGGGAGAGAAAGTCTCATCGTAGTCAACACCTTGAACTTGTCGAAAACCTTTCGCGACAAGTCGTGCTTTATAGACAGTAACATTACCATCCGCGTCCGTTTTCTTCTTGAAAATCCATTTGCACTCAACGGCATTTCGGTCGCTAGGAGGGTCCACCAAAGTCCATACTTGGTTTTCGCTCATGGATCCCAATTCGGATTTCATGGCCTCTAGCCATTTCTCAGAGTCTGGGCTCGTCATCGCTTCCTCATAGTTTGCAGGTTCACTATCGTCAACTAACAAGACAGTTAAGACAGGGTTGCCATACCACTCAGGAGGGGCACGCGACCTTGTCGACCTGCGACGTAAAGTAGTAGCATCGTTCGAAGCTTCATGATCCTTGTCATTAGCTTCCTCTATTGTTGGTGCAGACGGCACTGGAACAATTTCAGGTGCTGCGCTACTCTCCAACTCAAGAGAAGGTTCAACAACCTCGTCTAGCTCTACTTTCCTCCCACTCACTTCTTTCGAGAGAAACTCCTTCTCAAGAAAGGATCCGTTCTTTGCGACAAACACTTTGTCTTCGGATCTGTGATAGAAGGTATACCCAATAGTTTCCTTAGGGAAACCTATGAAGACGCATTTCTCCGCTTTGGGTTCAAGCTTGTCCCGCATCAACTTCTTGACGTAAGCTTCGCATCCCCAAACTTTAAGAAACGACAACTTAGGTTTAGCACCAAACCATAGTTCATACGGTGTCGTCTCAACGGATTTAGATGGTGCCCTATTTAAAGTGAATGCAGCGGTTTCTAATGCATAACCCCAAAATGATAACGACAAATCTGTAAGAGACATTATCGATCGCACCATATCTAATAGAGTTTGATTCCGGCGTTCAGACACACCATTGCGCTGTGGTGTTCCGGGTGCCATGAGTTGCGAAACTATTCCGCTTGATTTAAGATGCGTGAGAAAATCATAACTCAAATATTCACCTCCACTATCGAAACGTAGAAATTTAATTTTTCTGTTACGATGGTTTTCCACTTCATTCTGAAATTCTTTGAACTTTTCAAACGTTTCAGATTTATGTTTCATTAAATAGATATACCCATATCTACTTAAATCATCAGTAAAAGTGAGAAAATAGAGATATCCACCACGCGTCGAAACACTCATCGATCCGCATACATCGGTATGTATGATTTCCAACAAGTTCGTTGCTCGCTCCATCATTCGGGAGAACGGGGTTTTGATCATCTTGCCCATGAGGCACGGCTCGCATGTGTAAAATGATTCAAAATCAAGAGACTCCAAAAGTCCATTAGAATGGAGTTTCTTCATGCATTTTACACCAATATGACCTAGACGGCAGTGCCACAAATAAGTAGTACTATCACTGTCTACCTTTCATCTCTTAGCCTCAATGTTATGGATGTGTGTTTCATCGCTTTCGAGATTCGGAAGAAATAAACCATTCATAGCAGGTGCATGACCATAAAAGATGTTACTCATATAAATAGAACAACCATTATTCTCCGATTTAAATGAATAATCGTCTTGCAATAAACACGATCCAGATATGATGTTCATGCTCAACGCAGGCACATAATAACATTTATTGAGGTTTAAAACTAATCCCGAAGGTAAAACTAAGGAGAGCGTACCGACGGACATCACATCAACTCTTGATCCGTTGCCAACGCGCATCGTCACCTCATCCCTTGCTAGCCGCCGTCTATTCTGTAGCTCCTGTTTCGAGTTACAAATATTAGCAACTGAACCAGTATCAAATACCCAGGCACTACAAGGAGTGCTAGTAAGGAAAACATCAATAACATGTATATCAAATATACCTTTGATGGTGACAGCCTTCTTGTCTGCTAAGTACTTCGGACAGTTGCACTTCTAGTGACCCTTGTCCTTGCAATAGAAGCACTCAGTGTCCGTCTTAGGTCCAGACTTGAGCTTCTTCTCTGCAGGGGCAACACGCTTGCCGCTGCCCTTCTTGAAGGGATTCTTTGCACCCTTACCTTTCTTAAAGCTAGGGGGCTTGTTGACCATCAACACATGATTATCTTTCTTGATGTCAACCTCCGCAGATTTCAGCTTAGCGAAGAGCTCGGTGATCGTATCAGTGGAACCAATCTGATTATGAGTAACTACAAAACCTTTGTAGCTAGGAGGGAGTGATTGCAGAACTCTGTCAATCTTGAGCTCCTCTGGAATCTTGCAGTCCAGTTGCTCAAGGCGTTGAGTGTAGCCCGACATCTTAATGGCATGCTCACTAATGGAACTCCCCTCCTCCATCTTGCAGTTAAATAATTTCTCAGAGATCTCATATCTCTCAGAACGGGCCTGAGTCTGAAACATAGTTTTCAGTTCCTTAAGAATCTCAAAGGGATCGGGGAACTCCTCAAAACGGTTTTGAAGGTCCGATTCCATAGCAAACAACATGGTGCTCTTAATCACACCATAATCATCCTTGCGCGACTGATAAACAACTTTCTCATCAGCCGGCGCATCTACAGCAGGGGCGTCACCTAGCGTTTTCTCAAGGACATAGTCCTTTTGTCCGCCAGAGAGAATGATTCTCAGATTGCGGAACCATTTGGTGAAGTTAGACCCATTGTTCTTAAGCTTTTATTTCTCAGCAAAAATGTTGAAGTTGAAGTTGGACTTAGCCATTTGATCTACAAAATTTGCAAGTACAATTTAGACTATGTTCATGATAACTAGTTCAACTTAATCATATTACTAGATGAACTCCCACTAAATTCAACATCCCTCAAGTTGTTTAGTGAACACGATCCAAATTCACCACACCTAATCCGATCTTCACGAGAAGAGATGTGGTTTCAATGGTGGACAACAAAGTGTCGATCATATCATTCATATGACTCATGCTTAACCTTTCGGTTCGTGTGTTCCGAGGCCATGTCTGTACATGCTAGGCTCGTCAAGTCAAACCCAAGTATTTCCGCGTGTGCAAAACTGGCTTGCACCCGTTGTATGTGAACGTAGAGTTTATAGCACCCGATCATCACGTGATGCTTGAACACGACGAACTTTCACAATGGTGCATACATGGGGAGAACACAGTTTTATCTTGATCTTTAAGTGAGGAATCATCTTATAATGCTACCGTCGCGATTTAAGCATAATAAGATACATAAAAGGATAAACATCACATGCATATAATTTTATGTGACATGGTATAGACAATCTTCGCGCAATGATCTCCATCTTGTGCGTGCCAGCATGATCTCCATCACTCCACCATGATTGCCTCCACCACGAATAGCAACTACAACTATTGCTAACTACTTAGCGATAAAGTAAAGCTATTACATGGCGTATAAGAAGTTGACACACAGGTCATACACAATTATAAAGACAACCATATGGCTCCTGCCGGTTGTGTACTCATCGACATGCAAGTCGTGAAACATTACAAAACATGATCATTGCATACAACATACACATCACATCTTGGGCTATACCATATCACAGAAACACTCCCTGCAAAAACAAGTTAGACGCCTCTACTTTGTTGTTGCATGTTTTACGTGGCTTATGGGAGTAACAAGCTAAGAACGATTCTTACCTACGAAAAGCCACAACGTTGATATTATGGTTGCCAAACTCCGGTGTAAATCCCATGCCAACTATAGTGAGAGAAACTGGCATCCACCAGCCGCATGTGTGGAATAAGCCACACGTCAAGTGCGGAGCCGGTATCGCGAACGAGGTCGCGTAAAGTTGGCCTGGACCGCTTCGATCTCACTATCCCGCGTTATAAGAAGTACACAAACAAGAGGCTTGCAACAAAAAAATCAACGGCCGCAACAAGCATGTTGCGTTCTACTCGTGAAACACATCTACGCATAGATCTAGCTCTGATACCACTAAAGGGTTTCGCAGCATAGTAAATCAAAAAAATTCTACGGATGCGAACGGGAAAGCCAAGATCTAATCTAGGAGATGCAAACAACAAGGGGGGATAGATGAGATCTTTATACCCTTGAAGATTCGCACAGCGGAACGTTCGACGGAACGTGGTTGATGTAGTCGTACTCGCTTCTCCTCCTCGCGATCCGATCCGATCCAACACCGCAAGTGGCGATGCCTCCGAGAGATGCACACATACGGCACCTCGACGTCTCCTCCTTCCTCGGTCCAGAAAGTGGGGTGGAGAGATAGGTTGGATCTACAACACGACGGCGTGGTGCAAACGGTGGAGAGTTTCTGCGGCAGGGCTTCGCCTACGCGCAGTCGGGAGGGAGAGAGAGAGGAGGGCAGCAGGGCGGCTAGGGCTTGAGGAGGTGTGGGGGGAGGGTGCGCCCCAGACCTCTTCATATAGAGGGGTGGGCGGCTGCCCCTTTCCCCTCCTCCAAGCCTAGGGCCGGCGGCCAAGGGGGGGGAGTGGGGGGCAAGTTCCCCCCCCCCTTCTAGAAGCTCTCCCTAGGGTTTCCCCTAGGGCTTGGCCGGCTGGGCCTATGGGGCCTTGTGCCCCTGGACCAATGCAGCCAGGGCACTCCATCGTAGGCCCATGCCCCCTCCCGACAAGTGGGGCCACGTTGGTCCCACTCCGGAAGGTTCTAGAAGCTTCCGGTACAATACCGAACATTCCGAACTCCAAAAACTGCTTTGCCTTATATGAATCTTATTCTCCGGACCATTCCGGAACCTCTCGTGATGTCCTGGATCCCATCCGAGACTCTGAACAAAAACTCATAAACCAATTATCCAATCTATCCTAGCGTCGAGACACGTTAAGTGTGTGACCCTGCGGGTTCGAGAATATGCAGACATGATCTTCTATCAATAATCAACAACGGGGTCTGGAAACCCATATTGACTCCCACATACTCATCGATGATCATATCGGATGAACCATGATGCCATGATTCAATTGATCCCATATACATATTCCCTTCGTCACGCGATATTTTACTTGCCCGAGATTCGATCGTCGGTATCGGCATACCTAGTTCAATCTCGTTCACAGCAAGTACTTTACTCGTTCCGTAATCCGATATCACTTTGTGATTAAATCCTTAACCACGTGCTTGCAAGCGGTGTTGATGTCGATTACCGAGTGGGCCCAAAGTATATCTCTCCGACTTGGGAGGGACAAATCCCATCTCGATACATACAACCCAACAAGTATTTTCCGATCACCTGAGAGACACCTTTATGATCACCCTCTCATAGGATGACGTTTGATGACCTCAAAGCTTTCTTCCGATACCAGGGAGTTGCATTATCTCATGGTCTAAGGAATACAATATTTGACATAAGAAAAGGCTTCGCAAAGATGAACATGATGACACGATCTAATTGCTCTGCTTGATTTGGGTATGTCCATCATATCATTCTCCCAATGATATGATCTCATTATTAATTGACAACTCATGTCTATGGTTAGAAAACCTTAACCATCATTAATCAATGAGCTAGTCCATAGAGGCATACTAGGGACACGGCGTTGTTCATAAACCACACAAGTATCAAAGTTTCCGCTTAATACAATTCTAGCATGGAATATAAACTTTATCATGAACAAGAATTATAATAATAACATCTTTACTATTGCCTCTAGGGCATAATTCCAACACCCGGAGGCCTTCTTCTCCGGTATAATGCGTGAGTAGTTCCACCTTGGACTATGGGTCCATGTAGTAGCTAGATGGTTGTATCTCCTCCTTGTGCTTTCATGTATAGATCTTGTGAGCTCCGTTCATGATCAAGATCTAATCTATTTGTAATCATGCATGTTGTGTTTGCGGGGATCCGATGGATATTGAGATTATTATGTCAGATTGATTAATGGTTTTGTCTTTATGATTCTATCATGTCTATGTTGTTTGTGATCTTGCATGCTCTTCGTTGTTAGTAGCTATCTTGACCAAGTAGTTGCTAGTGACTCCAAGAGGGGGTATTTATGCTCGATAGTGGGTTCATGCCTCTAGTTTCCAAAGGAAGTGTAAATCTCTTCGGTTGTAGATGTGATGTTGCCACTAGGGAGAAAACAAAGGTCTCTTGTTCATGGAACAAGTGGATTGTTTACCTTTCACGCTTTGCTTAAAGCAGTTGTCTGTTTCTTGCAACTTAATACTGGAGGGGGTTCGTATGATAACCCAAAGGTGGACTTCTAGTCATAGATCTAGTTGGATGGCGGTCTATGTATCTTGTTGTATTGCCCAATTGAATCTCATAAGATCTTTTTGTCTAGTATTGCATTGTTATTCCTTGCTCAGTTCCGGTCAATTGCCCTGCTGTAATTTTTTACCCTTCATGCCATGTTGTTTATCTACGGAGAGCACCTCTAGTGAACTATGGACCCCGGTCCAATCTTTACCATTGATACATCTTCCATAGTTACTTGTTTACTTGCTGCAAACCATCATCACCTTCCACATCATACGTTTAATCCTTTGTTATAGAAAACTGGCGAGCTTGACAACCTCACTGATTCGTTGGGGCAAAGTCTTGAGTTTGTGTTGTGCAGGTTTCCGCGTTGCTTGCAACACCTGTGTAACGTTTCCTTCCTCCTACTAGTTCAATAACCTCGGTTTCTTAGTGAGGGAAAACTTGCTTCTATGTTGCTTCACATCTTGCTCTTGGGGTTTCCAACGAAGCGCTCCCAAGTTGACAAAGCGCTGCATCAAGCTTTTTCTGGCGCCGTTGTCGGGGAGGCTAAGGACGTCTTCACAAGGAGAGTCCTCCACTTCCTTTCTCTTTACTTTGTTTTTAGTTTGCTTAGTTTCTTTTGCTTGGTTTTGTTTGCCTCTTGTTTTCAAATACTCCAAAAAAATTAGTCTAGTTTGGTTTGCTTTCTTTATTCAAAAACACAAAAAAATTAGTTCCTGCTCTAGCTGCTGCTGTTTTTGGCTTGCCCACCTTTGCCAAAATGAACTCTGCTGAGATCACCAAGTTGTGTGACTTTACTAGCACCAACAACAATGATTTCCTAAGCACTCCTATTGCTCCACCTACTCATGATGCTACCTTTTATGAAATTAAGCCTGCTTTGTTAAATCTTGTGATGAGGGAGCAATTTTTTGGTGCTAGTTCTGATGATGCCGCTGCCCATCTCAATAGCTTTGTTGAACTTTGTGAGATCAAAAGTATAAGGATGTAGATGGAGATATTATTAAGCTCAATCTTTTTTCCTTTCTCCTTGAGAGCAAAAGCTAAAGAATGGTTTCTATCCTTGCCTAGAAATAGTATTGATTCTTGGACTAAGTGCAAATATGCTTTTATCGGAAAGTACTACCGTCCTGCTAAGATTATATCTATGAGAAGTGACATTATGAAATTTAAACACCTTGATAATGAACACGTTGCTCAAGCTTGGGAAAGAATAAAATCTTTGGTTAAGAATTGTCCCACTCATGGACTCACTGCTTGGATGATTATCCAGACTTTTTATGCAGGTTTGAACTTCTCTTCAAGAAACCTGTTGGATTTAGCTACTGGAGGTATGTTTATGGGCATCACTTTGGGTGCTACAACAAGACTCCTTGATAATATGATGGTTAACTACTCTAAATGGCACACTGAAAGAGCTCCACATGGTAAGAAGGTAAATTCTGTTGAAGAAACCTCCTCTTTGAGTGATAAGATTGATGTTATTATGGCTATGCTTGTTAATGAGAAAGCTCCTTTAGATCCTAATCATGTTCCCTTAGCCTCTTTGGTTGCTCAATAAGATAAAGTTGATGTGAACTTCATTAGAAACAAAAATTTCAACAACAATGCCTATAGGAATAATTTTGGTGGTAACAACTATAGGCCTTATCCTCCTAATAATGGCAATTCCTATGGAAACTCTTACAACAATGCTAGAAGTGCCCCCTCTAAACTTGAAGTCATGATCAAAGACTTTATTAGTAAACAAACCACTTTCAACAAGGCTATAGAGGAGAATCTTTTAAATGTTGAGAAAAATATATCCTCTTTGTCTGAAGCACAGTCCTCCTTGATTAATAAAATGGTTGCTAAACCTGAAACCATGGAAAGTACCTTTGCTGCTACTCATGCCATACAAGTTACTATTGATGAAAATGTTAGGCTATTAGCCCAACTTCATGCTAGGTGGGAAAGGAAGCTGAAATTGATAGAAACAATAGTGTGTGCACCATCACCACTAAACCACAAGAAGTCCCTATTCCTCCTCCTATAATGCCTGAGCCTAATGAGTCTACTACTAGTGATGCTAAGTTTGATTTTGATATAGATTATTGCAATATTTCTGAAGTGATTATGTTCTTGCAAAAGCTTGCTAGAAGTCCTGATGCTAGTGATATGCATGTTGCTTTCACTAAACATATTATAGATGCTCTTGTGAAGATTAAGGAAGAGAAGCTAAAACACAAAGCTTCTATTCCTAGGAAAGTAGAAGATAGTTGGGAACCCATTATTAATATGCAAGTGAATGACTTTGATTTCAAAGCTTCATGTGATCTTGGTTCTAGTGTCTCTATTATTCCTAGGAAGATTTATGAAATGCTTGTTTTGCCACCTTTGGAAGATTGTTATTTGGATGTCCCACTTAATGATAATGCTAACAGGAAACTCATGGGGAGTATTAATGATGTTCTCATTATGGTTAACAATGCTTATGTCCATGTGGATTTCTATGTTTTGGATGTTGAATACAATGCTTCTTGTCCTATTACTTTGGAAAGACCTTTTCTTAAAACTGTTGGTGCCATCATTGATATGAAAGAAGACACCATTAAATATCACTTTTCATTCAAGAAAGGTATTGAACACTTCCCTATAAGGAGAGAGAAGTTTATTTTTGCTCCTCATTTGAAAGCAAGGTTTGATGTCAATGCTTCCTCATTTGAAAATACTTGATTTTTCTTGCTTCTTGTGCCTAACTTAAAGGCGTTAAAGAAAAGTATTTCTTGGGAGATAACCCAAGAGTTTCCTTGAGTCTTACTCCCTCCGTTTTAAAATATAAGATGTTTTAGGCTTGTGAAGAAAATGAATCTAGACTTTTTTAGTGTGTAGATTCGTCCTAAAGTTGAATGAACCTACGTACTAAAACAAGTCTAGATTCATTTTCTTCACAAACCTAAAACGTCTTATATTTTGAAACGGAGGGAGTAGAAGTTATTACTTTATTAATGACCTATCCTTATCTTTTTGTTTGCTTTTTGTGTCAAGAATGATCTCTAATGAGAGGGAAGTAAGATTTGGGGAGTTGCTGTCTCGAAACAGATTTTTGTCCTTCACCATAAAAATTCTTGAGGAGTCTCTGCAACTCGGATTGAGCTGATATTTTACGAATAAATCCCCTAGTATGTTAGATAACTTTCGTTAGTTCAACACTTTTTTATTTTAGCAACATAAGATTTTCGAAAAAATCGGTTTCTACCTGGTGGTCTGTTTTGACATATTTCTGCCATTATTTGCATTTGCTTCTTATCAATTTCTTTTTGAGTTCTCTTTTGGGGAATTGAGCTTTTTAAAGGAAGTTGCTTCATTAGCTTGTGTTTTTAGTGAAAAGTTTTGATGTTCCAAAGCTTTGCCAAATGTCTATTATCTTTTGAATACACTAATGTTGCTAATGAAGATTGCGTGAAGTTTTGTATGAAGGAAAAATTTCAGGTGTAGAGAGAGAATGATGTAATGAGATGAAGAATGGACAAAAGCTCAAGCTTGGGGATGCCACCATGGTGTCACACCAATAAATATCCAAGAGGTACAAGCGTCAAAGCTTGAGGATGCCCAAGGCATCCCCTTCTTCATCAATAAAAGAAGCTTAGGTCTGTCTAGACACTTCGTTTTTATTGTTTCATGCACTGTTGTGTTGGTCTTGGAGCGTCTTAGTTTTCATTTGATTTGCTTAGTTTGCTTGAACAAAATAGTTTGGACCCCCGTTCTCGTTGTGTTGTGTTGGAAAGGAGTAGAAAGTTCTTGCTTGGAAGTGCAAGAGGAGCTTGCTTGGACTATGACTTAGACTTTATCATGCCATGCTAGGTGTTGTTTTGACTTTATGCCTAGTGATTATTGCTATAGCATGGCTTGCTACAAGTCATTGAGATTGCTTAGTATGCCTTTAAAAAATCATGCGTAGTTTTAGCATACAAAAGCACAGTATTGTGGTATTCTCCTTTGATGCTTTGTTTGGGTTGACTTGGCACATGCGCACACCATGTTATAACTATGAACAAGTCACCATAGCCTCTATGATCATTTAGTCATTGACTTGTAGTACCACTCTATGTTTTGATTAGTAATGTTTTGTCGCTCTGCATGATTGTGGCCATTATTGCTCTCTTAGTTGGTTGCTCCCAGTATTTTGCTAGCCTCCACTTGTATGAGTAAGCTCTACTCATGCTTCCAACTCCCAATAAACCAAGTTATTCCAAAGTGTCCACTATAAATTCCTATGCATGGTGTGTTACACCATTCCAAGTATATTCTTGTTTTCAGCTATCTTCCAATTAAAAACTATTTTGTTATGTGAAAACTTAGTGATTAAAGCCCTCACAAACTTGATGGCACACTTTATATTCTTTGACCCTAATAAACTTGAACCATTGTGTCGTCTATGTTGTATATGCTTGCACCTATACGTTGGAATTAGCATAACCATGCTATCATGGGGAACGTTTTCAACATTGCGCTTGTACTTTGTACTCAGTTGATATCATGCTCTTTTGTCTATGGATGTCACCGGTGTGAAATAAAAAGGGAGCTTGTAAGTCTATGGAATTATTTATTTTGTGTTAGAGAAACGTCTGGGCCGCTAAGCCATGCCTAATCATGGTGGAAACTTGCAGCATCACCATAGTGAGCTATCTGTGAAGCATCCTCAATAAAAAGCTATGCATATAGTAAATTAAAAGATCGCTGAGATGCTCATTTTGTCTGCTTGCCTTGTCATTTTGGTTATGGGAAACCTCTTGTACCATGTGCAAGGGGTACCCCGTTGGCGGTTCTCTATGATATGCATGTACTTACAATGACAAGAACTTACAGGTGACTGAAGTTGAGTAGCATGAGGTGTGGCCCTCATATTCAAGGGACTTGAGATTGCCAACTTATACTTTGTCAAGCATATACTCCATAGTTTGTTCACTTTAACCTTAATCACTTCAAGATGCTTATGATAGGGGCAATGAGGGTTGAAAGCTAACAAGTACCATAATTTTTGGAAGCTCTTTTTGAAACTTGAAATTCCTGCTTCCCTTGTGAAGGGCCTTTCTTCCACTATTATGTTGAGTCTCCACCTTCTACCTTTAGGCACTATTAAGAGAGCATAGTTGTCATTCTTAGTTCTATGTGTAGTGTCCCAAAACTTATTGATTGATGCATATTGTGATATTATTTGTTCTTGTGATATTTGTATCTAGTCACTCTTATGAACTTTGAAGGTGTCCTGTGCATCTATTTTTTCTACTCTATGAGGGACAAGTTGATTGCCACTATGCTATGTTTTCTGTATGTGAAACAAACAATCGTTTTTCAATGCATGTTATTCATGATCTTTGTTTGTAGCCTTTCATGTTGTAATAATAGTTACTTTGTCTTATTGTTAGAACTCCATCTTTCATGCACATGTTTAGAGTTCTTTGATCCCAGCTTTCAATGCTTGCAAATGGTTTGATCTTTATTGTGAAGGTGCATGTCACCTCAAAAATTATTCTTTTATCACTTACCTACTCGAGGACGAGCAGGAGTTAAGATTGGGGATGCTTGATACGTCAGAAACGTATCTATAATTTTTTATGTTCCATGCTTGTTTAGTATCTACTTTGCTTTGCTTTTCTACACTTCGAGGTGTTTGTATATATTTTCTGGAACTAGCCTATTAACAAGTTGCCATAGTGCCAGTTGCCTGTTTTCTTTTGTTTTTGGTTCCAGAAAGGCAGAAAATTAATATTCTCGGAATTGGATGGGACAAAAGCCAAAGTCAATATTTTACCGTGGGCGACACGAATCCAGAATACGAGACGGAGGAGAGCCACGGGGTGGCCACCCCAGGCACGGCCAAGCCTAGCCCACACCTAGGCAGGGTGTGGGCCCCCCGGGCACCCCCTACCTCGCCTATAAGAAGCTACCAATGCAGAAACCCTGGGCACCCAATCAAAACTCCACGAAACCGTCTGTAGCCGCCGCCACCATCGTCCCTTGATCGGGGGGAGGGGTCTGAAGTTCTTCCCGGCACCCTACCGGAGGGGAGATCATCCCGGAGACCTTCTTCTCCGGTATGATGCATGAGTAGTTCCACCTTGGACTATGAGTCCATGTAGTAGCTAGATGGTTGTATCTCCTCCTTGTGCTTTCATGTATAGATCTTGTGATCTCCATTCATTATCAAGATCTAATCTATTTGTAATCATGCATGTTGTGTTTGCGGGGATCCAATGGATATTGAGATTATTATGTCAGATTGATTAATGGTTTTGTATTTATGATTCTATCATGTCTGTGTTGTTTGTGATCTTGCATGCCCTCCGTTGTTAGTAGCTATCTTGGCCAAGTAGTTGCTAGTGACTCCAAGAGGGGGTATTTATGCTCGATAGTGGGTTCATGCCTCTAGTTTCCAAGGGAAGTGACAGAAATCTCTTCGTTTGTAGATGTGTTGTTGCCACTAGGGAGAAAACAATGGTCTCTTGTTCATGGAACAAGTGGATTGTTTACCTTACACACTTTGCTTAAAGCAGTTGTCTGTTGCTTGCAACTTAATACTAGAGGGGGTTCGGATGATAACCCAAAGGTGGACTTCTAGTCATAGATGCAGTTGGATGGCGGTCTATGTATCTTGTTGTATTGCCCAATCGAATATCATAGGATCTTTTTGTCTAGTATTGCATTGTTATGCCTTGCTTAGTTCCTGTCAATTCCCCTGCTGTAATTTGTTTACCCTTCATGCCATGTTTTTTATCTAAGGAGAGCACCTCTAGTGAACTATGGACCCCGGTCCTATCTTTACCATTGATACATCTTCCACAGTTACTTGTTTACTTGCTGCAAACCATCATCACCTTCCACGCCATACGTTTAATCCTTTGTTACAGCAAACCGGTGAGCTTGACAACCTCACTGATTCGTTGGGGCAAAGTCTTGAGTTTGTGTTGTGCAGGTTTCCGTTTGCTTGCAATACCTGTGTGACTTTTCCTTCCTCCTAATGGTTCGATAACCTCGGTTTCTTACTGAGGGAAAACTTGCTGTTGTGCTGCTTCACGCCTTGCTCTTGGGGTTTCCAACGAAGCGCCCCCACGTTGACAAAGCGCTGCATCAGATAGCTTCATTAAGGCACATGTTCACATGTCCATTAGCACCATATGGATAGCAAGCTTCAACAATATGATCTTATTGAGATGCTTATATTGAACTTGCACTTCTCAACCTTGATGATGATCACCACTTGATGTCATCCTCTCATGGGCTATATGAAATCTTCACTTCTGATGCATGCCATGGAAAGATACCTATCCCATATAGAAAACGCAAATGCACATATATAATGGTTTAGTTCATGAAGCATAATTTACACGCTTACCATACCACAAGTTCCATGTGGTACATTATTTATGCTGCATGTGTTGACCAACTTGAAATCACTCTTCACTCTTTGTATTGGTCAACCATGTATCTTCACATGCTCTATCTTAATGTCTTGAGGTACATAAAGAACTCTTCATTTGATTGCATGCTCTAAACCTTTAGTCAACCATATCTATCCTCATGAGGCTATCATGACACCGAATTAGAGCCATAACTTGAATTCTTCTATTAAGATCAAACTCTCAAGATCTTGAACATATCATATTATTCTCTTCAACTTGATGATCTTGATGCCAATACTCAATGTATATCGTTATATTCATGGCATCCATACTCGAATCCAACACATGGACTACAAGTATGACCGATGGAATTTTTTGTACATATAAAACTCAATGAAATCATTAGACCATAGGGGTTGTCATTAATCACCAAAACCACATAGAGGGGCAATTACCCTTATAGGATCCCTAGATGGGCATTGGATGATTCAAGGCAAGGCAATTAAAGGACTAATCTTAGTCACCTAGGTTTTGGAAGCTCAATTGGTGATGAAGCTGGTGAGGTCCCTCGTGCACAATCTAGTGTATCAAAGAGCTTCATGAGGAAGCAAACCAAGAGATCCCACTCATGAGTTTCCTACAGCATATTAGCCTCTGGGTTCATAGATTTTATCACTGGTCTCTTCATTCCAAAGGGGGGAAGAGATGGATAGAGGGTGACCACTGGTTTCTTGAATGGGGAACTGTTTAAACTTGAGGGTTACACGGCTTTCCTTTTTTGTGTAAGTTTATAGCATAGTAAACTTTCTTATTTTTTTGTGTGGCTCATTACATGTGCTTTATTTGCTTAATTGTAGATCATGCAATATTTTTGTTTACCATATTTGTTCTCCCCCATGTACTAATCATGTGTAATGAACTTACACACTTGCTCCATGTGATGTTCTTTTGCATTCCAAAATCTAATTCACCTATGCATACATTTAGGAGAACCTCACTATACATGACAAGAACAAAAACTTATACCTATTATGAGCTTTTATTATATTGTCATCAACACCAAGAGGGGAAGATTGAGTGTACATCTAGAATCCCTAGATTGGTATTGGATGATTTAAGGCAAGGAAATTAAAGAACTAATCTTAGTTACTCCCTCTGGTTCAGTATATTAGGCACGCACATAGTTTTAAAAAAATTGACCATCAAATTTTGCTAATAAAATATGCAATATATGTCCCAAAATATATACCATAGAAACTTATTTTGAATATGAATCTGATAATATATGAAAAATTTGTTGACCAAAATTAATGGTCAAAGTTATTTTAAAACTACGTGCTTACCTAATATACTAAACTAGAGGGAGTATAAAAATGTGAGTAAGGAGGGTGTGAGCGATCTTCTTTAGCCCTCCCTCCCGACCCCTCCCTCTCGGCCCACCCTACCGACCCCGTGCGGCCGCCGCACTGGGCGGATCCCCTAACTTTCGTCCAGCCAGCCCCCACCCCTCGCCCACCCACCCCTTCGCTGCCATCACCATCGCTAGGCAAAGTCCCGATGGCACGACAATGGCTTCTAGTCCCCGCGCCATAGATCCCGGATGGTAGTGGCCCTCGAGCTCAGGATGCGGTGGAAGCCTGCATCCTGACCGATGGTAGTGATGGAGATGTGGCGGCGGTCGGGGAGCATCGGCGTTGGAGCGGCTAGAGGCAGTGCAGACCGATCTAGGATATTCTGGTTTGGCAGCCTGCAATTATGCACTCCTTGTCGTCGACCGGGACATCGCACGAAGATCCTCCGGGTTACATATATGCATCATGAGGACGCTCGGGGCGGAGGCCCTTGGTATTGCGGTGGTAGGCATCTTCTCCATCGAAATTTTCCGGCCTGAGGCTGGTTTGGTGGATCTCAGGATCCGTCATATAGTCTCGACAACAAGGCAGGGAGACCTAGGTGCCGGTGAAAACCAAGCCATTGACGGGCGATGGCGGTGTTACTACCTCGTTACCTTGATGAAGGCATCTCCGTGCAACTAGTGTCGACCTCAATCGTGCTGCTCCGGGGGAAACCCTAAGATCTTCAGGTTGGGCGATGGTGGCGTTATATTGTCGTGTTCTCTCTTTGGAGCATCGTTTGTGGAGCAGTGCTGGAGGATAGAGGCGGGAGGTTGAGCGGCTTCATCTTGCATGGAGTATTCAACAAAGATGTTAAGTCATCCTAGTCGCTAGGTGCTACGCTCAGTCATGTTTGGTTCAATACGTGCTACGCACGATAGATCTTCCGAATGTCTCTAGTTGTGTTTGTTGGCGGTACCCAGCGACATGGTGCCGAGAGGTCTCGGTGGCGATCACGCGTTCTTGGATGGACGTGCGTAGGGCGGTGGCGCCATTTGGCGTCATGGATGCATCGATGGCAAGCCTCGCAAGGTCAGTGCATTGATCTTTCCAGAAGTTGGGTACGGGGGAAAAGACGGTGGCTAGGAATTTCCAAAGCATGTATGTGATACGCGCTGAGGGTCTGCCGAATCGGTTGTGCCACTTGCTCGTCATTGAGCGAATTATCGTGGCCTTCTGTTTTAGATTATGCGCGTTGGTGGGATATCTGGGATATTGACCATGTTCATAGACACCCCCTTCATCAAGGTCGAAGGATTAGCGAGTTGTCGCTTGTTTTGGTGGGTTTTGGTTTGATCTTTGTAATCCCTCTTGTAAGATTTTTGCGAATAATCTAAAAAAACAGGTCATGTATATCTCTTGGATGCAGAGGCCCAGGAACCCAGGTCGCTTAAGTTGAACCTAGGTGGCTTAGAGCATCTCTAGTAGTAACCGAAAAACTTGTTAGAACCGTACTTTCCTGGCCAGTTTACGGGTTTGGGCCGAAAGTGGCGCATGCCAAAGCCTAAAATCGCAGCCCGGACCGTAAGCTGTTCTCGGGAGGCCGAGAAATTTTTCACGAGACCCCTATTTAGCCAGTGCGTGGAGGGGAGTTCGGTTCGCAAACCCTACTTCCCTTCACCCGTTCCGCCGCGCTGCCGCAAACCCTAACCCCACTATGGCATCCCACAAAACCACTACTAGAAAATCGCGTTGTTTTTGTGCATTGCATCGTCATGACCGCATGCTCATGTCATCATGCCACATTGCATTTGAGCATCGTCATCATCTTGCAATTGCTTGCATGAAACTATTTTTGAAAAGTCGGGTTTTGTTTTCTAAAACGCCCCATCTTCATTCAAACACGCAAACCCGGGTCGCCGGATTATTCTGTTTTGACTAAATATGTTTTGCAAACGGTCCGTTTAAATAAATAAAATATTGCATTATTTTTGGCGGGGCAGTCGAACGGACCGATTGACCCAAACGACCACCCCAGAGAAAAATACAAACGGGTCAATCTAAATCCTAAACTCACCCAACTAACCTACCCAGCCCAACCCTCCACCTCACCCCAACCAGTAGCAGGCTGCCACCTCACCTTGGCCATTCCCCCCACCAACCACACTCTGCCACCTCAGCAGCCCCTCTCTCCTCTCACCCCACTCCCCAACCCAACACACACACCACACACGCACGCGAGCCCCCACACACCTGATCCTCTCCCTGGCCCCCCGCCTGTCCCGCTCCTCTCTCTCTCCTTCCTCTCTTCCCCGACCCCGCGCGCTCGCTCCCTCTGCGCGCGCAGCCGATCCCAGCCGGCGCCGCCGCTTCCCCCCCAGACCCGCTCACCTCGCCAGGCCGCCTCTCGCCTCGAGCTCGCCGCGCCGCCCCCAAGCTCCTCCTCCTCTCCGCTCGCCTGCGCCGCCGTGCTCCCCGCTCCCTCTGCAGCGGCCGCGCACCTCCCCGCCACCGCCGTTCTCCAGCCGCGCACCGCCCTCCTCCGTTTTGACCTCGCCCCCGTCGCCGACCACCGTCGCTCTGCCCCGTCCGCCCCGCCGCCAGCTTCCTCGCTTCCCTCCGGCCCCGAGCGCGCTCCGGCCCCGCCCCACCGGCGCCCGCGCGGCCCTCCTCCGGCCCAAGCTCGCCGTCGCCTCCCTCGCCCCGCTCTGCCCCGTCCGCCCCGCCTCCGGCCTCCCACCGGCGTCGTCGCCCCTCGCTGGGCCTGCCTCTCGTCGACCCGACCCCGCGCCGCCGGCCGCCCGCCTTTCCCGCATCCGGCGCCACCGCCGAGCCCGAGCTCCCCGCCTCGGCCCCGTCACCCCTGAGCCGCGCCACCCCTGGGAACCTCCCCTCGCCGCATCCCTGCCGCCCCGTCCCCGACGCGCTCGCCGGCGAGCTGCCGCGCCGCCCTCGTCACTCTGCCGCACCGCCGCGCGGGCCCGCCTCGCCGGCGCCCTCCTCGTCCGCCCCCTCGCCTTCCCTGTCCGCGCGCAGCAGCGGCCCCGCCTGGTCCCACCTGCCGGCGGGACCCACCGCGAGTCGTCGCCTTCCCCATCCTCAAACCTCCTTGTGTGGCCTTGCAAGTCCACAGGAACACGAGTACCGCTGTTGCAAGGCTTCCCGATGTAGTTCGATTGCTGAAGAATATGGGACTGTTTGGTACCACTACGAAGATGTGTCGTGTCATCGCCGCGACAATCGGGTGGCGAGGATGTTCTCTGCAACCACTTGGCCAGCGGTGCCAAACCAAATTCACCGCAAACGACCGAAGACGGAACCCTAAGGAGATGACGCCGGAGCCTCAAGTTCTCCTTCACGGACGACAAGTACTTCCTCTCGGACGCCAAGGCCCGGACCAGAAACCCGCCAAGATCGCCACCGAACGCGAAGTCCTTCTTCCTGGATACGACAAGTACCCCTTCGAGGACGCCGAGATCTACAATCGGAACCGAGGACACCGGGACACCGATGCGCCAAGTCCTTCGCCCCGCACGCCAAGACCGACAACATGACCCGAAGACCCCGGATGCGACAAGAACTACCTCCGTTAGATGAGAACGATCCCGGAGTCCGAACCTCGTACCCGTCGAACCCTGGACCCTGAGACCGAACCCCGGAACCCCAAGTTCGTCGAGACCCCCTAATGTGTGAACCTCTTATCCGAGAACCCTATTTTATAATATAATACAATTGTTGCATATTAAATCATTCATCTCGCATGCATATCATGTGGTTTGGGGGCATTATGCTGATTCGACTAATAATTAAATATGGGGCCCATATGCGGGCACATCCAGTCTCATATTGGCCTCATTTAAATTTGTGTAGCGAACCGGTATCTTATCTTGCCTTGTTATAACAACATTTAATTGTGGGGTAGCTAAACAACATGCACCACCTATTTAATTGTCGGGACCCCGGTTCCGCTTAATATGACCTAATTGCATCGCACCTTGCCATGCCATGCATCATACATGCATCATGCCGATCTTCTGCCGATGTATTAAATATTGCATCCGGTGTTTCTTCTAGTGTTTGGTTCTTCGCGGATAAGGCCGTTGAGTTGATGTGAGCTTCGCCCCGATCTTCGGTTGAACCTTCGACAATGTTTTCAGGCGAGCATCTCCCCCTTTTCTACCTATCTTACTTTTATAGTATTTATTTCCCTCCTGTTGATCTATTGATATCTGTGTTGCGTTGCTCTAGTTCCGTATCCGTGATATCCCCTTGCAGCCATATATTGCCTTGGACACACCCTATTCCCTGTTGTTTGGTAGATAGTTGGACTTGCGCGTCGTAGTCGCTTGCTCAAGTGCTGTTGCGTGTCGTTCACTGCCACAGTTGTTGATGTATTGCCGCATGTTGATGTTGGAGATGATCATAGTTTTACTTATCGTTCACTTTAATTCCTGTTTAACAACTAAAATTGAAGTAAGCAGAGGCATCGGTGGGTGATAGATAATATTTGGTTTCCGAACGCCCACTTGTGTCCCGTAGGACCCCGAGTACTTGATACATGTTCCTTGATTTATCGCGCTATCCACATCCGGGAGGTATATGGGACCCCCCTTAGCCAGAGCTTGATTCAGTCTTATTTCTTGGGGCCACAACTAGTTTGAGGTTTTATTTACTATCCTGTACCTATGCCATGCTTTACTGCTTTATTTACGATTGTGTGAGGAGCACGCTGTACTGTTTTGGAAGCGGAGTGTTTTCGCGGTATCGACAGTCCCCGTTTGGGGATCTGCTGTCGTTTACAGCCACTGACGCAAACCTTGAGTCCTTCTCGGAGCTTGCTTACTTCGTTGCGGGTGTACTCCAAGGGGTGGCCCCCTGAAATATTTCTGAATCCTGTGATTGCTTTGTCGTGAAGGCCTCGTTGGGTTTTGAGTTGGTTTTTCCGAGGTTGATCGAGTGTGTGTTGCTATTGGTGCACCCCGGCCGGGTAAAACTTTCTGAAAGCCGTGTCCGCGGATATGGACGACTTGGAGCACAGTATCTCGACCATAGACAAGCATAACTAAAGTTATTGCTATAAATTTGACTTTATAATGACTAGTAATCAGCTTCACTATAACGGAATGGCTAATTAATACTGCCCACAATTGCTTGTTTGGAGTGCCGCTTGCGACCATTGTACCTGACTAGTAAGTATTGCAACTACAACAGAATGGCTGAATAAAAGTACCAACAACTGCTGGGTTTTGGGGTTATCTCATGCTAATTGTATCTGAGTAGTAAGTGTTGCAACTATAATGGAATGGTTAACTAAAAGTGCCCACTGTTTATTTTATCAGGATGATTATCTATACCTGACTAGTAATTGCTGCAACGAAAACTGAATAAATAAAACTGCCAACGGTGTGAGTTCCTCGGTTGACTTCCTCGTTTGGTCTCGAGGGGGAAACGCCTGGATGAGTTTGTTTGATGGTAGCATCAGGTTGGTTCCGGATAGGTCCTTCTTACCCCTCTCTGATTGCCGCCAGTGTATCGAGTCTCTATAGGTTGTTTAGTGCTTGCCGCCGCTGCCGCTTCAGTCCACCATACCTATGTAGGCGAGGACCGCCGAATTCTAGCCTCGCCGTGTTCTGGCCTCAGTACTGACGCTCCTCTTTTTCCTTTGCCTTTGTCGGCACCCCTTTTGTTTAAGCAGGTTTTGAGATCGACGTCGTTAGCAGGGTTACCCTTCCGGCTTGGCCTGGGCAGGGTTATGGACGCCATTGGTTATTCTTCAGGGCTCTTAGCCCCATTTGCATCTTGTCCGTAGCTGGACGCTATATCGTTTTCAAGGTGATTTGGGTCTTTGTATATTATATCTGTATTCTTGACTCTTGAGTCTCTGTTGTATATATCTGTTCTGTGGGTCCCATCGAGGACTGTTGTGTAATGTTATTACTTCGTTTTCCACCCGCACGAAAGTGCCTGGTGGGCACCTTTGAATCGTTTCTATGCGGGTTTGGCGAGTTTCGCTAAAACTTGCATAGGTCCGATTCTGAGGGTGTTACACCCACTCTAGCGAGCAATTCCTCCACTCCGCCGTGACCTCCCCTACGACTGCATGGCTCGCAGCGGAAGCTTCGAGAGGGGAGGTGGTCGTATTAGCGGCGGGAACTCGGCGTCGTGTCCACCGTTCTTCCGCTCGAAGGAGGAGCGAAAGCGGTGGAATGTCTCCGAGGGCGCACGAAAGCGCAGCGCCCGCCGCTGGACCAACAGGGGGATCACGCCCCCGGGGAAGCTCGCCCTCTATGCAAATAACGGCGAGGTGTCATCCTCCGGCGGGTCGTACCGGCCCCCTCTTCCGCCGCTCGACGACAGCTCCGACGAGGAGGAGGACGCCGCGTCGCTGCGCCTGACCAACGGCGACTACGTCCTCGACGATGCAAAGGAGGGCGACGGTGAGCCAGCATGTCGGGGTTCTGCCGCGAGGAGCAGGACGTCGTCCGCTAGGTCATGGCGTACGAGGCGGCGCAGAAGGAGGCGCGTGTCCGCCGCGTCAAGCTCGAGATCGTCTACCTCAACGAGGAGTAGGCCTCCGCCATCCTCTGCCTCCGCCGCGCCGTCCTCCGCGTCTCACGCATCGTCCACCGCCTAGCTGTCCTCCGCCGCGCGTAGAGGCCCCGGTGAGTATTCCAGGGCCGAATTTTGGTCCAATTAGGTCACGCGTCGGAGATGTAAATTATGTATGTACTCGCAGCAACGAACTTCTCTGTTTCGCAATTTCATCTTCGAATCTTCCCGCCAAAGTTTAATTTTGTTTATTCAGTTAGTGTTTACGCATACCATTCGCGCGAGTGCAAAAATCGACCAAACCCTAGATTTCGGGAGACTGAATTTGGCATTTTCAGTTTCGGCGAGTTCAGTCACTACTGGAGATGCTCTTAGCTTCCCCTGTTTGTGGACTCTTTCATCTGTTTCTAAGTCTTTTTGTGATGCTGGGTGGCATAGCTTCCCCTGTTTTATGCACACTTTGTCTGTTATCTTGTTGTGATGCAGAAACTGCAAATGTAGCTCGGGCTCCAAACCAACAGGGGAAACCGCAAACCGTTTCTAAACCATCATAAGGTATCTGGTTTAGTTCCGGTTCCAGACCAACAGCATCAGTTTCTGAATTTGGATGGATCAAATAAAGTCGGAAATCATCATACCAGTTGCACTACAGTTTGTTTGATTTATGAATTTGAACTATTCTTGTTCTAAAAAACGGGTGGTGGTTCCAGATGTGATATTTCTGCACCCAACAAAGGTAATGCTTGTACGTTAGCACTTGATGGGAATCAGTACGATCAGTTTCAGAATCTTAAAAATAGAAACAGTTCCTGAATATGTACAGTTAACTGCTGTACGGCTTCTTTCTATATAAATTAACAAAAAGTTGCACACAGCATGGCTACAAGAAATCTATCCTTTGGATAGTTGACAAGGCAGCAAGCAACAAGAAGCATGCTCACTGCCGAAAGAATTGCTTTATATATACACAACAAAAAGAACCAAAGAAAAGCTGTAACTTCTTCAAAAAGAGAAAGGTGTAACTCTAGCCTACCCGGATGAACAAAGATCGCCTACCCCTACGCTCGATCGATTGTACTCATCTGAACTTCTGGATGACTGACATCATGAGAATCTTGCGACTTCTCCATCTCTCTCGCAATCTGAATGTCATTGGGCATGAAATGCTCCTTGATAGCCTTCGCAGCAAAATGAGGGATCATTCCAACCACAATCACTGCAAGCAGCAACGCCCAAAACAATCCAGTCCCCATCACCTCGTAGATTGCCCTGTCATCCAATAATAAAATCAGCAACCATGTAGGATTTTACTTTTTATTTGAGAATATGTAGGATTTGCAAGCAAAACAGTAAAGGATGAGTATTTACCAGAAACCAGGCAAACTTGGTATAGAGTCTATGACGATAACACAGATCCATGTCGCCACAATACTGCCCCATATTGCTGCATGTGTGACCCAGGTCCATCTGATGACATCCATTGCAAGGTGAATGTTGACAAGAATGACAACAGCCAATGTCCACAGGTCGCCCAGGCTGGCGCTGTCGATCGCACTGTTTCTGTATGCGAGGTAAGGTATGAAGAAAACTGCGATACTCTGCCAAATGGAATCCATCATGATGAAAATGAATAGTCTTAGGTTGTAATTCTCCTCGCGCTGACCCGCACCGTATAGTTGGGGATATTTCAGCAATGTCCTCCTACTCAGATCCTTGTCGAGAATGGCGACAACGACAGTTGGTACAGCGGTATAGATCACCGAATACAGCACACTGCTCCACTCAGTTATTGCAGTTGTCAGGGTATAACCAGTGTAGAGTACATACCTGCAACAATATAGTGATTTATGTTTTGCTCTTGATGCAGATTGAACAAACTTGCTAATGAAAGAAATGCACTTACCAGAAAAGCACAAAGACAAAAGTAGCATTTCTGTAGAAGTTATACAGAATCATGTAGCCCATTCTCTGGTAGTTCCAGTGCCCATGAACTAATAACAGTGGGACCAAAAATCTGAACTGCCCCATGGCAAAATCGGAGGCCATGACAGCTTGCCGTCCCTCTTGTCCACTGATGCCAATGCCAACATCAGCCATTTGAATCATGGATACATCATTTGCACCTGAAAAGGATTTTTTTTCATATTAATAAAAGTTCAGAAATAACAAGGTAAGAAAAGTGCTGAACTAAGTTTAAAAAAAACCATACCATCTCCAATAGCTAGAGTCATGTCACTTGTTCGCTTCTTTATCAGATCAACAATGCCAGCCTTCTGTAGGGGAGCCACTCGACAACATAGAACAACATCACAAGCTATGGCAACTTCAAAGAGCTGCAAAATTGTTATGTCATGAGTTATTCATAACAAAATAACTCAGATGTACAGATGCTAGTGTGATTGCATACCTTCTCCTCTCGGTCTGTGTCAAAAATGTAGACGAGGCTGTTACCGTCGATGATCAAAGCAAGCGGCACTCTAGATTGAGAGTCTGTTGATAATGACCGGAGTTTGTTAACCATGGAGATTGCATCATCTAGACTCTTTCGACATGACTCTCTTGAGTTACTATTGATTACAATCTGTGTCATGTCCCTTGTCAAGAGCTTGCAGGAATAGCCGATGGATATTGCAGTTTCTTGCTTGTCACCAGTCAGTACCCAGACCTTAATCCCTGCTTGCCTCAGTTTTTCAATTGCTTCAGGTACTCCTTCCTGCAGCTTATCTTCAATACCAGAGGCTCCCAGCAGGCGCATATTTCTTTCAATGTTGGCAGCCACGCTGCGTAGTAGGTTCCCTCTTCCTAGTAACGCAGTGCTAGCCTTCTCATAAGCCATTTGCCACTCCTGAAACTCTGCCTGACTAAGTTCCCGCACGCCAATGACGAGTGTTCGTAGGCCTACCGACGAATATGAATGGAGATGCTTCTCAGTTGCCTGAACAACATCTGGATTCAGTGTTTTGTCGATGATTCCAAACATGGAACTATCTGCACCTTTTACAAACAGCTTGACGGTCTTGTCAGGGCAGCCAATTATAACCGACATCCTCTTGCGGTCGCTGTCGAACTCGTGAAGACCAAGAACATCAAACCTGCAAGTGAAGTCCAAAGGTGATTAGTGAGCAAACTTCTTGAGAAAGTCCATAGTTATCGCCATGCGAACAAAATACTGAAGTACAACTATAAGGAAGCATTGCAGAAAAAAACACTACTAGTCTGCATCTACAAAACATAAACAGTAGGTTAACCAACTCATCAAACAAAGTTAGTTCAGGTGAAACATTTCCTGAAGTTCTGCAGTTGCATCAGTACCACAAATAGACTGAATGTCATGCGGTGCGGGCCCAAAAAAGAGGATGCAATGCAAGCACAAACCAACAAAACTTCCACTAGCTGTACTACGACCATGAAGTAAAAATCCAAACGTCCATTTGTCCTTTTATCCCCAATGCAAATCTATCATCAGTGATGTATACCTCTGCTTTTGACCAAGGACGTCAATGACAATGTGCCCGGAGGTTCGCTCCACGAGCACGAAGCCATATGCCGCGGCGGCAGAAACCAATGCCTGCTCGTCCGGCGACTCGCCTTGGTAGTCGATCACCTTCTTCTTCGGGTCTGGCCCGTCAAGGATCAAGGGAACAATGGTGTTGCACGTTGCCAGAGCAAGGAAGAACTCCATTGCGTTCCTCCCTTGCTCGGTGTCACCCCCGTTCCTCGCCAGCTCCACAACCTCTCTGTCGACGTTCACCGGCACCTTAGGCACCCAGGCCGGTTCACCGGCCTCTGCTACGAATCAACCAAAAGCTAGTATCAAATTCCTAGCCCAGACTCCCCTAATGGAAAGAATTCACCGAGGATAAGAGAGAAACTAGTCCCTACCGACAGGCTGCTGCCGCGTGATGTCACTGTAATCAACACCGTCGATGGTTGCACACCGGAACTCCATCTTGTTTTGCGTGAGCGTGCCGGTCTTATCGGAGAAGATGCACTTGACCTGGCCCAGGTCCTCGTTGATGTTGAGAGCCCTACACTGGAACCTTGAGTCCGAGGACTCGTCGTACAGCTTCGCGTCCCGGATCATGAAGTAGGCCTGCCCCAGCCTGACGAGCTCCATGGAGATGTAGAGCGAGATGGGTATCATGATCTGGAACACGATCACCGCCATCAGGAAGTTGAACACGATCTGCGCCGCGATGCCGTAGTAGTTGTAGTTGTCGTTGCTGCCGTCCTTGTCGGCCTTGACGTAGTCTTTCTTGTGGAAGAACTGCATGAGCTCTAGCTCCGTCTGGTGGGTGCGCAGCCAGACGCCGGAGAGCGCGGCCACGAGCGAGCAGAGCACGATGAGGATCACCGAGAGGAAGAGCGTCTCGCGGTTCATGTTGGTCTCGAGACGGCTGCGCTTGGTGGGCGTGCCGGCGTTGTTGAGCATCGCCTTGGTCTCGCGCCCCGCGTACACCACCACGCCGACGGCCCAGGACGTGTTCTTGAGGTCGCAGCCGCGCAACACGATGTTCGACGGGCCGAGCGGTATCCGGCGGCTCTCCCCCGGGAGGTCGAGGTTGGCCTGAAAGCCGTAGATATTGCGGTTCGGGCGCTCGCACCGGATGACGGCGCCGGCAAGCTGCTCGAGCGGCGTCGTGAGCGTCTCCTGCTTAGCGTAGCGAGTCTTGAGGTTGGACTCGCCGTCAAGGTTGAGCGTCTGCACGTAGGCGACGCCGGTGGCGTCGCTCGTCGCGAGGAGGACCATGTCGGCCGGGGGAGACTCGTTGGCCTCGACCCGCACGACGTCCCCGACGCGGACGTGCTTCCACTCGGTGGGCACGAAATCGAATAATTGGGAGCCCGCGCCCGCGCCCGCGCCGGGGGACAGGACGGCGGCGAGGCGACTATTCTCCACACGGTCAGACCGGTGGCGTCGCCAGTCCTCGTACGCGTCCTTGACGGCGGTGACGGTGAGGACGATGGCGAGCGGCAGGACGGAGGCGCCGCGGCCGAAGACGGCGAGCTGGGGGAGCTGGTTGAGCACGGCGATGACGAGGAAGTAGACATAGGCGAGGCGGTGGAACTGCTCGAACAGGTTGCGGGGCAGGAACGTGAGCGGCGAGTACTTGGCCGTGCGCACGGCGTTCCCGGCGAACTCGAGGCGCTCGTTGGTGCGCGCCGCGTCGCCCACGCGCACCACCCGCGCGTCTTCGTCGCCCAACTCCTTGTGCGACATGGACATCGCGGACATGTTCCGCGACGACCCATGGTCCTCGGCCATGGCGTGCGCTCCCGCTCGCGCTGACCGGCCGGACCTGCCGCGTCAGAAGAAGGGCCTCGAATCACCGCCCATGGAATTCCCGGGGCGCCGCGTCAAAAGTCAGGTTTTGGCCGGCGGACACGGCTGGGATCAAGAAACAGGGGCGGTGCAAAACAGAGCAGAGCAGAGCAGAGGAATTGGCAACCAGAGGAAGGAAGAGAGGAGTGGTTGGGTTGGCTGTGAGTAACTATGGCGAGTGTTGCATTAAAGTGGGGCTGCTGCTACAGGGGAATTTTTATTTCAGGAGGAGAAGGAGAAGGAGACGGTGCGAAGAGGAGCAAATCTTGCTGAGGAATTGAAATGGTCTGGCCATGGCGCTTAAAATCTGGCAGATGGGAGTTGGTGAGGACAAAGGCACCGTTTGGATGAGGGAAGAAGAGAGGGATGGACTTTGTAGGCACTGGGTTTGGGTTCTGTTGCCTGCGTTTCTTTTCTTTTTTTCTATGCTCTTCTCATGTCTCAACGCAAAGTCTACCAAGTAATCGATTGTAGAAAATTAAGTCTACAGATAAGCAGTTGTTAGTGAAGTCATCAAAGGCAAGGAGAAGTTGGATTAGGGAGGGGATTTGATAATGCTCCACTCCTCCTTAGCAGCTTCTTAGCCCTGAGGCGAGACAAGGGAATAAGGCCAAGTGAGCTGTTCATTTTGGGCGGCTTAATTAATAATAGACTAAATTAATAGGGGAAAATTTGCTAGAGGACACCGTTATTTTTTGGCGTTGCCAAAACACACCGCTGGAATGTGTCTTTGCTGAGTACCATTATAATTTCGTGGCACATTTGCCAGGACACACTGCATGCCGCAAATGGAAAGTTTGACTAATTTTATTGGGATGACCATCATATGTCTGGTTTGAACACTTTTTTCTCTAATTCAAATTCACCAAATCAAGCATATGCATATACCGAACATGAATTAGCATGCAGCATCGTGGTTAAGAAAAAAATCAACGAGGGAATTGGGAAAAAGCTGGATAGTTTTTTCTATCTGAAACATCTTGTATTTTAATTAAAATTCTAGACATATCTGCAACAAGGTAAAAGGTAATCTAAAACGTCAAACTTTCCGTTTTGGGCAGTACAGTGTGTTCTAGCAAATTGTCACGAAATAATAATGGTACTGAGCAAAACCACATTCCAACAGTGTGTTTTAGCAAACGCCAGAAAATAACGGTGTCCTCTAGCAAATTTTCTCAATTAATAAGTATCGAAATTGAGCTGTCACGCGTAGACTCGGAGTTGCGCAGACGGTAGTAGCTGGTCAAGGAGAAAACTGGATAGAAACGGGCCCCGGAAAGTGGAGAGACGGTGAGGGCGACTCGCTTCTTATTTTCCTCGGGCGGAGATCGTGAAGCTTCCAGAAACGCCAAATGGATCGCAGACGAGTCGATGCTTCCTCACTCACTTCGTTGGTCATAGAGGGTGTGCCGGCAGGCGTGGAAGGGACCCCAATTACAAACAGTTAAACCAGGTGTACTCTACGTTCTACTCCCTCCCTTCAGCAATACATTTTAGATTTATAAAATAAATAAATATAACTGACGTCTTTTAGTGTATATGTTTACTCTAAAACTTTACGAACCTATACACTAAAAAATGTTTAGATATATTCGATTTATAAATTAAAACATCTTATATTTTTGAACGGAGGGAGGGAGTATCATCAGTTCTAAACTGCAGAAACTGTGTGAGATGATCTGCACCCTCCCGGGTCCCGTGCAAAGCTCCTTCGAGTTTCTATCACACTACGGGCGCAAGTATTTGATAATAGCCAAAAAAACTCTCCTGTGCTCCCTATGAGCGTCATAGGAGAAACCCTAGCATCGACGCACACCATTCCTCTCCCTCCTCCCCTCGCTGCCGCTGGAGGGTATGGTCGGGCAAAGCTCATGCCGCGCTGGTGGTGGCGAGGCATGGGCGGGCACAGGATAGTGATGATGGGTATTCAAAGTCAGGAAAAAAATCCTATGCAACTCGCTCGCTGCCTTGCTACTTTAGATTAGTTGTCGTAGAGTCGATGTAGCCTACAGGTTTAACGCTAGAGCGATCCTAGATGCCTCACCGGAACAAATCAGCTGGTACTGCCGGCTAGGATGTTTAATGGAGGTGCTATGTGCAGAATCATAGCTAGATTTGTTGGGCAAGAATACCAACTGATTTTCTTTTTCCTAAAATAATATGATGAGGACATCCCTATATTTCCACCTATCCCAATTACTACTGAAGATGTTCCAGCCAATGCTAAGAAGGATCAGTCCAATGAGATTAGAATTGGACCCATTACACGGGCTCGTGCAAAGCTACTTGAACAACATGTGAATTCACTCCTAAATGAATCTGATGTTTATAATAATGAGAACTTTATACTGCCTAAATCTATGCACTTATGTATGATCAGGTTCGTTGAGGAAACAAGCTTGACACAAGGAGGAGAAGGGTTACAAGAGGAGCCTAGCATGATGATCGCCAAGGATGCGCGAGGGAGGAGCGGGAGGAAGGCGCAAGAGAAGATCATCAAGAAGGAAGGTTCAGTTCGGACAGACAGAAGCCCTGAAATTGAAACGGACGTGGATTCTTCATACGAACTCCAAATCAAGCAAATAAGTACTTGTTGGAAACATCACTCCGAGGGCTTTCCAACGAGTACTTACACGTCCCTAGGGGGCGGATAATCCGGCCCCCACAAGGGCGGATAATCCGGCCCTGCTCCAGGAATTCTGCTAAGGACTTCAGGCGCAAGGCTCAGTAAGGGGGCGGATAATCCGCCCCAGGAGAGGATAATCCGCCCCTACTTAGGGCGGAAAGTCCGGCCCTGAAAGTTACCAACAGATCTGGACGGATCTGATTGTATCGGACACGTTTTGTTTCGCGATTTTGGCCGCCCCAGCCGCCCTTATAAGCCCTGGGACGTCCCCATAGTTAGGGTTAGACCACGTTAAAACTATTTTGGAGTTGTTTCTTATCAAGAACCTCTGAAATTACCCTGTGATCGAATTATCTACTGCAATTGAGTGTGATCTGTTGTTCCATTGGGAATTAGTAGATGGCAAACTACCGTTCGTGGTCGACGGCTGCGTGCGCAAGAGCGTGGTATTGTGAATATCCCACAGGGTTCGAGAGCTGTTGCATTGGCATCAGGGTTCGAGCGGGAGAGTTCATAGCTACAGGCTAGTTATATATCATCCACCATCATCATCGACAAGTGCTTGCTGAGAAGATCGGGCCACCCCATATCATCTTGGTATCAGATTTCCTCGTTTACTCGGTGAGCATCCACAGATCCATCCATAGATTAGTTCTTGTTTCGTCCTATACAGAAAAAGCCATACAAAAAGATTTGCCCTAGCCTAGATTGCATCGCTTTTCAAGTTTTAGTTGTTGGTCGTGTCTTCTCGTAGATCCGATCTGCGGGTTTTTCTCGTAGGAGTCTAGTTTTCGTTTGTGTTTAAGTTTAGGGTTTTGCTCTTGTTTTCCGCCGAGTCCACCATCACCGTTTTCCGCAAGTTTCCATCTACTTTTCCGAGTCCACATAGCGTACCTTTGTGTTTCAAACCTAGCTACAGCCTATCTACTGCATCCGTGCCTAGGAACGTACCCACGAGACTAGTTGCTTTGCTCTGACAGGCTGCTCATTAGGGTTTTGAAAGTGCACAATTCTCGCCCCGACAGACCGGATTATCCGACCCCCGACAAACCGGATTATCCGGCCCCCAAGTTTGTTTAGAAGTTTGCATTCGTTTTGCTTTGCGTCATATAGTTGAAAAATCAAAAAAAAAAAAGAGATCCAGTATAAAAACAAAGAGAAAAGAGCTACAAGCGTGACAAAAAGAGATATCAAAGTGTGCATTATTGGAGGCCTAGTTGATCATAGCACTTGTAGATTGAGAAATCTTGTGCCTGTTTATTTTGAGCTATTACTAGCATCTCTCTTGTGCATTGCAATATTCTTGTTCATAAGTTGCATTGCCACGATTATCTCCACTGTGTGTGTTTCTTGGGTTATCATAACGATCAGCACTAGGACTTTTTTGCGGTGTAGTTAGGATACCATGCCTACAGCTCCACCATAAATAACCTGTGTGTCCTGCGATCGTTCTCCATACCCTTGATATTCACTTCATCACATCAGTGCATTAGTTGTTGACTTCGAATTGGTCAAGCACCTCTATTCACTTTGGAACGGTAAGATCTACTTTCTTGTCAGTTGGAGTGAGTTGTGAGTGTTCCACCATATCGATTTTGCTTTTTGCACTAATCTACTAATCATGTCGACTAGTGATGATGTTGTGTCACAGAAAAAGAAGGACGATGAGCTTGTCAACTGGCGGGAATATGAAGCATTGAAGTCCCATTTGACACGTGTGTTCAACCATACAACAGATGCCATTGACAAGAATATTCAGGACGTGCAAGTGACTTTGGGAGCAAATGTTGATGCAGTCGCTACCATACAGACACAAGTAACAGCTATCAACAACAATGTCACAGCTTTGCAACGTTCTCTTGATGCTCTCACAATAGCAATTGGACAAAGGCAGCAATATGATGATGCCCATGACGATGAAGAAGCAAGTAATGCAGGGGATGGTCAGCAACCACAAGTTGGCCGTGGCCGTGCTCCTCAACCTGTTCATGGGCGTGGCTTTGATCCAATTGGGCGTGCTCAGCGTATACCTCACCAACCAGTTGATGATGGATTGGGCAAGCCCAAGTTTTCAATTCCCAAGTTTGATGGCTCCATTGATCCTGAAGATTACCTCACATGGGAGTTGAAGATTGAGAAGCTCTGGCGCTTGTATGAGTACACTGAAGAAAAGAAGGTCAAGCTTGCAGCGTCAGAATTTGATGGTTATGCTTTGCGTTGGTGGGATTCCCTTGTGCAGAATAGAAGGGATGACAATGACCTTCCGGTGATGACTTGGCGAGAGATGAAGCGTATCATGAAGGAACGCTTTGTACCCACCAACTACATGCGCTCAGTTTTTGATAAGTTGACAAACTTGAGACAAGGAACCATGTCGGTTGATGAGTACTACATGGAGATGGAGATGCTTATGCAGCGTGCTAGAGTTCGTGAATCGCTTGAGATGACCATGCAACGATTTCTCAATAATTTGAAGCTACCAATCAAGAGCATTGTTCGTCATCATAGGTATGAGACTATGAATGAATTGTTGCAGCATGCAAGGGAGGCTGAATCACAGCTTGATGAAGAGGCGAAGGCGCGTGCAAGATTCCCTCCCACGGGCCGCTTTTTAGCAAGGTCTACACCGCCGCCACAGGTTTCTACACCTCATGCGGCTGCTGGACACACTACTACACCATCTTCCAAGCCAACACCTCAGTCATCCTATGGTTCTCAAGCTAGGAAACCTGTTGCTCCTGCTGCTAGCACAGGTTCCAATATGTCAACAACTCGTACTCGTGATGTGGAGTGCCATACTTGTGTAGGAAGGGGACATTTCAAGCGAGATTGTCCAAACCGCAAGGTGATGTTTGTTAATGATCAAGGAGAGTATGAGAGTGGAGATGATGTTGATCCTGATGATCATGGCGCTGATTATGAGGAGGAAGGTATGGATGCCTTTCCTGAGCATGCGCCTACCATAGTGGTCTCTCCACGTATCCTTAGTGTGCAGCCTGTTCTTGACTCTCAGCGCTGCAACTTGTTCCAAACAAAAGCTCTAGTTGGCCCAAACAAAGCTTGCAAAGTAATCATTGATGGAGGTAGCTGCAGAAATCTTGCAAGCAAGGAGTTATGTGCCAAGCTGAATTTGACATATTTACCTTATTCCAAGCCATACTACATACAATGGTTGAGTGACAGTGGTGAGATGAAGGTAAACCATATGGTACGTGTGAACTTTGAAATAGGGCCATACAAGGATTCTATTGATTTTGATGTGGTTCCTATGACTGTGTGCCATTTACTATTGGGTCGGCCTTGGCTTTATGATCGCCATGTGCAACACAATGGCCGAGCTAATACATATCATTTGGAGTTCAAGGGCAAGAAAATCAATTTGCAGCCTATGACACCACAGTAGATTGTGAATGAATCTCGTCAGAAGATTGAAGTGAACTTGCAAGATGCACCTAGGCGAGAGAGTGTTGAAACTGTGAGTGTTGTAAATGAGCCCCAAAAGAATGATATAACGAAAAGTGAGCGAGTGCCTAATCTAGTCATACTAGCCACCAAAGAGGATATGAGAGAATTTAGTGAGGATCCTACAGCCATGCCACTTGTGCTCATGTATAAGGGCGAGGTTTTGGTTTCTAACGATATGACCCCTATTTCTCTTGGTGTATCTACTGTTTTGTAGGATTTTGGTGATGTGTTTCCAGAAGATGTGCCAGCTGGATTGCCTCCATTGCGTGGCATTGAGCATCAAATAGATTTGATCCCTGGCGCTACATTACCAAACCGGGCACCATACCGAACCAACCCCGAAGAAACTAAGGAGATACAGAAACAAGTACAAGCGTTGGTCGACAAAGGGTACATTCGTGTTTCTCTTAGCCCTTGTGCTCTTCATGTTATTTTAGTACCTAAGAAAGATGGTACATGACGCATGTGTGTAGATTGTAGAGCTATTAATAACATCACTATTCGATATCGTCATCCTATTCCACGCTTAGAGGATATGTTAGATGAATTGAGTGGTGCTGCTATTTTCTCTAAAATTGATTTGCGTAGTGGATACCATCAAATTAGGATGAAAGAAGGGGATGGATGGAAAACTGCTTTCAAAACAAAATTTGGTTTGTATGAATGGTTAGTTAGCCTTTTGGTCTTACTAATGCACCTAGTACATTCATGAGATTAATGAATCATGTTTTGAGAGAATATATTGGTCGTTTTGTGGTTGTTTATTTCGATGATATACTCATATACAGCCGCAATGAATCTGAACACTCTGATCATATTAGACAAGTTTTGCAAGTGTTGCGTGATAATCAATTATATGCTAATCTTGAAAAATGCACATTTGCAAAAGATAAGGTCATATTTCTGGGATATGTTGTATCTAAGCATGGGGTAGAAGTAGATCAATCTAAAATTGAAGCAATTCAAAATTGGCCTATTCCCATGAATGTGAGTCAAGTGCGTAGTTTTCATGGTTTAGCTGGTTTCTATAGGCGCTTTGTGAAGGATTTTACCACTATTGCTGCACCATTGAATAAATTGACTAAGAAAGGTGTGCCATTTGTATGGGGCGCAGCCCAAGATATTGCATTTGATACATTAAAACATTTGCTTACTACTGCACCTTTGCTTGCATTACCTGATTTTTCAAAGCAATTTGAAGTTGAATGTGATGCTAGTGGTATAGGAATTGGTGGCGTTTTGATGCAAGAGGGTCGTCCAATAGCATATTTTTCTGAGAAACTTGCTGGTGCTAGACTAAATTATCCTGTTTATGATAAAGAATTGTATGCACTTGTTAGAGTTCTTGAGGTTCGGCAACATTATTTGTGGCCAAAAGAATTTATCATACATTCTGATCATAAAGCATTGAAGTATCTTAAAGCTCAATCAAACTTGCATAGACGCTTAGCTAAATGGGTTGAGTTTATTGAATCATTTCCTTACATTATAAAATATAAGAAAGGAAAAGAAAATGTGGTTGCTGATGCTTTGTCTAGGAAGAATATGTTATTGACACATCTTGATGTTAAAATTCCTGGATTAGAGAGTATTTCTGCACTTTATGCAACTGATCATGATTTTGCTGAACCATATCGTTTGTGTGCTTTGAAACATGCTTGGGATAAGTATCATATACATGATGGCTATTTGTTTAGAGCTAACAAACTATGCATTTCAGAATCGTCTTTGCGTTTGTTTTTAGTGCAGGAATCACATGCTGGAGGTTTTATGGGTCACTTTGGGCGTGAGAAGACTTTGCTCATGCTCGCTGATCACTTTTATTGGCCCAAGATGAGGCATGATGTCTATCGATTTGTGAGTCGCTGCATTACATGCAACAAGTCCAAATCAAAGTTGAAGCCTCATGGTTTGTATACACCTCTCTCTGCACCTACTACACCCTGGGAAGATATTAGCATGGACTTTGTGCTAGGTTTACCCAAAACTCAGAGAGGTCATGATTCTATATCTGTGGTAGTGGATAGATTCTCTAAGATGGCTCATTTTATTGCCTGCCACAAAAGCGACGATGCGTCGCATATTGCTAACCTGTTTTTCAGGGACATCGTGAGACTACATGGAGTACCCAAGACGATTGTTTTTGACCGTGATGTGAAGTTCATGAGCTACTTTTGGAAGACTTTATGGGGGAAGCTTGGAACAAAGTTGTTGTTCAGTACTACTTGTCATCCCCAAACAGATGGTCAGACGGAGGTGGTGAATAGAACATTGTCACAGTTATTGAGGACTATGATCAAGAAGAATCTGTGGGAGTGGGAAGAGTGTTTGCCACATGTAGAATTTGTTTACAATAAGGCTGTGCATTCTACTACTCAGCTTTGTCCTTTTGAGGTGGTGTATGGATTCAAGCCATTGATGCCACTTGATTTGTTGCCTCTACCAATGCATGAGAGAGTTGATATGGAGGCATCAAAACGTGCTGAATATGTGAAGAAAATTCATGAGAAGACTCGAGAGGCTATTGAGAAGAAAGGCAAGAACATTGCTGTTGTAAGGAATCAAGCAAGAAAGGAGGTTTTGTTCAAGCCTGGAGACATGGTATGGGTGCATCTGCGCAAGGATAGGTTCCCCAAGCTTCGACAATCCAAATTGAAGCCCCGTGATGTTGGTCCTTACAAGGTGTTAGCCAAGATCAATGATAATGCCTACTCGATTGATATTCCTATTGCTGAGTTTGGTGGAGTTAGCAACAGTTTCAACGTTGCTGATTTGTCACCATATAATGGAGAAGACCTTGGAGCGTCGAGGTCGACGCCTTTTGAAGGGGGGGAGATGATGAGGACATCCCTATATTTCCACCTACCCCAATTACTACTGAAGATGTTCCAGCCAATGCTAAGAAGGATCAGTCCAATGAGATTAGAATTGGACCCATTACACGGGCTCGTGCAAAGCTACTTGAACAACAGGTGAATTCACTCCTAAATGAATCTGATGTTTATAATAATGAGAACTTTATACTGCCTAAATCTATGCACTTGTGTATGATCAGGTTCGTTGAGGAAACAAGCTTGACACGAGGAGGAGAAGGGTTACAAGAGGATCCTAGAATGATGATCGCCAAGGATGCGCGAGGGAGGAGCGGGAGGAAGGCGCAAGAGAAGATCATCAAGAAGGAAGGTTCAGTTCGGACAGACAGAAGCCCTGAAATTGAAACGGACGTGGATTCTTCATACGAACTCCAAATCAAGCAAATAAGTACTTGTTGGAAACATCACTCCGAGAGCTTTCCAACGAGTACTTACACGTCCCTAGGGGGTGGATAATCCGGCCCCCACAAGGGCGGATAATTCGGCCCTGCTCCAGGAATTCTGCTAAGGACTTCAGGCGCAAGGCTCAGTAAGGGGACGGATAATCCGCCCCAGGGGAGGATAATCCGGGGGGGGGGGGGCGGATAATCCGCCCCTACTTAGGGCAGAAAGTCCGGCCCTGAAAGTTACCAACAGATCTGGACGGATCTGATTGTATCGGACACGTTTTGTTTCGCGATTTTGGCTGCCCCAGCCGCCCTTATAAGCCCTGGGACGTCCCCATAGTTAGGGTTAGACCACGTTAAAACTATTTTGGAGTTGTTTCTTATCAAGAACCTCTGGAATTACCCTGTGATCGAATTATCTACTGCAATTGAGTGTGATCTGTTGTTCTATTGGGAATTAGTAGATTGCAAACTACCGTTCGTGGTCGACGGCTGCGTGCGCAAGAGCGTGGTGTTGTGAATATCCCACAGGGTTCGAGAGCTGTTGCATTGGCATCAGGGTTCGAGTGGGAGAGTTCATAGCTACAGGCTAGTTATCTATCATCCACCATCATCATCGACAAGTGCTTGCTGAGAAGATCGGGCCACCCCATATCATAATGGGTATTCAACTGAATACCCATGAATATGTTTGTGCCCGCCCATGAGGCGAGGCCTCTCCTCCTTCTCGCATGGAGAATAGGGTGGCGCGAGGCGAACTTCCATGATAGCGAAGCAAGTTCCGTGGTGGTGTCTGGCGGCAGGAATGAGTGGATTCAGTGGCGGTGATGTCCCAAGAGACAACGGTGTGGCACGACGGCGGTGGAGCCGGTGCGGCTGGGGATGGTCGGTGATGGGTGACAGGGGACGGGTGCGGTGGCGTCCTTCTTATGGATGCGCGCCGGTCAGGTATGGACTCAGCCCGCGTGTGGCCTAGTGGCATCATGGCGGCTAGGGCCCCGATGGCCCAGATTTGGACTCTACATGCTCAGTCTGGGCATGGGAGGGTCCACATGACCACGCCGGCACCCCTGGTGTTTGTTGCGATGGTGCGAAGCATAGCATAATGGTAGCGGCGACGGTGGTGTGCATGCAACAGCGGGACGGCGGGGACTTTACGAGCCCATCATGGGCCTAGCCAGGCTACTACCGCATCCTGTCGACACCCATCGACGGTGGTGGAGGATGTCCTCCAAGTGGCGATGATGTTGCCACTCTCCAGCTCCAACCTTCCCCACCTCCTCTGACTCCCAGGTCACGAGATGCACCTCGCTGCATGGACGCGAGTTCGTGGATGTCGGGGAGGCAGCCCGAAAGGTGGGCTGCCTGGGCGGCTGGACTACGGGCGACATAGCGGTGGTGATGGTCATCTCCTAGGCCATGAGTGTGGCGAGGAGTGGGCATCAGGGGCTTATGGTATTGGCGGCGCCTCGGCGTGGTTGGTACTCAGATCGCGCGTTGAAAGCTCGGTCGGGGACGCCTAGTAGTCTGATGTACCAGATGTGGCGAGGGTTTTTCCGGACGAAATCTCAGGGCTTTGCGCCAACAACAACGACTCATGCGGGTGTCGTGACCCTCTTTGAGGACGTTGTTGTGGCTACCCTCCCTACTTTATGGCTCTAGGTGAAAACGCTAGACCTCTAGGGTCTCGGCGACGGCGACGCTTTGTATCGTCACCTCCTTGGGGGCGTTGTCGTGGAGCTCAGGTTTACTTAAACTCACGGTTCGGTGGCAAGCTCATTGTTTTTTTTTTTTTGCTTTTGTTGTTTATCTTTGATATGCATGTAATTAAAATTCCTCATCACTTTGTATCATTTTAACAGTTTGATTTTATTTATAAAACGGGACGAAAGTGGATAGGCACAAGTATTTGTGTGGTTTATTGATACTTTATCTATTATATTAAGCAAAGCCCACTATATGAACCAAAAAGTTGAAAAGGCTTCTGCATTACTTGCACGGCAATCACGAAACACCACCTCTGACTCGATGACTTTTCGCTAGTACGCCAAGACTTCTGCTGCTTTTTTTTTCTTGCGTTTAATTTCTGTTCAAGTCAACGTGCCCAATGGAGTACGTTAATTCAACAAGTGGCTGTAGTATGTATGATTAGTGTGGGACACAAACGGAGCATATTTAAGTTCAGGGAGAATCTTGACAGGAAATCGCTGTGGTCCTGGAGCAGAGCACGAGAGGCCATTTTAATCTTGGCTAAGAGCATCTCTAGTGGCTCGTCTATATGCCTGTCTAAAGCGATTTGGACGATCGTGGATAGAAAAAATCTTCCCAATGGCTCGTCTAAATGGAGGTCTAAATTTAGACGTCCTCCCAAACCTGCTACCCATATGGACGATGGTGCCACGACCGTCCAAAGCAACTTCTTGTCCGGAAGCTCACTCCCGCGCCCATCCGGAGCAGTTGGAGACGTAGGACGCGGGGGCACTCGCGAGAGGTCGTCGTCCCTCTGCTCGCCAGCTCCATGTACTCTCCTTTTCCATGTAGATTTGGCGAGAGGGAGAGAGAAATTGGACAAGAACAAGAGGGTGCTCGACCATGGTGCTTAGACGCACGCTAGATCCATCCGCCGGTAGACAATTTTTGCCGGATCCGGACGCAAAACAGTGTAGCCGGGCGTGGTCTCGTCTGGTCCTGTTGGAGACAGGCTCGGGCGTGGAGGGGCATGGGGTCACGTGAGGCGTCCGGCCTAGCGACGGACAGGGAAGAGAATGGGAAGGGGCATGGCGGCGGTTCGGGAGGAGCAGCGGCAGGGGCATGGTAGAGGGCTGCAGCTACTCCGATGATGTTTTAGAGAGGAGGCTTGTCTCGTATTGAACTTGTTGCTGCTTGTGCATCGATACAGAATATAGAGATAGTGTGATGTACTACTGAATGTTGCTGAACATTGCTTGTATCGCTGCATAATATACAAATATTTGCTTGTATTGATAATCATGTCGTTGTCTTGTTTGCTACTGAATATTGCTTCTAAATTTTGATGGTAGTTATAAAAAAATACTAAAATATTAGAGAGAGGATGTAGACGTCTTATATATACACGTTCCGCTGAAAAACTAAGATCGTCTATATTCTTTCTCCTTTTAGACGGTCATCTATATGGACATATAGACGTTCAGATTTAGACGTTTCACTAGAGATGCTCTAAGCCGCCGTTCAATTCAACCTCCGTGCAATATGCATCTTCAGCGTTGACATTTTAATCAGACTCCCCACTGAAAACTTCCTGCGAGCCACGGCCATGTGCCCTAAAACTTCCTTTCTAGAAGCCCCCATGCGTGACGATAGCGCATGCGCCATCGGAGGGAGCACTACCCTGTCCAATCTGCGGACCAAAAAGCGCTGGCTACGTTGCAGTAAACTATGCTACCTCCTGGACCGGTCTTGGCTCTACGTGCATGTTCCTATTGGCCTCTAAGTTTTATTATTTACTACCTCTGTTTCAAGACGTAAGGCGCAGACGTTTTCTAAAGCAAAGTTTGACCAAAAGAATTGAGCAACAAAATTTTGATTATATTATACATAATTAGTATCGTTGGATTCGTATTGAAAAATACTTTTCAGTGATACTAGTTTTATACTAAAACTCTTTACGTATTAAGAATAATTCTTGGTCAAAGAAAAAACACGCAAAACGAGGACGCCTTAAACCCTGAAATGGATGAATAACATGGTATTGTTAAATAAGTACTACAGTATTATATACTACCTTCGATCCTAAATAAGTGTCGCTATTTTAAACTAAAGTTAGTTCAAAAACGTGACACTTATTTAGGATCGGAAGTAAGTATATAATTTCCAGCTGTTGGGAGCATCTACTATATAACATTAGCGTTTTGACCAAGTCATGAATTTCCTCTGCTGGAGTACAAAAGAAACCATGAAGCTACGTTGTGCACAGTTGTTGGCAGAAAGATGGGCGTGCGCTCTGCACGACTTGAATTCCTGAAAAGAAGTCGAACTGGAAACATTGCCCTAAAATTCAGGGCTCGTCGCAGTGCATGGATGGGATGGATTGAAAGATGACTATGTCCGTGCTGGCCAGTGACCACTCCATGTCGCTCCAACAGTATAAAAAATCGAGTATTTTACGCTTGGATGTGATGTGTCCTTGGAAGGCGGTAGGATGAGTAAGTATGATTTTCCATTTGTTCATAGGAGCTCGCATGAATTTTTCTGCCGAACTCGGTTGGGTCAATTCTATGGCGCTCTCTCTTTTTCCGGGAAAAAGGGGAAAGACGAAACTGGCCCCAAAATAACCTTTTGACTAGTACTAGTATGTAAAAATTCCGTTCTTCGAAAGACTATGAAGAGAAATCCTACTACACGAGACTATACATGTCTTTTTTTTGCGGGCAATACAATGCATGTCTTTGACTAACCAGTTCGGTGGTAACTAATTCTGGAAAATCTTGGGTTTTTTTTCTCATTAAAAGTGAAGATGAGGTTGAAGCCCATGCATGTTGACCAAAGGAGGCTTTTGATCAGGGAGTATCTTCCCTTGTTTAGGTGTCTGAAATTGACCAATTTGGAATATATAAAAGACACCCATGTGAGTATGATATGATCCTTGGAAGGATCCATTGGAATCGTGTGGGCTCGATCCAAGATTAGTTTGATTGAGTCAACCCCGTTTAATTAGTACACTATGGCTTCGGCTGCCGTACTAATTTACGAACCAAGGGACCGGCTGGCCGGCGAATATTTTGTGAACACGCTCTCAAATGCTAAGCTACACGAGGACACAGGTTTCAAATTAAGTCCGCGAGGTTTGGGAAAGTGTATTTAGCTTCCGAACTCCAGCGCTTTTTTTCATTTAATAATTAAACATTGTATATACAAGTGTTAACAAATCTAAAAAATAAAGTTTGTGTCAAGTCAATGTTATATCCTACAAGCATGCAAAATTCCAGTCTGTGATTCTTTATATTATGTACTACACAAGAATAATAAAGTTTGATAAAATTTGGAGATATGAAGCTATGCATACTCAAATCCACACTTTTAATTATCATTCTTTGTAGCCCGTAATATACTTTAATTAGAATTGATATTTTACATGTTTGTGGGATACAACGTTTGGCTACATTCGTATATTTTTAGAATTATTTTAAAACTTAGAAATATGATTTTTTTTTCATTTAAAAGGATCATGGTGCCCATGTACATCAAATCATCACTCGGTTCTGACCAGTGCGGAGTGCAAATATTCTCCTGAAAGCAGGTGCACCGGATGGCACACACGGATCGTAAACTTTAGTCAAACCCTAGAACAAAATAATTATCTTTTTATTTAGAAACACAAATACTTACTCTCCGTTTAGAAATATAAGATGTTTTAGGTTTGTGAAGGAGATATATCTAGACAACTTTTAGTGTTTAGATTCATTTAAACCTATACACTAAAAGATGTCTAGATATATCACTTTTACAAACCTAAATATCTTATATTTCTAAATGGAGGAAGTATATGTCTTGTAAACCATCAGCGCAGAGGCAGCAGTAAACCATGGCGTGTGGAGAATGGGCATGACCCACAGATACCCGCGAGCTCCGTTCCACGCGGACATGGCGAACTTCTATGGTTCAGTGGAGAGGGGAAGGAGGGAAAATGCCCAACACAACTAGTACTACTACTAGCACGCAATGGTGGTGGTCAGGGTGCAGGTGGAAGTGTGCTGCCCGCGAAGCCCACTACCCAAGCCCACATAAAGGCCATGCGGTGTACCCGCGGGTAAACAAGAAAAAATTATGGGTTTTCGTGGAAAGCCCACGATCGAGCGCGAACATAAAAAATCTACTTTGATCCAAATTAATATTTTTATATTTGTTTAGATTCGAATATATTTAATCATATTTAGTGCTAGATACATCCGAATCTAGCCAAATATGAGAACATTAATTTGGATCGGAAGGAGTAGGAATTTCTCAATCAAGCAAATATTATGTCTAGTAGAAAGAATGACGAGTCACTCAAAAAGTGGAAAAAATAATTAATACATTAAAGTGCTAAATGTTGATCGTATTATGTACTAAAATATTTTTATAAATATTATACAAGCAACAATTACACTAACGTATTTGCGGGTATATGTGAACATATGTGAAATAATGACACCCACATAACTTTCGCGGGCTCCCATGAGACACCTACTTAAATTGTATGGGACTGTACGGGCATATGCGGGTCTCCCGCGGACAGTCCCATCTACATCCTGAGGTGGTGGTTTCGCGCATGCAGTGCGACACATGGCTCTCATCGACGTCCACGCACGTCGCCCTGCAGTATAGCAAGCCGCCGTGCAGGTGGGCCTAGCTAGGTAGGTCCGTAGGTGGGCCTAGCTAGTTGAGTTTGGAAACGTCCCTGCGCGTAGGTACCGTCCTGTTTGGTCTGTTCGGGCCAGGCACCGGCCCACATAGCTTGTGCAGCACGGGAGATTGCCGCACGAGCCGAATGATGTCCGAGTCCCTCTGTTCTACAGTCACCACCCCGGCCCCCCCGGTGCAAAGTGTGCTGTTACTGCCCCGTGGGCCCTAGGCCATCAGGGATTGACCAGTTCAGAGTTTTCCACGGAAGATGTTGTACAAATTCGATTAGCGCCATGACCAGTTACAAGTTCTAAGTAGTACTAGTAGTATTTTGCTTCTGACTGACTCCGGAATGCTTTCGCAATGGACCTTCAGCAAAGTTCCTATCTCATATTCTTCTTAAGTCTTAAACTCTGTGTTTCTAGAGGCCGTGGAATAATCGTGCAAGCAATGGGAAAGTCCACCACTAAAATTCACGGCGCGCATGTGAACGGCACATGAGATTTCCGTGTTTTGGTTTGCTGGGCCCGCACGATAGTCAGTGTGGACGAAAGACAAAGTTTCTCAACGTTAGACTCCTCCTACTAGTACCTTCCATGACTTGTTGACACGTAAGCATCGATGTCAAGCTTATTAGTCTCTGCGCAGGTCCAGGTATGCGCTTCTAGACGGGATTCAAACCATTTCCAGAACCTTTTTTTTCCAATCGGAATTAATTGTCGGAGTTGGCCTAATGCGAGACCTGTCAAATCCATCGTATATGTTTGCTGACCAAAGTAGGATCCTGCTGCACCTCTGATTTTCCCCTACGTTGTGGTACATGCAAAAGCCACACGCCACGTCAACGGGGCTCGTGGTAGTATCGTTTTCTAGGAGGGAGAGGAAAGAAAATTCCACCTGATAATCTGGATCCTCGACCGTCTGCCCGGCTGCTATGTTGACCTGCGTGATTAGGTCACCATCCAACGGCTATGATCTGAACCATGGGTAGGGTAGATACTGTCACGGAATGTTCTCATCACTTCATGGTTTGGCACTTGAGACGAGAATCTTATGGTCAGGGAGGGCGCTAAAAGGTCTCGGGTTTGAATATTCTTTTTGCCATGGAGGATAACATGATCACTAGAAGAAGTTGACGGTTTTTGGATGCCCGAACCAAATAGCTAAGCCGACCGTCCAATCATGCTGGGAAAAACTATGGTTTAGACCAAGAATTTCTATTCCATGATGGCGACGACGGCTTGATCAGGACAAATTCAATTCCCCCGGCCCTAACAACAACTCTACGTCACCACTGATTTCACGAGTATAGACACGCTAAAAGTACAATGTCTTTTCTGTCCAGGAAATGATGCATAATTTTCTGGTGTCCAGGCCTACATAATGAGATGCCCCTACATATATGATTTGTTGAAGTTTGTTATTGATCAATCACGCTAACCTGCAAAAGCGTAATGACTAAACAACAGGCAAATATACTTGGGAGCAGCCGCAATTTTCGCCATTTAGCGAAGTGGAGCAGTTGACAGTTTAGCTTTCGCTGACCGGAGCTCGGAGGAACCTATCAGCGCGGCCGACGGACCCAGGATTTGGTGACACCAACGGAACACTTTAGTTTTCCCCTTGTCTCTCTACAATCTACTCACTACAAGACGTTTGGATACGCATATGTCACCGTCGATCGCATCACAACCTCCCTCATTTCCCCCAATTATGCTAATATGTCAAGTGACTTTCCACACATGTTCCTAATCGATCACTCAGACATATAAACAAATATACCAATTTCAACCAAAAAATACGATCAAATCAAACCTGATGCAAAAACTATTCAATTTCTCTAACAGCAGTGCAACCAGAAGCGAGAAAAAAAAAGATTATACTACTAGGTAATGGGTAGGGTGGTCTGTCCATACCTTTGCCTGGTGCCGAACACGTCTACGATGATGTGGCCGGAGGTGCGCTCCACGAGCGTGTGCCCGTACGCTGCGGCGGCGTAAACCAGCGCCTGCTCGTCCGGCGACTCGCCCTGGTACTCCAGCAGCTTCGCCGCCGGGTCGGCCGTGTCCTCCACGATGGGCACGATGGTGTTGGAGGTGGCCAGGGCTAGGAACAGGTCGCGGGCGCGGCCGGCCATGGCGCCCGTCCCGTCCTTGAGCAGCGCCGTCAGCTTCGGGTCTGTTTTCACCGACGTCTTTGGTCGGATGGCCACGCCGTCCACTGCACCCAAAAACAGAATGTTCCGCGAAACTTGCATCAGATACTAGTAGCTATTTTCTCGCGGTCGAAAGTTGCATTTGATTTTTCACTATGGTTCGGATTTTGACAGGAAGCTGTGCTTCTTCAGCAACCTGATGTACGTTAGTCTGTCGTGACAGGCTCTGAAATGAGGAAAAAAGACGGTGACGATTCAACGTTATTGATGCATGTTACATGGAAACTGAAATTATTATAGTACTTGCTCCCTCCGAGTTCAAAACCGTGACATTTATTTAGGATCGAAGGTAATAGTACTAAAATTGTAGAGTAAGATGTTGAGTTGAGGGTTTGGGAGGATTCTATGCTTTATCGGAGGCACACGGCAGTGAAAAACCCTCATGTGTGATCCGAGGTTTTATCTCTCACAGCGCTTAATGCCTGACAGTCAAAATGGCAACAAAAGCTATACAGGATTTCCAGTCCTGTACCTCCAAGTGTCAGAAGAGGTTGTCTTTCCCTTTTGGACTTAAAAAGGGGGCGAAAAGTTCATTCAAAAGTTTGACCTGAACAATCACATAACTAATCAGTTAAGAACAGTAGTGGTAGTAAGCAGGCAAGTTTTTCTTTCTTTGTTTGTTTTCTTCGGTTATCTAACTATCGAATATGTCAGCGTCTCTACTTCGCGAATTGCAGACTCTTGTGCCTGTTTCTGGATCAGCATCCAGAGAAACTTCATAACATGTGTGCTCGAAACAAGCATGGTGATATTTCTAGCACGCAACGTACTGACAACGACGACCCGCCTGTCTAGAATTCTACTATGACTAGTTCTCATACTGTCAGATAGTCTAACACCACCACCACCATGAATCGTGAATCGTGATTAGTCAACCAGAACCGGATAGAACGACGAAATTGCGGAAATTCCAATTGGGCGGAAACTTGCTTACCAAGCACGGCAATTCTATCCTCCTCTCCGCCGCCGTCGGTCTCGCTGAAGTCGCGGCCGTGCACGCTGGCGCACCGGAACTCCATCTTGTTCTCGGTGAGCGTGCCGGTCTTGTCGGAGAAGACGTACTTGATCTGCCCGAGGTCCTCGTTGATGTTGAGCGCCCGGCATTGGAACCTGGCCTTGCTCTTGTCGTCGAACATGTGGTTGTCCTGCACCATGAAGTATGCCTGCCCCGCCCTGACCACCTCCATGGATATGAAGAGCGCGATGGGGATGATGACCTGGAACTGTATCACACCGGACATGAACGTGAACGCCACCTGCGCGCCTGTCCCGAACCAGTCGTACTTCCCGACCTGGAGCGAAGTGTAGTCGTATTTGCGGAAGAAGGGGATGATTCCGAGCTCGTCGTTGTGGTCGCCAAGCCAGATTCCGTCGAGGATGGCCACAGTGGAGCAGAGGACCACCAGGATGACGGCTAGCGCGATGGTCTCGCGGTTCATCTGCGTGTCGAGACGGCTGCGCTTGGACGGCGCACCAGAATTGTTGAGCATGACCTTGGTGTCGCTGCCGGTGTACACTGCCACGCCGATGGCCCAGGCCGTGTTCTTGAGCTCACAGCCCCGAAGCAGGATGCTGGAGGTGCCGAGGGAGACGGCGCGGCGGCCGTCCAGATCGACGGTGGCGAGGAAGCCGTAGATGTTGCGGTTGGGCTTCTCGCACTTGATGACCCCGGCGAGCGCCTCCGTCGGCGTTACCATGGTCTCCTGCTTCGCGTAGCGCGTCTTCAGGTTGGACTCGCCGTCGAGGTTGATGGTCTGGACGTAGGCCACGCCGGTTGGGTCGCTGGTGGAGAGGAGTACCATGTCGCAGGGCAGCGTCTCGTTGGCCACGACGCGCACCACGTCCCCTACCTGCATCTCCTTCCACCGCTTCGGCCGGAACACGCCGTCCACCAGCACAGACGCCGTGCGGTTGTTCTCGTTCTTGTCCGACCGGTGCCGCCTCCAGTCCTCGTACCCGTCCTTCACGGCCGTCACGGCGAGCACGATCGACAGCGGAAGGATGCCGGCGACGGGCGAGAAGACGAGGAGCTGCGGGACGAAATTCAGCATCGCCAGGATGAGGAAGTAGACGTTGGCCACCCTGCGGAACTGCTCGTAGAGGTTGCGCGGGATGAAGGTGAGGACGGAGTACTTGGCCGTGTGCACGGAGTTGTCCGGGAGCACGGCGGGCGGCGCGTTGGTGCGCGGCGCGTCGTTGATGTAAACGAACCGCGCGTCCTCGTCGCGGAGGTCTCGCTGGGAACCGAGACGCTCGGACGCTGATCGGCGCGTGGACGACCGGGAGACGCTGGGCGGCCTCGACCGGGCGGTGCGGAAGCTGTCGAAGGACGGCGAGGTGGATTCGGGCCTGGAGCGCGAACGGAAGTCCGCCGCGAAGTGTACAGAGGAGGACGTGCCGTCTGCCGCCGATCGCAGCGACCGCGACTGTATCGACAGCGAGTGCTTCAGTATGGGCGACGGCACCGGGTCCGGCAGCCTGCCGGCTGGCAAGTCCATGTCTGCCTCCTGCGACGATTGCGCCGGAGGGGGCAGCGGTGGAAGTGGCGGCAGCAATGGCCTCTCTGGTCGCATGGTTTCTGTACGGCTGCCTGTACGTACTTGTCGTACTAACTAAAGCAAGACAGATGGTATGCGCAAACAAGAATGGATTTAGTGAGGAGGGGAACAAGAAGGGATTAGTATTTGGTTCGCCTGCAATGGGGTTTTGGAGGGATCGCGTTGGTTGTTTGCGCTGTAAGGACAGGCGGGGACTACGAAGGCGGGATGTAAGTCTGCAGCTGTCGAGAAGCTTTGCTAATTGAATTTGCGGGGAAGCAAGCAGAGGATCGAGAAGCTTTGCTGCGATTGCCAACAGACCTTGCGACCAGGAAGGTGATTACGGCCTACAAGGGATGATGGTGAACGGGACACGTGGCAAAATTAGTCAGAGGACGGCGGGTGCTGAAATTGGACCGGAAGGCGTCAGCGTTTTAATTTTGCGCCGGCGCTGATACGCATGGACGTGGTTCACGGCGGTTAACGCGGGCAGCAGTGGGGACCGGATTTTGCCGAAGTGAAAGAGGTCTCTCTTCAAAATGAAAACAAAAGGTCGACTCGGAATATATATTCTCCCCTCTTCACTGATTCAAAAAAGACACATACTACTCCAGTTTTTTTTTTAAGTTTCACATATAACATCGAGAGAATTCCTTATTTCACACTACTTCTCAATATGATTTCTTATTTGACACTATAATTTTTTTATTTCTTATTTGACCACTTGTATAATTTTTTTGCCTTATATAACACTCTAGTGTATTTTAAGAGCTAACGGGGTTAACCGGGGACATACAAAGATGTTTTTGTCCCTGGTGTATAATGTGACAAAAAAATTAAAGAAATATTGCGTGTGATGGAACCAATTATAATACCCCTGACCCATATTAGTTGATTTGAATTTGTCAAAATTTGGATAAACCTATATACTAAATAGTGTCTAGATTTATTGAAATTTAAATAAATTTGAGTCAACTAATATGGGTTGGAGGGAGTAGCACTTAGGCCCCGTTTGGTAGGAAAATATTTTTAAAGTATTAAGAGAATACTTTGGTTTCTAAAAAAACTAAAGTATTAAATATATTGAGGTGTTTGGATCCAACAAATAATATGGTTTTAAAAATGAAGTATCCTCCAATACTATGGTTTTTTTGAAGTATTTGAGAAAGAGGTTAGACCTTCTTTTTTAAAAAACTGAGAAATGAGAAAAACTAAAGTATTGCTTTGCTAGGTACTAAAATACTATGGTATTGATACACTTCAGTTTTAAAAAAACAACTATGCCTTAGCATCTATAGGCATCAGATTACGCTACGCTAGCCGTGGTGCATCAGAGACAATATCGTGCTCTCACGGCGGCAACAAGGCCGAATTTCACGGCCGCGCCGCACGCATGTACACAGCTGGATTGATTCTGCCTCCTATTAAGCTATCGCTCAACTTGGTTGCTAAAATCAACCGGCAACCAAGCGTTGCACAGTCTAAACAGGGAAGGACCGACAACGAGTCAGGCGCCGTGACGAGCGATTCCTCGGTGTCTCGGGCAGAGGCGCAGGTCAGATCATGGGTGCCTTAGACAGGTACGAGTCAAGCAATTGAACCAAGGGCATTTGGGTCCGGTCAGCCAAAAATTAACGAAATCTTTTAACAAAACAGACAATATTGTCATATAAGACAAAAAAAATTCAAAAATGGTCATAAAAGGAAGTAAAAAGTTTTCAATATCAAATAAGGAAACATATTGAAAAGTAGTGTCAAATAAGGAATTTCTCTATAACATCAGGATACCATCGGCATCCATGATTTGCTTTACTTGTAGTTCTTATTCATCTTTGGAGCAAGTGAAGAATAGAGAGAATATATAAGGTACGGGGAGCCTACCTTGCTATGTTGGGAAAATGGACTATTGACCCGAGTTTAGTACACACAAACATAAATTTAGATTCTTATTATTAAACCGATGTGGTGGAGGCATGATTTTCCATTTCCTTCCCATGTAAATAGGTTGTCGTGCAACAATATGCACAACATCCATGTTAGGCAGACATCAAAAAAATTATAAATTAAAGAGTAATTTCAGAAAAAAATTCGTGATCACTACCCTATTGTAAGTTGACCATGCCAACTGGTCAAGTAATATGGATGCCTTTTTTGGTGAGTTGATCGAATTAAGAAGCAGAATTATATGCATAGTATACACATGAAGTCTACATTTTCACTTTTTTTTTTTTACTTTGAATGTTGATATGCCTGAACTTATTTGATCTAAAGAAGCAAATGCACATCATTCATTCTTCATCCTTGTAGTTTTGCTTCTAATTATAGCAAAATGATCTTTACAGGAAAAAGAGCAAATCAAATAGGATCTTTACAAAGACCTTGAGACACTAGATGGAGTTCTCACTTCAAGTCCATTTAGAGTTTGCCCGAGATGTTTGGTGCTACAGTTGCAGTACTACAAAGTGTAGCAAAATATTCCAAGGGAGACATTGCAGGTTCTCTAGAAATAATTATGTCATTTGATTTTGTATTCATTCTGCATCTAATGGAAAGAGTCTTGAAGATCCCTCATGTCTTATGTCAAACCTCCAAAAGAATTCCATTGACATTTCAAATGCATTGGATTCAGTTTCGAACACAAAAGTGCTGCTTGGTAAGCTAAGATCGAGAAGATGGTTAGGAATATCTTTTGGAGGAGGTCTAGTCTTTTTGTTTGAAGTATGGCATTGAGGTCCCAGATTTGAAGATTTCAAGCTACGATAGCGTCAACGCCGCAGCTATCCCAGACTAGAGAGGCCACTCCAAGCTCGGATGCGTCTTGCGCCCATACGCTTTACTCCTCCAGGCCCATGTGCCGCTACGGAGGATCTTTCTTGAGCTTCGACTCGGAGACCACACTAGCTTCGCCCCAGGTGGCAACGTCCACGGCGACGAAGAGGGTTCCCGGTTGTTGAGCTCGTTGGTGATCTACGGTGAAGAAGAACTCGATCACGTTCTGATCTTACTTCTCGAGGTACTGTTTGTAATAGTTGAGGGCTATATTATAATTGCCCTTTCTTTGGAGGTCCTCTATGTTGAAATCACACTACATTAATACAGCTTCCAGACCCTTCTAGGCCTTTACGGTTCAACAAAAAAGATCAAAAGCCCAATAAGAAACAAAGCCTACCAAAACAACAAGAAGTTATATAACTTAAAAGAGTGGACTCACACATGGGCCGGTCCAAACCAGAAAAATCAAGATGAATAACCCAAAACTGTTGCCACACGGAAAACGCAGACAGCAAAATCAATCGTTGCGAGATCGAATCTCGGTTAGCCGAGAGTTAACAATCCTCGAGTTTCTATTCTAGTATGAGATAATCTACTCCCTCCGTCTTAAAATAGATGTCTCAGATTTTTAAAATTTAGATGAATCTAGACACTATTTAATATATAGGTTCATCTAAATTTTAACAAATCTAAGACATCTATTTTGGGACGGAGGGAGTATTATCTATCCACTAGGAATTGTGATTTGTCAACCAGAGCTTAATAAATTACGGAAGTAAGAACTGAATAACGGAAAATTGCTTACCGAGCATGGCACGTCTGTCCTCCTTGCCGCCATCGGTCCCGCTGAAGTCGCGGCCATGCACGCTGGCGCACCGGAACTCCATCCGGTTCTCCGTGAGCGTGCCGGTCTTGTCGGAGAAGACGTACTTGATCTGCCCGAGGTCCTCGTTGATGTTGAGTGCCCGGCATTGGAACCTGGAATTGCTCTTGTCGTCGAACATGTGATTGTCGTGCACCATGAAGTATGCCTGCCCCGCCCTGACCATCTCCATGGATATGAAGAGTGCAATGGGGATCATGATCTGGAACTGTATCACACCCGACATGAACGTGAACACCACCTGCGCGCCTGTCCCGAACCAGTCGTAGTTTCCGACCTCGAGCGAAGAGTACTTGTTCTTGCGGAAGAAGTGGATGATGCCGAGCTCGTCGCTATGTTCTCCCAGCCAGATGGCGGCGAGGAGAGCCACGACTAAGCATAGGAGCACCAGGGTGACGGCGAGCACGGCGGTCTCGCGGTTCATGTTCGTCTCGAGACGGCTGCGCTTGGACGGCGCACCTGAGCTGTTGAGCATGACCTTGGTGTCGCTGCCGGTGTACACGGCCACGCCGATGGCCCAGGCCGTGTTCTTGAGCTCGCAGCCCCGGAGTATGATGTTAGAGGTGCCTAGGGAGACGGCGCGGCGTCCGTCCAGGTCGACGGTGGCAAGGAAGCCGTAGATGTTGCGGTTGGGCTTCTCGCACTTGATGACCCCCGCGAGCGCCTCCGGCGGCGTGAGCATGGTTTCCTGCTTTGCGTAGCGCGTCTTGAGGTTGGATTCGCCGTCGAGGTTGATGGTCTGGACGTAGGCCAAGCCGGTGGGGTCGCTCGTGGACAGCAGGACCATGTCGCACGGCAGCGTCTCGTTGGCCACGACGCGTACCAAGTCCCCTGCCTGCATTTCCTTCCATCTCTTGGGCCGAAACACTCCGTCAACCAGCACAGACGCCGACCGGTTGTTCTCGTTCTTGTCCGACCGGTGCCGCCGCCAGTCCTCGTACGCGTCCTTCACCGCCGTTACGGCGAGCACGACGGACAGCGGCGCTGTGCCCGCCGCCGGCGAGTTTACATGGAGCGGCGGGACAAAGTTCAGCACCGCCAGGATGAGGAAATAGATATAGGCCACCCTGTGGAACTGCTCGTAGAGGTTGCGTGGGATGAAGGTGAGGATGGAGTACTTGCTCGTGCGGACGGAGTTGTTCGGGAACATGGCCGGCGGCGTGTTGGTGCGCGGTGCGTCGTTGATGTAGACCAACCGCGCGTCCTCGTCTCGGAGGTCGCGCAGGGAACCGACACGCTCGGACGTGGATCGCCTCGAAATGCTGGGCCTCGACCGGGCGGTGTGGAAGCTCTCGAACGAAGGTGACTGGAAGTCCGCGGCGAAGGTGACTGAGGGCGTGTCTGCGGCGGACCGCAGCGACCGCGACGATATCGACGGCGAGTGCTTCAGTATCGGCGACGGCACCGGATCCTGCAGACTAGCAGGCAAGTCCATCTCTGCTCCGGTCGCGTTCTGAGACGATTGCGCCAGAGGGGCCAGCAATGGATGTGGCGGCAGCACTGACCTTTCTGATCGCATGGATTCTGTACGATTGTCTCTATGTACTATGGCGTACTAATTACTAGTAAGGCGCAGCTACTTAGGTGCAAGAAAGATTGGATTTAGCAAGGAGAGGAACAAGAAATGATCAGTACTTGATTTTTCTGCACTGGAGTTAACGAGATCGACAAGGTTTTCGCTTGGTTGTTTGCGCTAGACCGGCGGGGACTACTAAGCAGATATAGTCTGCAGCAGTGCTGCTACTATTTGCATCTAAACTGAGGTATTTTTTTTTTTCAAAATGGGAAGCATAGCGCTGGCCTCTGCATCAATAGATGTACACAGCCTTTTTATTGCATCGTTCAAGAAAGTATGAAAGTCTTACAATCATGGATTAGAAAGGATCAAAACATGTATCAACCATCTAAAAATGACAAGCAAGCAAAATCTATCCATCTTGAAGTCTGCTAGTGTGCCGTCAGCATGTAGCCCGGAAATAGAAATCCTGAGCAACCGTCAGGAGCTGGTTGCATCCAGAAATCATGTCTTCCTGCTGATCCACCAGGAGGAGGAAAGACCATAGTTGAATCCAGTGTACGGCGAACCGAATAACCTGCAAGAAATTAGTAGCCGGTTGTTTTTCAAACACAATGTTATTTCTAGACAACCATATGGACCAACATAAAGCCGAAACACCTATGCAAATTCTGGCTTTAGTAATCATATCAATCCCATTAAGCCAATTACCAAACATATTAGTAATATTGGACGGTGGGAGAATATTAAAAGCAAAGTAAACTATTCGCCAAATAATACGAGTAAACGGGCATGACAAAAAAAGATGCTCTATGGACTCTACATAATCACAGAAAACACATTTTTGGCAGCCATACCAATTCCGTTTAGCCAGGTTATCCTTTGTTAACAAAACCTTGTTCTTGATGAACCACATAAATATTTTGATCTTAAGTGGGACTTTAAGCTTCCATAGGTACTTGTGCAGAAATCTTGTAGTCCATTTATTTGGTCTAGATACATAGATTTAACTGCGAATATACCCGTATTAGTGAGTTTCCAAATAAAAAGATCAGGAGTATCATTAAGCTGAACCATCATTAGTCTTTGGCACAAATGTAACCAACGTGTCCATTTGTTTCCAGTTAAACTTCTTCTAAAACCAATATCCAGAGAAGTTTGCGATAAATCATCAGCTACCACTACATTCTTCCTACTAACAATGTTATATAGGATGGATACCGACGTGCTAATGATGTAGTACCTAACCAAACATCTTCCCAAAAGCGAACATTTTTACCATCGCCCACTTTGAAATAGCCCCATTGAAAAACATATCTTTCACTCGCATGAGGCCCTTTCAAAAAGGGAAGTCTGTAGGTTTAGCTTGCACTTGAGATAACGTTTTACCCTGAAGGTATTTATTTTTAAGGATTTGCTGCCACATTCCTTTCTCATTTAGGAGTTTAAATAGCCATTTGCTAAGTAGACACCTTTTTTTTTATCTCAAGTACCTCAATGCCGAGTCCATCTTGATCTTTAGGATGACAAATTATATTACACTTAGATAACCTGTATTTCTTCTTGGTATCATCACTTTGCCAAAAATCTAAACTGAGGTATTGCAAGGCTGAAATGATTATGGACTACAAGTCTATAATTGTAAGGTTGTAATCTCTTTTAGGCTTTGTTTAATCCCTACCCCAAAGGGATTGGAGAGTATTGGAGTAGATTTGGAGGAATCTTCGACTTGTATGGGATTTAATCCACTTCCATCCCTCCAATCCACTTCAAATCTGAGATAACCGAACAAGCCCCTAAGCATCTCTAGCAAACCCGTAAAAGCCGGTCCATAATTGAAAAGCGTCTAGTGATGCTTAAAAAAGGCTATATGTTTTTTGGGACCATCTAAATCTCAATGGATGAACAAAATAATTCTATAGGACCTAGTCCACTGGTGGTCTAACTTGCATGATTAACACGTGACAATTTAGCTCTAGAAAACATTTTTAAACACGTGTTGATTGCCGAAATTGGTTCATGTTTAAGAATTAAGGGATCGTCTTTTTTCTTTGAGGTATATATAAACCGTATTGCTATTTTCCATGGCCCATGAGGCCTTTATTCTTGGGCTAACTAGTTTCTCTTTTGTTTTAATTTGTGCCAACTCTGCTTGAACAATCGATCAGAAATCACATGGAGGTAGCTTCGTGTGTCTCTTTGTAAAATAGATTTTCTTTTAAAGAAGGGAAAAGATACTACTCCTCCGGGGATCGATCCCCCGGGTCGTAGCTTCCGTACGTGTATAGGCTAAAGAAAAAAAAGCCAACCACGTGATTAGCATCCCGCGCCACGCGATTAGCACATGACCAGAGGGGAAAAAAGCTAGTCTTATCTAACCGATGCGAATAACACCCTGCGTGCGTGCGTACGTGTTCCTCCTCCCGTCGCGCCGCCGCGATGGACGTGCCTGCTGCTCCTTCCTCCCAGAGCGACAGCTCGTCAGGAGTCGCCGCCTCTCCTCTCCATAGCGCCACCGCCCTCTCCACCAGACCGCCCTCCGCTATCGGAGCTCCTGCCAACCACGCCGCCCTCTGCGCCGGAGTTCTTTCCGACGACCTCGACGGCCCTTCGCAGCCGGAGATCCCGCCAACCGCGCCGCCATCTGTGACGGAGTTCCCGCCGATGACCGCGTTGCCCCTCCGCCATCGAAGCTCCGCCAACCGTGCCGTCCTCTGCGCCAGAGTTTTAGCCGACAACCGTGTCGCCCCTCCACCGCCGGAGGTCCCACCGCCACACCTTCGTGCCATGGCCGACTACCCTCGCCATTCCTCCTTCTCCTGCCGCGTGCCCCTCCGAGCTCTGCTGACCTTGGGCTACCGTGCCTACTCCAAGCCCCGCCACCGAATCAGGGCCATCGGATTTTGCTACACTGCATGGTGCTACATAGGCACGACGGCGATGCTACTGGGAGTGGTCACTGTTGCTATAGATGAAGGGGCGTGATGCTATCGACCAATAAATGGGTTTTGAGATTTTGCTACAGGGCAATGCTACAATAGTAGTGATTTTTTGCTATTTTTATTCTATGTTTTTGCTATAATAGCATAAAGTATTTGCTATGTTATTTTTGACGAAAGTCCTCAGCAAAGTCGGTTTTGCTACAACAGGCACCGACGAATTCTCCGGCGAGGTTGTTTTTTTTGCTATATTAGCAAAAAAAATTGCTACCATCGTTTTGCGATTTTGCTACAATAGTGTAAGGTTTTTGCTACATGGTCTCCGGCGAGGTTTCCGGTGAAAGTCTATGGCGAGTCTCCGATGAGGTCGGGTTTGCTACATTAGCACAATTTTTTTGCTACCACCGTTGTGTGGTTTTGCTACACTAGCACAAAGTTTTTGCTATAAGGTTTCTAGCGAAAGTCTGTGGCGAAAATCTCCGGTAAAGTCGGATTTGCTATATTAGCACAACCTTTTTGCTACACGATCGCCGACGAAGTCTCCGGCGAAATATCCGGCGAGGTCCAATCTGTTTTTCTATTTCTGGGTCAAACAGTTTTCTGCTACATGTAGCAAAAACGGGACTATTTGTAGAAAAAACGGATATGTTTGTAGCAAAATAAGAGTTTGGAGATTTTTAGAGACACGTGTCAACAGGAGGACCCAGGAATTTTGAGAAAATATCTCCAGGAGACGCGTAGTACGGCCCTAAGAAGTGGTTCACAGCAAACGGAATAATATTGTCGTCCGGTTTTAATATGATCGCAAAAACCAGTTGGCGGCCTGAAGCACGACATAGCCAAAGTGGCTATTGCTTGTAGCATGGATTTGATCAAAATTTTCTTCCCTCCCGCAGAAAGGAGAAGTTCGATCCATCCATGTATTCTTTTCCAAACACGATCAGACAAATACTTGAACGCACCTTTTGTTGAGCGCCCTATATCGGAGGGCATTCTGAGGTACTTTTCATTCGTAGCTAGCATCTCCTTAGGACACCCCTTGTTAAAAAAACACTGAAGATTTATCCAGATTAATTTTCTATCCTAACGCGTGACAATACATCTCAAGCAAATTAGCCGCTAATACTTGTATTTTGTATTATTATAATAGCCACATATAAAACTAGTTTATATTCTTATTTGCATTGTTATTATTATTGTTTATACAAATTTTTAGATGATTTATGGGACTTTCCTATAAATTCCCATGTTTTGGTAATTTCTAAGGAGGTAGAAAACCTCTATTTTAGTATTTTGCTATTTTGGGGACTTTCTGGACACCAATTAATTTTAGAAAAATATCACGGATGTTTTTCATTGCGAGAAGGACAATGGACCTTGGAACTACGTGAGGGTAGCCACGAGGGCTGAACGAGCCCATGTGGCACGGGCCCCACTTGTGGTTCTGCACCTAGGCCCGTTCGGGCTTCGAGTGTCGCCTCGGCTACTCCTTTTTTATAGATGAATCCGTTTTCCCCAAAAACCTATGTCATATTTTTCTCATGATTTATAGAGGCGATGGCGAAGGCGAAGTCCTCTCTTATTCTAGGAGAGAGCAGATCCTGCTACTACGAGGCCTCCGGTGAGCAGGAAATTGAAGCCATCCTCATTACCACTGCTCCTTGGCGTAGGGGGAGGCTTCTCCATCACCATTTACATCATCCCCAAAATCAGCACCATCTCCGTCTTGAAGATCTACATCGTTCCCCTCATAGTTTGTTATCAGATTAAACCTTTGATATTGTTTTAGTGACTTGTGCATGATTGTGTTTGGTAACTTGTCATTATTTTGTGGTGGAGTTATAATTTCAGATTGTGTTATATGCCACTTATCCATATCATGTTTCACCGTTATGAGTAGTTCCCCATGTTCCTAAGGGCATAGGATGAATTGGTTATGATTTTCGTATTGTATGCAATGAGTATTTGATTAAGTTTTAATCTTTTATGTGGTTCTATAATGGTGATATGTGAAGGTCGATTGCATATTAGTTCACCTATATGGGCTCATAGGACTGCACTTTAGTATAATGAAGAGAGTAGGAAGGGACGGAATGACAAAAACTGTGTCCTGAGTCTTGGAGTTAAATTAAGGTTTTTTTAGACCGGGGACCTTAGAACTTTATGTCTTAATGAATACTTTGTTTGCTCATGAAACTGATCTTAGGACTAATCATAAGGGATGCACTTGCTCATGTATATGGTTGCACCTATTTTAGGCTCCATCCAAAGAGAATAAAACTTGACAATATACTTACACTGCCGCTGTAGAAATATTTATGCTAAATGATATGGGTATGCCCTATGGGTACCCAATATTGGCCTATCCAGTCCAGCCTAGTGGGAGCCCACGTGATGATCCGCACTTGATGACGAAGCTCATGAAGGATTCGGGTGACCCAGGGCCATGAAGGATGCGATTCCTTGGAGCATATGACTAACTTTAGATAGAAAGTTTAAAGGGTAAAACCCTAACCTATAACTGATTCGATCTTATCCCGAGATCTGTCCTACCTATATAAAGGCCAGGAGGGCACGTCGAGGAGGACAATCTCAATCCTAGCATACACACCCGCCAGATCTCATCTGCGCGCCCCTGTAATTATCAGTTTTGCCGTCAATCAAAAGCAGACAAGCAGGAGTAGGGTTTTCCCTCCGGAGGCCTGAACCTGGATAAATCTCGTGTCCCGCATTCCTTGTCTGTTATCTGAACGTGATATCCAATGCACCCCTCTTTCCTCAAACCCAAGGCCATAACAATGGGTGTTGATGAGTTAACCCCTTGTCAATAAGTAAATCTATGTCGCCCTCATGAACGTTTGTCACATATAAGAACACACACCTGAGCTTGTCCTCTTGCTACATAGAGGGCTGGGCTTTCTCTGAAAAAGGAACTTATTTTATTGCAATTTACTTTACAACAATTTACTTTTTTGCACCCTATGAACCCCAAAACACCAAACTTTTGCATTTTTTATTGTCACTACAAGAAAAGTTGCCTTTTACAACGGACAGTTTTCATGGTTGAAGGTCCGCTTTTCGTGGTTAAAAAATTCCTCTACGACAAATGGCTTCCCTGATAAAAGCCCCATCACCAAATAATCTACCACGGGTTTTTTCCGACCTGATGGATCACACCCTTTAGCCATGGAAATTCGTGTCGTTGTAGATCTGTTTCCCAACCCGTCGTATATAAAGCCACCAGAGGCACCCCACAAGGGCACGCCATATTAGACATATACCATCTCTCATGTTCTCTCCCTCCTCCTCCGGTGGCTACCATGTAAGCCAATCTATGATCATATACTGGATTGATAGAAGGATGTAGGGATCCTCCACCAAGGGGACGTGAACCTGTGTATGTTGTGTGCCAATCTATTTTCCGAATTCTCCTACGTCGTCTTGCCTTAATCTCCTCTACCTAAACTACCCTGTATCATCTGCCGTGGTGAATTCCACGACAGTTGGCGCTCACGATGGGGCAAGCGGACTTGGAATCATCGTCCGGGCAGGATCCATCATCAGCAACACCAATGGCCAGATCATATCTGGTTGTGGGTTCTACATTAGCACTACCACCGGTCGATGATTTCAATCGCGAGTCACCGATCCGGGGTTGCTCACGGTTACTATCAACCATTCGAGAAAGGATATACGAAAAAGTGACTCAAGTTCCAAGGAGACACCAGCGAGTCGGGTTGGAAAATCAACGCGATCAGGCCTGAGGGAATTTTTATTCAATCCCATCTCTTCCTCTCTCTCTCTCTTCTTAATTATTACTTGAATACTCCCCCAGTCCAGAAATAACTAACTTGACGGAGTTATTCCTAGACAGAGGGAGTATTTAATTTACATTGAATCCCGTGCATGCATCATATTGGCATTACTACTTCAAGTAAATAAGTGCATCAAGGATATCTAATTGATGGTAGCTAGAGAGTACTCACAACTTTGTGATTATGTGAGGTCCAAACAAGGTTAACTAGGGCACACTCGCAAGTTGTCTCAGATCATAAGTCCGTAAGGTGTTTGGTGGTGTCTTGTCCGTCGTCCCATGAATCATAAAATCGCAATCAAGTTGCGATGTAGTGAATTCGTGGAGTCATGAAGGATCCAACTTAACCGAAGGATCTGTACCAATTGAATGGCTTCGCGACGGACACATGCGGCCACGCGACGGCTCGCTGACCTCGGCAACACAACGACCTTGGTAGGCATAGCAATATGTGTCGGCTCGAAGGCAGAGAGCGTGAGAGATGGTGTCTGTATAATATGGCGTGCCCTCGTGGGGTGCCCCTGGTGGCTTTATATATGCAGCCAACTAAGGTTTACAACTGTTTTAATGTGCTTTGTATGTGTCAGTCACCGTATTTGATGAGTCGATCTACTCTGGACAGGGCTTTAGCCTCCTCGATCCAGCCGGTGACTTCATTTCGTGGGTATAACTTGATGGATATTCCTCTATCACTCTTCTGGAGGGATAGATGATTCACAATATCTTTGTCAAAATGATCCCCCAATCTCTTGGAAACTTGAACCCTGTAGGTCCCATATGTAAGCAACTCACACAACAACATACAAATGCTGTGTTTTCAATACCACATCCAGCATAGGAAGTGCATATGGAAGAGCACCCGTATCATAGCTACTAGCATATCATTTTACACTCCACAAAACCAACACAATCTCAGTTCATCTGTTTACTCTAACAAGCACAACCATGAAGCCACCCACTAGATAATCATGTTGGAGATATGCCCTAGAGGCAATAATAAAAGTGGTTATTATTATATCTTTGTGTTTATGATAAATGTTTACATTCATGCTATAATAGTATTAACCGGAAACATTAATACTTGTGTGATTTGTAAACTAAATTAGAGTCCCTGGTAAAGCCTCTTTGTAATACTAGCTTGTTGGTTAATAAGATGATCGTGGTTTCCCGATACTGAACATTGAGATGTTATTAACAACAAGATCATATCATTAGGAGAATGGTATGATGGACATACTCCTATAGATAAGCGTAGCATAAAGATCAAGTCATTTCAATAGTTTGTTTGCTATAAGCTTTCTGATACATAGTAACCTAATTCCTTCGACCATGAGATCATGCTAATCACCATCACCGGAAGGATACTTTGATGACATCAAACACCACACCGTAACTGGGTGGCTATAAAGGTGGCATTGAGTGTTTGGAAAGTATGTGTTGAGGCACATGGATCAAGAGTGGGATTTGTCCATCCATATGATGGATAGATATACTCTGGGCCCTCTCGGTGAAATGTCATCCAATTAGCCTTCAAGCATGTGACTGGCTCACAAGGGATCACATATCATGGGAACGAGAAAAGAGTACTTATCGGTAACGAGGTTGAACTAGGTATGCAGAGATACCAACGATCAAACCTCGGATAAGTAAACTATCGTGAGACAAAGGGAAATTGGTGTCATATGTAAGTGGTTCATTCGATCGCAAAGTAATCGTAGAAATATGTGGGAGCCATATGAATTTCTAGATTCCTCTATTGGTTATTGATCGGAGAAGTGTCTCGATCATGTCCACATAATTCACGAACCATAGGGAGACACACTTAAGGATTCGATGTTGTTTAGTAGATATTGAATGTAAGTAGGGATACCGAATGTTGTTCGGAGTCTTGGATGGGATCTAGGATATCACGAGGAGATCCGGAATGGTCCGGAGAATAAGATTCATATAAGGAAAGTCCGATTCCGGAGTTCGGGAATGATTCAGATGTTTTCATCGGAGAGGTTCTAGAAGGGTCTAGAAGGTTAACCGGACCGGAAGGGGAATGGTTCATGAATGTGTCATGGTTAAATGGAATGATTGGATCATGTCCTTGGTCACTTGGTTGGGCATTTGCGAGAGAGAAATAAAGCTCTAAATTAAAAGTCAAAAGGGAGGTTTGAAAAGTCAAACTGGAACAATAGTTTCCTAGTGGAAGAAGGAAGTCCTTCCTTCTCTGCAACTTGGGTTTGGGGAAGGATTCAAAATCCCCTCTCCCAAGCTGCCCTCCCTATCATAAATAGAGGGGAGGGGCTGCCCCAAAGCACCACAACCAGCCCTCCCCACCTTGTGTCGCCACCGCCGCCGCCCAGCGCTGCCTCGCGCCGCCGCCGGCCCGTCGCCGTCACCCTAGCCACCGCCGACACCTCCTCCTCCTCTCCGGTCTTATAACCTAGATCGCCGAAAACCCTAGATCCACCATAACCCGCATCGTCTTAGGCGAAGCCCTGCAGGATCTTCCCTGTACTTCCGACACCACGACGTCGTGCTGTCGAAATCACGAGGGGATAACTACAACCTCCGCTGCCAGCTGGAACAAGGGAGAGGAAGGTCTTCATCGAGTACCGAACGTGTGACCTAATGTGGAAGCGCTGCCGGAACGCAGCGCCAGAAGGATCGTCTACGCGATCTTGAGATCGGCAAGTGTACGACTACATTATCCACGAGAATCTGCTCTCGTTAACCGCTTTGGAATCTTCGAGGGTGAGTACTCTAATCGACTCGTTGCTACAATCTAGTAGATAGATCTTGGCTTGTTTGTGTGCATGTGGTAGAATTTTTTTGTTTTCCATGCTATGAACCCCTATAGTGGTATCAAAGCCGTGTATATATGTAGATCTGTTGCACGAGTAGAACACAATGGTCATTATGGGCGGTGGTGCTTTTATTATCAATTGCTTTTTGTGTACTTTGCATCTTGCGGTATGATGGGATGAAGCGGCCCGGGCTAACCTTACATGACATCGTTCATGAGACTTGCTCCACCCTTAACATGCAACTTGTATTGCATAAGTGGCTTTCCGGGTGTCTGTCTCTCCCATCATAGTATAGATTCAATTTACAACGGGCACTTGATAGTTCAAGCATCAATGTTGTGGTTCTTGTTCGTAAGTTAGAACGACACTTATTGAAAGCCCCAAACCACGTAAAATATGCAAGGAAAATTAAAGGCATCTAACTTTGTTTTGCAGGGGTGTGATGTGATGTGATATGGCCATGATTGTGATTATATGTGATGTATGCAATGTTCCTTATTATAAGTCGGCAACCGGCAGGAGCCATATGGTTGTCTTTTAATTCCGTTAAGACATGCGTGTCTATTATTCAAAGTAGTTGTAATAGTTGATACTGGTGGATGACAAACATGGAGCGGCGCCATTGACCTTGATGCAATGCCGGTGATGATGGAGATCATGTTCGTGCTTGAAGATGGAGATCAGAAGCACAATAAGAAAGGCCATATCATATCACATATTATGAATTGCATGTGATGTTAATCCTTTTATGCATCTTGCATTGCTTAGTTCGCGACGGTAGCTTTATGAAAGGATAGAGATGTCGCCTAGAGGGGGATGAATAAGCAATTTCAAAACTATTACGGTTTTGGCTTGATAGAATGCGGAATTAAACTAACATTTATTTTACAAGCACAAAACCTAAATACACTAGGCTCAACTAAGTGCACCAACAACAAATTAAGCTAAGCAAGATATCACAAGATAAATATACCACAAGTGATCAGCAAGATATAAGTACTTCAATCTCGATGGCTATCACAAGGAAAGTAAGCTCGGATATAGAGATAACCGAGGCACGCGGAGAAGAAGATGTATTCCCGTGTTCACCACCTTTGGGAATGGGGCTACGTCACGTTGGAGAGGTGTGAGGTTCCACGAAGGATTCCTCATGCGCCACAAAGGCTCACCTTCTTCTCCGAGTCTATCCCACGAAGGAATAGGCCCTTTCCTTATGGCTAGATTTTCCTCCACTCCGGAGATGGAAAGCTCCACAACCACTTCACAAGCTCCACAAAGGAGAATCCTGGGTCTCTTCACAATCTTCCACGAAGAGAACACCGCGGCACCAACCGCCAAGCCAACTAGGAGGTCACCCTCCAAGAGTAACAAGCTCACAGTCTCTCACTCGAACAAATTGTAATGGAGAGCTCAACACTTATGCAAGAATGCAAAGCAAGAACACCGAGGGTGCTCAAATACTTCACTCTCAAATCCCACCAAAGAAACAAGTTCTAGGGAGGAATTAGAGAGGAAGAACAATGGTGGAAACCAACAAATGACTCCAAGATCTAGATCCAATGGGTTCCCCTCACTTAGAGGAGGAATTGATTGGTGGGGATTGTAGATCTAGATCTCCTCTTCCAAAGCCCTAAAAAAGATGCAAGAATCATAGGAGGGAAGAGAGAGGAAGAAAGCTCAAAGGGGTCAACAATGGAGGTCAAAAACATGCTCAAGAGCCTTAGAACTTTGGGGAATAAGACCCCCTTTTATACCTCTTCAAGGGGGATGACCGTTGGAGGCAAAACATACTGGACGGACACGTTACGGCGGCAAAACCGGCGCCACCGAATCAGCCGCCGGAATTTCTGGTCAAAACCGGAAGTTCCGGCAAAAACCGAAACAGCATACTAGACCGTTTTTCGGTGATTTGCCAGAAATTTCCGGCGGTCGTCGGAAATTGCGGCCACAGTCTCGGTCCCGCCGGAATTCCCGCTCGAACAAAACAGGGCACACGAAAACGGCGATAACTTTTGCATCCGGACTCCGATTTCGATGATCTTGGGCTTGTTTTGACAAGGACAACAAGCCCTTCAAGATGGGGCAGAGAACAATCATAGTCCAATAGAGTAGGATAGAACCAAATGAAGAAAGCTAAGAAGCCTCCCTATAAGAAGAACCGATAAAACCTTCAAACTCGAAAACGCCATAGAAGATGCATACGAATTCCATTTTCGATGAACTTAGGCTTGTTGAAGAGCTAGCAACAAGCTCAAGAACCTCACATGGAGAAACACCAAGAAGCAAAAAAATAGGAAGATGCAAATAATGCAAAAGATTAAGTTCCCTATGACGATGTGATCAAGTTATCCAACCGAAAGCCCCTCTTAATAGTGCGGCTATGTATCCTATAACCCGGTATCCCAACAACTACCTTGAGACCGGTAAAAGGAAAACCTAGCAAGGCCATACCTTTGCCATGCACATCCCGCTTGATCTTGATGACAACACTTCAATCTCCATCCAAGCCGGAATGCATCTGTAAGGTTCCCAACCTTTAATAAGGTAGAGATCCCTGTGTTTACAATGCTAGTCCCTGGATCAATAGCTAGCATCCACAGTTAAGATGTAATATCAAGATACAAAGGTCATAATACAACTTTATAACCAGGAATAAAATAATTTATTACATCTTACATAGCTCATTTGACTATCTCATTACAATCCAGCAGAATATAACAATAGCATGGGGTCCTTCATCTTCAAAGTGCCACAGGCAATCATGTCGGTTGTAGACTTGTAATCCTATTCAACACACTTCACTAACATCAAACAAACCTGCAACATAATAAGTTGCAGCCACAAGGGTCAATATATTTGAATTGTATTGGCAAGTTTCACTACTATGTATAAATAAGTGGATTCTATCATTACATGCATATTTGGCTAAGTAGGATTTAGGCTCATTTGCAGAAAGCAATATAGTTTTATCCTATCTTTTCAAAATAGTTTTGATCTTTTGTCAAATCTTTCTGAACTCCTTGGAAAACTCCAAGTGCTTCTAATCCCTTGTTGTCACCATCAAGTTTTACTTTGAGAAATTGGAATGTCGAGATCTTCCATTGCTTCAGGCCTTAGTTGCTCAGAGTTGTCCATAACCTGGGACACGGCTAAGTACTTAGAATTTGATCTTCTGCAGATGTTGTACACTTTACCCACATGACACAATGTCGTCTTGACGCCACCAGTGGCCGCTGGATAAGTACTCACCAAAATGGAGTACCGGCAGATCGAGAATGTGACAAAGTCTTTCCATAGAATCCTCCCAATACACAATGCTAGCTTGTCAACCAGGCACCAATGTAGGGACAAATTTCCCATACACAATTCTAGTTAACCTGAAGATGCCAATTCATGGGTCTTCCACTATGTAGTTGACTAAGCCAGAGCCCATTTAGCATGTGGCTGTACACGGAAGCACTGTACGAGAAACATGTTCAATCTCTAAGTCCCTGGGTGGTTTTCTTCTAGTGCACATACGAAAAGATAGCCATATAAACATGGTTCCCTTTGTTGCCACCTTGTCCAAAACTTGAGTATCCTTTTCCACCCAGGTGGTTCATTGAGTACTTGTTTTATTATATAAAACATATATCTTTCCAACACTTCATATAATCATATCATGTATCCCATCCCAAATATATAGCAGGGCTAATCTTACTACAACTACAATGTTTTCACTAAAGAAGATATAAGGGTATCCTATTAGGACTTAGCATAGCATAATATATAGTAGTCCTTATCATGCATGTTACAAAAATCCACTAAGTGTAATGAAAATAGTAGGACATGGATGATAGTGTCACTTGAATTTTTAGTAGAGAATGTTGGTTCACTTCTTGATCTTGCAAATATCACACTCTTCTAAATTCACTACAATTCAATCAAGCAAACTCATTTTCAAACCAACATTCAAACAATTTATCACACATAAAATAATAGAAACAAGGCAATGCATGCAAGCATGCAAAAGATGGTTTTATTTAGAAAAGTGGTTTCTATTAGGCTCTAAACATTTTAAAGCTCAATGTGGTCATTCATTAAAGTGGTAAAACCATTTGTAAAAGGTTTCATCTCATAAACCAAATATTATGCTAAGGTGATATTTTATGTTGTTGAAAATATCTTTTAGCAAAGTAATAAATTTATATGGTTCATCAAATATGTTCTTAAATCACAAAACTTGGTGTTTAGGGTCAGAAGGTTTAATTAAAATCAATTCCCAAAGATTTTACTCAAAAAGCATTTTTAAACCATAAACAATATTTTTATTTGACTAGAAATGTGCTAACTCAAATATCTATTCCTTAACTTCACAAAATACATTTTTAAATCCATAAGTTGGTTCCTAGGGTCAGTAGGTTCAAAACAAACCACTTAGCAAAGATTTCATCTTAAAAATATTTCTAGAACAAATTTTATATTCAAATTATGCCTACACAAGTTTCTGCAATTTCAACCCATTTTCCAGAAGCAAAACATTAAACAAAGTGCATGGTTGCAAAGTACTTGTTCTTATGATTCCATTGATATAAAATTTGCAAATATTGGACGTGTAGAATTAAAGTTATGAATTTTGCAAGTTTGCAAATCTAATAGATCAAATTTCTATTTTAATTCCTGAGTCTGGCCACGTGTCTTATTCTTACTGGCTGATACCAATTCGCGCGGATTGAGCTCTATGGACCACAGGATTTAAGTGGAATCGTGCGGCACAGAAGCAACATAACGGTTCGATTAAGTTGTTCTATCGCGTCCATCGGATCATCATCCAATGGCTCTCAGCAGCTCGGCCAGGAATGGGCGGCGCTAGCGCGGCGGCGAGCGGCGGAGCGCTCAGACGGTGGCGTTGGCGATGATTCGGGAAGCGAGGGAGAGGGAGGAGTATCTCACCGTGCTCGCAGAAGTGCAGCGAAGCTCAAGGCGTGATCAGCTTGACGAGGGGTGCACCGAGGCAGCAGCTATTGCTCGCCGGAGTTCGTGGCATCGTCGGGTTCGTCAGGTTGTCATCGGAGGCGGAGTTTGCGAGCGTGCTAAGACAAACGGATCATGCGGTTAGATGCGTACAAGGCTGGGGATCCTGGGAGCATCAACGAGAAGGTTCGGGGCGGTCTGTCCTCACCGTGGTGCTTGCCGGAGCGATGGCAGACGCGGTGGCGCTCAGATGTCGAGGTTGCCGAGCCTAGGGATCACGCGCGGTTGACTGGAAAACACTGGCAGATGCGCACGAGACTGGGGAGTAAGCTTGTGTGCTCTGGGAGGCGAGGGGCGGTTGCGGTTCGCCGGAATCGACGGAGGAGCTCGTCAGAGCAGTGGTTGCTTGGGCGTGCAATTCGTGCAGCCTGGTGGCCGAGAGGGAGCGTGGCTTGGGGGAAATGAGAGAGGAGGGCGAGGCTTTTAAAGGCGCGTGGTCACTGTCGAGTTAAATCCAGCCATCAACGCGAATTGATCGCCGTATTCAATGGCAGAAACGGCGAGGGGGACGTGGTCGCGGTGGAGACGACGACTGACGACGTGGGACCGTGCTGTCTGCGAGAGAGAGAGGGGGCATGGGGTCCGCAGCTCAGTGATTGCGCGGGTGTGACTCTGGGTGAAAAACGATTCGCGAGTGGGAAAGGAGTGGGCTGCGCTGCTGGGCTTTAGTTGGGCCAGATGGGTTGGGTTGCTTTGTTTCATTTTTTATACGAACCTTTTTCTTTTTCTGTATTGAATTTCTATTTTGATTTTTTATTCAAACAATTCAAACTCCAAATGAATTCAAACTTCCACCAAACTTTGCGTATATTTTGATTCTGTTTATCAACATAATCCAAAGTCCAAAATAGAACAATTAGTTTTAGGGTTTATTATTTATTAAAAATAAATAAATAGGCTTTAGTCTTTATTTCAAATAGGATTCAATTATGTTTAAAACTCCATTTGTCTTTCTAAATTCCTAAAAAAATATTTTCAGTAGGTTTTACTTGAAAACTAAAACACTTTGAAATAAATACTTTATTAAGTTTTAATGTCCATTCAAAATAGGATAAATGTCTTTACTTGAATGAAATTTGGATATAAATAAATCCTCATGGTTTTGTTTAAATAAACCTTTACTATTTTTATCAAACAAAATATTTTATTTTAAATGCTTGGCCAAGATTTAATTTGGCTCTTTTTTAAAAAAATAGTCCTTATTCAATTCTACCTTTGCTTATAAAAACCATATCTTTTTATTTAAAGATCCAAAAATGGTGATTCCAACTTTTAAAACTTTCTTTATTAATTGTTTATCTTTTTAAATCCCTTTAGGATTTTATTTGATCAAAATAGGTTTTGATGTTTCCAATTGGAAATAAAAAGTTTCTTTTCACCCTAAATTTCACCAATTATTTATTTTGTTTATTTATTTTTCACATTTCAAAATTTGGAAAATTTTGGGATGTGACAGCATCACTTGATAATTGTTGCTTCGTGAAGACTCCTAATTTTCACCCCATACACCACTATTGGATAGCTTCATTAATACATGTCTTCACATGTCCATTATCACCAATATGGACGGCAATCTTCAAGCAAATGACCTTCTCGAGATGCTTATCTTGAACTTGCCCTTCTCAACCTTGATGACGATCACCACTTGATGTCATCCTCTCATGTGCTATATAAGATCTTCACTTTTAAAGCATGCCCATGGAAATATGCCTATCCCATATAGAAAATGCAAAGGCACACATATAATGGGTTAGTTCATGATGCATAATTGACAAGGCTTACCATACCACAAGATCCATGTGGTACATTCTTTATGCTTCATGTATTGACCAACTTGAAATCACTCTTCACTCTTTGTATAGGTCAACCATGTATCTTATCATGCTCCATCTCAATATCTTGAGGTACATAAAGAAACCTTAATTTGATTACATGCTCTAAATCTTAGTCAATCATAGCTGAACTAATGAGGCTATCATGACACCGTCTTAGAGCCATATCTCAAATTATTCTATTGAGATCACACTCTCAAGATATTGATCATATCATATTCTTCTCTTCAACTCGATGATCTTGATGCCAATACTCAAGGTATATCTTTATCTTCATGGCATCCATACTTGAATCCAACACATAGACTACAAGCATGACCTATGGAATATTCCTTCATATAAAACTCAGTGAAAACATTAGTCCATAGGGATTGTAATTAATCACCAAAACCACACATATGGGAAATTACTCTTTCAATCTCCCCCATTTTGGTAATTGATGATAATCACAACAAGAGGGTTTATATAATGAATATTAGAAACAAGTACGTAGCTTATCCGAGAATAAGTTGTGTACAATTGGTTGCATTTGATATGGTCAAGTAACACAAAGCTACTAGCACATATCAAAACCAATTCTACTTACACAAACTACAACTAATGTAAGTGATGTGAGTAGAACCAACATATATAGAGCAAACTCCCCCACAATATATGCATGTGTGATGAACTTGAATTTCATTGCATACATTGTCAAGAATAAACTTTGGGAGAGTTTACACTATATATACAACCATGCAAAACATAATAAAGATGAAATGCATGAAAGGTAAACACTTAAGAACAAACCAATCTTAAGTATAAAACAATTTCCCTTAAACCCTCTAAACTTCTCCCCCATTGACAACAAGTGCCAAAATGGATGACAAATATAGAAGGCCAATATAGTATGAGTTCCTCCCCAAGGTGTGCATTTCTAATATTTTGAGTGAAATCAAATGCACATATCCAATGACAAATATTTGGAGGAAATCAAGCTATATTGAGGATCAAAGATTGCTACAATGATAAAACGGTGAAGAAACTTCAACGGATGAAGCAAGCAATCCAATGGTCCAAAAAATCAAATGGACAAATAGTGCTCTAAATGAAATAAGGAAGCTCCCCAAGGTTCGTGCATAAATTTTAATTATTGTATTTGAATACAATATCCACAAACATGGAATCCTCACTCCCTTTATTATTTAGAACACAAACAAGATACAAGGAGTAGATATAAATAAATACACTTATTAAGACAAGCTTAAGTGCATATATAGCCCATGGCTCTATTTTCTCTTATGGTATATCAATGAAATTCACCAAAGAAAAAATAAAACCTCAAAAACATCACAACTAACACTAAGGGAACAAATGCTAGTTGATATACTTTGAGAAAGGCAACAAGTAGCAAAAAGAAGGATTCAAAGCAATTTCAACAATATTGCACATGAGAGTACCTTGAGGAATTGATATGCAATAAATTGCTAGAAGGCATATTTGGAATTGGTGAATCATGAACATGATTTTATATACTCCGCATTATATGCATCATCTCAAATTACTCACATAAGCAATAAGGATGAAGAAGTCTTTCAAAGATCCTTGCAAGAACCGCAACATTTACAAACAGATAAATTCATGTCAAGATGCAACCTACAAGAGATTGGATGAAAGAATAGTATGCATGAATAATATACTTGTTACCGAGATAGCAATGGAATGATGTAGTAGATAAGAATTTTTCAATCATCCTAGCTTGGTTCCAATTATCACATGGTGACAACACTTTCCTTATAGACGAGACACGCATCCATTGCATCTCCAATGTACCTAAAACAACATTCAAGTACATCTTGGTACCCCAAACTTATTGGGTCTAAAGTGGTTAGACTAACCACAACACATAGGACACACTCCATAAAAATATGTGCATATTTAGAGATGAAATTTGAATTTCATGCACATCTTAACTTTTTAAGGATTTGATGGAGTATGCCCTATATACTGGATCAAAGAAAACAAAAATGACATGAGATATACATTTAGTAAGCATGCATGCGCGAGATTTTAAAGATCCAACAAAGATATAATTTGGAAAAATCACCCAAATATTCAATAAGGCATACAAGGTGTGACCAAACACATTTGTTGCCCAAACTATATCAAAGAATCAAATCAACACACGATTTGTTCAACAAAGTTCAACAAATGAACTAAGCAAAAACTATTGAGCAAAAAGATGAAATAAAAACACAAATACTCAAAGATTTATCTCATTTAAGCAAATAAAATAGAGAAGAAATAATGAGATAACAAACTCCCAAAAGAGCAAGGTTTCAACAAATAAACCAAACCCTTAACACTTTTCACAATGGCACAAGGTTCCGAGAAGAAGAGGTTTGTCTTCCACTAAAACACATTTGATAATAATCAAAAACATCATCAAAGATATGTTCAAAAGCCAAGGAAGACAATGGGATCCACACCAAAATTTTGGAAAATAAAATAAGTCAATACTAGGTGAAATCCAAGGTGAAGATGATCCATAAATGCTACCACACACAAGTATCTCAATTGTCGAAGACAATGAGTGTATTGGAATGTAAGGTTCCCAACCTTTAATAAGGTAGAGATCCCCGCGTTTACAATGCTAGTCCCTGGATCAATAGCTAGCATCCATAGTTAAGATGTAATATCAAGAAACAAAGGTCATAATACAACTTTATAACCAGGAATAAAATAATTTATTACATCTTACATAGCTCATTTGGCTATCTCATTACAATGCAGCAGAATAACTATATAGCATGGAGTCCTTCATCTTCAAAGTTCCACAGGCAATCATGTTGGTTGTAGACTTGTAATCCTATTCAACACACTTCACTAACATCAAACAAACCTGCAACATAATAAGTTGCAGCCACAAGGGTCAATACATTTGAATTGTATCGGCAAGTTTCACTACTATGTAGAAATAAGTGGAACCTATCAATATATGCATATTTGGCTAAGTAGGGTTTAGGCTCATTTGCAGAAAGCAATATAGTTTTATCCTATCTTTTCAAAATAGTTTTGATCTTTTGAAAATCTTTTTTAACTCCTTGTAAATCCCCAAGTGCTTCTAATCCCTTGTTGACACCCTCAAGTTTTAACTTTGAGAAATTGGAATGTCGAGATCTTCCATAGCTTCAGGCCTTAGTTGCTCAGTATTGTCCATAACCGGGGACACGACTAAGTACTTAGAATTTTGATCTTCTGCAGAAATTGTACACTTTACCCACATGACACAATATCATCTTGTTGCCACCAGTGGCCGCTGGATAAGTACTCACCAATATGGAGTACTGGCAGATTGAGAATGTGACAAAGTCTTTCCATAGGAGTCCTCCCAGTACACAATGCTAGCTTGTCTTCCAGGCACCAATGTAGGGTTCCAAGTTCCCTAGCACAAATATAGTTAACCTGAAGATGCCAATGCATGGGTCTTCCACTATGTAGTTGACTAAGCCAGAGCCCATTTAGCATGTGGCTATACATGGATGCCACTGTACGAGAAACATGTTCAATCTCTAAGTCCCTGGGTGGTTTTCTTCTAGTGCACAACAAAAAGAGATTGCCATATAAACATGGTTCCTTTTGTTGCCACCTTGTCCAAAAGCTTGAGTTTCCTTGTCCACCCAGGTGGTTCATTGAGTACTTGTTTTATTATATAAAACATAAGTCTTTTCAATACTTCATATAATCATAACATGTATCCCATCCCAATATATAGCTGGGCTAAGCATACTATAACTACATTGTTTTCACTAAGGAATATATAAGGGCATCCTATTAGGATTTAGCATAGCATAAAGTATAGAAATCCTTTTCATGCATGTTTCAAAAATCCACTAAGTATAATGAAAATAGTAGGACTTTGATGATAGTGTCACTTGCCTTTTTAGTAGAGAATGATGGTTCACTCCTTGATCTTGCCAATATCACACTCTTCTAATTCCACTACAATTCAATCAAGCAAACACAATTTCAACTAGCATTCCAACTAACAATCAAACAAATTAATCACACATAAAATAACAGAAACAAAGTCATGCATGCAAGCATGCAAAAGATAGTTTTATTTGCAAAGGTGGTTTCTATAAGGCTCTAAACATTGTAAGGTTCAAAGTGGTCATTTTCTAAAGTGGCAAAACCATTTGTAAAAGGGTTTATCTATAAACCATTTTTAAATTAAATAATTATTTTATGTGGTTGAAAATGCTTTTGGTAAAGCAACAATTTTATATTGTTCATCAAATAAGTTGTTAATTCACAAAACTTGGTGTTTAGGGTCCGAAGGTTTGAATCGAATCATTTCCCAAAGGTTTTTACTCAAAAATCATTTCCATATCAAAATCAATGTTTTTATTTGACTAGAAATGAGCTAATTCAATTATTCAATCCTAAACTTCACAAAATACATTTTTAAATCCATAAGTTGGTTCCTAAGGTCAGTAGGTTCACAACAAACCATTTTGCATAGATTTCAACCCCAAAATCATTTTGGAATAAATTTTATATCCTAAACAAGCATACACAAGTTTCTGCAAAAAACAAACATTTTACCAGAAGATTTTTACTAAACAAAGTGCATGGTTGCAAAGTGCTTGTTCCACTAATTCCATTGATATAAAATTTGTAAAATTTGGACGTGTATAACTAAAGTTATGAATTTTACAAAATTTCAAATCTAATAGATCATTTTCTGTTTTTAAAACGGAGTCAGTGCCACGCGGCGTGTTTCTACTGGCCAGTACCGGTTCGCACGGATCAGCCTATGTGGATCATTGGATCAACTTAAAACGAATGGATCAGATGGGCGCGTACCCCTTCGGTTAAGATCTAATCTTATCCTTTGGATCTACATCCTACGGACTACAACGTGTTGACCAAAAGCGAGCGGCGCTAGCGGCGGCTGGCGGCGGCGCGCGTTCAGACGGTGGCGTTGCGGCGGCTACAGGAAGCAAAGGAGGAAACGGGGGTACTCACCGTGCTCGCAGGAAGGTGCTGAAACTCAAGGTGGTCGCGAGGAGGAAAGGGGCGCACGGGGTGGGAGTAATCGCTCGTCGGAGTTGGGTTCACCGTGGGGTTCGTCTGGTCCTTGTCGGAGGCGAGGCTATAGGCCATGCCAAGGCAAAAGAATGTCACGGTTAGGTGCGTGTGAAGATGCTGAACACGCGGCTTACAAGTAGAGAGAAAGGGGCGATCAGTTCTTACGGGGAGGGGTCGCCGGAGAGGTGGCAGACGCGGCGGCGCGTTTGATATTGTCCTTGCCGATGCTCTGGGGCGAGCGCGGGCGAACAGGAGGCACTGGCAGGTGCACGCTGGTCTGAGGAGCAAGCTCGCGTGCTCGAGAAGGGGAGGCGAGGCTGGACGGCGCTGGAATTGGTCGGAAACATCGTCGGAGCAGCGGTGGTGCAAAGCTAATTCGGGGCAGTCTGGTGGCAGAGAGGGAGAGGCGAGCAAGGGGAAATGGGAGTAGACACAGGCGGTTAAATGTGCATAGTCACTGGAGGAATTAGGGCCGCTATTAACGCGTATTCAACGCCGGTGTTACTGCCAGAAATGACGAGGCGACGAGGTCGCGAGGTTGATGACGCCTAGCTGGCGCTGTGGGACCGGTCTGTCAGCGGGGGAGAGGAAATAGGGGTGGGGTCCTGCTGTCTGTGACTCTGCGGGTTGGTTTTTCCGTGGAAAACGATTCGCAGAGAGGGGAAAAGAAGTTGGGCTGCGACTAGGCCTCGCTGGGTTGTTGGGTTGGGTTTGGTCTGATTCATTTTTTTTATACTGTAATCTTTTCTTTTTCCATTTGATTTTCCTGTTTTAAACTTTCAAACAACCATTCAAACACCCAAATCAATTCAAACTTCCACCAAACTTTGTATTGAGTTTAGTTCTGTTTAACAACATAAATCCAAGTCCCAAAATAAAATAATATTTTTATTCTTTTTAGGATCCATTAATAATTAAATAAATAGACCTTTAGTCACTAATTCAAATAGGATTTATTTTATTTAAATTCTCCATTTGAAATCTAAATATTAACAAAACCATTTCAGTAGGTTTATTTGAAAATACAAAACACTTAGAAATCTTGTTTAAAATAATATATCAAGTTTTAGTGTTTATTTAAAATGGAAAAGCCTTTACTTTAAAATTGGGTATTAATGAACCCTCATTATTTTATTTAAATAAATCTTTACACCATTAATCAAACAAAAATATTTTATTTCAAAAGCTTGGCCAAGGTTTAATTTTGCTCTATAAAATAATCCTTATTATTAATTTCTACCTTTTCATTTGAAACCCAAATCTTTTTATCAAAAGATCCAAAAATAGTGATTCCAATTATTAAAACTTTCTTTATTAATTGTTTATCTTTTTAAATCCTTTTAGAATTTATTTGATCAAAATAGGTTTGAAGGTTTCCAATTGGATTCAAAAAGTTTCTTATCACCCTGAAAATCAACAAGGTTTTATTTTATTTATTTATTTTTCTCATAACAAGATTTGGAAAATCTTGGGATGTGACAGGCTACCACCCTTAAAATAAATCTCGTCCCGAGATTTGGGAAGACTAGGGTTACAAGTTGGCTCAAAGCATCTAGGGTACTACCACCCTTAAAAAATTTCCAACCCAATTACATTTTGGCTTGCTTGGAATCTTGGGGAAACTTCTCTGGGCAAACATCTGCATAGTGTCCTTTGTTTACACACTTGGAACATGTGACAAGACTGAGATCCTTCATAGGCTTGTTTATCTTGTGCTTCATCTTTTCTGGATAATTGCTTGCATAATGTCCTTGGTTACCACAGTTGTAGCATGTGATAAGATTGAGTTCATCATGTATCTTCTGTGGACAGGTTGCTACATAATGGCCTAGCTCTTTGCAGTTGTTGCACCACACTTGGCTAATCTCCTTATACTTATTCTTCTCTGGACATTCACTGGCATAGTGTCCCATTTCTTTACAATGATTACATTGCACATGGCTTTTGTCCTTCTTTTTCTTGGGTTTCTCCAAAGCTAGGAGTGCTTCCAGTTCATGTTCTTCATATGTTATCTCATAGGTAGGAATGTTTACTGGTTTCTTTGACCTTCTATTGCTCCTTGGATAATTCATATGTCTCCCCTTTGGTCCTTTAAATTGGGTCATATTACATGGAGGTACAAGTGGAGATTTTCCTTTGTCCTCATCTTTCTTGGTAGACTTGGCTCTCTCATGGTAATCTGCAATCAGTTGTTGCACTCCACCTTGTTTCCTTTGTTCAACTATGGAATAGATGGGGCATTGGATAGGGACATGATTATTTCCTTCACATAGGTAACAAGTAGCTTGAGATGTGGGGCATTGGTCAGCTGGATGTTTCTCTTCACAATTGGGGCATTGATCTCCATGCTCTTTGGAAGTGTGATCCTTGTCTCCACAAATATTGCAAGCTTGGGTTCCTTCTAGAATAACATCTTTGTCATCCTTGTTGTCACAAACTCCTTTGGAAGAGTTGATTTCCATGTTGATCATTTGATCTGTCACCTTATGCAACAATTGGGTTTGGGTTTCCAAAAATCTTTGCATGGTTGGATCTACCTCACTGGTGTTGGCTATGAATTGAGATGTCACTTGGTTCAACTAGTTTTGGGTTACTATAAGTTCTCTCATGTTGTCCTCTTGGTTGTTGTTGTTGTCATCAACCTTGATGTTGGAGTCTCTTGGAGTAGTCATCTGTTTGGTTTGGATTAAGATTAGAATAAGCAAGATATTTCTAAGAGAATAATTCTAATCACACACATCACAATTCACACAAGCAAAGTGCAAGCAATCACAAACAAACACTCCTTTTCAATCAACAAGTTTCCAAGTATATTTTAGGCAATCAAAATATTTTTTTGTTACTCACATAAGTTGGTGTGTTTGACTTAACTAAATATGGTGGTCCATCTATATGGTTCACTTGAGATTTTTCCATCTTTCTTGGTTGATTCATCTTGCATGAGATCATGGTTTCCTTGGGAAAACTCTTGGTCACAAAACTTCAAAGGTGATGATGGCTCCTTCTAAGTTGTGTTTCCTTAGTCTTCAAATCTTGAGCAAGATTTCTTGTCTCACTTGTCCTTAGTGATATCCAAGGTTGAAGTCCTTGGTGAAAATGCTGAAGATGTTGAAGTCATTAGAGTTGAAGATGTTGAAGTCATTAGAGTTGATGAAGTCCTTTGCACATGGTGAAGTATTTGGCCATGGGGTAGGCTTTGTCCATCAAGTTTGCAATAGACGAGATGTAGAGTCAAAACCAAAATGGTTGAGGAAAGAGTTTACAAGATTGTTTGTAAATAAGTTTTTTTAGAGCAACCGGCAGGAGCACTGCCTATTCTATTAGAAGAAGAGAATTGGCCGGTTTGGAAGGGAAACCAGCCAAAACCCGATACAAACGTAAAAACAAACGGGTCCGGTTAGAAGGGGAACCGGACCAAAAAAAACCCCAAACGTCACAGTTTTCAGGAAAAACCGGCAAAAACCACGCGACCTAGCTCGACTAGGTCCGAAGCACCAACACCCGCACAACGGCAACAGCGCCGCTACGCAGACAACCACACCGGTCCCGAGACCGCGCGCACTCCTAGCCGACGAAGCAGCAACCAGACAACACAAGCTCAAAACGCCTAGCGGAGTACCAGACCTTCTAAGACATCGCCCCCAAGAGGGAAAACGACGGTAGTGCCGTCGATGCCCGCTCTGGCAGAAACCAGGGCATAGGTTTTCACCCGAAGAATCTGTGACCCGAAACAACAAGGGAGGTGAAGGAGCTCCTCAACGATGCCTCCAACGAGGAGAACGACGTCCGCGGACGCCGACATCGCCGGCATCAACCTAGGTCGATGCAGTGCTTTCGCGCGGAGAACACCATACCCGAGCCGAACAAGCCAATCCACAAGGCGAGGAAGCAGAGTCGCCTTGCCGCACACCGCCGCCACCACATGCCGCAGGGAAACCACCTTGGTACCGCCTCCCGCGGTGCCCCCTGCCGCGACCGCCGCCCCGGGGCCGCCGCCCCGGCGTCCACACCGTAGTCACCAACCACCGCCAACCCACCATAGCCGGCAAGACACCGACGGAGCCGGGCGCCGCCTCCGCGAGACCACCACGCCGAGACGCCCCAGTCCCGCCGTCCTCCACGCAACCACCGCGTCGAGGCAAGCCCAGGCCGCCGGCCAAACCACCCACCACCGTGCCCCCGGGCCGTCGAAACTGCTGCCCACACAGCCAGGGAGGCAGCACAAACCACCCCGCAGCTCATCCATGGAGAAGATGCCGCCGCGCCCCGGGGCCGCCGCCCCGGCTTCCTAGGCCCGTAGCCGCCGCTGTGGAAGAGCAGCACCACCGCGCTGCGAGGAGAAGACCCGCCAAGCCGCGGCCCGCCAAGCCCATCTAGGCCTAGATCGGGCCCCGGCCACGACCGCCGCCACGCGCAGCGACGAGAGCATTTGCTCGCCACCAGCCGAACCACCACCGACCGCCGCCGCCTCGCGCAGCACGCAGCAGCCACACGCCGCCAATCCGTCGCATCGCGCCCGGGAAGACGAAGAAGGACGCTGGGCCGCCTCGCGTCCACCGCGGCTTCACCCCAGCCGCCTTTGGCGACGGGGGCCGCCGCCACCGCGGCGAGGCCAGCGGCAGCGGCGGAGGGAAGAGGAGGTGGGGTGGGGGGCCGGCGGCGGCGCGCGGAGAGCTCCCCCGAGTCGCCCAGGAGGGACGACGCGAGGGACGACTGTCTATGTTTTTTTGTAAATAAGTTTTGGACCAAATATAACTCCTATTTTTCTAAGGGGTTTTGTCCAATCCTAGTTTTACAATCCTACAGGCAACACAGTGCTCTGATACCATCTGTAAGGTTCCCAACCTTTAATAAAGTAGAGATACCTGTGTTTACAATGCTAGTCCCTGGATCAATAGCTAGCATCCACTGTTAAGATGTAATATCAAGAAACAAAGGTCATAATACAACTTTATAACCAGGAATAAAATAATTTATTACATCTTACATAGCTCATTTGGTTATCTCATTACAATGCAGCAGAATAACTATATAGCATGGAGTCCTTCATCTTCAAAGTGCCACAGGCAATCATGTTGGTTGTAGACTTGTAATCCTATTCAACACACTTCACTAACATCAAACAAACCTGCAACATAATAAGTTGCAGCCACAAGGGTCAATACATTTGAATTGTATTGGCAAGTTTCACTACTATGTAGAAATAAGTGGAACCTATCAATATATGCATATTTGGCTAAGTAGGGTTTAGGCTCATTTGCAGAAAGCAATATAGGTTTATCCTATCTTTTCAAAATAGTTTTGATCTTTTGAAAATCTTTTTTAACTCCTTGGAAATTTCCAAGTGCTTCTAATCCCTTGTTGACACCCTCAAGTTTTAACTTTGAGAAATTGGAATGTCGAGATCTTCCATAACTTCAGGCCTTAGTTGCTCAGTATTGTCCATAACTGGGGACACGACTAAGTACTTGGAATTTTGATCTTTTGCAGAAGTTGTACACTTTACCCACATGACACAATCTCATCTTGTTGCCACCAGTGGCCGCTGGATAAGTACTCACCAAGATGGAGTACTGGCAGATTGAGAATGTGACAAAGTATTTCCATTGGAGTCCTCCCAATACACAATGCTAGCTTGTCTTCCAGGCACCAATGTAGGGTTCCAAGTTCCCTAGCACAAATCTAGTTAACCTGAAGATGCCAATGCATGGGTCTTCCACTATGTAGTTGACTAAGCCAGAGCCCATTTAGCATGTGGCTGTACATGGATGCCACTGTACGAGAAACATGTTCAATCTCTAAGTCCCTAGGTGGTTTTCTTCTAGTGCAAAACAAAAATAGATTGCCATATAAACATGGTTCCTTTTGTTGCCACCTTGTCCAAAAGCTTGAGTATCCTTGTCCACCCAGGTGGTTCATTGAGTACTTGTTTTATTATATAGAACATAAGTCTTTTCAATACTTCATATAATCATAACATGTATCCCATCCCAATATATAGCTGGGCTAAGCATACAATAACTACATTGTTTTCACTAAGGAATATATAAGGGCATCCTATTAGGATTTAGCATAGCATAAAGTATAGAAATCCTTTTCATGCATGTTTCAAAAATCCACTAAGTATAATGAAAATAGTAGGACTTGGATGATAGTGTCACTTGCCTTTTTAGTAGAGAATGATGGTTCACTCCTTGATCTTGCCAATATCACACTCTTCTAATTCCACTACAATTCAATCAAGCAAACACAATTTCAACTAGCATTCCAACTAACAATCAAACAAATTAATCACACATAAAATAACAGAAACAAAGTCATGCATGCAAGCATGCAAAAGATAGTTTTATTTGCAAATGTGGTTTCTATTAGGCTCTAAACATTGTAAGGTTCAAAGTGGTCATTTTATAAAGTGGCAAAACCATTTGTAAAAGGGTTTATCTATAAACCATTTTTAAATTAAATCATTATTTTATGTGGTTGAAAATGCTTTTGGTAAAGCAACAATTTTATATTGTTCATCAAATAAGTTGTTAATTCACAAAACTTGGTGTTTAGGGTCCAAAGGTTTGAATCGAATCATTTCCCAAAGGTTTTTACTCAAAAATCATTTCCATATCAAAATCAATGTTTTTATTTGACTAGAAATGAGCTAATTCAATTATTCAATCCTAAACTTCACAAAATACATTTTTAAATCCATAAGTTGGTTCCTAAGGTCAGTAGGTTCACAACAAACCATTTTGCATAGATTTCAACCCCAAAATCATTTTGGAATAAATTTTATATCCTAAACAAGCATACACAAGTTTCTGCAAAAACAAACATTTTACCAGAAGCTTTTTACTAAACAAAGTGCATGGTTGCAAAGTGCTTGTTCCACTGATTCCATTGATATAAAATTTGTAAAATTTGGACGTGTAGAACTAAAGTTATGAATTTTACAAAATTTCAAATCTAATAGATCATTTTCTGTTTTTAAAACGGAGTCAGTGCCACGCGGCGTGTTTCTACTGGCCGGTACCGGTTCGCACAGATCGGCCTCTGTGGATCGTTGGATCAACTTAAAACGAATGGATCAGATGGGCGCGTACCCCTTCGGTTAAGATCTAATCTTATCCTTTGGATCTACATCCTACGGACTACAACGTGTTGACCAAAAGCGAGCGGCGCTAGCGGCGGCTCGCGGCGGCGTGCGGTCAGACGGTGGCGTTGCGGCGGCTACAGGAAGCAAAGGAGGAAACGGGGGTACTCACCGTGCTCGCAGGAAGGTGCTGAAACTCAAGGTGGTCGCGAGGAGGAAAGGGGCGCACGGGGGCGGGAGTAATCGCTCGTCGGAGTTGGGTTCACCGTCAGGTTCGTCTGGTCCTTGTCAGAGGCGAGGCTATAGGCCATGCCAAGGCAAAAGAATGTCACGGTTAGGTGCGTGTGAAGACGCTGAACACGCGGCTTACAAGTAGAGAGAAAGGGGCGATCAGTTCTTACGGGGAGGGGTCGCCGGAGAGGTGGCAGACGCGGCGGCGCGTTTGAGCTTGTCCTTGCTGACGCTCTGGGGCGAGCGCGGGTGAACGGGAGGCACTGGCAGGTGCGCGCTGGTCTGAGGAGCAAGGTCGCGTGCTCGAGAAGGCGAGGCAAGGCTGGACGGCGCCGGAATTGGTCGGAAACATCGTCGGAGCAGCGGTGGTGCAAAGCTAATTCAGGGCAGCCTAGTGGCAGAGAGGGAGAGGCGAGCGAGGGGAAATGGCGAGTAGACACGGGCGGTTAAATGGGCGTAGTCACTGGAGGAATTAGGGCCGCTATTAACACGTATTCAATGCCGGTGTTACTGCCAGAAACGGCGAGGCGACGAGGTCGCGAGGTTGATGACGCCTAGCTGGCGCTGTGGGACCGGTCTGTCAGCGAGGGAGAGGAAATAGGGGTGGGGTCCTGCTGTCTGTGACTCTGCGGGTTGGTTTTTCAGTGGAAAACGATTCGCAGAGAGGGGAAAAGAAGTTGGGCTGCGACTAGGCCTTGCTGGGTTGTTGGGTTGGGTTTGGTCTGATTCATTTTTTTTATACTGTAATCTTTTCTTTTTCCATTTGATTTTCCTGTTTTAAATTTTCAAACAACCATTCAAACACCCAAATCAATTCAAACTTCCACCAAACTTTGTATTGAGTTTAGTTCTGTTTAACAACATAAATCCAAGTCCCAAAATAAAATAATATTTTTATTCTTTTTAGGATCCATTAATAATTAAATAAATAGACCTTTAGTCACTAATTCAAATAGGATTTATTTTATTTAAATTCTCCATTTGAAATCTAAATAATAACAAAACCATTTCAGTAGGTTTTATTTGAAAATACAAAACACTTAGAAATCTTGTTTAAAATAATATATCAAGTTTTAGTGTTTATTTAAAATGGAAAAGCCTTTACTTTAAAATTGGGTATTAATGAACCCTCATTATTTTATTTAAATAAATCTTTACACCATTAATCAATCAAAAATATTTTATTTCAAAAGCTTGGCCAAGGTTTAATTTGGCTCTATAAAATAATCCTTATTATTAATTTCTACCTTTTCATTTGAAACCCAAATCTTTTTATCAAAAGATCCAAAAATAGTGATTCCAATTATTAAAACTTTCTTTATTAATTGTTTATCTTTTTAAAGCCCTTTAGAATTTATTTGATCAAAATAGGTTTGAAGGTTTCCAATTGGATTCAAAAAGTTTCTTATCACCCTGAAAATCAACAAGGTTTTATTTTATTTATTTATTTTTCTCATAACAAGATTTGGAAAATCTTGGGATGTGACATGGAATTGATTTCCGGTGTTATATTGCACGGGTATTAAAGATAAATCTTCATAATAAAAAGCATAGGATAGGAATAAAAAGATTAAGCACTATACAAAGATAGAGATTCTTGATAGCTTCAACTAGTCACACAATCATGCAATGCAACAATTAGAATAACTTGAAGCAAATGGTCTCCCAAACAAGATATAGATATATGTATTTGAGGAAGACCGCACTAAGAATTTCTTACTCAAACAAGGACCAAAAATACGTGCAATAAAGCTTCTAACAAAAATAGGACCTTGTTTGAGTCAACATGCCACCTATAAACAAGATAATCAACAATATCAACTCTAAGTGGCACTACCTCATATGTTCACATTTCCTAGGATTGTGATATGCAAAATAAGCATATTACTCCCCCATAATGTGATATTCAATTTTTATTAATAAGAGGCAAATCAACCTCAACTAGATAGAATTAATGGACATTTAGAATTTGAATTTCTCATGAGTATGACACACCACATAGTGACTAGATAAGCTTGCAATATCAATACTAGGTGGTAGTACTCACATACACACATTTTAAGGTTTGAGAGATGCGCAAGGCATATTACTCCCCCAAAATGGGATGTTCCATTAACCACTCAAAAAGAGACAAATAAGATATCATCAAGGTGCATTAGAGGCTCAAAACGAGACACACGGGTAAATGATGTGCCAAACACCTAGACATACTTGAATACACAAAATAAGCAAGCATGAGGAACAACAAATACAAACACATACTTGGTAAAAAACCAAAACATGTAAAGGGGCAAGTAACTTACAATATAAACGAGTTACATACAAGTTACCGAGAAGAGGCCATTAGATATAAGATACGGATAAGATAATCCTAATGACTTGGCTTGATCAAATATAATATATGAAGATCCCTTAATTATTCATGAGTTAGCCAAGTCTCCAATGCCCTCCATAAACACCTATTGATCAAGTTTGAGCTTGTTGGTCCCCAACCAAGTTGGGTCCTAAGAGGTTAGTCACAGTAGGCTTGGCAACCCAAATGGTTCTTTTCTTGACACCACTTTGAGTTCCAACAAACTTGGCAAACACATTGACATCCTTATCCTTCCTAAGAGAATAATCATCATCAACGATGATAGGGTTAGATAAGGTACCATTTGAACATGAAGAGGCAAAGTGCCCCTTCACACGACATATGTAGCAACAAGTGCTCCCCTTTCTCTTCTTCATTTATTTCTTGGCTTGGGGAGCATTATCTTGATTCTTCTTTAGAAGTGGCCTAACTTCAACTTGGGCTTTACCTTGTACTTGTGGACGCTTCCCTTGTTGCTTCTCACTCAAGTGCTTTTTCTTCAATGGACAAGATCTTACATGATTGTCCTTCAACCTTGCACTTGAAGCAAATAATCTTGGCCAAATTCTTGACTTGGTGTTGGCCCTTCTTCTTGTTTCTCTTGGACTTGTTATTATTATTGGAGTTGAATCCAAGTCCACTTTTATCATTAGGGGATTTTTGCACACTCAAAATATTATCGAGTGTGGATTTCCCTTCATGACTCTTTTCCAAGTCATTCCTTAAGAAAGTGACTTGGGCCTTGAGCTCTTTGATTTCCTCTACATGGTTAGTAGAAATACAAGTACTAGAGGAAGTAGAAGCTTCATTGTTAGAGCAACAAGGCAAAGCAAGTAATCCAACACAAGGTCTATCAATAGTATGGCTAGATGGATTACTAGGACTAGCACATGGCAAAATAGCATTTTGAGTAGAAGTTGTGCTAATGTCCAAAAGAGGCTCACAAGATGTTACCTTGGTAATACTTGCCTCACGAGCTAACATTAGCCCATCATGGGATATTAGAAGATCATTATGAGAGCCCGAGAGCTTTTCATGACTTTCTTCCAATTTCCTATACTTGCTAGTTAGCAACTCAAGTTGAGACCTTAGCTCAAAGTTCTCCTTTAGGGTAGATGCTTCACAAGAAGTAGAGTTAGTATCACAAGCATCATTAATGGAATTTTTATTTTCAAGCTCATAAGATTCAATTTTTTGTGTGAGGAGACAATTAGTGTGCTTCTCCTCAGCAAGATCTTGCTTAAGGAGATTGAATCTCTGACTCCCATCATCAAGTTGGAAATCCAACTCCTCTATGGTTCCCGTTTGTCTAGTTATGGTGTCCATAACATGTTTGAGACAAGTAACGTCCTTATTATTACCATGAAGAGAGGTACACAAAAAAGTCAACTCAAGCAAGAGAGCACTAGTATCCTCATCAATGTCATCATCACTATCATTATTATCATTGCTATTAACTTTAGAAGATATATTGGGATCCAAAGTAGGAGATACCTTTGATCATCTTGTCATAAGGCACATGTGAGCACGAGAGGATGAAGATGAGGATATTCTTGAATCTTAATTCATGATCATGTCTTGCTCCATAGAATGTTTGATTTCCTCTACATTGCTAGATAAACAACTAGAGGAAATAGAAGCATTTTGTTCATGGGAACAAGGAAAATAAATCATATCATCTACACTAGTACTCAAATAATTTCTAGATGATATACAAGTACTAGCAACACAAGGGGATATAGCATTATTGTTGCAAGAAGTGCTTAAGTCAAAACTATCTACACCATTATCATTTGTAGAACAAGAATCATTGGTGTAAAGAGAAACACTACCATCATCACATATCATTTTTCCACTCACCATGCCATTACCTTGTGACTTGTCACATGTAAGTGAAGTGGAAAGAATTGAAATTTCATCGCGGCCGGAGGTGGAAGCAGCTTGGAGCTCTTCATGATGTGAGGGAGAAGACAGCTCCTTGGAGATACCATCGACCCTATGAGAAATGGACCCACCAAATATTTCTTTAAGCTTGGTCCACATCTCATGAGACGACTTGCGCTTTATAATTGTCAAGAAAAAATTAACTGCGGGGCTCAAGGAGAAAATAATCTCATCAGATACTTGAGTTTCGAGATGTAAATTTTTCTCATCCTCTAAAGATAGATTTTGAGGATCCATAGGAGGAGAAAAACCTACATCTAGAAATCTCTCAATATTTGGACACAAGGTCCGAAGATTACAAAGCAAGCAATTTCTCCACAAAGCATAATTTGTGCCATCAAAGATAATTGTGTCATTGTGCACTATACTACTAGCCAACATCTTTACACTCTAGGCAGTGAATCCTAAACAAGGATAGACCTTTCTCTGATACCAATTGAAATGATAGAGATGTCGCCTAGAGGGGGTGAATAGGCAATTTCAAAACTATTACGGTTTTGGCTTGATAGAATGCGAAATTAAACTAACGTTTATTTTACAAGCACAAAACCTAAATACACTAGGCTCAACTAAGTGCACCAACAAAAAATTAAGCTAAGCAAGATAGCACAAGATAAATATACCACAAGTGATAATCAAGATATAAGTACTTCAAACTCGATGGCTATAACAAGGAAAGTAAGCTCGAATATAGAGATAACCGAGGCACGCGGATACGAAATGTATTCCCGTGTTCACCACCTTTGGGAAGGGGGATACGTCACGTTGGAGAGGTGTGAGGTTCCATGAAGGATTCCTCACGCGCCACAGAGGCTCACCTTCTTCTCTGAGTCTATCCCACGAAGGAATAGGCCCTTTCCTTATGGCTAGCTTTTCCTCCACTCCATAGATGGCAAGCTCCACAACCACTTCACAAGCTTCACGAAGTAGAAGCCCGGGTCTCTTCACAATCTTCCACGAAGAGAACACCACGGCACCAACCGCCAATCCAACTAGGAGGTCACCCTCCAAGAGTAACAAGCTCATGGTCTCTCACTCGAACAAATCGTAATGGAGAGCTCAACACTTATGCAAGAATGCAAAGCAAGAACACCAAGGGTGCTCAAATCCTTCACTCTCAAATCCCACCAAAGTAACAAGTTCTAGGGAGGAATTAGAGAGGAAGAACAATGGTGGAAACCAACAAATGACTCCAAGATCTAGATCCAATGGGTTCCCCTCACTTAGAGGAGGAATTGATTGGTAGGGATTGTAGATCTAGATCTCCTCTTCCAAAGCCCTCAAAAAGATGCAAGAATCATAGGAGTGATGGGAGAGGAAGAAAGCTCAAAGGGGTCAACAATGGAGGTAAAAAACGTGCTCAAGAGCCTTAGAACTTTGGGGAAGAAGCCCCCCTTTTATACCCCTTCAAGGGGGATGACCGTTGGAGGCAAACCATGCTGGACGGACACGTTTCGGCGGCGAAACCGGCGCCACCGGAATTTCTGTTCAAAAATGGAAGTTCCGACAAAAACCGAAACATCATACTAGACCGTTTTTCGGCTATTTGCCGGAAATTTCCGGCGGTCGCCGGAAATTCCGGCCACAGGCTCGGTCCCGCCGGAACAAAACAGGGCACACGAAAACGGCGATATCTTTTGCATCCGGACTCCAATTTTGATGATCTTGGGCTTGTTTTGACAAGGAAAACAAACCCTTAAATATGGTACAGATAAACATCATAGTCCAATAGAGGAGTGTAGAACCAAATGAAGAAATCTAAGAAGCCTCCCTATAAGAAGAACCGATAAAACCTTCAAACTCTAAAACGCCATAGAAGATGCATACGAATTCCATTTTCGATGAAACTGGGCTTGTTGAAGAGCTAGCAACAAGCTCAAGAACCTCACATGGAGAAACACCAAGAAGCAAGAAAATAGGAAGATGCAAAGAATGAAAAGGATTGAGTTCACTATGATGATGTGATCAAGTTACCCAACCGAAAGCCCCTCTTAATAGTGCGGCTATGTATCCTATAACCCGGTCTCCCAACAACTACCTTGAGACCGGTAAAAGGAAAACCTAGCAAGGCCATAACTTTGCCTTGCACATCCCGCTTGATCTTGATGACAACACTTCAATCTCCATCCAAGCCAGAATGCATCACTTGACCATTGTTGCTTCGTGAAGACTCCTAATTTGCACCCCCATACACCACTATTGGATAGCTTCATTAATACATGTCTTCACATGTACATTATCACCAATATGTATGGCAAGCTTCAAGCAAATGATATTCTCGAGATGCTTATCTTGAACTTGCCCTTCTCAACCTTGATGACGGTCACCACTTGATGCCATCCTCTCATGTGCTATATGAGATCTTCAATTTTGAATCATGCACATGGAAATATACCTATCCCATATATAAAATTCAAAGGCACACATATAATGGGTTAGTTCATGATGCATAATTTACAAGGCTTACCATACCACAAGATCCATGTGGTACATTCTTTATGCTTCATGTGTTGATCAACTTGAAATCACTCTTTGTATAGGTCAACCATGTATCTTCTCATGCTCCATATCAATATCTTGAGGTACATAAATAAACCTTAATTTGATTACATGCTCTAAATATTAGTCAATCATAGCTCAACTAATGAGGCTATCATGACACCATCTTAGAGCCATATCTCGAATTCTTCTATTGAGATCACACTCTCAAGATATTGATCATATCATATTCTTCTCTTCAACTCGATGATCTTGATGCCAATACTCAAGGTATATCTTTATCTTCATGGCATCCATACTTGAATCCAACACATAGACTACAAGCATGACCTATGGAATATTCCTTCATATAAAACTCAGTGAAAACATTAGTCCATAGGGATTGTCATTAATCACCAAAACCACACATAGGGGAAATTACTCTTTCACTTTATAAGATGATCCCTCTCTCAAAATATCAAGTTATAAAGTGTTCATCCTTAGTAAGCATCGTTGCTAAAGCTCGTTGTTTCGAAGCACCACATGATGATTGGGTGTGTTAGATTCTACGAGTGTATACAATGGGAGCAAGCCAGATTTGCTCATGCAGAAGCTAAGGTTTAATCTTGACGAGCCTAGCTTGTACAGACATGGTCCCGGAACACGGATAAGCGAAAGGTAAAGCATGAGTCATATATTAGATATGATGACCATGTTTATTGTTCGCCATTGAAGCTACATGATCTCTCGTGATGATCGGTTTTGATGTGGTGGATTTGGTTCGTGTGATCACTAAAACAATGTGACAGATATTGTCTTGAGTGGGAGTTCACCTAGATTAATTTAACTATTAATTAGAACTCAATTTGTTATAAACTTAGTCTAAACTATTGCAAATATGTTGTAGATCAATGGCGGCCCCTACCATCAATTTTAATGCATTCCTAGAGAAAGAAAAGTTGAAAAACAATGGAAGCAACTTCGCGGATTGGCTCCGCAACTTGAGGATTGTACTAAATGCTGGTAATTTGACCTATGTGCTGGATGCACCGCTGGGTGACCCACCTGTAGCTGATGCTATCGATGAGGTGAAGAATGTTTTCCTCACTCGAAAGAATCAGTACTCCACAGTTCAATGTGGTATCTTGTATGGTTTGGAATCGGAGCTTCAGAAAAGGTTTGAGAACCATGACCCACATGATATTGTCTGTGAACTCAAAATGATCACGCGGCAGTTGAGAGTTATGAGGCTTCTGAAAAGTTATTTAACTGCAAGATGGAAGAGGGCGGCTTTGTCAGTGAGCATGTGCTTAAGATGTCTAGGCCTGCAAGCAATCTTCAAAGCTTGGGTATAGTGATTCCTAACGCTTTGGGGATTCACCGTGTCCTCCAATCACTACCACCAAGTTACAAGAACTTTGTGATGAACTACAATATGTAAAACATGGACAAGTCGTTGCCCGAACTCTTCTCCATGTTAAAGTCTGCGGAAGTGGAGATCAAGAAAGAGCACCAAGTGTTGTTGGTCAATAAGACCACCAAATTCAAGAAGCAAGGCAAGTCTAAAAAAAGGGAAACTTCAAGAAGGGCGGTAAGAAAGTTACCACACCGGCGAAGAAGACCAAGGCTGGGCCTAAGCCTGATACTAAGTGCTTTTACTGTAAGGGAGAAGGTCAGTGGAAGCGGAATTTCCCAAAGTACTTGGCGGATTTGAAGAACGGCAACATCAAGAAGAAAGGTATATCCGATATACATGTTATTGATGTCTATCTCACTAGTAGTCGTAGTAGTGCCTAGGTATTTGATACAGGTTCGGTTGCTCATATTTATAACTCAAAACAGGTGCTGCAGAATAGACGGAAACTAGCGAAGAACGAGGTGACTATGCGCGTTGGAAATGGATCAAAGGTTGATGTGATCGCGGTCGGCATGCTACCTCTTTATCTACCATCGGGATTAGTTTTATACTTAAATAATTATTATTTGGTGCCTGCCTTGAGCATGACCATTATATCCGGATCATGTTTATTGCGAGACGGTTACTTGTTTAAGTCCAAGAATAATGGTTGTTTGATTTATATGAGTAATATGTTTTATGCACATGCACCTTTGATAGATGGTCTATTCTTGTTGAATCTCGATTGTAGTAATACACATATTAATAACATTGAAGCTAAACATTTGAAATTGAGCGATAACTCGACCTATATGTGGCACTGTCGTCTTGGTCACATTGGAGTGAAGCATATGAAGAAACTCCATTCCTATGGACTTCTTGAATCACTTGATTTTGAATCACTTGAAAGATGCGAAGCATGTCTGATGGGTAAAATGACTAAGACTCCATTTTCTGGTATGATGGAGCGAGCTATGAACTTATTGGAAATCATACATACCGATGTTTGTGGTCCAATGAGTGTAGCATCGCGCGGTGGTTATCTTTATGTTCTTACCTTCACGGATGACTTGAGTAGATATGGGTATATATATTTCATGAAACATAAGTCCAAAACTTTTGAGAAGTTTAAGGAATTTCAAAGTGAAGTAGAGAATGAACGTAACAAGAAGATTAAGTTTCTACGATCTGATCGTGGAGGTGAATATCTAAGTTACGAGTTTGGCGAGAATTTGAAGAAATGCGGAATAATTTCACAATTGACACCTCCGGGAACACCACAATGTAATGGTGTGTCCGAACATCGTAATCAAACTCTCTTAGATATGGTTAGTTCTATGATGTCACTTACAGATTTACCGCTATCATTTTTGGGTTATGCATTAGAAACACCCGCATTCACTTTAAATAGGGCACCATCTAAATCCGTTGAAACGACACCGTATGAATTATGGTTTGGGAAGAAACCTAAATTGTCGTTCCTTAAAGTTTGGGGTTGTGAAGCTTATGTAAAGAAGTTACAGCCTGACAAGCTTGAACCCAAAGCGGAAAAATGCGTCTTCATAGGATACTCGAAGGAAACTATTGGGTATACCTTCTATCATAGATCCGAGGGAAAAATCTTTGTTGCCAAAAATGGATCCTTTCTAGAGAAGGAGTTTCTCTTGAAAGAAGTGACTCGAATAAAAGTAGAACTCGACGAGGTTGTCGAACCTTCTCTCAGACTTGAGATTAGCGCAACATCGGATGCGGTTCCTGTGGCGTCTACACCAATAAGAGAGGAAGCTAATGATGTTGATCATGAAACTTCGATTGAAGTTACTATGGAACCTCGCAGATCAACGAGAACTCGTACCCCTCCTGATTGGTATGATCCCATTATGAGTGTCATGTTGGTGGACAACACCGATGACCCTGCGACATATGAGGAAGCAATGATGAGCCCACATTCCAATAAATGGCAAGAAGCCATGAAATCCTAGATTGGATCCATGTACTAAAACCAAGTATGGACTTTGGTGGACTTACCAGATGGCCGGAAGGCTATCGAGAACAAATGTATTTTCAAGAAGAAAACATATGATGATGGTAATGTTACTATCCATAAAGCTCGACTTGTCACAAAAGGGTTTCGAAAAATTCAAGGAGTTGACTACGATGAGACTTTCTCACCGGTAGCGAAGCTAAAGTCTATGAGGATTTTGTTAGCAATCACTGCATATTATGATTATGATATATGACATATGGATGTCAAAATGGCGTTCCTCAATGGAGACATTGATGAAGAGTTGTATATGGTACAACCCAAAGGTTTTGTCGATCCGAAAGATGCTAACAAGGTATGCAAACTTCAACGGTCCATTTATGGATTGAAGCAAGCATCCTGAAGTTGGAATCAACGTTTTGATAAGGTAATCAAAAGCTTTCGTTTTATACAAACTTATGGAGAAGCTTGTATTTACAAGAAAGTGAGTGGGAGCTCTGTAGCATTCCTAATACTATATGTAGATGACATATTGTTGATTGGGAATGATGTAGACCCTCTTAATAGTGTCAAGGATTATTTGAATAATAGTTTTTCAATGAAAGATCTTGGAGAAGCAGCTTACATATTAGGCATAAAGATTTATAGAGATAGATCAAGACGCCTAATATCATTGTCACAGAGTACATATTTGGACAAAGTTCTAAAGAGGTTTGGAATGGAGATAGCAAGAAAGGGTTCTTGCCCATGTTTCCCAATACGACCTTGAGTAAAACTCAAAGTCCTACAACGGCAGAAGATAGAGAAAGGATGAGTAAGACTCCCTATGCCTCAGCCATAGGATCTCTCATGTATGCCATGCTATGTACTAGACCCGACATTGCATATGCTGTTAGTTTGACTAGCAGATATCAAAGTGATCCAGGAGTGGATCATTGGACAACAGTCAAAAACATCCTTAAGTACTTGAGAAGGACTAAGGATATGGTTCTTTCTTATGGAGGTGATGAACAACTCGTTGTTAATGGTTACACCAATGCTAGTTGGAACACCGATCCAGATGATTCTAAATCTCAATCTGGATACGTATTTATTTTGAATGGTGTGGCAGTTAGCTAGAGGAGTGCAAAGCAAAGCGTTGTGGTGAGATCTTCAACTGAATCGGAATACATAGCTGCTTCAGAGGCTTCACAAGAGGCGATATGGATGAAGGAATTCATTGCAGATCTCGATGTGCTTCCAAGTGCGCTGGACCCAATGTCTATCTACTGTGATAACATGGGCGCCATAGCCAATGCGCAAAAACCAACGTCACACAAGAAGCTGAAGCATATCAAGCTGCGTTTTCACGCTATTTGAGAGCATGTCCAAGATGGTGACATCAAGATTTGCAAAGTATACACATATCTGAATGTGGCGGATCCGTTGACTAAACCTCTCCCGAGGACAAAACATGACCAGCACCAAACTGCCATGGGTGTTCGGTATATTACCATGTAATCTAGATTAGTTGACTCTAGTGCAAGTGGGAGACTGTTGGAGATATGCCCTAGAGGCAATATATAAAAGTGGTTATTAGTATATCTTTGTGCTTATGATAAATGTTTACATTCATGCTATAATAGTATTAACCGGAAACATTAATACTTGTGTGATTTGTAAACTAAATTAGATTCCCTTGTAAAGCCTCTTTGTAATACTAGCTTGTTGGTTAATAAGATGATCGTGGTTTCCAGATCATGAACATTGAGATGTTATTAACAACAAGATCATATCATTAGGAGAATGGTATGATGGGCATACTCCTATAGATAAGCGTAGCATAAAGATCAAGTCATTTCAATAGTTCGTTTGCTATAAGCTTTTTGATACATAGTAACCTAATTCCTTCGACCATGATCATGCTAATCACCATCATCGGAAGGATACTTTGATGACATCAAACACCACACCGTAACTGGGTGGCTATAAAGGTGGCATTGAGTGTTCGGAAAGTATGTGTTGAGGCACATGGATCAAGAGTGGGATTTGTCCATCCATATGATGGATAGATATACTCTGGGCCCTCTCGGTGAAATTTCATCCAATTAGCCTTCAAGCATGTGACTGGCTCACAAGGGATCACATATCATGGGAACGAGAAAAGAGTACTTATCGGTAACGAGGTTGAACTAGGTATGCAGAGATACCGGCGATCAAACCTCGGATAAGTAAACTATCGCGAGACAAAGGGAAATTGGTATCATATGTAAGTGGTTCATTCGATCACAAAGTAATCGTAGAAATATGTGGGAGCCATATGAATTTCCAGATTCCTCTATTGGTTATTGATCGGAGAAGTGTCTCGATCATGTCCGCATAATTCACAGACCGTAGGGAGACACACTTAAGGATTCGATGTTGTTTAGTAGATACGGAATGTAAGTAGGCATACCGAATGTTGTTCGGAGTCTCGGATGGGATCCGGGATATCATGAGGAGATCCGGAATGGTCCGGAGAATAAGATTCATATAAGGAAAGTCCGATTCCGGAGTTCGGGAATGATTCCGATGTTTTCATCGGAGAGGTTCTAGAAGTGTCTAGAAGGTTAACCGGACCGGAAGGGGAATGGTTCATGAATCTGTCATGGTTGAGTGGAATGATTGGATCATGTCCTTAGTCACTTGGTTGGGCATTTGCGAGAGAGAAATAAAGCTCTAAATTGAAAGTCAAAAGGAAGGTTTGAAAAGTCAGACTGGAACAAGAGTTTCCTAGTGGAAGAAGGAAAGAGTCCTTCCTTCTCTCCAACTTGGGTTTGGGGAAGGATTCAAACTCCCCTCTCCCAAGATGCCCTTCATCTCATAAATAGAGGGCAGGGGGTGCCCCAAAGCACCACAACCAGCCCTCCCCACCTTGCGCCGCCACCGCCGCCGCGCCACTGGCCCGTCGTCATCGCCCTAGCCACCGCCAACACCTCCTCCTCCTCTCCGGCCTTCTAAACCTAGATCGCCGGAAACCCTAGATCCACCATAACCCGCATCGTCTTAGGTGAAGCCCTGCAGGATCTTCCCTCTACTTTCGACACCACATCGTCGTGCTTCCGGAATTGCGAGGGGAGAACTACAACCTCCGTTGTCTGCTGGAACAAGGGAGAGGAAGGTCTTCATTGAGTACTGTGGTGACCAGCATACCACTTCATGTGTAGTACACTATCGTTGTTGACATGACGTTCACAGAACACTGTTTCGTAAATATCACATCCCTCAGAGTGGTACAATAGAAACATTGCGGGTCCATATTACAAACGTACACACATTATTATTATTACAATACCAGAAGTTCAAGACTTCTAAAAGATTCAACTTACAAATCAAAATATAAAGTGTTTTAGTGGAATTTAAAAGTAACAAATCCAACTAAGAGTTGAGCTCAGCATCTTATTCTATTGGGTTCATGCTGCTCGGCTCCGTCGGTTACTACTAACTAGAGCACTAGTTCGACTCATTGTCATCTACTCCATAGCGGATTTCGTAATCCACTCCTTCAACACCTCCGGATAGGTCAGGCTCCTCACAGAACACATCTTCTTGGCATTTAGCTGCATACATAGGTGTGTCTTCAGGATCTTCAGAGTCTAAGCAAGGGATCAAAGAAAAGGAAGAGTAACAACGTTACCCAGCAAGTTCATTATATGCAAGGTGGGAAGTTTGATTCTGTATCTACCACCTCGGACTATAAGTCCTTGGCACTATGCAGTTTTTTGTAAATCTTTCTTCAAAGATTGATTATATTATGAAAATCTATGACCATCAGCCTTCACAGGTTGATCAGAACTTTCATGGAGTTCCTTTCCTGCCACGTTCGTAGCTCCTTCCCGGAACAGGGAGTAACAAGTTACAGTTCTTACACTCTGCAAAGGTGCGTTACTTTACCCATGAGAGATCAACTCCTTGTTGCACAACCAGGCGTACTTTCCTTTCCACAATTCCATGATGTGGGGCCCAGTAGGTGATGCAAGCCAATCACTGCCCCCTTCGCGACCTCGCATGCCTCCTTGGTGTACACCATGCCCACACATTGAAATACGACAATGGTTTGTACAGACCGTTAGATGCCAGAACTATCGTGGGACGTTGAGGGTTCCCACCCATATGCTGCATATCCTCTACGAATTACCAATTAATATGCACGCTACCAGTGATAACAGCCACGACCCGCACATCCGTCTACATGCGAGAGGAAGAAGATACAGCTGACTTCTTTGTACCATTCCAAATCTCATGGTTAACACATGATATACGGCGCTAGAATCACTGATGTCATGGGTATTAAGTCCCTAATTGATCATCATTGTTTCAAATAGAACCCTAAGTTCTATTGCTCCATTATATCATCACTTAGGATGATACCTAAGATTTCTTTATTTGAGAAAATAATATTTATTTCTTTAGAGTATAGATGATAACACGCAACTTGCATATACTTTGATAAAGACTCTTCAAAGGACACGAGCAAGTGATAAACTTGCCTTGTGATTGCAAGGTAGTGAAGTCGAATGCTTGCACTGGACCTTGAGCTTCTATGTATAAAAACATCATTATTGCCCGGTAAGGACAATATTTAAAGAAGCAAAATGATTATGCAAAGTAATGTAATGCATTATTTATTTTTGTGTGTTCTCCCCATTATTTAAATTACAAAAATTCTTGTTCAGTAGTAAAGAATTCATAAATATTAATTATTAATATTTATTGAATATTGTATTCTTTTATTTTATTTCATTTTATTTGAATTTTATTTATTTAATAATTCCTTTAAAAATTATCATTTAAATAAAAGAATGATATTAAATATTTATTTAGTATTTTTCTAAATATTAATATATAATAAAAGTGATTTTTATTTATTTTTATCATCTTTCTCTAATTTTATAAAATTCCATAAGGAATATATATATTATAAAATTCTTGATAAAAATTATATGCATAAAAAATTATTTCTTAATTTATTTAGATAGATTGGATTATTGTGAATCCAAAAAAAAATTATTTATAAATTTTAGATTTTTAGTTTATGTTCTAGAATTTATTTAAATTCAGGGGTATTTTGGTCTTTTCTTAATGATTAAAACTTTCTTTAGGTTGTTGGGCTGGCCTTGTTGGGCTTATTGGGCCGTTTTGGCCCAAGTAGTCAGAACCAAAAAGGCTCCCCGAAGGGTCCTCGCCCTCTCAGCCCACTCCCTCCGTCTCTCTTTCGTCCTCATCTCCTCTCTCCCTCAACCCCGTAGGGTGCCGGCGCCGCCACCGAGCGATGCTCGCCGCCGTGGCCCGCCCTGGCCGCTGCCGTGGTGTAGGGCGAGGTTGTCGACTACGCAGGTTCATCTTCTCTGCTTCGATTTGATTTTGGCCTGTGGCGAGGCTCGCCCCGTTCCCGAACCCTAGGGTTTGGGGTTGGGTGCTGCCACTACCATTACGAACCCTCCTATGGTGGTGTGCGGTGTTCGTGTACTTATGTGGCCACCGCCGTGGCTGGTGCGGGTTGCATCACTGTCACATCCCAAGATTTTCCAAATCTTGTTATGTGAAAAATAAATGAATAAAATAAAACTTTGTTGATTTTCAGGGTGAGAAGAAACTTTTGAATCCAATTTGAAACTTTCAAAACCTATTTGGATCAAATAAAATCCTAAAGGGATTTAAAAAGTTAAATAAATATTAAAGCTAAAAATATTTTGAAATTACTATTTTGGATATTTTAATAAAAGGATTTGGTTTTCAAAAGAAAAGATAGATTTATAAATAAGGATTATTTATAAAAGCCAAATTAAACCTTGGCCAAGTTTTTGAAATAAAATGTTTTGTTTTGATTAAAAATAGTAAAGGTTTATTTAAATAAAATAATAAGGATTTAATATCCAATTTTATTTAAGTAAAGGCTTTTCCCATTTTAAATAAACACAAAAACTTATTTATTTATTTTAAATAAGTTTTCCAAATATTTTATATTCTCAAATAAAACCTACTGAAATGTTTTGGTTTTATTTTAGATTTCAAAATAAATACTTTAATAAAACAAATCCTATTTGATTTAATAATGAGGGTCTATTGTATTTAATTATTAATGGACCCTAAAATAAAAGGTTATTTTGTTTTAAACAAGTTTCCAAGTATTCTCCATTTCCAAATAAAACCTAATGTTTTTGGTTTTGAAAATATTTGGATTTCAAATGGACATTTTATTGAATAAATCAAAACCCTATTTGATTAAATAACTAAAGGTCCATTTTATTTAATTAATGAATGGATCCTAAAAAGAATAAAAATATTATTTTATTTTGGGATTTGGTTTATGTTGATAAACAGAACCAAAAACTAATTACAAGTGTAGTGAATGTGTTTGAATTATTTTGGTTGTTGATTTGTTTGCTTGAATTTCAAAACAGAAAAATAGAAATAGAAAAGGATAAATCAATCAGACAGAAAAAATAGTGCAAAGGACCAAGCCCAATAAGGCCCAGCAAACAGCCCGGTCTTCCCCTCCCGTAGAAAACGTTTTGTACTCAGAATCTAACTCAGACAGACGATGACTGGTGGACCTCCCTCTCACTTCTTTTTCCACTGACGACTGGACCCCACTCTCCTGTTCATCCTCCTCACCCGCGCGACCCCTTCTCCCTCCCCCGTCGCCGTTTCCTGCAGTGATTTCGCGGCACTAATTTGTCTTAACGCAGCCACCATTACTCGCCTTGACCATGCACGTTAAAACGCCAGTGACTCTTCTCTCTTTCCCCTCTGTCGCCCCTCCTCGACACGCCCCTAGGCTGTCGAATTTTGCTCAACCACCCCCTGTCTCCGACGAACAACCACGACAATTTCGGCGAGCACGAATCACCCCACTGCCCCCAGAGCACACGGGTGTGATCCCCATCGTCTCCTGCATCTCCTAGCACCAACCCCACAACCGCGCGTGCTCCACAGCATCGACCTCGTCTACAACTAAACGACGCCGCCGTCCGCTCCAACTCCGGCAAGTGCCCAGGTAGATTCCAACCGCCTCTTCCCCTCTCGTTCACGCACACACCTACACCGTGTCCTGCTGCATCTGACCAGACCCTTGTCCTACCTTAGGGCGATCAGCAGCGTCGCCTCGGCAACAACCAGAGCCGCCAGACGCCGTTGCAAACTCCGGCGAAGAATTGCAGCAGACCCCGAGCGCCCCTTGTCAAGCCAACAGTACCTTGAGCATCACCACAGCCCTGCGAATCTGGTGAGCACCTTCCCCTTCCCCCTCGCTTCCTATTTCACCGGCACCGCCACCGTCTGGTCGCTCCGCCGCCAGTAGCCGCCGCAGCGCCGCTCGTTTAAGGTCGAGCTCACCGCAGCTGTCCGATCTTGATCTGGTGGATAGGATAGAACAACTTAAACAGCGAAGGGGTACGTGTTCTGGGCCACGCGATCAGTTTAGATCCAACGGCTGCAGCTCTGCGATCCACACGAACCGGTACCGACCAATCACGGCGCGACGCGTGGCCAGGTTTCTGATTTAAAAACAGATTGAAACCAGATTTGAATTGCAATTTGAAACTCGTGTAACTTTTGATCCACACGTCCAAAAATTGCAAATTTAGTATCATTGGAATCAGTGGAACAAACCCTAGCCAACCATGCCCTTGGTTTAGCAAATAGTATCTGTTAGAGTGTTTGTTTTTGCAGAAACAATTGTATGCTTGTTAAGGATGTAAAAATTGTTTAAAAATGAATTTGGGGTTAAAATCTTTTGCAATTGGATTGCTTTGAACCTACTGACCATAGGAAACACTTTGTGGACTCAAAAATGTATTTAGTAAAACAAAATAAAGATTCTTTGATTTAAAACCCTTTCTAGTCAAATAGAAATGTGGTTTATTTATTACAAATGATTTTGAAGGAAAACCTTTGGTAAATGTTTTGTTTTAAACTCTCTGACCCCAAACACCAAGTTTTATAGTTTGAAAACATATTTGGTGAACCCTATAGATTAATGCCTTAGTAAAAATATTTCTACACCACATAAAATGATACTTTGTTTTGAAAATGTTTTTGAAGTGAAATCTTTTGTAAAATGACTTTGCCACTTTACAAAATGACCATTAGGTGTTTTCAAAAAGTTTATGACCCATTAGGAACCACTTTTTCAAACAAAACAAAGCTTGGCATGCTTGCATGCATTACTTTGACTTTGTTATTTTATGTGTTGTTTTGCTTGATTGGTAGATTGAGCTTGTGCCTTGCTTGATTGAATTGTAGTGACTTGAAGAGTGTGATTGTTGCAAGTACAAGGAGTGAACCTATACCCTCTACCAAAAAGTCAAGTGATGCTTCATACTTTTTGTCCCATTACTTTCACTATGCATTAGTGATTTTCTCTAGGTAAAACTTGCATGGATTTTGCTAAGTATAGACCTTGCTATAGGAAAACCTAGTAGATGAAACCTTAGTGGAAATCTTCCTAAGTTAAGATTCCTATTACTACCAAGCTTAGCCTAGCTAATAGAAAACATGGGTGGAATATATATTCACACTATGGAAAAATATTCTAAGTCTGAGGACTTGGTTTTTGTTTAATAAAACAACTAAGTTAATGAATCACCTGGGTGGAATGGTAATTGCTTGGTGGTTTTTGGTTGAGTGGTTACACAAGGCCAGGGGACTGGTGAACCTTGTGTATCTCACTTTTGGATGGCCACCCAGGAACAAAGAGATTTGAGATGTCAAATGTTGAGAAGCTTCAAGTGCAACCACTTGGCAATATGGGCTCTGCCATGATCATATAGGTTGCAAGAACTTAGCCATATGGACAGTGGGTGGTAGTGTTGATAGGTTGGAACACGTCCATTTTGGTCTAAGGGAAGGCTTCTGAAAGTTCTTGTCTTGGGAAACCAAGTCTTGTAGGGAAAGTGCACCACCTCTGCAGAGTGTAAAATCTAAGTACTTAGCCATGTCCCTGGTAAAGGACAATTTGAGCATCAAGACATGGAAGCAATCAAGAATCTCATCATTCAAATTTCTAAGTTAAAACTTGTGGTTTGAACAAGGGTTATTTGAAATCTTCAATCTTTGATTGAGAGTTGCCTTGGAAAAAGATTTTGTCAAAACAAAAACTTAGTATTTTCAAAATGATAAGGAAAATCTATTTTGAGCAATGCAAGCCTCAAATCCACTTAGCCAAATGCATATAGAAGATAGACTCCACTATACTAGCATAGTATCACTTGCCAATACAATTCAAATGTATTGACCCTTGTGGCTGTAACTTGTTATGTTGCAGGTTCGATTGTTTTTAGTGAGGATTGATTGATTAGGATTACAAAGTCTACAACCAACATGTCTGCCTGTGGCACTTTGAAGATGAAGGACCCCATGACTATAGTTATTCCGCTGCAATGTAATGTAATAGTCAAATGAGCTATGTAAGATGTAATAAAATTATGTTATTCCTGGTTATAAAGTTATATTATGACCTTTGTTTCTTGATATTACATCTTAACTGTGGATGCTAGCTATTGATCCAGGGACTAGCATTGCAATCACAGGGATCCTTTTCCTTTACAAAGGAGGGATCTTACAGATGGTATCAGAGCATTGTGTTGCCTGTAGGATTTGTAAACCTAGGATTGGACAAAAACCCTTAGAAAAATAGGAGTTGTATTTGTTCCAAAACTTATTTACAAACAATCTTGTAAACTCTTTCCTCAACCACTTTGGTTTCAACTCTACATCTTATCTAATTTCAACTTGATGGAAAAACCTACCCATGGCCAAGGACTACACCATGTACAAGGACCTCTTCAACATCTTCAACTCTAATGACTTCAACATCTCCAGCATATTCACCAAGGACTTCCAACTTGGATACCACTAAGGACTACAAGTGAAACAAGTAAATCTTGCTCAAGATTTAGAGACTGAGGGAATGCAAAAGTTAGAAGGAGCCTACATCATTTGAAGTATTGGAACCAAGAGTTTTCTCAAGGAAACCATGATCTCAAGTAAAAAGAAGCAACCAAGAAGGATGGAAAGATCACAAGTGAACCATATAGATGGACCACCATATTTTAGTTAAAGACAGAGACACCAACTTATGTGGTGTAACAAAAATATTTTTGTTGCCTAAGTATGTGCTTGAACCTTGTGATTGAGTGAAAAGTTGTTTGTGATTGCTTGCACATTGCTTGTGTTAATTGTGATGTGTGTGAATAGAGGTATTTCTAATCCCAATGCAACCCAAGCAGATGACTTCTCCAAGAGACTCCAACATCAAGGTTGACAACAACAACAACAACAACAACCAAGAGGACAACATTAGAGAACTTATAGCAACTCAAAACCAGTTGAGCCAAGAGACAACTCAGCTTTTAGCCAACAACAATGGACTTGACCCAGCCATACAAAGGATTTTGAAACTTCAATCCCAATTGTTGCAAGGATTGATTACTCAAATGATCAACATGGGAGAAAACTTTTCCCAAAGAGCTAATGACAACAAGGATGACAAAGATGTTAATCTAGAAGGAACCCAAGCTAGCAATATTTTTAGAGACAAGGATCATGCATCCAAGGAACATAAAGATCAATGCCCCAAGAAGAGAGAAAGATCTTCCACCTATGAAGAACATGAACTAGAAGAACTCCTAGCTTTGGAGAGACACAAAAAGAAGAAGAAGAAATGCCCCAACCCTAACAAGAAGGATATTACTCAAGTGCAATGCTACAATTGCAAAGAGATGGGACACTATGCTAATGAATGCCCAGAAAAGAAGAAGAATCAAAGAAACAAACAAGAGGCAATGATACCAAAGGAAAAGAAAGATATCAGCCAAGTGATGTGTTTCAAATGCAAGGAACTAGGCCACTATGTAAACAATTGTCCAGGAAAGAGGAAGCCCAAGATAAACCAACCCATAAAAGATCTCAGCCTTGTCACATGTTTCAAGTGTGAAAACAAAGGACACTATGCAGATGTTTGCCCAGAGAAGTTTCCCCAGGATCCCAAGAAGGACAATATGTAATTTTTGTTTGAAAATTTTTAAGGGTGGTAGTACCCTAGATGCTTTTGAGCCAACTTGTAACCCTAGCCTCCCCAAATCTCGGGACGAGATTTATTTTAAGGGTGGTAGCCTGTCACATCCCAAGATTTTCCAAATCTTGTTGTGTGAAAAATAAATGAATAGAATAAAACTTTGTTGATTTTCAGGGTGAGAAGAAACTTTTGAATCCAATTTGAAACTTTCAAAACCTATTTGGATCAAATAAAATCCTAAAGGGATTTAAAAAGTTAAATAAACAATAAAGCTAAAAATATTTTGAAATTACTATTTTGGATGTTTTAATAAAAGGATTTGGTTTTCAAAAGAAAAGATAGATTTATAAATAAGGATTATTTATAAAAGCCAAATTAAACCTTGGCCAAGTTTTTGAAATAAAATGTTTTGTTTTGATTAAAAATAGTAAAGGTTTATTTAAATAAAATAATAAGGATTTAATATCCAATTTTATTTAAGTAAAGGCTTTTCCCATTTTAAATAAACACAAAAACTTATTTATTTATTTTAAATAAGTCTTCCAAATATTTTATATTCTCAAATAAAACCTACTGAAGTGTTTTGGTTTTATTTTAGATTTCAAAATAAATACTTTAATAAAACAAATCCTATTTGATTTAATAATGAGGGTCTATTGTATTTAATTATTAATGGACCCTAAAATAAAAGGTTATTTTGTTTTAAACAAGTTTCCAAGTATTCTCCATTTCCAAATAAAACCTAATGTTTTTGGTTTTGAAAATATTTGGATTTCAAATGGAGATTTTATTAAATAAATCAAAACCCTATTTGATTAAATAACTAAAGGTCCATTTTATTTAATTAATGAATGGATCCTAGAAAGAATAAAAATATTATTTTATTTTGAGATTTGGTTTATGTTGATAAACAGAACCAAAAACTAATTACAAGTGTAGTGAATGTGTTTGAATTATTTTGGTTGTTGATTTGTTTGCTTGAATTTCAAAACAGAAAAATAGAAATAGAAAAGGATAAATCAATCAGACAGAAAAAAATAGTGCAAAGGACCAAGCCCAATAAGGCCCAGCAAACAGCCCAGTCTTCCCCTCCCGTAGAAAACGTTTTGTACTCAGAATCTAACTCAGACAGACGATGACTGGTGGACCTCCCTCTCACTTCTTTTTCCACTGACGACTGGACCCCACTCTCCTGTTCATCCTCCTCACCCGCGCGACCCTTCTCCCTCCCCCGTCGCCGTTTCCTGCAGTGATTCCGCGGCACTAATTCGTCTTAACGCAGCCACCATTACTCGCCTTGACCATGCACGTTAAAACGCCAGTGACTCTTCTCTCTTTCCCCTCTATCGCCCCTCCTCGACATGCCCCCAGGCTGTCGAATTTTGCTCAACCACCCACCTGTCTCCGACGAACAACCGCGACGATTCCGGCGAGCACGAATCGCCCCACTGCCCCCAGAGCACACGGGTGTGATCCCCATCGTCTCCTGCATATCCTAGCACCAACCCCACAACCGCGCGTGCTCCACAGCATCGACCTCGTCTACAACTGAACGACGCCACCGTCCGCTCCAACTCCGGCAAGTGCCCAGGTAGATTCCAACCGCCTCTTCCCCTCTCGTTCACGCACACACCTACACCGTGTCCTGCTGCATCTGACCAGACCCTTGTCCTGCCTTAGGGCGATCAGCAGCGTCGCCTCGGCAATAACCAGAGCCGCCAGACGCCGTTGCAAACTCCGGCGAAGAATTGCAGCAGACCCCGAGCGCCCCTTGTCAAGCCAACAGTACCTTGAGCATCACCACAACCCTGCGAATCTGGTAAGCACCTTCCCCTCCCCCCTCGCTTCCTATTTCACTGGCGCCGCCACCGTCTGGTCGCTCCGCCGCCATTAGCCGCCGCAGCGCCGCTCGTTTAAGGTCGAGCTCACCGCAGCTGTCCGATCTTGATCTGGTGGATAGGATAGAACAACTTAAACAACGAAGGGGTACGTGTTCTGGGCCACGTGATCAGTTTAGATCCAACGGCTGCAGCTGTGCGATCCACACGAACCGGTACCGACCAATCACGGCGCGACGCGTGGCCAGGTTTCTGATTTAAAAACAGATTGAAACCAGATTTGAATTGCAATTTGAAACTCATGTAACTTTTGATCCACACGTCCAAAAATTGCAAATTTGGTATCATTGGAATCAGTGGAACAAACCCTAGCCAACCATGCCCTTGGTTTAGCAAATAGTATCTGTTAGAGTGTTTGTTTTTGCAAAAACAATTGTATGCTTGTTAAGGATGTAAAAATTGTTTAAAAATTTCTTTGAAACTACTGACCATAGGAAACACTTTGTGGACTCAAAAATGTATTTAGTAAAACAAAATAAAGATTCTTTGATTTAAAACCCTTTCTAGTCAAATAGAAATGTGGTTTATTTATTACAAATGATTTTGAGGGAAAACCTTTGGGAAATGTTTTGTTTTAAACTCTCTGACCCCAAACACCAAGTTTTATAGTTTGAAAACATATTTGGTGAACCCTATATATTAATGCCTTAGTAAAAATATTTCTACACCACATAAAATGATACTTTGTTTTGAAAATGTTTTTGAAGTGAAATCTTTTGTAAAATGACTTTGCCACTTTAAAAAATGACCATTAGGTGTTTTCAAAAAGTTTATGACCCATTAGGAACCACTTTTTCAAACAAAACAAAGCTTGGCATGCTTGCATGCATTACTTTGACTTTGTTATTTTATGTGTTGTTTTGCTTGATTGGTAGATTGAGCTTGTGCCTTGCTTGATTGAATTGTAGTGACTTGAAGAGTGTGATTGTTTCAAGGACAAGGAGTGAACCTATACCCTCTACCAAAAATGCAAGTGATGCTTCATACTTTTTGTCCCATTACTTTCACTATGCATTAGTGATTTTCTCTAAGTAAAACTTGCATGGATTTTGCTAAGTATAGACCTTGCTATAGGAAAACCTAGTAGATGAAACCTTAGTGGATATCTTCCTAAGTTAAGATTCCTATTACTACCAAGCTTAGCCTAGCTAATAGAAAACATGGGTGGAATATATATTCACACTATGGAAAAATATTCTAAGTCTGAGGACTTGGTTTTTGTTTAATAAAACAACTAAGTTAATGAATCACCTGGGTGGAATGGTAATTGCTTGGTGGTTTTTGGTTGAGTGGTTACACAAGGCCAGGGGACTGGTGAACCTTGTGTATCTCACTTGTGGATGGCCACCCAGGAACAAAGAGATTTGAGATGTCAAATGTTGAGAAGCTTCAAGTGCAACCACTTGGCAATATGGGCTCTGCCATGATCATATAGGTTGCAAGAACTTAGCCATATGGACAGTGGGTGGTAGTGTTGATAGGTTGGAACGCGTCCATTTTGGTCTAAGGGAAGGCTTCTGAAAGATCTTGTCTTGGGAAACCAAGTCTTGTGGGGAAAGTGCACCACCTCTGCAGAGTGTAAAATCTAATTACTTAGCCATGTCCCTGGTAAAGGACAATTTGAGCATCAAGACATGGAAGCAATCAAGAATCTCATCATTCAAATTTCTAAGTTAAAACTTGCGGTTTGAACAAGGGTTATTTGAAATCTTCAATCTTTGGTTGAGAGTTGCCTTGGAAAAAGATTTTGTCAAAACAAAAACTTAGTATTTTCAAAATGATAAGGAAAATCTATTTTGAGCAATGCAAGCCTCAACTCCACTTAGCCAAATGCATATAGAAGATAGACTCCACTATACTACCATAGTATCACTTGCCAATACAATTCAAATGTATTGACCCTTGTGGCTGTAACTTGTTATGTTGCAGGTTTGATTGTTTTTAGTGAGGATTGATTGATTAGGATTACAAAGTCTACAACCAACATGTCCGCCTATGGCACTTTGAAGATGAAGGACCCCATGACTATAGTTATTCCGCTGCAATGTAATGTAATAGCCAAATGAGCTATGTAAGATGTAATAAAATTATGTTATTCCTGGTTATAAAGTTATATTATGACCTTTGTTTCTTGATATTACATCTTAACTGTGGATGCTAGCTATTGATCCAGGGACTAGCATTGCAATCACAGGGATCCTTTTCCTTTACAAAGGAGGTATCTTACAATCACCCTTTGGGTGCTCCCCGTGCCACTGCGAGCACGTCGACCCTTTTGCTTCCTCTTCAATTCGTCAGCGAGGACCCTGGGTGAGTTGTGCCTCTGTGGATCTTAGTTCATCTTGTCACCTCGAGTCCCTCTGTGTGTATCTAGTGGCCAGTCTTAGTTATGTGCTTGTATTGCTACTAGGGTTCATCCTTGGTGCTTGTAAGATGCTCCTATGGTCTAGTCATGACGTTTAGTGAGGATTTGTGTGCTCTGCACCTCAGTGCTTGTGGTCATCCTTTGAGTATGTGGTGCTGTTGTTGGTCTGAGGCTAATGCTGAATCACAGGCTAGGGTTTCATAGTATTGCCTCCGGTTGGTACTATGGTGGATTAGTGTTTATCTGTTGTCAGTATCTTGATACTGACAGTGACCCAGTCAGTGATGATTCACTGACCTAGTTATGGTTGGCTTGCCTGATTATGCTAGTCTGGATTTTATTCAACAGAATCAAATGATTCTTTGAAAATGAATAGATGAATATGATATGATCTCTGTGTCTGGCCTCAGGGAAATGATTTAATAGTTGATTTGTGTATATTGGACTATTTGATTGTCTTAGTGATAAGTTTAGTGCTTAGGAAACCTTCTTAGAATGGTACATAAGTAGATCTTGTTGCTGACTTTACTTTTGGTCATTTCTAGAATTTGATGGATGCTGATAAATAAGTTGGGAAGCTTATTGTTTGATCAAGCCTATGATGCTGGTCTGAGGCTCTAGGATCTAGGTCCTAGTTTGTTAAGTAAATGGTTTGTTTGCAATTTATAAGATCAGAGGTGCTACTCCCTCTGGGAGATGTGCCCTGATCTGGTAGGAACAAATGAGGGATTATTTAAGTTGCATGTGTTAACACCAAACTCTGTGAGGCTGGTCTGAGAAATTGGTTCTTTTGTCTAGGTTTGATTTTTGATCCTTATACTCAAAATCTCCAGGATAGATTCACCTCACCAGGGTGATTATTGAGAGATTGTTTCATAAAACAACACATGCTTTTGTCTAGATAATATGAATAGATCATGTGATGGTTTTATGATACTCACCACAAAAACTGATGATTGTTGTGTTTGATGGTGATGTTGATCTTGCTGATTGGATCTTGTCCTTCACCTCTGATGTTGTTCTTGTTTTGCTGAGCTCCTGTGCTTAGCCTTGATCTAGCCTGCTCCTCCTAGCTCCTGTGGCTTGGCCTTGCTGTCCACCTGAATCTTCCCCCTCCTTAGGTCACCATCTGGTGATCTTTGGTTGATCTTTGGTGGTGCTTTGGTTTGGCTTGGTTTGCTGTGGCTAGAATGTTGATACTTGTGGTGAATGTGCAAGGAACTGGTACTGTGGTGCTTGCCCACGGCTGTGTTGGGCTGTTTTGCTTGTGTGGACAGCAGTGGCTGTATTGACAGCACACACCATGCATTTAGGTGTGTAAGATATATGTGTGCCTGTTGCATCCTTATGGATATGCTCAGAGGATGATCTACATTTTTATCTGATTACATTTATCTGCCTGGTGAAACTTTGCCCCTCTTACTGATTGGATTCATTTAACTTGTGGCTTATTAATTATGAAAGGTTTAATTCTTTCATATTGGTGAAACTTGCCCCTAAAGATTTACTCAATGATGTAAAGTGGAACAGTGCATCTCACTGTCACTACTAAGAGTAAGAATATTTTAACCTTTATTTTCTTTCTTTTTGTTTGTTCTTTGTTTTGCATGTACACGATTTGAACATTCAAGATTAGAATAGGTTTTCTTTTTCTTTATAGAATAGTTCCTTTGTAATCTTTATTTTATTCCTTTGTAAGAAAATGTAGTAGTTAAATAATAATGTAATTTTCTCTTCTTGTAATTCCACTCTTGTAAAGATTCTTTATTAATTGTGTAAGTTACATTTTGTAACTTATTGATGAAATGATTATATGAAATAAATATTTATTTATTTAATTTTCAACCTTCCATAGAGTTTCTGATTACTATGTATTATTTCTTTATCAACTTCATAAGTTATATTTTGTAACTTATTCATTGAATAAATATATGGAATAAATATCCATTTCCTTGATTGTGTTCTACTATTTAAAGTTTGAGTTACTAAATATTATTTCTTGATTAAATAATATTTACTCAAACATAATCTTAATCTTTGAAAAAATGTAAATCCAAATCTCAAGTTTGAATTCAAATTCCTTTTCCCAAAACACACTAATTCATAAAGATCATATAAAAGTTTATAACGATCATTCTCCAATGCTATTCAGAAACTTAAAGAGTGAAAGAAACTTTGATCACTTTAAGTTTTTATTTAGCGAAAAATTTACCCACATTTTTTTACAGATGAATGCATGCAATTGCACATATTCCTAAATCTACCCTTCGTTGGTTCCTAAATGCTGGGATGTTACAAGTACCGAACGTGTGACCGAATGTGGAAGCACTGACAGAACACAACGTCAGAAGGATCGTCTACGTGATCTTGAGATCGGCAAGTGTACGACTACATCATCCACGAGAATCTACTCTTGTTAACCGCTTTAGAATCTTCGAGGGTGAGTTCTCTAATCGACTCATTGCTACAATCAAGTAGATACATCTTGGCTTGTTTGTGTGCATGCGGTAGAAATTTTTTGTTTTCCATGCTACGAACCCCTACAGTGGTATCAGAGCCGTGTCTATATGTAGATCTGTTGCACGAGTAGAACACAATGGTCATTATGGGAGGTGGTGCTTTTATTATCAATTTTTTTTGTGTACTTTGCATCTTGCGGTATGATGGGATGAAGCGGCCCGGCTAACCTTACATGACATCACTCATGAGACTTGTTCCACGCTTAACATGCAACTTGTATTGCATAAGTGGATTTGCGGGTGTTTGTCTCTCTCATCATAGTATAGATTCAATTTACAACGGGCACTTGATAGTTCAAGCATCAACGTTGTGGTTCTTGTTCGTAAGTTAGAACAACACTTATTGAAAGCCCCAAACCACGTAAAATATGCAAAGAAAATTAGAAGCGTCTAACTTTGTTTTGCAGGGGTGTGCTGTGATGTGATATGGCCATGATTGTGATTATAGAAGATACCACAAAAGGCATCCTCCAAAGGGATACCATAGCAGGTAGATCATCTATAGAAGTATTAAGGCCAAACCAAAAAAATCATTTTCCTAGCCTATAGCAGCTAGGAATCATCTAAATTCTCACTATCATGTTGATAGAATACATAGACACTCAATTATATACAGGCTATCAATTGGACTGCAAGTTTTAGCCAAAAAAGAATCCAGGAAGTGGTTCACAGCTGTAGATCATGCTACCTGGGTCATCACTGTGCATACTCTAGGACTAGAGGCACCACAACAACAGCTCAGGGCAATAGGATCCACTAGAGCAACCTTTCACATTGGCTAATCAACATTTGCAAATAAATAGTTCAGTTTAAATCATTTTCTGAGACCAGAACTCTAGGAATCTTCTGGATTTGACAGTAATAAAAAGGCACATGCAAACTTTTGTTGCAGAGCAGATCCACTTAAAAGAGAACTCAATTCTCTAGTAAAATGTCATGTAGCCTAGATTTTATTTTTTCATTGTTAGTACAAGTATGCATCTAGATCAATCACAAAACAACAGTAATCTGCCCAAGATCATGTATGTACATGATTTGGAAGCTAACAGTAACCATTAAACTTTGAATAAGTATCGTAGTAACTATATCCAAACTAGTCTGAAACTAGATAAATTCTAGGAGATCATTTGAGGTCACTTAGGATCCACATTAGCACAATACCACAACAAGATCAACAAAATAAGCTTGATCTACAACAATACCAAGCCACTGAAAAATTTGATATCCATGGTGTCTTCAGATATTTCTTGTAATGTTGGTACCTGCAAACAAATAGAGAAAAACACAAAGAAAACTAAAAATAAAAGAATGTTAGTTGATTATTATTTTTACTCTAAGATTAGGCAATGAAGTGCATTGCAGAACTCATCATTGAGTAGTAAATTAAAAAGGGGCAAAGTAGTAATCTATTCTTATCAAGTTAGTGGCCTCATTACAACCTTATTGGCCAAGGGTCAAGTTTCACTGAAGCTAGATAAAAGGCAAATGGTAAAGCATCAGAAAAATATCTAGTTTTTTACTTGATCTCATGTCCAAGAAAGAGTCACAACCTTAGAAACTTGAACCCTGTAGGTCCCATATGTAAGCAACTCACACAACAACATGCAAATGTTGTGTTGTCAATACCACAGCCAGCATAGGAAGTGCATATGGAAGAGCACATCCATATCATAGCTACTAGCATATCATTTTACACTCCACAAAACCAACACCATCTCAGTTCATATGTTTATTCTAACAAACACAACCATGAAGCTACCCACTGGATAATCACCACTAGATAACTATAGTAGGATCTGGGTAACCAACCCCATAAGACGAAGGAGATGTCCCTCAGCACAAGCAAGGAGGAGAAAGATCAAGGACAATCCAGGAACATACCAACAGTTGGATCAAGGTGGAGAAGGTCACAAGGTCAATTTGGTGGCGAGGAAAGGCAAGCCAAGTGGACAGCTAAGAGAAGGGGACCAAGATCCACCACCACAACATCCATAACCAGATCATATGTCCACAGTACAAGCAGTAGGTTGACTACTAGATCCATACTAGTACATGTGTTCTTATAATTTTAAAGCAAGCATAAATTGGGGGGAGAGAGAGAGCTATCAGTCCAGCATATGAAAGGTATGCTAGCCTCATCACAGAGCTTGGAAGGAAATTGTAGTATCTATTCTTACTACAAATCCTAACCTCGGCCTTTGCATCATTGGATAGGGGCAATCCCAATTTTTGGACAAGTAATATTAGCATATCATGTTGATGATCTAGGCTACTGTGCATCCTCCAAAGTTGTACCACAGCAGCTAGATCATCTATAGAAGTATTAAGGCCAAGCCAAAGAAATCATTTTCCTAGCCTACATCAGCTAGGGATCATCTAAATTCTCACTATCATGTTGATAGAATAAATAGCCACTCAATTATATACAAGCTATCAATTGGACTGCAAGTTTTAGCCAGAAAAGAATCCAGGAAGTGGTTCACAGCTATAGATCATGCTACTTGGGTCATCATTGTGCACACTCTAGGACTAGAGGCACCATAGCAATAGCTCGGGGCAATAGGATCCACTAGAACAACCTTTCACATTGGCTAATCAACATTTGAAATAAAAATTAAGTTTAAATCATTTTCTTAAACTAGAACTCTAAGAATCATCTGAATACTTCACTGTCATGTTGACAGTAATAAAAAGGCACATGCAAGCTTTTGCTGCAAATCAGATCCACTTAAAAGAGAACTCAATTTTCTATTAAAATATCCAGCAACCATGTTTTTATTTTTCATTGTCAGTACAAGTATGCAGCTAGATCAATCACCAACCAATAGTAATCTGCCCGAGATCATGTATGTACATGATTTGGAAGCTAATAGTAAGCATTAAATGTTGAATAAGTATCCCAGTAACCAGATCCAAACTAGTCTGAAACTAGATAAATTCTAGGAGATAATTTGGGGTCACTTAGGATCCACATTAGCACAATCCCATAGCAATATCAACAAAATAAGATTGATCTAGAACAATACCAAGCCACTAAAAAATTTGATATCCATTTATAACCCCTACAATAGAGAATTCTTTAGATCAAGAGCATCTAGAAATTATCCACAGATAATCTAAGCAGCTAGATTTATCCTAACAGATGTTGTGAACCCTAACTAGGGTTACCACAGAGATGGAAATAAAGTAATCCACAGAGGTACATAGATGGAAGTAGACATAGAACTTACTCATGGTCCTCGCTTATATATAGAAGAGGAAGCAGAATGGTGGCTGACACCAGAGATGGAAACATGGCGGCATGGGGAGCACCCGAAGGCGCTACAATCCACGCCAAGACGCGGTCTCAACGACCAGAGAAGCAAGGAGGCAGCAGATGAACACCACTGCAGCAAGAACGTACCAAGGCAACGCCACCAGAATGCAATTTTATCACCCTGGCGAGGAGGAGAGAAACCCTAGTTCTAGAGAGGTAGGGCTCAGTTGAGAAAGGAAATGCTTGATAGATTGAGTCAGACCAGTCGACGCGATCTCATCGGCTAGGTCGTCTTGCACCACTACAGCGGCCAAGGGAGTCGGGGCTGGCCAGAATCGAGCGCCAAAAGCAGCAATGACACCATGTTGCTAGAGAGGAAGGAGGAGGGGATCAAACACGCGAGAGAGACGATTGAATGGGCTGGTGGACCGGTCCATCGAGCGAGTGGGTGGGTTTGACCTAACCCACTGGGTTGAGTCGGACTGGGCTAGCCCAATGGGCCAGGCCTAGATTTGAAGATAAGAAGGCTTAAATAATTTATTAAAAGATAAAAATACCCCTAAAGCGAGATAAGCTCTAAAAATGTAGAAAAATCCTAATAATACCCATAATATATCAAAAGGATTACAAAAATAATCTCTACCACATAAAAATACAACTTCATTTGTTTGAGATACATAAAATAAAACTAAATATTAAACCTTCTAAAATACTTAATGAAAATTAATAAAATAAGGAAAAGTCCTAAAAATGAATAAAAAATCATTGTTGTATATAAAAATAATTCTAATATTTTATAAAGATATTAACTTAAAAATCTTACAAATAAAATTTGAAGCAAATATTTAAAGACATTGAATCCTTTAAAGATTTTTTAAAAAATAATGATAAACCCTAAAAATAATTAAAATTCAATTCTAAGGTTTAAATAAATGTCTTATGTAATAAAAATATTGGTTTATATTTAATATAATAAAAATACGTATTTAAACACATTTAATCCTTTAAAGAATTTTAGTAAAATAAAGGTAAAACATAAAAATCAATAAATAAAAATGTTTGGAAGCTCTTATGAAGTAAAGAAATTCGGTTATGATAAAAATCTCGTTCAATGAATGTTAATGTTGGTCGAAAATTTAAGCTATTTCTGCCAAAACTTGGTATTTCATTAGGTTCTAGATTATTTGAGAATTCCCAAAGGAACAGATAAATTTTGATGTGTATAGTAGCCTTAACGACCAACTATATGACGGGAATTAAATTTCCAGCCATATAGTTGTGACTGTATAGTTATTTCATCGCATCTCCAAATTTTTATGCCACGATACAGAAGGTTTAACGACCAACTATACGATGGGAAGAAATTTCTTGGCCGTGTAGTTGGTACCACCGCAGATAAAAAAAATCTATAGTCGGTTCATAACTATACGGCGAGATGTATACGGGTCGCGCCTGTATAGTTGCTCGTTACAATAGGCGGATAGGGTTTTTGACCTCCCCTTTTAAAGCTGATCGCATCTAACCTTTTTCATTAAGTTTTCACAGAGCTACAGCCTACAGCCTCGAAAAATCATCGCCATCTCCATACAAGCCCCTTCTAACAATATCCGTGCAGCGAAGCCATGCAGCCTTTCCATGTCAACAAGATTTAGAGGAAGAAGGAAGAGAATTCCTGAAGAGGATCGAGGGAGTAGAACTAAAAAAGCATCATCATCATCCAGCCCGGTGATCAAGCCCCTTATGAATTGGGAGGACATGTTCCCGCAAAGGATGGAGATGATGAGGCAATCAGATCAGATAAGGAGCAAGGATGAGTATATCCCTAATCCTTATCGTCACAACATGGGATCTTATTATAAACCTCCTCTTAGTTCTCCACCTCTTAAACCCAAGAAGGTGCGACAAGATGAGATTCATGATAAGATCTATCAATTGGAAAAAGCTTCAAAGGCATGTGTTGAAACTATTGGAGAAGGGATTGACTCCTACTGAATGATGAGCAAAGACCTCGAGAAAAAGGTCAATGACATCGATGGTAGAGTCGGTTTCTTCATCAAAACTTGTTTTGAGTTGATAGATGAGAAGAAATTCCTCCAGAGGAAAATTTTGAAGCTTCAATACGACATGGCCGAGCTCAGCATCCGCCTCGCAAGCATAGCTAAAGTTATCAAACCAGGAGAAGAAGGCAATACTATTCCTACCCAGGAGGAGGAATAGGTACCGACAAGGAGTTATTTGATCCTGCCTAGCTTGATTCCAAGCTTGGGGAGATCTTTAAAACCTTGTAGTCAATCTTATAAGTTTACTATTTTAGTTTCACACTAGTTTGAGCTCATAAATAAAGTTTGCATCATTAGAATTCCCTTCAGGAATAGTCGATCCCTCTTATGAAATTCTGGGTTTATTATAATATATGGAGCATTATTGAGTTTGAGTTTGTCTTATTGAATATATGAATGGCTTGAGTATGATTTTACTTGCACTTGATGATAGCAATAGGAGTCTTCCACACCATTGGCATTAACAGAACATACAAAGATAATTTGATCAATATGTTGTAGGTCAATGGTTTTATTTACAAAAAGGAGAGATTATCTAACTAATTAAGATAAAAAAGAAAAACCTTGAACAAAGGAGAAATTATAAGTGCTATCAAATAGAGTGAGAAAAAGTTGAGGTAGAATATTCAAGTTATAAAGATGCTTCATATATATTTGGAATTTTGTAATTGAGATCGTTAAAATTTGAATTCCTATATGAAGTGGAATATATGGCTAGCTCATTTGCACATCACTTAACCAAATGTGTGAGCATGAATATATAGAAAGAAAAAAGAAAAAGAAAAAGAAAAATATGAAGAAAAAGATAAAATGTGCAAAGAGCAAATAGGCATATACCACTATATTGTAGTAAGACAAAGAGACATTTGAGATTTTGAATCCCAAGTGAATATGTTAATCCTAAAACACTTGGGACTATCTCACTAACTCATTCGATTGAACCGAATACTTTTAGATCATGTTGAGAATAATATTTTGTGAATTGTTAATTGAATAAGATGTGGAAGCCTGCTAATATTATTCAGATGGTTTGAGTAAGATACTATTCATGAACTTATTTATATGTATCCTTTATGATAAACACAAGCTGCAACTGCCTCATTTATTTTATCGACTCAGCTTCATGAATATGAGGATCACATCCATTAAGCTAAACTTGCTCGGAACGAGCAAGAGTCTAAGCTTGGGGAAGTTTATGAGTGCATATTTGCATCATGTTTTAGATTATTATTTTGCATCATAGTGGTAGGATCTTGGTATTTTACGGCGTTCGCACGCACCTTTTATGTTTATTTTCACCAGGATCAGGACAAATGATGGATTCAATGGACAAAATTCTTGGACCAGTTACATTGGAGTGAAAAGGAGCCAAAAACAACATAAATCGCTTATTTGGGAAATATCAATAATACCAGAAGAAACCCCGAAGCGATTGGGGGATACATAAGAGTTAACGACCAACTATACAACGGGAAAAGTTTTTCGACCGTATAGTTCCCGCCGTATAGTTGGCGCCGACACCGCCTCCTCAAATAGTTTCACCCCGTGCAACTGGATCGGAGAGACGACATACATAACACCCATAAATCGCTAAAAACCTCACCTCCGGAAGGGATTTGGAGGGGGAACTTGCCCTAGGGATCCATCTTGGCCCTAAGCAGATTTGGGAGACCAAGGCATCGATCTCCATCTTCACCAACAGCTGCATCTTTGTACACCCCAGTTTTAGTTAATCATATTTAGGGCTTTGTTGTGCATCATGATCATCATATTATAAAAATTCACGTAATAAGAAATAAATCAAAACCCTAATACCCTCCCTCTCTTGAAAACTTCTGCAAATAGTTTTAAAAATGTTTGAAAACTACAACATGTGTGGAGCCCAAACAGTATATAGGGCCCCTATGTGTTTCAAAAAAAATTATAAAGCTTCTGGTATTTTTGAAATGGGTCAAAACAGATTTGGAATTCAAATATACAAAGAGGAAATCAAAAAAGAAAAAGGGAAAATGTTTTCATAAAAATGGAGCCAACTAACCTATCCAGACCGGCCCAGCTAGCCCACCTTCCTCTCCTCTCCTCCCTGTTGCCAGCGCGCAGGAACCAGCATCCCACCCCGGGCCCAAACCAGCCCACCTGTCCCATACCTCTTCGTTGTCCTATTGCCATCGTCTTCCTCGCCGATGGATGCAGCGAAGCTGCTCGCTGTCGAGCTCCGCCGCGCCGGCATGCGCCAAGATCCTTGCCACCGCCCCCAGACTCCCCGCATCGTCAAGGACAAACCCTAGCATGCTAGTTCCTCCCCTTCCTCACACTCTGGCTCTCGTGCGTGCAAACCCTAACCCTAGAGCTCGCAGGCGCCGCTCGTCGCTGACATTTCTGGTCACCCCGAGCTCCGTCGAGCATGCCCCCGTGACTGCATTTCCCTCCTCTATCTTTTGCCCCAAATGGCGCACGCAGGAGAAGCCCCAGACGCCGCAATCGGCAGCTCCTTCCCGAGCTCCATCGTCGCCATTGACGACGCTGCCGACCCTCTCCGGCCTCTCTGAACCCTACGACGCAACCACGGTGAGCTTTCAGTTCTCTGGAACCTCTTCACCCCTTCCCTCTCGCTCTGATTCGAGCTCGCGCCGTGCTCCTCCGCCCGCCGCCGCAGAAGTGGTTGCCGGAGCTCCTCCGGTTGCCAATAAATAGCGGTGTCGCTACCGTTATGCTCGCCTCGATGCCCTAGTTCGAACGGGATAGCTCCCGTAGCCCCACATGCCCTCTTTCGCCGTCCCCGCCTTTGATCTGAGGTCACCGCCGTGCTAGCATCACGCTGACGTGAGCATGATTTCAGTGAGCGCGGGTCTGACCCAGTTAAACTGGCCATGGACCTACCTGCTTGCGTGGCAGCTGAGGTGGCATCGGCGCCCCTTTATCAGCCACTGTATCTAGGGGTTTCCCCGGTGTAAAAAGTATCCGAGTTTTGTTTATATTTCCAAAAAGTGGTTTATTATTTTCAGAAATTGATTTAATCTTGGAAATTCAATAACTAACTCATTTTTAGTCAGGAAAATACAAATAATATATCAAAATGTTCAGAAAAATGAGATCTAGCTATTTAAGCTATAATCATGCATTGATAATCAACTTACATGACAAGTTTAAGTAGAAGAACATAGTAACCCCTCACAGGTGATTTCGGAGTTTTTCCGAATTAGGGTTTTTCACCCCTCAGAACCCCGATTAAGTTGTCGAGCATGCTTTAGGATTTCAATTCAATACAATTTAACTTGTCATATCATCATCCTTGTTTGAGAATTGCATCGATGCCATGTGTTGATTGTTTCCCCTCTCTTTCCGGTGTTTGGTTCTTCCTCGGTAGAATATGAGATTGAGATCGAAGCCCGAGGTCAACACCATCAAAGATCGAAGATCGACGAACAATACTTGATCACCTGTAACCAAGTCAAGTGCCAGATGTCTGAAGATCTGCTTATTGGTTATCAACTGGCAAAGGCAAGTATAGCCCCACCACGATATAATCCTATGATTTCGAAAGCATTTCTATTCTTGCCATGATGCATATGATTCTACTGTGGTATTTTATCGATAGATAAAGTATCCTATTTGTTGCATTACTCCCTTTGAGCTTATATTACCTGATCCACTACTCCTAGCATAACTAGGTTTGGCTTGTGTGCACTGCTAGAGCTTATATGTGTGTCCTGCTTAGCCATGCATAGCTGTCAGTACTTGTTCATCCAGATGATGTATCGGATGCAGAGAATCTAGTATGACAGGAGAACATGATGAGATGAGATCAGAGGTGATATGAGATTAAACATGCTAAGGCTTGTATGGGAGGCCACGGTGGGATGTGGTTTTTCTAGTCCCATGCTCGCCACCACTAGGACCTGAGTTCTTGCCTTTGGAACCGAGATGAGCATACAACCACACGGGGCTTGGGAACCTCTCGCCTGATTAACTTGCCTAGTCTGATCCATGAGTCTGTAGTTAGCTATTTGGCATCTGCATATTTGGATGGGTTGAAGATGGTGCATCATATAGTGAGTGACCAAGGAGGAAGGAGGATCCGGGAGTACTCCCGATCCTTGGACATAGAGATATGGGCTGATGGAACCCTTTCTTGGAGACTCATGGATTTAGACGAAAGCAAGGTAAAGGTCGTGGCCAACCACCCTCTGTCGGCCTTCCAAGGAAGAGGGCTAAAACGTTGGCATTAAGAGTCGGTTGGTACGTGTGGGTAAAGTTGTACACCCCTGTAGGGTTAAATATTTTCAAAAAGCCATGTTCACGGTTATGAACGCTTGGTGACCAGATTCTAAGATCATAGAGAACTTGAACCTAATCGTAAAACTTGGTAGATCAACGTGTGATTAAGGATGCTTCCTCATGGGTACGAGGGGGTGATCCTAGATAGGGTTCAGATGATGATGATTTGGTGGATATCAAAAGATCATGATCAATATTTCGGAGATGTCGCTCTCTTACCCCTTTTAAAATACTCTGATTAGACGAGCTTCTCCTCCCTCTTGTTTTATAAACAAAGTTGGTTTTATGCAAAACAACTCCACCATCCATAAGTCTTGCGGAGTACACCCTGTACTCACCCTTTCTTTGTTGATACTTTTGGCAGAGTAATTTTTCCCTGAAGATCAGTTTGGTACTACATTGACACCGACGAGTAGCTTGGGGTTCCCAGCCGGCAACCTGGAATCTATGGGCTGGGACGTCATTGTTATGCTTCAGGCCTCTTAGGCCATTTGTTAAGTTTGCTATACTTAATAGCATAATCTGCCTTCCGTTGTTTGACATTTTGTGGTCATAGGGTCACTGTTGTGTTATCGATTCTTCACTGGATATCCTCGAGCTCAAGGTTAAGCTTATGTCAGACGGAGGTCTAGGATTTGTTTAGCCCTGATCCCGGGGGTGTCAAAATCTTCATCACCACCATCATCTCCATCCATCCCATCTAGATCTTGTTGTAATTCTTGCACTACTTGTGGATTTATACAAGTACTATTCATCGATAATCGTTTCCATTACCATTGCCATGATGTTGTTTGCCTCCATGTCTGAGTAGATCATTGGTTCTTGGGGAGATGGAGAAACTATAGTATATGATTGACATGAAATAAAGATTATTATGTTATACATCATTATATGTATGTGTTAATTGTCTTCATCTTGATGTTGGGAGTTGTGCACCTCCTTAATATTTGCCTCTTACGGGGACTTGATGAAGGGTATTACTTGTTGGTAGACGGAGGTATGGTAGCACTTACTGTGACTATAAATTTGTTGGCATCCTTTACATACTAACTTGGGGAAGCAAGGAGAACTCATTAAGCCATGTCCATGCCGCGGGAGAAATCCCTTAATAGCGGGATGATACGATTGATGTCATTTATCTGTCAGCTGTGGTTATGAAGGATGGTGTGAGCAGTGGTTGCTGCCTAATCGTCCATATATGGAGCTCCTCCCACATACATGCATATCATGAGAATATTCGTTATAATAATCTTGCTCGCTTAGTCTAAATTGCTAGCGGTGTATCCACCACTCCCCGAGGACGCCTCTTTCCCTATTGCAGTTTCAATCTTTCTTACACACGCGATTAATACTTTCTGCATTAAGTTTTACTTCACTTTACTTTACTATTTCACTCAACCAAAAACCCAAAAGCAATTCTACTTTTCTTGCATCTTAGAATTATTCCTTAAGTACTTCGTTTAGTTTTAGTTAAAAGCATTTTAGTCTTTCGCCTACTTCTCCCTGTGGGATCGATATATTTATTTTGAAACTAGCTACAAACAATATATGCACTTGCAGGCATCACTTCACTTAAAGTATTGAGTTTTACAATATATATATAACATTACTTATGCATAACAACATATTGCTTCTTTAAACATTAATCCTTACCGGACCAATGATGTTGTTTCCAGATATTGGATCTTCTATTGTCTCGAAGACCGCGAGTGCATAATCTTGCAATCAGAAAAGGCAAGTTCACACTTTCTCATGTCCTTTGGTTATTTTCTATCAAGTATTTGCAAATCCAAAGTTGTTATCACCTGCATTTCAAATAAGTCAGAGAACTCTATTTTCATAATTAATATGAGATATTGGTTACTGGTCCAAGGTGATTAGTTAATCTATTAAGACCGGCAATGGAAGCCACATTGTACAGAAATATATCATCTAGGACTTAACAACCAATGTCGCCAGTGATTCTTGCGCCGTATAATATGTGTTAACCATGAAATTTCAAATGGGACGGAGAAGTCAGCTGAATATTCTTCCTTTCACATGAACGGATGACCTTATCGTGAGGCTGTAGATTCCCTAGGAGGACTCAGCATAGGTGGGACCCCTCAGGTCCCCACTATATTAGTGTCTAGATTATCTGTGAGGGGTTTTTGGAGGTATTTCTGCCACTTCGGTGGGGGTTGCCAGGGAAATGATCTTCTCACTGGAGTTTCCAAGGGGTTACCAAGGTTATATCTTCCTATATGGGGGTTAACAGAGGTATTTCTTCTTGGGATTCGTGTTCCATGTGGGGTCCCGGAGAAGGGCAGTGATTGGCTTGGATCTTAGTCTAGGCCTCATACCAAGGAAGTGTGAAACAAAGCTAAGGTCTCTCATGGATAAAGTAACGCACCTCTGCAGAGTGTTGGCAGCCGCTCGTAGTAGAGGCACCTGACGGTCGTACCAGGGCGCCTACCGCTCATAGCACCTCCGTTTGCCTCCGATAGCGCATCAGCACCTGCCGCTTGTAGCGGCGCTCGAAGTCGCTAGTAGAAGCGACACCTGACACTCATAGCAGCGCCAGCCGCCAGCAGTCGCCCGTAGCAACAACAGTATGCCTCGGTAGCATCGGCACCTACCCCTCATAGCACCTCCATTTACCGCTGTTAGCATCAACCTCGCAGCTGCTCCATCCTGGCCGCTCGCAGCGCCTTGGCCCGATGCTCGTAGCATCACCACCAGCATATGGCTCCGATGGTGTTTCCTTCCCACGCAGTCACAAGGTCCACCACATGGGGATTTGCGGCCGCGGTTCTGTAGCAGGGACGGCTTGGAGCAGCAACCTGCGATGGCGAGCGATGGTGGCATTATATCGTCGGCATCATTGGGTCGTCGGTAGGTGGAAGGGGACAAAAAAGAGAGAAGGGCAGGGGAAGAAGGGCTTGGGCGGTGGCGGCACTGTGACATGGCAACAACGGCAGCGCGGCGCTGTATGGTGCAAGCTCCATCGTCTCTGTGGAAGACAACTAGTTTGGGGATAAACTAGTAGTTGAGGTAAGTTCGCGTGAGGAAAAAACGAGTGGAGGAGGAAAGGGTCGATGGTGTGAGCCCACAAGTATGCATGGCATCCTCTGTAGAAGGAGGATGCGGGTCTATGTAATCCCCCAGGTTAGTGAAATCATTTTCCTTTGTTTAAACTCTGTCATTGGTGTTGTCCCGGTTTCCCTGTGTTTTTTTCTTGAAAACGCAAAGGACCTTTGTGTTTCATTGCATTGAACATGTAGAGTTTCAGTTACATCCTCCTAGGAGGCGGGTTACAAGGTGGTCCTATCATCTTAGTGCACATCCCAAGTGGATGGCAAGACAACTCTAAGCCCTTTGGCTCCATCTCTAGCCCACAACCTGATCTCCTCCTTGATCTTGTGCAGTGAGGGAGGACAGCGACGGATGGGGGCCATTGAAGACCTAGTCGTTTCGATGCTTCCAAATAATCCAGGGGATCAAAAGGGCTGCGGAGGTGAGTGCGCTCTAGAGTTGCTTCGGTGTATTATGCTTAGTCGTGATCCACCATTCCATAAGAGTATCCTCTTGGCTAGGCACCATTGAAGTCATGCGCAACCAGGCGAGGATCTCGTGCCAAGTCACTTTGGTGAAATGGCATGTCAGCAGCAAGTGCTGGACCATCTCGGGTTCCTGGTCACATAGTAGGCAACGAGGGTGGTGTTGTAGGCCATGCCATGATAGACGCTCAGCAATCCAACATCTATCCTAAATGGCTATCCAATGGAATAACTTCACCCATGCTGGTGCCCACGTCTTCCAGATCAGCTTCCAGGCATGGTAAGATGTCGACCCATGGAAGGTGGCCAGGTAGCATGAGCTCGTAGTATATGTTCCGTCCTCAGTCCACTTCCATTGCAGCGTGTCGGGGTCATACATGAGGGTTGTGCCCTACACTAGGTCCCATATTCTGAGATACTGGCCAATACCATGTAGCCCGATAGTGCCTTGGATGTCTCGTGCCTAGCTATTTCCTTGCAATGTTGCAACCACTGTCCTGATTTTGCGGCACCTCTTGGGTACGCAGTTGTAGAGCAGGGGCGCAATTTTGTTGATGGCATGGCTGTTGAGCCAACGATCTTCCTAGAATAGTGCTTTTTTTTCATTGCCCAGCGAAGAACAGTTGGCGTTCTTCCGTGGAGAAATGTAGGTCCAGGCTGCTCCATGCTCTTTCCTCATCAGTGCGAGTTAGCCACATCCAATTAAACCTTAGGGTTAGCTCTGTTCGCTCTAGGTCCTGAACCCCCAGGCCGCCAACATCCAAGGGGCGGAAGACGCGCTGCCAGTTGACGTGGTAGTGGCCTCCCTTGGACTCGGTGCATCCTGCCCATAGAAATCCTTGCTCAATCCTCTTGATCTGTTTGATGGTCTTCTTTGATGGCGCAAGACGAGCATGGATCGGTATCACGCTCAACACTGCTTTCACCATAGCGAGGCGTCCAGTCTTTCTCATCAACCAGGAGATCCATGTTGGCAGCCGTCTACGATCTTGTCCACGAGCGGCTGTAGCTGCGCAGTGGTGGGGCAGCGAATGGTGAGGGGAATCCAAGATAGCGTATGGGGAAGTGCACAATTGGGAATCCCAACGCCTGGAGCATCAGGGCGACGTCGTCTGTGCCGCATCTGATTAGTGTCGCCGAGCTCTTGGTGAAATTCACCTTGAGGCTGGAGTCGTTGCCAAAGAGCTAGAAGATCTCGCGCACCGCCTCGATGTCGCTGGGCTGTGGGTGGCAGAAGAGGACGACATCGTCTGTGTATAAGGAGATGGAATGGATCGTCTTCCGAGGGTGCAGAGGTTGCATGATTTTGGTGTCAATGGCTCGCCGGGTTAGCCTTCCTAGGACGTCGACGGCGAGCATGAACAGCTACGGGGACAGTGGGTCGCCTTGGCTGAGGCCTCGGCGATGCCAGATTGGTGGCCCTAGCTCTCCATTTAGTAGGATGCGAGTTCTTGCTGAACATAGGAGTATGGACAACCACTATAGGAATTGGTCTCCGAAGCCATATTGCCATAGCACCTCAAAGAGGAATGGCCAGGCAATGGAATCGAATGCCTTTGTCGAGTCGAGTTTGAGCAACACTCTTGGGGTGCCCAGGTGGTGAAGCAGCTTCGCGGATTGCTTAACAATGATGAAGTTGTCATGTAGGCTCTTCCTAGCTATGAATGCATTTTGGTTGTTGCTGACAAGGTTGTCCAGCCCCGGGGCTAGCCGCATCGACAGTACCTTGGCAAACAGTTTTGCCACCAGGTGGATCAAGCTGATCGGGCGATAGTCACCCAGCATGCTCGCATATACCTTTTTGGGGATTAGTGTCAACAGCGCTTGGTTCAGTTTGCTGAAGCCACGTCCACGCATTTCGTAGAGTTGCTGAAACACAACGGTAACATCGTGCTTGACAATGGCCCAACAAGCTCGCAAGAATTCTATGGTGAATCCATAGGGACCATGCGCTTTGTGCGCTGGGAGGCGCTTCACTGTGTTCCAAATTTCCTCGGTGGCGAAGGGCAGCTCCAGCTCCTCCAGATTTTGGTGCTCAATGAGAGGTGTGAGGTTTAGTGTGCAGTCCCGGATGGTGGACGTGCCTAGCAGCTCGTCATAGTGATGTATGCTTCCTCGGCCATCTCGTTGTGGTCCGTGAGCACCTGATCGCCTGTAGTGATGATGTATATGCGTTTATTTTATCGTTTGTAGGTGCACTAGCGACGGTAGAAGGCGGTGTTGGTGTCGCCATCTTTCAGATTTACCAAGCGTGCTCGCTGCCTGGCGATTGTGCGCTCCAAGGATGTCGGGCCAAGATATGAAACTTTCAGCTGTTTGCGCGGTTGGCTTTCCACCGGTGAGAGTACTCTGCTCTCCTAGGCCTTGTCGAAGCATAGGATGAGTTCACGAGAAATTGCTAATCTGTGCTTGATGTTTCCCACCGATCGTGCGCCCCAACTAGTGAGTTTGTGTGCCGTTGCTTGCAGGCGAAGCATGCGTCTGCGGAACGGGTCGTCATCTGTGACAGAGTTCCATGCCTCAAGCACTGTCTCATGAAAGCCGTCCATCCGTAGCCAGAAATCCTCGAAATGGAATCGCCTATGCATCGTTGGCATTGGGGAGCAGTCAAGCAGTAATGGACCGTGGTCGGAGATCACCAATGCGAGGCACCTAAGGTGGCTCTCCCCATGTAGGTCTTCCCAGTCTGAGGTGCACAACACACGATCCAAGTGAACCAATGTTGGGGGTGTTTGCTCGTTTGACCAAGTGTACCGGCGACCGTTGAGATAGATTTCCTTGAGCGCAAGGTCATTGATCAGCCGGCGGAACCTTTCCATCACGCGTCGAATTAGATTTCCATTGTTTTTGTCCTCCGCCTTGTATACGAGGTTGAAGTCACCGCAAAGCATGGCATTGTTACTCACACTCAGTGCTTGTTTGGGGCTTTATTTATAAATCCATGCAATAAGCCTTTTATCTAAAAAAGACACAATTTCACCTTAAAACGGTTTTGATATTTCTCACTTAACCGAGAATTTCTTAAGTCTCCATCACCTAAAAAATATACAACCGCCCGTTAAAAAAGGTGCACTTTTCTAACATAAAAATGCAATTGCACTTTTCTTCAAGAGAAATACAACCAGAATGAGTTGCACATTTTTCTAACTACAGTTGCACTTTTCTCGGATGATTGAGACTTAAGAAAATTGCAATCGACTGAGACATAAACAAACCCTAAAAATTAAGCCTACGTACATAGCCTACAGACACGTATATGTACAGCACACAAAATTCACGATATTTATCCTTAATTTAGACGTGTCTTTTGTATTTGGCGAAGAGCTTCATCGTCGCTTCTGAGTATTCACATTTCAGATATATCGCGACGTGGAGACTGCAAGCACCAAGCAGATAACAAGACACTCGCAAGAAAAGAGCAGATAACAAGACCATCTGGTCCAGCGGATCAGAATAGGACTCAGCAGCTCGCCAGTCGCCACGTAGCCGCGTCGACATGCTGTTATTTTCGATGGGCCTGGACCAAGCCTCCGGAACCACAATTTTCAGCGGAACTGAATCTTTCGAGAAGCCCCTGGAAGGCGGAAGCACATCTGTTGTACTACCGGACAAGGATGATGCACTCAACGAACTAGAAATCCACAAGTCTTGCCGTCAGATCTTATGGCTCTTGTTTCGGATATCCTACCGTTTTGATAAGAGAAACCCAAGGCCAGCCGTATGTGTACAGGAATATGCACCGGAAAACGAGAAGGAAAACAGCTAAAGAGAATATGCATAGGCTGGATGGTGCCATGTTCTTCGCTATCTTCGAATGATCATATATATTTCCATTATTCTAACCAATTTGGAATACCAGTACTAGCCTGCATTAAGGTCCCAGCGATTGGAATTGATGGTTCAACACTCTATCTAGCACAGCAGGATCGCCTTTTCCTCACTTGAAGCAACTGAAACCACCGACTCTCTCACTTGTTGATCAAGTTTCATATCCTCTTAGTCGCCCAATTCCAAAGGCAGGTTAAACAACTGAAACGTACATATGTTGTTCCCAGAACCAGCAGACTGGCAACGCAGAAATATCACAAACTCTCACATTTTCAGAAGTGCAAACCTCAGCTGCTGCCAAGTAAAAGCATCCAGATGTCTCTCAAGATTCAAGAACAACAGAACAAAACAAAGTAAAATAGGAGCGTTTTCGCATTGTCATGCAGATGAACACTGAAAGAATACTAGAACAGCACAACATATAAGGGGTTGATGAAAGAGCAACGATGATTGCATTGACACGCAGATAAACTCATACATCTACCATACAATTTTACCGGCACGGAGTACCCACAACACTTGCTAGTACTACTACAGTATTTCTCCTACTACTACTACGCCTCTAGCGGACTAGCGGGCAGGCTTGACAATAGTAAAAATCAATCAAGCCTGCACTCTACGCCCCCCCCATCCAGAAGGTACAACCTGTACACACCAAGAACAATCGAGAAACTGTACATAATCTATGGACGCGATGGCGTAGACCATCGTCACATCACAATCTCATCTTCCTGACGATACCAAGGACCTCTCCCCAGAGCCTTGCCTGACCAACGGTTTTGCCGGTGGAGGAAGCCTTGGGCTCCCAGGAGCAATGATTTCGGCGGCGTCTCCGCTGGGAACTGGTTCTGGCTGCTTGGTGTAGGTGAACTGCAGGTCCTTGTTCGCGGCCAAGGCCAGCAGCTCCGCCTCCTCCAACCCCCTGGTTGGGCCAATGCTACACCGATCAGGATTGTGCTTGGCAAGCGCATCCCTGAACTTCTTAATCTGCAAACAAAAGATTTGCCACCATAATAAGCATCTATACGTTCAGTCAAATTTATAGTATAACAAAGATACGACTCCTATACGTTCAGTTAAATTCAGTAACAAAGATCATGTTCAGTCAGATTCAGTAGCAAAGATACAACCCTTTTGGTGTCGGCAAGCTCATATTCACGTCATATGGAGCAACTTTTAAAGACTTGGTACTTAAGTTTGGCTAAAATTAACTTCGAAGTCATGTAGTATGTCTTTCTGAATCCTTGTGTGTTACATGACAATTCTGTTACTTCAAAGGCACAAGAGCAGATTAGGATCTTACGGTTGCATTCGTACAGCTGAAGCTGCAGAGGCGTCCTTGCGCTCCCCTGTAGAACCTGAAGAACGGGAGAACATGGACATGGAGGCTGTAGCACATGGACTTGTGCTCCTCGTAGTTTACTTGCAAGAACAGCACGTCTGGGTTCTGTTCCGCGAACTGGCAAATCTGCACAGGGAAATAAAATTTAGGAACAGGGCAAAAGCAGAACTGAAATATTTCCGTAATTATACATTTTCCTATAATTTTTTTTACCTTGGGGTGAAGGGCACGGCAACCGCCGCAGCCAGGGGAGAAGAAGTCAACGATGACGAGCCTGTCGCCGGCGTTGGCCAACGAGTCGACGAGGTCTTGGGCGGACTCGATCTCCCTCATGTTGGGCTGCATCCCTTTCTCCCACCATTTGGTGGATTTCGCGAACGCGAGGTTCATCTGCCGCAGAACAGCATATTAGCACACCTCAATAAAAGGTTCGAAATAAGTTAAAAAAACGTAGAAAGTCAAAATATAGGTGTTCAACCAACTCCTTGTGCATTTGAGATTCGAAAAAGTGGATTACCGAAACAATTTAATTCCAAAAATGGGTTGAAAAAAGTGAGGAAAATACCATCAAACAAAAAAGGAACACAGAAAATCGATGGAAAAAAAATCGAAGCCAACAAAACCTAAATAAACTGCCATGGGAAAGTAAATTCACCTGTACGGGCGACGCAACGAGATTCCGGGGCACCATCTTTGATCTTCTGGGCCCAACCCCCAGCCTGGATCCAAGGAAGGGGCTCTTCCTGCCGATCCGCACCGTCGCCGGCGCGCAGGGTGACATGCGCGCCGCCACGGCGCCCCGCCGACGGCCTCCAAATCCGGCCGCCCGGTTACCACACAGAGACACCACGCTCCCCTTCGCCACCGCCTGCGCTGTCGCCATAGCCGCTCGCCGCCGAGTCTCGAGAGAGATTGAGAAGATTGAGAGGGGAACACAGGAGGAGAAGCCGAGATGAACACCAGAGAGAGAGAGGAGGGATTGGAAGCGGCGAAGAAAAGTAGCGCCTTTTAAAAAGGCAGCCCACGGATAAAAAGCACGCTGAAAAAAAAAACCGCGGCGTCTCCTTTTGCTCCCCGCCGACTACCACCAGCCGTCGGATGTAGCGGTGGGATGGCAGATGGTCGCCACGTAGGACAGAAGCTTCTGGTTTTCTCTTTTTTTTTCAGAGGCTTGGAGAATGGATATGTACCGGATAAGGATAATAAATTGGGGCTCACAACTCGCGTGCCCGCAGGAGTAGGGACGAGAGGCGCCACGTGTGTGAGGGAGAGCTTTGGTGCATGCACCCGGGGACTCGTGGCAGATTGCTTTGGTCAAGGATGAGGTCGTGGGGCCCAGCTTGCAGAGAGAGAGAGTGGAGGTTGGGTAACTGTCGTGTGGGAACGGGATGGGTGACCCATGATCCGTCGGTTTTTGTTTGGTGGTACACGGTACACCTCTTCCCTGCCGCAAGCATTGAACTGTAGTAGGTCGACCACCATAACCACGCACGTCACAACTGCTTAATTTTTTATTTTATTTTGTTGCAAAAACTGCTTAATTTAATTTATATACTAGTGTGATTCTTTTGGTAGTATTTGGTTCTGAAATCATTACAATGCCGTCATGTACTACTACTAGTACTTTGCACGAGCGATAGCAAGCTAGCAAATGCAAATTTGGTTTTCGGGCAAAATAAGCTCTAGTTCTACTGTTTGGAAACTAACCTTAACTCATAAATACAGATAAACAAGCTTGCTGGCAAAAAAAAAAAAAACACCGCTGTGCTGATGTGCACAGATGCTAACCATCCTCCAAGTTTAGCAGCTAATGTGCGTGCTAGAAGCATGTACTTGCTAAATTTTTGGGTGAACTGAACGAGCAGCTAGGCCACTGCTATTGATAGTAAACTGATTGGATATGGATGATGTTATGCGGTGAGTTTTCAGCGCGTGGGCGGTCCTCCTATTCTTAGCAACCAAATTCGGATAGGGATAAATGATGGCTTGTGCGGTTGAGTGATAAGCGTTCTCGCTCATACACATGCTTGTAGCTCTCTATTGATAGCAAATAATACGATGGGCACCAACGATATGAGTTGTCTATTTTAAGGTTCGGCTACACTTTAATTTGATTATCCGTTGTACTAATAAGATCATATGACATACCTTCTCATGCCGTAATCATTTTTTTCTCAAGCCGTCACCTCTCTTAGACCTAGCCGCCACCACCACCTATGCCTCCTCCATAGATTGTTTCCTCCCCCTCTAGCCGGTCTCGCTACTATCAGGAGAGGTGGTAATCCGATCTATGGATAGAGTTTTTAATAGAAGTAGTCCAAAAGATTATGTAAGGGTTTTGGAAGGAGCTAAATACACCGGTAGTTCTAATAGTTGTCTGTTAGATGCATTTTGATCTCAATAGTTGTAAAATAAGGTGTAGTAGTCATAATACTTACTACACGGTACAAAACTAGGCCCAAATGACTCATGAGCCGACAAGTGGCAGTGTTTGTTCTGAAAAAACATCCTTATACTTTTTTTTGACTCACACATGTAACCATACTACTTGCCAACGTAATTCCCACCCGTTAGAGGAGTTGGAAAGAAAATATAAAATTATTGGTACTACCATGAGATTCGAACCATCATCGCTGCAGCGGCAAAAAGTATGCATCTTCCACTGCAACTCACACAACTTTCTAATACAAATACAGACATGTACCTTATTATAATAAGCTTCACATCAAAAACCAGGACCACGGTTTCAACCGGCGAGCGTATTGAATCGCTACACATAGCCCAACACGCCCGAACAAGCCGTCTGAGAAATTGAAAGCGCCAAGGATGCAGGGGAAGGGCAGGACAGTGGGAATCTATATGCGCGCTCCAACGAGCCGTACTTGCACGGCGATATGCGGATTACTACATTTAGAAACATAATTAGGGGTAGTACAACGTCCCACAGAAATCCAAATTTTTCGGCCGTCCAATTTGTAATCAGCGGTCCAGATCTGCCCACTCATACTCACTTGTACGTAATGGACCGGCCCTATCCTACCCGCTTGGCAGTGCGTCTCGCTGCTGTTGGGTCCCTCGCTTTGGTCTGCCCACCTCACAGTGACCGCTCAGCCGATGGGTTAGGTCGAGCCGATGTGAAGCGATACAAGTTTACGTTTATACCCTCCCACCTCGGACCCGAAGTTTTTCGTCATTGGAGTAAACTGAGCCGGCCGCGTCCATATAAAAAGTAAAAGCACGCGCAAAGAAAACCCTAGCCCGCGTAATCCCTCCAGCCGCCGAGTCCCTCGCTCTCTCCCTCTCGCCCGCCTCTCCTTTCCTCTCGTGGTCGGCCACCAATCCCCTCTGTTCTCCCCTCGCCCAATCCCGTCGCCTCCTCCTTGTCCCGCGTCGCCCCCAAACCCGCCTGCCCTCGTCTCCCCACACCTCCCCAATCCCGCCTCATTTCTCTTTCACATTCCCCTCCCGGTACACATCCATCTCCTGGCAGGCCGCCGCCGGCGAGCTGCCTCGTCGCGCGAGCAGCAACAACATGTGAAGGAGGCGCCAAGGAGAAGCACCCTGTTATCCTCCGCCACCTTGGGAATGGCAGTACGGCGGCGCAAGAGACCGAACAGAACCGAGGTCTCTTGGCGGAGGAGCTTGCGTAGCGGAGGAAGCCCGGCAACAGCGACGCCGGTTGACATCTCTTCTGGTTCGTTTCGCTCCTCTCTAATGTTTTTCTCCCGTACAAATGAGCCAAACCTAGGGAAGCCCTCAGTCCCGGTTCTTGGTGGGTTTGCTTGCCGGAGATCAAATGGCAGTGAACATGATGCAGCTAAAAAAGTGTCAATCACCATTTACTTGCCTAATTTATTCATTTCTGGACATCATAGTTGTGTTTATTTGCCGTTCTTGGATTCAGTTGTTATACCCTTTCTGTTGTTAAAACACCAATTATCCTTGTGCTTGATGCGCCCAATTTTATATCAACACTTTGTTGTTTTTGCTACATAGCGATTACTAATTAGGAAATGTTTTCTGTCGTTTTTAGTCTGTGAGCATCAATGAGTTCCTAAAACCTTCTGCCTACAGTTTGAACATGTGAGTTTTTACACTTAATCTCTTCTGACGTCATTGCCTTAATAGACAAGTAAAATCTGAGGAATACATTATTTTTTACAATGTGTAGAAGACAGGCATGGATGTCGCACATTATTTGTTACAATATGCTGAAGACAGGCATGGATGTCGTCGGTGGAGCATCTGTCTTTGTACCTCCATCAGCAAGCCAGCGGCGTGCTGCTGCTACCGATCACTTTTACCTCATGTTTATTTAGAAATATTTTATGAAACAAGACTAGCCGATCTTTTATTATCTCCTATGTTATGCAATACTCTTAGGTGCTAGATTAATACATTGTGATTACTTATTTCCTGAAAGTCCACACACGAGTATTGGTGGGACGAGCAGTTCAGTTTAGTATTGGTTTGTATGAGTAGTTCAGTTCAGCATAGTCGGGTTTCTGGTATGTGTGGGTGCAGCTCGTTGCACTCCGACGGTTGGATATTGGTAGTCTGCAGATGACTGCAAAATAACTGTTAAGAAGACTTATTTTGGCAGGAACCACAAGCAAAGGTGAGTACATTATGATGAGGAGAAGATAGTTCTCCTCCTGGATTGGCTTTCTCCGTCGCCTTCAGTCCCCCTCCACCACGTGCCGACACTTGGCAAGATACCTTCCCAAATCCCATCCCTGCTCTTCTCATGGTATAATTAAGTGGCATGCAAGTGTTTATCATTTGTCATTGTGAACTGGTTGTATGTGAGCCATATTTTTATTAGACTTCTCCACGATATCATTGGATTATGCATTTGAGGCAAATTAGTTCTCGCTCATGAATTATTCTTATATATTGTAGGAAGATCAAATGGCGCCTTGAGAGTATCTTATTTTATTTGAAATGGGCTGGCTTTTATTGTGGATCTTTTTGAAAGTGTGGCACGTGAGGCGGTTGATATGGTCTCAAAGTTTTCACCCACAAGAAATATGGTCTCAAAGTTTCTCTAATCTGTGGATTTCATGGCAACGTCTCCGTCCCAAGAGTGGTCATAGGGCTGAATTCATTGTGCTGGAATTTCGGGGACATTCGGGTGAGTTCCATAGTCGTCTCCCCCTTTCTTGATTGAGGATGGGTATATTCACCTGTCGTTACCATTGTATGTGAGTGGTAAAGAAAAACCCAGAATACTTCCACTGCTTTCTGCTGTATATACTTTGGTTCACTGTTTTTTCTTTGATGAACTGATTGTTGCATGTTTCTTTATTATGACTTAGGGTGTAGACTTTGTAAAATTTGCTAAAAAGACGTGCTCGTTTTGGATCTTTGAGAATAGACTTAATTCCAGTGCATCTTCGAGAATAGACTTAATAATGGCAGGATAGTTGCTATATCTATTGATTTGGGAGAGGTCTATCGTGTTCTGATATGGTTTGTCTAATCCACACAAGATGGCTGACTGCAAGCATCTGGCGAAGCATGTCATAATTAGTTCGTGTGCATGTCCTTGCCTTTCTAATAGATTGAAAGTAGAGCTGAGTTAAAAGTACTATTAATTTAAATCAGTTATGGTGAATGTTTACCGCTGGTGGTGAGTTTGTAGTCAGTGTAGCATGGGAATTTTCTTGGCTCATTACTTACTGTTCTTAGTGGATTATGGTTCAGGGAAAGTCACACGATTGATTGCTCTCGATTTATTTTGCATGAAATAATTTATAAACCAATATAACCTGCATGTCTATTCTTTATAATGATGAAATCACCCAAACTCTGTCTCTGAAATTTCTTCTTTTCTTGTATATGTCCAGATATATATACTGAAAGTTACTGAACATACACTTCTATTTATATCATGCATACGGTGCCCCTAGTAATCCCTTTATGTATCTAGGTGCCACTATCTAAAGAGGTAATTGGTGAGCACCATGTGGCTTTTTCCATGTTTTGTTCAAGTCTCCACAAAGCATCTGGGCATCCATACCTGTGTTAGTATTTTTACTGCTTTCGGTTATTTTGCGAAGTCCAGATTACGACTTTGACTTACATAGCCACACTGAATCGCCATCTTCTCTATTTGTCTTAATCGCCAATATATTTTTCACTTAATTTTTCAATTTCTATATAGGTAATATTTGAGGCTGTTAGAAAAAAGGAAGTTTTTTATACCTAAGCTCGACACGAGTTCAGATTTTTTTGTTAGGCCCTCCATTATATATGTACAGTGGGAATGGTTGATAGGCTACCTACTGCCATTCCAATTAAAGATATATATGAGAACTTTTTTTAAAAAATACATGATTGTTTGATAGGCTACCTATTGTCACTTTTTTTAGTGAATGTTACCTCTTATATATGATTAGTGATGTTTTACTTGATTGGACAACGTTCAGAGAGTGTATATCCACGCTGGGAGTAGTGTAAATGATGATGAGGCTTGGGTCAAAGAGAACATAACATTAACAACGGATTCATGGTTTTTACCTCGACATTAGCTCTGACGAACAGAGTGACACAAAAGCAAGGTATGATATGATTTTCCCAATGTTACTTCGTTACATAATTACGAGTAAGTTGTATGAACTGAATCCGAAGCCAGGGGCAAGCATTGTTAGGTACAGCTTAAGAAAAATGGGATTTACATAGAAATCAAAATTCCTGTCTATGAAGCATTGTTGATGTTGTTGTTGCTAGTTTTATGTAAATAAATAAGCTGCCGGTAGCTTAGATATACGAGATTGAGTTTATCTTTAGTAGATATGGCCTAACCCAACACCATTGGATGGATAATTTGTCGTTGTAGATATGGATAAATATTAGGTGTCGCATCATATTGTAACTTTCTGATGATAATAACAAAATAATTTATAGACATAAAGACTAAGAATGCCAACAGATATGTTCTTATCCATGATGATCGGCTGTGACCACCAAAATATTCCTTCAGGTAGAAGAGCCTCTTTAATTTTATTTTCCATTTCTGTATTACTGCAAGCTCTCTTTACTTTCCAGTCCTTGATTTCCCACTGTAACAGATCTTTCACTTCCAAGGTGATGTATGATTATAAGTGGTAAGATATCTATCGTTAGTGTCATGTTCAAGTGAGATTTTGAGAGAGGTGGGAGCTAAATAAATGCATAGACTATGGTTAGAGGATATGAATAAACCATGGTTAGTGTATATGAGTAGTGACACAGTTTTGATTGCGAACAGTACCGTTTAGACTATTTTGATCCAATTAGGGAAAAGGGGAATGTGATGTAATATGCTAGCGAAGATGTACCCCATGAATTATTTGTTCAACTCTCCACAGAGCATCTGGGATGGATATGCTCTGTGCAGACTTGAACAGATCAAGCATCGCGCAAAATTGCTGCTGCATTTTGCAACAGTTGTTAGAGATGCTCTTATGTGCTGGAGTTTGAGTTTGCCGACACAGCTTGCCACTGTACAATCATGGATCTGTTTGGATAGATTCTCCGTGGATTTTTGTGTATCCTTAAATCTCAGATGGAAAGTGGTTTGATCCCACCAAGGTTCTTTAGTTCCCAGAACCACATTAAAATCCAACAACTTAATATTGTAGAGTGGATAACTGGATTATTTGACATGTATGCAAATTTGATTTACAACCCAGCAGTGTATTTTATGTCCCTTACCCATATTCTATTTGAACTGTTTTTAGGCATACACTACCAGCGATGAAGTCTCATATGGGGCCAAGAAGAAGGAAACCTAACTTAATACCATCCTCTGGTTTCAGCTTTGGTTAGGTTGTTTCTTTTGTGTCTTTGCATGCCCTAGACTACGAAGAATCAATTATTCCTTTTATAGTCGTTTTGTACATTTGAAGTGGGTGTCTACTGTCTGATACCTGTAGAATAATTGGTTACCTCATGTTACCAAGTTTCATGTTTACTGACCTTGGTGGAGACTGGTGTAACCTCTATGCATTCCTTCCTTTTGCGTGAATTCTTAATCCTTGAGTACATTTTATCTATGAATATTGAGCTTCATGTTGATGCATGGTTGTGATGTGCAATATATTTTCCTACATTCTCTACATTTACTTCTTTGCTCATTGATTTGTATAAATGCTTAACGGTGTTTTACCAGTTACTACCTCTGTTCCTAAATACTTTCTCCGTTTTAAAATATAAGATGTTTTAACTTTTGTGAAATGAATGTATCTAGACTATTTTTTTGTGTGAGTGAAATATCTTATATTTAAGAATAGAGGTAATATTTACCAATGCAAAAGGTGGGCTGCACCCCAAAATTCATACACACGTTATAGTTTTCTCACCAAATATTTATTTGCGTCATACACATCAAAAAACATTGCCTGAGTGCCATTGAGTTTTGTTTTCCAACTGATACAAGAGTCACGGGATCATGCGCTGAGGCGTACACCTAAATCTAGTCTTGAAGAAGGACGGCAATACCACAGCCGTGCATAGAAATGTAGGTTCTGGTCCACGAAGTATATGTCTTGGCCACGAGTGGGACAGTGACGACATGCTTCATGTCCGTCGTGGTCCAGAAGGCGTGCATCGCCGTCGCATGCTCGTCGAGTACCGTCGAAGCACACCACGAAGGAGTGTTGCTGCATGTTCCCGAGCATGCTAGTGTCCCCGTCACCGCTTTTGGGCGCGAACGCAAGAAACCCGCTCGACAAAATCACTAGCGCCTCCACGGACATGGTCGTGTTGCCGCTAAATGTGAGCGCCACCGTCAGAAGCTTCGCGAGGTACTAACATGATCCCCCAAATGGACGGCGTGTATGGGTACCCACAGGGTGCCATCATGGCATTGAAGAACGTCAAACTTGGCACTACGTATGCCATGGGCAGCAGCCACGTTATTAATGAGCGTGTGTCCATCACCATGCCTCGCGCGAATACGGAAAACAGGATGACGCGCACCTTCTGCCCGCTGACGATGTATGTAGAACGTCGTCACGCTCCACACTGGCAGGAGGTGCATCATCATTCTTGTGTATAAAATAATACAGGTTTATTTTTTGACAGAAAAATATCAAAGCTGCAGTGGGAGAGATTCACGCATTTTCTTTTGCACCATTGATATGGCGAGTTCAAACCTCATCAAACTCCTCTAACAAGTGGGAACGCATGTGTCAGTAAAAAAAGTATAGGGGCGTTTTTGTAGAATAAACACCGCCACTTGTCTACTCACAAATCATTCGGGACTAGTTTTGCACTGTGTAGCAAGTATTGGGACTACTTCACCCTATTTTGCAACTGTTGGGACTAAAATGCACCTAACTGACAACTTCTCTTGGCGTCTACGTCAATGGAGATGGAATCTTCCGCAATAAGTGTTCTTTCGTCCTTCGTTCGATGACGAGATCTTCCCGATGTCAATGGTGATGTTGTAAGATTAAAATTCAATAGGTACGGTTTTTTAGATCTTGATTCGCCAGATCGATCTTGGGTTTTTCTCATGGTTGCCACGATGAGGATGGCTCGCAACCGATGTGCCCATCGAAGATGTCCGAAACATCGTGTATCAAGTTCTAGGGTTTCCCTCGTACCCGGGAGTCAGTCGGGAAGGGATAGACCCGACGCCATCAAAGAAGGAATCAAAGCACCCGCAGGCGTCGCCCCATCGATATCGTAAGACATGGATTTATCCCTGAAAGGGCATTTTGCCTCTTTTAATGTTTTGATGTTTGTTGACAATACGAGGAAAGTTTTAATCGTGTGCTAAAGTGTTTCAGGGCATATTTATCTTGTCAGATAGAATTATATTATTGCTCCCTCAAAGGGAAAAGAGAGTTCTAAGTGAATTGACTCAAAGTGGATTCTAGGTTTTAAAGTGTGCAGAACTCAGTTCTACCGGAGTTTCCAGCTGATTCTGGCCGGACCGGCCCAACCGGAGTGTCCGGCTGGTGCTGGCCGGAGTGTCCGACCGTGGTCAATGGGAGGTGGTTACCCATTATTATGCCATATCGGACTCTGGCCGAATTCTTTGAAGAAAATCTGCCAGGCCAGAATGTTTGATGTTGCGTGGCCGAAGTGTCCGGCCCAGGCCGGAATATCCGGCTGGTTTCTGCCGGACCGGGTTAAGTGGCGCAAACGGCTATTTTTCCTAGGTCCCTATATAAAGGCCCGTTCTTCTACCTTGGATAGATGCTCGTCCAAAAACTCAAAAACCCTAGAAGCTGAGCCACTAAACCTTCAAGATTTCCTCCCTCAACCACCCAAAGCTCTTGATCTTTGGAGAATCTAAGGAGAAGGCACCGATCTAAATCTTCACCAAAGCGATTTATATTTCCCCCTCATTATCTTGAGGCCCCCTTGTTCTAGTGTTTCTTAACCCTAGATAGTGTTTTCAGTTCTAGCTTGCTTGTTGTCATTATGGAAGCTAGCCTTGTTGAAAGGACATTTACTGTCTTAATATGTTTTGGTGTTCATTAACAACTCGTAGATCATTTTACAGTATGATAGTATCTACAGGTTGATATAATGAAAAGTGAAAAGGACATTGGCCTGTGGAATTATCCCTACAAAATATGCAGGTTTCTGGGAACTCCGGACTAGAGTCTCCGGTCTGACTGGACCGGAGTCTCTAGTGTGGTCCAGAGTTTCCCCAAGAATCTTCGGAGGGGGCTCTAGAAATCATCCCAGGACCTTCTATATGGGGGTCTAGAGATCAACCGGAGACAGTCCAGAGTCTCCGGTCCGAGCACTTAGACCGGAGTCTCCGGTGTGGCTAGACTGGAGTCTCCGGTGCACAGGGTCCGGAATTTTTGAAGAGTCTCTGGAGGAGATTTTCCCAGGGCCGCTGGGTTAGTCAGTATGGTTGTATGGAGCTCGCTCTAGAGGTTGGTCGGAGTCTTCGGTGTAGACCAGAGTCTCCAGTCTATGGTCCGGAGTTTCCAGTCTGACAAGTCACCCAACCGTCAAAAAACGGTTCAGTGAGTGGTGTCCTATAAGTAGGGGATCTTATCCCCTTCTTCTAGTTGCGACCCACACATGAACTCCAACACCATTTGAGCCACCAAATCAACAAGATCTCTTCATCCAACCATCCAAAGTCATTGATCTTTGGAGAATCGAATGAGGAGGCCTTGATCTATAGCTTCACCAAGAGAGATCTTCATTTCCCCCTCATTCACTTGAGGGCCCCTTGCTCTAGTGTTTCTTTATAAACCCTAGCTTTTGATTTCGTTCTTACAAGATTGTCTTTGATTGTTTGACAACTTGCTTGTATTCGAGAGCCTCCAATTAGGTTGTGGATGTGTGCCTCGAACTTGTTGTTGTCACATCCCAAAATTTTCCAAATTTTTAAATGTGAAGAAATAAACAAACAAAAGAAACAAATGTTGAAATTTAGGGGGAAAGAAACTTTTGCTTCTAAATGGAAACATCAAAACCTTACTTGAAAAAAATTTGAGTGAGAAAGTAACAAACAAATTTTCAAATAGATCAAATGCATTCATGCATGGGAAGTATCTTAATTCTAAGCACTTGCAAATGGATAAACCTAAACCATAAACCCTAATAAAAGAAAGCATCATCCAGATCACTCCAAGACTATGGCCTTGTTCCATATAAAAATTTAGCAACAAACATTCCTAAATAATCATTCTTGGTAAACAAAAATATTACAAAACCATGGGAATTGATTTCACTCCATTTGGAGCCATGGATAAAAACTTATGATTTTTATAAGATAAAAGAAAGTATTTCCAAGGCTAATAAAGCTCATACTAGAATCAATACCAAATTTGTGAACAAAGTAATCCTAAAAGGATTTGAAAAGATAAATAATTATTAAATAGAATTATACAAATTGGAATCACTATTTTTGGAGCTATAAATAAAAAGATGTGAATTATATAAGACAAAGAAAGAAATAAATAAGAATTATTCCAAAGACAATTTAAACCATGGCTAAATCCATAGGTAAATGGAATAAAAGTTTATTAAATAATATAAAAGGATAAAAGTTGTTTTACTTAAAAATTTATGGGCTTATGAACCATATTCAAATTTTATTTAAATAAATACCAATATGCATCACTTAATTTTAAATGAATATTAATTGATAAAAATATTTGATTTGGACTAAATAATACACTAATACTCCCTCCGTTTCAAAATATAAGATGTTTTAGCTTTGTGGAGAAATTGAATCTAGACTTTTTTTTAGTGTGTAGATTCATCCTAAAGTTGAGTGAACCTATATACTAAAACAAGTCTAGATTCAATTTCTGCACAAACCTAAAACATCTTATATTTTGAAACGGAGGGAGTAATTGGTATAAAACCTACTGAAAATATTGGAGAATATTTGAATTCAAATGTAGCTTTGAATCAAATGATTTGTTTAAAAACATAAAATGGAAATAGAAAAGGAAAAAGTTAAGAAAAAATCATACCTGACCAGCACCTGGCCCAGCCCAGCACCCCAACCCAACAGCAGCCCACCTGGGCCACTCCCTCTCTCCCCTCTACTCCTTACTGACCTCCTGGCCCCACCCTGCCCCGTCAGCGTCATCCTCATCGCGCGATGAACTCGCCCTCTATGCCGTCTCTTCCCCCTCCCGATTCAATTCGAATGAATTCCATTGACTACGCGAATAATTTCCGTCCCCGACCATGCCTTCTTATTCCCTTCTCCCTCCTCCCCATTTCCCCTCAACCCTCACACCCTGAGATCCCCCAGGCTGCTCGGGATTTAGCTCGCACCGACACAGACCCTGATGAGCTCCGACAAGAAATCCGGTGAGCACAGACCTCCCCTTGCCCTCTGGTTTCCTGCTAGCTTGCTCGCCATCGTCATGTGCACCTACTGACACTTTCCGCTTGCTTTCTCGTGCACCAGACACTTGGCAACGTCAACATCTACAAGCCACCGATGGTGAGAGCAACTCCGACGAAGGATTCCCGGCGATTTCGTGCGTCCCTTTGTCAACGACGTCCACCACCGCGACCACCTCGACCACACGAGCTCGGTTACATCCTCGCATCTCCCCATCACCCCTAGCGCCGCCAGACCGCCGTCGCCTGATGCGCCGCCGCCGCAGCTCGCCAGCAGCGCCGCCCATCCCTGGCTAGCAGCTCAGATCCACTGGATCAAAATCCTAAGGCCTAGATTAGATCACTAATCAAAGAGGTACATGCAGATCTGGTCCGTGCGATATCACTTAAATCTAACGGATCGCGATGATTGATCCATCCGAAACGGTATCGACCAATCAGAACACACCACGTGGCTAGGATTCCATTTAAAAACCAGAAAAGGTTTATTAGGTGTTTAAACTTGCAAAATTCATAAATTTTAATCTACAAATCGTAAAAATACAAATTTGGTGTCTATAGATTCATAAAAATGTGAACTTTATTACTGTGGCCTTACTTTGGTCACTTGTTTCTGTAAAAATGATATCAAACAATTGCGCGATCTATTCGAGCAATTTGTTAAAGCCTCATCTCCTCCCTCACCTCAAGTGGGACTACCACCACCCCAAAGGTGAATGCCTCATCATCACCCGCGGGTGTGGTGGTGGGGGAAAATGAAAACGCTAATCCCTCCAGCAGAAAGGATGGTGGGAAGGGAGAGCACCATGAGGCTCAAGGATGGTACTCTCCCGACCTTCCAATTCCTCACCCTCATATAAACAATAGAGGAGACCCAACTAAGCTTGCTGCATCTACTGTTGCTCAATGGTAATCATTAATGAAATCTCATGTGCGTAGCTCTTGTATTGAGTTATGGAATATCATTGAAGAAGGACTCCGTATTGTGGATCCAACCAACTTGACAAGAAGAGACGTTGTCAATAGTCAACTCAATGCCACCGCTTTGCACATGATTCAACAAGGATTGGTTAGAAAAGATTACCCTCACATTGAACACCTCAACACCGCCAAGGAAGCTTGGGATGCTCTCATGGAGTTATATGTTGGAAATGAGAGCATGAGAGGGAACCGGTATGATGCACTAAGCAATGAAGCCGAAGGCTTCTATATGAAGCATGGTGAAGATCATGAAGACATGTATCAAAGGCTCAAGTCCACTGCCACCGCCTTTAGGAATGTGGGTGCCTCACATGTGGATGATGCTTGGATAAAAAGGAAATATGTAAGTGCACTCATGCCTTTTGAGCCCACCGACTTGAAGAGTCTACAAGGAAGACACAACTACCATCTCATGACCTCCAATGAAGTTATGCAAGAGATGGCCTCTTTTAAGGTTGCTGCCAAGAATGCCAAAGATGCCCGTGCTCGAGCCCTTGGAATGAGCAATGGTGTCAACATTGCCTTAAAGCCAAAGTTGTGGAGTATGTGGATGAACATGAAAGTGATGAAGGCTTATCTATAAGACACCTCGATGATGTAAAGGTTACTCATGGTGAATATATGGCCTTCTATGCTAAAAACTTTTGGAAAGATCCTGCCAAGGCCAAGATGGAGATGCAACGAAGAAGCAACCAAATGGGAGAAGAGACAATGTCACTAAATTGAGAACTTGCTTCAATTGTGGTGACCGCTATCACTTTGTGGCCGGTTGTAACTATGAGAAAAGAGAAGATCATGGGGGTAAACTTTTGTTGAAGAAAATCTCCAAAGCTCCTTTGAAGAAACCCTTCATCAAGAAGAATCCCACCAACAATAAGTCAGGTGAAATTGTATTGATCACTCATGAAGAATTCTCCTCCGACAATGAAGATGATGAAGAGGAAGAGGAAGCATCAAGTGGTGTGGCTTCTCTTTCCACTACTTCTACACCCACATTCTCCCTCTTCGACTCTCCAAATGAGAATATCTACAACAAGAACGCCACTTGCCTTATGGCAAGAGTAACAGAGGTATTATCATCATCACACCCCTCCCCCTTGGTTGATGATGAATTTGATGATGAGATATCTATTAAGGTCAAAAAGGAATTAGTTGATTTTGATGTGTTCATGAATAACTTGCAAGGGGAGCACAAGAGACATTTTGTGGACCTCCTAGATCAACTTTCCCACACACAAGAGCTTCTTGATGAGAGATGTAAACTAGGGAGAGAGCATACGATTGAGGTAGAAGCTCTAAATAATGCTCTAGAAGAAGAACAAGAGACTAGGATGTCTCTTGAACTAAAACTTGAAGGGCTTGATTGGGCAAATGACCTAATTGTTAATAGACTCGTTAATGAATGTGACCATGCTATTGCTAAATATAAAAAGGCTAAAAAGGACAATATTGAGTTTGGTGTTATTCATGAAAAACTTGCCGAGGACTTTAGGATGCTTGACACGGCCTTGGAGAGTGAACCCTTTTTACTCACAAAGTCTCGTGAAAAGCTTCAAACTCAATTGACCAATATTTCTTCACCTAGTACTTTTATTCCTTCTAGTTGTACAAATATACTTGAAGAAAATGCTAGGTTGAAGGGGGAGCTAGCTAAGGCCACATTTCCCAAAGGAAATAAGTCCATTGATGACCTCTTGAGTAAGCAGATGCCAAATTGTGAGAAAGGGGGCATTGGCTTTGTCTCCAAATCCAAGAAGAAGGACAACAAGAAGAAGAAGGCCAAGCCTGTACAAGAAAACGACAAGGCCATTGTGGGTAGTCAGACCATAAGTGGCAATACTATGTCTCATGATGACTTTGCGGGAAGTGCTAACCCTCACTATGTTTTAATGCGTGACTATTATGGTGATGTGTATGCACAATATGTTGGCCCATTTGATGGTTATATTGCTTGGTATATTTGGGTTCCCAAGACCCTTATTGCTAACAAAAGAGGACCCATTGAAAATGGGTACCTAAAAACTAGTTTGATCTTTTGTAGACCTATGCTTCCGGAGGGTCAAAATGGGTGCTTGATAGTGGATGCACAAGTCATATGACCGGAAGCACATATATTGTCAAGGAGTTGAGACCAAATGATGATCAAATATCTGTGACATATGCCAACAAGTCAAAGTCTAAGGTAATGGGTTTCGGCAAGGTTGTGGTTTGATGACCCACAAGTATAGGGGGTGTATCATAGTACTTTCGATAAATAGGAGTGTCAATCCCAACGAGGAGCAGAAGGTGTTAACTAGTGGTTTGGAGAAGGAAATCTCTTTAAATACTTAGCAAACGGATTTAGCAAGGAAATAAAGTGCAAGTAAATAAAGACAACAAATAATTGCAGCAAGTGGCCCAATCCTTTCTTAGCAAAGGACAAGACGGTTGTAATACTTATGAGGACCAAACGTTCTCGAGGACACATGGGAATACTGTCAAGTGATTTCGTTTTATATAGTTGATTAACCTTCTTTGGTTTGATAAGTCTTGTGTGGGTCAACCTGTGCTAATGTACCAACCTTACTAAGACTAATACATACTTGTGATTAAACCCCTCGCAAGCATCCGCAACTACAAGAAAGTAATTAATATAAAAACCTAACCATAGCCTTAAACTCTGAGATCCTACACTCCCTTGTGCAAAGGTTTACTAACGGGGGTTCAGGTTTCTGTCACTCCGGCAAACCCACGATTAGTAGCCAAATAGACAATGCATTCCCCTAGGCCCATAAATGGTGAAGTATCATGTAGTCGACGTTCACATGACACCACTATAAGAATAGCACCGCAACTTAAATACTAAACCATTGAATAATACCTCAACACAATTCCACTACTAACAACATGACTTCTCCCATGTCCTCAAGAACTAAACGAACTACTCATGATACATCATATGGATCAAGATCAGAGATGATATGATGTTGAATAACAATCTGAACATAAAAAATAATTCAATGGTTCCACTCACAAGCATCAACTACAAAAGTAATCAACATCGGGAAAGTTTCCCCTAAGAACTACATCGGGATGGAGTGGTGATGATGGTGCTGGTGGAGATGGTGGTGTGGATGATGATGATGATCCCCATGAAGTCTATCTTGATGACGGTGTTGATGGTGACGATCTCCCCTCTCCAGGAAGGAATTTCCCCAGGAAAAATCTGTCTGCCGGAGAGCTCTTTCTCTCTCTGTAGTTTCCGCCCCGCAAAGGCGGCGGAATATTTATTTCATCGCTCCCTGATACATCCAAAACGTATCTACTTTCCCAAACACTTTTGCTATTGTTTCTCCTCTAAACTTGTGTGATTTGGATACAACTAACACAGACTGACGCTTTTTTCAGCAGAATTACCTTGGTGTCTTGTTTTTGTGCAGAAAATTAACTATCACAAAAAATCCCGGAAATATGCTAAAAATTATATTTCACCAGAAGACCCACGGAGCCACAAGACGAGACGGAGAAGGGGCCTGGGAGGCCCACACCCCTGCCAGGCGCATGTGGGCCTGGCCTCGTGCCTAGGGGGTGCAGCCACCCCTGGCACCCCCTCGGCCTCCCTCTGCGCCTATAAGTTGCCTTTTGACTTAAAAACCGAGGGGGTTCAATAGTTTTCCAGAAAGAGTTCCACTCCGCTGCCGCCACCAGAAACCAAGATTCAGATCTAGAAACTCCGTTCTGGCATCCTGCCGGGACGGGGAATTTGGAGAGGATCATCGCCATCCTCATCACCAACGCATCTCCATCAACCACCGATGTTTCCCTCATCCATGAGTGAGTAATCCCCCGCTGTAGACTTGGGGATGGTAGGTATTGGATGAGTTCTATCATGTAATCGAATAAGATCTGTTAGGGCATATTGCCTAGTATCTCTATTAGTGCTATTTGACTTTGTTGCAACTTGTTGTGCTTAATGCTTGTCACTAGGGCCCGAGTGCCATGATCTCAGATCTGAACTTATTATTGAATCATTATGATAGTATTGTTTGTGATCTTATCTGCAAGTTGTGTACACATATCATTGTCCGGATCCAAAGGCCCCAAAGTGACAATAATTGGGACAACTGGAGGGGATGGCTGTGTTGTGAGGATCACATGTGTTCATGGAGTGTTAATGCTTTGCTCTGGTGCTCTATTAAAAGGATCACCTTAATTGCCAGTAGTTCCCTAGAGGCACCGCTGCCACGGGCTGGCTGGACAGAAGATGTTGTGCAAGTTCTCAATGCGAGCATGTATGACTATATTTGGAGAACATTCCTAGGATTGTTTAGTACTTGGATGCTTGTTATTATTTATCTGCAATGCCCTAGATCTTGAAGTTACATGTTTAGACTCGTCCATGCAACGCCCGTCCATCCATCCCTATGCCTACCGCACTCAAATCCCATTGTTACCGTTACTGTTACTATTGCTTCTGTTTTACTGCTGCTTGTTGCTTTGCTGTTGCTACTACCAAACTGTTGCTACTGATAAACTTCTGTGAGCAAGAACTATTTCCAGGTGCAGCTGAATTGACAACTCAGTTTTTAAGGCTTGCAAGTATTCTTTGGCTCCCGTTGTGTCGAATCAATAAATTGGGTAATACTACCCGCGAAGACTGTTGCGATCCCCTACACTTGTGGGTCATCAAGACTATTTTCTGGCGCCATTGCCGGGGAGCATAACTTTATTTCTAAGTTCACTTGGATCTATTATTGTTCACTGCTACTCCTTTCATCATGGGTAAGTCTCGTGATGGAAAGTTTCCTATTTTACCATCCACTACAAGAAGAGGTACAGTCCTAAACACCTCGGTTGCTCTTGATTCACCGTCTGTTATAAGTAAGCTTGTCACACAACCACCACATACTCATGCTTCACACACTGCTACTACTGAATCTGAAACTGCTTTTGATGCTCATGATGTTACTTCTACTATGCTTGATGCGAGTGGTTCATTAGGTCCTTTTCCAGATGCTACTATGGCTGGTCTAGGAAATACTGAAACTCGTAGTGAAGACACTGTTACACCTGTTAGCTCACCTGATTCTAGTAAGAGTTATGATATTAATGATGGTTACATTGAGTTCACTGATGAATTTGTTGAAGAGTGCCGAAACACACATGGTACTAGTGCTATTAAGAGTCTCCTTGCTAGGCGTACTATTATGCCTAAACTGTCCTCTGATCCTAAGTTGCCACCTCTCCCATAGATATTAAAGATGAAGATTATGATTTCTCTCTTGATTTGTCCTATCTTGATATTGTTGGGAAAGAACCTTTTTCTGGGACTAAAAATGAGAGTGTTGTGGCTCATATGAATGAGCTTTCTACTATGAGTGCTTTGTTCTCTGATGATTTTAAGATGTGCAAGTACTTTGTTACTAAGATCTTCCCTTTTTCACTAAAAGGAGAAGCTATGGCTTGGTTTAATAGATTACCTCCTGGTTCCATTGATAGCCCTGATTGCTTGATTGCTTCTTTCTTCCAGAAATATTTTCCTCCCAGTGCTAGACATGCTGCTTTGCAGAGACTTTTTGATTTTAAACATGGAGAAGAAGAGAAATTGCCTGAGTCATGGACAAGGTTTTGTGCCTTGATTCATGCACATCCTGGATGTCCATTGCCTAAGAATGAGCTTCTTGATATTTATTATAATGGACTAACTGATGATTCTAGGACATACCTAGATAGCTTTGCTGATTGTGTTTTCAGGAAAAGAACTCCTACAGATGCTGAAGAATTAATGGCTAAGATAAGCAATAATTATGATGATTGGACTTCAACTGAGCTAAATACCCCTGAGACTATTACTCCTGAACCAGTTCCAACACCAACACCAAAGAAGAGGGGAGTTATTGCATTAAATGATGAAGTGATGAAGGAAGCTAAGAAATGTCTAAAGGAGAAAGGTATTAGAGCTGAAGATGTGAAGAATCTACCTCCTATAGAAGAATTATGCAAGCCAATTCCTCACTCATCTACTATTGAGGTACACTCTCTCCACTTTAATGAAGGGGATATTCCCTATGGTAAGCCTCCTGATCAATGCTTAGAGGAACTTGACACATTTATTGTTAAACAAGGTAATTTTAATAAACAAGTTCAAAATCATTTATTGGAAAACTCTAGAGTTATCCATGAGTTGAAAGATATTGTGGAAAGAACTTCTAATGATATTAAAATGCTTTGTAAACACTTTCAAATGGTTCAAACCCAACTTGATCAACTTGCTAAGGTACAAAAGGATATGCTAGTTGATGCCTCAGGAAATAAACATGATTATGGAATTAGAACTAGGAGTGGTATAGCTACTCAAGATCCTTTATATCCTAAAGGACACCCTAAAAGAATTGAGCAGGATTCTCAACAAGGTGAGAATAGTGGTAGTCCTCATAAGAGAAAAAAGAAACACAAAATAGTTGAGGAACCACTTGAACCTGCTGTAGATCCTAATAGTATATCTGTCTCTGATGCTGAAACTAAGAGTGGTAATGGTAATAATGATGCTCCTGATAAGGAGGATGTTGAGGAAGAACCTGAGAAGCACACTAAGAACACTAGGTACACTAAGGAAGATTTTATTGCTAATAAACATGGTAAAGAGAGAACCTTGGGTGCAGAAACCTATGTATTTTCCAGGTGAGAAACACAAGTCAAAGGAGGAAGAACTCTACAACAAGTTTTATGAGTGGATGAAACCTTTATTTTTGAAAATTCCTTTGACTCATGCCATTAAGTTTCCTCCTTATTCAAAGTATATGAAGGATATTGTCTCTAATAAAAGGAATATTCCTAATGAGGTGATTTCTACTGTGCTTGCTAATTATTCCTTCAATGGTAAGGTTCCAAAGAAACTTGGTGATCCAGGTATACCAACTATTCCTTGCTCTATTAAGAATAATTATGTTAGAACTGCTTTATGTGATTTAGGAGCTGGAGTTAGTGTTATGCCTTTTTCTCTCTACAAGAGACTCCAGCTAGAAAAGTTGATACCAACTGATATATCTTTGCAAATGGCTGATAAATCAACTACTATTCCTATTGGTATATGTGAGGATGTTCCTGTTCAAGTAGCTCATAATTTCTTGGTTTTAACTGTTTTGTTTTGCTTGAAATGCCTGAAGATGATAATATGTCTATTATTCTTGGGAGACCTTTTCTTAATACTGCAGGTGCTGACATAATTGTAATCAAGGAAAAGTAACATTCAATATTGATGACAAAGAGCATACTATTTATTTCCCCAAGAAGGTTGCTAGAAGCTATTGCCTGAATTCCATTGAAAATATTGAGAGCATCAAGGTTGGAGAAATATATTGTCCCATTCCACAAGAAAATTTTGAAACTATTATGATTGGGACCATTGCTATCAAGTATGAGGTAATATAATCACCTTGTGGAATGCAAAGTTTTGTTTCATATAAGATTGTTTTGGTAACAAGACTTGATCAACCTTGTTGACAAAAGGATTTTAATGAACAAAATAATGTTTTCACTATGGTTATACTTGCTTTCTTTTACTTTTCTCCTTCCTAGTCTTTGTCTTTATTTTGCTAGCTTTGGTTTTGTTAGTTGTTTTATTGTTAGTTTGTCTTTGAGCTCCTGTAGTTTGGCTTTTGGTTTGCTTTTGCTTCTTCTAAAAAAACTGTTTCTGCGAGAAAATCAATTTTCATAGCCTGAAAATTGGCCAAAATAAAGTTTCCCGAAGAATCCCAAAAAATTCAAAATAATTTTTTCCTCGAAAAAAGGGGCAGAGGGACACCTGGAGTGACCTAGGGGCCACCCTAGGCCACCACACCCCTGGTAGGCGCGGCCTACCAGTGGGCGGCGCCTAGGGGGTCTGGCCCACCTAGGCCCCTCCAGGCTGCCTCCACAAAGCCACCTTCTTTCTCTCTCCTGAAAAACACCGGAAAACTTGCTCAAGCTCGAGTTCTTGCTGTTCTTGCTCGCGATTTTCGATCTTCTTATTCAACCCTTCTCAAGTGCTGATTTTTGGAGGGATTGCTCCTTGGTATGTGCCTCCTCCACTTGTCCAATTAGATTTGTGATTGGTAGATTGTATCTTGAGTATTTTGCTGCTATAGGTGATAGGTTGTTTGAGCTTGCATGCTTGTTCTATGCTTAGAAACATTATTTTGATGCATGTGTAGTCCTCTAGCAAGTTCCTATAGTAGTTGCTCATCATTTATCAAAACTTAGAAATCACTTGGTTTGATGTTTGTCTAAAAATTTCAGAATAGGGAAGTCATGGACCACCATACTTTTGGTGAAATATTTGAGGGTGATGCACCTAGAAGGGCAAGGCTTCCAAGATCATCCACCAGTGTCAGGCCCTCATACAATGAGGATCTCATCACTCCGTGATTTGGTGACGAGGGAGATGAAGGGGATGCCCATCCCTCCGCCTTTCCTTGCCAAACTTTCTTGCAGGCTGCTGGGATTCTTAATGATTTTATGACCTTGGTTCAGAGTGCTGGTCTAACGAATCTTATGCAGGATGAGAGCGTGCAATATGCTATGCTCACCAAAACATTTGTGGAGAGTTTCTCCATTACTAACAGCGTGTTCCATCCAGATGTTTCTTTTAAAATTTATGGCAGGTCTTACCATATGACATCAAACAAATTTTTTGGGGCTCATGGACTTGGTACAGCTGGGTCAGCAAAGAAGATTCCAGCTCAACCAGCTGATTTGATGGAGCTTTACCGAGGAATAACCAATGTTGATAGCCGTAGAGCTCAACGGGGAAAGATAAGAAACATCCAGCTTCCAGCCATCAGGTACTTCGCTTACTATCTTGCCACTAGTGTTCTTGGTAGTGATAACACTAGTAATATTTCCAGCTATCATTTGGCTTTCTTAGCTGCTGCGATCAACAATGATACCAAGTATAATCTTGGTTCTCTCATTGCTCGTCGCTTAACAGCTAAGGGACCCATGTATGGGGGAATTATTTCTATGTGTGTTGCTGCTGCCTTGGACATTGTTGTTGATCCAAATGATTCAATCTTGGCTCCCGAGAGGCTTGATCTTGCTGCCATGAAGGCACACCACTTTGTCACCACTAGCTCTACCCTTGAGAAATTGGTTTATAAAATGTTGTTTATTGACGGGGAAGAGAGAGATCCCTCTCCCCCAAACCACTTTGTTCAGTATTTCTCAGGGACCTTGGTCACGCTCCAAGGAGGATATGGATGAGTTGTTGCGCTCCCTTAACTTCCATGGGCACTATCAGGAGGAAGCGCCCTCATATGACCCCGTGGTACACTACACATGGGAGTCCTCGGGCTCGTAACAGGACGAGGGAGCCTCCTCGTCATACTACAGAGGTGCATCTACTTGGGCACCATGGGATTGAGCCCCACTTAGGCCAAAAGCCTAACCTTGGGGGGCGGTATACCGACATCACACTCATATATATATCATGTTCGGTCGGTTCTTTGTATATCCATCGTTTCGCTTTGTTTTTGGTTCTTGTTGCTTCTTTCTCAAAAACACAAAAATACCAAAAATATTTTTGTTGTTTCTTTGCTTTGGTTTGCCTTAAAAGAAAAATACAAAAATATTTTGCTTTGCTTTGTTTTTGTTTGCTTGTTTCTAAAAAATCGAAAAAATCAAAAATATTTGTTGTTTTGTGAGTTCTTTGCAGGGTTCAACCATCCTCAGTGGATTGATTTCATGTTATTATTAAAGTCACACAAGTGAAGGGCAATAATGAAGATTAAGACAACTCGAGGTGTGGTAAGAGGCTGGTAACGAACTCTATTTGTTTCATTTTTGTACATATACTTATCATTGTGAGCATGCTTAGCCTGTTTGTGTAAGGTGTATGTCATTATGGATGCTTAGTAGTTCTTACTTGTCTATGATTAGCTACAGCTTGCTAATAGTTTGTAGCATGTCATATGAATGTTTGCTTGCATTGTTTTACTCATATTTTGGTATGATATTGTGGTATCCTCCTCTGACTGTTCATGTGAATCGACTTGGCACATGCTCACGCATGCATATGGCTAATCAATAGTCAGTAAGCCTCGATGATTTATTTTGCCTCAGAGTTCTTGTATCACTTTCATGCCATAATTACTCCTGTTTTGTTGCAAGCATGGTTATGACAATTATTGCTCTCTTGTTTGTCTCTCCCTCTCTATTGCTAGCCTTCACTTGCACTAAGTATGAGCTCTACTTGTGCATCCAACTCCCCAAAACCAATATTGCCAACTGTGTCCACCATACCTACCTATTAGCATCGTTTGCTATTTCAGTGCATATTCAATATGCCGTGTTTTCTTCCAAAATAAAATGTTTGTCTGTTTTGAGAAAGTTAGTTAGTAAAGCTCTCACAAACTTGATGGCACACTTTATTCCTTGCACTTAATAATCCTTGACCATTGTGACTAGTCCATGAAAGTTATATGCTTGCTAATTATATGCTGGGAGTCAGCAGAACCGTGGTGTCACGGGGAACGCTTTCAAAACTTTTTGGATATTTCATCCAGTTGATTCCTTGCTCTTTTGTTTGCGGATGTCAACGATGTGAAATAAAAAAGGGGAGCTTGTGAGTTCATGGAGTTTATACATTGTGTTAGAGAAATGCCTGGGCCGCTAGCCTAAGCCATGCCTAATCATGGTGGAAACTTGCAACATCACCATAATGAGCATCTATGAAGCATCCTCAATAAAAAGCTATGCATATGGTAAATAAAAAGATTGCTGAGATGCTCATTGTCTGCTTGCCTTGTCATTTTGGTTATGGGAAGGCTCCTGTACCATGTGCAAGGTGTACCCGTTGGCGGTTCTCTATGATATGCATGTATTTACAATGACAAGATCTTTCAGGTGACCAAAGTTGAGTAGCATGCGGAGCGGCCATCGTACTCAAGGGACTTGGGATTTCCAGTCTATGGTCTGTCAAGCATATGATTCAAAGTGGACATCACTTTCACCTTAACCACATGAAGATGCCTATGATAGGGGCAATGAGAGCTCAAATCTAATGAGTACCCTCCTTTCCGCATTTGGAGGCCTTTTAAACTCTTCAAAACCATTTTCACTACCTTGTTGAGTCACCACTTATTCTATGAGCACCTTCTTGAGAGCATAGTTGTCATTTTTGTGTTTGTTTCAAAACTTGGCTAATTATGTCATGACTTTGATGCTTGTATCTCTGATATCTTTACTTCTAGTCTTCACTTGAACTTCAGAGGTGCCTTGGCTTTATATTGTGCTCTTTATACAAAGGCAAGCGAGATACCACTCTATCATACCTTACTATGAGCATTGCAATGTGGCTTATGTTTATGTTTCATGCTACTTATTATTATTGAGTTGGTTTCTTTTCATAGCTTGCAATGAATATTGAGTAGACTTAGTTTCATACTTCTAATTATGAATGGTTTAAGCATCTACTCCTGTGCTAAGAATATATACATCATATGAAGCAAATGTGTTCGTGAAAGTTCTTTTATCGCACTCAGTTTTCAACTGAATTTCTTGAGGACAAGCAATAAGCTAAGCTTGGGGGAGTTGATACGTCCAAAACGTATCTACTTTCTCGAACACTTTTGTTATTGTTTCTCCTCTAAACTTGTGTGATTTGGATACAACTAACATGGACTGACGTTGTTTTCGGCAGAATTACGTTGGTGTCTTGTTTTTTGTGCAGAAAATCAACTATTAGGAAAAATCCCGGAAAATATGCAAAAAATTATATTTCACCAGAAGACCCACAGAGCCACAAGACGAGACGGAGAAGGGGCCTGGGGGGCTCACACCCCTGCCAGGCGCGGGTGGGCCATGACCCGCGCCTAGGGGGTGCAGCCACCCTAGGCACCCCCTCGGCCTCCCTCTGCGCCTATAAGTTTCCTTTCGACCTAAAACCAATGGGGGTTCGATAGTTTTCCAGAAAGAGTTCCGCTCCGCTGCCGCCACCATAAACCAAGATTCGGATCCAGAAACTCCGTTCTGGCACCCTGCCGGGACGAGGAATTTGGAGAGGATCATCTCCATCATCATCACCAACGCATCTCCATCAATCATCGATGTTTCCCTCATCCATGAGTGAGTAATCCCCCGTTGTAGGCTTGGGGATGGTAGGTATTGGATGAGTTCTATCATGTAATCGAATAAGATCTATTAGGGCATAGTGCCTAGTATCTCTATTAGTGCTATTTGACTTTGTTGCAACTTGTTGTGCTTAATGCTTGTCACTAGGGCCCGAGTGCCATGATCTCAGATCTGAACTTATTATTGAATCATTATGATAGTATTGTTTGCGATCTTATCTGCAAGTTGTGTACACATATCATTGTCCGGATCCAAAGGCCCCAAAGTGACAATAATTGGGACAACCTAAGGGGATGGCTGTGGTGTGAGTATCACATGTGTTCATGGAGTTTTAATGCTTTGCTCCGATGCTCTATTTAAAGGAGCACCTTAATTGCCAGTAGTTCCCTAGAGGCCCCACTGCCACGAGCTGGCTGGACAGAAGATGTTGTGCAAGTTCTCATTGCAAGAACGTATGACTATATTTGGAGCACATGCCTAGGATTGTTTAGTACTTGGATGCTTGTTACTACCTCCGTTCCTAAATAAGTGTCGCCATTTTGAACTAGAGTTAGTTCAAAACCGTGACACTTATTTAGGATCAGAGGGAGTATTATTTATCTGCAATGCCCTAGATCTTGAAGTTCCATGTTTAGACTCGTCCATGCAACGCCCGTCCATCCATCCCTATGCCTACCGCACTCAAATCCCACTGTTACCGTTACTATTAGTATTGCTTCTGTTTTACTGCTGCTTGTTGCTTTGCTGTTGCTACTACCAAACTATTGCTACTGATAAACTTCTGTGAGCAAGAACTATTTCCAGGTGCAGCTGAATTGACAACTCAGTTGTTAAGGCTTGCAAGTATTCTTTGGCTTGCAAGTACTCAGTTGTTAACACTTGTGGGTCATCACTCCCCATGCATTAGGGTTTCGAGGAGAAGATATAGGCGAAAGGGCGGAGCCGGAGGTGGGCCAGTGAAGGGAATATGCTCTGAGAGGCAATAATAAAGTGGTTATTATGTATATTCCAAGTATATGATAGATGTTTATTTCGCATGCTATAATTGTATTAATACGGAAACGTTAATACATGTGTGTTTAATAAACAAACATAAAGTTCCTAGTTATGCCTCTCTCATAAACTAGCTCATTGATTAACAAGATGATCAAGGTTTCCTGATCATGGACATTGGATGTTGTTAATAACGAGGTCACAACATTATTGGAATGATGTGATGAACATTCATCCGAAGTATAGCATTACGATCAAAGTCATTGAGTTTATATTTCTATAACATCATACGAAGTGATCCTAATCCTTAGACCATGAGATCATGTTAATCACTAACACTGGAAGAATATCTTGATAACATCAAACATCACACCATAAAGGGTGATTATAAAGATGGGTTCAGTACTACTAAAGTATTATGTTGAGGCCCATGGATTGAGAGTGGAATTTGTTCATCCTGATGATGGATAGATATGTTCTAGGCCCTCTCGGTGATATCACATTGATTAGCTTGCAAGCAAGTGATTTGATCACTGGAATGTTATATCACGGGAACAAGAAAAGAGTACATGTTAGTAACGATATCAAACTTGGTATGGAGATACCAATGATCGAATCTCGGACATGTAATATATCACGATACAAAGGGATTAATATACTAGCGTAAAAGGTTCCCACGATCACAAGAAAGTCATCGTTGAATGTGTGGGAGTCAGTATGGATCTCCAGGTCCCGCTTATTGATATGAGAGGGGTCTCGATCATGTACGCATTATTCGCGAACCATAGGGTGACACACTTAAGAGACACCGACACCATTTGGAGCAAATAGTTTCATGCTGAAAAGAATAACAAAGCGCAGGAATTTATTTCACTAGATACCAAAAACTAGTTTCAGGTGAAATTGCAGAAAGTGTTTCTGCATGTGAAATGAAATACTAGCAAGGGGTTATATGTGAATGTTTGTCATTTAAGTAATTGACAAAATTCTGAATAAATAAAAGTAATTTTATTTAATGAGAGTTTGCATTAAATTTGGTGGAAATTTAATGGGAATTTGAGTGGGATTTTGAGTGGAGAAAATTGAAGGGGCATTTTGTGATTGGAGCTTACACCCACATAAATGAAGGAGGGGAGGGGGCAGCCCCCATGGCCGGTGGCCACCCCTTGGGTTCCCCCTCCTCCTATAAAAGGAGCCCCATCCCTCACTTCTCACTCACACCTCCTCGTGAAGGATGTCTCTCCCCCTCTAGTATTTATCCCCCATGGTATCGGACTAGCAAGATACATTTTACCGGTGGCTATTCGGCAAGAAAGAGTTGTTCTTCCGCTGCATCGATAGAGCGAGGAGGTGGAGGTTGCTCGGTGCCTCGGACGTGTGCGCGAGCACGGATGCGTCGCTGATTTGCGGTGCTAGGACTTCCTCTCGATCTTGAGATCAGCAAGAGATTATCAACCACGAGTTCAACCTTGTTAAGCTTTGTCGGTCTTCAAGGGTATGTTCTCTATGGATGTATATCCGCTCGTTGATTGTATCTAGTAGATAGATATTGGTACATAGTTGTTCCCATCTAGGAATTTTTTTGTTTTCTATGCTGCGAACCCTACAGTGGTATCAGAGCCGGATCTATGCATAGATGCTTTGCATGGGTAGTACACATATGAGTATGTGGGCGATGATGATCATGTTATTGCTTCTTAGTTGTAATTTGGATATTGATGGCATAGTGGTATGAAGCGGCCCGGACAAACTTTACATGTCCTCGCAAATGAGACCTGTTCCACGCTTGACATGCAACTAGTTTTGCATAAGTGGCTAGCGGGTGTCTGTCTCTCCTACTATAGTCAATATCTAATTTGCAACGAGTTGTCAACAATTTGGTTATCCTCGTTGTGGTTCATGTTCGTAGATAAGAACGGTTCTATCTTCGAAATCCCTAAGCCACGTAAAACTTGCAATGGATAAATTAGAGGCGTCTAGTTTAGATTGTTGCTGGGCTAGTGTCATGATATGGTGATGTTGTAATAGAAGTATAAGTCGATACTCTTACAACACACATAACGTGTAAGTTCCATATACCTTGGCCTTACACATAAAGGTATGATGAGGATCATACCACGATGCACATGATGGAGATCAAGGGCAAGAACCATATCATTCCACTTATTAACATGTGATGTTTGTTGCATCTTATATTGCTTTGTTTGGCATTTTACTAGCATAATAAGATGATCCCTAATTTATATATCAAGATAAAATGTGTTCTCCCTTAAGTATGCACCGATTATGTTTCGTCGCTCCAAGACATCAAGTGATGATCGGGTGTTCTTGGATCCACGATCATATTTCAGGTGTAAGACAGTTACACACGCGTATACTAAGGTTTTTACTTGGCAAGCCTAGCATGTATAGACATGGCCTCGGAACACGGACCGAAAGGTAAAGCATGAGTCATATTGAAGATATGATGCCCATTTGATGCTCGCCTTTGAAGCTACACTGACTCACGTGATGATCGGACTTAGTGTAGTGGATTTGGTTCATGTAATCACCAAAAGGCACGAGGGATGTCGTTTTTGAGTGGGAGTTCATTCTTGATTTGTATTAGTTGAACTCAATCTATCATAAACTTAGTCTAAACTTTACAAATTCTGTTGTAGATGGAACCACCTGCTTTTAATTTCAATGTGTTCATGGAGAAATAGAAACTTGCAACGAACGGTAGCAACTTTACCGAATGGGCCATGAATTTGAGGATTCTCCTCACTGATGCATAAAATAAATATGTGCTAGAAGCGCCGCTAGGCCCCCCACCACTTGATGATGCCCCTGACGAGGAAAAGAACGTCTTTCGGACTCGTCAAGAGGACCACAACTTAGTTCAATGCGGCATATTGTATGGGCTAGAGCCAGAACTTTGAAAGCGTTTCGAAAATGGCAATGCTTTTGATACAATGGGTGAGTTGAAAATGATTTTCGACACCCATGTTGCTGTACAGAGTTATAATGCTTCAAAAAAGTTATTTAGCTGCATGATGGAAGAGAACAACTCCTTAAGTGAGCATGTACTCAAGATGTCGGGTTACGCCGATAAGCTTGTGTCCTTGGGAATAACGATTCCCATTAACTTAGGCATCCATCATGTTCTCCAGTCTGTGCCACCTAGCTATAAGAGCTTCGTGATGAACTATAATATGCAAGGCATGAAGAAGTCTCTCCTCGAGCTTTAGTCGATGCTTAAAACTGCAGAAGTGGAGATCAAGAAAGAACATCAAGTGTTGATGATCAATAAGACCACTGGTTTTAAGAAAGACAAGAAGGGCAAACAGAAGGGAAAGAAGGGAGGCAAGCTGGTTGCCGTGCCTGAAAAGAAACCCTGAGTTGGCCCTAAGTCTGATACCGAGTGCTATTATTGCAAGGGGACTAGCCACTGGAAGCGCAACTGCCCCAAGTATTTGGCAGACAAGAAGGGAAAATGGAAGGGAAGTTAGGGCGGCAAGCCGGTTGCCATGCCTGAAAAGAAACCCCGAGTTGGACCTAAGTCTGATACCGAGTGCTACTATTGTAAGGGGACTGGCCACTGGAAGCGCAACTGCCCCAAGTATTTGACAGACAAGAAGGCCGGCAAGGCAAATAAAGGTATATATGATATACATGTTATTGATGTGTACTGACTAGTACTCGCAGTAGCACCTGGGTATTTGATACCGGTTCAGTTGCTAATATTTGTAACTCGAATCAGGGGCTGCGGAACAAGCGACCGCTAGCAAGGGGTGAGGTCAAGATGCGTGTCGGCAATGGATCAAGCGTTGATGTGATCACCGTCGGAACGCTACCTCTCCACTTACAATCGGTATTAGTTATAAACTTGAATAATTGTTATCTGGTGCCAGCACTAAGCATGAAAATTTTATCTAGATCATGTTTGATGCGAAGTGGTTATTCGTTTAAATCCGTGAACAATGGTTGTTCAATTTATATGAATGAAATCTTTTATGGTCATGCACCAATGATGAATGGTTTATTTCTGGTGGATATCGATAATAGTGTTACACATATTCATAATGTTGATGCTAAAAGGATTAAACTTAATGATGATATCCGCATATATGTGGCACTGCCGTCTAGGTCATATTGGCGTTAAACGCATGAAGAAGATCCATTCGGATGGACTTTGGAATCACTTGATTTTGAATAATTTGATACATGTGAGCCATGCCTTATGGGTAAGATGACTAGAACGCTGTTTTCCGGTTCAATGGAAAGGGCGACAGATTTATTGGAAATCATACATTCTGATGTGTGTGGTCCAATGAGTGTGTCAGCGCGAGGTGGATATCGTTATTTTGTAACTTTCACGGATTATTTGAGTAGATACGGTTATATCTACTTGATAAAACCCAAGTCTGAAACCTTTGAGAAATTCAAGGAGTTTCAGAGTGAAGTGGAAAATCATCGTAATAGAAAGATCAAATTTCTATGGTCCGACCGTGGAGGTGAGTATCTAAGTTACGAGTTTAGCACTCATATGAAAGAGTGTGGAATAGTTTCACAACTCACACCTGCCGGAACACCACAGCGAAATGGTGTGTCAGAACATCGTAATCATACTTTATTAGATATGGTTCGATCTATGATGTCTCTGACGGACTTTCTACTGTCATTTTGGGGTTATGCACTAGAAACTGCCACATTCACTTTAAATCGGGCACCATCTAAATCCGTTGAAAAGACACCGTATGAATTGTGGTTTGGAAAAAAACCTAATGCGGTGACCCATCATACCACTGCATGTGTAGTACACTATAGTCGTTGACATGACATCCAAAGAACACCGTTCTGTAAATATCACATCTCTCAGAGTGGTACAACAGAAACATTGCGGGTCCATATTACAAAATTACACACATTATTATTACAATATCGGAAGTTCAAGACTTCCAAAAGATTCAAATTACAAACCAAAATATAAAGTGTTTCAGCGGAATTTAAAAGTAACAACTCCGACTATGAGTTGAGCTCAACAGCTTATTCTATAGAGTTCATGCTGCTCGGCTCCGTTGGTTACTACTAACTAGGGATACTTAGTTGGACTCGTTATCATCGATACCATAGCGGATTTCGTAATCCACTCCTTCAACACCTCCGGATAGATCAGGTTCCTCGTAGAACACATCTTCTTGACATTCGGCTGCATACATTGGCACGTCTTCGGGATCCTCAGAGTCTAAGCAAGGGATCAAAGGAAAGAATGAGTAACAGCGTTACCCAACAAGTTCATTATATGCAAGGTGGGAAGTTTGATGCTCTAACTACCACCTCGGATTATAAATCCTTAGCACTATGCAATTTTTGTAAATCTTTCTTCAAAGATTGATTTTATTCTAAAAAACTATGAAAATCAGCCTTCACAGGTTGACCAGAACTTTCATAGAGTTCCTTTCCTGCCGCGTTCGTAGCTCCTTCCCGGAACAGGGAGTAACAAGTTATAGTTCTTACACTCTGCAGAGGTGCGTTACTTTACCCATGAGAGATCAACTCCTTGTTGCACAACTAGGCGTACTTTCCCGTCCACAATTCCATGATGTGGGAGCCCATTAGTTGGTCCAAGCCAATAACTGCCCCCTTCGCGACCCCGCATGCCTCCTTGGTGTACACCATGCCCACATAATGAATTACGACAATGGTTTGTACAAACGGTTAGATGCCAGAACTATCGTGGGACGATGAGGGTTCCCACCCATATGCTGCATATCCTCTACGAATTACCAATTAATATGCACGCTACGAGGATAACAACCACGACCTTCACATCCGGCTTCATGCGAGAGGAAGAAGATACAGCTGACTTCTTTGTCCCATTCCAAATCTCATGGTTAACGCGTAATATACAACACTAGAATCACTGATGTCAGGGGTTATTAAGTCCCTACTTGATCATCATTGTTGCAATTAGAACTCTAAGTTCTATTGCTCCATTATTTCACCACTTAGGATGATATCTATAATTTCTTTATTTGTGTTTCTTTCTTTTATAATATATATGATAACACACAATTTGCAAATACTTTGATAAAGACTCTTCAAAGGACATGAGCAAGTGATGAACTTGCCTTGTGATGGCAAGGTAGTGAAGTATGATGCTTGCACTGGACCTTGAGCTTCTATGTCTACAAAAACATCATTATTGCCCGGTAAGGACAATATTTAAAGAAGCAACAATACTTATGCAATTAATGTAATGCATTACTTAATTTGATATGTATTTACCCTATTATTATATAAGGTCCTTTTTAATAATAATAATAAAGCATTTATAAATATTACTTTTTAATATTTATAATATATATTGAATTATTTTCTTTTATTTTCCTTTTATTTGACCTTTATTGATTTAATATTTCTTTAGGAATTATTAGTCATACATTAAAAATTGTGATAAAATATTTATTTAGTATTTTTCAAAAATACTACAATATTAATATATAATGAAAGTGTTTTTTATTTATTTTTATCATCTTTCAATAATTTTGTAAAATTCCATAAGGAATATATAAATTACAAAATTCTTATAAAAATTTAAATGTCCAAAATTTTATATCTTATTTTATTTAGATAGAGTGGATTATTGTGAATCCAAAAATATTTTACTTATAATTTTTGGACATTTATTTTATTTTCTAGGATTTAATTAATTCCAGGGGTATTTTGGTATTTTCCTTTTTATTCAAACAGGCCTGAAAGAATTTCTGGGCTGGTTTATCTTATTGGGCCCTAGTAGGCCATTAGTCATAGACAAAAGAACCACCCCGAAGGGTTTGGCCCAAATCGGTCCACTCCTTACTGCCTCTCTCTCCCTCGAGCTTATCCTCTCCTCCTCTGACCTTGACTCTGTGGCCGGCGATGCCGACACCGATGATTCCCGCCGCCGTAGGTCGTTCTGGTCGCCGCCGTGGTGCAACAGGGGGTGTCGACGCTGCCCGTTCATTCTATCCAGTTGGATTCGAGCATGGGCTCTCCTGCAATGGATCGATGCCGTCCCGAACCCTAGGGTTTGGGGGTTGGCATGGATCCAGGTGCTGTCGTGGTCGTTGTGTGTCGAGGTGATGCTCTGCACCTCTAGGCATGATCAGGGTCGCTGCCGTGGCGCCGTGCGGTTTGCAGCGCCCCCTCCGGGGTGCTCCCTGTGCCGCCATGGTCGTCCGCCCCTCTGCTTCCTCTTCTTGTCTTCAGCGAGGACCTACAGTGAGTTCGATTCCTCTCCCCTGGTGCTCTCTGTGCTTACTGATTCGATGCTAGATACTGACAGTGTCCTCTCTGGATACTGTCAGATTCAGATTAGGATGATTATCCATTTAGGGTTCCTATCATGTGATTGTTCATGTACTAGATGAATTGGATCATGTTTGGATGATTTGTAAACATGCTAAGTGGTTATTGGCCTGAGGCTTGTTGCTTAAGATGATCTATAATGTTTCTGGTGGCTTATTAGATGATTTATGCTTGGATTGCATCTGATTCAGATGGTATGGTTGCTTGGGAAAACCATGCTTGATTAAGTTAGTGACTTGATCAGTTTTCACTGTCATTTCTGGGTTTATGATCATGGTTATGATATGATGAAATCATTGTCCTGGTGCTGTTGGCTTAGAACTAGTGTGTGGTTTGAGATCATCAATATCCTAGTTATGATTCCTGTGTTAACAGGAAAATGATTAGTAAGTTGATTGTCTGAATTTATGATGATCAAATGTCTATTCCGATTCATATAAAATTGCTCTTGTGACACCATCATGGTATGGCACACAAGTTTGATTCTAATCCATTGATTGGGTTGGTTTATGCTTCAGACAAACTTGGCTTTGAAAGATAAATGGAAATGTTCTTTTCTGAATTCCCTAAGACCAGTGATGTTGGTCTGAGGCTTAGGGATTCAGATCTTATCTAGTTGATTCATACAGATAGTCCTGGTAGTGGTACCAACTATTCTTTCTTGAATCAAAGCTTGGAAAAAATGATAGTAAGCTTGATCATGATCTGGATCCAAAGGATTTGTTTCTAAGGTGCTACCCTTCTTTAGGGATGTGCCTAGAAATAGATCATAGATATATGTATGCTTGAATTGTAAGATATAGTTTGACAACCAGAGCAATGATGTTACTCTGAGCTCTGGCTGGGTCCTGGTACTTTGTTGTTTGCTTTTAGAGTTTAAAACTCTATGATGGATTCACCCCACTTGGGTGATTTATGAGGTTTTTTTTATAAATCAACACATGCTTCTCTCTGGATGATATGATTATATCATGTGAAGGTTTTATGAAACTCACCACAAACTCTGATGTTTGTGGAGTAAGTTGGTGAAGATCTTGATCTGGTTTTGTTGGACTCCTGTTCTTGATCTTGAGCTAACCTGCTCCTCCTAGCTCCTGGGCTTGATCTTGCTGTCCACCTGATCCATCCCTCTCCTTATGTCACCATCATGGTGATGTTTGGTTGATCTTTGGTGGTTTGGGTGGCTGTTGTGCTTGGTAAGATGCTGCCTAAGCTGGCTGTTCTTGTGTGCAAGCAGTGGAGAGATGCACTAGTGCCTCTACACGGCTATGCTTGTGGTTTTGTGAGTTTGGGGCTGTCCTGTGAGGTTGACAACACACCACATGCATGTTGGTGTGTGTCCTGCCTGTATGCTTGCTATGCACTTGTGGATATGTTCAGAATTTTGAAACTTACTATTATCTGGTTACTTTCACCTGGCTGGTGAATTTGCCCCTCTTGGCTGTCATTTGACTTATGGCTTTAGATTTATGAAAGATGGATACTTTCATATTGGTGAAACTTGCCCCTTTTATATAAATTTCTCAATGATGAATTTGTCTAGTGCACTTCACTGACATGTCTGAGAGAAAATAATACTAACACTAACCTTTTATTTTTCTATTTAATTTTCTGTTTTGTTTTGCAGGTACAAATATAAAGATGAAGATTTAGTTTAGGTTTAGACATAGAATAGTTATAGAATAATCCAATGTAATTTTCTTATACTTTTGTAATTTTAATTTTATTCATTTGTAATAAAAATTATATTATTATTAATAATATTCTTGTTCTTTATTCTTTTCTAATTGTGAAGTTTGGAAAGGATTTCAGTAAGTTACATTTTTTGTAACTTGTTTATAAATTTGATAATATGAAATAAGTTTTCATATACATAATTGTTTTCTTTAGATAATGTTTTGAGTTAAAATAATTGACTCATAATTAAATCAAGATTCAAACCTTATTTCAAATTCATTTGAATTATAATTCAAACACTCAAGTTTAAAATTCAAATTCATTTTAAAACACATAATTCCTTAAAGATCATATCAAAGTCTATAGCAATCACCCTTTAAGACTAAACCTAATCTCAGGGTATGAAAGAAACATTGATCACTTACGGTTTTTATTTGGCAAAAATTTTACCCACATTTTCATAGATGAATGCATGCAACATTCCAAAATCCTAAAGCTGCCCTTTGTTAGTTCCTAAATGCTGGGATGTTACAGACTTCCCCCCTTAAATTAAACTTCGTCCCGAAGTTTGTGGAGACGTACCTAAATAGTTCTGGATAGGCTTTTCTTAAATCCTGTTCTTTCTCCCACGTGGCTTCCCTTTAAGGGTGGTGTTCCCACTGTACCTTGCAATATTTGATTGCTCTGTTCCTTAATATTTTCCAGTTTTCTTCCAGAATCTTACAAGGCTTTTCAATATAGGTTAGGTCTGCTTGTAGCTCTAACTCCTGGTGTGTAATTGCATCATCTGGGACTTTCAAACATTTACGAAGTTGTGCCACATGGAAAACATTATGCACTTGAGCCAATCTTGATGGTAATTCTAAAGCATAAGCTATAGTTCTGTTTTGACTCAGTATCTTGAATGGTCTAATATATCTTGAACTTAATTTCCCTTTAACTCTGAATCTTTTCACCCCTTTCATTGGACTTACTTTCAAATAGACCATATCTCCCACTTCTGGATGCCATGATCTTCGACTTTAATCCGCATAACTTTTCTGCCTGCTCTGGGCTATTTTCAGTCTATCTCTGATCTTATCAATGATATCTTATCTTTCCTTGATATAATCTGGTGCAAATTCTTTGCTGCTTCCAGGTTCATACCAACATACTGGTGATCTACACTTCCTTCCATACAGAACCTGATATAGAGCTGCCTTTAGAATACTCTGATAGCTATTGTTATAAGAAAAATCTGCCAATGGTAGATGATCTTCCCATGTTCCTCCAAAATCTAATGCACAAGACCTTAACATGTCTTCTAGTATTTGGTTTGTTCTTTCAGTTTGAACTCCTGTCTCAGGATGATATGCCGTGCTGAAATCTAACTTTGAACCAAGTGCTTCATGCAATTGCTTCCAAAATGCTGAAGTAAACACTAATCCCCTATCAGTTACGATCTTTTTGGGTACTCCATGCTTACTTACGATCTCTTTGACATATACTTCAACTAACTTCTCGGCATTATCCTTTTGATTCATCGTAATAAAGTGTGCACTCTTAGTGAGTCTGTACACAATTACCCATATCATATCCTTCCTTTTTGGTGTCATAGGCAATCCTGTAATGAAGTCCATACCTATTTCCTCCCACTTCCATTCAGGAATTTCCAAGGGTTGTAATGGTCCTTCTGGACTTTGATGTTCAGCCTTCACCCTTTGACAAGTATGGCATTCAGATACATATTTAGCAATATCTCTTTTCATGTTATTCCACGAGAATAGTTCTTTCAAGTCCATATACATCTTGTTACTTCCTGGATGTATAGAATATGGTGTTTCATGTGCTTCTCTGAGTATGACATTTCTAATCTTTGTCACATCTGGAACACATAGACGGTCTTGAAACCATAAAGAGTCATAATCCCCAAGGCAAAAAACTATTTTTTTCCTTGAGATATCCTCCGAATTTCCTCAGCAATAAAAGGATCTTCTGCTTGATGTCTAAAAATTTCTTGCTTAAGATCACTGCCATGCTCTGCAACTACCTGCATAGTAGCTAATCCTCCAAGAAGCTCTGTTCTGATGAATTGAAGCTCTAATCTTTCCAAGTCCATTTGTAACTCTTTTGGTAACTCCCTATTGATTGGCTGAATATCTGCACTATTTCTGCTTAAAGCATCTGCTACAACATTTGCTTTCCCTGGGGTGTAGTTGATTGTTAAATCATAATCCTTTATTAGTTCCAACCAACGCTTCTGTCTCATATTAAATTCCTTTTGAGTGAAGAAATATTTGAGACTTTTATGGTCAGTGTATAACTCACATCTGGCTCCATAAAGAAAATGCCTCCATCCTTTCAGCGCAAAAACTACTGCTGCTAACTCTAAATCATGAGTTGGATAGTTGACTTCATGTGGTTTCAGTTGTCTTGAACCATAAGCAATCACTTTCCGATCTTGCATTAATACACAACCCAAACCTTCTTTAGACGCATCACAGTATACGGTGAAGTCCTTCCCTGTTTCAGGAACCGCTAAAATTGGAGCTGTGGTTAATCTAGGTGCCCATTTCAACTCTTGAAAACTCTTGAAGAGGTGAAGTCCTTCCCTGTTTCAACTCTTGAAAACTTTCTTCAATTTTACGCATTAATACGATCCATTTCACCATTTCACCATTTCTAGGTACCCATACGCATCACAGTATACGGTGAATTTCCCTATATGCAACCCTAACTACTAAGCACGTAAAGAGAGGAGCGAGGAAACCGTAGTGGAGCACGCGGAGACACAGGGATTTGTTTTACCGCAGTTCCTTCCTTGTTAAGGGAAGTACATCTGCGTTGGAGGGGTGGGTGGTTCTAAGACCACCACGCCACAATAGGCCTCACCCTATTCTCCGATGGATCTCGCCACGAGAGGCCTGATCCACCTTCTCCACTATTGGATCCCTTCGAGGCGGGAACCGGTGCCTTTTACATTACTATCGGGGCACACACCCACAACCGAATTGGGGGCTCCCGAGATGACAACAAGCTGCCACAAGAACAAGGTTTATCAATATAAACAAAAACAAGGATCTAGATATTTGCAAGAAATACTAGATCGGAGGTTCTCCAAATGAATGGAGAGGAGATGAAGCGCTTGATTGCTGATGATGTAGATCGAGTTCTCCTCCTTCGATTCCCCAAGGGACGGGGCCTTTGGGTGGATCTAGGTGGAGCTCTCTTGGATGAAGGTTGCAGATCAGATCTCGTCTTTTTCGAATGAATCAAGAGATCTGGAAGGAGGGGGAAGGCTGGCTTAAATACGCCCTCCCCAGATCTGGCCGTTGCTCAACTTTGGGGGCGGATTATACGCCCCCCACTTGGGGCAGATTATCCGCCCCCCTGGGAAAACTCCGCCCCAAGGGCGGATTCTCCGGGGGAAACTCCGCCCCCTCTGGGGCTGGCGCCTGCGAAACTTGGTGAAGATCTTGGGGGGCGGATAATCTGGCCCCCTCCAGGGGCGAATTATCCGGCCAAGCCGGAAAGTTCGGCCAACACTCCGACCCCTCTCTGGGGCTTGCGCATTGGCGATGAGCAAGGGGGCGGACTATCCGGGCCCCCTGAGGGGCGGATTATCCGGCGGAGCCGGAAAATCCGGCCAAAACTCTGCCCCCTTCTGGGGCTTGCGCCTGCTTGGGAAGAGGGAGGGGCGGATTATCCGCCCCTGGTGGGCGCGGATTATCCGCCCCCCAAAGGCAGAGTCCTTTTCATTTTTTTCTCAAATAGAGCTGCAACACTTCAACACACATTAAATAATCCTTGATATTGTTATCTAACACACAAAACACTAGGGATTATAAAATGTTCTTTCAATCTCCCCCTTTTTGGTGTTAGATGACAATATTAGGATTTGCAATGAAACCGGCTAATGCCACCTTAAATAATGAAAGACGCTCCCCCTAGATGTGTGCATATTTAAAATTTGCATTTGAATACAAATACACACACTAGAGAGTACACAACTTCCATAACAAAGATAATTGAAACAAGGTGGTTTGGAGTGTACACAACTTCCATAACAAAGATAATTGAAACAAGGTGGTTTGGAAAACAAGGTCATACCACCGGGATGAGAATGTAGCCAAAGAATATAATTTGTTTGATAGCCTCCAAGAACATCCCAAGAATACCAGCAATATTGATGCATACATTAGATAGGTCCATGATTCCATATGCCATCAAATATGCCTCCATAGATAAATCCAGAATTCCATGAGATCCACAATATATAAATCCGGAAATCCATGAATACCACACATAGTACCAAACTTAGTGGAGCACGACAAAGTCTTACATAATCAAACACAAATAGAAAATGAGTTCACGCTAAAAAGGCACAAGCAAGAAAATAAAACAACTGAAAGAAAGATGCTTGCGCCCGACCCTTGCAAATCCACGAGACCTAATAGAACTACTTCTCCCCCTTTGGCATCGAAACGCCAAAAAGGAAGAAGAGCGATGCTAACGCCCCCGAAGATCACTCCTCCTCATCCTCGTCGTAGTCATTAGTAGGGGTTCGTAGCATGGAAAACAAAAAAATTCTACCGCATGAACAAAAAATCAAGATCTAATCTATGATCAAGCCAAGATCTATCTACTAGATTGTAGCAACGAGTCGATAAAATACTAACACTCGAAGATCCAAAGCGGTTAACGAGAGAAGATTCTCGTGGGTGATGTAGTCGTACACTTCCGATCTCAAGATCGCGTAGACGATCCTTCCGGCGCTGCGTTCCGGCAGCGCTCCCGCAGTCGGTCACACATTCGGTACTCGATGAAGACCTTCCTCTCCCTTGTTCCAGCAGGCAGCGGAGGTTGTAGCACTCTCCTCGCGATTCCGGCAGCACGACGACGTGGTGCCATAAGTAGAGGGGAGATCTCGCAGGGCTTCGCCTTAAGCCGGAGCGAGTATAGTGGAGTATGAGAGAGGCCTTGGTGATCTAGGGTTTATAGGGAACCAAGGGGAGGGTGTGGCCGGAAGCTAGGGTTTTGGGAAACCCTAACTCGCCGAGTTATAGGAGGCCCTAGGCGGCGGCTTGGAGGTGGCCGGCGACTTGGAGGCTAGGGTTTGGGTGTGTGGAAGAGGGGCAGCCCTACCCCTCCTTATATAGGTGGGAGGGGGAGGCTTGGGAGGAGGGAGTCCTCCTCCAACTCCTCCTCCTTGGCCGGCGGGTGGAGGGAGGAGACTTCCTCCCCAAGTAGGTTTCCTACTCTCCCTCCACCAAGCAAACTTGCCATTTGACTTTTTCAAATTGGCATTTGACTTTCAAACTAGGATTTGATTTCTCCATTTATTTTGCCCATCCAAGTGACCTAGTACATGATGCAACCATTCCACATTGTCATGACACATCCATGTACCCTTCCCCTCCGGAGTGCCGGACCTTCCAGACCCTTCTAGAACATTCCTGGTGAAAACACCGGAATCATTCCCGAACTCCGAAACAGGACTTTCCTTATATGAATCTTATTCTCCGGACCATTACGGATCTCCTCGTGGTATCCCGGATCCAATCCGAGACTCCGAACAACATTTGGTATCTTACTCATCATTCCATAACTACTCAACAACATCGAATCCTTAAGTGTGTCTCCCTACGGTTCGTGAATTATGCGGACATGACCGAGACACTTCTCCGTTCAATAACCAATAGAGGAATCTAGAAATTCATATGGCTCCCACATATTTATAGGGTTACTCTGCGATCGAATGAACCACTTACATATGATACCAATTTCCCTTTGTCTCATGATAATTTACTTATCCGAGGTTTTGATCGTCGGTATCTCTGCATACCTAGTTCAACCTCGTTACCGATAAGTACTCTTTTCTCGTTCCCGTGATATGTGATCCCTTGTGATCCAGTCACATGCTTGCAAGCTAATTGGATGACATTCCACCGAGAGGGCCCAGAGTATATCTATCCGTCATATGGATGGACAAATCCCACTCTTGATCCATGTGCCTCAACCCATACTTTCCGAACACTCAATGCCACCTTTATAGCCACCCAGTTACGGTGTGGTGTTTGATGTAATAAAATCATCCTTCCGGTGATGGTGATTAACATGATCTCATGGTCGAAGGAATTAGGTTACTATGTATCAGAAAGCTTATAGCAAATGAACTATATTAAATGACTTGATCTTTATGCTATGCTTAGCTATAGGAGTATGTCCATCACATCATTCTCCTAATGATATGACCCTGTTGTTAATAACATCTCTATGTTCATGATCAGGAAACCATGATCATATATTCACCAACAAGCTAGTTTAACAAGAGGCTTTACTAGGGACTCTTTTATGTTTACAAATCACCCAAATATTAATGTTTCCTGTTACTACAATTATAGCATGGTATGTAAACATTTAACATAAGTATGAATATATGATAATAACCACTTTATTATTGCCTCTTGGGCATATCTCCAACAGTCTCCCACTTGCACTAGAGTCAATAATCTAGTTTCAAACCTTTGTGTATTCAACACCTATGGCTTTCCGGTGTTGTATATACACGATTGCTAGTGGTCAACTGATCTCCGGATCTGACACTTCCAGGTCCGTGTGTAATTGCATGTCTTTGCGTCTCTACGCATCACTCATTCTCTAATGAGATGGCTTTGTATAAATTTGATCCTTTGGTGAGACCTTTAGTTCTTTGGGGTTTAAAACATGTTGATAATATTTTCATACAATATATCTTCATAGTACTATCCCACTGTGAACTACACCTAGTTTGATAACAAACTACTTGACACAAATGCCCTCTTTTGCTGCTATAATAGCAGTCATATACTTAGCCTTTTGTTGTAGTATCTGTCACAATGTCTTAACTTTGGAATTCATACAAATTCATTATGGAACTTACTTTCCATCATATTGTGCCACCGTTAGTTTAGATTGAGATAAACTTAATTTGTACTTTGTAACAAAACTAGTATCAATGTAATACTTTTACAATGAACTAACCATCTATTTGTCACTTCTACAAAATAATATATTCTTAGTTCTTCTAAAAGATTATAAGAATATCTTTACTATCGTCCAATAATCATATTATGAGTTATTCTGGTATACTCTCATAACATTTAGAGCATAGGACATATCTGGATTTGTACACATCACAGCATGATTGATAAAATACTCTTTGTGATTGTATTTATCAAGTATCAAAAATACTTAAATCTTTATTCAATCATTCCTGTGCAATAAGAACCTTTCTTTTAGTTTCTATATTGAACTCATTCAATATCTCATCTATGTACTTGGCACAACCATATTGGCGTCACAATTTATCCATATAGACATTGATGCCAAATATTCGGGTTCTGCCTAAGCCTTTCATCGAGATGAAATTCTTATCCTGTGTTAATAAAAAGATACATCATTTCCAATCAACAATATGTCTTCCACATAATGTATTAGAAACATGTCTTAGCGCTCCCACTTAATTTCTTGCAAATGCAAGCATCTTCATCGTCTCCGATGAAATTATACTATTTTAACAGTTTCATCATAGTGAAGATTCCAACTCCGCGATGCTTACTTCAACCATTGAAGTTTGCATATGCTTTTAGCATCCTTTGAATTAACAAAACCCTTTGGACCGTGTCATGCACACGTCCAAGGTAACCATTCTATTAGAAGAACTTGTTTTGTTTATTCAACACATAAAAAAATTATATGTCATGGTTTCTACATTAATCCGTCTAGACTAAATATCGCTTAATGAAAGATAAGATCTTGCCATAGTCAACTCTTTGAACATTGTCGTGAACTCTTTCCCGACATGTCGATAATTTCATAGATGTGAAACATCCATGTCTATTTCTTTATAGATCCAAATATGACTGTAAGGTCTTGTACCTTTCCAGAGGGTCTTTCAAGTTCAAAGCTTGATCTCTCATATATGGAACTATCACGGATTTTATGGCTTCAAGCCATTTGACGGAGTCAGGGCCCATCATCGCTTCTTTGCATGTAGTCGGATCATTACTGTCAAATAATGATTTAACTCTCAAATCTTGGTATTTGATTGTTTACCCGACCTACTTGTTTCAATAGGAACTTAGACCTCCGTGACCACAACCTTTGAGGCACGTGAGCCATGATAATTGTTGCTGCCTCCAGAACACTTTTCGGCGCTGCGCAACTGTGCACACATAGCTAAGGTTCTTTAAACCTTATCAAAATTCTATTGTCCTCCCACTTAACTTTTCACGAAAAATTCTTTCTCAAAGAAACTTGACGTTCTAAGCGAACATTTTTGTCTTTGGTGTTATGGAGGAATACTCAACAATTATTCAAAATAACATACAAAGATATGTTCATCCGACCTTGGTTGCAAACATCTTTCTTATGCATAGCATACCAATTTTTAAGAAAGGACAACTTGGGTTTTATCCCAAACCATAACTTTATATGGTGTCAATTCAATGGATTATGATGGAGCTCTTTTCAGTGGAAAAACGGTAGTCTCTAAAGCTTTTAATCTTTAAAATATAATGACAGTTTTATGAATTACACCTTTGATCTTACGATGTCAAACAAGGTTTAATTACATATCTCGAACGCTCCATACTCTTATGGTGTTTCGGGAAATGCAAATCCATGGAATGATTCCTTAAATCTTAGGTATTATGCTAAACTTGTAACTCAAATATCTTCCTTTATGATCTTATCATAAACCATTTATATTCTTGTTACAATGATTTTGCACTTCATCTTGAAAGTCTTTGAACTTTTCAAATGTTTCATACTTCATCCTTATCTAGTAAATATTCATATATTCACTCAAATTTTCGGAGAAATCATATGAAGTTGAAATCCATCGCTCTTGACTACACATAATGGACTTCATACAACAATATGTACAAGTTCCAATAAGCTAGTCATTTGTTCCCTTTTGGCCTAAGAACAAAGTTTTAATTATCTCTAGGAAAGTTTCACAAGTGTAAAAAAACTCCAAAATTCCATCAACATGGAGTTTCTTCATGTTTTCTTTCCAATATAATTTAAACGGCGATGTCACTTCCTAAGTGATCTTTTAATCATTTTGTCTTTCGCCTTTTTAGCACTAGTTTTATGGATGTGGTTCTCCAACGATATTTGTAAATCATCCATCTTTTATGGATTACGGCAATTATTTGAACAACCCTTTTGTTCTCATAATACCTGATAAAACAAATCTTGAAGGCAAGCTTTGATGTTTAACAAGCAACACAATAACCCTTTATTTGTTCTCGATGAACGTCATCACATATTCTTTTGCTATTTACTCAGGCCATTGTAGTTCATGAATTCTGTTATTTCGTATGACGATTCATACCAACAAATTCAGTATCAAATACTTAAGAACCACATTGTTTAATAAGCAAAGAATATTGTCATAACATGTATATCATCTATATACTTAAGATGAACAATTCTAGTCTTTTCTTTTCTGCCATATATTTATGAGATTCTCTTTCAGTATTTCCTTTTCTGTTTGAAAGAATCTATCAACATCAATAGTGGAGCCATATACATGACACATAGTCCAAAGCATGTATAGTTAAATACCAATGTCTTTGGACTTGCACTTTGAAGTAAACCACCATCATCAAATGTTTGGTGTTCTTTTAAATTCTTTTCTATAGTAATCTCTTGGTGTAGTAAACATTTTACCTACATCAAATATTCACCCTTATCATGGAATTATCCATGATCAAGCTACTTTTAGCTTATAACGATGAATCGCGAGTATAATGTTGCTCTCCAAAACCTTTTGGTGGATTAGGACAACTAGTGTCTCCAACCTTTTGTAAATTCTCATCAAATATGAGAACATGACCTTTGCAACCAAAACTTCATTTCAGATATCACAATATCTTCCACACATCATGGTTTCTGAAACAACTCTTTTAGATCCTAGATAACCTTGATATTAAGACAATCCTTTGAATATCAAGAATCATGGAGACAAACATGATACTCATACACTAACACTTGGAATTGTCACTCTTGATTTAATACCAATTATTAAACTTCATGGAGTAACCAAAACTTACTAAAAGTTTGCAATAGGACTTTTAAACTTTAGATTAACACTTCAAAACAATACGATACCAGTTCGTAAAGTAACTAACCAGAATACTATAGTTCTATCATCTAAATTATAACTAAGCGCAAGGTGGTAAACGGATGCCAATGACTACAACAATTATGCAAATTCACTTTGATTTAATTTATGATAAATAATGTTCAACTTTTAATCATATTGCCGTTGAACTCCCACTCAAAACAATATCCCTCACATTGTTTTAGTGATCACACGAACCAAATCCACCACATCAAAACCGATCATCACGAGAGTTGATGTAGCTTCAATGGCGAATAATCAACATGTTCATCATATCTACTATATGACTCATGCTTTACCTTTTGGTGATCCGTGTTCCGAGACCATGTCTGTACATGCTAGGCTCGTCAAGATCAAACCTTAGCTTCCGCATGAGCAAATCTGGCTTGCTCACGTTGTATACACTCGCAGAATCTAACACACCCCATCATCACGTGGTGCTTCGAAACAACGAGATTTAGCAACGGTGCTTACTAAGGATGAACACTTTAAAACTTGAAATTGTGTGCTTGAGGGATCATCTTATAATGCTACCATCGTGAACTAAGCAATACAAGATGCATAAAAGGATTAACATCACATGCAATTCATAATATGTGATATGATATGGCCTTTCTTCTTGTGCTTCCGATCTCCATCTTCAAGCACGAACATGATCTCCATCATCACCGGTGTGGCGTCAAGGTAAATGGCGCTGCTTCATGGTTGTTTTCCTCCAGCATCAACTATTACAACTATCTTGAATAATAGTCACGCAGGACTTAATAGATTTAAAATACAACCATATGGCTCCTGCCGGTTGCCGACTTACAATAAGGAACATTGCATACATCATATATAATCACAATCATGGACATATCACATCACAGCACACCCCTGCAAAACAAAGTTAGACGCCTCTAATTTTCTTTGCATGTTTTACGTGGTTTGGGGCTTTCAAATAAGTGTCGTTCTAACTTACGAACAAGAACCACAACATTGATACTAGTATTGTCAATCACCCGTTGTAAATTGAATCTTAACTATGTTGGGAGAAACAGACACCCGCAAAGCCACTTATGCAATACAAATTGCATATCAAGCGTGGAGCAAGTCTCATGAACGATGTCATGTAAGGTTAGCCCGGGCAGCTTCATCCCTGTCACATCCCAAAATTTTCCAAATTTTGAAATGTGAAAAATAAATAAACAAAATAAACAATTGTTGAAATTTAGGGTGAGAAGAAACTTTTTGATTCCAATTGGAAACATCAAAACCTATTTTGATCAAATAGAATCCTAAAGGGTTTTAAAAGGATAAATAAATAATAAAGTCATATTAGTTGGAATCACTATTTTTGGATCTTTAAATAAGAAGATATGGTTTTCAAAAGCAAAGGTAGAAATATAAATAAGGACTATTTTAAAAGTCAAATTTAATCTTGGCCAAGCTTTTAAAATAAAATATTTTGTTTGATAAAAAGGGTAAAGGATTATTTAATAAAATAATAAGGATTTATTAATATCCAATTTTATTTAATTAAAGGCTTTTCCATTTTAAAATAAACATTGAAACTTGTTAAAAGTATTTTAAATAAGAATTCCAAGTGTTTTGTTTTTCAAATGAAACCTACTGAAAAGGTTTTGATATTATTTAGATTTCTAATAGAGTTTTAAAATAAATTAAAACCTATTTGAAATAAAGACTAAGGTCTATTTATTTAATTATTAATAGATCCTAAAAGAATAAAAGAATTATTTTATTTTGGACTTTGGAATATATTGTTAAACACAATTAAAATATACCCAAAGTTTGGTGGTGGTTTGAATTGAATTGGAGTTTGAATTGTTTGAAATAAAATCAAAATAGAAATTCCAAATAGAAAAAGAAAAAGCATTCAGTATAAAAAAATGAAACAAGCGGCAGCCCAGCAAACCCAGCCCAGCAGGCCCAACAACTAGCTCAGCGAGCCCACCCCCACTCTCACCCTGAAACGTTTTCTTACTCGCGGATTAACCCACTCAGCAACTGACTTGGTGACCCCACTCCCCCTCTCTCACTCTCGCTGACAACGGACCCCACTGGCCACCTCATCATCGTCTCCACCACGACCAGGTCCCCCTCGCCGTTTTCTGCCGCGAATCAATGGTGTTAATTCGTGTTGATGACTGAGTTACTCCTCGCCGTGACCACGCGCCTTTAAACGCCTTGCCCTTCTCTTCCATTCCCCCCCAGATGCCAGCTCCTCTCTGCCTCCAGGCTGCGAGAATCGTGAGCTCAAACCTTCTCTGCTTCGACGAAGTCTTCCGTCGATTCCGGCACCGACCAACCGCCCCTCGCCTCCCACTGCACGCGAGCTTACTCCCTAGTCCCGTGCGCACCTGCCCGTGTGCTCCACTCACCCGCACGCATCCCCTAGCGTCGGCAACCTCGACACCAAGCACCACCGTCTTCTGCCGTTTCTCCGGCGAGCTTCCCTTGGTAAGCTCAGACCGCCCCGGTACTTCTAGTTGATGCTACCATGATTCCCCGTGCAATACGCGTCTAACGCCCCCTACCGTTTTCCTTAGGGTGACCTGTAGCCTCGCTCCCGTCGATAACTGAGCGAGCCCGACGCCGCCACCGACTCCGGCGAGAAATCCCCCTGGAACCAGAGCGCCCCTCGACGAGCTGATCGCACCTTGAGCATCAGAGCGTCACCGCGATCACTGTAAGAACCTTCACTCCCTCCCTTGCTTCCAGAATAGTCGCCACCGCCACCTCCAGAGCCGCGCCGCCGCCAGCCACCGTCGAGCACCGCCAGTTCCTGGTCGAGCTGCTGTGCACCGTAGGATCTAGATCTAAGCGTCACGATATATTCATAACCGAAGGGGTATGTATCCATCTGAGCCGTGCGTTTTAAATAAGATCCAACGACTCACAGAGGGCGATCCGCGCGAAACGGTATCAGCCAGTTAGCTTCAGCCACGTGGCCAGACTGAGGATTTAAAATAGAAAAATGATCTATTAGATGCTAGATTTTGTAAAATTCATAACTTTCAAACCACACATCCAAATTTTGTAAATTTTATATGAATGGAATCAGCAGAACATGAACTTTGCAACCGTGCACTTTGTTTAATGTTTTTCTTCTAGAAAATTGGTTGAATTTGCAGAAACTTGTGTAGTCTTATTTTGAATATAAAAATTGTTCTAGTTATATTTTTAAGATGAAATCTGTGCAAAATGGATTGTTTTGAACCTACTGACCATAGGAACCAACTTATGAATTTGAAAATGTATTTTGTGAGGTTAGGGAATAAATATTTGAGTTAGCTCATTTCTAGTCAAATAAAAATATTGTTTATGGTTTAGAAATGAATTTTGAGTAAAACCTTTGGGAAATTATTTGATTCAAACCTTCTGACCCTAAACACCAAGTTTTTAGATTAAGAACATATTTGATGAACCATATAAAGTTATTGCTTTGCTAAAAGATATTTTCAACAACATAAAATATCACCTTAGCATAATATTTGGTTTATGAGATGAAACCTTTTGCAAATGGTTTTACCACTTTAGTAAATGACCACTTTGAGCTTTAAAATGTTTAGAGCCTAGTAGAAACCACTTTTCCAAATAAAACTATCTTTTGCTTGCTTGCATGCATGGCCTTGTTTTTGTTATTTTATGTGTGTGAAATGGGTTGAATGTTAGTTAAATTTGTGTTTGCTTGATTGAATTGTAGTGAAGTTAGAAGAGTGTGATATTTGCAAGATACAGAAGTGAACCATCATTCTCTACTAAAAAGGCAAGTGACACTATCATCCAAGTCCTACTATTTTCATTACACTTAGTGGATTTTGTAACATGCATGGAAAGGACTACTATATTTTATGCTATGCTAAATCCTAATAGGATACCATTATATCTTCCTTAGTGAAAACAATGTAGTTGTAGTATGCTTAGGCCTGCTATATATTTGGGATGGGATACATGATATGATTATATGAAGTGTTGAAAAGATATATGTTTTATATAATAAAACAAGTACTCAATGAACCACCTAGGTGGACAAGGATACTCAAGTTTTGGACAAGGTGGCAACAAAGGGAACCATGTTTATATGGCTATCTTTTTGTATGTGCACTAGAAGAAAAACCACCCAGGGACTTAGAGATTGAACATGTTTCTCGTATAGTGGCTTTCGTGTACAGCCACATGCTAAATGGGCTTTGGCTTAGTCAACTACATAGTGGAAGACCCATGCATTGGAATCTTCAGGTTAACTAGAATTGTGTAAGGGAAATTTATCCCTACATTGGTGCCTGGTTGACAAGCTAGCATTGTGTATTGGGAGGACTTCTATGGAAAGACTTTGTCACATTCTCGATCTGCCAGTACTCCATTTTGGTGAGTACTTATCCAGCAGCCACTGGTGGCATCAAGACGAGATTGTGTCATGTGGGTAAAGTGTACAACTTCTACATAAGATCAAAATTCTAAGTACTTACCGTGTCCCCGGTTATGGAAAACTCTGAGCAACTAAGGCCTGAAGCTATGGAAGATCTCGACATTCCAATTTCTCAAAGTAAAACTTGATGGTGTCAATAAGGGATTAGAAGCACTTGGAGTTTTCCAAGGAGTTTAGAAAGATTTGACAAAAGATCAACACTATTTTGAAAAGACAGGATAAAACTATATTGTTTTCTGCAAAAGAGCCTAAACCCTACTTAGCCAAATATGCATGTAATGATAGGATCCACTTATTTCTACATAGTAGTGAAACTTGCCAATACAATTCAAATGTATTGACCCTGGTGGATGCAACTTATTATGTTGCAGGTTTGTTTGATGTTAGTGAAGTTTTTTGAATAGGATTACAAGTCTACAACCAACATGATTGCCTGTGGCACTTTGAAGATGAAGGACTCCATGCTATATAGATATTCTGCTGCATTGTAATGTGATAGCCAAATGAGCTATGTAAGATGTAATGAATTATTTTATTCCTGGTTATAAAGTTGTATTATGACCTTTGTTTCTTGATATTACATCTTAACTGTGGATGCTAGCTATTGATCCAGGGACTAGCATCCCGCAATCCCACCATCCCGCAAGATGCAAAGTACACAAGAAGCAATCGACAACAAAAGCATCAACGCCCACAATGACCATTGTGTTCTACTCGTGCAACAGATCTACATATAGACACGGCTCTGATACCACTGTAGGGGTTCGTAGCATGGAAAACAAAAAATTTCTACCGCATGAACACACAATCAAGATCTAATCTATGATCAAGCCAAGATCTATCTACTAGATTGTAGCAACGAGTCAATAGAATACTAACCCTTGAAGATCCAAAGCGGCTAATGAGAGCAGATTCTCGTGGGTGATGTAGTCGTACACTTCCGATCTCAAGATCGTGTAGACGATCCTTCCGGCGCTGCGTTCCGGCAGCGCTCCCGCAGTCGGTAACACGTTCGGTACTCGATGAAGACCTTCCTCTCCCTTGTGCCATGTCACATCCCAAGATTTTCCAAATCTTGTTATGTGAAAAATAATTGAATAAAATAAAACTTTGTTGATTTTCAGGGTGAGAAGAAACTTTTGAATCCAATTTGAAATTTTCAAAACCTATTTGGATCAAATAAAATCCTAAAGGGATTTAAAAAGATAAATAAACAATAAACTTAAAAATATTTAAAATTACTATTTTTGGATATTTTAATAAAAAGATTTGGATTTCAAATGAAAAGGTAGAAATTTAAATAAAGACTATTTTTATAAAGCCAAAGTAAACCTTGGCCAAATTTTTTAAATAAAATATTTTTGTTTTGATCAAAAGAGTAAAGATTTATTTAAATAAAATAATAAGGATTTATTAATATCCAATGTTATTAAAAATAAAGGTTTTACCATTTTATTTAAAACATCAAAACTTGTTAAATTATTTTAAACAAGTTTTCCAAGTATTTTGTATTTTCAAATAAAACCTACTTATTTGGTTTTGATAATATTTAGATTTCAAATGGAGATTTTATTAAATAAAACAAATCCTATTTGAATTAATAACTAAGGACTATTTATTTAATTATTAAATAGATCCTAAAAAGAATAAAAATATTATTTTGTTTTGGACTTTGGTTTATGTTGTTAAACAGAACCAAAACTCAATAAAAGTGTGGTGAATGTTTAATTTGACTTGAATGTTTGGTTTGTTGTTTGAAATTCAAAACAGGAAATCAAATTAGATAAAGAAAAGAATCAGAACAGAAAAAACAAATGAAAACGGACTGACCCAACTCACCAGGCCCAGCAGCCCATTCCAGCCCAACTCATTTTTCCCAGCGCGAATCGTTTTACACCCATTCTCGCACCCGCGCAGACACCGACGAGTGGACCCTCTCCCTCTCTTTCTCCCTCGCTGACGCCCGGACCCCACAGAGCCACCTCAGCGTCGTCTTCCCCTGATCACGTCGCCCTGACCGTTGCTGCCATTACTCCGGCGATCAATTCACGTTAATAGCGGCCGTTATTCCACCCTGCGACCACGCCCATTTAACCGCCCGCGTCTTACCTCCCTTTCCCCCAGACAGCTCTCTCCCTCTGCCTCTAGGCTGCGACTATTTCGCCTCGCATCGCCACTGCCTCCGGCGAGTCCCGCGAACAATTCCGGCGACCCCGCACCACCCCTTGCCTCCCCGAGCACACAGGCACATTCCCTAGACCCAGGCGCACCTGCCCGTGTCCTCCGTTCGTCCGTGCTCGCCCCAGGGCCTCGACTTCGACGACAACTCAACGCCGCCGCGTCTGCTTCTTACTCCGGCGAAGTTTCCTGGTAAGCACCAACCGTCCCGAGCCCTCTCGATCATGCTCACGTGAATCCCCCACTCACCCGCATCTAACCCTACCCCTATCTTGTCTTAGGGTGGACTGCAACGTCGCCCCCGACAACGAACAGAGCCGTCTGACGCCGACGACGTCTTCGGCGAGCGATTACTCCTACTCCAGTGCGCCCCTCGCCAGACCAGCACCACCTCGAGCTTCATCTCGACCTCGCGAATACGGTGAGACCCTCCTCTGTCATCCTTGCTTCATGTAACCGCCGATAGCACATCGTCCGACCGTGCGCCGCCGCTCACCGCCGCCAGTTCTTGGCAAGTTGATAAGAGCCGTTCGATCAAGATCGTAGCAACACAATAGAACCACTTAGCGGCGAAGGGGTACGCAATCTGAACCACGCGATCTATTTAGATCCAACGGCTATGGTTGCGCGATCCGTGCGAAAAGGTATCGACCAGTAGTATTGCGCCGCGTGGCACTAGTTCTGTTTAAAACAAATTTTGAATCTGATTTAGATGCAAATTTGTAAACCTTGTAACTTTTGATCCACACGTCCAAAATTTGCAAACTTTATATCAATGGAATAAGTGGAACAAGCCCTAGTCAATCATGCCATTTGTTTAGTAAAAAGTTTCTGTTAAATGATTTTTTTTGCAGAAACATATGTATGCTTGTTTAGGTTATACAAATTATTCCAAAATGATTTTGAGGATAAAATCTTTTGCAAATGGAGTGTTTTGAACCTACTGATCATAGGAAACACTTTGTGGATTAAAAAATATATTTGGTGAAACAAAAGAATGAATCTTGGATTTAAAACCAATTCTAGCCAAATAAAAATATGGTTTATTTATTAAAAATGGTTTTGGAAGAAAACCTTTGGGAAATGTTTTGTTTCAAACTCTCTGACCCTAAACACAAAGTTTTATGGTTTGAAAACATATTTTGTGAACCCTATAGATTAATGCCTTAGTAAAAACATTTCTACACCACATAAAATGATACCTTGTTTTGAAATTGGTTTATGAAGTGAAATCTTTTGCAAATGACTTTGCCACTTTATAAAATGACCATTAGGTGCTTTCAAATGTTTTGACCCATTAGGAACCATTTTTTTTAAATAAAACAAAGCTTGGCATGCTTGCATGCATTTCTTAGACTTTATGATTTTATGTGATGTTTTGCTTGATTGGTAGATTGAGATTGTGCCTTGCTTGATTGATTTGTAGTGACTTGAAGGGTGTGATTGTTGCAAGGACAAGGAGTGAACTTGTACCCTCTACCAAAAAGGCAAGTGATGCTTCATACTTTTGTCCCATTACTTTCACTATGCATTAGTGATTTTTTCTAAGTAAAACTTGCATGGAATTTTTGCTAAGTATAGACCATGCTATGGGAAATCCTAGTAAATGAAACCTTAGTAGAAAATTTCATAAGTTAAGATTCCTACTACTATCAAGCTTAGCTTAGCTAATATAAAACAAGGGTGGAATATACATTCATACTATGGAAAATTTCTAAGTCTGAGGACTTGTGTTTTTGTTTAATAAAACAACTAAGTAAATGAATCACCTGGGTGGAATGGTAATTGCTTGGTGGTTTTTGGTTGAGTGGTTACACAAGGCCCATGGCTATGGTTTACCTTGTGTATCACACTTGTGGATTGCCACCCAGGAACAAAGAGATTTGAGAGGTCAAATGTTGAGAACTTCAAGTGCAACCACTTGGCAATATGGGCTCTGCCTGGATCACATAGGTTGCTAGAACTTAGCCATTTGGACAGTTGGTGGTAGTGGGAATGATAGGTTGGAACGCGTCCATTTGGTCTAAGGAAAGGCTTCTGAAAGATCTTGTCTTGGTGAAACCAAGTCTTGTGGGGAAAGTGCACCACCTCTGCAGAGTGTAAAATCTAAGTACTTAGCCATGTCCCTGGTAAAGGACAATTTGAGCATCAAGACATGGAAGCTATCAAGAATCTCATCATCCAAATTTCTAAGTTAAAAACTTGTGGTTGAACAAGGGTTAAAGGATCTTCAATCTTTGATTGGGAGATGTCTTGGGAAAAAGATTATTTTGTCAAAGCAAAAACTTAGTGTTTTCAAACGATAAGGAAAATCTATTTTGAGGAAAGCAAGCCTAAGCTCCACTTAGCCAAATGCATATAGATGTTAGACTCCACTATACTACCATAGTATCACTTGCCAATACAATTCAATTGTATTGACCCTTGTGGCTGTAACTTGTATGTTGCAGGTTTGATTGATGTTAGTAAAGTTTGATGATTAGGATTACAAAGTATACAACCAACATGTCTGCCTGTGGCACTTTGAAGATGAAGGACCCCATGCTTATAGATATTCTGCTGCAATGTAATGTAATAGCCAAATGAGCTATGTAAGATGTAATAAATTATTTTATTCCTGGTTATAAAGTTATATTATGACCTTTGTTGCTTGATATTACATCTTAACTGTGGATGCTAGCTATTGATCCAGGGACTAGCATTGCAATCACAGGGATCCTTTTCCTTTACAAAGGAGGGATCTTACAGATGGTATCAGAGCATTGTGTTGCCTGTAGGATTTGTAACCCTAGGATTGGACAAAACCCTTAGAAAAATAGGAGTTGTATTTGTTCCAAAACTTATTTACAAACAATCTTGTAAACTCTTTCCTCAACCATTTTGGTTTTGATTCTACATCTCCTCTACTTCAACTTGATGGACAAACCTACCCCATGGCCAAAGACTTCACCATGAGCTAAGGACTTCATCAACTCTAATGACTTCAACTTCATCAACTCTAATGACTTCAACATGTTCAACATTTTCACCAAGGACCTCAACCTTGGATATCACTAAGTACAAGTGAGACAAGAAATCTTGCTCAAGATTTGGAGACTAAGGAAACACAACTTAGAAAGAACCCTCATCACCTTTGAAGTTTGTAACCAAGAGTTTTCCCAAGGAAACCATGATCTCATGCAAAAATGAAACAACCAAGAAAGATGGAAAGATCTCAAGTGAACCATATAGATGGACCACCATATTTAGCTTAAGCCAAACCCACCAACTTATGTGGTGTAACAAAAATATTTTTGTTTGCCTAAAAATATGCTTGAACTTTGTTGTTTGAGTGAAATGTTTGTTTGTGATTGCTTGCACATTGCTTATGTGAATTGTGATGTGTGTGATTGGAATTATTTCCTTAGAAATATTTTTGCCTATTCTAATCCCAATTCAACCCAAAACAGATGACTTCTCCAAAAAACTCCAACATCAAGGTTGATGACACCAACAACAACCAAGAGGACAACATGAGAGAACTTATAGCAACCCAAAACCAGTTGAGCCAAGAGACAACTCAGCTTTTAGCCAACAATAATGGACTAGATCCATCCATACAAAGGATTTTGAAACTTCAATCCCAATTGTTGCAAATATTGGTTACTCAAATGATCAACATGGGAGAAAACTTTTCCCAAGGAGCTAATGACAACAAGGATGACAAATATGTTATTTTAGAAGGAACTCAAGCTTGAAATATTTGTGGAGACAAAGATCATACATCCAAGGAGCATGAAGATCAATGCCCTAATTGTAAAGAAGAAAGTCATATCTCTAGTAACTGCCCCAAGAAGAGAGAAAGATTTCCCACCTTTGAGGTGAGGTATGAAGAGCATGAACTAGAAGAACTCCTAGCTTTGGAGAGACCCAAAAAGAAGAAGAAGGACAAAAGCCAGTTGCAATGTTACAATTGCAAAGATATGGGACACTATGCCAGTGAATGCCCAGAAAAGAAGAAGAGCCAAGAAGACAACAAAAGCTAGTGAAACCCAAGATGAGGAAGGACATTAGCCAAGTGATGTGCAACCACTGCACAGAGTTAGGACATTATGCATCATATTGTCGAGAGAAGTGTAACATCCCAAAAATATCAAACTTAGATCAACAAAACACTAATCCTAAAGTTTAGGGTTAACAAAAACTTTTCTAAATCAATTCATGAAAGCATGTCTATGTGTATGCATGAATTTTGAAATTCTTTAAAACCACTTTGTTTGTGTGATCCATTGCTTGTAAAATGTTTCTTAGGTGAAAAGAACATCATCTAAAACATTCCCCACACTTTTCCTAAAGAAAAATAAGTCAAAACCAATATATTAAGTGAATGGTCATTTTTACCAATTTAACTCCCATGCCTACTTTGGCTGTCTCAAACTTTCAAAACCTAACAGAAACTTTTCTGGATCTTTGCACCCCTTGAATGTACTCATAACAAAGTATCAAGGCCCACCTTGTGATCATCCAGAAACTTTCAAATGCATAGTTTAAATGACAACTCAAAATTGAATCTTCTTCATATGGGAAGATCCCACTTTTTCAAAACCCACTTAAACAAGCTTAATTTTCAAAACCCAAGCATCTGCAGACTCACCAGAACCAATCTAGCAAACCCACCAAAAATCATTTCAAAATTCAAAACTTGATTTCATGCGGCCATTTCATCAAACAGGTTGCAGACACAAATCAAACAAAACACAAAACACTATAGTGTGCAGTGATTCTTGCCTAACTTGTTCCCTAGTCAGCTCTCACACACCTCAGTAGATCATCTAGAAAGATTAGCCCAACACTAGCACCCTGTGAGCTTGCCATTCCCATTAATGGTGAACAGCCGAGCAACCCCATGTCACCCCAAAGTGGACAGCAAGCTAGGAGCAGCAGCAAGCCTAGCCAGCATGTCTGGGAGGCAGCCCACCGTCCACCGCCACTGCCTGTCCCAGCCGCGAGCGTTGCCAAGCCCTGGACCACGCGCGCAAGACACGCCCAGACCATGCCGAGCGTGCGCCAGAGCGTCACCCTCGACCACCACCCACAGACCGTGCGCCGCCCTCACCGCGCGCACACACGATCACCACCGACCCAGGAGACCGCCAGACATCCCCGTTTAACGCCCCGCGCCATACAGCCACCGCCCGCCGTCGAGAACGCCGCCTCTGCCGCGCAGAGCACCGCCCGTTCCAGACCAAACCACACCGCCCCATCACTCGCGACCATGCCGTTGAGCATCGCCAGGAGACACAGCACCGTCCCCTACCCTTGCCCATGCCATTAGCTGCCTGTAACATCGCCTCCGACGAGCTCACCTTGCGCCCCGACGGTCCCCTCGCTCGACTATAAATAGAGGCCACCCCCGCACGATTTCTTCACACCATCTCACTCCCCTCTCCTCACTGATCGTGCCACACCATTCTCAGAGCAAGGCGAGCACCACCCTGCCGGAATTTCACCGGAGCCTGCCGCTGCCGGAGAAGAAAGGAGCCAGCGATTGGAGCCGCCCCAGGAGAAGCCACCGGTACCAGGAGGTTCGCCGTCGTCGACTTCGTCGTTCGCCCGCCTCGCCGACCCTCGATCGTACCCCGGTGAGCCCCCAGCACCCTTCACTGGCCGCGCTAGGTTTCGTTCTCGCCGGAGCTGTCTCGCGTCGACGATGACCCTCAGCCGTTGGATTAGAACCAGATCTAACGAACCACGTTGCCCCATACCGCTTCGCCTAGCCCCGTGTCACTGACGAGTGGGGACACCCACTTAAGCAGCCCGCGGGAGCACTGCGCTTAGCATGCCGGCCCGTTAGAATTTCCCGCGCAGCCCAGCATTTCAAATTAAACTTTTTCTTTTTAAATTCAAACACACTTCAGTACCCAACTTCAAAAATCAACCCAGATCAATTTAGTGCACCAAATTAGATGAAACCAATTTTGTTGGAAAGGTCTGTGAATGCTTAATCCAAGCCCGTTGGATTCAAGTCATTTGGATTTGTAGATCACCCTTAGCAAAAATGACAAGGCAGAAGCTTTTCTGCATTCAAACATTTTTCAAATTTAAACCACAATAGCTTTTGAGTTGATTCCAACTCTCAAAATCACTTTCAACCATACCTTTCAGAATATATAAAAATATATATAGGTTACTTGCAGAAATAATGTTCAAGGAATAAAGGAATGCTTCATAAGCATTTCTAGCCACTTAAATTAATTAAAATAAAAGGGTAAAACCTTGTTAAATTGTGACACCACTTTAAATCACATTCCCATGGACTACAACATGTGGTGATGACATGTGTCAACATGATCCCATGTTTAGTTTGGAGAATATTAAATCTTAAGTAGTTCTTCAATGAGTAGAAATTACTTTTTCTAAAATAAGAAGACTTAAACCAATCCTTAACCTTGTAATGTTAGAGATGATGCTAGATCATCTATAGGACCCTTGTGTGTGATGATTGCAAGTAGTTAAGTATTGTTTGGTGATTGTGTACCTCGTATTTATTCATAGACGCTAGTACCGACCAAGGCTACGAAGAAGAAGGAGGATACTACGAAGAGGAAGCCGAAGAGAACTTCAACCACTGCTCTGCACAAGGCAAGCCTAATACTACTAGTTGATTGAGCAAGCTAGTAACTATGCAAGCTTATACTGATATTGATGCAAGCTAACACTTGCAAGATACCCTATTGTTGCCACAACCCATGCTTGTGACATGATTACTATATGCCCTAAGCGTATGTAACCATACCCACTTGCTAAACCAATCCTAGTTTTATGGCAAGCTTTTTACTCTATTTCCTTATCAAAGTTTACTTAGAGGCTACCCAAGAAGTTTGGTAGAGACTAGACAGTTGTGCTGAAGGTTGCATAAAGAACATTAAAATTTGGCCTAAGCTAGAAACCTTGATATCAGCTTATGATATAAGGTTGGACTTAGTTGCAACTCCACTAGTTACCACCCCTCTATTAGTACTACCCCACCTGTAGATGCTAGTGCTAAGCATAAAACTTGATCAACTTTAGATGGGAATACTTGGTGGAAAAATGGTTATGAAAACCTTGGAATGATGGATCATTCTATTGAAATGTTTTGGACATGTGTTTCCAAACACTTGATGATTTTGGTGATGAAAATGTTGAGGCATGAGCCTTAGCCCTTTATAAAACTGATGGTTGTCTGGATGCGATACCATTCCAATTTTATCGTACAACCACAATACCCGAATATTGGGTAGGGCTTGACTGGAAACTTATATACCTTAGTATTAGTTCCCTCACGGCCAAGGTCTGAGCTGAGGCTACCTTGTGAAGATTGTCCCCTGTGCAGTACCCAAGATGACAGTGGTCATGGTTGGGAGGCCAACTCACAGGAGAGGTGCTTATACTAGGGAGTGTAAATGGAAGGTTAGGATTGATTATCCGCATACTGAGTATGGTGAATTCAGGATTTGTTCCTGACGGATGTATCGAATGTTGTGGTGAAAGTGTACAATCTCTGCAGAGTGTCAAACTATTCGAATAGCCGCGTCCGCGGTTATGGATAGTTGGAGTGGCCATACTGTTCCCCCGTCAGACTTTTCAAAATGACTTGTGAACGACCTGAGACTTTGACTTGACCATAATAGAGTTGTGACTGGAAATACAAGATCCCACTTAGGAGTTATAAAATTGTGACCAGCTTTGGAACTTAGTAGTATAAATCTGGCTTTTGCAAAACAACCCTAGAGCCTAGTGTCCTATTATCCAAAAACCCCTCTTTCTTGTTAGTATTAGTTTGCGAGTACTTAAAGAGTACTCATGGCTTTGTCCCTGGCTATTCCCATGGCCAGACTATGAAGAGGAGTACCTGGAGGATGGACCCCAGGACGGTTACGACAACTAGGATCATCTCCCATCGTCAGCATTGCCTGTGACCCGAAGATGGAGCCTCGCCTACGCTACCGTTATTATGCCGTATTCCGCTGCTTGATGTTGTATTAAGGACTGGATCATGAGATCCCTATTTGTGTAAGAACTTATGTATCGTTGTAATGGATGAAGTACTATGGTATCCAATTCTGTTATGTCTCGCAAAAATGGTAATCCTGGGATTGCGATGTATGGCATAACAGGCATCTAGGATTGAAAAATCCGGGTGTTGACAAGTTGGTATCAGAGCCATCCTGACCATAGGAGACCCTAGTTAGATTGGACGCTGAACCAAAAACTTAGTTTCAACACTCAAAAACAAAACTATTTACGAAAACTTATTCTCATTCTTACCTCTTAAATTCTTTAATAAACTTCATGTACCTCAAAAACTCTTGCAAAATATATAAAATTTTGACACACTTGATCACTTTGCTAAACTACTCATCCTCTATTTTATAGATGGACGTGAAGTACAACAAGTTTTACCAACTCGGAAATGGAGGAGACCTTATCTTTGAGAGGGATCTGGATCAGCTTTCGGAACTTTTGGAGCGCCCGCATCCCGAGTTCTTCGGAGCTCAGCTCAATGATCAAGGGGGGGAAGATCTACAGTGGCTAATAGTTGCAAGTCTCCGAGGAAAGATTGAACCTCACACTGCGGAGGGAATTCAATTTAACTTGAGGGAAAACAACTGGCTCGATGGACTTGCCCGAGCAATGCAGGAAGCTCTTTCCCGTCTGTGTGGGCAGAGCATCAATCAGATCAAGGGTACTCGCTTTGAGTTTTGCCCAAGACGTGATGCAAATGGTTAACCACTGGAAGCCCCATACCACCCCGAGCTGAAGACTCAATTGGACCACCTTAGCTTCATGATGTATGATCGTCAGCAGGAACTGGACAACTGCCGTGACTATTGTAACCACAAGTCTACCATCATCAAGACGAAGGATCAGACCATCGCCATGCTAGCAAAGGATCGCAAGTCTCGCCGCCGTCAGCTCGACAAGAAGGAGCGCATTATTGCCCATCTTCGCCATCGTATCTCAGCTCTGGAAGAGACCATCCATGAGAGAGACATGCAGTTAGAGGAAAGGGAGAATGCCGGAGAAGATCTTCGTGGAGACCCTTACTCCTATCTCAGCGATGACGATGATTTTCTGGAGGACCAGGCCATGGACTTCTTCACCGATGAGGATGATTTCGCCTTCATCGATGATGCGGAAGATGATGAAGCCACAGACTCCGAGCAGTAGTAGCACTGAGCACTAGCGTAGCGAGTAGTAGTCGGTCCCACTGTATCGTAGTTCCCAGAATGGTTCTTAAAACCATCTGTTTTGCTTGTTGTGGTGTGTGTTGTACTGTGTGCTATGAGTGAATGAATGAAAAAGCAAGTTTCTAGAAAACTTGAGTCAACTCTAAAAACTTTTCAAAGACCCAAAACCTTAGAAATTTCCCTCTTTTCTCATGATCTATATCAATCCTCAGATGCCACGTGGAGGAAGTGGTTCAACCCCGGACCCAATGTTGCAGATCCTGCAAATGTTGACTTCTGACCGCGAAGCTGAACGAGCGGAACGGCAAGACAACCTAGCTACTCTGCAACAGATAGCCCAGCTAGCCCACAACAACCAAGGTCATGGAAATCAGGACAACCACGGATCTAAGCTCAAGAACTTCCAGAATACCAACCCATCCGTTTTCACCAAGTCAGAAGAACCCCTAGACGCCGATGATTGGCTGCAAACCATGGAGAATAACTTAGAAGTAGCCGGAGTAGAAGCCAACGAGAAGGTCTTGTTCGCCACTCATTATCTAGCCGGGGATGCCAGGGCATGGTGGAACAGTGTTCGTGCAATGACCGGAGGCCAAATGATGACCTGGGAGGAATTCAAGGTCAAGTTTAGCAGAACCCATGTGCCGCCAGGTTTGATCAAGAGAATGAGAGACGAGTTCAGAGAACTAAAGCAAGGAAGGATGACAGTAGTGGAATACCGTGACAAATTTTTGTCATTAGCTAGGTACGCCCCAGATGAGATAGACACCGAAGCCAAGAAGAAAGAAAGATTCCTGAATGGTCTGCATGACGAGATGCAGACAGTATTAGTCAATATTCCCTTTGCCGATATCGAAGCCCTTGTCGACTCCGCTATCCAGATGGAAGGAAAGATCAATCAGGCCAATGAGAACCGCAAGCGTCGCATGATGCATCAACCAGGAACCCATCAGACCCCAAGTATCGCCCCAACCCATCTCCAGGATTTGCCCCAAGAACCAACAGACCCCCTATGACCCGTCCGAACTATCCCAACGTGGAAACCCTAGACCCGGAGAAATCACAACAACCCCAGCAATTCTAGCCCTTTCAACCGTGCCCAACCCAAGTTCAACACCAACCATGCTACCGTCAACCCCAATACTGCCCCGAGGACTGGAAGCAATGCTGTGCCTGTCGCAGCCAAGGACAAGTCCCAAGTGACCTATTATGACTGTGGAAATAAAGGCCACTATTCCAACGAGTGCCCCAACAAGAAGAATGCTACAGCCCCTAATACCAATGTCCCAGCCCAGCAGCAGCGTCGTGTCCAGCCAGGGAGAAGATTTGCCCCCGGAAATTCACTCAACCGTAATGGCCGCCTTTTTCTCATGCATGCTGAAGAAGCTCAGGAAGCGCCAGACGTCGTGCTGGGTATGTTTTCTGTTAATTCAGTACTCGCAAGAGTGTTGTTTGATTCTGGTGCATCGCATTCATTTGTCACCGAAGAATTTGCATGCACTAGTAAAATCCAACCAACCAAACTGAAGCATGTGATGATTGTACAAATTCCCCGGATCAACCACCAAGGCTAGGCATATTTGCAAAGCCGTCCCTATCCGAATCCATGGCATAGATTTTTATGCTAATCTAATAGTACTCGGAACTAAAGGTTTGGAAGTCGTACTAGGAATGGATTGGATGTCTAAACATAAAGGAATGATTGACTGTGCCAAGAAAGCCATTACCATGACTAGTACCGCCGAATATTAGTCGAGCATATATCGGAAACCTTACCTCGCCAATTCAAGTGTAACAAGAGTCTAGCCCAACCTACCATCGACCAAGTTCGGATAGTCTGTGAATACCCCGATGTATTTCCAGATGTTTTGCCCGGTATGCCCCCAGATAGGGATATCGAGTTTATCATCGAACTAATCCCCGGAACAGGACCTATAGCCCAGAGACCCTATAGTATGAACCCGTCAGAACTAGAAGAACTGAAGAAGCAACTGGATTCCATGTTAGAAATCGGATTGATTCAACCAAGTGCGTCCCCATGGAGGTCACCTGTCTTATTTGTGGACAAGAAGGATGGAGGTAACCGTTTGTGTACGGATTATCGAAAGTTGAATGATGTCACCATCAAGAACAAGTATCCCTTGCCCAAGATAGAGGATTTGTTTGATCAGTTGACCGGTGCCCAGGTGTTTTCTAAGATTGATCTTAGAACTGGTTATCATCAACTCAAAATTCGTGCAGAGGATATTCCAAAGACTGCCTTTACCACCAGATATGGGTTGTATGAGTATACAGTCATGTCTTTTGGATTAACCAATGCCCCCGCTTATTTCATGAACCTCATGAATAAGATTTTTATGGACTTCCTGGATAAGTTTGTCGTTGTTTTCATCGATGACATTCTGATTTATTCCAAATCGGAAGAAGAACATGAGCTACACCTAAGGACCATTCTTGGAACCCTTAGAGAGCATCAGCTGTATGCAAAATTTAGCAAATGTGAATTCTGGTTACAGGAAGTAGGATTCCTCGGTCACATTGTATCAGCCGGAGGAATTGCCATTGACCCTGCCAAAGTGAAAGATGTAGAAGATTGGCAAGCCCCAACCACTCAAACCCAAGTTCGTGCTTTTCTCGGATTGGCGGGATATTACCGCAAATTCGTAGAAGGATTCTCTAGTATCGCCCGACCCATGACCCAATTGCTGAAGAAGGACAAGAAGTTTGAATGGACGGACAAGTGTGAAGCGAGTTTCCAAGAACTCAAAAGGAGATTGATTTCCGCCCCAATCTTGATCATGCCGGATATCACGAAGCCATTCGATGTGTATTGTGACGCATCCAAGATTGGTCTCGGATGTGTGCTAATGCAAGAAGGCCAAGTTATATCCTATCTATCGCGACAATTGAAGCAACATGAACAAAATTATCCAACCCATGACCTCGAACTCGCAGCCGTAGTTCTAGCCCTGAAGACATGGAGACATTACCTTATGGGAAACCGTTGTGAGATTTATTCGGATCACAAGAGCCTAAAGTATATATTCACTCAGAAGGAGCTGAATGTGAGGCAGAGAAGATGGATTGAGCTAATCAAGGATTACAACCTGGACATTCATTATCACCCTGGAAAAGCCAACGTAGTAGCCGATGCCCTTAGCAGATTGCCGTGCCGCTTGAACTCCATGATTTTGAAGGAGCAACCAAGTTTGCACAAGGGATGGAAGATTTTCGACTAGAATTAGTAAGTGAAGGATTTTTGGCTAGCATAGAACTTCAGCCCACTTTGATCAGCCAGGTTAAAGAGGCGCAGAAAGGAAATGCTAGTATCGACGGAATTAAATGTCGTATCGGTACAGGCAAAGTACCCGGATTCACCGAGGACGAAGAAGGAGTTTTGTGGTACAAAGGACGCCTTTGTGTACCAGCAGATTCTGAGTTAAAAGAAGTTATCTTGAAGGAGGCCCATGATACTCATTATTCTATCCATCCAGGAGGAACTAAGATGTATCAAGATTTGAAAGAGCAATTTTGGTGGCATAAGATGAAGAGAGAAATCGGAAGCTATATCGCCAAGTGTGATATATGTCAGCGAGTCAAGGCAGGACATCAAAGACCCGCTGGATTGTTGCAACCTTTGCAAATTCCGGAATGGAAATGGGATTCTGTAGGAATGGACTTTATCACTGGACTACCTACTTCTAGTAGGGAAATGACTCTATTTGGGTCATAGTGGACAGATTATCCAAAGTCGCCCATTTCTTGCCCGTTAAAACCACCTATCAGAGTTCGAAGCTAGCAGAGTTGTATATCGCTAGGATCGTTAGTTTGCACGGAGTCCCCAAGAATATCGTATCGGATCGAGGAACTCAGTTTACCTCGAGATTCTGGAAGAAGGTCCAGGAAGGTTTAGGAACCCGCCTAGATTTCAGTACCGCGTATCACCCTCAGACCGATGGACAAACGGAGCGAGTAAACCAAATACTCGAAGATATGCTTAGAGCATGTGTGCTAGAGTATGGATCCAAGTGGGAAGACTGTCTACCGTTTGCAGAATTTTCCTACAACAATAGTTACCAAGCCAGTTTGCAAATGGCCCCATTTGAATTCATGTACGGAAGGAAGTGCCGCACCCCTTTGAACTGGTCGGAAGTAGGAGAGAGTCAAATTTTCGGACCCGACATCCTACGAGAAGCAGAAGAGAAGGTTCACAAGATTCGAGAGCACCTCAAGACAGCCCAATCCCGACAAAAGAGTTACGCCGACAAGAGACGTCGAGACCTCGCCTTTAACATTGGAGACTTTGTTTACCTGAAAGTGTCGCCATTGAAGGGAATGCAACGTTTCCAACTCAAAGGAAAGTTAGCCCCCAGATATATCGGACCTTTCAAAATCTTGAACCGTCGAGGAGAAGTATCGTATCAACTCGAGCTACCAGAAGAGATGTCAGCAGTGCACAATGTGTTCCATATCTCGTTACTTCGCAAATGTCTCGAAGTCCCCGAGAAGACCGAAGTGTTCAAGAATATCGATCATAGGACCATAGAGATCAATGATGACCTGACCTATCCTGAAGTACCCATCCGTATATTGGAAGAAGCTTTTCGAACGACCAGAACCCGAAGCATCAAGTTTCTCAAGATTCAGTGGAGCAACCACACAGAAGAGGAAGCTACCTGGGAACGCGAAGATCACATCAGGACGGAGTTTCCAGTTCTCTTCAAATCCTAGGTAATCTTTTCGTCCTTTTTAAAATCTCGGGACGAGATTTTGTTTAAGGGGGAAGGTTTGTAACATCCCAAAAATATCAAACTTAGATCAACAAAACACTAATCCTAAAGTTTAGGGTTAACAAAAACTTTTCTAAATCAATTCATGAAAGCATGTCTATGTGTATGCATGAATTTTGAAATTCTTTAAAACCACTTTGTTTGTGTGATCCATTGCTTGTAAAATGTTTCTTAGGTGAAAAGAACATCATCTAAAACATTCCCCACACTTTTCCTAAAGAAAAATAAGTCAAAACCAATATATTAAGTGAATGGTCATTTTGACCAATTTAACTCCCATGCCTACTTTGGCTGTCTCAAACTTTCAAAACCTAACAGAAACTTTTCTGGATCTTTGCACCCCTTGAATGTACTCATAACAAAGTATCAAGGCCCACCTTGTGATCATCCAGAAACTTTCAAATGCATAGTTTAAATGACAACTCAAATTGAATCTTCTTCATATGGGAAGATCCCACTTTTTCAAAACCCACTTAAACAAGCTCAATTTTCAAAACCCAAGCATCTGCAGACTCAGCAGAACCAATCTAGCAAACCCACCAAAAATCATTTCAAAATTCAAAACTTGATTTCATGCGGCCATTTCATCAAACAGGTTGCAGACACAAATCAAACAAAACACAAAACACTATAGTGTGCAGTGATTCTTGCCTAACTTGTTCCCTAGTCAGCTCTCACACACCTCAGTAGATCATCTAGAAAGATTAGCCCAACACTAGCACCCTGTGAGCTTGCCATTCCCATTAATGGTGAACAGCCGAGCAACCCCATGTCACCCCAAAGTGGACAGCAAGCTAGGAGCAGCAGCAAGCCTAGCCAGCATGTCTGGGAGGCAGCCCACCGTCCACCGCCACTGCCTGTCCCAGCCGCGAGCGTTGCCAAGCCCTGGACCACGCGCGCAAGACACGCCCAGACCATGCCGAGCGTGCGCCAGAGCGTCACCCTCGACCACCACCCACAGACCGTGCGCCGCCCTCACCGCGCGCACACACGATCACCACCGACCCAGGAGACCGCCAGACATCCCCGTTTAACGCCCCGCGCCATACAGCCACCGCCCGCCGTCGAGAACGCCGCCTCTACCGCGCAGAGCACCGCCCGTTCCAGACCAAACCACACCGCCCCATCACTCGTGACCATGCCGTTGAGCATCGCCAGGAGACACAGCACCGTCCCCTACCCTTGCCCATGCCATTAGCTGCCTGTAACATCGCCTCCGACGAGCTCACCTTGCGCCCCGATGGTCCCCTCGCTCGACTATAAATAGAGGCCACCCCCGCACGATTTCTTCACACCATCTCACTCCCCTCTCCTCACTGATCGTGCCACACCATTCTCACAGCAAGGCGAGCACCACCCTGCCAGAATTTCACCGGAGCCTGCCGCTGCCGGAGAAGAAAGGAGCCAGCGATTGGAGCCGCCCTAGGAGAAGCCACCGGTACCAGGAGGTTCGCCGTCGTCGACTTCGTCGTTCGCCCGCCTCGGCGACCCTCGCCCGTACCCCGGTGAGCCCCCAGCACCCCTCACTGGCCGCGCTAGGTTTCGTTCTCGCCGGAGCTGTCTCGCGTCGACGATGACCCTCAGCTGTTGGATTAGAACCAGATCTAACGAACCACGTTGCCCCATACCGCTTCGCCCAGCCCCGTGTCACTGACGAGTGGGGACACCCACTTAAGCAGCCCGCGGGAGCACTGCGCTTAGCATGCCGGCCCGTTAGAATTTCCCGCGCAGCCCAGCATTTCAAATTAAACTTTTTCTTTTTAAATTCAAACACACTTCAGTACCCAACTTCAAAAATCAACCCAGATCAATTTAGTGCACCAAATTAGATGAAACCAATTTTGTTGGAAAGGTCTGTGAATGCTTAATCCAAGACCGTTGGATTCAAGTCATTTGGATTTGTAGATCACCCTTAGCAAAAATGACAAGGCAGAAGCTTTTCTGCATTCAAACATTTTTCAAATTTAAACCACAATAGCTTTTGAGTTGATTCCAACTCTCAAAAATCACTTTCAACCATACCTTTCAGAATATATAAAAATATATATAGGTTACTTGCAGAAATAATGTTCAAGGAATAAAGGAATGCTTCATAAGCATTTCTAGCCACTTAAATTAATTAAAATAAAAGGGTAAAACCTTGTTAAATTGTGACACCACTTTAAATCACATTCCCATGGACTACAACATGTGGTGATGACATGTGTCAACATGATCCCATGTTTAGTTTGGAGAATATTAAATCTTAAGTAGTTCTTCAATGAGTAGAAATTACTTTTTCTAAAATAAGAAGACTTAAACCAATCCTTAACCTTGTAATGTTAGAGATGATGCTAGATCATCTATAGGACCCTTGTGTGTGATGATTGCAAGTAGTTAAGTATTGTTTGGTGATTGTGTACCTCGTATTTATTCATAGACGCTAGTACCGACCAAGGCTACGAAGAAGAAGGAGGATACTACGAAGAGGAAGCCGAAGAGAACTTCAACCACTGCTCTGCACAAGGCAAGCCTAATACTACTAGTTGATTGAGCAAGCTAGTAACTATGCAAGCTTATACTGATATTGATGCAAGCTAACACTTGCAAGATACCGTATTGTTGCCACAACCCATGCTTGTGACATGATTACTATATGCCCTAAGCGTATGTAACCATACCCACTTGCTAAACCAATCCTAGTTTTATGGCAAGCTTTTTACTCTATTTCCTTATCAAAGTTTACTTAGAGGCTACCCAAGAAGTTTGGTAGAGACTAGACAGTTGTGCTGAAGGTTGCATAAAGAACATTAAAATTTGGCCTAAGCTAGAAACCTTGATATCAGCTTATGATATAAGGTTGGACTTAGTTGCAACTCCACTAGTTACCACCCCTCTATTAGTACTACCCCACCTGTAGATGCTAGTGCTAAGCATAAAACTTGATCAACTTTAGATGGGAATACTTGGTGGAAAAATGGTTATGAAAACCTTGGAATGATGGATCATTCTATTGAAATGTTTTGGACATGTGTTTCCAAACACTTGATGATTTTGGTGATGAAAATGTTGAGGCATGAGCCTTAGCCCTTTATAAAACTGATGGTTGTCTGGATGCGATACCATTCCAATTTTATTGTACAACCACAATACCCGAATATTGGGTAGGGCTTGACTGGAAACTTATATACCTTAGTATTAGTTCCCTCACGGCCAAGGTCTGAGCTGAGGCTACCTTGTGAAGATTGTCCACCTGTGCAGTACCCAAGATGACAGTGGTCATGGTTGGGAGGCCAAACTCACAGGAGAGGTGCTTATACTAGGGAGTGTAAATGGAAGGTTAGGATTGATTATCCGCATACTGAGTATGGTGAATTCAGGATTTGTTCCTGACGGATGTATCGAATGTTGTGGTGAAAGTGTACAATCTCTGCAGAGTGTCAAACTATTCGAATAGCCGCGTCCGCGGTTATGGACAGTTGGAGTGGCCATACTGTTCCCCCGTCAGACTTTTCAAAATGACTTGTGAACGACCTGAGACTTTGACTTGACCACAATAGAGTTGTGACTGGAAATACAAGATCCCACTTAGGAGTTATAAAATTGTGACCAGCTTTGGAACTTAGTAGTATAAATCTGGCTTTTGCAAAACAACCCTAGAGCCTAGTGTCCTATTATCCAAAAACCCCTCTTTCTTGTTAGTATTAGTTTGCGAGTACTTAAAGAGTACTCATGGCTTTGTCCCTGGCTATTCCCATGGCCAGACTATGAAGAGGAGTACCTGGAGGATGGACCCCAGGACGGTTACGACAACTAGGATCATCTCCCATCGTCAGCATTGCCTGTGACCCCGAAGATGGAGCCTCGCCTACGCTACCGTTATTATGCCGTATTCCGCTGCTTGATGTTGTATTAAGGACTGGATCATGAGATCCCTATTTGTGTAAGAACTTATGTATCGTTGTAATGGATGAAGTACTATGGTATCCAATTCTGTTATGTCTCGCAAAAATGGTAATCCTGGGATTGCGATGTATGGCATAACAGGCATCTAGGATTGAAAAATCCGGGTGTTGACAAGAAGCCACCTCAAGACCTCAACCTTATCACATGTTTCAAATGCAAAGAGCTAGGCCACTATGCAAACTTCTGTCCAGGAAAGTTACATCAAGATCCCAAGCAAGCCAAGATGTAATTTAGTTGGAAAATATTTTAAGGGTGGTAGTACCCTAGATGCTTTGAGCCAATTTGTAACCCTAGCGTTCCCAAATCTCGGGACGAGATTTATTTTAAGGGTGGTAGCCTGTCACATCCCAAGATTTTCCAAATCTTGTTATGTGAAAAATAATTGAATAAAATAAAACTTTGTTGATTTTCAGGGTGAGAAGAAACTTTTGAATCCAATTTGAAATTTTCAAAACCTATTTGGATCAAATAAAATCCTAAAGAGATTTAAAAATATAAATAAACAATAAACTTAAAAATATTTAAAATTACTATTTTTGGATCTTTTAATAAAAAGATTTGTATTTCAAATGAAAAGGTAGAAATTTAAATAAAGACTATTTTTATAAAGCCAAAGTAAACCTTGGCCAAGTTTTTGAAATAAAATATTTTTGTTTTGATTAAAAGAGTAAAGATTTATTTAAATAAAATAATAAGGATTTATTAATATCCAATGTTATTAAAAATAAAGGTTTTACCATTTTATTTAAAACATCAAAACTTGTTAAATTATTTAAAACAAGTTTTCCAAGTATTTTGTATTTTCAAATAAAACCTACTGATTTGGTTTTGATAATATTTAGATTTCAAATGGAGATTTTATTAAATAAAACAAATCCTATTTGAATTAATAACTAAGGACTATTTATTTAATTATTAAATAGATCCTAAAAAGAATAAAAATATTATTTTGTTTTGGACTTTGGTTTATGTTGTTAAACAGAACCAAAACTCAATAAAAGTGTGGTGAATGTTTAATTTGACTTGAATGTTTGGTTTGTTGTTTGAAATTCAAAACAGGAAATCAAATTAGATAAAGAAAAGAATCAGAACAGAAAAAACAAATGAAAACGGACTGACCCAACTCACCAGGCCCAGCAGCCCATTCCAGCCCAACTCATTTTTCCCAGCGCGAATCGTTTTACACCCATTCTCGCACCCGCGCAGACACCGACGAGTGGACCCTCTCCCTCTCTTTCTCCCTCGCTGACGCCCGGACCCCACAGAGCCACCTCAGCGTCGTCTTCCCCTGATCACGTCGCCCTGACCGTTGCTGCCATTACTCCGGCGATCAATTCACGTTAACAGCGGCCGTTACTCCACCCCGCGACCACGCCCATTTAACCGCCCACGTCTTACCTCCCTTTCCCCCCAGACAACTCTCTCCCTCTGCCTCCAGGCTGCGACTATTTCGCCTCGCATCGTCACTGCCTCCGGCGAGTCCCGCGAACAATTCCGGCGACCCCGCACCACCCCTTGCCTCCCCGAGCACGCGGGCACATTCCCCAGACCCAGGCGCACCTGCCCGTTTTCTCCGTTCGTCCGCGCTCGCCCCAGGGCCTCGACTTCGACGACAACTCAACGCCGCCGCGTCTGCTTCTTACTCCGGCGAAGTTTCCTGGTAAGCACCAACCGTCCCGAGCCCTCTCGATCATGCTCACGTGAATCCCCCACTCACCCGCATCTAACCCTACCCCTATCTTGTCTTAGGGTGGACTGCAATGTTGCCCCCGACAACAAACAGAGCCATCTGACGCCGACGACGTCTCCGACGAGCGATTACTCCTACTCTAGTGCACCCCTCGCCAGACCAGCACCACCTCGAGCTTCATCTCGACCTCGCGAACACGGTGAGACCCTCCTCTGTCATCCTTGCTTCCTGTAGCCGCCGATAGCACATCGTCCGACCGTGCGCCGCCGCTCACTGCCGCGCAGCGCCGCCAGTTCTTGGCAAGTTGATAAGAGCCGTTCGATCCAGATCGTAGCGACACGATAGAACCACTTAACGGCGAAGGGGTACGCAATCTGAACCACGCGATCTATTTAGATCCAACGGCTATGGTTGCGCGATCCGTGCGAACCGGTATCGACCAGTAGTATTGCGCCGCGTGGCACTAGTTCTGTTTAAAACAAATTTTGAATCTGATTTAGATGCAAATTTGTAAACCTTGTAACTTTTGATCCAGACGTCCAAAATTTGCAAACTTTATATCAATGGAATCAGTGGAACAAGACCTAGCCAACCATGCCATTTTTTTAGTAAAAAGTTTCTGTTAAATGGTTTGTTTTTGCAGAAACATATGTATGCTTGTTTAGGTTATAAAAATTATTCCAAAATGATTTTGAGGATAAAATCTTTTGAAAATAGAGTGTTTTGAACCTAATGACCATAGGAAACACTTTGTGGATTCAAAAATGTATTTGGTGAAACAAAAGAATGAATCTTGGATTTAAAACCAATTCTAGCCAAATAAAAAATGGTTTATTTATTAAAAATGGTTTTGGAAGAAAACCTTTGGGAAATGTTTTGTTTCAAACTCTCTGACCCTAAACACAAAGTTTTATGGTTTGAAAACATATTTTGTGAACCCTATAGATTAATGCCTTAGTAAAAACATTTCTACACCACATAAAATGATACCTTGTTTTGAAATTGGTTTATGAAGTGAAATCTTTTGCAAATGACTTTGCCACTTTATAAAATGACCATTAGGTGTTTTCAAATGTTTATGACCCATTAGGAACCATTTTTTTAAATAAAAAAAGCTTGGCATGCTTGCATGCATTTCTTAGACTTTATGATTTTATGTGATGTTTTGCTTGATTGGTAAATTGAGATTGTGCCTTGCTTGATTGATTTGTAGTGACTTGAAGGGTGTGATTGTTGCAAGGACAAGGAGTGAACTTGTACCCTCTACCAAAAAGGCAAGTGATGCTTCATACTTTTGTCCCATTACTTTCACTATGCATTAGTGATTTTTTCTAAGTAAAACTTGCATGGAATTTTTGCTAAGTATGGACCATGCTATGGGAAATCGTAGTAGATGAAACCTTAGTAGAAAATTTCCTAAGTTAAGATTACTACTACTATCAAGCTTAGCTTAGCTAATAGAAAACAAGGGTGGAATATATATTCATACTATGGAAAATTTCTAAGTCTGAGGACTTGTGTTTTTGTTTAATAAAACAACTAAGTTAATGAATCACCTGGGTGGAATGGTAATTTCTTGGTGGATTTTGGTTGAGTGGTTCACAAGGCCCATGTTTATGGTTTACCTTGTGTATCTCACTTGTGGATGGCCACCCAGGAACAAAGAGATTTGAGATGTCAAATGTGGAGAAGCTTCAAGTGCAGCCACTTGGCATTATGGGCTCTGCCTGGATCATATAGGTTGCAAGAACTTAGCCATATGGACAGTTGGTGGTAGGGTTTGGTAGGTTGGAGCGCGTCCATTTTGGTCTAAGGGAAGGCTTCTGAAAGATCTTGTCTTGGGAAACCAAGTCTTGTGGGGAAAGTGCACCACCTCTGCAGAGTGTAAAATCTAAGTACTTAGCCATGTCCCTGGTAAAGGACAATTTGAGCATCAAGACATGGAAGCTATCAAGAATCTCATCATCCAAATTTCTAAGTTAAAAACTTGTGGTTGAACAAGGGTTAAAGGATCTTTAATCTTTGATTGGGAGATGTCTTGGGAAAAAGATTATTTTGTGAAAGCAAAAACTTAGTGTTTTCAAATGATAAGGAAAATCTATTTTGAGCAAAGCAAGCCTAAGCTCCACTTAGCCAAATGCATATAGATGTTAGACTCCACTATACTACCATAGTATCACTTGCCAATACAATTCAATTGTATTGACCCTTGTGGCTGTAACTTGTATGTTGCAGGTTTAATTGATGTTAGTAAAGTTTGATGATTAGGATTACAAAGTCTACAACCAACATGTCTGCCTGTGGCACTTTGAAGATGAAGGACCCCATGCTTATAGATATTCTGCTGTAATGTAATGTAATAGCCAAATGAGCTATGTAAGATGTAATAAATTATTTTATTCCTGGTTATAAAGTTATATTATGACCTTTGTTGCTTGATATTACATCTTAACTGTGGATACTAGCTATTGATCCAAGGACTAGCATTGCAATCACAGGGATCCTTTTCCTTTACAAAGGAGGGATCTTACATTCCAGCAGGCAGCGGAGGTTGTAGCACTCTCCTCGCTATTCCGGCAGCACGACGGCGTGGTACCGGAACTAGAGGGGAGATCTCGCAGGGCTTCGCCTTAAGCTGGAGCGAGTATAGTCGAGTATGAGAGAGGCCTTGGTGATCTAGGGTTTAGAGGGCACCAAGGGGAGGGTGTGTCCGGCGGCTAGGGTTTGGGGAAACCCTAACTCGCCGAGTTAGAGGAGGCCCTAGGCGGCGGCTTGGAGGTGGCCGACGACTTGGAGGCTAGGGTTTGGGTGTGTGGAAGAGGGGCAGCCCTACCCCTCCTTATATAGGTGGGAGGGGGCGGCTTGGGAGGAGGGAGTCCTCCTCCAACTCCTCCTCCTTGGCCGACGGGTGGAGGGAGGAGACTTCCTCCCCAAGTAGGTTTCCTACTCTCCCTCCACCAAGCAAACTTGCCGTTTGACTTTTTCAAATTGGCGTTTGACTTTCAAACTAGGATTTGATTTCTCCCTTTATTTTTCCCAGCCAAGTGACCTAGTACATGATGCAACCATTCCACATTGTCATGACACATCCATGTACCCTTCCCCTCCGGAGTGCCGGACCTTCCAGACCCTTCTAAAACATTCCTAGTGAAAACACCGGAATCATTCCCGAACTCCGAAACAGGACTATCCTTATATGAATCTTATTCTCCGGACCATTCCGGATCTCCTCGTGATATCCCGGATCCCATCCGAGACTCCGAACAACATTTGGTCTCTTACTCATCATTCCATAACTACTCAACAACATCGAATCCTTAAGTGTGTCTCCCTACGGTTCGTGAATTATGCGGACATGACCGAGACAATTCTTCGATCAATAACCAAAAGAGGAATCTGGAAATTCATATGGCTCCCACATATATCTACGATTACTTTGCAATTGAATGAACCACTTACATATGATACCAATTTCCCTTTGTCTCATGATAGTTTACTTATCCGAGGTTTTGATCGTCGGTATCTCTGCATACCTAGTTCAACCTCGTTACCGATAAGTACTCTTTTCTCGTTCTCGTGATATGTGATCCCTTGTGATCCAGTCACATGCTTGAAAGCTAATTGGATGACATTCCACCGAGAGGGCCCAGAGTATATCTATCCGTCATATGGATGGACAAATCCAACTCTTGATCCATGTGCCTCAACCCATACTTTCCGAACACTCAATGCCACCTTTATAGCCACCCAGTTACGGTGTGTTGTTTGATGTAATCAAAGCATCCTTCCGGTGATGGTGATTAACATGATCTCATGGTCGAAGGAATTAGGTTACTATGTATCAGAAAGCTTATAGCAAATGAACTATATTAAATGAACTATATAGCAAATGAACTATATTAGTATGTCCATCACATCATTCTCCTAATGAGATGACCCTGTTTTTAATAACATCTCTATGTTCATGATCAGGAAACCATGATCATATATTAACCAACACGCTAGTTTAACAAGAGGCTTTACTAGGGACTCTTTTATGTTTACAAAATCACACAAGTATTAATGTTTCCTGTTAATACAATTATAGCATGGTATGTAAACATTTATCATAAGTATGAAGATATGATAATAACCACTTTATTATTGCCTCTTGGGCATATCTCCAATATATTTAGGGACTGGGTGGCTATAAAGGTGTAAGGGTCCCAACCTTTAATAAGGTAGAGTCCCCTGTGTTTACAATGCTAGTCCCTGGATCAATAGCTAGCATCCACAGTTAAGATGTAATATCAAGAAACAACGGTCATAATACAACTTTATAACCAGGAATAACATAATTTTATTACATCTTACATAGCTCATTTGGCTATTACATTACATTGCAACAGAATATCTATAAGCATGGGGTCCTTCATCTTCAAAGTGCCACAGGCAGACATGTTGGTTGTAGACTTTGTAATCCTAATCAATCAACTTCACTAATATAAATCAAACCTGCAACATAACAAGTTACAGCCACAAGGGTCAATACATTTGAATTGTATTGGCAAGTGATACTATGGTAGAGTAGTGGAGTCTATCATCTATATGCATTTGGCTAAGTGGAGCTTAGGCTTGCATTGCTCACAATAGATTTTCCTTATCATTTGAAAACACTAAGTTTTGTTTGGCAAAAAATCACCCAAGGCATCTACCAATCAAAGATTGAAGATCCTTTAACCCTGGTTCAACCACAAGTTTTTAACTTAGAAATTTGGATGATGAGATTCTTGATAGCTTCCATGTCTTGATGCTCAAATTGTCCTTTACCAGGGACATGGCTAAGTACTTAGATTTTACACTCTGCAGAGGTGGTGCACTTTCCCCACAAGACTTGGTTTCCCAAGACAAGATCTTTCAGAAGCCTTCCCTTAGACCAAAATGGACGCGCTCCAACCTACCAAACCCTAACACCAACTGTCCATATGGCTAAGTTCTTGCAACCTATATGATCCAGGCAGAGCCCATAATGCCAAGTGGCTGCACTTGAAGATTCTCAACATTTGACATCTCAAATCTCTTTGTTCCTGGGTGGCCATCCACAAGTGAGATACACAAGGTAAACCATAAACATGGGCCTTGTGAACCACTCAACCAAAATCCACCAAGCAATTACCATTCCACCCAGGTGATTCATTAACTTAGTTGTTTTATTAAACAAAATACAAGTCCTCAGACTTAGAAATTTTTCCATAGTGTGAATATATATTCCACCCTTGTTTTCTATTAGCTAAGCTAAGCATGATAGTAGTAGGAGTCTTAACTTAGGAAATTTTACTAAGGTTTCATCTACTAGGATTTCCCAGAGCAAGGTTTATACTTAGCAAAAATTCCATGCAAGTTTTACTTAGAAAACTCACTAATGCATAGTTAAAGTAATGGGACAAAAGTATGAAGCATCACTTGCCTTTTTGGTAGAGTATAAGTTCACTCCTTGTCCTTGCTATAATCACACTCTTCAAGTAACTACAATTCAATCAAGCAAGGCACAAGTTCAATCTACCATTCAAGCAATTCATCACTTAAAATAATATAAACAAGATAATGCATAAACATTTGAAAACACCTATTGATCATTTTATAAAGTGGCAAAAAGTCATTTGCAAGGGATTTCACTTCCTAAACCATTTTCAAAACAAAGTATCATTTTATGTGGTGTAGAAATGTTTTTACTAAGGCATTAATCTATAGGGTTCACAAAATATGTTTTCAAACCATAAAACTTTGTGTTTAGGGTCAGAGAGTTTGAAACAAAACATTTCCCAAAGGTTTTCTTCCAAAACCATTTTTAATAAATAAACTATATTTTTATTTGGCTAGAATTGGTTTTAAATCAAAGAATCATTCTTTTCCTTCACCAAATATATTTTTGAAACCACAAAGTGTTTCCTATGGTCTGTAGGTTCAAATCACACCATTTTCTAAAGATTTTATCCCCAAAACAATTTTTGAACAATTTTTATAATCCAAACAAGCATACAAATGTTTCTGCAAAAACAAACATTCTACCAGAAGATTTTTAATAAACAAATTGCATTGTTGGCTAGGGCTTGTTCCACTGATTCCATTGATATAAATTTTGTAATTTTTGGACGTGTGGATCAAAAGTTACAAGGGTTTCAAATTTTCATCTAAATCTGTTTTCAAATTCTGTTTTAAACAAACTGGTGCCACGCGGTGTAATATGACTGGCCGGTACCGGTTCGCACGGATCGAGTGATGCGGGCCGTTGGATTAAATTACATCGCACGGCGCTGAGATGCTACTTAACGCTTCGCCTAGTTTCTATCGTGTGCGTCCGATCTAGATCCTACGGACACCACTACTTGGTCAACAACGGGCGGCGCCGTGCGGCGACTGGCAGCGGCGCACACTCAGACGGTGGGCTAGCGGCGGTTCTAGGAAGCAAGAAGGGAAGGGGAGGTGCTTACCGTGTTCGCAGTAGCGTGGGGAAGCTCAACGTGTTGTTGGTTCGACGAGGGGCGCGCAAGGTTGCGGTTAATTGCTCGCCGGAGATGTGGTCGGCGTCAGATGGTCCTGGAGCTCGTCGAGGGTGGTGCTGTGGTTCGCCCCGTGGAAAAGCAAGGGCATGGTTAGATGCAGCCGAGGTTGGGGAGTACAGGAGCATCATCGGGAAAGAGCAGGGCGGTCAGGTGCTTACCAGAAGGGTCGCCGGAGAAGGAAGCAGACGCGGCGGCGCTCAGAGGTCGTCGAAGCCGAGGTTCTAGGGCGCCCGCGGTTGAACGGATGGCACAGGAAGAAGCGCCTGGGAGTGGGGGTCACGGTCGTGTGCTCAGGGAGGCAAGGGGTGGCGAGGTTGGGCCGGAATTGGAGCAAAGGCTCGTCGGAGACCGCGGTGGTGCGAGAAACAATTTGAGCGGCCTGGTGGCAGAGAGTGGGTGGTTCCTGGGGGAAAACGGAGAGGAGGAGCAGGGGTTTAAGTGTGCGTGATCGGGGCGGGGTTTACTCCAGCATTTAGAGCGAATTTAATGGATTGATTTCCGGCCAGAAACGACAGCGAGGAGAGGGGCGAGGTCATCGGCGGGTGAAGACGATGGATACGTGGCGGTGGGGTCTATCTGGCAGTGAGGGAGAGAGAGAGAGAGGGGAAGAGGGTCCACCAATCAGTGTCTCTGCGGGTATGTGTTCAGGTGCGAAACGTTTTCTTCGGGAGAGAGGGAGTGGGCTGGTTGTTGGGCTTATTGGGCTGGCCGGCTGGGCTATGTCCAATTCTAATTTTTTTCTTCCTGAATGCTTTTTCTTTTTCCAATTCTATTTTCTGTTTTGAAATTCAAACAACAAATCAAACATTAAAATCAATCAAATTTCTACCACACTTTGTATTGAATTTTAGTTCTATTTAACAACACAAAACTAAAGTCCAAAATAAAATAATAATTTTATTCTTTTTATGATCTATTTAATAATTAAATAAAATAGACCTTAATTATTAATTCAAATAGGTTTTGATTTATTTAATAAAATCTCCATTTGAAATCTAAATATTATCAAAACCAAATCAGTAGGTTTTATTTGAAAATATAAAATACTTGGAAAACTTGTTTAAAATAGTTTAACAAGTTTTGATGTTTAATTAAAATGGGAAAAACCTTTACTTTAATAAATTTGGTTTATTAATAAACACTCATTATTTGATTTAAATAAACCTTTACTCTTTTAATCCAAACAAAACATTTTATTTCAAAAGCTTGGCCAAGGTTTAATTTGGCTATATAAAATAATCCTTATTTATAAATCTACCTTTGCTTTATAAAAATCCAAATCTTTTTATTAAAAGATCCAAAAAATAGTAATTTTAAATATTTTTAAGTTTATTGTTTATTTAACTTTTTTAAATCCCTTTAGGATTTTATTTGATCAAATAGGTTTGAAGGTTTCCAATTGGAATCAAAAAGTTTCTTCTCACCTGAAAATCAATCAAAGTTTTATTTTATTCATTTATTTTTCACATAACAAGATTTGGAAAATCTTGGGATGTGACAGGCTACCACCCATAAAATAAATCTCGTCCCGAGATTTGGGAAGGCTAGGGTTACAAGTTGGCTCAAAGCATCTAAGGTACTACCACCCTGAAAAATTTTTCCAACTAGATTACATTTTGGATTGCTTGGGGTCTTGATGTAACTTTTCTGGACAGAGGTTTGCATAGTGGCCTAGTTCCTTGCATTTGAAACATGTGACAAGGCTGAGATCCCTCATAGGCTTGTTTCTCTTGTGTTTCATCTTTTCTGGACAGTTGCTTGCATAATGTCCTAGCTCTTTGCAGTTGTTGCACCATACTTGGCTAATATCTTTCTTTTCCTTTGGTATCATTTCCTCTTGTTTGTTTCCTTGGTTCTTCTTCTTTTCTGGGCATTCACTGGCATAGTGTCCCTTCTCTTTGCAATTGTATAATTGCAACTGGCTTATGTCCTTCTTCTTCTTTTTGGGTCTCTCCAAAGCTAGGAGTTCTTTTAGTTCATGCTCTTCATATCTCACCTCAAAGGTGGGAAATCTTTCTCTCTTCTTGGGGCATTCATCTTCATGCTCCTTGGATGTATGATCCTTGTCTCCACAAATATTGCTAGCTTGGGTTCCTTCTAGAATAACATCTTTGTCATCCTTGTTATTCTTAGCTCTTTGGGAAAAGTTTTCTCCCATGTTGATCATTTGAGTAACCAGTCCTTGCAACAATTGGGATTGAAGTTTCAAAATCCTTTGTATGGCTGGGTCTAGTCCATTGTTGTTGGCTAAAAGCTGAGTTGTCTCTTGGCTCAACTGGTTTTGGGTTGCTATAAGTTCTCTCATATTGTCCTCTTGGTTGTGGTTGTCATCATTAACCTTGATGTTGGAGTCTCTTGGAGAAGTCATCTGTTTGGGTTGAATTGAGATTGTAATAGGCAAAAATATTTCTAAGGGAATAATTCTAATCACACACATCACAATTCACTCAAGAAATGTGCAAGCATTCACAAGCCAAACATTTCACTCAAACAACAAGTTTCAAGCATATTTTTAGGCAACCAAAAATATTTTTGTTACACCACATAAGTTGGTGTGTTTGAATTAACTAAAATATGGTGGTCCATCTATATGGTTCACTTGAGATCTTTCCATCTTTCTTGGTTGATTACTCTTGCATGAGATCATGGTTTCCTTGAGAAAATCTTTTGGTCTCAAAACTTCAAAGGTGATGCTGGCTTCTTCTAACTTGTGTTTCCTTAGTCTTCAAATCTTGAGCAAGATTTCTTGTCTCACTTGTCCTTGGTGATATCCAAAGTTGAAGTCCTTGGTGAATATGATGAAGATGTTGAAGTCATTAGAGTTGAAGATGTTGAAGTCATTAGAGTTGAAGAAGTCCTTTGCACATGGTGAAGTCTTTGGCTATGGGGTAGGTTTGTCCATCAAGTTGAAGTAGAAGAGATGTAGAGTTGAAACCAAAATGGTTGAGGAAAGAGTTTACAAGATTGTTTGTAAATAAGTTTTGGAACAAATACAACTCCTATTTTTCTAAGGTTTTTTGTCCAATCCTAGGGTTACAAATCCTACAGGAAACACAGTGCTCTGATACCATCTGTAAAGGGTCCCAACCTTTAATAAGGTAGAGTCCCCAGTGTTTACAATGCTAGTCCCTGGATCAATAGCTAGCATCCACAGTTAAGATGTAATATCAAGAAACAAAGGTCATAATACAACTTTATAACCAGGAATAACATAATTTTATTACATCTTACATAGCTCATTTGGCTATTACATTACATTGCAGCAGAATATCTATAAGCATGGCGTCCTTCATCTTCAAAGTGCCACAGGCAGACATGTTGGTTTTAGACTTTGTAATCCTAATCAATCAACTTCACTAATATCAATCAAACCTGCAACATAACAAGTTACAGCCGCAAGGGTCAATACATTTGAATTGTATTGGCAAGTGATACTATGGTAGAGTAGTGGAGTCTATCATCTATATGCATTTGGCTAAGTGGAGCTTAGGCTTGCATTGCTCAAAATAGATTTTCCTTATCATTTGAAAACACTAAGTTTTGTTTGGCAAAAAATCACCCAAGGCATCTACCAATCAAAGATTGAAGATCCTTTAACCCTGGTTCAACCACAAATTTTTAACTTAGAAATTTGGATGATGAGATTCTTGATAGCTTCCATGTCTTGATGCTCAAATTGTCCTTTACCAGGGACATGGCTAAGTACTTAGATTTTACACTCTGCAGAGGTGGTGCACTTTCCCCACAAGACTTGGTTTCCCAAGACAAGATCTTTCAGAAGCCTTCCCTTAGACCAAAATGGACGCGCTCCAACCTACCAAACCCTAACACCAACTGTCCATATGGCTAAGTTCTTGCAACCTATATGATCCAGGCAGAGCCCATAATGCCAAGTGGCTGCACTTGAAGCTTCTCAACATTTGACATCTCAAATCTCTTTGTTCCTGGGTGGCCATCCACAAGTGAGATACACAAGGTAAACCATAAACATGGGCCTTGTGAACCACTCAACCAAAATCCACCAAGCAATTACCATTCCACCCAGGTGATTCATTAACTTAGTTGTTTTATTAAACAAAATACAAGTCCTCAGACTTAGAAATTTTTCCATAGTGTGAATATATATTCCACCCTTGTTTTCTATTAGCTAAGCTAAGCATGATAGTAGTAGGAGTCTTAACTTAGGAAATTTTACTAAGGTTTCATCTACTAGGATTTCCCATAGCAAGGTTTATACTTAGCAAAAATTCCATGCAAGTTTTACTTAGAAAAATCACTAATGCATAGTGAAAGTAATGGGACAAAAGTATGAAGCATCACTTGCCTTTTTGGTAGAGTATAAGTTCACTCCTTGTCCTTTCTATAATCACACTCTTCAAGTCACTACAATTCAATCAAGCAAGGCACAAGTTCAATCTACCATTCAAGCAATTCATCACATAAAATCATATAAACAAGATAATGCATGCAAGCATGCCAAGCTTTGTTTTATTTGAAAAAGTGGTTTCTAATGGGTCATAAACATTTGAAAACACCTATTGGTCATTTTATAAAGTGGCAAAAAGTCATTTGCAAGGGATTTCACTTCCTAAACCATTTTCAAAACAAAGTATCATTTTATGTGGTGTAGAAATGTTTTTACTAAGGCATTAATCTATAGGGTTCACAAAATATGTTTTCAAACCATAAAACTTTGTGTTTAGGGACAGAGAGTTTGAAACAAAACATTTCCCAAAGGTTTTCTTCCAAAACCATTTTTAATAAATAAACTATATTTTTATTTGGCTAGAATTGGTTTTAAATCAAAGAATCATTCTTTTCCTTCACCAAATATATTTTTGAAACAACAAAGTGTTTCCTATGGTCAGTAGGTTCAAATCACACCATTTGCCAAAGATTTTATCCCCAAAACCATTTTTGAACAATTTTTATAATCCAAACAAGCATACAAATGTTTCTGCAAAAACAAATATTCTACCAGAAGCTTTTTACTAAACAAATTGCATGGTTGGCTAGGGCTTGTTCCACTGATTCCATTGATATAAAGTTTGTAATTTTTGGACGTGTGGATCAAAAGTTACAAGGGTTTTAAATTTGCATCTAAATCTGTTTTCAAATTCTATTTTAAACAAACTGGTGCCACGCGGCGTAATATGACTGGACGGTACCGGTTCGCACGGATCGAGTGATGCGGGCCGTTGAATTAAATTACATTGCACGGCGCTGAGACGCCACTTACCGCTTCGCCTATTTTCTATCGGGTGCGTCCGATCTAGATCCTACGGACACCACTACTTGGTCAACAACGGGCGGCGGCTGGCGGCGGCGCACGCTCAGACGGTGGGCTAGCGGCGGTTCTAGGAAGCAAGAAGGGAAGGGGAGGTGCTTACTATGTTCGCAGTAGCGTGGGGAAGCTCAACGTGTTGTTGGTTCGACGAGGGGCGCGCAAGGTTGCGGTTAATTGCTCGCCGGAGACGTGGTCGGCGTCAGATGGTCCTGGAGCTCATCGAGGGTGGTGCTGTGGTTCACCCGTGGAAAAGCAAGGGCATGGTTAGATGCAGCCGAGGTTGGGGACTACAGGAGCATCATCGGGAAAGAGCAGGGCGGTCAGGTGCTTACCAGAAGGGTCGCCGGAGAAGGAAGCAGACGCGGCGGCGCTCAGAGGTCGTCGAAGCCGAGGTTCTAGGGCGCCCGCGGTTGAACGGATGGCACATGAAGAAGCGCCTGGGGGTGGGGGTCACGGTCGTGTGCTCAGGGAGGCAAGGTGTGGCGAGGTTGGGCCGAAATTGGAGCAAAGGCTCGTCGGAGACTGCGGTGGTGCGAGCAACAATGGGAGCGGCCTGGGGGCAGAGAGTGGGTGGTTCCTGGGGGAAAACGGAGAGGAGGAGCAGGGGTTTAAGTGTGCGTGATTGGGGCGGGGTTTACTCCAGCATTTAGAGCGAATTTAACGGATTGATTTTCGGCCAGAAACGGCAGCGAGGAGAGGGGCGAGGTCATCGGCGGGTGAAGACGATGGATACGTGGCGGTGGGGTCTATCTGGTAGTGAGGGAGAGAGAGAGAGAGGGGAAGAGGGTCCACCAATCAGTGTCTCTGCGGGTATGTGCTCAGGTGCGAAACGTTTTCTTCGGGAGAGAGGGAGTGGGCTGGTTGTTGGGCTTATTGGGCTGGCCGGCTGGGCTGTGTCCAATTCTAATTTTTTCTTCCTGAATGCTTTTTCTTTTTCCAATTCTATTTTCTGTTTTGAAATTCAAACAACAAATCAAACATTCAAATCAATCAAATTTCTACCACACTTTGTATTGAATTTTAGTTCTGTTTAACAACACAAAACTAAAGTCCAAAATAAAATAATAATTTTATTCTTTTTAGGATCTATTTAATAATTAAATAAAATAGACCTTAATTATTAATTCAAATAGGTTTTGATTTATTTAATAAAATCTCCATTTGAAATCTAAATATTATCAAAACCAAATCAGTAGGTTTTATTTGAAAATATAAAATACTTGGAAAACTTGTTTAAAATAGTTAAACAAGTTTTGATGTTTAATTAAAATGGGAAAAACCTTTACTTTAATAAATTTGGTTTATTAATAAACACTCATTATTTGATTTAAATAAACCTTTACCCTTTTAATCCAAACAAAACATTTTATTTAAAAAGCTTGGCCAAGGTTTAATTTGGCTATATAAAATAATCCTTTTTTATAAATCTACCTTTGCTTTATAAAAATCCAAATCTTTTTATTAAAAGATCCAAAAAATAGCAATTTTAAATATTTTTAAGTTTATTGTTTATTTAACTTTTTAAATCCCTTTAGGATTTTATTTGATCAAATAGGTTTGAAGGTTTCCAATTGGAATCAAAAAGTTTCTTCTCACCTGAAAATCAATCAAAGTTTTATTTTATTCATTTATTTTTCACATAACAAGATTTGGAAAATCTTGGGATGTGACAAAAGGTGGCTATAGTGTCATATCACCAGAAGGATGCTTTGATGACATCAAACACCACACGGTAACTGGGTGGCTATAAAGGTGGCATTGATTGTTCGGAAAGTATGTGTTGAGGCACATGGATCAAGAGTGGGATTTGTCCATCCATATGACGGATAGATATACTCTGGGACCTCTGGGTGGAATGTCATCCAATTAGCTTGCAAGCATGTGAATGGCTCACAAGGGATCACATATCACGGGAACGAGAAAAGAGTACTTATCGGTAACGAGGTTGAACTAGGTATGCAGAGATACCGACGATCAAAACCTCGGATAAGTAAACTATCGTGAGACAAAGGGAAATTGGTATCGTCTGTAAGTGGTTCATTCGATCGCAAAGTAATCGTAGAAATATGTGGGAGCCATATGAATTTCCAGATTCCTATATTGGTTATTGATCGGAGAAGTGTCTCGATCATGTCCGCATAATTCACGAACCGTAGGGAGACACACTTAAGGATTCGATGTTGTTGAGTAGTTATGGAATGATGAGTAAGAGACCGAATGTTGTTCGGAGTCTCGGATGGGATCCGGGATATCACGAAGAGATCCGGAATGGTCCGGAGAATAAGATTCATATAAGGAAAGTCCTGTTTCGGAGTTGGGGAATGATTCCGGTGTTTTCATCGGGAATGTTCTAGAAGGTTCCGGAAGGTCCGACACTCCAGAGGGGTAGGGTACATGAATGTGTCATGACAATGTGGAATGGTTTCATCATGTACTAGGTATCATGGCTGGGAAAAATAAAGGGAGAAATCAAATCCTAGTTTGAAAAGTCAAACGCCAATTTGAAAAGTCAAACGGCAAGTTTGCTTGGTGGACGGAGAGTAGTAAACCTACTTGGGGAGGAAGTCCTCCTCCCTCTACCCGCCGGCCAAGGAGGCCGAGTTGGGGGAGGACTCCCTCCTCCCAACCGGCGCCCTCCCACCTATAAAAGAAGCTGCAGGGGTGCCCCGCTAGCCTACACCTCTCACACCCCAAAACCCTAACCCTAAGCCGTCGGCGCCACCACCCCTGCTGCTGCCGCCGCCTAGGGCACCACCAACTCGCCGAGTTGGGGTGATCCCAAACCCTAGACGCCGGCTACACTCTCCCCTTGGTGCCTTCTAAACCCTAGATCACCAAGGCCTCTCTCATAGTGCACCATACTCGCTCCGGCTTAAGGCGAAGCCCTGCGAGATCTCCCCTCTACTTCCGGTACCACGCCGTCGTGCTGCCGGAATCGCGAGGAGAGTGCTACAACCTCCGCTGCCTGCTGTAACAAGGGAGAGGAAGGTCTTCATTGAGTACCGAACATGTGACCGACTATGGAAGCGCTGCCGGAATGCAGCGCCGGAAGGATCGTCTACGCGATCTTGAGATCGGCAAGTGTACGACTACATCACCCACGAGAATTTGCTCTCGTTAACCGCTTTGGATCTTCGAGGGTTAGTATTCTATCGACTCGTTGCTGCAATCTAGTAGATAGATCTTGGCTTGATCATAGATTAGATCTTGATTGTGTGTTCATGCGGTAGAATTTTTTTGTTTTCCATGCTACGAACCCTCTACAGTGGTATCAGAGCCGTGTCTATATGTAGATCTGTTGCACGAGTAGAACACAATGGTCATTGTGGGCGTTGATGTTTTTATTGTCGATTGCTTCTTGTGTACTTTTCATCTTGCGGGATGGTGGGATGAAGCGGCCCGGGCTAACCTTAGATGACATCGTTCATGAGACTTGCTCCACGCTTGAGATGCAACTTGTATTGCATAAGTGGCTTTGCGGGTGCCTGTTTCTCCCAACATAGTTAAGATTCAATTTACAACGGGTGATTGACGATACTAGTATCAATGTTGTGGTTCTTGTTCGTAAGTTAGAACGACACTTATTTAAAGCCCCAAACCACGTAAAACATGCAAAGAAAATTAGAGGCGTCTAACTTTGTTTTGCAGGGGTGTGCTATGAAGTGATATGGCCATGATTGTGATTATATATGATGTATGCAATGTTCCTTATTATAAGTTGGCAACCGGCAGGAGCCATATGGTTGTTTCCATTAAGTCCTGCGTGTCTATTATTCAAAGTAGTTGTAATAGTTGATGCTGGTGGAAGACAACCATGAAGCGACGCCATTGACCTTGACGCCACACCGGTGATGATGGAGATCATGTTCGTGCTTGAAGATGGAGATCGGAAGCACAAGAAGAAAGGCCATATCATATCACATATTATGAATTGCATGTGATGTTAATCCTTTTATGCATCTTGTATTGCTTAGTTCACGACGGTAGCATTATAAGATGATCCCTCATGCACACAATTTCAAGTTTTAAAGTGTTCATCCTTAGTAAGCACCGTTGCTAAAGCTCGTTGTTTCGAAGCATCACGTGATGATCGGGTGTGTTAGATTCTGCGAGTGTATACAATGTGAGCAAGCCAGATTTTCTCATGCGGAAGCTAAGGTTTGATCTTGACGAGCCTAGCATGTAGAGACATGGTCTCGGAACATGGATCACCGAAAGGTAAAGCATGAGTCATATAGTATATATGATGAACATGTTGATTATTCGCCATTGAAGCTACATCAACTCTCGTGATGATCGGTTTTGATGTGGTGGATTTGGTTCGTGTGATCACTAAAACAATGTGAGGGATATTGTTTTGAGTGGGAGTTCAACAGCAATTTGATTAAAAGTTGAACACTATTTATCATAAATTAAATCAAAGTGAATTTGCATAGTTGTTGTAGTCATTGGCATCCGTTTACCACCTTGCGCTACGTTTTAATTGAGATGATAGAACTATAGAATTCTGGTTAGTTACTTTACGAACTGGTATAATATTGTTTTGAAGTGTTAATCTAAAGTTTAAAAGTCCCATTGCAAACTTTCAGTAAGTTTCGATTATTCCGTGAAATTTAATAGTTGGTATTAAATCAAGAGTAACAATTCCAGTGTTAGTATATAAGTATCTCCATGATTCTTGATATTCGAAAGATAGTTTCAATATCAAGGTAATCTAGGAGTTGAAAGAGTTGTTTCAGAAACCATCATGTATGGAAGATATTGCGATATATGAAATGATGTTTTGGTTACAACATGATTGATTATAATATGACAAAGTTAATGTTCCCATATTTGATGAGAATTTACAAAAGGTTGGAGACACTAGTTGTCCTAATCCTCCAAAAGGTTTTGGAGAGCAACATTATACTCGCGATTCACCGTTATAAGCTAAAAGTAACTTGATCATGGATAATTCCATGATAAGGGTGAATATTTGATGTAGGTAAAATGTTTACTACACCAAGAGATTACTCAAGAAAGGAATTTGAAAGAACACCAAACATTTGATGATGGTGATCTACTTCAAAGTGCAAGTCCAAAGACATTGGTATTTTACTATACATGCTTTGGACTATGTGTCATGTATATGGCTCCACTATTGATATTTATAGATTCTTTCAAACAGAAAAGAAATACTGAAAGAGAATCTCATAAATATATGGCAGAAAAGAAAAACTAGAATTCTTCAGCTTAGGTATATAAAGGATATACATGTTATGGTTGTATTCTTTGCTTGTTAAATAATGTTGTTCTTAAGTATTGGATACTGAATTTGTTGGTATGAATTGTCATACGAAACAACAGAATTCATGAACTACAATGGCCTAAGTAACTAGCAAAAGAATATGTGATGATGTTCATCGAGAACAAATAAAGGGTTATTGTGTTGCTCGTTAAACATCAAAGCTTGCCTTCAAGATTTGTTTTATAAGGTATTATGAGAACAAAAGGGTTGTTAAAATAATTTCCGTAATCCATAAAATATGGTTGGTACTTATTGTGGATCATATTTGTGGTACTCTATTATGGCTGAGCTTTGGACTATGTATCTGCTGTTCTCTCTTTTGGGTGATTATATTATTTACATCACCCCACATCTATAATTGCCCCTGGTTTCTTAATGAGTAACAACAGAACTTGGAAGATCCTGAATTGGAATATCAGGGGAATTAATTCTGACAAAAAATGGTTTGCTCTTAGAAACAAAATTGAGGAGTCTGGCTGTGACATTATCTGTCTTCAAGAAACTAAGCGTGAGGGTTTTGATAAATCCTTCATTAAAAAATTCTGCCCCTCCAGATTTTCCAACTTTGAATTCCTTCCCTCCAGAGGTGCATCTGGTGGTTTAATCATCATTTGGAATGGCTCCTTGTTCTCTGGTCAACTCTCTTTCCTTAATGAGTTCTCTATCTCCATTACCTTGACATCTTGCCTGTCCAATAAATCTTGGATTCTCTCTAACATTTATGGGCCATGTTTACCTGAAAAAAAGTCTGAATTTCTAGACTGGTTTGGTAGTATTGATATGCCAGATGATGTGGATTGGCTTATTGTGGGAGATTTCAACTTCTGTAGACAGCCCTCTGATAGAAACAAATTGGGAGGGGATGTGAATGGTATGCTTCTCTTTAATGAAGCTATTAATAATTTAGGTCTCATTGAGTTACCTCTTAAGGGTAGAAAATTCACTTGGAGTAATATGCAGAAGGATCCTCTATTGGAAAGACTGGATTGGTTTTTTACTTCTGCTGTTTGGACTCAAAGTTTTCCCTCTACTTTTGTTGCTCCTCTTGCTAAGCCTACTTCTGATCACCTTCCCTGTGTCATTACCATTGGCACAATGATTCCAAAAGCTCAGGTGTTCAGATTTGAAAACCATTGGTTACAACATAAAGAGTTTAAAGCTATTGTTCAAAATGCCTGGAATATTCCTGTGGGTTTCCTTGATCCTGCAAAAATAAATAAATGCCAAATTCAAAAATGTGAGAAGAGGGCTGAAGCTTTGGGCCAAACAGCTTCCTTGTATGAAGACACAAATCTGTAATGTTAATGCCACCATTGATTTGCTTGATATCATGGAGGAAATGAGAACTCTTACTGTTCATGAGTGGAATCTTAGAGATATCTTGAAGGATCTTATTATTTCTCTTCTACAAAACCAGAATACTTATTGGAAGCAGAGAGGGAAAATCAAATGGGTTAAACTAGGGGATGAGAACACCAAATTCTTTCACTCCAAAGCTACCATTAGTTTTCGACATAATTACATTTCCATGCTCAAAGGAGATTCTGATCTTGAGATCTATGATCATGATGGCAAAGCAAATCTTCTTTGGTCTTCCTTTAAAGATAGAATGGGTACTTCTGATAAGCCTGAAATGCATTTTAATCTTGATGACTTGGCTGGTGATTGCTTAAGCCAAGAGGATAAGGAAGCTTTGGAAAAGCCTTTCTCTAATGAAGAAATTGAAGAAGTCATCACAAATTTGCCTAATGATAAGTCTCCTGGCCCTGATGGTTTTAATAATGAATTCATGAAGCTTTGCTGGCCTATTATCAAGGATGATGTGAAACACCTTATTCTTGAGTTCCATGCTGGGAATGTCTCTTTAGAGAGCATTAATTCCTCTTTCATCACCCTCATTCCAAAAATTGCTGCTCCTTTGACTCCTGCTGACTTTAGGCCTATTTCCTTGCTAAATAGTGTCCTCAAGATTATCACTAAGATTCTGGCTAATAGACTGCAAAAACTCATTCTTAAACTTGTTCACAAGAATCAATATGGTTTCCTCAAGCAAAGATCAATTCAAGACTGTTTAGGTTGGGCTTTTGAATTTCTTGATCAGTGTCACAAGTCAAAGGAGGAAATTTTAATTCTCAAGTTGGATTTTGAGAAGGCTTTTGACAGAATTGAGCATTCTGCAATCATTGATATCCTTAAAGCCAAATAAATGGATTGCTTGGATTCAGTTGCTTTTTGGGTCTGCTTCTTCCTCTGTGCTTTTAAATGGTGTACCTGGGAAAATTTTTTACTGTAGAAGGGGTGTCAGGCAAGGTGACCCTTTGTCCCCTCTGTTGTTTGTACTGGCTGCTGATCTTCTTCAGAGTATCCTCAATAAAGCAATGTACATGGGTCTGCTTTCTCTGCCCTCTGAGAATGTTTATTGCCCTGATTTCCCTGTGGTCCAGTATGCAGATGACACTTTAGTAATCCTGAAGGCTGATTCTGAGCAACTATTATGTCTTAAAGCAATCCTGCACACTTTTGCTATTTCCACTGGGCTTAAAGTCAATTATTCCAAGTCCAGCATGATGCCTATTAATATGGATTCTGAAAGGCTTGAGCACTTTGCTAATACACTTTCTTGCCTCACTGGGTCCTTGCCTTTTACCTATCTTGGTCTGCCTCTGAGCTTAAATAAACCTGCTGTGGAACACTTCTTGCCTATTGTTCAGAGAATTGAAAGAAGATTGTGTGGAATTGTTGACTTTTTGAATTATGGGGGGAAATTACAGTTAGTTAAATCTGTGTTATCTTCCCTCCCCATATATTACATGAGCTGCTTTGATCTCCCTGTCTCTATCAAAGAGCAGTTGGTTAAATATATGAGGCAATGCTTGTGGAGAAAGAAAACTACTGATGTTCAAGCTAGAGGTACTGCTCTTGTAGCATGGAAGAAAGTTTGTAGACCCAAGAGTCAAGGTGGATTGGGAGTTCTGGATCTTAATGTTCAAAACTCTGCTCTTCTCTTGAAGAATTTGGATAAATTCTATAATCATAGGGATATTCCATGGGTGCATTTGGTGTGGAACACCTACTATTGTAATGATAAGCTCCCTGGAAGAAGAGTTGAGGGATCCTTTTGGTGGAAAGCTCATCTGAAGCTAATTGACACTTTTAAAGGACTTGCAAAGTGCTTGGTTGGAAATGGGGAATCTACTCTATTCTGGACTGATATGTGGAATAATAATTGCCTCCAACATAAGTTCCCTCACCTTCTTACATTTGCAAAAAACCCATACATTTCTGTCAGTGAGTTCATGCATTCTGCAAATACTCAGGATCTCTTTTATCTGCCTTTGTCTCAACAAGCATATCAGGAATATCAAAGTCTTGAACAAATTCTTGATTATAGCAGGGAAGGGGAATCGGATTGTTGGTCTTATATTTGGGGTAGTAATTTTTCAGTAAAAAAAGCTTACTACTCTTTAGTTGGCTACCAACCAGTTCAGCCACATTTTTCTTGGATCTGGAAATCTTCTTGCCAACAGAAGCACAAATTTTTCTTCTGGCTTCTTCTGCTTGATAGACTCAACACAAGGAATCTTCTGAAGAGAAAATGTTTTCCTCTAGCATCTTATGATTGTATCTTCCAGAACTGCCACAGTGAAGAAACTAGTTTACATTTGTTTTGGGAATGCTCTTTTGCTAGAGCCTGCTGGGCTGAAATCTCACAGGTTAATATGGCTGATCAAAGCATCTTCGAAATTCTAGCCAGTATTAAAAAAGATCTCAAGGTCCCTTTTGCAATGGAAATTCTGATACTTGGAACTTGGAGCATCTGGATTTGCAGAAATAATGAAATTTTCAACAATCAGCATACGTCTGTGGAGACCTGGAAGGCTATTATAGCCCAGGAATTAAGATGGGTCCTCTATAGAATCAAGAAAAAGTATTATCAGGGACTTAAGGACTGGATTGAAACCAATTTAGACATGAGATAGCTGCTTTAAATGTTATCCCTCTTTTTTGAGGTGGAATATGCCTGTAAATAATCTTTTGTAACTCTATCTGATATATAAAAAGAAAAATTGCAGTGGGGTTTTATACCCTACTGTTTTACCCTCGAAAAATTTACAAATCTCATTGGAGAAATCACATCCATAAAACTAGTGCTAAAAATGTTGAAAGACAAATTGATTAAAAGATCACTTAGGAAGTGACATCGCCATTTAAATTATATTGGAAAGAAACCATGAAGAAACTCCATATGGATGGAATTTTGGAGTATTTTGATTTTTGATCAAATGATGCTTGTGAAACTTTCCTAGAGATAATTTAAACTTTGTTCATAGGCCAAAAGGGAAAGAATGACTAAGCTTATGGAACTTGTACATATTGTTGTATGAAGTCCATTATGTGTAGTCAAGAGCGATGGATTTCAACTTCATATGCTTTCTCCAAAAATTTGAGTGAATATATGAATATTTACTTAATAAGGATGAAGTATGAAACATTTGAAAATTTCAAAGACTTTCAAGATGAAGTGCAAAATCATTGTAACAATAATATAAATAGTTTATGATAAGATCATAAAGGAAGATATTTGAGTTACAAGTTTAGCATAATACCTCAAGATTTAAGGAATCGTTCCGTGGATTTGCATTTCCCGAAACACCATAAGAGTATGGAGCGTTCGAGATATGTAAACTTTGTTTGACATGGTAAGATCAAAGGTGTAATTCATAAAACTACCAATATATTTTAAAGATTAAAAGCTTTAGAGACTGTCGTTTTCCACTGAAAAGAGCTCCATCATAATCCGTTGAAATGACACCATATAAAATTATGGTTTGGGATAAAACCCAAGTTGTCCTTTCTTAAACATTGGTATGCTATGCATAAGAAAGATGTTTGCAACCAAGGTCGGATGAACCTATCTTTGTATGTTATTGCGAATAACTGTTAAGTATTCCTCCATAACATCGGAGACAAAAGTGTTTGTCACTTAGAACGTCAAGTTTCTTGGAGAAGGAATTTTTCGTGAAAAGTTAAGTGGGAGGACAATAGAATTTTGATAAGGTTTAAAGAACCTTAGCTATGTGTTCAAAGTTGCGCAGCGCCGAAAAGTGTTCTGGAGGCAGCAACAATGCTCATGGCCCACGTGCCTCAAAGGTTGTGGTTACGGAGGTCAAAGTTTCTATTGAACCAAGTAGGTCGAGTAAAGAATCAAATACCAAGATTTGAGGGTTGAATCATTATTTGAGAATAATGAACGAACTATATGCAAAGAAGCGATGATGGGCCCTGACTCCATAAAATCCGTGATAGTTCCATACACGAGAAATCAAGTTTTGAACTTGAAGGACCCTCGAGAAAGGTGTAAGACCTTACAGTCGTGTTTGGATCTATAAAGAAGTAGACATGGATGTTTCACATCTATGAAATAGTCGACATGTTGGGAAAGAGTTCACAACAATGTTCAAAGGTTGATTATGACAAGATTTGATATTTCATAGTGATGTTTAGTCTAGACGGATTAATGTAGCAACCACTACATATAATTTTGTTATGTGGTAGTTGAATAAACAAAAGAAGTTCTTCTAATATAATTATTACCTAGGACATGTGCATAACACGGTCCATAGGGTTTTTGTTAATTAAAAGGATGCTAAAAGCATATGCGAACTTCAATGGTTGAAGTAAGCATCGCGGAGTTGGAATCTTCACTATGATGAAACTGTTAAAAGAGTTTAAGTTCATCAGAGACGATGAAGATGCTTGTATTTGCAAGAAATTAAGTGGGAGCGCTAAGACATATTTCTAATACATTATGTGGAAGACATATTGTTGATTGGAAATAATGTATCTTTTATTAACACATGTTAAGAATTTCATCCCGATGAAAGACTTAGGCAAAACCCAAATATTTGCCATCAATAGATGCTAATATGGTTGTGCCAAAAGTACATAGATAATGTATTGAATGAGTTCAATATAGAAACTACAAAAAAGGTTCTTGTCGCACAGGAAGGATTGAATGAGTTCAATATTGATGATATGTTCAAGTGTATTGACACTTGGTAAGTCAAACAAAGATTCAAGTATAGATTGATACTTGATGTATGAAATCACAAAGAGTATTTATATCAATCATACTATGACATGTACAAATCCAGATATGTCCTATGCTCTAAATGTTATGAGCATATACCAGAATGATTCATAAGATGATTATTGGACGATAGTAAGGATATTCTTATGATCTTTTGGAAGAACTAAGAGTATATTATTTTGTAGAAGTGGCAAATAGATGGTTAGTTCATTGTAAAAGTACTACATTGATACTAGTTTTGTCACAAAGTACAAATTAAGTTTATCTCAATCTAAACTAAGGGTGGCACAATATAATGGAAAGTAAGTTCTATAATGGATTTGGATGAGTTCCAAAGTTAAGACATTGTGACAAATACTACAACAAAAGGCTAAGTATATGACTGCTATTATAGCAGCTAAAGAGGGCATTTGTGTCAAGTGGTTTGTTATCAAACTAGGTGTAGTTCACAGCGGGATAATACTATGAAGATATATTGTACGACAATATTATCAACATGTTTTAACCCCAAAGAACTAAAGGTTTCACCAAAGGACCAAATTTATACAAAGCCATCTCATTAGAGAATGAGTGATGCGTAAATACGCAAAGACATGCAATTACACACGGACCTGGAAGTGTCAGATCCGGAGATCACTTGACCACTAGCAATCGTGTACATACAACACCGGAAAGCCATAGGTGTTTAATACACAAAGGTTTGAAACTAGATTATTGACTCTAGTGCAAGTGGGAGACTATTGGAGATATGCCCAAGAGGCAATAATAAAGTGGTTATTATCATATCTTCATGCTTATGATAAATGTTTACATACATGCTATAATTGTATTAACCGGAAACATTAATATTTGTGTGATTTGTAAACATAAAAGAGTCCCTAGTAAAGCCTCTTGTTAAACTAGCTTGTTGGTTAATATATGATCATGGTTTCCTGATCATGAACATAGAGATGTTATTAACAACAGGGTCATATCATTAGGAGAATGATGTGATGGACATACCCCTATAGTTAAGCGTAGCATAAAGATCAAGTCATTTAATATAGTTCATTTGCTATAAGCTTTCTAATACATAGTAACCTAATTCTTCGACCATGAGATCATGCTAATCACCATCACCGAAAGGATGCTTTGATGACATCAAACACCACAACGTAACTGGGTGGCTATAAAGGTGGCATTGAGTTTTCGGAAAGTATGTGTTGAGGCACATGGATCAAGAGTGGGATTTGTCCATCCATATGACAGATAGATATACTCTGGGCCCTCTCGGTGGAATGTCATCCAATTAGCTTGCAAGCATGTGACTGGCTCACAAGGGATCACATATCACGGGAACGAGAAAAGAGTACTTATCGGTAACGAGGTTGAATTAGGTATGCAGAGATACCGACGATCAAAACCTCGGATAAGTAAACTATCGTGAGACAAAGGGAAATTGGTATCGTATGTAAGTGGTTCATTCGATCGCAAAGTAATCGTAGAAATATGTGGGAGCCATATGAATTTCTAGATTCCTATATTGGTTATTGATCGGAGAAGTGTCTCGATCATGTCCGCATAATTCACGAACCGTAGGGAGACACACTTAAGGATTCGATGTTGTTGAGTAGTTATGGAATGATGAGTAAGAGACCGAATGTTGTTCAGAGTCTCGGATGGGATCCGGGATATCACGAGGAGATCCGGAATGGTCCGGAGAATAAGATTCATATAAGGAAAGTCCTGTTTCGGAGTTGGGGAATGATTCCGGTGTTTTCATCGGGAATGTTCTAGAAGGTTCCGGAAGGTCCGACACTCCAGAGGGGAAGCGTACATGAATGTGTCATGACAATGTGGAATGGTTGCATCATGTACCAGGTATCATGGCTGGGCAAAATAAAGGGAGAAATCAAATCCTAGTTTGAAAAGTCAAACGCCAATTTGAAAAGTCAAACGGCAAGTTTGCTTGGTGGAGGGAGAGTAGGAAACCTACTTGGGGAGGAATTCCTCCTCCCTCCACCCGCCGGCCAAGGAGGCCGAGTTGGGGGAGGACTCCCTCCTCCCAACCGGCGTCCTCCCACCTATAAAAGAAGGGGCAGGGGTGCCCCTCTAGCCTACACCTCTCACACCCCAAAACATTAACCCTAAGCCGCCTGTGCCACCACCCCTGCTGCTGCCGCCGCCTAGGGCACCAACTCGCCGAACCCTAGCCGCCGGCTACACTCTCCCCTTGGTGCCTTCTAAACCCTAGATCACCAAGGCCTCTCTCATAGTCCACCATACTCGCTCCTGCTTAAGGTGAAGCCCTGCGAGATCTCCCCTCTACTTCCGGTACCACGCCGTCGTGTTGTCGGAATCGCGAGGAGAGTGCTACAACCTCCGCTGCCTGCTGGAACAAGGGAGAGGAAGGTCTTCATCAAGTACCGAACGTGTGACCGACTGCGGAAGCGCTGCCGGAACGCAGCATCAGAAGGATCGTCTACGCGATCTTGAGATCGGCAAGTGTACGACTACATCACCCACAAGAATCTGCTCTCGTTAACCGCTTTGGATCTTCGAGGGTTAGTATTCTATCGACTCGTTGCTGCAATCTAGTAGATAGATCTTGGCTTGATCATAGATTAGATCTTGATTGTGTGTTCATGCGGTAGAATTTTTTTGTTTTCCATGCTACGAACCCCTACAAAATATGCCAACAAGGGAGGCATACAAGGGAGAGAGACCAACGAAAGTACCAGCAACACCATCAGAAGAAAGGCAAGGAGCAAGTGCAGTATCCTTGGATGGCTTCAGAGGAGAAATGATACGGTGGCCCGAAGGAGTGTCACGACCATGGAATGCATAGCCAAGAACCAGCCCAAAGACGCGAAAATCCGACTGAAGCATGGTGGTCCCTATCATCCACTTCATAGTACGACGCTCATCACCGCAAATCACCAGAGTCGATAAGAACTGCCGCACCACAGAGGAATCATAGTTGCATTGAATAGTCATGAGGTGGTGCAGCCCCATCTTGTTGGTCACATCTAATGCCTCAATGAGCCTTGTCTTGGATTGAGCCTCAGTCAAAATGGATGGGACGCATGGGGCGAAGCTTGAGGGTATCATAGACATCATCATGAATAGCCCGAAAGTGGGCATTCCAAAACATCGAGTCCTCGGGGGGACCATCACTGTCAGCCTCATCATAGTAATCAGTCTGGCGAATGGTGGCATACTGAATGCTGTCCATAGACTTGTAATTGGGCCGAGACTGTTTGCCCTTGCGAGATGCGGTCCTCTTAGTTTTCTTACTTGCCTCTGCCATCCGTTCAACCTCTTTTGCTGCTCTGCTGACCTCGGTTTCATCAATGAACTTCCCGTCTGCAGTAGGCTTGAGATAACGGGCACGAGAACGACGGGCGAAGGTCTTGGTCAGCTTGGAACCACCTGTGAAAAGCATTGAGAGATATAGCATGGTGATAAGCATACACACAAGTCCAGGAGAAAACAAGGAGAAATAGTAGTAAAGCAACCCATAACCAATGATGTGTATTGCAGGAGCAGGACCAAAACAGACCAGAGTTCAGTCTCCAGGCCGGATTATCCGGCCCTGGCAGGGGCGGATAATCCGCCCCCCGCAGGAATTTTCTGGATTGGCCCAGATCTACCATGGCAAAACAGATCGGGCACAAAGGTTGCAATTCTACGGATTCTAGCATGTAAGGAACAACACCAAGGATCTTCTACAACGAGATTTCCACCAAATAAAATGCATCCCATACAAAAGGAGAGAGATGAGGGAGTTACCCTCACTCATTGGAGGAAAATCGCGGAGGATAAGATACCCGGAGGCGAGGTGAAGAAGATCCGAGGGGAGCCCGGAGAATCCGGTGGTCAAATCGACTCCGGGAGAGGTGGATGCTCCGGCGGCGGCTGGGGGCAGAGGTAGGGTTGGGGGAGGACTGGCTGCTCTGTTTGAGCCTGCCCTCCCGACCCAGCCTATAAGGGACCGATGTCGCCCGGGGCGGATAATCCGCCCCCCACTTAGGGCGGATAGTCCGCCCCCTTCCGAAATTTCTGTTAAGTACAGAATCAGGCCGGAGCAACCTTGCAAAACCCCTTACTGGTGTATTGTGAACTTGTGTGCAAGAATAGATGGTTCAAGGAGGGAGAGAAAGGCTTGGGTTGAGAGCATCAAACTGAGATGGTACTACACACCCAAAGTTGCAAGAATCAAATCAACCAAAAGCCAAATTTGAGTGTGTTTTCCATAAGAACAAGAGATATGCAGGAAAAACCAAAGAGATCCATGAGAAAGCAACTCTTCTGTAGGAAGAGGGCAGTGGCCGAAGCCACCATGTTAGAGTGCATGGCATGACACCGCAAAGATGTATCTTGAGTTCAAAATCAATGCTCATCGATGACCCACATATCACGAAATGATATTAAGGGAAATGATTTTACTTGCTATCGGCATTAAGGGGGGAGGGTTGGCCCAATCAATTAGGACCACACTCCCCCTATGTATATGCCTGCATCTAAACCAAATACATGAATAAGAGTAAGTGAGTGTGCAAGAGTAGTCAAGCCAAGCTCCTTGAGTCTATGATATTTAGCTCATTCCTCAAATAACAAAATCTTGGTTCGTCAAGGGTCTTCGTGAAAATATTAACGAGTTGGTTCTTCGTGCTCACAAAGGATAGGGCAATATCACCACGAGCAACATGATCCCGAATGAAGTGGTTGCGAATCTCAATATGTTTTGTTCTTGTATGCTGCACGGGATTGTAAGCAATTTTGATAGCACTTTCATTGTCACATAATAGAGGCACTTTGTCACAACTGACACCATATTCCTTTAAAGTTTGCCTCATCCATAATAATTGGGTAAAAGCACTTGCAGTAGCAACATATTCAGCTTCGGCGGTTGAGAGTGAAATACATTTCTGTTTCTTTGAAGACCAACACACTAGAGACCTGCCAAGAATTGACATACACCAGAGGTTGATTTCCTATCATCTTTGTCACCAGCCCAATCTGAATCAGTGTAACCACATAGAGAGAAACTTGGACCCTTGGGATACCATAACCCAAAATTCGGGGAATGAACCAATTATCGGAAGATTCGTTTGACCGCCACTAAGTGGCTTTCTTTAGGAGCGGCTTGGTACCTTGCACACACTCCTACACTTAACACGATATCAGGCCTAGATGCGCAAAGGTAAAGGAGAGAGCCGATCATGGATCGGTATACCTTTTGATCCACGTCTTTACCCTTGGGATTGAGCTCAAGATGACATTTTGTTTGCATAGGAGTAGCAACACCATTGAGATACGTCATCTTGAATCGTTTGAGCATATCTTGGATGTACTTAGCTTAATTAATAAAGGTTCCCTCTCTAAGTTGTTTGATCTCAAATCCAAGAAAGAACCTCGCTCACCCATCATGGACATCTCAAACCTATCAGTCATAAGCTTTGAAAATTCATCGTTAAAAGCTTGGTTAGTAGAGCCAAAAATAATGTCATCTACATAAAGTTGGCATACAAAAAGCTCCCCATTAACCTTCTTAGTAAAAAGAGTGGGATCGTTTTGCCCAACTTCGAATCCACGGTCTAGCAAAATATCTTTAAGGTGCTCATACCACGCACGTGGGGCTTGTTTAAGGCCATAGAGCGCCTTATCGAGTTTGTAGACATGGTTCAGAAATTTGGGGTCCCCAAACCCCGGGGGCTGCTTGACGTATACTAACTCATGTTGAGGACCATTAAGGAAAGCGCTCTTAACATCCATTTGTTGTAATTTAAAATTATGATGGGCTGCATATGCAAGAAGGATACAGATGGACTCAATACGAGCCACAGGAGCATAAGTCTCGCCAAAATCAATTCCTTCCACTTGAGAGAATCCCTGAGCCACGAGACGTGCTTTATTCCTCACAACAATGCCATTTTCATCTTGTTTGTTCTTGAAGATCCACTTGGTGCTGATAACATTACGGCAATCCTTTGGTTTCTCTACGAGCTTCCAAACTTTGTTGCGTTCGAAGTTATTTAATTCTTCATGCATTGCAACAACCCAATCGGGGTCTTCAAGAGCATCAAAAACCTTCTTCGGTTCAACCATGGAAATGTGAGCTTGATGATCACAGAAGCTCGCAAGTTCTCTTCTAGTGGATACCCTTCGTCAAAGATCACCAACAACCTTGTCAAGAGTATGACCCCTTAGTTCAAGGTTCCGATCAGCACGAGCCTTGCGACGAGCCTCAATGTCCTTATTGTTTCTAGAAGGAGTTGATTCAGTAATTGTATCCTTGTCTTGATCACTGCCTTGCCCTTGATCTTGATTTGCGTTAACACCAGAAGATTGCTGCTGAGTTTGTTCTTCAGGGCCGGATAATCCGCCCATTGGAGGGGCCGAACTATCCGGCCTGGGAGGTGAAGCACCAGAGCCTTCTTCCTGAGAGTGCCTGATAGGAGTTGGAGACCCAGGGCCGGATAATCCGCCCTCGGGGGCCGGAGAATCCGGCCTGGGAGCTTCAGAGTTGTTGACTTCTCCTCCGGATCCTCTGGAACGAGTTGGAGTGCCAGGGGCGGATTGTCCGCTCCTTGGAGGGGGCAGATAGTCCGACCTGGGACTACCAACTTGTCCAGGGGACAGATGATCTTCAACAGATTGCGGTGTTGGTGCAGGATTTTCTCCAACAGTAGGAGCTTGTTGATCTTGTGTAGATGAGGGCTCCACATGAGTGGAGCATTGTCCTTCCCGATCCGCCACAAGGGGTTCCTCAATGGGGCGGAAAAATCCCACGCCCATTCTTCTTATGGCATCTTGGGGTATTTCAACATCTGCATCACAAACATCAACTTGCCCTACAAAGGAGCCGTTATTTTCATCAAATTCCACACTACAAGATTCTACAACAATCCCAGTGAGCTTGTTGTAGACTCTATAAGTGTGGGATTCGGCACCGTAACCAACAAAAATACCTTCTAAAGCCTTTGACTCAAATTTTGACAAACGAACACCTTTAATAAGAAAGAAACACTTACACCCGAATACCCTGAAATATGAGATGTTGGGCTTGTTACCGGTAAGTATTTCATATGGAGTCTTGTCCAAAATATTTCGAAGGTAGAGCCGGTTCGATGAGTGACAAGCAGTGGATATGGCTTCAGCCCACAAATTATAGGGAGACTTGAATTCAGCCAACATTGATCTTGCCATATCCATCAAAGTTTGGTTCTTCCTCTCGGCTACACCATTTTGTTGAGGGGTGTACGCAGCGGAATATTGATGTCTAATCCCCTCTTCGCTAAGAAACTCATTCAAAGTGTAGTACTTGAATTCGTAGCCGTTGTCACTTCTTATTGCCAAGATAGGAACATTGTTTTGACGTTGAACTTCATTGGAAAAGTCAATGACAGTTTGTTGAGTCTCACTTTTCAGCTTGAAGAAATAGACCCATGTATATCTTGAGTAATCATCGACAATGACTGAGCAATATTTCTTCCCACCAAGACTTGCATGAGAAGGACCAAATAAATCCACATGAAGTAATTCCAAGATCCTCTTTGATGACACAATAGTCTTCCTCTGGTGGGGAGAGTAATGCATTTTTCCTTCTACACAAGCCCTGCAAACACGATCTTTGGCAAAAGAGACATTGTCTTTTAGTCCAAGGATGTGGCCAACCTTCTGGAGACTTTGCAAAGTTCTCATGTTGACATGGGCTAAACGGCGATGCCATAACCAGCCCACGTCGGCCTTTCCGAATAGACACATCGGACCCGAAGTGGTTTTCCCTGAGAAGTCCACCACATACAGGTCATTTTTGACGTATCCAACGAAAGCGACCTTTAGAGACTTGCTCCACAAGAGTACCACCAAATCATCATCGATAAAAAAAGCAAAACCCATCTTACCAAGGGCACGAACAGAAATAAGGTTGTAACCGAGGGTCTCAACAAGCATGACGTCCACGAGAGAAATATCGTGGGCAACCACTACCTTGCCAAGACCCAATACCTGAGATTTAGACTTATCACCATAGGAGACTGTGATATTATCATGATTTGGACACATCTCTGTGATGATCTCCTTGCTTCCGGTCATATGACTAGTGCAGCCACTATCCAGCACCCATTTCGACCCACCGGAAGCATAGACCTGCAAGAGAATTACTTCTTGGTTTTAGGTACCCATTTTCAATGGGTCCTTTCATGTTAGTAACAAGGGTCTTTGGGACCCAAATAGACCAAGCAATATATTCATCAAAGGGACCGACATAATAAGCATAAACATCGCCATAAACATCACAAAAGAGTTCATAATTTGGATTGTGAGACCCTGCAAAACCAATATTGTTAGTCTTGTATTTTGTGACATTCTTCTCAGCGGTGCTTGTTTTTGATTGAACATTCTTGGACTTGTTCTTCTTGGTTTTCTTTTTCTTGGACTTGGTGACATACCCAAGTCCCTCTTTACCATGGTTTGACCTTTGCTTGCCAAGGACTTCATCAAGCACACCTTTGTCCTTGGGAGTGATGTCCTTGATCACTTCTTTTTCCACAATAGCATTTTCCTTGTGCCTATATGTTAAGTTGGATGAGCTAGGGGCATCATATTTGGCCAATCGACTTTGAAGCTGATCATGTGACTCATTGAGAATGGAGAAATCGTTTTTCAACGCCTTGTGAGCATTGTCAAGTTTCTCCAATTCCTCGGAGAGTCTATCATGAGCAGCCCCAAAGTCAATCTTTTCCTTCTTTAACTTCTTTGCTTTGGTGACTGCATTGTCACGTTCCTTAACAAGTTTAGTCACAATTTCTTCATGTGACTCTTCAATAGACTCAAGCCCTCTTCAAGAGATACCCGAGCCTCTTCTTCTTCTTCAAGAGCATTTTTTAAGGATGCAATTTCCATTGCATCCTCCCTTTCAGTTCTGCCCTTTTCTTCGAGGAGTGCTTCGTTTTGGGCCACCTGATCCATAAGAGCTTCAAAACGAACTTTGTGCTCACCTTGCAAGTTAGTGTAGAAGTAATCCAAAGCAATAATCTCTTCTTTAACCTTAAGACTAGTAGGATCATTGTCACATCCCAAGATTTTCCAAATCTTGTAATGTGAAAATAAATGAATAAAATAAAACTTTGTTGATTTTCAGGGTGAGAAGAAACTTTTTGAATCCAATTGGAAACTTTCAAAACCTATTTGGATCAAATAAAATCCTAAAGGGATTTAAAATTTTAAATAAACAATAAACTTCAAAATATTTAAAATTACTATTTTTGGATCTTTTAATAAAAGATTTGGTTTTCAAAGGAAAAGGTAGATTTATAAATAAGGATTATTTTATAGAGCCAAAATTAAACCTTGGCCAAGCTTTTGAAATAAAACATTTTTTTTTGATAAAAAAAATAGTAAAGGTTTATTTGAATAAAATAATAAGGATTTAATATCCAATTTTATTTAAATAAAAGGTTTTACCATTTTAATTAAAATATCAAAACTTATTAAATTATTTTAAATAAGTTTTCCAAGTGTTTATTATTTTCAAATAAAACCTACTGAATGGTTTTGGTACTATTTTGGATTTCAAATAGAGTTTTGAAAATAAATAAAACAAACCCTATTTGATTTAATAACTAAGGTCCATTTTATTTAATTATTAATGGACCCTAAAATAAAAATGTTATTTTATTTTAAGCAAGTTTTCCAAATATCTTCTATTTTCAAATAAAACCTACTGATTTGATTTTGATAATATTTAGTTTTCAAATGGAGATTTTATTAAATAAATCAAAACCTATTTGAATTAATAATTAAGATCTATTTTATTTAATTATCAAATAGATCCTAAAAAGAATAAAAATATTATTTTTGTCTTTGGACTTGGTTTATGTTGTTAAACAGAACCAAAACTCAATAGAAGTTTGGAGGAGTTTGAATTGAATTGAATGTTTGTTTTGTTGATTGAAATTCAAAACAGAAAAATCAAAAGAGAAAAAGAAAAAGATTCAGAACAGAAAAAAAATGCAAAGGATACAGCCCAGCCGGCTCAGCCCAACTATCCTAGCCCACTAAGCCCAACCAGCCCACTGCCCTCTCCCGCAGAAAACGATTCACACTCGCGATTGCACCCACTAAGTCGCAGACAGGTGGACCCCATTCCCTTTCCTTCTCTCTCGCTGCCAGTGGACCCCACAGCCACGCGGTCATCTTCCCCACCCGTGACCTGTTCTTCCCCATACCTCGCTGCCGTTCTCTGTCAATCAATCCCCGAGTAAATTCACTTAATTGCAGCGTTGATTCCGCACGGTAACCTCGCTCACTTAAGCGCCCACTCCCCCTCTCCATTTCCCCTCTCTCGCCCGGCTCTCTCGGCCACCAGGCTGCTCGGAATCCTCCCTGAACCACCACAGTCTCCGGCGAGCTCTCGTTTAAATTCCGGCCACCACCGCCAGCCCCACTGCTTCCAGAGCACACTAACTTGCTCGCCATCATCTCCTGCACCTGACAGTGCTTTTCCCTCGCTCGCGCGTGCTCTACAGCGTCAACTTCGTCTTCGACTGAACGACACCGCCGTCCGCTCCAACTCCGACGAGCTCCACAGGTAGTTTCCGACCGCGCCTCTCCTTCTCCTTCACGCACGCAGCTTCGCCTTGATCTTGCACATCTAATCGTGTCCTCGTTTTCCCTCAGGGCGAACCACAGCACCGCCCTCGACGACCACCAGACGAGCCCGACGTCGTTCCCCACTCCGACGAGCAATCCACGTCGGACCAGAGCGCCCCTTGACTCCTAGAGAACACCTTGAGCTTCCCCAGGCTTCTGCGAACGTGGTGAGCATCTCCCCATCCACTCTAGCTTCCTGTATAGCCGGCACCTCCACCATCTGGCCGCTCCGCCGCCAGCCACCGCCGCAGCGCCGCTCGTTTTAGGTCAAGCTCGCAGCAGTCGTCCGATCTCGATCTAGTGGATAGGATAGAACCACTTAAAGCGAAGGGGTAAGCAATCTGATCCGTGCGATATGACTTGATCCAACGGTCTGTGTTAGTCGATCCACGTGAAACGTTTTCGACGAATAGGAATCTGACGCATGTCCCAGAGTTTGTTATAAAAACAGATTTGAGTCTATTAGATTTGTGATTTTGTAAAATCCATAACTTTAGTTCCACACGTCCAATTTTTGCAAACTTTATATCAATGGAATCAGTGGAACAAGCCCTAGCCAACAATTCCATTTGTTTAGTAAAAAATTTCTGTTAAATTGTTTGTTTTTGCAGAAACATTTGTATGCTTGTTTAGATTGTAAAAATTGTTCAAAAATGATTTTGGGGATAAAATCTTTTGCAAATGGAGTGATTTGAACGTACTGACCATAGGAAACACTTTGTGGTTTCAAAAATGTATTTGGGGAAACAAAAGAATGAAACTTTGATTTAAATCAATTCTAGTCAAATAAAAAATATGGTTTATTTATTAAAAATGGTTTTGGAAGAAAACCTTTGGGAAATGTTTTGTTTTTAAACTCTCTGACCCCAAACACCAAGTCCTATGATTTGAAAATGAATTTTGTGAACCCTATAGATTAATGCCTTAGTAAAAACAATTCTACACCACATAAAATGATACCTTGTTTTGAAAATGGTTTATGAAGTGAAATCTTTTTGCAAATGACTTTGCCAATTTATAAAAATGACCATTAGGTGTTTTCAAATTTTTATGTCCTATTAGGAACCACTTTTCCAAATAAAACAATCCTTGGCATGCTTGCATGCATTATCTTGGTCCTATGATTTTATGTGATGTTTTGCTTGATTGGTAGATTGAGATTGTGCCTTGCTTGATTGAATTGTAGTGACTTGAAGAGTGTGATTGTTGCAAGGACAAGGAGTGAACTTATACCCTCTACCAAAAAGGCAAGTGATTCTTCATACTTTGTCCCATTACTTTCACTATGCATTAGTGATTTTTCTAAGTAAAACTTGCATGGAATTTTGCTAAGTATAAACCTTGCTATAGGAAAACCTAGTAGATGAAACCTTAGTAGAAATTTTCCTAAGTTAAGATTCCTACTACTATCAAGCTTAGCTTAGCTAATAGAAAACAAGGGTGGAATATATATCCATACTATGGAAAATTTCTAAGTCTGAGGACTTGTGTTTTTGTTTAATAAAACAACTAAGTTTATGAATCACCTGGGTGGAATGGTAATTGCTTGGTGGTTTTTAGTTGAGTGGTTACACAAGGCCCATGTTTATGGTTTACCTTGTGTATCACACTTGTGGATTGCCACCCAGGAACAAAGAGATTTGAGATGTCAAATGTTGAGAAGCTTCTAGTGCAGCCACTTGGCATTATGGGCTCTGCCTGGATCATATAGGTTGCAAGAACTTAGCCATATGGACAGTTGGTGGTAGAGTTTGATAGGTTGGAACGCGTCCATTTTGGTCTAAGGGAAGGCTTCTGAAAGATCTTGTCTTGGTGAAACCAAGTCTTGTGGGGAAAGTGCACCACCTCTGCAGAGTGTAAAATCTAAGTACTTAGCCATGTCCTTGGTAAAGGACAATTTGAGCATCAAGACATGGAAACTATCAAGAATCTCATCATCCAAATTTCTAAGTTAAAAACTTGTGGTTGAACAAGGGTTAAAGGATCTTCAATCTTTGATTGGGAGATGCCTTGGGAAAGATTATTTTGTCAAGCAAAAACTTAGTGTTTTCAAATCATAAGGAAAATCTATTTTTGAGCAATGAAAGCCTCAACTCCACTTAGCCAAAAGCATGTAGATGATAGACTCCACTATACTACCATAGTATCACTTGCCAATACAATTCAAATGTATTGACCCTTGTGGCTGTAACTTGTATGTTGCAGGTTTGATTGATTTAGTGAAGTGTGTTGATTAGGATTACAAAGTCTACAACCAACATGTCTGCCTGTGGCACTTTGAAGATGAAGGACCCCATGTATAGATATTCTGCTGCAATGTAATGTAATAGCCAAATGAGCTATGTAAGATGTAATAAAATTATGTTATTCCTGGTTATAAAGTTGTATTATGACCTTTGTTTCTTGATATTACATCTTAACTGTGGATGCTAGCTATTGATCCAGGGACTAGCATTGTAAACACAGGGGACTCTACCTTATTAGAGGTTGGGACCCTTTCAATCATCCATGTCACTCATAGCTTTAGAAAAAGAAGAGTTAGAAGTTGTTACCTCAGAGCTTCTTGCCATGAGACAAGTAGCATTCTTGTTGATGATGTTTTCATTCGGAGAGTCGAAGAGAGATGTTGCTGTAGATGTGGTGGCTATAGCAGCCACCTCTTGAGATTTATCATCCTCGTCCTCTTCTTCACTTCCCGATGGATATTCTTCTTGAGCCACTAGAACAATCTTCGGTTGCTTCTTGAAGGGAGCATTCTTCTTTACAAACTGTTTCTTGCGTGGAGCCTTTGACTTGTCATTGAAAATAAGTCTTCCTCCATTATCTTCCCTACCTTGATATGGACACTCAACTACAAAGTGCAGTCGGTCACCACAATTGAAGCATGTTCTCATCTTGGGACCATTTTATTTTCTTCCATAGGTTCCACTCTTGCGTTCTAGTTCAACTTTAGCCTTGGCTGGATCTTTCCAAAAGTTTCTTGCATAAAGAGCCAAGTATTGTCCGTGGATCCTTTTTATATCCTCGGGACAGTCCAGACCTTCTACCACATATTCATCATGATCAATCACACTAGTCTTCAAGGCCATGTTGACCCCCTTCTGCATCACCATAGCTCGAGCACGAGCATCTTCAGCATTCTTGGCGGCCATTTCTTGCATTACCTCATTGGATGACATGAGGTGATAGTTATGCCTACCTTGGAGACTTTTCAAATCTGTGGGCTCAAATGGCATAAGAGCACTGACATACTTGCGCTTGATCCAAGCATCATCAACATGAGCTGCACTGTAGGGAGTCCCAATCTTTAATAAGATAGAGCCTCCTGTGTTTACAATGCTAGTCCCTGGATCAATAGCTAGCATCCACAGTTAAGATGTAATATCAAGAAACAAAGGTCATATATAACTTTATAACCAGGAATAACATAAGTTTTATTACATCTTTACATAGCTCATTTGGCTATTATATTACATTGCAGCGGAATAACTATAGGCATGGGGTCTTTCATCTTCAAAGTGCCACAGGCAGATGTTGGTTTTAGACTTTGTAATCCTAATCAAACAATCTTCACTAAAATCAATCAAACCTGCAACATACAAGTTACAGCCACAAAGGGGTCAATACATTTGAATTGTATTGGCAAGTGATACTATGGTAGTATAGTGGAATCTATCATCTATATGCATTTGGCTAAGTGGAGTTGAGGCTTGCATTGCTCAAAATAGATTTTTCCTTAACATTTGAAATTACTAAGTTTTTGCTTTGATAAAATCATTTTTGCTCAATCAAAGATTGAAGATCCTTTCCAAGGCATCTCTATATCAAAGATTGAAGATTTCAAACAACCCTTGTTCAATCCACAAGTTTTAACTTTTAGAAATTTGAATGATGAGATTCTTGATTGCTTCCATGTCTTGATGCTCAAATTGTCCTTTACCAGGGACATGGCTAAGTACTTAGATTTTACACTCTGCAGAGGTGGTGCACTTTCCCCACAAGACTTGGTTTCCCAAGACAAGATCTTTCAGAAGCCTTCCCTTAGACCAAAATGGACGCGCTCCAACCTATCAAACACCACCACCCACTGTCCATATGTCTAAGTTCTTGCAACCTATATGATCATGGCAGAGCCCATATTGCCAAGTGGTTGCACTTGAAGCTTCTCAACTTTTGACATCTCAAATCTCTTTGTTCCTGGGTGGCATACCACAAGTGAGATACACAAGCCAAGTCATGGCCTTGTGTAACCACTCAACATAAACCAATCCTTCCATTCCACCCAGGTGATTCATTAACTTAGTTGTTTTATTAAACAAAAACATAAGTCCTGAGACTTAGAGATTTTTCCATAGTGTGATTATATTTTCCACCCATGTTTTCTATTAGCTAGGCTAAGCTTTATAGTAGTAGGAATCTTAACTTAGGAAAATCCTACTAAGGATTCATCTACTAGGTTTTCTTATAGCAAAGTCTATACTTAGCAAAATCCGTGCAAGTTTTACTTAGCAAAATCACTAATGCATAGTGAAAGTATTGGGATAGAAAGTATGAAGCATCACTTGCCTTTTTGGTAGGGAATGGTGGTTCACTCCTTGTCCTTGCAACAATCACACTCTTCAAGTCACTACAAATCAATCAAGCAAGGCACAAACTCAATCTACCAATCAAGCAAAACAACACATAAAATGACAAAGTCAAAGTAATGCATGCAAGCATGCAAAAGATGGTTCTAATTGCAAAGGTGGTCTCCACTAGGCTTCTAAACTTTGTAAATTCCAAATTGGTCATTTACCAAAATGGCAAAGTCATTTGCAAATGGGTTTTATCTCAAAACCATTTTAAAATCCATTCATCATTTTATGTGGTAAAAATGTTTTTATCCAAAACAAAACTTTTAAGTTTTTCACCAAATGAGTTGCTATTGCAAATCTTGGTGTTTTTGGGTCAGTAGGTTTGGTCCAAACTATTTTCTCAAAGTTTTCTTTCCATAAACATTTTCATAATAAACTTAATAATTTTATTTGACTAGAAATTGGCTAAGTCAAATAATCCAACCTAAATTTTACCAAAATCATTTTTAACACCAAGGGTTGGTTCCTAGGGTCAGTAGGTTCTTCACAAGCTAATTTGCCAAGGTTTCAAACTTATAAACATTTTTGAAACATTTTTCTATTCTAAACAAGCATATAAAAGAATCTGTAAAAACAAGCAATCTAACAGATACTATTTGCTAAACCAAGGGAATGGTTGGCTAGGTCTTGTTCTCCTGAATCCAACGACATAAAATTTGTAATTTTTGGACGTGTGGATCCAAAGATATAAGGGTTTGAAGTTTGCAAATAAATCTGATTCAAAAATCTGTTTTAACTCAAACCACTGACACGCGTCGTACTCCTATTTGTCGAAAAAGTTTCGCGTGGATCGACTGCTCTGACGCGTTGGATCAAGTCAGATCATGCGGTACTGAACGCATACCCCTTCGCTATTAAGTGATTCTTTCGTGTCGCTTAGATCTTCATCCAACGGCTAATATCGCATTGGCCATACTCTGGCGGCGCAAGGTCAACGGCGAGCGGCGGAGCGGCCAGATGGCGGCGGCGCTGGCGAAGCAGGAAGCGAGAAGGAGGGAGAGGGTGCTCACCGAGTTCGTGGAGCGACGCTGATGCTCAACTCGCTTGCGGTTTGCTAGGGGGCGCACTGGATCGGTCGTGATTCCTCGTCGGAGTAAGAGGCGACGTCGGTCTCGCTCAGACGTCGACGGGGGCGACGCTACGGTGCACAAGAAGACAAGGCAAGAATGGATTTAGCTGTGCAAGAGGTTGGCGATCAAGCGTGCATCATCGAGAGGAAGAAGGGCGGTCAGCACTCACCGGAAAGGACTGACAGAGTGGAGGCAGACGGTGGTGGCGGTGGTCGTCGTCGTTGCCGAGCCTGCAGGGCACTCGCGGGCGAGCTGAAACTACGAGGGGGTTTGCCAGGATATGGGGAACTTGTCTGCGTGCTTGGGAAGGCAGGGGGAGGCGTGAGGTCGCCGGAATCGGCCGAGAACTTTGTCGGAGACGGCGGCGGTGCAGAAGAAATTCGGAACGGCCTGGTGGCTCTCGAGGCGTGGTGTTTGGGGGGAATGGAGGAGGAGTTAGGGGGGTTTTATCACGCGTGATCACTGCAGGTTTTAATCGCGGCATCAAGGCGAATTAAGCTCGAGAAATCAATGGCAGGGGCGGGGAAGAACGGTCGATGCGGGTGAGGACGACGACAGTGTTTGTGGGCCCTACCTGGCAGTGAGGGGGAGAGTGAGGGGTTTGGGGCCACCAGTCAGCTTCTGTGTGGGTGCGGTTCTGAGTGGAGAAGAAAACATTTCGGGGAGGGGGAGCTGGGCTGGTACTGGGCTGGGATGGGCTTTTAGCTGGGCTGGGTCGTTTTGTTCTATTTTTTTTCTGTCTGATTAATTTATCCTTTTCTATTTCTATTTACTGATTGAAATTCAAACAAATGATTCATTCAACCAAATCAACTCAAACAAACACCACACTTCACAATTTTGAACTTGGTTCTGTTTATCAGCATAAACCTAAATTCAAAAATAAAATAATATTTTTTTATTCATTTTATGATCCATTCATTAATTAAATAAAATAGATCTTTTGTTTATTTAATCAAAATAGGGTTTGATTTATTTAATAGAATCCTAATTTGAAGTCCAAATATTTTCAAAACCAAACCAGTAGGTTTCATTTGGAAATAAAGATATTTGGAAAACATGTTTAAAACAAAATAACATTTTTATTTATGGTCCATTAACAATTAAATAAATGGGCCTTTAGTTATTAAATCAAATAGGATTTGTTTTATTTAAATATTTATTTTGAAATCTAAAATAAAACCTAAACACTTCAGTAGGTTTTATTTGAGAATATAAAATACTTGGAAAACTTATTTTAAATAATTTAATAAGTTTTGATGTTTTGTAAATAGTAAAACCTTTATTAATAAAACTTGGATATTACATCCTTATTAATTTATTTAAATAAACCCTTGCTATTTTTATTCAAAGAAAAATATTTTAATTCCAAAGCTTGGCCAAGGTTTAATTTGGCTTTATAAAATAATCTTTATTTATAAATCTTCTATTTCTTTTGAAAACCAAATCTTTTTACTTAAAAGATCCAAAATAGTAGTTCCAAAATATTTTATTTTCTTTTATTTAAAATGTTTATCTTTTTAAATCCCTTTAGGATTTAATTCAAATGGGTTTGAAATTCCAATTGAATTCAAAAAGTTTCTTCTGGCCCTGAAAATCAAACAAAGTTTTATTTTATTCATTTATTTTTCACATTACAAGATTTGGAAAATCTTGGGATGTGACAGGCTACCACCCTTAAAATAAATCTCGTCCCGAGATTTGGGGAGGCTAGGGGTTACAAGTAGGCTCAAAACAACTAGGGTACTACCACCCTTAAAAAATTTCAAACAAAAATTACACATTGTCCTTCTTGGGATCCTGGGAAAACTTCTCTGAGCAAACCTTTGCATTGAGTCCTTTGTTTCCATGCTTGACTCATGGGCCAAGGTTGAGATCCTTCATAGACTTGTTTAACTTGTCCTTCATCTTTTCTGGACAATTTTTTGCATAGTGGCCTAGCTCCCTGCATTTGAAACATGTGACAAGGCTGAGATCCCTCATAGGCTGGTTTATCTTATGCTTCATCTTTTCTGGACAGTTGTTTGCATAATGTCCTAACTCTTTGCAGTGTTTGCACATCACTTGGCTGATATCTTTCTTTTCATTTGGTATCATTGCTTTTTGTTTGTTTCTTTGGTTCTTCTTCTTTTCTGGGCATTCACTGGCATAGTGTCCCATCTCTTTGCAATTGTAACACTGCAATTGGCTTATGTCCTTTTTCTTCTTTTTGGGTCTCTCCAAAGCTAGGAGTTCTTCTAGTTCATGTTCTTCATGAGTGGGAGATCTTTCTCTCTTCTTGGGGCATTGATCTTCATGTTCCTTGGATGCATGATCCTTGTATCTAAAATTATTGCTAGCTTGGGTTCCTTCTAGAATAACATCTTTGTCATCCTTGTTATCATTAGCTCTTTGGAAAAGTTTTCTCCCATGTTGATCATTTGAGTAACCAATCCTTGCAACAATTGGGATTGAAGTTTCAAAATCCTTTGTATGGCTGGGTCTAATCCATTGTTGTTGGCTAAAAGCTGAGTTGTCTCTTGGCTCATCTGGTTTTGGGTTGCTATAAGTTCTCTCATGTTGTCTTCTTGGTTGGTGTTGGTGTCACCATCCTTGGTGTTGGTGTCTCTTGGAGTAGTCATCTGTTTGGGTTGAAGAGAGATTAGAATAGGCAAGATATTTCTAAGGAATTATTTGTAATCACACACATCACAATTCACACAAGCAATGTGCATGCAATCACAAACCAAACATTTCACTCAAACAAGGTTCAAGCATACAATTTGTCAACAAAATATTTTTTTTACACCACATAGGTTGGTGGTTTTGTCTTAACTAAAATATGGTGGTCCATCTATATGGTTCACTTGTGATCTTTCCTTCCTTCTTGGTTGATTCTTCTTGCATGAGATCTTGGTTTCCTTGGAAAAATTTTGGTCACAATACTTCAAGTGATGTAGGCTCCTTCTAACTTTTGCATTCCCTCAGTCTCTAAATCTTGAGCAAGATTTCCTTGTTTCACTTGTAGTCCTTAGTGGTATCCAAGTTGGAAGTCCTTGGTGAATATACTGAAGATGTTGAAGTCATTAGAGTTGAAGAAATTGAAGAAGTCCTTTGCACATGATGTAGTCTTTGGCCATGGGGTAGGTTTTTCCATCAAGTTTGAAAATAGAAGAGAAGTAGAGTTGAAACCAAAATGGTTGAGGAAAGAGTTTACAAGATTGTTTTTGCAAATAAGTTTTGGAACAAATACAACTCCTATTTTTCTAAGGGGTTTTGTCCAATCCTAGGTTTACAAATCCTACAGGCAACACAATGCTCTGATACCATCTGTAGGGAGTCCCAATCTTTAATAAGATAGAGCCTCCTGTGTTTACAATTCTAGTCCCTGGATCAATAGCTAGCATCCACAATTAAGATGTAATATCAAGAAACAAAGGTCATATATAACTTTATAACCAGGAATAACATAAGTTTTATTACATCTTTACATAGCTCATTTGGCTATTATATTACATTGCAGCGGAATAACTATAGGCATGGGGTCCTTCATCTTCAAAGTGCCACAGGCAGATGTTGGTTGTAGACTTTGTAATCCTAATCAAACAATCTTCACTAAAATCAATCAAACCTGCAACATACAAGTTACAGCCACAAAGGGGTCAATACATTTGAATTGTATTGGCAAGTGATACTATGGTAGTATAGTGGAATCTATCATCTATATGCATTTGGCTAAGTGGAGTTGAGGCTTGCATTGCTCAAAATAGATTTTTCCTTAACATTTGAAATTACTAAGTTTTTGCTTTGATAAAATCATTTTTGCTCAATCAAAGATTGAAGATCCTTTCCAAGGCATCTCTCAATCAAAGATTGAAGATTTCAAACAACCCTTGTTCAATCCACAAGTTTTAACTTTTAGAAATTTGAATGATGAGATTCTTGATTGCTTCCATGTCTTGATGCTCAAATTGTCCTTTACCAGGGACATGGCTAAGTACTTAGATTTTACACTCTGCAGAGGTGGTGCACTTTCCCCACAAGACTTGGTTTCCCAAGACAAGATCTTTCATAAGCCTTCCCTTAGACCAAAATGGACGCGCTCCAACCTATCAAACACTACCACCCACTGTCCATATGGCTAAGTTCTTGCAACCTATATGATCATGGCAGAGCCCATATTGCCAAGTGGTTGCACTTGAAGCTTCTCAACTTTTGACATCTCAAATCTCTTTGTTCCTGGGTGGCATACCACAAGTGAGATACACAAGCCAAGTCATGGCCTTGTGTAACCACTCAACATAAACCAATCCTTCCATTCCACCCAGGTGATTCATTAACTTAGTTGTTTTATTAAACAAATACATAAGTCCTGAGACTTAGAGATTTTTCCATAGTGTGATTATATTTTCCACCCATGTTTTCTATTAGCTAGGCTAAGCTTTATAGTAGTAGGAATCTTAACTTAGGAAAATCCTACTAAGGATTCATCTACTAGGTTTTCTTATAGCAAAGTCTATACTTAGCAAAATCCGTGCAAGTTTTACTTAGCAAAATCACTAATGCATAGTGAAAGTATTGGGATAGAAAGTATGAAGCATCACTTGCCTTTTTGGTAGGGAATGGTGGTTCACTCCTTGTCCTTGCAACAATCACACTCTTCAAGTCACTACAAATCAATCAAGCAAGGCACAAACTCAATCTACCAATCAAGCAAAACAACACATAAAATGACAAAGTCAAAGTAATGCATGCAAGCATGCAAAAGATGGTTCTAATTGCAAAGGTGGTCTCCACTAGGCTTCTAAACTTTGTAAATTCCAAATTGGTCATTTACCAAAATGGCAAAGTCATTTGCAAATGGGTTTTATCTCAAAACCATTTTAAAATCCATTCATCATTTTATGTGGTAAAAATGTTTTTATCCAAAACAAAACTTTTAAGTTTTTCACCAAATGAGTTGCTATTGCAAATCTTGGTGTTTTTGGGTCAGTAGGTTTGGTCCAAACTATTTTCTCAAAGTTTTCTTTCCATAAACATTTTCATAATAAACTTAATAATTTTATTTGACTAGAAATTGGCTAAGTTAAATAATCCAACCTAAATTTTACCAAAATCATTTTTAACACCAAGGGTTGGTTCCTAGGGTCAGTAGGTTCTTCACAAGCTAATTTTCCAAGGTTTCAAACTTATAAACATTTTTGAAACATTTTTCTATTCTAAACAAGCATACAAAATAATCTGTAAAAACAAGCAATCTAACAGATACTATTTGCTAAACCAAGGGAATGGTTGGCTAGGTCTTGTTCTCCTGAATCCAACGACATAAAATTTGTAATTTTTGGACGTGTGGATCCAAATATATAAGGGTTTGAAGTTTGCAAATAAATCTGATTCAAAAATCTGTTTTAACTCAAACCACTGACACGCGTCGTACTCCTATTTGTCGAAAACGTTTCGCGTGGATCGACTGCTCTGACGCGTTGGATCAAGTCAGATCGTGCGGTACTGAACGCATACCCCTTCGCTATTAAGTGATTCTTTCGTGTCGCTTAGATCTTCATCCAACGGCTAATATCGCATTGGCCATACTCTGGCGGCGCAAGGTCAACGGCGAGCGGCGGAGCGGCCAGATGGCGGCGGCGCTGGCGAAGCAGGAAGCGAGAAGGAGGGAGAGGGTGCTCACCGAGTTCGTGGAGCGACGCTGATGCTCAACTCGCTTGCGGTTTGCTAGGGGGCGCACTGGATCAGTCGTGATTCCTCGTCGGAGTAAGAGGCGACGTCGGTCTCGCTCAGACGTCGACGGGGGCGACGCTACGGTGCACAAGAAGACAAGGCAAGAATGGATTTAGCTGTGCAAGAGGTTGGCGATCAAGCGTGCATCATCGAGAGGAAGAAGGGCGGTCAGCACTCACCGGAAAGGACTGACAGAGTGGAGGCAGACGGTGGTGGCGGTGGTCGTCGTCGTTGCCGAGCCTGCAGGGCACTCGCGGGCGAGCTGAAACTACGAGGGGGTTTGCCAGGATATGGGGAACTTGTCTGCGTGCTTGGGAAGGCAGGAGGAGGCGTGAGGTCGCCGGAATCGGCCGAAAACTTTGTCGGAGACGGCGGCGGTGCAGAAGAAATTCGGAACGGCCTGGTGGCTCTCGAGGCGTGGTGTTTGGGGGGAATGGAGGAGGAGTTAGGGGGGTTTTATCACGCGTGATCACTGCGGGTTTTAATCGCGGCATCAAGGCGAATTAAGCTCGAGAAATCAATGGCAGGGGCGGGGAAGAACGGTCGATGCGGGTGAGGACGACGACAGTGTTTGTGGGCCCTACGTGGCAGTGAGGGGGAGAGTGAGGGGTTTGGGGCCACCAGTCAGCTTCTGTGTGGGTGCGGTTCTGAGTGGAGAAGAAAACATTTCGGGGAGGGGGAGCTGGGCTGGTACTGGGCTGGGATGGGCTTTTAGCTGGGCTGGGTCGTTTTGTTCTATTTTTTTTTTCTGTCTGATTAATTTATCCTTTTCTATTTCTATTTACTGATTGAAATTCAAACAAATGATTCATTCAACCAAATCAACTCAAACAAACACCACACTTCACAATTTTGAACTTGGTTCTGTTTATCAGCATAAACCTAAATTCAAAATAAAATAATATTTTTTTATTCATTTTATGATCCATTCATTAATTAAATAAAATAGATCTTTTGTTTATTTAATCAAAATAGGGTTTGATTTATTTAATAGAATCCTAATTTGAAGTCCAAATATTTTCAAAACCAAACCAGTAGGTTTCATTTGGAAATAAATATATTTGGAAAACATGTTTAAAACAAAATAACATTTTTATTTATGGTCCATTAACAATTAAATAAATGGGCCTTTAGTTATTAAATCAAATAGGATTTGTTTTATTTAAATATTTATTTTGAAATCTAAAATAAAACCTAAACACTTCAGTAGGTTTTATTTGAGAATATAAAATACTTGGAAAACTTATTTAAATAATTTAATAAGTTTTGATGTTTTGTAAATAGTAAAACCTTTATTAATAAAACTTGGATATTACTTCCTTATTAATTTATTTAAATAAACCCTTGCTATTTTTATTCAAAGAAAAATGTTTTAATTCCAAAGCTTGGCCAAGGTTTAATTTGGCTTTATAAAATAATCTTTATTTATAAATCTTCTATTTCTTTTGAAAACCAAATATTTTTACTTAAAAGATCCAAAATAGTAGTTCCAAAATATTTTATTTTCTTTTATTTAAAATGTTTATCTTTTTAAATCCCTTTAGGATTTAATTCAAATGGGTTTGAAATTCCAATTGAATTCAAAAAGTTTCTTCTGGCCCTGAAAATCAAACAAAGTTTTATTTTATTCATTTATTTTTCACATTACAAGATTTGGAAAATCTTGGGATGTGACAGGCTACCACCCTTAAAATAAATCTCGTCCCGAGATTTGGGGAGGCTAGGGGTTACAAGTAGGCTCAAAACAACTAGGGTACTACCACCCTTAAAAATTTTCAAACAAAAATTACACATTGTCCTTCTTGGGATCCTAGGAAAACTTCTCTGAGCAAACCTTTGCATTGAGTCCTTTGTTTCCATGCTTGACTCATGGGCCAAGGTTGAGATCCTTCATAGACTTGTTTAACTTGTCCTTCATCTTTTCTGGACAATTTTTTGCATAGTGGCCTAGCTCCCTGCATTTGAAACATGTGACAAGGCTGAGATCCCTCATAGGCTGGTTTATCTTATGCTTCATCTTTTCTGGACAGTTGTTTGCATAATGTCCTAACTCTTTGCAGTGTTTGCACATCACTTGGCTGATATCTTTCTTTTCATTTGGTATCATTGCTTTTTGTTTGTTTCTTTGGTTCTTCTTCTTTTCTGGGCATTCACTGGCATAGTGTCCCATCTCTTTGCAATTGTAACACTGCAATTGGCTTATGTCCTTTTTCTTCTTTTTGGGTCTCTCCAAAGCTAGGAGTTCTTCTAGTTCATGTTCTTCATGAGTGGGAGATCTTTCTCTCTTCTTGGGGCATTGATCTTCATGTTCCTTGGATGCATGATCCTTGTATCTAAAATTATTGCTAGCTTGGGTTCCTTCTAGAATAACATCTTTGTCATCCTTGTTGTCATTAGCTCTTTGGGAAAAGTTTTCTCCCATGTTGATCATTTGAGTAACCAATCCTTGCAACAATTGGGATTGAAGTTTCAAAATCCTTTGTATGGCTGGGTCTAATCCATTGTTGTTGGCTAAAAGCTGAGTTGTCTCTTGGCTCATCTGGTTTTGGGTTGCTATAAGTTCTCTCATGTTGTCTTCTTGGTTGGTGTTGGTGTCACCATCCTTGGTGTTGGTGTCTCTTGGAGTAGTCATCTGTTTGGGTTGAAGAGAGATTAGAATAGGCAAGATATTTCTAAGGAATTATTTGTAATCACACACATCACAATTCACACAAGCAATGTGCATGCAATCACAAACCAAACATTTCACTCAAACAAGGTTCAAGCATACAATTTGTCAACAAAATATTTTTTTTACACCACATAGGTTGGTGGTTTTGTCTTAACTAAAATATGGTGGTCCATCTATATGGTTCACTTGTGATCTTTCCTTCCTTCTTGGTTGATTCTTCTTGCATGAGATCTTGGTTTCCTTGGAAAAAATTTTGGTCACAATACTTCAAGTGATGTAGGCTCCTTCTAACTTTTGCATTCCCTCAGTCTCTAAATCTTGAGCAAGATTTCCTTGTTTCACTTGTAGTCCTTAGTGGTATCCAAGTTGGAAGTCCTTGGTGAATATACTGAAGATGTTGAAGTCATTAGAGTTGAAGAAATTGAAGAAGTCCTTTGCACATGATGTAGTCTTTGGCCATGGGGTAGGTTTTTCCATCAAGTTTGAAAATAGAAGAGAAGTAGAGTTGAAACCAAAATGGTTGAGGAAAGAGTTTACAAGATTGTTTTTGCAAATAAGTTTTGGAACAAATACAACTCCTATTTTTCTAAGGGGTTTTGTCCAATCCTAGGTTTACAAATCCTACAGGCAACACAATGCTCTGATACCATCTGTAGGGAGTCCCAATCTTTAATAAGATAGAGCCTCCTGTGTTTACAATTCTAGTCCCTGGATCAATAGCTAGCATCCACAATTAAGATGTAATATCAAGAAACAAAGGTCATATATAACTTTATAACCAGGAATAACATAAGTTTTATTACATCTTTACATAGCTCATTTGGCTATTATATTACATTGCAGCGGAATAACTATAGGCATGGGGTCCTTCATCTTCAAAGTGCCACAGGCAGATGTTGGTTGTAGACTTTGTAATCCTAATCAAACAATCTTCACTAAAATCAATCAAACCTGCAACATACAAGTTATAGCCACAAAGGGGTCAATACATTTGAATTGTATTGGCAAGTGATACTATGGTAGTATAGTGGAATCTATCATCTATATGCATTTGGCTAAGTGGAGTTGAGGCTTGCATTGCTCAAAATAGATTTTTCCTTAACATTTGAAATTACTAAGTTTTTGCTTTGATAAAATCATTTTTGCTCAATCAAAGATTGAAGATCCTTTCCAAGGCATCTCTCAATCAAAGATTGAAGATTTCAAACAACCCTTGTTCAATCCACAAGTTTTAACTTTTAGAAATTTGAATGATGAGATTCTTGATTGCTTCCATGTCTTGATGCTCAAATTGTCCTTTACCAGGGACATGGCTAAGTACTTAGATTTTACACTCTGCAGAGGTGGTGCACTTTCCCCACAAGACTTGGTTTCCCAAGACAAGATCTTTCATAAGCCTTCCCTTAGACCAAAATGGACGCGCTCCAACCTATCAAACACTACCACCCACTGTCCATATGGCTAAGTTCTTGCAACCTATATGATCATGGCAGAGCCCATATTGCCAAGTGGTTGCACTTGAAGCTTCTCAACTTTTGACATCTCAAATCTCTTTGTTCCTGGGTGGCATACCACAAGTGAGATACACAAGCCAAGTCATGGCCTTGTGTAACCACTCAACATAAACCAATCCTTCCATTCCACCCAGGTGATTCATTAACTTAGTTGTTTTATTAAACAAAAACATAAGTCCTCAGACTTAGAGATTTTTCCATAGTGTGATTATATTTTCCACCCATGTTTTCTATTAGCTAGGCTAAGCTTGATAGTAGTAGGAATCTTAACTTAGGAAAATCCTACTAAGGATTCATCTACTAGGTTTTCTTATAGCAAAGTCTATACTTAGCAAAATCCGTGCAAGTTTTACTTAGCAAAATCACTAATGCATAGTGAAAGTATTGGGATAGAAAGTATGAAGCATCACTTGCCTTTTTGGTAGGGAATGGTGGTTCACTCCTTGTCCTTGCAACAATCACACTCTTCAAGTCACTACAAATCAATCAAGCAAGGCACAAACTCAATCTACCAATCAAGCAAAACAACACATAAAATGACAAAGTCAAAGTAATGCATGCAAGCATGCAAAAGATGGTTCTAATTGCAAAGGTGGTCTCCACTAGGCTTCTAAACTTTGTAAATTCCAAATTGGTCATTTACCAAAATGGCAAAGTCATTTGCAAATGGGTTTTATCTCAAAACCATTTTAAAATCCATTCATCATTTTATGTGGTAAAAATGTTTTTATCCAAAACAAAACTTTTAAGTTTTTCACCAAATGAGTTGCTATTGCAAATCTTGGTGTTTTTGGGTCAGTAGGTTTGGTCCAAACTATTTTCTCAAAGTTTTCTTTCCATAAACATTTTCATAATAAACTTAATAATTTTATTTGACTAGAAATTGGCTAAGTTAAATAATCCAACCTAAATTTTACCAAAATCATTTTTAACACCAAGGGTTGGTTCCTAGGGTCAGTAGGTTCTTCACAAGCTAATTTGCCAAGGTTTCAAACTTATAAACATTTTTGAAACATTTTTCTATTCTAAACAATTATACAAAAGAATCTGTAAAAACAAGCAATCTAACAGATACTATTTGCTAAACCAAGGGAATGGTTGGCTAGGTCTTGTTCTCCTGAATCCAACGACATAAAATTTGTAATTTTTGGACGTGTGGATCCAAAGATATAAGGGTTTGAAGTTTGCAAATAAATCTGATTCAAAAATATGTTTTAACTCAAACCACTGACACGCGTCGTACTCCTATTTGTCGAAAACGTTTCGCGTGGATCGACTGCTCTGACGCGTTGGATCAAGTCAGATCGTGCGGTACTGAATGCATACCCCTTCGATATTAAGTGATTCTTTCGTGTCGCTTAGATCTTCATCCAACGGCTAATATCACATTGGCCATACTCTGGCGGCGCAAGGTCAACGGCGAGCGGCGGAGCGGCCAGATGGCGGCGTCGCTGGCGAAGCAGGAAGCGAGAAGGAGGTAGAGCGTGCTTACCGAGTTCGTGGAGTGACGCTGATGCTCAACTCGCTTGCGGTTTGCCAGGGGGCGCACTGGATCGGTCGTGATTCCTCGTCGGAGTCAGAGGCGACGTCGGTCTCGCTCAGACGTCGACGGGGGAGACGCTACGGTGCACAAGAAGACAAGGCAAGAATGGATTTAGCTGTGCAAGAGGTTGGCGATCAAGCGTGCATAATCGAGAGGAAGAAGGGCGGTCAACACTCACCGGAAAGGACTGACGGAGTGGAGGCAGACGGTGGTGGCGGTGGTCGTCGTTGTTGCCGAGCCTGCAGGGCACTCGCGGGCGAGCTGAACTACGAGGGGGTTTGCCAGGATATGGGGAACTTGTCTGCGTGCTTGGTAAGGCAGGGGCGGCGTGAGGTCGCCGAAATTGGCCGAGAACTTCGTCGGAGACGGCGGCAGTGCAGAAGAAATTCGGAACGGCCTGGTGGCTCTCGAGGCGTGGTGTTTGGGGATAATGGAGGAGGAGTAAGGGGGGTTTTATCACGCGTGATCACTGCGGGTTTTAATCGCGGCATCAAGGCGAATTAAGCCCGAGAAATCAATGGCAGGGGCGGGGAAGAACGGTCGATGCGGGTGAGGACGACGACAATGTTTGTGGGGCCTACCTAGCAGTGAGGGGGAGAGTGAGGGGTTTGGGGCCACCAGTCAGCTTCTGTGTGGGTGCGGTTCTGAGTGGAGAAGAAAACGTTTCGGGGAGGGGGAGCTGGGCTGGTACTGGGCTGGGATGGGATTTTAGCTGGGCTGGGTCGTTTTGTTCTATTTTTTTCTGTCTGATTAATTTATCCTTTTCTATTTCTATTTACTGATTTGAAATTCAAACAAATGATTCATTCAACCAAATCAACTCAAACAAACACCACACTTCACAATTTTGAACTTGGTTCTGTTTATCAGCATAAACCTAAATTCAAATATAAAATAATATTTTTTTATTCATTTTAAGATCCATTCATTAATTAAATAAAATAGATCTTTTGTTTATTTAATCAAAATAGGGTTTGATTTATTTAAGAGAATCCTAATTTGAAGTCCAAATATTTTCAAAACCCAACCAGTAGGTTTCATTTGGAAATAAAGATATTTGGAAAACATGTTTAAAACAAAATAACATTTTTATTTATGGTCCATTAACAATTAAATAAATGGGCCTTTAGTTATTAAATCAAATAGGATTTGTTTTATTTAAATATTTATTTTGAAATCTAAAATAAAACCTAAACACTTCAGTAGGTTTTATTTGAGAATATAAAATACTTGGAAAACTTATTTTAAATAATTTAATAAGTTTTGATGTTTTGTAAATAGTAAAACCTTTATTAATAAAACTTGGATATTACATCCTTATTAATTTATTTAAATAAACCCTTGCTATTTTTATTCAAAGAAAAATGTTTTAATTCCAAAGCTTGGCCAAGGTTTAATTTGGCTTTATAAAATAATCTTTATTTATAAATCTTCTATTTCTTTTGAAAACCAAATCTTTTTACTTAAAAGATCCAAAATAGTAGTTCCAAAATATTTTATTTTCTTTTATTTAAAATGTTTATCTTTTTAAATCCCTTTAGGATTTAATTCAAATGGGTTTGAAATTCCAATTGAATTCAAAAAGTTTCTTCTGGCCCTGAAAATCAAACAAAGTTTTATTTTATTCATTTATTTTTCACATTACAAGATTTGGAAAATCTTGGGATGTGACATGCACGGTGGTTTCTGAAGGTTGTGGCTATAGCCTTGAGCCTCCTATACATGTCCTCGTGGTCTTCTCCATCCAGCATATAGAATCCTTCATCTTCGTTGCTCAAAGCATCATATATATTCCTTCTCATACTTTCATTTCCGATGAAGAGCTTGGTGAGGGTATCCCAAGCTTCTTTAGCTGTGCTAAGATGCTGAATGTGTGGCATGTCTTTGTCACCCACACCAAGCTGTATCATGTGTAGAGCTGTATCGTTGAGTTGGCTATCAACAATTTCTCTTCTTGTGAGATTGTTGGGGTTTCCAACATGAAGACCATTTTCTATGATTTTCCAAAACTCAATGGAGGAACTGCACACATGAGACTTCATCAAAAATTGCCATTGAGAAAAAGTAGATGCAGAAAGTTTGGGTGGATCACCCCTATTATGTATATGTGGGTGAGGGATAGGTGGATCAGGGGAATACACATGAGAAAACGCATTGTATCCATCCTTACCGCTATCCTTTTTCGAGGAGGAGCTCTTGCTAGTATCATCACCAACCACTTCGTTATCTTTGGAAATAGTTTTATCTGTTTCCTTGGATTGCGGAGTGGTATCCTCAGAGTTAGATGGAGGTGATGCTGCGGATGTGGAGAGACGCATTATCAATTGATGCATCTCTTGCATATTAGCCTCCATTGAACTCACCAAGGTTGTTTCCAACGTCTTGAGATCGTTCATGGTGACTACCTCCGGAGCATCACTCCCATCTACCTTGGAACCCATACTTCTCTTAGGAGGTTAAGCCCGAAATAAGAGTCGGGGCTCTGATACCAATTTAAATGGATCGTATGGGCACCTAGAGGGGGGGTGAATAGGTGCTAACCAATTTTTAATACTTTTTCAATTTTAGGCTTGACACAAAGTAAATTCTCTAGATATGCAACTACGAGAATTTCCCTATATGCAACCCTAACTACTAAGCACGTAAAGAGAGGAGCGAGGAAACCGTAGTGGAGCACGCAGAGACACAGAGATTTGTTTTACCGCAGTTCCTTCCTTGTTAAGGGAAGTACATATGCGTTGGAGGGGTGGGCGGTTCTAAGACCACCATGCCACAATAGGCCTGACCCTATTCTCCGATGGATCTCACCACAAGAGGCCTGATCCGCCTTCTCCACTATTGGATCCCTTCGAGGCGGGAACCGGTGCCTTTTACAATACTATCGGGGCACACACCCACAACCGAATTGGGGGCTCCCGAGATGACAACAAGCTGCCACAAGAACAAGGTTTATCAATATAAACAAAAACAAGGATCTAGATATTTGCAAGAAATACTTGGGGCGGATTATCCGCCCCCCTGGGAAAACTCCGCCCCAAGGGCGGATTCTCCGGGGGAAACTCCGCCCCCCCTCTAGAGATGGCGCCTGCGAAACTTGGTGAAGATCTTGGGGGGCGGATAATCCGGCCCCCTCCAGGGGCGGATTATCCGGCCAAGCCGGAAAGTCCGGCCAACACTCTGCCCCCTCTCTGGGGCTTGCGCCTTGGCCATGAGCAGGGGGGGACTATCCGGCCCCCCTGAGGGGCGGATTATCCGGCAGAGCCGAAAAATCCGGCCAAAACTCCGCCCCCTTCTGGGGCTTGTGCCTTCTTGGGAAGAAGGAGGGGCGGATTATCCGCCCCCAAAGGCAGAGTCCTTTTCCCTTTTTCTCAAAGAGAGCTGCAACACTTCAACACACATTAAATAATCCTTGCTATTTTTATCTAACACACAAAACACTAGGGATTATAAAATGTTCTTTCACTATTCTTCCTTAATAATTTGGTAATTGGTCCGGCTATTTTGGAGAAACCTTCAATGAATCTCCGATAATAACTAGGCATTCTTAAGAATCCTCGAATTTTCTTCACATTGGTCGGTGCAGTCCACTCTAGTACTGACTGAACTTTAGATGGATTCATAGCAATTCCATCCTTACTGATCACATGACCGAGGAATTCTACCCCATCAAGCCAAAATTCACATTTACTGAACTTAGCATAAAGCTTGTGTTCTCTTAAAGTCTGCAATGCTATCCTCAAATGATCAGCGTGCTCTTCCTTATCCTTGGAATATATCAGAATATCATCAATAAATACTATGACGAACTTGTCCAAATATGGCATGAAGATCTTGTTCATCAAATTCATGAATATTGCCAGTGCATTGGTTAAACCAAATGGTACTACTAGATACTCATGGTGTACATATCTTGAGACAAATGCTGTTTTTGGAACATCTTCCGGTTTGATTTTTATTTGATGGTATCCAGATCTTAAATCGATCTTTGAAAATACTCCAGCTACTTTTACTTGATCAAACAAATCTTGAATTCTTGGTAAAGGATACTTATTTTTTATAGTAACATTGTTCAGGTTTGTATAATCACCACATATTCTTCTTCCACCATCTCTCTTATCCACAAAGATTACTGGTGTTCCCCATGGGGATACACTTTCCTGTATAAATCCTTTTCTAGATAACTCATCAATTTGCTCTTTGAGTTCTTTCAACTCTTTGGGTCCCATCTTATATGGTGCTTGAGCTATTGGTGCTGTACCAGGAATTAGGTCAATGGTGAACTCTATCTCCCGGTCTGGTGGCATTCCCGGTAGCTCTGTTGGAAAAACATCTTGGAATTCATTAACTATAGGAATCTCTTTCAATTTGACCTCTTTCATTGAATTCAACTACAGATCCACCATGATATGACTGTGTTTATCTGCTTGGTAAACTATCCTTGCCCCACTTGGAGTTTTGATTGAGACAGTTTTCTCCTCACAATTTATCTGAGCTCCGTGTTCCATCATCCAATCCATTCCCATCACTACTGCAATTCCCTTCAAGGGAATCATATAAAGGTCTGCGAAATATGTACAACAACAGATCGAGATAACCTGATCTTGTTTTATGTGGCGTACAACCACATTCCCTCCTGCCGTAACTACGATCATAGGACTTTCTAACGTTGCCCTTCTAATCCCGAACTTATCACAAAATTCTTCAGAAATGAATGAAGTAGTTGCAAACCAGTATCAAATAGAACTTTGCCGGGATTGTTAAGGATATTGAGCGTACCTATTACTGCATGCTCCGAATTATCCACCTCCTCGAGGTTGCACAATTCAGTTTCCTAGTAGGTCTGTTCCTATTGCCATTGTTGTTCTTGCCATTATTTCCTCCTTTATTGGGCTGTCCATTTCCTCCACTCGCTTGTCCTTCTCCCTTGGTAGGCCATCCTCCAGGTGGTTTGCTCGGACAATCTGGCTTGATATGCCCCTTCTAACCACAACCGTAACAGATCACTATAGGCTTTTTGCATTCCCTTTGGAAATGCCCTGGAATTACACAATTGTTACAAATAACATTCCTTCTCGAATTGTATTGATTTCCACCATTGCCCTTGTTATTGTTATTGTTATTGGTATTGTTATTGTTGCCATAATTCCTATTCTGAGGTTTGAACTCCAGGTTAGGTTTAGGTTTGCTTGCTTGAATTCTCTTGGTTTCCTTCTTGGCTCTCTTCCTCCGGTCCTCTTGGACATTCTTGTAGTCATCTTCAAAAGTAATGGCTGCATCCAGCAACTGCTGATAAGTTTGCTTATTGGCTAACCTTAGCTGCATGTTCACAAATGGATTTAATCCATGCATGAAACGCTTCTTACGCTTCTCTTCAGTATTGACATCCTCCTCAGCATAACGAGACAGTTGGCTAAACTCTCGGATGTACTTCATGACACTAGTATATCCTTGCTGAAGCTCCTCAAACTCTCTCCGCTTCAACTCCATAACACTTTCCAGAACATGATATTCACGGAATATCTGCTTAAACTCTTCCCAGGCAAACTCCCTTCCTGGTGGTTGCATGGCTAACTGATTCTCCCACCATGATGCTGCAGGTCCAGTCAGAAGATGAGTTTCATACCTCAATTTCTCATCATCATTGCAACCTACAGTTTTCAGCTTCCTTTCCGTATCTGCTAGCCAGTCTTCTACATCCATTGGTTCATGAGCTGATGCAAAAGGTAACTGTCTTGCATTCTGGAAATCAGATAGACTCACTCCTGCACCTTCAGGTGCCCTCTGATTTTCTCATCCCAGCAGCTCTTCCATGAACTTGTTCTGGGTTTCTTGCATCATTTGCATGCATTGCATAAAATTCTGCTCCATTAATGGCCTCATTGGTGGTGGTGGTGGTAATGCTTCCTGGTTTGCTGCATCTACATCGGCCTTTTCCTTGGCCTCTCGCTCCACCCGCTGATGCTCTGTTTCCATTCCTACACCCGTATCCATGACCCTCTAGTCCTGCAACATAAAGCGAATACTCATAATTACATCATACACATGTGTTCTGAGCTCGACTTTACGCGCAGAACTAGTCACACAATGAAGATCAAAGAAAATCCAAATATGCATTTCACATATTTTACATAATATCATAATGATACAAAGTCATTACAACATATACCATATAGGTATAATCACAAAACTACCTTATTACTTAGGGTACAATACACGATACTTGATACTACTAACTAATTGTCTCCTTCTAGTAGTAAATACGCTCATCGTACATGTCTGATGTCCAACCGTGATGACGTGTTGTTCGTCGCACAGTTTGTGGAACATATGGCCTTCCAGAAGGAACATACTCTGTATCTGAAGTGTCAGGACTTGAGTTATTACTCAACCTGAGCGCATTGACTCCCTCCAGCTCAGCTGAAAAGTCTTCAGAAACATATTCAACATTATCTCCAACCTGCATCTCGTGAGCTTCATTTCTTGAGTTTTCAACAGGATACGCGGATCATGCTACTTCCCAAGTGCTCTCGTGGGCAAGATAATTAAACACTGGATAATGTATATTCCCTGGGTTTTGAGAAGATGTTGATGATTCAAACACTCTCTCCTCAGGATCTTCTTTTTCATCCCGATTATCTACTGACATGGTATTTCTACTACTATTATTAGGGTTCATTCTTGCACCCATCCAACTAGATTGTCCAACATTCCTGTCGAAACCATCTGTGGACATATGGTGTTCATGAGATCCATTATATGATCCCATTCGCCAACCATCCGAATTCTCAATAGGTAGTTCTGAGTCAGAACCATCCTCTGAGCCCTGTGGTACTGCATACCGCATATCCATAGTAGATTCATGTATAGGTTCAGGTCTTGGTGAATAAGGATATGGTATAAAATATTCAGGGTCTATAGGTATATCCTTAAAGATAGGTGTTGCACTACTACTTGCTTCCTTCTCTAACTGGAATGCTAAATGCTTCCTTCTTTCTGGATCAGTTAGATCCTCTAACATATCATTTTTGTCTTAAACAATCACTTGATGTGTCTTATAAAAAGACGCAACGAGTGTTCGATATCTATCCATAAACTTGGAAGCTAACTTAGGATGCTTCTTAACCAAAGTAAGATGATCCGGTATAGGCTCCGAGTCTATAGAATCATGAGGTATCATAGAGAATGTGCTACCTTCCAGCTCCTTGGTTTTCTGCTCCCGGATATTACCTATCGCCTCCACAACAGCAACATGATATGCTGCTAAATGACTCCTACCTTCTCCTATAGGTAGATCGTGATATAATCCAAGCTTATCTGGAAGTTGGATACTCACACGATACTTGGATAACATCCGACCATCAAGGTAAATAATAGTGTTCACTGGAATTCTAGTTGGACAACTAAAGAGCTTTAAAAGTTGACGAAGTTGGTCTGTGAATGATCCTCGATAATCATCAAGAGTCTCTTCTTTCCTTACCAAAGTCTGTTTTATCAGAAAAATAATTTTTGATTAGTATCCAATGATATACTGCATCATAACAAAGAATTATCGCACTAAAATATATAACAGAATATTCTCATTTGAATACCCATTATATTACTCTTAGAGAATTCTTTATCGTTGCTAAATTTTCCTACAGGTAATACCCTTTACTAGGTTTCCAACCTAAGGTCAAAGCAATTGCTCTGATACCAACTACGGTGACCCATCATACCACTACATGTGTAGTACACTATAGTCGTTGACATGACATCCACAGAACACTGTTCTGTAAATATCACATCTCTCAGAGTGGTACAACATAAACATTGCGGGTCCATATTACAAAAGTACACATATTATTATTACAATACCCGAAGTTCGATTCAACTTACAAAACAAAATATAAAGTGTTTCAGCGGAATTTAAAAGTAACAACTCCGACTAGGAGTTGAGCTCAATAGCTTATTCTATAGAGTTCATGCTGCTCGGCTCTGTTGGTTACTACTAACTAGGGATACTTAGTTGGACACGTTATCATCGACACCATAGCGGATTCCGTAATCCGCTCCTTCAACACCTCCGGATAGATCAAGTTCCTCGTAGAACACATCTTCTTGACATTCGGCTGCATACATTGGCACGTCTTCGGGATCCTCAGAGTCTAAGCAAGGGATCAAAGGAAAGAATGAGTAACAACGTTACCAAACAAGTTCATTATATGCAAGGTGGGAAGTTTGATGCTCTAAATACCACCTCGGATTATAAATCCTTGGCACTATGCAATTTTTGTAAATCTTTCTTCAAATATTGATTTTATTCTGAAAAACTATGACAATTAGCCTTCACAGGTTGACCAGAACTTTCATAGAGTTCCTTTCCTGCCGCATTCGTAGCTCCTTCCCAGAACATGGAGTAACAAGTTATAGTTCTTACACTCTGCAGAGGTGCATTACTTTACCCATGAGAGATCAACTACTTGTTGCACAACCTGGCGTACTTTCCCGTCCACAATTCCATGATGTGGGGCCCAGTAGTTGGTCCAAGCCAATCACTGCCCGCTTCGCGACCCCGCATGCCTCCTTGGTGTACACCATGCCCAAATAATGAAATTACGGCAATGGTTTATACAAACCGTTAGATGCCAGAACTATGGTGGGACGATGAGGGTTCCCACCCATATGCTGCATATCCTCTACGAATTACCCATTAATATGCACGCTACGAGGATAACATCCACAACCTGCACATCCGGCTTCATGCTAGAGGAAGAATATATAGCTGGCTTCTTTGTCCCATTCCAAATCTCATGGTTAACGCATAATATATGGCGCTAGAATCAGTGATGTCAGGGGTTATTAAGTCCCTACTTGATCATCATTGTTTCAATTAGAACTCTAAGTTCTATTGCTCCATTATATCACCACTTAGGATGATATCTATAATTTCTTTGTTTGTGAAAATAATATTTTCTTTCTTTTATAATATATGATAACACAAAATTTGCAAATACTTTGATAAAGACTCTTCAAAGGACATGAGCAAGTGATGAACTTGCCTTGTGATGGCAAGGTAGTGAATTCTGATGCTTGCACTGGACCTTGAGCTTCTATGTCTACAAAAACATCATTATTGCCCGGTAAGGACAATATTTAAAGAAGCAAAATGCTTATGCAATTAATGTAATGCATTATTTAATTTGATATGCATTTAACCTATTATTATATAAGGTCCTTTTTTAATAATAATAAAGCATTTATAAATATTACTTTTTAATATTTATAATATATATTGAATTATTTTATTTTCCTTTTATTTAACCTTTATTGATTTCATAATTCTTTTAGGAATTATTAGTTATACATTAAAAATTGTGATTAAATATTTATTTAGTATTTTTCAAAAATACTACAATATTAATATATAATGAAAGTAATTTTTATTTATTTTTATCATCTTTCAATAATTTTGTAAAATTCCATTAGGAATATATAAATTACAAAATTCTTATAAAAATTTAAATGTCCAAAATTTTATATCTTATTTTATTTAGATAGAGTGGATTATTGTGAATCCAAAAATATTTTACTTATAATTTTTGGTTTTTTATTTTATTTTCTAGGATTTAATTAAATCCAGGGGTATTTTGGTCTTTTCCTTTTTATTCAAACAGGCCTGAAAGGATTTCTGGGCTGCTTTATCTTATTGGGCCCTAGTAGTGTTGGAGATATGCCCTACAGGCAATAATAAATATAGTTATTATGATATCTTTGTGTTTATGATAAATGTCTACATTCATGCTATAATAGTATTAACCAGGAAACATTAATACTTGTGTGATTTGTAAACTAAATTAGAGTACCTAGTAAAGCCTCTTCATAACACTAGCTTGTTGGTTAATAAATGATTGTGGTTTCCTGTCACATCCCAAGATTTTCCAAATCTTGTAATGTGAAAAATAAATGAATAAAATAAAACTTTGTTTGTTTTTCAGGGCCAGAAGAAACTTTTGAATCCAATTGGAACTTCAAACCAAGTTGGATCAAATAAGATCTTAAAAGAGATTTATAAAGATAAACATTTAATAAAGGAAAATAAAATGTTTTGGGAATATCTATTTTTTATCTTTAAATAAAAGGATTTGGTTTTCAAAAGAAATAGAGGTTTTATAAATAATGATTATTTTATAGAGCCAAATTGAACCTTGGCCAAGCTTTTGAAATAAAACATTTTGTATTGATAAAAATAGTAAAGGCTTCATTTAAATAAAATAATAAGGATTTAATATCCAAGTTTTATTAATAAAGGTTTTGCTATTTCCAAAACATCAAACTTATTTTATTTATTTAAAATAAGTTTCCAAGTATTTATATTTTCAAATAAAACCTACTGATTTGGTTTTGAAAATAAAGAGATTTCAAAAGGAGTATTGAATAAAACAAATCCTATTTTTGATTTTAGTAACAATGGTCTATTTATTTAATTAATAATGGACCCTAAAATAAAAATTATTAATTTGGATTTGGAATTTTGGTTTATGTTACTGAACAGAACCAAATTCAAAGTTTCAAAGTTTGGTGATTGTTTGAGTATGGTTTGTTTGATTGAATTTCAAAACAGAAATTAGATTTAGAAAAAGAAAAGGTTCAGGAAAGAAAAAAAATAGGTTTTGGACTCAACCCAACCAGCAGCCCAGCAAGGCCCAATACCAGCCCACTTTCATCCTCCCTCGGCGAATCGTTTTGCACCTGTTAACTGACCCGCAGAACCAATGACTGGTGGACCCTTCCCTCACTCCTTTTTCCACTGACCAGCAAATCCCACTTTTCCAGCTCATCTCCTTCCTCGTGACGACCACGCCGGCCGTTTCTGCCGTTGATGTCGCGGCTTCAATTCGCAGTAATGCCGCGCCTTAACCTCGCCATGACTGCACGCTATTAAACACCAACGTCTCCTCCTCCTTTCCCCTCACACGCCACTCCCTCTCTGCCCCGAGGCTGCCTCAATTTGAGCTCGCCCTCCCACTGCTCTGACGACCTTTCTTCTCCAAATTCCGGCCAGCACTCGCCACCTCCTGCCTCCCCGAACACATGAGCACACTCACCACTCCCTGGCGCATCTTCCTGTACCCGTCGTTCAACCGAGGGCGCCCCAGAACACCGTCCTCGACAAGCTCCGAGCGCCGCCGCGTCTGTCTTCTGCTCCGACGAGTTCCCCAGGTGAAATCCGACCGCCCCTCTTCTTCTCCTTCACGCACACAGCATCTCCTTGATCGTACGCGTCTAACCATGCTTCTGGTTTGCCTTCTCGTGACCCGTAGCATCGTCCTCGATCTCTACCGCGTGCATCCGTCGCCAGACTCAACTCCGGCGAGCAATCCACCGCAACCCTGAGCGCCCCCTGCCACGTCAACCACACGTTGAGCATCACCACTTCCTCGCGATTCTGGTGAGCATCTTCCCTCCCCTCTTCGCTTCCTGTAATCTCCATAGCGCCACCGACTGGCCGTGCGCCGCCGCTAGCCACCGTCGGCGCCGCTCGCATATGGTCAAGCAGACCAGCACCGTAGGATCGAGATCTGACGCTCACGATTAGATCCACTTAACACCGAAGGGGTACGCGATCAGGACCATGCGATCTAATTGGATCCAACGTGCCGCAGAGCCGATCCGGCCGAACCGGTACCAGCCAATGGCTTGGTGACGCGTGGCCAAATTTTAGTTAGAACTGGATTTGAAATCAGATTAGAGTGTGATTTTCAAACCTTTGTAACTTTTGATCCACACGTCCAAAAATTACAAACTTTATATCGTTGGAATCAGTGGAACAAGCCCTAGCCAACTATTGAATTTGTTTAGCAAATAGTATCTGTTAGATTGCTTGATTTTGCAGAAACTTTTGAATGCTTGTTTAGGTTAGAAAAATGATTCAAAAATGTTTTTGAGGTTAAAACATTGGAAAATTGGTTTGTTGTGAACCTACTGACCTTAGGAACCAACCCATGGTTTGGAAAATGTATTTGGTAAATTTTAGGATGGACTAATTGATTTAGCCCATTTCCAGCCAAATGAAAATAAAGATTTTGGTTATGAAAATGTTTTTGTAAAGGAAACTTTGGGAAAATGTTCTGGATCAAACCCACTGACCCTAAACACCAAGTTTTGGGAAAACAACAACTTATTTAGTGAACAACCTAAAGTTGTTGCTTTGGTAAAAATATTTTCCACCACGTAAAATGATGAATGGATTTAAAAATGGTTTTTAGACAAAACTCTTTTGCAAATGACTTAGCCACTTTGGGAAATGACCAACTTGAACCTTACCAAGTTTAGAAGCCTAGTGGAGACCACCTTTGCAAATAGAACCATCTCTTGCATGCTTACATGCATGATTTAGATCCCATTGTTTTATGTGTGTGAATTGTTTGATTGAATATTGGTTTGGAATGCTAGTTGATATTGTGTTTACTTGGTTGATTGTAGTGAAATTAGAAAAGTGTGAGACTAGCAAGATTAAGGAGTGAACCATCATTCCCTACCAAAGCAAGTTACACTATCATTCTAAAGTCCTAATATTTTCATTATACTTAGTGGATTTTGAAACATGCATGAAAAGATACTTTTATATTTATGCTATGCTAAATCCTAATAGGATTCCCTATACATTCCTTAGAGAAAACAATGTAGTTGTTACATGCTTAGCCATGCTATATTTATATTTTGAAAAGAGATACATGTTGAGATTTTATGAAGTTGAGAAAAGGACTTGTGTTTTATATAATAAAACAAGGACTCAATGAACCACCTGGGTGGCCAAGGATACTTTGAGTTTTGGAGAAGGTGGCAACAAAAGGAACCATGTCTATGGCAATCTCTTTGTGTTGTGCTCCAAAGGAAATCACCCAGGAAACTTAGAGATTAAACATGTTTCTCCAATTGTGGCTTTCGTGTGCAACCACATGCTATTATGGCTCTGGCTTAGTCAACTACATTGGGAAGACCCATACATTGTCTTCAGTTTACTGGACATGGGGATCTGGAATGCTTCATGGCTGCTGAAGACAAGATAGCAATGGTGTATGGGAGGACCCTTTGGAAAGACTTCGTCACATTCTCAATCTGCCAGTACTCCATCTTGGTGAGTGCTAATCCAGTGGCCACTGGTGGCAAAAGATGGGATTTTGACATGTGGGTAAAGTGTACTCCTTCTTCAGAAGATAATAAAATCTAAGTACTTAGCCGTGACCCCGGTTATGGACAATACTGAGCAACTAAAGTTTGAAGCTATGGGAGATCTCGACATTCTAATTTCTAAAAGAAAACATTTAAGGACTTGATGCACTTGGGGTTACCAAGGAGCTCAAGAGACTTTGACAAAACTTGATGTACTTGGGGTTACCAAGGAACTCATGAGATTTTGATAAAACTTGTTGCACTTGGGGTTACCAAGTAGCTCAAGGGATTTCGACAAGGACTTGAACACTTGAGTTTCTACCAAGGAGTTCAAGGAACTTGGAAAAGGATATTTGATAAAGGACCAAAACCATTTTGAAAAGATAGGATAAATTATTGCTTTATGCAAAAGAGCCTAAAACTCTACTTAGCCAAATGTGCATGTGTTGATAGGATCCACTTATATTCCACATAGTAGTGAAACTTGCCAATACAATTCAAATGTATTGACCCTTGTGGCTGTAACTTGTAATGTTGCAGGTTTGATTGTTTTTAGTGAAGATTGATTGATTAGGATTACAAAGTCTACAACCAACATCTGCCTGTGGCACTTTGAAGTTGAAGGACCCCATGCTTATAGATTTCTGCTGCAATGTATTGTAATAGCCAAATGAGCTATGTAAGATGTAACAAACTTATGTTATTCCTGGTTATAAAGTTATATTATGACCTCTGTTTCTTGATATTACATCTTAACTGTGGATGCTAGCTATTGATCCAGGGACTAGCATTGTAAACACAGGGGACTCCACCTTATATTATTGTAAGGTTGGGACACTCCCTCTACAGATGGTATCAGAGCATTGTGTTGCCTGTAGGATTGTAACCCTAGGATTGGACAAAACCCCTTGGAAAAAATAAGAGTGTATTTGTTCCAAAAACTTATTTACAAAAACTCTTGTAAACTCTTTCCTCAACCATTTTGGTTTCAACTCTACATCTCATCTATTTCAAACTTGATGGAAAAACCTACCCATGGCCAAAGACCACACCATGTGCAAAGGACTTTTTCAACACTTTCAACTCTAATGACTTCAACTTCTTCAACTCTAATGACTTCAACATCTTCAGCATGTTCACCAAGGACTTCCAACCTTGGATATCACTAAAGACTACAAGGGAGACAAGGAAATCTTGCTCAAGATTTAGAGACTGAGGGAATGCAAAAGTTAGAAGGAGCCTACACCATTTGAAGAATTGCAACCAAGAGTTTTTCCCAAAGAAACCATGATCTCATACAAGAAGAATCATGAAAGAAGGAAAGATCACAAGTGAACCATATAGATGGACCACCATATTTTAGTTAAGTCAAACACACCAACTTATGTGGTGTAACAAAAATATTTTGTTGCCTAAGTGTGTGCTTGAACTTTGTTGTTTAAGTGAAATGTTTGACTTATGATTGCATGCACATTGGTTGTGTGAATTGTGATGTGTGTGATTAGAAATATTTCCTTAGAAATGTCTTGCCTATTCTAATCCTCATTCATCCCAAACAGATGACTACTCCAAAAGACTCCAAGGTTGATGACATCAGCACCGACCAAGAGGACAACATGAAAGAGCTCATAGCAACCCAGAACCAGTTGAACCAAGTGACAGCTTAATTCATAGCCAACTCTAGTGGGGAAGATCCAAAGCTACAAGGATTTTTGGAAACTCAAGGCCAGCTAATGCTTAAGGTGACTGATCAAATGATCAAAATGGAAGAAAGCTATCCCAAAAGAGTCTTTGACAACAAGGATGACAGAAATATTATTCTAGATGGAGCCCCAGCTTGTATTATTTGTGGAGACAAGGATCATACTTACAAGGAGCATGGAGATCAATGCCCCAACTGTGAAGAGAAACATCCTGATGGACAATGCCCCACCTCTCGAGCGACTTGTTATTTGTGTGAAGGAAACAACCATGTTCCTATCCAATGCCCCATCTATGCCATTGTTGAACAAAGGAAACAAGAAGGATCCAAGTATGCCAAGAATGTTGATACCAAGGGAAAAGGACCACTTATACCTCCAAACAAAACCACCCAATTCAAGGGATCAAAGAGATCCAAGAAGCAAAAGATAGACAAAAGCCATGTGCAATGTTATAAATGTAAGGAAATGGGACACTATTCTGGTGAATGCCCAGAGAACCCGAAGAATAAAGAGATTGGCCAAGTAGTGTGCAACAACTGCAAAGAACTAGGCCATTATGTAGCAACTTGTCCACAAGAGCCACGTAAAGAACTCAAGGACATCCACTGTTTCAATTGCAAGAACCCAGGACATTATGCAAGCAACTGTCCAGAAAAGATGAAGAACAAGTTAAACAAGCCTATGGAGAAACTCAACCTTGGCCCATGAGTCAAGTATGGAAGCAAAGGACACAATGCAAATGTTTGCTTAGAGAAGTTTTCCCAGGAGCCCAAGTAGGACAATTTGTAATTTTTGTTTGAAAATATTTTAAGGGTGGTAGTACCCTAGTTGTTTTGAGCCTACCTGTAATCCCTAGCCTCCGCAAATCTCGGGACGAGATTTATTTTAAGGGTGGTAGCCTGTCACATCACAAGATTTTCCAATTCTTGTAATGTGAAAAATAAATGAATAAAATAAAACTTTGTTTGTTTTTCAGGGCCAGAAGAAACTTTTGAATCCAATTGGAACTTCAAACCAAGTTGGATCAAATAAGATCTTAAAAGAGATTTATAAAGATAAACATTTAATAAAGGAAAATAAAATGTTTTGGGAATATCTATTTTTGATCTTTAAATAAAAGGATTTGGTTTTCAAAAGAAATAGAGGTTTTATAAATAAAGATTATTTTATAGAGCCAAATTGAACCTTGGCCAAGCTTTTGAAATAAAACATTTTGTATTGATAAAAATAGTAAAGGCTTCATTTAAATAAAATAATAAGGATTTAATATCCAAGTTTTATTAATAAAGGTTTTGCTATTTCCAAAACATCAAACTTATTTTATTTATTTAAAATAAGTTTCCAAGTATTTATATTTTCAAATAAAACCTACTGATTTGGTTTTGAAAATAAAGAGATTTCAAAAGGAGTATTGAATAAAACAAATCCTATTTTTGATTTTAGTAACAATGGTCTATTTATTTAATTAATAATGGACCCTAAAATAAAAATTATTAATTTGGATTTGGAATTTTGGTTTATGTTACTGAACAGAACCAAATTCAAAGTTTCAAAGTTTGGTGATTGTTTGAGTATGGTTTGTTTGATTGAATTTCAAAACAGAAATTAGATTTAGAAAAAGAAAAGGTTCAGGAAAGAAAAAAATAGGTTTTGGACTCAACCCAACCAGTAGCCCAGCAAGGCCCAATACCAGCCCACTTTCATCCTCCCTCGGCGAATCGTTTTGCACCTGTTAACTGACCCGCAGAACCAATGACTGGTGGACCCTTCCCTCACTCCTTTTCCCACTGACCAGCAGACCCCACTTTTCCAGCTCATCTCCTTCCTCGCGACGACCACGCCGGCCGTTTCTGCCGTTGATGTCGCGGCTTCAATTCGCAGTAATGCCGCGCCTTAACCTCATCATGACTGCACGCTATTAAACGCCAGCGTCTCCTCCTCCTTTCCCCTCACACGCCACTCCCTCTCTGCCCCGAGGCTGCCTCAATTTGAGCTCGCCCTCCCACTGCTCCGACGACCTTTCTTCTCCAAATTCCGGCCAGCACTCGCCACCTCCTGCCTCCCCGAACACACGAGCACACTCACCACTCCCTGGCGCATCTTCCTGTACCCGCCGTTCAACCGAGGGCGCCCCAGAACACCGTCCTCGACAAGCTCCGAGCGCCGCCGCGTCTGTCTTCTGCTCCGACGAGTTCCCCAGGTGAAATCCGACCGCCCCTCTTCTTCTCCTTCACGCACACAACATCTCCTTGATCGTACGCGTCTAACCATGCTTCTGGTTTGCCTTCTCGTGACCCGTAGCATCGTCCTCGATCTCTACCGTGTGCATCCGTCGCCAGACTCAACTCCGGCGAGCAATCCACCGCAACCCTGAGCGCCCCCTGCCACGTCGACAACATGTTGAGCATCACCACTTCCTCGCGATTCTGGTGAGCATCTTCCCTCCCCTCTTCGCTTCCAGTAATCGCCGTAGCGCCACCGCCTGGCCGTGCGCCGCCGCTAGCCACCGTCGGCGCCGCTCGCATATGGTCAAGCAGACCAGCACCGTAGGATCGAGATCTGACGCTCACGATTAGATCCACTTAACACCGAAGGGGTACGCGATCAGGACCGTGCGATCTAATTGGATCCAACGTGCCGCAGAGCCGATCCGGCCGAACCGGTACCAGCCAATGGATTGGTGACGCGTGGCCAAATTTTAGTTAGAACTGGATTTGAAATCAGATTAAAGTGTGATTTTCAAACCTTTGTAACTTTTGATCCACACGTCCAAAACTTACAAACTTTATATCGTTGGAATCAGTGAAACAATCCCTAGCCAACTATGGAATTTGTTTAGCAAATAGTATTTGTTAGATTGCTTGATTTTGCAGAAACTTTTGAATGCTTGTTTAGGTTAGAAAATGATTCAAAAATGTTTTTGAGGTTAAAACCTTGGAAAATTGGTTTGTTGTGAACCTACTGACCTTAGGAACCAACCCATGGTTTTGAAAATGTATTTGTAAAGTTTAGGATGGATTAATTGATTTAGCCCATTTCCAGCCAAATGAAAATAAAGATTTTGGTTATGAAAATGTTTTTGTAAAGGAAACTTTGGGAAAATGTTCTAGATCAAACCTACTGACCCTAAACACCAAGTTTTGTGAAAACAACAACTTATTTTAGTGAACAACCTAAAGTTGTTGCTTTGGTAAAAATATTTTCCACCACATAAAATGATGAATGGATTTAAAATGGTTTTTAGACAAAACTCTTTTGCAAATGACTTAGCCACTTTGGGAAATGACCAACTTGAACCTTACCAAGTTTAGAAGCCTAGTGGAGACCACCTTTGCAAATAGAACCATCTCTTGTATGCTTAGATGCATGATTTAGATCCCATTGTTTTATGTGTGTGAATTGTTTGATTGAATATTGGTTTGGAATGCTAGTTGATATTGTGTTTACTTGGTTGATTGTAGTGAAATTAGAAAAGTGTGAGACTAGCAAGATTAAGGAGTGAACCATCATTCCCTACCAAAAAGGCAAGTTACACTATCATTCGAAAGTCCTAATATTTTCATTATACTTAGTGGATTTTGAAACATGCATGAAAAGATACTTTTATATTTATGCTATGCTAAATCCTAATAGGATTCCCTATACATTCCTTAGAGAAAACAATGTAGTTGTTACATGCTTAGACATTCTATATTTATATTTTGAAAAGAGATACATGTTGAGATTTTATGAAGTTGAGAAAAGGACTTGTGTTTTATATAATAAAACAAGGACTCAATGAACCACCTGGGTGGCCAAGGATACTTTGAGTTTGGAGAAGGTGGCAACAAAAGGAACCATGTCTATGGCAATCTCTTTGTGTTGTGCTCCAAAGGAAACCACCCAGGAAACTTAGAGATTAAACATGTTTCTCCAATTGTGGCTTTCGTGTGCAACCACATGCTATTATGGCTCTGGCTTAGTCAACTACATTGGGAAGACCCATACATTGTCTTCAGTTTACTGGACATGGGGATCTGGAATGCTTCATGGCTGCTGAAGACAAGCTAGCAATGGTGTATGGGAGGACCCTTTGGAAAGACTTCGTCACATTCTCAATCTGCAAGTACTCCATCTTGGTGAGTGCTAATCCAGTGGCCACTGGTGGCAAAAGATGGGATTGTGACATGTGGGTAAAGTGTACTCCTTCTGCAGAAGATAATAAAATCTAAGTACTTAGCCGTGTCCCCGGTTATGGACAATACTGAGCAACTAAAGTTTGAAGCTATGGGAGAACTCGACATTCTAATTTCTAAAAGAAAACATTTAAGGACTTGATGCACTTGGGGTTACCAAGGAGCTCAAGAGACTTTGACAAAACTTGATGTACTTGGGGTTACCAAGGAACTCATGAGATTTTGATAAAACTTGTTGCACTTGGGGTTACCAAGTAGCTCAAGGGATTTCGACAAGGACTTGAACACTTGAGTTTCTACCAAGGAGTTCAAGGAACTTGGAAAAGGATATTTGACAAAGGACCAAAACCATTTTGAAAAGATAGGATAAATTATTGCTTTATGCAAAAGAGCCTAAAACTCTACTTAGCCAAATGTGCATGTGTTGATAGGATCCACTTATATTCCACATAGTAGTGAAACTTGCCAATACAATTCAAATGTATTGACCCTTGTGGCTGTAACTTGTAATGTTGCAGGTTTGATTGTTTTTAGTGAAGATTGATTGATTAGGATTACAAAGTCTACAACCAACATCTGCCTGTGGCACTTTGAAGTTGAAGGACCCCATGCTTATAGATTTCTGCTGCAATGTATTGTAATAGCCAAATGAGCTATGTAAGATGTAACAAACTTATGTTATTCCTGGTTATAAAGTTATATTATGACCTCTGTTTCTTGATATTACATCTTAACTGTGGATGCTAGCTATTGATCCAGGGACTAGCATTGTAAACACAGGGGACTCCACCTTATATTATTGTAAGGTTGGGACACTCCCTCTACATTTCCCTATCATGAACATTAAGATGTTGTTAACAACAAGATCATATCATTAGGAGAATGGTATGATGGACATACTCCTATAGATAAGCGTAGCATAAAGATCAAGTCATTTTAATAGTTCAATTGCTATAAGCTTTCTGATACATAGTAACCTAATTCCTTCGACCATGAGATCATGCTTATCACCATCACCAGAAGGATACTTTGATGACATCAAACACAACACCGTAACTGGTTGGCTATAAAGGTGGCATTGAGTGTTCGGAAAGTTTGGGTTGAGACACATGGATCAAGAGTGGGATTTGTCCATCCATATGACGGATAGATATACTCTGGGCCCTCTCGGTGGAATGTCATCCAATTATCTTGCAAGCATGTGACTGGCTCACAAGGGATCACATATCACGGGAACGAGAAAAGAGTACTTATCAGTAACGAGGTTGAACTAAGTATGCAGAGATACCGATGATCAAAACCTCGGATAAGTAAACTATCATGAGACAAAGGGAAATTGGTATCGTATGTAAGTGGTTCATTCGATCGCAAAGTAATCGTAGAATTATGTGTGAGCCATATGAATTTCCAGATTCCTCTATTGGTTCTTGTTCGAAGAAGTGTCTCGATCATGTCCGCATAATTCACGAACCGTAGGGAGACACACTTAAGGATTCGATGTTGTTGAGTAGTTATGGAATGATGAGTAAGAGAACCAATGTTGTTCGGAGTCTCGGATGGGACCCGGGATATCACGAGGAGATCCGGAATGGTCCGGAAAATAAGATCCATATAAGGAAAGTCCTGTTTCGGGGTTGGAGAATGATTCCGATGTTTTCATCGGGAATGTTCTAGAAGGTTCCGGAAGGTCCGGCACTCCGGAGGGGAAGGGTACATGAATGTTTCATAACAATGTGGAGTGGTTGCATCATGTACTAGGTGTCATCGCTGAGCAAAATAAAGGGATAAATCAAATCCTAGTTTGAAAAGTCAAACGCCTATTTGAAAAGTCAAACGACTAGTTTGCTTGGTGGAGGGAGAGTAGGAAACCTACTTGGGGAGGAAGTTCTCCTCCCTCCACCGCCGGACAATGAGGCTGACTTGGGGGAGGACTCCCTCCTCCTTGGCCGTGCCCTCCCACCTATAAAAGGAGGCGCAGGGGTGCCCCTCTAGAGCTACACCTCTCCACCCAAAACCCTAACCCTAGCCGTCGGCCCTCCTGCAGCCGCCGCCCGAGGGTTTGCCCTAGCCGCCGAGTTGGGGCTCTCCCCTTGCCCTAGCCGCCGGCCTAGCCCTCTCTCCTTAGTTCCTCTATACCCTAGATCGCCATGGCCTCTCTCATAGTCCACCATACTTGCTCCGGCTTAAGGCGAAGCCCTGCGAGATATCACCTCTACTTCCGGTACCACGCCATCGTGCTGCCGGAATCGCGAGGAGAGTGCTACAACCTCCGCTGCCTGCTGGAACAAGGGAGAGGAAGGTCTTCATAGAGTACCGAACGTGTGACCGACTGTGGGAGTGCTGCCGGAACACGGCGCCGGAAGGATCGTCTACACGATCTTGAGATCGGCAAGAGTATGACTACATCACCCACGAGAATCTGCTCTCGTTAAACACTTTGGAATCTTCGAGGGTGAGTTATTCTGTCGACTCGTTGCTACAATCTAGTAGATAGATCTTGGCTTGTGTGTTTGTATGCGGTAGAAAATTTTTGTTTTCCATGCTACGAACCCCTATAGTGGTATCAAAGCCGTGTCTATATGTAGATCTGTTGCACGAGTAGAACACAATGGTCATTGTGGGCGGTGGTGCTTTTATTATCAATTGCTTATTGTGTACTTTGCATCTTGCGGTATGATGGGATGAAGCGGCCCGGGATAACCTTACATGACGTCGTTCATGAGACTTGCTCCATGCTCAACATGCAACTTGTATTGCATAAGTGGCTTTGCAGGTGTCTGTCTCTCCCATTATAGTATAGATCCAATTTACAACGGGCACTTGATAGTTCAAACATCAACGTTGTGGTTCTTGTTCGTAAGTTAGAGCGACACTTATTGAAAGCCCCAAACCACGTAAAACATGCAAAGAAATTAGAGGCGTCTAAATTTGTTTTGCAGGGGTGTGTTGTGATGTGATATGGCCATGATTGTGATTATATTTGATGTATGCAATGTTCCTTATTGTAAGATGGCAACCGGCAGGAGCCATATGGTTGTCTTTAATTTCTGTTAAGACCCACGTGTCTATTCAAAGTAGTTGTAATAGTTAAAGCTGGTGGAAGACAACCATGGAGCAGCGTCATTTACCTTGATGCAATGCCGGTGATGATGGAGATCATGTTCGTGCTTGAAGATGGAGATCAGAAGCACAAAGAAGAAAGGCCATATCATATCACATATTATGAATTGCATGTGATGTTAATATTTTATGCATCTTGTATTGCTTAGTTAACGATGGTAGCATTATAAGATGATGCCTCATGCACATAAATTTCAAGTTCTAAAGTGTTCATCCTTAGTAAGCACCGTTGCTAAAGCTTGTTGTTTCGAAGCACCACGTGATGATCGGGTGTGTTAGATTCTGCAAGTGTATACAACGTGAGCAAGCCAGATTTGCTCATGCAGAAGCTAAGGTTTGATCTTGACGAGCCTAGCATGTACAGACATGGTCTCGGAACAGGGATCACCAAAAGGTAAAGCATGAATCATATAGTAGATATGATGAACATGTCGATTGTTCGCCATTGAAGCTACATCAACTCTCGTGATGATCGGTTTTGATGTGGTGGATTTGGTTCATGTGATCACTAAAACAATGTGAGGGATATTGTTTTGAGTGGGAGTTCACCTAGATTAATTTAACTATTAATTAGAACTCAATTTGTCATAAACTTAGTCTAAACTATTGCAAATATGTTGTAGATCAATGGCAGCCCCTACCATCAATTTTAATGCGTTCCTAGAGAAAGAAAAGTTGCAAAACAATGGAAGCAACTTCGCGGATTGGTTCCGCAATTTGAGGATTGTCCTCAATGCTGGTAATTTGACCTATGTGCTGGATGCACCGCTGGGTGACCCGCCTGCAGCTGATGCTACCGATGAAGTAAAGAATGTTTACCTCGCTCGGAAGAATCAGTACTCCACAGTTCAGTGTGCTATCTTGTATGGTTTGGAATCGGAGCTTCAAAAAAGGTTTGAGAACTCAGACCCACATGATATTGTCCGTGAACTCAAATTGATATTTGAGACTCACGCGGTAGTTAAGAGTTATGAGGCTTCTGAAAAGTTCTTTAACTGCAAGATGGAAGAGGGCAGCTCCGTCAGTGAGCATGTGCTTAAGATGTCTGGGCACGCAAAAAAACTCCCAAGCTTGGGTATAGTGATTCCTAATGCTTTGGGGATTTACCGTGTCCTCCAATCACTGCCACCAAGTTACAAGAACTTTGTGATGAACTACAATATGCAAAGCAAGAACAAGCAGTTTCCAGAACTCTTCTCCATGTTAAAATCTGCAGAAGTGGAGATCAAGAAAGAGCACCAAGTGTTGATGGTCAATAAGACCACCAAATTCAAGAAAGGCAAGTCTAAGCAAAAGGGACACTTCAAGAAGGGTGGTAAGAAAGTTGCCGCACTGACGAAGTAGAACAAGGCTGGACCTAAGCCTGATACTGAGTGCTTTTACTGCAAGGGAGAGGGTCACTGGAAGCGGAATTTCCCAAAGTACTTGGCGGATTTGAAGAACGGCAACATCAAGAAGAAAGGTATATCCGATATACATGTTATTGATGTGTATCTCACTAGTGCTCGTAGTAGTGCCTGAGTATTTGATACTGGTTCGGTTGCTCATATTTGTAACTCGAAACAAGTGTTGCAGAATAAACGGAAGCTAGCGAAGAACGAGGTGACGATGCGCGTTGGAAATGGATCAAAGGTTGATGTGATCGCGGTCGGCACGCTACCTCTTCATCTACCATCGGGATTAGTTTTATACTTAAATAATTGTTATTTGGTGCCTGCGTTAAGCATGAACATTATATCGGGATCTTGTTTATTGCGAGACGGTTACTTGTTTAAGTCCGAGAATAATGGTTGTTTGATTTATATGAGTAATATGTTTTATGCACATCACCTTTGATAGATGGTCTATTCTTATTGAATCTCGATAGTGGTAATACACATATTAATAACATTGAAGCTAAACGTTTGAAATTGAGCGATAACTCGACCTATATGCGGCACTGTCGTCTTGGTCACATTGGAGTGAAGCGTATGAAGAAACTCCATTCCAATGGACTTCTTGAATCACTTGATTTCGAATCACTTGAAAGATGCAAAGCATGTCTGATGAGTAAAATGACTAAGACTCCATTTTCTGGTACGATGGAGCGAGCTACGGACTTATTGGAAATCATACATACCGATGTGTGTGGTCCAATGAGTGTAGCATCGCGCGGTGGTTATCGTTATGTTCTTACCTTCACGGATGACTTGATTAGATATGGGTATATCTATTTCATGAAACATAAGTCTGAAAGTTTCGAGAAGTTTAAGGAATTTCAAAGTGAGGTAGAGAATCAACGTAACAAGAAGATTAAATTTCTACGTTCTGATCGTGGGGTGAATATCTAAGTTACGAGTTTGGCGAGCATTTGAAGAAATGCGGAATACTTTCACAATTGACACCGCCGGGAACACCACATCGTAATGGTGTGTCCGAACGTCATAATCGAACTCTCTTAGATATGGTTCGTTCTATGATGTCACTTACAGATTTAGCGCTATCATTTTGGGGTTATGCATTTGAAACAGCCGCATTCACTTTAAATAGGGCACCATCTAAATCCGTTGAAACGACACCGTATGAATTATGGTTTGGGAAGAAACCTAAATTATCGTTCCTTAAAGTTTGGGGTTGCGAAGCCTATGTAAAGAAGTTACAGCCGGACAAGCTTGAACCCAAAGCGGAAAAATGCGTCTTCATAGGATACCCGGAGGAAACTATTGGGTACACCTTCTATCATAGATCCGAAGGCAAAATCTTTGTTGCCAAGATTGGATCCTTTCTAGAGAAGGAATTTCTCTCGAAAGAAGTGAGTGGAAGGAAAGTAGAACTCGACGAGGTTGTTGAACCTTCTCTCGAACTTGCAAGTAGCGCAGCACCGGAAGAAGTTCCGGTGGTGCCTGCACCAATAAGAGAGGAATCTAATGATGATGATCATGAAACTTCGATCGAAGTTGCTACAGAGCCTCGCAGGTCAACGAGAACTCGTACCACTCCTGATTGGTATGATCCCGCTATGAGTGTCATGTTGGTGGACAACACCAATGACCCTACGACATATGAGGAAGCGATGATGAGCCCAGATTCCAATAAATGGCAAGAGGCCATGAAATCCGAGATTGGATCCATGTACGAAAACAAAGTATGGACTTTGGTGGACTTACCGGATGGCCGGAAGGCTGTCGAGAACAAATGGATTTTCAAGAAGAAAACAGATGCTGATGGTAATGTTACTTTCTATAAAGCTCGACTTGTCGCAATAGGGTTTCGACAAATTCAAGGAGTTGACTACGATGAGACTTTCTCACCAGTAGTGAAGCTAAATTCTGTGAGGATTTTGTTAGCAATCACTGCATATTATGATTATGAGATATGTTAGATGGATGTCAAAACAGCGTTCCTCAATGGAGACATTGATGAAGAGTTGTATATGATGCAACCCAAAGGTTTTGTCGATCCTAAAGATGCCAACAAGGTATGCAAGCTTCAACGGTCCATATATGGATTGAAGCAAGCATCCCGAAGTTGGAATCAACGTTTTGATAAGGTAATCAAAAGTTTTGGTTTTATACAAACTTATGGAGAAGCTTGTATTTACAAGAAAGTGAGTGGGAGCTCTGTAGCATTCTTAATACTATATGTAGATGACATATTGTTGATTGGGAATGATGTAGACCTTCTTAATAGTGTCAAGGAATATTTGAATAATAGTTTTTCAATGAAAGATCTTGGCGAAGCAGCTTACATATTAGGCATAAAGATTTATAGAGATAGATCGAGACGCCTAATATCATTGTCACAAAGTACATATTTGGACAAAGTTCTAAAGAGGTTTGGAATGGAAGATAGCAAGAAAGGGTTCTTGCCCATGTTTCCCAATACGACCTTGAGTAAAACTCAAAGTCCAGCAACGACAGAAGATAGAGAAAGGATGAGTAAGACTCCCTAGGCCTCAGCCATAGGATCTCTAATGTATGCCATGCTATGTACTAGACCCGACATTGCATATGCTATTAGTTTAACTAGCAGATATCAAAGTGATCCGGGAGTGGATCATTGGACAGCGGTCAAAAACATCCTTAAGTACTTGAGAAGAACTAAGGATATGGTTCTTTCTTATGGAGGTGATGAACAACTCGTTGTTAATGGTTACACCGATGCTAGTTGGAACACTGATCTAGATGATTCTAAATCTCAATCTGGATACGTATTTACTTTGAATGGTGCAGCAGTTAGCTGGAGGAGTCCAAAGCAAAGCGTTGTGGCGAGATCTTCAACTGAATCGGAATACATAGCTTCTTCGGAGGCTTCACAAGAAGCGATATGGATGAAGGAGTTCATTAAAGAGCTCGGTGTGGTTCCAAGTGCGCTGGACCCAATGTCTATCTACTGTGATAACATGGGAGCCATAGCCAATGCGCAAGAACCAAGGTCACACAAGAAGCTGAAGCACATCAAGCTACGTTTTCACGCTATTCGAGAACATGTCCAAGATGGTGACATAAAGATTTGCAAAGTACACACAGATCTGAATGTGGCAGATCCGTTGACTAAACCTCTCCCGAGGGCAAAACATGACCAACACCAAACTGCCATGGGTGTTCGGTATATTACCATGTAATCTAGATTAGTTGACTCTAGTGCAAGTGGGAGACTGTTGGAGATATGCCCTAGAGGCAATAATAAATATAGTTATTATTATATCTTTGTGTTTATGATAAATGTTTACATTCATGCTATAATAGTATTAACCAGGAAACATTAATACTTGTGTGATTTATAAACTAAATTAGAGTCCCTAGTAAAGCCTCTTAATAATACTAGATTGTTGGTTAATAAATGATTGTGGTTTCCCTATCATGAACATTGAGATGTTTTTAACAATAAGATCATATCGTTAGGAGAATGGTATCATGGACATACTCCTATAGATAAGCGTAGCATAAAGATCAAGTCATTTTAATAATTCAATTGCTATAAGCTTTCTGATACATAGTAATCTAATTCTTTCGGCCATGAGATCATTCTTATCACCATCACCGGAAGGATACTTTGATGACATCAAACACCGCACCGTAATTGGGTGGCTATAAAGGTGGCATTGAGTGTTCGGAAAGTATTGGTTGAGACACATGGATCAAGAGTGGGATTTGTCCATCCATATGACGGATAGATATACTCTAGGCCCTCTCGGTGGAATGTTATCCAATTAGCTTGAAAGCATGTGACTGGCTCACAAGGGATCACATATCACGGGAACGAGAAAAGAGTACTTATCAGTAACGAGGTTGAACTAGGTATGCAGAGATACCGATGATCAAAACCTCGGATAAGTAAACTATCGTGAGACAAAGGGAAATTGGTATCATATGTAAGTGGTTCATTCGATCGCAAAGTAACCGTAGAAATATGTGGGAGCCATATGAATTTCCAGATTCCTCTATTGGTTATTGTTCGAAGAAGTGTCTCGATCATGTCCGCATAATTCACGAACCGTAGGGAGACACACTTAAGGATTCGATGTTGTTGAGTAGTTACGGAATGATGAGTAAGAGACCGAATGTTGTTCGGAGTCTCGGATGGGATCCGGAATATCACGAGGAGATCCAGAATGGTCCGGAGAATAAGATTCATATAAGGAAAGTCCTGTTTCGGGGTTGGAGAATGATTCCGGTGTTTTCATCGGGAATGTTCTAGAAGGTTCCAGAAGGTCCGGCACTCCGGAGGGGAAGGGTACATGAATGTGTCATAACAATGTGGAATGGTTGCATCATGTACTAGGTGTCATCTCTGAGAAAAATAAAGGGATAAATCAAATCCTAGTTTGAAAAGTCAAACACCAATTTGAAAAGTCAAACGGCTAGTTTGCTTGGTGGAGGGAGAGTAGGAAACCTACTTGGGGAGGAAGTCCTCCTCCCTCCACCGTCGGCCAAGGAGGCCGACTTGGGGGAGGACTCCCTCCCCCTTGGCCGCGCCCTCCCACCTATAAAGGAGGGGCAGGGGTGCCCCTCTAGAGCTACACCTCTCCACCCAAAACCCTAACCCTAGCCGCCGGCCCTCCTGCAGTCGCCGCCGCCCTAGGGTTTGCCCTAGCCCCCGAGTTGGGGCTCTCCCATTGCCCTAGCCGACGGCCTAGCCCTCTCTCCTTGGTGCCTCTAAACCCTAGATCGCCAAGGCCTCTCTCATAGTCCACCATACTCGCTCCGGCTTAAGGCGAAGCCCTGCGAGATCTCCCCTCTACTTCCGGTACCACGCGGTCGTGCTGCCGGAATCGCGAGGAGAGTGCTACAACCTCCGTTGCCTGCTGGAACAAGGGAGAGGAAGGTCTTCATCGAGTACCGAACGTGTGACCGACTGCGGGAGCGCTGCCGGAACACGGTGCCGGAAGGATAGTCTACACGATCTTGAGATCGACAAGAGTATGACTACATCACCCACGAGAATCTACACTCGTTAAACACTTTGGAATCTTCGAGGGTGAGTTATTCTATCGACTCGTTGCTACAATCTAGTAGATAGTTCTTGGCTTGTTTGTTTGTATGCGGTAGAAAATTTTTGTTTTCCATGCTACGAACCCCTACAAGTAGCCCATTAGTCACAGACAAAAGAACCACCCCGAAGGGTTTGGCCCAACTCGGCCCACTTCTCACTTCCTCTCTCTCTCCCTCGAGCTTATCATCTCCTCTTGTGACCTCGACTCTGTGGCCGGCGATGCCGCCACCGGCGATTCCCGCCACCGTAGGTCGTTCTGGTCGCCGCCGTGATACAACAGGGGGTTGTCGACGACGCCCGTTTGTTCTATCCAGTTGGATTCGAGCCTGGGGCTCTCCTGCAATGGATCAATGCCGTCCCGAACCCTAGTGTTTGGGGGTTGGCATGGATCCAGGTGCTGCCGTGGTCGTCGTGTGTTGAGGTTATGCTCTGCACCTCCAGGCGTGATCAGGGTCGCTGCTGTGGCGCCGTGCGGGTTGCAGCGCCCCCTCCGGGGTGCTCCTCGTGCCGCCATGGTCGTTGGCCCCTCTGCTTCCTCTTCTAGTCTTCAGCGAGGACCTACGGTGAGTTTGATTCCTCTCCCCTGGTGCTCTCTGTGCTTGCTGATTCAATGATAGATGCTAGCAGTATCCTCTCTGGCTACTATGGGATTCATATTATTCCTATCATGTGATTTATCATGTACTGGATGAATTGGATCATGTTTGGATGATTTGTAAACATGCTAAGTGGCTATTGGCCTGAGTCTTGTTGCTTAAGATGATCTATAATGTTTCTGTTGGCTTATTAGATGATTTATGCTTGGATTGCATCTGATTCAGATGGTATGGTTTCTTGGGAAAACCATGCTTGATTAAGTTAGTGACTTGATAAGTTTTCACTATCATTTCTGGGTTTATGATCATGGTTATGATATGATGAAATCATTGTTCTGGTGCTGTTGGCTTAGAACTAGTGTGTGGTTTGAGATCATGATCTCAAACAGTGAAGTTTAATATAGGAATATCCTAGTTATGATTCCTGTGTTAACAGGAAAATGATTAGTAAGTTGATTGTCTAAATTTATGATGATAAAATGTGTATTATGATTCATATAAAATTGCTCTTGTGACACCATCATGGTATGGCACACAAGTTTGATTCTAATCCATTTATTGGGTTGATTTATGCTTCAGACAAACTTGGCTTTGAAAGATAAATGGAAATGTTCTTTTCTAAATTCCCTAAGACCAGTGATGTTGGTCTGAGGCTTAGGGATTCAGATCTTATCTAGTTGATTCATACAGATAGTCCTGGTAGTGGTACCAGCTATTCTTTCTTGAATCAAAGCTTGGAAAAAAATGATAGTAAGCTTGATCATGATTTGGATCCAAAGGATTAGTTTCTAAGGTGCTACCCTTTTTTCTGACCTGGAACTGTGAGGCAAAATCCCCACATCAATTTTATTAAACTCAAAACAAATACAATCAGTAGTAATTAAATAATTACATGGGGAAAACCCTACCTAATACAGATACCTAATTTGAACAAAACCAAAAGATCTATCCCTATGGTAGAGCAGCAATCCAAGACATCAGCATAGGTTTATATTTAGCTTTAATCATGTACTATAGTAAGCTGATATCATTGATAAATTGAATCTCCATTTAGAAAAAGATGGCCTTTCATGATTGAAAATCTCCCATTCCGAAGTATCCATATATTCCAACAAGCTAAAACGAGTACCTCCATGAAAAAAGGCTGACCAAAATCCTGTTTAGCTTGAGCAACCACATATTGAAGATCATCATGACACTGCTAGGTAACTTGCAAATAGTTCCAAACTCTCACACTGAAATTGCATTGAAAGAATAAGTGAATTCTATCCTCACAAGCTCTGACAGGGCATAACACATAGTGAGTATTATCTGTGACATTCCAATGCCTCCTTTGCAGCAAATCACAAGTATTCAGTCTATCTCGCAGCAAGATCCAAGCAAACATTTTGTGCTTCATCATACAACTCGATCTCCAAAGCCAGGAGTAAACATTAGGTGCCGGAATATGAGCATGGATCAGCTTATAGAATTAACCAGGTGTATAACTCTCACCCCAATAATAAGACCAGACATCCTATTGATCATTTAAAGGGTTCTAAACCATGATGTCCTTAAGATCCATAAGCTCCTGATGAGCACTAGCATATAGTGGTAAGTAGAATAGATCCTGAATCTCATCAACTGAATACACTTGAGCTGCTGAAAGATTTTCATTTAGCACAAAAGAAAATAATCGAGGAAATCGATTTTTAAAAGGCTGCACGCTTCCATGTATGGACCAATTGTCTGTCCAAAAAAGGAAAGTATCACCCTTCCCAAGCTTTACAGAAGCAACACCTCTAAAGTTATCCACTTGCTTAATCACATCCCTCCACCAGAAAGATCCACAAAGTTTTTCTGCATGCGGCACTTTATTATCATAATGTGTACTCCAAATAAGCTGTACCCAAGGAGTGTCGTTGTGATTATAGAACTTCTCTAGGAACTTAATAAGAAGAGCAGCATTCTTCTTTTCGAAATCAACCACACCCAGTCCTCCTTTGTTCTTGGGCAGACATACTAATTGCCAAGCAGCCAAAGATTGCTTAGGTTCATCTGGTTTATCTCTCCAAAGGCATTGCCTAAGAATCCTGTCCAACTGTACTGTGAGCCCTTTAGGTAATTGTAGGGAACATAAGAAATGTAGAGGCATCGAAGAAAGTGCAGAATTAATTAGTTGCAACCTTGCACCTTGAGACAGAAAACTAGAACTGGAGGACAAATTTCTTTCTAATCGGCAAACCAAAGGCATAAGCTCAGTTATGGTAGGTTTAGTCATTCCAAGCGGTAATCCCAAATAAGTAAAAGGCATAGTACCCACTTGACACCCAAAGTCCTCAGCCAGTTCCTTCATGAGATCATCAGGTACATTAATTGGAATCATATGAGATTTATTGAAGTTGATTTTCAACCCAGTTGACAGGGTGAACTTGTGCAATAAATCTTTAAGTGCTCTTAATTGCTCCAAATTAGCAGGCATAATCAGCAGTGTATCATCTGCATATTGTATAATGAGGAATCATGAGTTGCAATAGGATAACTAATATCTCCTCTTTGAACAAGATCATTGACAGCAGATTGCAATAAATCTGAGCCCAAAGTATATAATAATGGAAAAAGTGGGTCTCCCTGACGAACACCACGTTTACAGTGAAATTGCTTTCCTGGGATGCCATTGAGAAGAACAGCATAAGTCCCAAAAGACAGAATTGAATTTATCCATCCAATCCACTTTTCATTGAATCCTTTAAACCTCATAATTTGAAAGATACCTTCATGTTCCACAGTGTCAAAAGCTTTAGCAAAGTCCAGTTTTAAAATAACAATTGGTTTTTTGGAGATATGGCAGAGGAACAAATATTCAAACACCCAGGCCAAGCAATCCCGGATAGTACGAGTTCTCAAAAAGCCATACTGATTTTTATGAATGCACTCTAAAATTCTGTTTGCAGCAATCTTTGTTAAGAATTTAAGACAGACATTAGTTAGGGATATTGGCCGGAAGTCATTCACCTCAATAGGCACAGGCTTTTTTTTGGCACCAAGGTGATACGAGAACCATTTATATGTTGAAAAATTCAGTGTGCCATTGTAGAAATCCTCTACAAGCTTATAGAACTCCTTCTGAACTATTTTCTAGCATTTTTTCAAAAATAATCCATTAAAGCCATCAGGTCCTGCTGCCCTATCCGTGGGCATAGCCTCCACCACCTCATCCATTTCTTTTTTTCTCAAACGGCCGAGTTAAATCATCCAGGCCATCCACTTTCACCAAAAGCTAAGCTAGATCAAACTGCATGGAAATACCATCAGTACGACCCATTTTATCCTTGTAGCTATTCCAAAGAAGCCCTACCATCGACTCATGATCAGTGTACTCAATGCCATCCTCATCCCTTAACATGGCAATAGCATTCCTTCTAAATCTTTCAGAAGCCATAGCATGAAAGAATTTAGTATTATCTTCCCCCTGTTTAATCCATCTAATGGTGCACCTCTTACGCCAATAATTGCACTCATCCTTTAAAAGCTCATCCAAGTGAATCTTAACAATTTTTCTGAAATTAAATTCAAAGATAAATAAGGGACGATGCTCCTCAATAGTGTCCATGACCAGGATCACCTGATTGCACATTTGTATTAACACCTTCAGCCTAGATAAGCTGACCCTCCATATTTTAATGTCATACCTCAGTGTCTTTAATTTATCAACTAGGATAGCAGAACTATACTCTTTTCTGGAAGATTTAATCCAAGAGCTAGACACACAATCCTGAAACCCAGGCATATCCACCCAGTAATTTTCAAATCGAAACATACTTGCTTTAGGGATATTAGTGTCAATATTTACCACACATGGGACATGATCAGACCCAGTATTGGCCAGTGGAAACATTCTTTAGGGATGTGCCTAGAAATAGATCATAGATATATGTATGCTTGAATTGTAAGATATAGTTTGACAACCAGAGCAATGATGTTGCTCTGAGCTCTGGCTGGGTCCTGGTACTTTGTTGTTTTCTTTTAGAGTTAAAACTCTATGATGGATTCACCCCACTTGGGTGATTATGAGGTTTTTTTTATAAATCAACACATGCTTCTCTCTAGATGATATGATTAGATCACGTGAAGGTTTTATGAAACTCAACACAGACTCTGATGTTTGTGGAGTAAGTTGGTGAAGATCTTGATTAGGTTTTGCTGGACTCTTGTGCTTGCTCTTGAGCTAACCTGCTCCTCCTAGCTCCTGGGCTTAATCTTGATGTCCACCTGATCCATCCCTCTCCTTATGTCACCATCCTGGTGATGTTTGGTTGATCTTTGGTGGTTTGGGTGGCTGTTGTGCTTGGTAAGATGCTGCCTAAGTTGGCTGTGCTTGTGGTTTTGTGAGTTTGGGGCTGTGCTGTGAGGTTGACAACACACCACATGCATGTTGGTGTGTGTCCTGCCTGTGTGATTTCTATGCACTTGTGGATATGTTCAGAATTTTGAAACTTACTATTATTTGGTTACTTTCACCTGGCTGGTGAATTTGCCCCTCTTGGCTGTCATTTGACTTCTGGCTTTAGATTTATGAAAGATGGATTCTTTCATATTGGTGAAACTTGCCCCTTTTATATAAATTTCTCAATGATGAATTTGTCTAGTGCACTTCACTGACATGTCTGAGAGAAAATAATACTAACACTAACCTTTTATTTTTCTATTTAATTTTTCTGTTTTGTTTTGCAGGTACAGATATAAAGATGAAGATTTAGTTTAGGTTTAGATATAGAATAGTTATAGAATAATCCAATGTAATTTTCTTATTCTTTTGTAATTTTCATTTATTCATTTGTAATAAAGATTATATTATTATTAATAAAGAATATTCTTATTCTTTATTCTTTTGTAATTGTGAAGTTTGGAAAGGATTTCAGTAAGTTACATTTTTTGTAACTTGTTTATAAATTTGATAATATGAAATAATTTTTCATATACATAATTGTTTCCTTTAGATAATGTTTTGAGTTAAAATAATTGACTCATAATTAAATCAAGATTCAAACCTTATTTCAAATTCATTTGAATTATAATTCAAACACTCAAGTTTAAAATTCAAATTCATTTTAAAACACATAATTCCTTAAAGATCATATCAAAGTCTATAGCAACCACCCTTTAAGACTAAACCTAATCTCAAGGTATGAAAGAAACATTGATCACTTAAGGTTTTTATTTGGCAAAAATTTTACCCACATTTTCACAAATGAATGCATGCAACATTCCAAAATCCTAAATCTACCCTTCGTTAGTTCCTAAATGCTGGGATGTTACACCTAAGCTGTCATTTCTTAAAGTTTGGGGATGCAATGTTTATGTGAAGAAACTTCAACCGGATAAACTCGAACCCAAAGCGGAAAAATGCGTCTTCATAGGATACCCTAATGAAACTATTGGGTATTCCTTCTATCACAGATCCGAGGGCAAGGTTTTTGTTGCCAAGAATGGATCCTTTCTAGGGCTGCAAGCGGGGTGGGCTTGCGGGCAACTCAATTAGGCTTAGCTCACATGGGCAGTACAACTTGCAGACTAGTTCTAATAGATGGATGTAGTGCAATTTGAACAGATAAACCAGTTTTACGGGTCCAAGCGGGCCCCGCACTTGCAGCACTAATCCTTTCTAGAGAAAGAGTTTATCGCGAAAGGCGTGAGTAGTCGGAAGGTAGAACTTGAAGAGGTTGTAGAACCTTCTCTTCATAGTATGGCGAGTAGCGCAGCGTCGGAAACTGTTCCAGAGTTGGCTTCACCAAATGAAGAGGGAACTAATGATAACGATCATGAAGCTCCAAAAGAGAATACTACAGAACCTCGTAGGTCTAGCAGGACGCGTGCAGCTCCCGAGCTGTATGGAAATCCTGTTATGAATTTCATGGTTTATGAAATTGATGACCCTGCGACGTATGAAGAAGCAATGATAATATCGGATTCCAACAAATGGTTAGAAGCCATGAAATCCGAGATGGAATCCATGTACGAAAACCAGGTTTGGACCTTTGATGGACTTACCTCACGACCGAAAGGCCGTGGAGAATAAATGGATTTTCAAAAGGAAAACGTATGCTGATGGTAATGTGTAAGATCCCTCCTTTGTAAAGGAGAAGGATCCCTGTGATTGCAATGCTAGTCCCTGGATCAATGCTAGCATCCATAGTTTAAGATGAAGTACACAGATACAAAGGTCATTTATTACATCCATTCCAGAGATAAAACATAGTCTTTTACAACTCAAGGCCACAGGCCTAATACAAGAGTTTTGGAATAAGTAAATAAACACAAGTCTTCATCTTCATGTGCCACAGGCAAGCATGTTGAGTGTAGACTCATGACACCTAATCATCATCGGAGTAACCTACAACATCACAAGTTACAGCCACAGTGGGTCAATACTTTGGAATAGTATTGGCAAGTGATACCTTAGTAAATTTTAGGTGGACTATATTACTATATGCATTTTGGCTAAGTGTAGCTTGGCTTGCTTTGCTCAAAATAGGTTTTTCCTATTAGTTGAAATCACTAAGTTTTTCTTCGTCAAAAACTTTCCCAAGAAACCACCAATAGACATTGGGGTCCTTCACCCTTGTTCACCCACAAGTTTTACTTAGAAGTTGGAGTGATGAGATTCTTGATAGCTTCCATGTCTTGATGCTCAAGTTGTCCATTTCCATGGACTTGGCTAAGTACTTAGATTTTCCATCTGCAGAGGTTGTGCACTTTCCCCACCAGACTTGGTTTCCCAAGACAGGACCTTTCAGAAGCCTTCCCTTAGCCAAATAGACGCGTTCCAACCTATCATCCCACTACCACCAACTGTCCAAATGACTAAGTTCAAGCAACCTATATGATCAAGGCAGAGCCCATATTGCCAAGTGGTTGCACTATAAGCTTCTCAACACTTGGCCTCCAAAATCTCTTTGTGCCTGGGTGGCATACCACAAGTGTGATACACAAGGTAAACCATGTCCATGGGCCTTGTGTAACCACTCAACCAAAAACCACCATTCAAGTCCCATTCCACCCAGGAGGTTCATTGACTTAGTTGTTTTATTAGGAAAACATAAGTCCAAAGACTTAGAAATATTTTATCATAGCATGTATATACTTTACCACCCTTGTTTGCTACTAGCTAGGCTAAGCATGGCATAGAACTTAACTTAGGAAATTTCTTAGCAATTCTACAATTCTACAACTACTTAGGATTTCCCAACATAGCATTTGGCAAAAAGTAACATGCAAGACTTAGCAAAATATTTCTAATGCTTATACAAAATATAGGGATGGAAATATTCATGAAGTACCACTTGCCTTGGTAATGGGTAGAGTAGCACTCTTCACAATCACAGTCACTAGCAAAATCTACACAAAAATTTTTAGCACAAAATTACACACAATTCATATACAAACAAAGATATGAATGCATGCATGCAAGAAAATGCTAAGTGATGATTTTTGAAAACTCCACCAAGCAAGTGTATGACGCAGAAACATAATCAAGTCAAAAACTTGCTAACTAAACTTATTTAGCACTAAAACAATTTACTAAACAAATTCTATACTCAAAATAGTCCTAAACAAGTTTATGCATAAAAAGGCATTTTAACAGAAACTTTTTGTTAAACACATTGCAGATTCAGAAAGGGCTTGTCTCCCTGATTCCAACGGTATAAAGTTTGCAAAAATCTAACGTGGGAATCAAAAGTTATAGCCATTTGAAATTTGGATCAAAATCTGATTTGAATTCTGTTTTTGAATCTAACCCTAGCCACGCGTCGTGTTTCTATTGGCGCGTACCGGTTCGGCCGGATCGAGCTCTGCGGGCCGTAGGATCTAATTAAAACATACGACCTAGATCTACCAAAAACGATTCGCTAAGTGATCTAAATCTACGCGTTGGATCCAGATCTGACGGTTCTGGATCAAACGACCAAACTCGAGCGGCGCTAGCGGCGGCGGCTGGCGGCGGCGCGTCAGTCAGCGGCGGTGCTAGCGTTCTAGGTCGCCCGGGGAAGAGAGGAGATGCTTACCAGAACCGCAGGAGGCTGCTGATGCTCAAGGTGGCGATGGCTTGGGAGGGGGCGCACGGGTTCGTCGGAAATTCCTCGCCGGAGTTTGCGAACGCGTCGGGCACGGTCAGTCATTGACGTTGGCGAGGTTCCTCGTCGCGCTAAGCCAAAATAGGGGTACTGTTAGATGCGCAAGACGATGGGGATTCTAGGCGTATTAGTCAGAGGGAAAGGGGCGGCGGCTACTTACGGGGAGAGGTCGCCGGAGTTCGTGCAGAGAATGGTGGCGGCTAGTCGTCGACGTTGCTGGAGCTACGGATCATGCGAGGGCAAATGGGGAGCGTCAGTAGGTGCACAAGGACTTGCTGAACTTGATAGCATGAGCTAGAGACAGAGGGGAACACGGAGCTCACCGGAATTCGTCGGCGCAGTCGCCGGAACAGCGGCGGCGTCGTGCGAGTTGTGGGCAGCCTGGTGGCGTGAAGGAGAAATTGTTTGAGGGGAAATGGTCACGAGAGTGTGGGGATTTTATAGCCAGAGGCTCGACAAGAAACGCTCGCTACATCAATGCAATTAACCACGCGAAATCAGTGCAGCAACGGGCAGCGGAGGAGTTCGTGCGCGGAATCTGGGGAAGACGATGCTGACGTGGAGAGGGCCCGTTCGTCAGCGAAACGCGCAGAAAGGAGGTGGGGTCTGGCTGTCAGCGGCTGTGTGGGTGCGCTCGCGCGTGCGAGAGGGAGAGGAATGGCCCGGGTGGGCTAGCTAGGCCTGTTCTGATGCTGGGCCAGAATCCTGGCGTCTGGCCCTTTTCTTTTGTTTACTCCTTTTCTTTTTCTGTTTCGATTTTCTGAATAGGTTTTCAAATGAATTCAAGTTCCATTTGAATTCAAAACTTCTTGGGATTTTTGCAGTGAGCAGTAGTCTCAAATATAGGCATAAGATCATGTGGTTGCTTTGCAAAGGCTTGGTCAAGCTTGGAGAACAAAATATCAGAGGCTTGCATCTGATTTGCAAAAGTTTGAAAAAGGGTTTTTGAAACTATTCCCAATTTGTAAAACTTGGTTCAAAACTACACTCAAACCTTTCTATAAGGAAGACAAACAAGCTAGGTTTGAAATCATTCAAACTTTCAAATGGGAATGGCCATTTGATTTAAATCTGCTCACATAAAATCATAGCACTAAGTGCTTCTGTTTTCCTGAAATGAGTTTGAAATTGATCTCAAATCTATATGCATGCATGAATGATATGCAAACTTTGAAATCATGATTTTAGGGATGTTACAAATCTAACCCCCTTAAGGTGAATCTCGCCCTCGAGATTCGGATTGGCTAGCAAATAGGTGAGGGTGGTCTTTCCGAAGATCATCTTCTCTTTCCCATGTTGCTTCCTCTTCGGAATGATGATTCCATTGTACTTTGCAAAATTTGATAATCTTTGTCCTTGTGACTCTTTCTGTAGTATCAAGAATCTTAATAGGTTTTTCTTCATAAGTGAGGTCACTTTCTAGTTGAACCTCTTCCAAAGGTATAGTATCCTTCAAAGAAGTTTCTTCCTTTTCTGGGTGACATTTCTTAAGCTGACTCACATGAAATACATTATGGACTGCTGATAGAGATGCTGGCAGTTCAATTTCATAAGAAACTTCTCCTTTGTGACCCAGAATCTTGAATGGCCCAACATATCTTGGTGCCAACTTTCCTTTGACTCCGAATCTTTTCACTCCACGGAGTGGTGATACTCTAAGATAGGCTCTATCACCAACTTCGTAGATGACTTCTCTACGCTTAGGATCTACGTAGCTTTTCTGTCGGGACTGTGCTATCTTCAACCTGTCCTTAACCAACTTGAAGAAGAGTTGTATATGATACAGCCAAAGGGTTTTGTCGATCCTAAGGATGCTGACAAGGTATGCAAGCTTCAGCGATCCATCTATGGACTGAAGCAAGCATCCCGGAGTTGGAATCTCCGCTTTGATGAGGTGATCAAAGAGTTTGGATTTGTCCAAACTTATGGAGAGGCTTGTATTTACAAGAGAGTGAGTGGGAGCAATGTGGCATTTCTGATATTATATGTGGATGACATATTATTGATTGGAAATGATATAGATCTTTTAGACAGTGTTAAAAGTTATCTAAACAGCAAATTTTCAACGAAGGACCTAGGTGAAGCGTCATACATATTAGGCATAAAGATCTATAGGGATAGATCTAGGCGGCTAATAGGGATATCGCAAAGTACATACCTTGATAAGATTTTAAAGAAGTTAAAATGGACGGAAGTAAGAAGGGGTTCTTACCTATGTTGCAAGGCAAGACATTGAGTAAGACTGAAAGTCCGGCTACAGCGAAAGAAAGAGAGATAATGGACAAAGTCCCCTATGCTTCAGCCATAGGCTCTATAATGTACCCCATGTTATGTACAAGACTGGATATGGCACGTGCTATTAGTTTGACTAGTAGGTACCAATCTGATCCAGGATCGGAACACTGGATAGTGGTCAAGATTATCCTTAAGTACTTGCGAATAACTAAGGATATGTTTCTTGTGTATGGAGGTGAAGAAGAGATCGTTGCTAAGTGTTATCTCGGCGCTAGCTTTGACACCGATCCGAATGACTCTATGTCTCAATCCAGATACGTATTTCTCATGAATGGTGGAGCGGTTAGTTGGAGGAGTTCCAAACAACCCATGGTGGCGGGATCAACAACGGAGGCCGAATATGTTGCTGCTTCGGAAGCGACTCGAGAAGCAGTTTGGATGAAGGAGTTCATAACCGAACTAGGTGTGGTAGCGAGCGCGTTGGAACCAATGGTGATCTATTGTGACAACAATGGTGCCATACCCAATGCCAAAGAACCAAGGTCTCACAAGAATTCCAAGCATATGAAGCGCCGGTTTCACTCCATCCGCGAGCATGTCGAGGATGGAGATATAAATATTTGTAAAGTACACACGGATCTCAATGTAGCAGATCCGTTGACTAAAATTCTCCCTAGAGAAAAACATGATCAACACCAGAACTCCATGGGTGTTAGATTTATCACTATGTAACTAGATTATTGTCTCTAGTGCAAGTAGGAGACTAAAGGGAATATGCCCTAAGAAGCAATAATAAAGTGGTTATTGTAGGGTTCCCAATCTTAGATAAGATTGATCCCTCCTGTGTTTACAATGCTAGTCCCTGGATCAATATCTAGCATCCACAGTTAAGATGTAATATCAAGAAACAAAGGTCATAATATAACTTTATAACCAGGAATAACATAAGTTTATTACATCAAACATAGCTCATTAGGCTATTACATTACATTGCAGCGGAAATAATATAGTCATGGGGTCCTTCATCTTCAAAGTGCCACAGGCAGATGTTGGTTGTAGACTTTGTAATCCTAAACAATCAATCTTCACTAAAATCAATCAAAACTGCAACATACAAGTTACAGCCACAAAGGGTCAATACATTTGAATTGTATTGGCAAGTGATACTATGGTAGTATAGTGGAGTCTATCATCTATATGCATTTGGCTAAGTGGAGTTGAGGCTTGCATTGCTCAAAATAGATTTTTCTTATCATTTTTAAAATACTAAGTTTTTGCTTGACAAAATCATTTTTCTCAATCAAAGATTTCAAGATCCTTGTACCAAGCCATCTCTCCATCATTGATTGAAGAATTCAAACAACCCTTGTTCAAACCACAAGATTTTAATTTAGAAATTGGAATGATGAGATTCTTGATTGCTTCCATGTCTTGATGCTCAAATTGTCCTTTACCAGGGACATGGCTAAGTACTTAGATTTTACACTCTGCAGAGGTGGTGCACTTTCCCCACAAGACTTGGTTTCCCAAGACAAGATCTTTCAGAAGCTTTCCCTTAGACCAAAATGGACGCGTTCCAACCTATCAAACACTACCACCCACTGTCCATATGGCTAAGTTCTTGCAACCTATATGATCATGGCAGAGCCCATATTGCCAAGTGGTTGCACTTGAAGCTTCTCAACATTTGACATCTCAAATCCCTTTGTTTCCTGGGTGGCATTCCACAAGTGAGATACACAATCCAAGCCCATGGCATTGTGAACCACTCAACCATTCTCCACCAAGCAAGCCCATTCCACCCAGGGGATTCATTAACTTAGTTGTTTTATTAAACAAAAACATAAGTCCTCAGACTTAGAATATTTTTCCATAGTGTGAATATATTTTCCACCCATGTTTTCTATTAGCTAGGCTAAGCTTGATAGTAGTAGGAATCTTTAACTTAGGAAAATCCTACTAAGGATTCATTACTATGTTTTCCTATAGCAAGATCTATACTTAGCAAAATCCATGCAAGTTTTACTTAGCAAAATTACTAATGCATAGTGAAAATAATAGGACAAAAGTATGAAGCATCACTTGCCTTTTTGGTAGGGAATGGTGGTTCACTCCTTGATCTTGCTAGCCTCACACTTCACTACAGGTCAACCAAGCAAACACCAATTCAATTCACATTCCAAACCAAAGTCAAACAAACAATTCTTCACACACACAAAGTAATGGAATCTAAGTCATGCATGGGAGCATGCACAAGATAGTTTTATTTTGCAAAGGGGTATCTATGGGGTTTCTAAACTTTGAAAGATCCAAATTGGTCATTTACCAAAGTGGCAAAGTCATTAGCAAGAGGGTTTGTCCAAAAACTATTTTAAATCCATTTATCATTTCATGTGGTGAAAATGTTTTTTATTAAGGCAAAACTCTTATGTTCTTCACCAAATGAGTTGCTAATTTGCAAAACTTGGTGTCTTTTTAGGTCAGTAGGTTTGGTCCAAAACATTTCCTTAAAGTTTTCTTTCCATAAACATTTTTATAACAAAAACCATTCTTTTTATTTGGCTAGAAAATGACTAAGTCAAGTAATCTAACCTAAAATTTACAAAAATCATTTCTAACGCCAAGGGTTGGTTCCTAGGGTCAGTAAGGTCACAACAAATCAATTTGCAAAGCTTTTACCTAAAAATTATTTTCAATAAATAAATTACATTTCTATTTGACTAGAAATGGTTTTTAAATTAAAGAATCATTTCTTAATTTCTCCAAATACATTTTTGTGTCCACAAAGTGTTTCCTAGGGTCAGTAGGTTCAAATCAATCCAATTGCCAAAGGTTTTAACCCTAAATTCAATTTTAAACAATTTTTACATTCATAACATGCATACAAATGTTTCTGCAATTTCCAACAATCTAGCAGCTACTATTTTCTAAATTAAGGGCATGGTTGGCTAGGGCTTGTTCTCCTGAATTCATTGATATAAAATTTGCAAAATTTGGACGTGTGGTTTGAAAGTTATAGAGTTTTCAAATTGCCACTTAAATCTGTTTTTCAAATTCTGTTTTAAAACAGATCCTGCCACGCGTCGTTATTCTACTGGATGTTACCGGTTCGGCCGGATCGGGCGATGCTGACCGTTGGATCTAATTATCATCGCGCGGCTCAGATCGACGCATACCTCTTCGCTAACATTCTATCGTATCCGTCGGATCGGGATCAGATGGCTGTGGGTGATTGACCTTAGACGGGCGGCGCTGCGGCGGCTGCTGGCGGCGGAGCGACCAGACGATGGCGGCGCCGGCGGTATAGGAGGAAAAGGAGGGTGTGGAGATGCTCACCGGATTCGCTGACGCTCGCTGATGCTCAACGTGGTACTTGTCCGTCGAGGGGCGCTAGGGGGCAGCTGCGATTGCTCGCCGGAGTTGGTACTGGCGACGGACGCGCGCGGTCGAGGTCGAGGACGATGCTAGGAATCACCTGGAGACAAACGAGACACACGGTCAGGAGCGCAAGGACACGAAGAAGGCGTGTGCGTGAACGAGAGGGGTCGGGGTAGTCTGTTTTACCAGAGAGGTTCCGCCGGAGTAGAGCCAGACGGTGGCGGTGCTGAGGTTGTCGTTGGCGAAGCTCAGGGGTGCCCGTGGTTGAAAGGAGGGTACAGAGAGGAGCGTCTGGGAGTGGGGAACTTGCTCGTGTGCTCAGTGTGGCATGGGGTGGTCCGGTTTGGACGGAATCGACAATGGACCTCGTCGGAGACGGAGAGAGTGGCTGGCGAAATACGGCAGCCTGGGTGCATGCTCGGTGAAGGAGGCAGAGGGGAAAGGAGGAGGACGTGCTGGTGTTTAAAGGGGCGTGGTTATTATGAGAAATCAAAGCCTCCTTCACGCGCAATCAATCGCCGGAGTAACTCACTGCAACGGTCAGGCGACGGTGTCTCGTTGAAGACGATGGCTGGAAATGTGGGGCCTGCTTGTCAGCGAGTGAGGAAAACTTCAGGTGGGCTCCAGTTGTCATACACTGCGTGGGTTTGTTTTGCGGTGAAAAACGATTCACTTCGCTGAGAGAGGGAGGTGGGCTCGGTTGGGCTGAGTTGGGCTGGGGTAGTTGGGCTGCTGTTGTTTCTTTTTTTTTGTACAGAAACATTTTCCTTTTTCTATTTCTATTTGCTGATTTGATTTTCAATCAATATTTCAAACATTCAAACCATTCAAACAATTCAAACTTTTGTAATGAGTTTTTGGTTCTGTTTAGTAGCATAAACCAACTTCCAAAATAAAATAATATTTTAAATCTTTTTAGGTTCCATTTATTAATTAAATAAAATGGACCATGGTTTATTAATAAAATAGGGTTTGGTTTATTTTAATAAAATCTCCATTTTAAATCCAAATATTTTCAAAACCAATCAGTAGATTTCATTTGGAAATAAAGAATATTTGGAAAACTTGTTTAAAACAAAATAACCTTTTATTTTTAGGGTCCATTAATAATTGAATAAAATGGGCTTTAGTTATTAAATCAAATAGAGTTTGATTTTATTAATAAAATCTTTATTTGAAACCTAAATATTTTCAAAACCAAATCAGTAGGTTTTATTTGGGAAATATATAATACTTGGAAACTTGTTTCAAACAAAATATTATTTTTCTTTAGGGTCCAATATTAATTTAAAATGGGCCAAGGTTTATTAATCAAATAGGATTTGTTCCATTGAGATATTTATTTTGAAATCTAATATAAAGCCAAAACACTTTAGTAGGTTTTATTAGAGAATATAAAATACTTGGAAAGCCTATTTAAAACAATTTAATAAGTTTTGATGTTTTAATTAAAATGGTAAAACCTTTTATAATAAAATTTGATATTAATTCCTTATTATTTTATTTTAGATAAAAGTTATTTTTATTCAAAACTAAATGTTTTAATTCCCAAAGTTTGGTCAAGGTTTAATTTGACTTTATTAAATAATCTTTATTTATAAATCCACCTTTTCTTTTAAAAACCAATCTTTTATTAAAGATCCAAAGTAGTAATTTTAAATATTCAAAATGTTTTCTTTATTAAATGTTTTATCTTTTAAATTTCTTTAGGATTTTATTTAATTCAAATGGGTTTGAAGTTCCAATTGAATTCAAAAAGTTTCTTCTGGCTCTGAAAATCAAACAAAGTTTTATTTTATTCATTTATTTTCACATTACAAGATTTGGAAAATCTTGGGATGTGACAGGCTACCACCCTTAAAATAAATCTCGTCCCGAGATTTGGGAAGAATGGGGTTAAAAGCAGTTCAAAACAACTAGGGTACTACCGCCCTTAAAAATTTTCAAACAAAAATTACATATTGTCCTTCCTGGAAAAAGAACTTCTCTATGCAAAACTTTGCATTGTCCTTGGTTTCCATACTTGACTCATGGGCCAAGGTTGAGATCCTTCATAGACTTGTTTAACTTGTTCTCCATCCTTTCTGGACAATTGTTTGCATAGTGGCCTAGTTCCTTGCATTTGAAACATGTGACAAGGCTGAGATCCCTCATAGGCTTGTTTATCCTATGCTTCATCTTTTCTGGACAGTTGTTTGCATAATGTCCTAGCTCCTTGCAGTGTTTGCACATCACTTGGCTAATATCCTTCCTTATCCTAGGTTTCACTAGCCTTTGTTTGTCTTCTTGGCTCTTATCCTTTTCTGGGCATTCACTGGCATAGTGTCCCATCTCTTTGCATTTGAAACATTGCACTTGTGTAATATCCTTCTTGCTAGTGTTGGGGCATTTCTTCTTCTTCTTTTTGGGTCTCTCCAAAGCTAGGAGTTCTTCTAGTTCATGTTCTTCATGAGTGGGAGATCTTTCTCTCTTCTTGGGGTATTGATCTTCATGTTTCTTGGATGCATGATCCTTGTTGTCATTAGCTCCTTGGGAAAAGTTTTCTCCCATGTTGATCACTTGAGTAACCAATCCTTGCAACAATTGGGATTGAAGTTTCAAAATCCTTTGTATGGCTGGGTCTAGTCCATTGTTGTTGGCTAAAAGTTGAGTTGTCTCTTGGCTCAACTGGTTTTGGGTTGCTATAAGTTCTTTCATGTTGTCCTCTTGGTTGTTGTTGTTATTGTTGTTGTTGTCACCATCCTTGATGTTGGAGTCTCTTGGTGTAGTCATCCGTTTGGGTTTGAAGGGATTAGAATAGGCAAAATATTTCTAAGGAATTATTTCTAATCACACACATCACAATTCACACAAGCAATGTGCAAACAATCACAAACAAACATTCCACTCAAACATCAAGTTTCAAGCACATACTTAGGAAACAAAATATTTTTGTTACACCACATAAGTTGGTGAGTTTGACTTAACTAAAATATGGTGGTCCATCTATATGGTTTACTTGTGATTTTTCCTTCCTTCATGATTCTTCTTGTATGAGATCATGGTTTCCTTGAGAAAAACTCTTGGTTACAATACTTCAAAGTTGTTGATGGCTCCTTCTTATTTTGTATTCCCTCAGTTTCTAAATCTTGAGTAAGATTTCCTTGTCTCACTTGTAGTCCTTAGTGATATCCATGTTGGAAGTCCTTGGTGAACATGCTGAAGATGTTGAAGTCATTAGAGTTGAAGAAGTTGAAGTCATTAGAGTTGAAAGTGTTGAAGAAGTCCTTTGCACATGGTGTAGTCTTTGGTCATGGGGTAGGTTTTTCCATCAAGTTGAAATAGCAGAGAAGTAGAGTTGAAAACAAAGTGGTTGAGGAAAGAGTTTACAAGTGTTTTTGTAAATAAGTTTTTGGAACAAGTACAACTTCTATTTTTCTAAGGGTTTTTGTCCAATCCTAGGTTTACAAATCCTACAGGCAACACAATGCTCTGATACCATCTGTAGGGTTCCCAATCTTAGATAAGATTGATCCCTCCTGTGTTTACAATGCTAGTCCCTGGATCAATAGCTAGCATCCACAGTTAAGATGTAATATCAAGAAACAAAGGTCATAATATAACTTTATAACCAGGAATAACATAAGTTTATTACATCAAACATAGCTCATTAGGCTATTACATTACATTGCAGCGGAAATAATATAGTCATGGGGTCCTTCATCTTCAAAGTGCCACAGGCAGATGTTGGTTGTAGACTTTGTAATCCTAAACAATCAATCTTCACTAAAATCAATCAAAACTGCAACATACAAGTTACAGCCACAAAGGGTCAATACATTTGAATTGTATTGGCAAGTGATACTATGGTAGTATAGTGGAGTCTATCATCTATATGCATTTGGCTAAGTGGAGTTGAGGCTTGCATTGCTCAAAATAGATTTTTCTTATCATTTTTAAAATACTAAGTTTTTGCTTGACAAAATCATTTTTCTCAATCAAAGATTTCAAGATCCTTGTACCAAGCCATCTCTCCATCAATGATTGAAGAATTCAAACAACCCTTATTCAAACCACAAGATTTTAGTTTAGAAATTGGAATGATGAGATTCTTGATTGCTTCCATGTCTTGATGCTCAAATTGTCCTTTACCAGGGACATGGCTAAGTACTTAGATTTTACACTCTGCAGAGGTGGTGCACTTTCCCCACAAGACTTGGTTTCCCAAGACAAGATCTTTCAGAAGCTTTCCCTTAGACCAAAATGGACGCGTTCCAACCTATCAAACACTACCACCCACTGTCCATATGGCTAAGTTCTTGCAACCTATATGATCATGGCAGAGCCCATATTGCCAAGTGGTTGCACTTGAAGCTTCTCAACATTTGACATCTCAAATCCCTTTGTTTCCTGGGTGGCATTCCACAAGTGAGATACACAATCCAAGCCCATGGCATTGTGAACCACTCAACCATTCTCCACCAAGCAAGCCCATTCCACCCAGGGGATTCATTAACTTAGTTGTTTTATTAAACAAAAACATAAGTCCTCAGACTTAGAATATTTTTCCATAGTGTGAATATATTTTCCACCCATGTTTTCTATTAGCTAGGCTAAGCTTGATAGTAGTAGGAATCTTTAACTTAGGAAAATCCTACTAAGGATTCATTACTATGTTTTCCTATAGCAAGATCTATACTTAGCAAAATCCATGCAAGTTTTACTTAGCAAAATTACTAATGCATAGTGAAAATAATAGGACAAAAGTATGAAGCATCACTTGCCTTTTTGGTAGGGAATGGTGGTTCACTCCTTGATCTTGCTAGCCTCACACTTCACTACAAGTCAACCAAGCAAACACCAATTCAATTCACATTCCAAACCAAAGTCAAACAAACAATTCTTCACACACACAAAGTAATGGAATCTAAGTCATGCATGGGAGCATGCACAAGATAGTTTTATTTTGCAAAGGGGTCTCTATGGGGTTTCTAAACTTCGAAAGATCCAAATTGGTCATTTACCAAAGTGGCAAAGTCATTAGCAAGAGGGTTTTGTCCAAAAACTATTTTAAATCCATTTATCATTTCATGTGGTGAAAATGTTTTTATTAAGGCAAAACTCTTATGTTCTTCACCAAATGAGTTGCTAATTTTCAAAACTTGGTGTCTTTTTAGGTCAGTAGGTTTGGTCCAAAACATTTCCTTAAAGTTTTCTTTCCATAAACATTTTTATAACAAAAACCATTCTTTTTATTTGGCTAGAAAATGACTAAGTCAAGTAATCTAACCTAAATTTTACAAAAATCATTTCTAACACCAAGGGTTGGTTCCTAGGGTCAGTAAGGTCACAACAAATCAATTTGCAAAGCTTTTACTTAAAAATTATTTTCAATAAATAAATTACATTTCTATTTGACTAGAAATGGTTTTTAAATTAAAGAATCATTTCTTAATTTCTCCAAATACATTTTTCTGTCCACAAAGTGTTTCCTAGGGTCAGTAGGTTCAAATCAATCCAATTTCCAAAGGTTTTAACCCTAAATTCAATTTTAAACAATTTTTACATTCATAACATGCATACAAATGTTTCTGCAATTTCCAACAATCTAACAGCTACTATTTGCTAAACTAAGGGCATGGTTGGCTAGGGCTTGTTCTCCTTAATTCATTCATATAAAATTTGCAAAATATGGACGTGTGGTTTGAAAGTTATAGAGTTTTCAAATTGCTACTTAAATCTGTTTTTCAAATTCTGTTTTAAAACAGATCCTGCCACGCGTCGTTATTCTACTGGATGATACCGGTTCGGCCGGATCGGGCGACACTGACCGTTGGATCTAATTATCATCGCGCGGCTCAGATCGACGCATACCTCTTCGCTAACATTCTATCGTATCCGTCGGATCGGGATCGGATGGCTGTGGGTGATTGACCTTAGACGGGCGGCGCTGCGGCGGCTGCTGGCGGCGGAGCGACCAGACGATGGCGGCGCCGGCGGTACAGGAGGCAAAGGAGGGTGTGGAGATGCTCACCGGATTCGCTGACGCTCGCTGATGCTCAACGTGGTACTTGTCCGTCGAGGGGCGCTAGGGGCAGCTGCGATTGCTCGCCGGAGTTGGTACTGGCGACGGACGCGCGCGGTCGAGGTCGAGGACGACGCTAGGAATCACCCGGAGACAAACGAGACACACGGTCAGGAGCGCAAGGACACGAAGAAGGCGTGTGCGTGAACGAGAGGGGTCGGGGTAGTCTGTTTTACCAGAGAGGTTCCGCCGGAGTAGAGCCAGACGGCGGCGGTGCTGAGGTTGTCGTTGGCGAAGCTCAGGGGTGCCCGCGATTGAAAGGAGGGTACAGAGAGGAGCGTCTGGGAGTGGGGAACTTGCTCGTGTGCTCAGTGTGGCATGGGGTGGTCCGGTTTGGACGGAATCGACAATGGACCTCGTCGGAGACGGAGAGAGTGGCTGGCGAAATACGGCAGCCTGGGGGCGTGCTCGGTGAAGGAGGCAGAGGGGAAAGGAGGAGGACGTGCTGGTGTTTAAAGGGGCGTGAAATAATATTTTAAATCTTTTTAGGTTCCATTTATTAATTAAATATAATGGACCATGGTTTATTAATAAAATAGGGTTTGGTTTATTTTAATAAAATCTCCATTTTAAATCCAAATATTTTCAAAACCAATCAGTAGATTTCATTTGGAAATAAAGAATATTTGGAAAACTTGTTTAAAACAAAATAACCTTTTATTTTTAGGGTCCATTAATAATTGAATAAAATGGGCTTTAGTTATTAAATCAAATAGAGTTTGATTTTATTAATAAAATCTTTATTTGAAACCTAAATATTTTCAAAACCAAATCAGTAGGTTTTATTTTGGAAATATATAATACTTGGAAACTTGTTTCAAACAAAATATTATTTTTCTTTAGGGTCCAATATTAATTTAAAATGGGCCAAGGTTTATTAATCAAATAGGATTTGTTTCATTGAGATATTTATTTTGAAATCTAATATAACGCCAAAACACTTTAGTAGGTTTTATTAGAGAATATAAAATACTTGGAAAGCCTATTTAAAAAAAATTAATAAGTTTTGATGTTTTAATTAAAATGGTAAAACCTTTTATAATAAAATTTGATATTAATTCCTTATTATTTTATTTTAGATAAACCTTTGTTATTTTTATTCAAAACTAAATGTTTTAATTCCCAAAGTTTGGTCAAGGTTTAATTTGACTTTATTAAATAATCTTTATTTATAAATCCACCTTTTCTTTTGAAAACCAATCTTTTATTAAAGATCCAAAGTAGTAATTTTAAATATTCAAAATGTTTTCTTTATTAAATGTTTTATCTTTTAAATTTCTTTAGGATTTTATTTAATTCAAATGGGTTTGAAGTTCCAATTGAATTCAAAAAGTTTCTTCTGGCTCTGAAAATCAAACAAAGTTTTATTTTATTCATTTATTTTCACATTACAAGATTTGGAAAATCTTGGGATGTGACAGTTATTATGTATATTTCAAGTATACAATAGATGTTTATTTTGTATGATATAATTGTATTAATACGGAAACGTTAATACATGTGTGTTTAATAAACAAACATAAAGTTCCTAGTTATGCCTCTCTCATAAACTAGCTCGTTGATTAACAAGATGATCAAGGTTTCATGGTCATGGACATTGGATGTTGTTAATAACGAGGTCACAACATTATTGGAATGATGTGATGAACATTCATCCGAAGTATAGCATTACGATTAAAGTCATTGAGTTTATATTGCTATAACATCATACAAACTGATCCTAATCCTTAGACCATGAGATCATGTCAATCACTAACACTGGAAGGTATCTTGATAACATCAAACGTCACACCGTAACAGGGTGATTATAAATATGGGTTCAGTAATACTAAAGTGTTATGTTGAGGCCCATGGATTGAGAGTGGAATTTGTTCATCCTGATGATGGATAGATATGCTTTGGGCCCTCTTGGTGATATCACATTGATTAGATTGCAAGCAAGTGATTTGATCACTAGAATGTTATATCATGGGAACGAGAAAAGAGTACATGTCAGTAACGATATCAAACTAGGTATGGAGATACCAATGATCGAATCTCGGACATGCAATATATCGCGAGACAAAGGGATTAAGATACTAGCGTAAAAGGTTCTCACGATCACAAGAAAGTCATTGTTGAATGTGTGGGAGTTAGTATGGATCTCTAGGTCCCGCTTATTGATATGAGAGGGGTCTCGATCATGTACGCATTATTCGCGAACCATAGGGTGACACACTTAAGCGACACCGACGCCATTTGTAGCAAATAGTTTCATGCTGAAAAGAATAACAAAGCGCAGGAATTTATTTCACTAGATACCAAAAATTAGTTTCATGTGAAATTGCAGAAAGTGTTTCTGCATGTGAAATGAAATACTAGCAAGGGGTTATATGTGAATGTTTGTCATTTAAGTAATTGACAAAATTCTGAATAAATAAAAGTAATTTTATTTAATGAGAGTTTGCATTAAATTTGGTGGAAATTTAATGGGAATTTGAGTGGAGAAAATTGAAGGTGCATTTTGTGAGTGGAGCTTCCACCCACATGAATGAAGGAGGGGAGGGGCAGCCCCCATGGCCGGCGTCCACCCCCTTGGGTGCCCCCTCCTCCTATAAAAGGAGCCCCTCCCTCACTTCTCACTCACACCTCCTCGTGAAGGATCTCTCTCCCCCTCTAGTATTTATCCCCCATGGTCTCGGACTAACGAGATACATGTTCCCGGTGGCTATTCGGCAAGAAAGAGTTGTGCTTCCGCTGCATCGCTGGAGCGAGGAGGCGGAGGTTGCTCGTTGCCTCGGACGTGTGTGCGAGCACGGATGCGTTGCTGATTTGCGGAGCTAGGACTTCCTCTCGATCTTGAGATCGGCAAGAGATTGTCTAGATCAACCACGAGTTCAACCTTGTTAAGCTTTGTCGGTCTTTAAGGGTATGTTCTATACGGATGTATATCTGCCCGTTGCTTGTATCTAGTAGATAGATCTTGGTACATAGTTGTTCCCATCGTAGGATTTTTTTTGTTTTCTATGCTGCGAACCCTACAGCCAGGGTGGACACACCCCCTGGTGGCACGACTCAGCGTGGCCCGCGCCTGGGGGTGTGGGCCCCCTATGGCCCATCTCAGTCTCCCCTTCTAGCATTCTTTGTCTTCTGGAATATTATGATTTTCCATAGTTTTTCTAGTATTTTCTGATCTTCGCAAAAATTGCATCCAAACACCGCTTTTCCATCAGAATCCTGACTCAGCAGTTCATCCTCCAAGAATCATCCAACATGCAAAAAATAGATGAAATAACATAAGTATCACCTGTTAATACGAAATATATCAATGAATAACAGCAAATTATGATATAGAATAGTGATGCAAAATGGACGTGTCAACTCCCCCAAGCTTAGACCTCGCTTGTCCCCAAGCGAAAACTGAGCTCAGTAAACATGCCCACAGGTGAGTGAAGTGTCGATAAAAAGAATACGGACAAGAAGCATCACACTTACCAATACACAACTCATAACAGAAAGCAAGTCACCATTATATAAATTAACTTGCAACGAGTATGGGAGTCATAATAAAGATGGATAAAGATAAATCATAATTGATAATGGCAAACTTTGTTCTTGGTTAGAGAACAGTTGATAAATCATACTTTTCAAGCAAAGCTTTTGTAAAGAAGTTTATAAGAGGAGTCCCTTTTGCTCAAACATAAAAGGCTTTTCATAATGATGGCTTTCAAAGTAATACTCAATTAGATAAGAACCTGTGCAAAACAAGGAAGATAAGAAACACGATTGAATAAATCACCATACGAATGATTGAAACACAACAACTCAAATGATTGCTGGAGATAGAGAGGAAAAGGTTTATCGACTCAACTAAGAAGTAAAAGATAGGCCATTCGCAGAGGGAAGCAGTGATTTCAAGTTTCATAAAGAGCTTACAAAAGATTATGGTACTTACTAGCTTTGAGCTCTCATTGCCCCTATCATAAGAATCTTGAGATGATTAAGGTCAAATTGAACAAAGATGGAGTATATGCTTGACGAAATATAAGTTGGCAATCTCATGTCCCTTCAGTACGAGGGCCGCTCCTCATGCTACTCAACTTTAGTCACCGATAAGTTCTTGTGATAGTAAGTATATGTGTATCATAGAGAACCGCCAATGGGGTACCCCTTGCCCCATGATAAAGGATCTATCCCATATCAAAATGACAAGGCAAGCAGACAGTGAGCATCTTAGCGATCTTTTTATTTGCTATTTGCATAGGTTTTTATTGAGGATGCTTCATAGATTGCTCACTATGGTTATGCTGCAAGTTTCCACCATGATTAGGCATGGCTTAGGATAGTGGCACAGGCGTTTCTCTAACAGACATACATAACTCCATGGACTTACAATCTCCCCTTTTATTTCACACCGACGACATCCATAAACAAAAAAGCATGATATCAACTTGGTAGATATTTACAGGTGTAGAAAGTTTTCCCCGGGACAACACAGTTCTGCTAATTCCCAACTTATAGGTGCAAGCATATACAACATAGATGACACAATGGTTTAAGTTTATTAAGGGCAAGAAAATAAGGTGTGCCATCAAGTTCGTGAGAGCTTTACTAACTAGTTTTCACATAACAAAAGAATTTTTAATTTGAAATATATATGAAGCTTGAGAATTTACTTGGAATAGAAATAATGCTAATAGGTAGATATGGTGGACATAGATGGCATAAGTTTTGGTTTAAAGGATTGGATGCACAAGAAGTATTCCCTCTCAGTATAGGTTTTTAGCTAGCAAGGCTAGGTAGCAAGCAAGAGAGTTGAAGGAAACAAGCAAACATACAAGTGATAAAGTAAAACATGCAATCTTCCTTGAAAAACACAAAAGATCTTAAATAAAGAATACTAAGCTTATGATCCAATCAACAAATAAAGAAAATTATATAAAATACATGTAAGTGCTTTTCTCTTTTCCTTTCAAACCTCCAAAAGTGTTGCTACTGACCAGAGCTCGGTTTGCCAAAACCAATTTAGATTTACTTGATGCTCCCAAAGTGATACCAATACTAATAAACAAGATCAATCATATAATAGAGATTGCAAACTAAAATAAGAAGTGCAAAAAGTAAAAGATGAAGCTTCTCATTAATATTCCATAAAGGCACTCACACCAAGGGATACATAGGTAACCAACTAAAGGAGAGATACTTCCACAATGCAAACCATCCTATATGATAACTTCTCCATTCAAGATATGGATCTACTAAAAAGTTAAAAAGATGAAAGATAATGATGTGATACCGCGACACTCCCCCAAGCTTGGAACAAACCAAGGGGATGCAAAAACCCGATGATGAATCACTACTTCGGTGGTGGTGGTGTTCCCTTGTCATCGTCAGACTTCCAAGGTAAAGGCTAGCTCCCCATCCACAAAGGATTTCTTGGTTTCAAATATCCTGAAACTAGTAGCAGAACTTATGCGTTTAAACCTAGTCTCATACTCACAGTTTTGATTTTGTATGTCGTAGAGATGTGCTTGTAATTGGTTGGTAGTCTGATGCAGTGAGAGAATTTCATCTCGAAGCTCGCCAGTCTCACTCATGTGCTCGGTGATGAGTTCTGAACTTATCTTATGGATGACGTCCACTTCGTGTTCCGCCATCTTCTTGTACCTAAAAACTTCCTGCTCCAATGCTTCCATCCTATCTTCCAGACTGCCTTCTTCTTTAGGGCGCTGAAATTCTGTTATATGAACCTTCCCGTCCTTGAGTAACAACTCCTTGGGGTGAATCTTCAACTCATACATGTACGAGTTGATGACGTCTGCGGAAGAATCCTCCATGGTTGATCCAGAGGAAGACACTGTGGCTCCAAAACTGAGAATCTGCCTGACAGAAATAGGTCGAAACAAAAACACGGTATACGAACCTCGGGGGATCCGGGGGTTATATATTATGAATTTTTACGACATAAGGAAGGTGCTGTGCGAAAACGGGACGGAGACGGGCTCCGAGTGGTCTCACCCCCTGGTGGCGCGACCAGGGAGGGCCCGCGCCACTGGTGGGTGTGGGCCACCCGGGCTCAATTTCCTCCTATTTTTCGTCTCGTTACCTTCCGTATGGAATAAAACTGCAAAAATATAAAAAGAAATGTTTTCCGCGTACGTTCTGTTTTTAGGAATTTTACCTATTCGAAAACGGACTCTGTAGATTCCTTCTCTCCAACACTTGAAAGTTCCTTTCATACAAAGCCTTGCACAAACTTCATTAGAAACATTAGTGTATGCAAAAACAAAGAACCTTCGGGTTCACATTTCAACTGAAATCCAATAAAACATAATCTACTGTAGCAACTCCTTTCAAAATCCCAAAAAGAATCTGAAAGGAAATCGATTTAAGAGACAAATGGAAATGATGGTATGTCAAAACAGACCAGCAGGAAAAGATTGATTTTTTAGAAAATCTAATGGTGCTCAAATCAAAAAGTGCAAAACTAACGAAAGTTGGATAACAACTTGGGGCACAAACACAGATAATTACAGCTCCAACCGACGTACTGAGATATTTCACAAATTTTTACAATGTAGCACAAAATTTGTCCCAGGACATCAACTTCTCACAACTCACCTACTTCTCAAAAGAGGTTGATCTTGACACAAAAACTCAAACAAAAAGTATAAGGAGTGGTTATTACCGTGGTAATAACTTCCAAGACTCAAAGAAACAAAAACCAAAAGCAATCGAAAAAGGGTTGTCTCCCAAAAGCTCTTTCTTTATAGCCATTAAGATGGGCATGATAATTTCAAAGATGCTCAATTAGGAGATATGGATTTGAAATGAAAGAGAGCATGAAGAAGCAAATATCCAACACATTTAAGTCTAACCCACTTCCTATGCAAAGTAGTACCATGAGAAAACAAATTATTGAAACAACAGGCTACTAGCATAGGAAGACAAAACAAGTGCAACTTCAAAGCTTTCAGCATAAAGCGGGGGAACTTAATATTATTGAGATGCATAAAACCATGTTTCCCTCTCTCATAATAACTTTCAGTAGCACTTTGGATAAAGTTGACAATATAACTATCACAAGAAACAACTTTATCATCAGAATGAGCATACTTACAATCATCAAAAAGAGGTCTAAGGTCATAAACTGGATCAATTGAAGCAAGGTGTTCAACTCTAAAATCCTCATTAGGCAAACCATTTTCGTAAGGAGCTTTAGCAAATTTGGAAAAGTTAAACTCATAAATTCTCCATCAAACTTAGTTAAAACTTTCTCCTTCTTATAATCTATAATAGCTCCACTATTGTTCAAGAAAGGTCTACCAAAAATGATAGGACAAGTTTTAATAGCTGCTAAACCAAGCACTAGAAAATCTGCAGGATATTTAATCTTACCACAAAGAACTTCCACATCTCTTATAATACCAATAGGGAAAATGGTTTCCTTATTAGCAAGGTGAATAACCACATCAATGTCATCAAGTTCACAAGGACCAATTTCATGCATAATTTTTCTGTAAAGCTCACAAGGAATAGCACTAGAACTAGCACCAATATCACATAAACCAGAATAACAATGATCACCAATTCTAACAGAAAGCACATGTACACCAGCCTTCCTAGCTTTACTAGGATGAGTGACAATATTAGAAGCATCTTCACAAAAGATAATGTGCCCATCTTCTAAATTTTTAGTGACAAGATCTTTCACAATGGCTACTACAGGTTCAATATTTATTTTTTCATCAGGTTCAATAGCTTTCTTTGTACTTTTGCTAACCACATTAGCCATAATAGAATGTTCCTTTACCTTAGCAGGGAAAGGTATTTTCTCAATATAGGGTTCAGGCAAAATAGGATCAATAGTAAAAACATCAGTGTTTCTAGCAGGAACATGATTAACAACATCTTTATAAGGTGCATGGTACTTGTCCCACTTCATTTTAGGAATTTCTATATAAGAGGAAAGGCCTTAAAACAATTATCAATACTTTGAGAATCAACACCATACTCAGTACTAATATCATGAAAGTCATCAGTTCCCATAAAAGATTTAATGCATTCATAATCATAACTTATACCTGACTTTCTTCCTTTGTCATTCTCACATGCTTCAGTATTCTCTTGAATACGTCTAGAAGATGCCATTTAGCTTCTTCCTTCATACGTGTGAATGATCCAGAACAAGAAGCATCTAATAAATCTTTATCATGAAGAGAAAGCCTTGCACAAAAGTTATTAATAATAATATTATTAGGGAGTTCATGAATAGGACATTTAAGCATTAGTAACTTCAATATCCCCCAAGCTTGGCCTGTACTCTCTCCATCACGAGGCCAAAAGTTATATATTTGATTTCTACCCTGATGAATCTCACTAGGAGGATATAATTTAGAATAAAATAGAGGTACAATTACCTCCCATTCCATAGATTGTCCATTCTTCAGCTCTTCCTTTCAATGATATAGAGAGTAACTTCTTCTTAACCTGTTCCGTTGTGATACCTGCACACTTAAAAAACCCGCATAATTCATGGATAAAAAGCAAGTGATCACCAGGATGGACAGTTCCATCCGAAAAAATAATAATTATCCATAACACAATCAAAAATTCTTGTAGGTATCTTAAAAGGATCTATCTCAACAAGTAGTGGTCCATCTACTACCCTAGCAGTGGTCGTAGCTTTGCCAAATAGGAAACCAAGTGGGTTATCCATATTTGAAACAAAGTAACAAACAGAAACAAAAAGCAATACTCACAGTAGAAGTTTCCTTTACCAGTTCCACTCTTCAATAGTGCTTCACTCCCCGGCAACGGCGCTAGAAAATAGTATTGATGACCCACAAGTATAGGGGAGGTATCGTAGTACTTTCGGTAAATAGGAGTGTCGATCCCAACGAGGAGCAGAAGGTGTTGACTAGTGGTTTGGAGTAGGAAATCTCTGTAAATACTTAGCAAACGGATTTTTAGGGTTTTTTGATAAAGCAAGGAAATAAAGTTCAAGTAAATAACGACAGCAAATAATTGCAGCAAGTGGCCCAATCCTTTCTTAGCAAAGGACAAGCCGGTTGTAATACTTATGAGAACCAAACGTTCTCGAGGACACATGGGAATAATATCAAGTGTTGTGTGGGTGAACCTGTGCTAATGTACCGACCTTACTAGAACTAATACATACTTGTGATTAAACCCCTTGCAAGCATCTGCAACTACAAGAAAGTAATTAAGATAAAAGCCTAACCACAGCCTTAAACTCTGAGATCCTACACTCCCTTGTGCAAAGGTTTCCTAACAGGGGTTCTGGTTTCTGTCACTCCGGCAACCCCACGATTAGTAGCCAAATACACAATGCATTCCCCTAGGCCCATAAATGGTGAACTATCATGTAGTCTATGTTTACATGAAACCACAAGAAGAATAGCACCACAGCTTAAATACTAAACCATTGAATAATACCTCAACACAATTCCACTACTAATAACATGACTTCTCCCATGTCCTCAAGAACTAAATGAACTACTCACGAGACATCATATGGATCAAGATCAGAGATGATATGATGATGAATATGAAGGGTTTCGCGGCATAGTAAATCAAAATTTTCTACGGAAGCGAACAGAGGGAAAGCCAAGATCTAATCTAGGAGATGCAAACAACGAGAGAGATTGGATTAGATCTTCATACCCTTGAAGATTCGCACAGCGGAACGTTCATCGGAACGTGGGTGATGTAGTCGTACTCGCTTCTCCTCCTCGCGATCCGATCCGATCTAGCACCACAAGTGGCGGTGCCTCCGTGAGATGCACACGTGCAGCACCTCGACATCTCCTCCTTCCTTGGTCCAGCAAGTATGGTGGAGAGACGGATTGGATCTACAACACGACGGCGTGGTGTATATGGTGGAGAGTTTCTGCAGCAAGGCTTCGCCTACACGCAGTCGGGAGGGAGAGAGGAAGGGCAGCAGGGCGGCTAGGGTTGGAGGGGAAGGTGTAGGGGGTGGTGCGCCCCCAGCCCTGTTTATATAGAGGGGTGGGGCGCAGCCCTAGCCCCTCCCCCAAGCCCAAACCGGCGGCCCCAAAGGAGGAGGAGTGGGGGGCAAGGAAACCCCCCCTTCTAGAAGCTCTATCTAGGGTTTAAACCCTCTTTGGCCGGCTGGGCCCTATGGGGCCTTGTGCCCCTGGGCCAATGCGGCCAGGGCACTCCCTCATAGGCCCATGCCGCCTCCCGGAAGGTGGGGCCACGTTGGTCCCCTTCTGGAAGGTTCTAGAAGCTTCCGATACAATACCGATTAACCCGGAACAATTCCGAACTCCAAAAACTGCACTGCCTTATATGAATCTTATTCTCCGGACCACTCCGGAACCTCTCGTGATGTCCAGGATCCCATCCGAGACTCCGAACAAAAACTCATAAACCAATTATCCAACCTATCCTAGCGTCGAGACACGTTAAGTGTGTGACCCTGCGGGTTCGAGAATATGCAGACATGATCTTCTATCAATAATCAACAGCGGGGTCTGCAAACCCATATTGACTCCCTAACATTCATCGATGATCATATTGGATGAACCACGATGCCAGGATTCAATCAATCCCATATATATATTCCCTTCGTCTCGCGATATTTTACTTGCCCGAGATTTGATCGTGGGTACCGTCATACCTAGTTCAATCTCGTTCACAGCAAGTACTTTACTCGTTCCGTAATCCGATATCACTTTGTGATTAACTCCTTAACCACATGCTTGCAAGCGGTGTTGATATCGATTACCGAGTGGGCCCGAAGTATATCTCTCCGACTTGGGAGGGACAAATCCCATCTCGATACATACAACCCAACAGATACTTTCCGATCACCTGAGAGACACCTTTATGATCATACTCTCATAGGATGACGTTTGATGACCTCAAAGCTTTCTTCCGATACCAGGGAGTTGTATTATCTCATGGTCTAAGGAATACAATATTTGACATAAGAAAAGCTTCGCAAAGACGAACACGATGACACGATCTAATTGCTTCGCTTAGTTTGGGTCTGTCCATCATATCATTCTCCCAATGATATGATCTCATTATTAATCGACAACTCATGTCCATGGTTATGAAACCTTAACCATCATTAATCAATGAGCTAGTCCATAGAGGCGTACTAGGGACACGGTGTTGTTTACAAACCACACAAGTATTAAAGTTTCTGCTTAATACAATTCTAGCATGGAATATAAACATCATCATGAACAAGAATTATAATAATAACATCTTTATTATTGCCTCTAGGGCATAATTACAACAGAATAATCTGAACATAAACAATAATTCAATGGTTCCACTCACAAGCATCAACTGCAAAAGTAATCAACACCGGGAAAGTTTCCCCTAAGAACTATGCAAGATTCAACACAATTGTTACAGCGGGATGGAGTGATGATGATGGTGCTGGTGGAGATGGTTGTGTGGATGATGATTGTAGAGGTCCCAACCTGATAAGGTAGATATCCCTGTGTTTACAATGCTATTCCCTGGATCAATAGCTAGCATCCATAGTTTAAGATGTAATATCAAGAAACAAAGGTCATAATACAACTTTATAACCAGGAATAAAATAATTCATTACATCTTACATAGCTCATTTGTCTATCTCATTACAATGCAGCAGAAATAACTATATAGCATGGAGTCCTTCATCTTCAAAGTGTCACATGCAATCATGTTGGTTGTAGACTTGTAATCCTATTCAACACACTTCACTAACATCAAACAAACCTACAACATAATAAGTTATAGCCACAAGGGTCAATACATTTGAATTGTATTGGCAAGTGATACTATGGTAGAATAGTGGTATCTATCATCTATATGCATTTGGCTAAGTGGAGCTTAGGCTTGGTTTGCTCAAAATAGATTTTCCTTATCATTTGAAAACACTAAGTTTTTATTTGTCAAAATCACCCAAGGCATCTACCAATCAAAGATTGAAGATCCCTTATGACGAGGTTTAATCTCGTCAATGCCCATTGTTATGGACTTGGGTTTTGGAGAAGATGGGGATGCTAGAGATCGCGGAACGGTTAGCAAACAAGCAACACAGGGACACGAGGTTTACCCAGGTTCAGGCACCCGGAGGGAAAACCCTACTCCTACTTGTCTTCTCTTGATTACGCGGAACCGAAGATTACAGGGGTGCGCAGATGCAATCTGGTGTGGAGGTGTGTACGCGATGGTATGCGAGAGATTGTAAGAGATCCTCCTCGTCGTGCCCTCCTGGCCTTTATATAGAGATAGGCAGGTCCTAGGCACAGATCGAGTCGGTTACAGGTTTTAGGGTTTACCCTTTTGAATTTCCTATCTACTCTAGTCTTGCTCTCCAAGGATCCAAAGGTGTCATGGGCCTTGGCCATCCAAAAGTCTTCATGGGCTGGCATATATTTTCCATGGGCCTTCCTTGGGCTGGACCAGGTATGCTGAGATCGTGTACCCGTGGGGTATAACCATGTCAGTAGCCCCCGAGTGTTCAGTCGAATCCTAGATTCGGCTGAGGACTCTTCAATCCTTCGGGTGCAACTCTGTCTTTCAAGAGAATGTGTAGGGATTATTGATGCGGGTGCCTGACTCTTTCGACGGATCAGGGTCAGTTAACTGTCTTAGGACAAAACAACACGATCTTCTTCAGGTTCGAGTCCCTCGACTCGAACCCGGAACATATGCTGGCATAATTCGACTCAGGCCGCTGAGGACTTACAGGAGCGGAATTCCAGTGAATTTAAATGATGCACCCAACGCGTCCGTCGGGATTTTTCATCGCGCCTGCCGGCACGGATTCGTACTAGCAGAGCGCAGTCGTGTGCGTTCCCAGGCCATAAGATGATATCTGTAGGTCTTATCTTGGCGTCGCAGACACAACATCCGAATGTTTATCATCACGGAGGTGTTTCGGGTGGCTAAGGAGAATGTTGCTCACTTAGCATTAATTGGGGCAGAGTCGAAGAATTCGTAGGGTGCGCGACCAGCGCTCCCTATGGGAGTAGCCCCCGAGTGTCTGTTCGAGTCGTAGACTCAAGCAGAGACTTTAATTCATCTATTGTTCAGCTTCAGGTCCGTAGGACACAAATTTTTCGGATGCTTGAATCCATTCTCCCTATGGGAGTAGCCCCCGAGTCCGTAGTGGAGTCGTAGACTCGACGTAGGACTCGAATAAATAATTCAGTGATGTAGCGTTTTGTTCACTTTTCGGGTGCGCGGCCAGCGCTCCTGATAGGAGTAGCCCCCGAGTAGTTAGTCGAATCGTAGATTCGAGTGAGTAATCTTGATTGTACAGCCGAAGAATTGTAACCGTTGGTAGTATAGCTTTTGATAACGTCAGTGCTGACGATCAGTGACCTCAAGCGTCTGATGCGCCAGAGATGACATGACTGGACGAACATGGGTCCCACCTTCTGACCTTGAGTTGACCGGTCACGCGCGGCATGGAGATAATTACGGTGTCGCCTCGATTTCCGCGCGTAGTGGACGGTGTGTGGGCGACGGTTCGCTGCTGGGCTGACACGTGGACGGTCAGATCTTGCAGTTGGCTCTAGGTCTTCCCGATGGACGGTCGTCGTGCATCGTCTTCGTCCTTATAATCATTGGGGAAAAGGTAATCTATTTTCACCGCAGCCATTCGTGTTTCACTGCTCGCATCTTCTTTGAGCTTTCTTGTTGCGCGTTGGAATATCCTCGAACATTTCCTTCATTGATCCTATGTTCTCGCCGCCGGCGCCACCGCACCGCGATGGGGAAGCCTAAGAAGTCTTCTTCTGCGGTTGGCACCAGCACTGCTGGTGGCAAGAAAGGTTCTACCGCTGCCCGTATCACCGATGGTGGCTGGCGGCGATTGGAGACGTGGGAGAGTGATCTCCGCAAGCTCCGCGAGCGGGGCTTCATCCCGTAGGATAGGGAGGCCGTCAAGCTCCCTGGCAACGAGGTAATTCCCCGTCCCCCCGCTGGTTTTCGGGTTATGTTCCTCGCATTTGTTCTTCGGGGATTTTCTTTCCCAGTCCACAATTTCCTTCATGGGATGCTTTTCCTTTACGGCATCCAGCTGCATCATCTTTCCCCCAACTCTCTTCTTCACATTGCTTGTTTCATCACTTTCTGCGAGTGCTGGCTCGGTATCGAGCCGCACTTTGGCCTCTTCCGGAAACTCTATTCCGTGAAGAGGCAATCTGGTTCTGATGGTGTATATCCCATTGGGGGTTGCATCATTTCCCTTTGATCCAATCTTCTTTTCTTCTCTTTTTTGATGTCTGAATCTGTCCAGTACTGGCGGAGGCAGTGGTTTTATATCCGCGACTCCACAGTGGCTGGGCAGGATTTTGGTCTTGCTCCTTTCGACCCCTCCCAAAAGATCGAGCCGAAGAGGTCCTGGAAGAATCAGATCTTGGATGGCGAGGTAGCGGAGATAGAGGGGCTCTATCATCGGGTGGAGGATCTCCAGCTGATTCCGGATAAGGAGGTGAACAGTGTGGATATCATCCGCACTTTTCTCAAATGTCGGGTGCAGCCGCTCCAGGCTAGGGCGCACCCGATGTTTCTTTATTCGGGTCGCCATGATCCGACGAGGGTTTCGGCTGAGGAATTCTCGAAGGGGGATCTCGATGGAATCCTTCGTCCACTGCTGAAGTTCAAGGATGGAGAGGATCTTCCAGGGAAGTCGTTGACTTCTCCGTTCTCCACTTCCCGTCCGGTTCCGCAGGTGTAGAACTGGGGTGTGCGCGTAGTGCTATTTTTCGACTGCACTTGTCTTTCTACCTTCTGTACTGAATTTTTTTATCTTTTCCACAGGAATTCAAGGTGCCAGGCATGTCGCCTCCATTGCCCGAACTATTTCCGAATGCTCCGGACAATGAGGTGGTGGACTCCATGTCCGAGCTACCATCGGCATGGTCTCCGACTGAAGAGGCCAACGAGTCGAGCGAGGATCACACCCGCAAGCGGTCGAGGAGCTCCAGCAAATCATCGGATGCTTCGACTCCGCCGACACCTAGGAACCCGTTGTTCCTGGAGCACCACAGTGATGGGCATGGGGGCTCTTCCTCTCTGATTCCTGCCATTCCCGTGCGGGCTGTGGCACCGCACCCGTCGGCGAAGCAGAAGAAGGAAGAAAAGAAGGAAGAGAAAAAGGAAGAGAAGAAGGGCAGGAAAACCCCTCCTGTCTTCGACTTGAGCGATCTTGACTCGTAAGTTTCCTCAGCTCGTTTTTGCTTTCTCTTGTCTGTTTTTTTAGCTTTGCTAATATTTCTTTTGTAGCAGTTCCTCTGACGGCTCCTCCAGTGATGGCGCTCGAGAGATAGTGGGGGAGTCGAAGGTTGTACCCCCTCCTCCTCAAACGGTGGCCACCTCTGAGGGTGCTGCCCCGAACCCTTCTCCGCAGGAGGATCGGGTGGTTGTCCCTCAGAAGACTGCGAGCGGACCTTCGGAGTCGCCGTCTAACCATGTAAGTAATTCTGTTTTCTTCCACGAGAGGAGCCCCCGAGCCTTTTCGGATGATCTGTTGATCATTCTTTTCTTCCCACCTCGGGGGGAGCCCCCGAGCATCTGTAGGGTAGTTTGTTGTTTGTTTTTCCTTAGAGTCTCGGGGGGAGCCCTCGAGCGTTTTTCGCATGTGTACCTTGTTTTTGCTCATTTTTTGGGCGTAACCCCCGAGCCGCTCTTTTGACCGGTGGTTCTTTTAGCCTTTTGTGCAAGGTGCCAATCAACTGGTGCAGCAGCACCTGGCATTGGAGGCCAGCTTCAAGCAGCTTCAAGGTATGCTTACGACCTAATCTTTTTGCTTCTTTATGCATTTTTGTCCTTTGATTTAATAGGCGTGTTGCTGACTGCAGAGGACCACAATGCCTCTCTCCGCAAGCTTGATGCTCTCAAAAAGAGCCTTGGGCAGACGGAGAAGAAATCCGAGGTCGCTGTAAGATCCCTCCTTTGTAAAGGAAAGGATCCCTGTGATTGCAATGCTAGTCCCTGGATCAATGCTAGCATCCATAGTTTAAGATGAAGTACACAGAAACAAAGGTCATTATTACATATTATTCCAGAGACAAACATAGTCTTTTACAACTCCATGGCCACATGCCTAATACAAGAGTTCAAATATATAATAAGATAAATATGTCTTCATCTTCATGTGCCACAGGCAAGCATGTTGAGTGTTGACTCATGACTCCTAATCATCATCAGAATATCCTGCAACATCACAAGTTACATCCACAGTGGGTCAATACATTGGAATAGTATTAGCAAGTGATACTTAGTAGAATATTGGTGGACTAGATACTATATGCATTTTGGCTAAGTATAGCTTAGGCTTGCTTTGCTCAAAATAGGTTTTGCCTATCAGTTGAAATCACTAAGTTTTTCTTTGTCAAAAACATTTCCCAAGGAACCACCAATAGACATTGGGGTCCTTCACCCTTGTTCAACCACAAGTTTTTACTTAGAAATTGGGATGAGGAGATTCTTGATAGCTTCCATGTCTTGATGCTCAAGTTGTCCCATACCAGGGACATGACTAAGTACTTAGATTCTTCCATCTGCAGAGGTTGTGCACTTTCCCCACAAGACTTGATTTTCACCAAGATAGGACCTTTCAGAAGCCTTCCCTTAGACCAAATGGACGCGTTCCAACCTATCATCCCACTACCACCAACTGTCCAAATGGCTAAGTTATTGCAACCTATATGATCCAGGCAGAGCCCATATTGCCAAGTGGCTGCACTAGAAGCTTCTTAACATTTGGCCTCTCAAATCCCTTTATTCCTGGGTGGCTTTCCACAAGTGAGATACACAAGGTAAACCATAGAAATGGGCCTTGTGTGACCACTCAACATAAACCATTCCTTCCATTCCACCCAGGTGTTTCATTCACTTAGTTGTTTTATTAAGCAAAAACATAGTCCAAAGACTTAGAAATATTTATTCATAGCATGAATATAACCACCCTTGGTTGCTACTAGCTAGGCTAAGCATGGCATTTATAAGACTTAGAAATATTTCTAGCAATTCTACAACTACTAGGATTTCCCAAGAATAGCATATAGATCAAAAATATCCATGCAAGACTAGCAACATATTCTAATGCAAAGTTGAAAACTTAGGGATAAATCATGAAGCACCACTTTCCATGGTAGTTTGGAGAGTAGCTACAATCCTCACAATCACAATCAATATTTGCACCAAAATCTACACACAAAATGATAGCACCAAATCACATACAAAATAAATATAAGCAAAAATATATGGATGCATGCAATATGATATGTGATGATTTTCTATACTCAAAAGACAAGTGCACAGTACTGATTCATAAACAAGTTCAATACTTGCCAAACAACCTTTATTTGAACATTAAAACATTTCCCAAATTTTTGTTATACACAAAATAGGCCTACACATATTTCTGTAAAAATAATCATTTAACAGAAACAAAACACTAAACACATTGCATCTATGGAAAGGGCTTTCTCTCCTGATTCCATTGATATAAAATTTGTCAAATTTGGACGTGGGAATCAAAAGTTATGAATTAAACAAGTTTAAACATCTAATAGATCTAAATTCAGATTTTAAATCAAACTAGCAGACACGCGGCGTGTTCCTATTGATTGGTACCGGTTCGGGCGGATCACGCTTGCGAGCCACAAGATCAAAGTGACGATGCACGGCTCAGATTAAAACATACCGCTTCGCCCTCTAATCTAATCCTGACCTCTAGATCTGGATCCAACGATCCCTGATGCTTTGACCACAGATGGGCGACGCAATGGCTACTGGCGGCGGCGACGGTTCTGCCGGCGATGGATTGGCGATTCTAGCGAGGGCCAGGGATAGTGGGGTTGCTTACCGGCGTCGCAAAGTTGTGAGGAAGCTCGAGGTGCTGCTGGCATGGACAGGGGCGTGTTGATGTGGTCGTAGGAGCTCGTCGGAGTTGAGCGTAGCGTCGGGTGCTCGGTGAAGAAGACGTCGGCGACGCTCTGGATCACCCTAGCATGAACCAATGGTATCAGGAGGTGCGCAAGACTACGACGAATACTACTGTATCAAGGAGAAGTCAAGGGGCGGTCGGGCTTTACCTCAATCGCTCGTCGGAGTCGTGAGACGGTTCTGTTGTTTGCGGGCACGAACGGTGACGGCAGCTTGGGTCATGAGAAAGCAAACAAAAGGCATCAGTGAATGCGCAAGGACACGCTGGTCATGCTGGTTTGAACCAGAGACAGGGGGCGGTCGGAGCTCACCGTGATGGCTCGTCGGAGATCGTCGGTGCTGCAGCGGTGTGGGCAAGACTGCGGGCAGCCTGGTGGCGTGAAGAGGAAATTGAGTGAGGGGAAATGAGCAGCGAGGAGAGGGGGTCTTATAGCTGGAGCGGGGGCGAGAATCTCGCGAGGAAACACCAACAATCAAGCCCGCATCAATCGCGGCAGTGATGAGGTAACAGCGGCGTCGACGGGGTCGTGGGGGGTGCGTGGCTGGAGACGATGCTTGCGTGGCGCTTGGGTCCACCAGTCAGCGAGCGCGGGGTCGAGTGGGTGCGCGTGAGAGAGAGAGGGGAAAACCCCGGGTGGGCTTAGTGGGCTGGTTTCACTGTTGGGCTAGATTAGCAGCACCGGCCTTTTCTTATTTCTTTACTCCTTTTCTTTTTCTATTTGAATTTCCAGGAAACATTTTCATATGATTTCAAAAGCCATTTGAATTCAAACCTTTTCAGAATTTTGTAGAGTGTAACACTCATATTTCTGGGCATAAAAACATGTGGTCTCTCTGTATTAGCTTGGTTCTATTGATCAAAACAAAAATAACCAGTGCCATAGCACATGTTTTGAACAAGTTTTGAAAATGGTTTTAAATTCATATTTGTTTTGTAAATTTTGGTTTAAGCATTAGCAATCAAACAAAACAATCTGAGAGCAACAAATTTTGGTTTTGAAACAAATAATATCCATTGGAGAGTAGCATTTGATTTAATGTTGATCACATAAAATCATGGCTCTCAAGTTCTATTTTCTTTCAAATGAGTTTGAGTTTTGATTCCTAAATGATATGCATGCATGAATGATATGAAATCTTTGAAAATATGATTTTAGGGATGTTACAAATCTAACCCCCTTAAGGTGAATCTCGCCCTCGAGATTCGGATTGGCTAGCAAATAGGTGAGGGTGGTCTTTCCGAAGATCATCTTCTCTTTCCCAAGTTGCTTCTTCTTCAGAATGATGGTTCCATTGAACTTTGCAGAATTTGATATTCTTAGTCCGAGTAACTCTTTCTGCAGTCTCAAGAATCTTGATAGGTTTCTCCTCATAGGTGAGATAACTTTCCGATTGGACCTATTCCAAAGGTATAGTATCCTTCAAAGAAGTTTCTTCCGTTTCTGGATGGCATTTCTTAAGGTGACTCACATGAAACACATTATGAACAGCTGACAAAGACTCTGGCAGTTCAATCTCATAAGCTACTTCTCCTTTACGACTCAGAATCTTGAATGGTCCAACATACCTTGGGGCCAACTTTCCTTTGACTCCAAACCTCTTCACTCCACGAAGTGGTGACACTCTAAGATAGGCTCTATCACCCACTTCATAGGTGACTTCTCTACTCTTAGGATCTGCGTAGCTCTTTTGTCGGGACTGTGCTATCTTCAATCTATCTTTGACTAGCTTGACTTTCTCTTCAGCCTCTTCGATTAGTTCTGGTCCGAACAAACTTCTTTCTCCCACACCATTCCATAGCAATGGGGTGGTACACTTTCTCCCATAGAGAAACTCAAATGGTGCCATCTCAATACTGGCTTGATAGCTGTTATTGTAAGAAAATTCTGCGTAAGGCAGACTTTCATCCCAACTGGCTCCATAGTCTAGAGCACAAGCTCTCAACATATCTTCAAGAATCTGATTAGTCCTTTCTGTCTGTCCATCAGTCTGAGGATGAAATGCAGTGCTGAATTCCAACCTAGTTCCCAATGACTCATGTAGTTGCCTCCAAAAATGAGAAATGAATTGAGTTCCCCTATCAGACACAATACTCTTGGGTACTCCATGTACACATACAATTCTTCTCATATAGATCTTGGCTAACTTAGCACTTGTCTAAGTTGTCTTCACGGGTATAAAATGAGCCACTTTAGTTAGGCGATCCACTACTACCCAAATAGAATCATATCCTGACCTGGTCCTCGGCAATCCGGTGATGAAATCCATGCCAATCTTGTCCCACTTCCAATCAGGAATAGGTAGTGGTTGCAACAATCCTGCTAGTTTCTGATGTTCCGCTTTCACTCTACTACATACATCACACAGAGCAATATGTTTGGCGATGTCCTTCTTGAGATTATTCCACCAAAATCTTTCCTTCATATCCATGTACATTTTGGTGTTACCCGGATGAATGGAATACGGTGAGTTGTGTGCTTCTTGTAAAATCAATTTCCAAAGCTCCGGATCTTGTGGAACACAGATACGTTTTCCATGCCATAAAGTACCCTGTTCGTCTTCATGGAATCCTTTGGCTTTTCCCTTACCAATATTTTCCTTAATCTCTTCAATTTCCTTATCTGTCTTTTGGGCTTCTTTGATCTTGTCCAACAAAGTGGGTTGAACTTCCAAAGACATGAGATGTCCTTCGGGCACAATCTCCAATCTGAGATCTCTAAATTGGGCACACAGATCATCTCACAATTCTCCCTTAGTAAGGCCGTTCACAAAAACCTTACGGCTTAGTGCATCTGCTACAACATTTGCTTTACCGGGGTGGTATTGCAAACTCAAGTCATAGTCTTTGATGAGTTCTAGCCATCTTCTTTGTCTCATGTTAATTTCTTTCTGTGTGAAGATATACTTCAAACTCTTGTGATCTATGAACACTTCACATCGTTTTCCCAAAAGATAGTGCCTCCGTGTTTTGAGTGCATGGACAACAGAGGCTAACTCTAAATCATGAGTAGGGTAGTTTACCTCATGAGTTTTGAGTTGTCTCGAGGCATAAGCCACAACTTTCCCTTCTTGCATAAGTACTGCACCTAGTCCATGATGAGATGCATCACAATATACTTGGAAATCTTTCTCCAAATCTGGCAAACATAAGACGGGTGCTATCACTAGTCTCTTCTTCAATTCTTGGAAACTGAGTTCACAACCTTCAGACCAAGCAAATTTCTTATCTTTCTTTAGCAATTCTGTCATAGGTTTTGCCACCTTGGAGAAATTCTCAATGAACCTTCTGTAGTAACCTGCTAAGCCAAGGAAACTACGAACCTCTTTTACGGACTTAGGAGATTCCCATTCAGTTACAGCTGAAACTTTAGCAGGATCTACTGCTACACCATCTCCTGACACAACGTGTCCAAGAAATCCAACTTCATTTAACCAAAATTCACACTTGCTGAATTTGGCATATAGCTTATTCTCTGTAAGCTTCTCAAGTATCAGACGTAAATGTCCTTCATGCTCTTCTTTGCTCTTGGAGTAGATCAAAATGTCATCAATGAAAATGACAACAAACTTATCAAGAAATTCCATGAACACCTTGTTCACCATATTCATTAAGTATGTTGGTGCATTGGTTAAACCAAATGGCATCACGGTATACTCATACAATCCATACCTGGTGGTGAAAGCTGTCTTAGGTATGTCTTGTTCCCTTATCTTGAGCTAGAAATAACCCGACCGGAGATCAATCTTTGAGAACACACAAGCTCCTTCTAACTGATCAAACAAGTCATTGATTCTAGGCAAAGGGTATTTGTTCTTGATAGTCACCTCATTGAGTGAACGATAATCTATGCATAACCTTTGACTTCTATCTTTCTTTTCCAAAAACAAAACTGGTGCTCCCCAAGATGAAGAACTTGGTTGGGTGAAACCTTTCTGCAACTGTTATCCAAGTTGCTTCTTGAGTTCTTTCAACTCATCAACTGGCATCTTGTATGGTCTTTTTGCTATTGGTCCAGATCCTGGTAGCAAGTCAATAAGAAATTCCACATCTCTATCTGGTGGCATTCCCGACAATTCTTCCGGAAACACATCTGGATATTCACTCACAATAGGCACACTGTCTATGCTAACCCCCTTAAGGGAATTAAGCTTACTCCTTTTTGCTTCAAAGTTGGTCTTGAATCTGATCCTTTTGTTTTCTGGAGTTGTGAGTGAGACAGTATGGTTTGCACAATCTATCACTCCCTTGTGCTTAGTCATCCAGTCCATTCCCAAAATAACATCCAATCCTTGGGAATTTAGGATTATCGGGTTAACAGGAAACTTATACTTCCCAAACTCTATGACTAGATCATGACATCCTGAATTCACTATCATTTCTCCGCCAGGAGAACTTACTTTTATAGGACACCCAATAGTTTCTACCGGTAGTTCGTTTCTTTCAACAAATGCTCTTGATATGAATGAATGAGATGCACCGGTATCAAAGAGAACAAATGCTGGAACAGAATTGAGTTTGAACTTACCAGCAACAGCATCAGGTTCCTCATAGATTTCTTCCACATTGATGTGGTTCACTTGTCCCTTTTGAAAATGGTTGGGCTTGTTGGGTCCTTCAACTTTCTTTTCTGGGCATTCATTTGCATAATGCCCCTTCTTCTTGCACTTGAAACACTCAACCTGACTAAGATCTTTCTTGACGGGCTGGCTTCCACTGCCATTTCCACTCCCACTGTGGTGGCTCTTATATCCACCTTTGTGATTCTTGTACTTGTCGTTGTCACAACTGCGGTTTTGCTTGTTGTCATGATAACGGTTGTGGTTGTGGTGTTTGTTGAACTTCCCATGCTTGTGGGATCCAGAACTCCCACTATCATCATAATGGGAACGCTTGTGAGACGATCCCGAGCTGTGCTTGTCAGAGTGCTTTCTCTTCCTGCTTTCAACTTGTTTTATCTTGCTCTCCAAAATAGCAGCCTTGTCACAAAGAGACTGGTATGTGGGAACATAGGCCACAGCTAACTGCAGGTTCAGTTCATCATTCAACCCTTCAAGGAAATTTTCCTTCCTCTTAGCATCAGTGTCAACTTCATCCGGTGCATAACGCGCCAGATTGTTGAACTCTTCAATATATTCAGCCATGCTGCGGTGGCGCTGCTTCAGGTTATGGGACTCTTTCTTCTTCAAACTCATCACTCCGGATGAGATGTGAGCAGTACGGAAACCATCTTCAAAGATAGCCCATGTCACATCCTCAATGGGAGTGGTGATTTGGAAGTTATCCCACCAAGTGGCTGCTAGTCCTTCCAACAAGTGAGCTGCAAATCTGACTTTCTCTTCATCAGTACAGCCAACTGTTACCAAGTCCTTGTTCACAGAGCGTAGCCAATCATTGGCCACCATAGGATCAGTAGTTCCTAAGAACTTTGCTGGCCTTAGTCTCAAGAACCTGGTAAGAATGTCAAACCCGGTGGGTTGTTCTGATTGTTGTTGTTGTTGTTATTGTTGTTGTTGTTGTTATTCTGATTCTGGATGAAAGTAGTCATCATTTGCATCAGCTAAGTCTGAGCTGTCATCATTTGCTGCATCTCAGGAGTGATGTTGTTGTTGTTGGGGTTGGGATCGGCACGTCGGGGAGGAATCTGTGGTTTGTTCAATAGAGATAAGAATGAGATACCCATAGATGCTAACATGCACAATACATCACATAAACAATCTCCAAACATGCATCATAATAATAATAGTTCAAGAACATAGACAACAAGTTTTGCAAAGTAAACACACCAATACCAAGCCACCCACATGTTGGATGGTCATTGCGACTCAATAATCAAAGATATATTAAATAAAGGTAAATGAGTAGTCATCACTACTCCTCGGCATCAACCTCCTCCTCAACAAATGTAAGACCTTCATTCTCCATTGCGGTCTTGTATTCCTCGAAATTGGTGGTCAAGGTCTCTTCTTTGGCTTTGAGAGCCCTCTTCTGTGAACGAAGCCTCTCTATCACGGTCTGCTGATGCTCGAGCTCGAAGTCCTTGGACTCTAGTTCTGCAGTCATGTCTCGAATCCTCTTGTTCCTATCTTGGACTCGCTTCTCTTGACTCTTGAACTTTCTGTCCTGACTGTCAAACTTGGCCTCCATCTCTTTGACTATATCATCTTGCTCCGCGAAGAGCTTGTCCTTCTCACGAAGCTGCACCTGGAGTTCGTCATTGCTAAGCATGACGTTGGTCCTATCAGTGTCTATGTGCCTAAGAAGAACCTCTAGGTCCTGGAGGTATAGGCGAATCGGCTCTGCCGTCTCTCTCGAAGTATCCTCAAAGTCAATGGCCTCACCATCATCATCACGTCTACCAAAGGTATGGAAGTGAGTACCTCTAACCTCTCGAGAGTGTCTCCCTAGTAAACGTCCTATCAAATCCTGCATGACTACCTCAAGGCCTCTCTCCTTGTCATCATGCATGAGCTTGAAGATGATGGCCTCCGTGGCTGCCTCAGTCTGACGTCCTGGCTGATTAACCTTGAAGCCCCAAAGGTCTTTCCTCTCAAACTTGGTGAGGGGAAGGATCATGATAATAGGAAGAGGGAGATTGAGTAGACTAGTAAGCTCAATGATACGAGGGCCAAATTGAGTTCCCTTGAACTCTTCAGCCGTGCTGATAGTAACATTAGGCATCTATTTATAAGATAGAAAAAGTTAGGATCAACACAATTTAAGACAATTTACAAGACAAGGCATCAAAACACACAAGTCATGGCATACATATCATAAGCAACCTAGTTTCAAAATAACTTAGTCAAATTTTTGGAAATGTAATGATGAGTGTGGTGGTCCAACTAATAAGGCTCAATTCTTCTTTCACTTCCTAATCTAAAGGATAATAATGCACCTTCCATCAAAAGATATGAGAAAAGAAGATTAGAGAAGTTTACTAGAAGAATAAGACAAGTGTGGAAGTTGTTGAAACTTTTCCTTAGTGGTTTCCAATCCTAGGGTCATAATCCTACAGGCAACACAGTGCTCTGATACCATCTGTAAGATCCCTTCTTTGTAAAGGAAAGGATCCCTGTGATTGCAATGCTAGTCCCTGGATCAATGCTAGCATCCACAGTTTAAGATGAAGTACACAGAAACAAAGGTCATTATTACATATTATTCCAGAGAAAACATAGTCTTTTACAACTCCATGGACACAGGCCTAATACAAGAGTTCAAATATATAATAAGATAAACAAGTCTTCATCTTCATGTGCCACAGGCAAGCATGTTGAGTGTAGACTCATGACTCCTAATCATCATCAGAATATCCTGCAACATCACAAGTTACATCCATAGTGGGTCAATACATTGGAATAGTATTGGCAAGTGATACTTAGTAGAATATTGGTGGACTAGATACTATATGCATTTTGGCTAAGTATAGCTTAGGCTTGCTTTGCTCAAAATAGGTTTTGCCTATTAGTTGAAATCACTAAGTTTTTCTTTGTCAAAAACATTTCCGAAGGAACCACCAATAGACATTGGGGTCCTTCACCCTTGTTCAACCACAAGTTTTTACTTAGAAATTGGGATGAGGAGATTCTTGATAGCTTCCATGTCTTGATGATCAAGTTGTCCCATACCAGGGACATGGCTAAGTACTTAGATTCTTCCATCTGCAGAGGTTATGCACTTTCCCCACAAGACTTGATTTTCACCAAGATAGGACCTTTCAGAAGCCTTCCCTTAGACCAAATGGACGCGTTCCAACCTATCATCCCACTACCACCAACTGTCCAAATGGCTAAGTTATTGCAACCGATATGATCCAGGCAGAGCCCATATTGCCAAGTGGCTGCACTAGAAGCTTCTTAACATTTGGCCTCTCAAATCCCTTTGTTCCTGGGTGGCTTTCCACAAGTGAGATACACAAGGTAAACCATAGAAATGGGCCTTGTGTAACCACTCAACATAAACCATTCCTTCCATTCCACCCAGGTGTTTCATTCACTTAGTTGTTTTATTGTCACATCCCAAGATTTTCCAAATCTTGTAATGTGAAAATAAATTAATAAAATAAAACTTTGTTTGATTTTCAGAGCCAGAAGAAACTTTTTGAACTCAATTGGAACTTCAAACCCATTTGAATTAAATAAAATCATAAAGGGATTCTTAAAGATAAACATTTAATAAAGGAAATTAAAATGTTTTGGAATTACTATTTTGGATCTTTTAATAAAAGGATTTGATATTCAAAAGAAAAGATGGATTTACAAATAAGGGTTATTTTATAAAACCAAAATAAAACTTGGCCAAGCTTTTGAATTAAAACAATTTATTTTAAATAAAATAGCAAAGGTTTAATTAAAAATAATAAAGGATTTCTTAAATAAAATAATTAATATCCAAACTCTTTTAAAATAAAAGGTCTTACCAATTTAATTGAAACATCAAAACTTATTAAATTATTTAAAATAAGTTTTCTAAGTATTTTATATTCACAAATAAAATCTACTAAAATGTTTTGACTTTACTTTAGATTTTAAAATAAATATTCTCAATAAAACAAATCCTAGTGGATTTAAAATGAAAGTCTATTTTATATTAAATAGTGGACTCTAAAATAAAATGTTATCTTGTTTTAAAACAAATTTCTCAATATTATATATTCCCAGATTAAACCTACTAATTTTATATTTAGGTTTCAAATAAAGATTTTAATAATAAAATCAAACTCTAATTGATTTAATTACTAAGGCCCATTTTATATAATTATTATTGGACCCTAAAGTAAAATAATATTTTGTTTTAAACAAGTATCCAAGTACTATTTATTTCCAAATAAAACCTACTGATTTGTTCTGAAAATATTGAATTTAAAATAGTGATTTTATCAAATAAATCAAACCTTATTAAAAATAAAATAACTAAAAGTACATTTTATTTAATTAATGAATGGATCCTAAAATGAATTAAAATATTATTTTATTTTAGAATTTTGGTATTTGTTACTGAACAGAATCAAGTTCAAAAGTTGTGAAGTGTGATGTTGGTTTGAATTTATTTGGTTGATTGAATCATGTGTTTGAATAATCAATTCAGAAAATAAAATAGAAAAGAATAAAACAAATAGACAAAAAAAAGAGAGGAAACAGACCAGCCCAACAAGGCCCAGCCCAACAATCCCACAGCCCAGATTTTCCTCCCCCGAAGAGTTACTTTTCTCACCCCAAAAGCAACCCACATCCTCACTAGCAGGTGGACCTTCCCTCGATTCTTTTTCCCCACTGACCAGTGGACCCTTTCCACTGTTTGTCCTCCCCACCCGCACGACCTTCTCCCCCACCCCTCGCCGGCCGTTGCAGGAGGATTAACTCCGGCGTAATACGCCTTAATCACGCAATGAATCTGCCCCTTGACCATGCAGGATAAATCGCCAGCATCCCCTCTCCGTTTCCCCTCTGCCTTCTTCCCCGAGCACGCCTCCAGGCCGTCGCAATTCGTCCTCGAACGGCTTCGTCTCCGACGAGCCCTCTTGCAAATTCCGGCCAGCACACTCTCCTTTCCGCCTCCCTGAGCACACGAGCACGCTCACCATACACTGGCGCATCCTTCTGTGGCAATCACTCGACCGCGGGCGCCCCAGAGCTTGGGCTTGGACTAGCCTGACAGCGCCGCCGCCTGTTTTCTTCTCCGGCGAAGCTCGCAGGTAGCATCTGACCACCCCCTTCTGTCTCGTTGATGCACACACGATCACTGACCCCGTATACAACTAACGCAATGGTTATCTTGCTTTTCCGTGGCTTGTGTCGACGCCTCCGACGATAAACAGAGAAGCCCGACGCCGAGCGAACTCCGGCGAGCAATTAGTACCGCCCCAGTACACCCCTCGCCTCCTCGAAACCACGTCGAGTTTCACCGCGATCCCGCGATTCTGGTGAGCATCTTCTTAATCTACCTCGCTTCCTATTTCACCGGCTCCGCCGCTGACGGACCCCGCCGCCGCCAACTACCGCCGCCAGCGCCGCTGCTGTCTGGCCCAGCGATAGGAACCGTTAGATGAGCATCTGATGGTTTAGATAGATTCATTAACGCGAAGGGGTATCAAGCAATCTGTGCCGCACGATAGGAGTAGATCCAACGCACCGTAGCGTGATCCGGCTGAAGCGGTATCGCCCAATGAGACAGCGACACGTGGCAGGATCTGTTTTAAAACTGAATTTGAAATCAGATTGAATTGCAAACTTCAAACCCCTGTAACTTTCAAACCACACGTCCAAATTTGACAAATTTTATATCAATGAATTCAGGAGAGCAAGCCCTAGCCAACCCTACCCTTAGTTTATCAAATAGTATTTGATAGATTGTTTGATTTTGCAGATACTTTTGTGTGCTTGCTAACATTAGAAAAATCATTTAAAAATGAATTTTGAGATCAAACCTTTGCCAATTTGTTTGTTGTGACCCTACTGACCCTAGGAACCAACCCATAGTGTTAAAAATGATTTTTGTGAAATTTAAGTTGAATTATTTAACTTAGCCATTTTCTAGCCAAATAAACTCATTGATTTTATTATGGAAATGTTTATGGGAAGAAAACTTTGAGTAGATGGTTTGGACCAAACCTACTGACCTAAAAACACCAAGTTTTGCAAATTAGCAACTCATTTGGTAAACAACTTAAGAGTTTTGCCTTAATAAAAACAATTTTCACCACATGAAATGATGAATGAATTTAGAAATAATTTTTGGACAAAACCCTCTTGCTAATGACCTTGCCACTTTGATAAATGACCAATTTGGATCTTACAAAGTTTAGAAACCCCATAGAGACCCCTTTGCAAAATAAAACTATCTTTTGCATGCTCCCATGCATGAATTGGTTTCCATTGTTTTGTGTGTGTGAATTTGTTTGAGTGATTATTGGTTTGGAATGTAAATTGAATTAGTGTTTGCTTGATTGACTTGTAGTGAAGTGTGAGACTAGCAAGATCAAGGAGTGAACCACCATTACCTTCCAAAAAGGCAAGTGATGCTTCATACTTTTTGTCCTATTACTTTCACTATGCATTAGTGATTTTGCTAAGTAAAACTTGCATGGATTTTGCTAAGTATAGATCTTGCTATAGGAAAACATGGTAATGAAACCTTATTAGGATTTTTCCTAAGTTAAATATTCCTACTACTATCAAGCTTAGCCTAGCTAATAGAAAACATGGGTGGAAAATATATTCACACTATGGAAAAATATTCTAAGTCTGAGGACTTATGTTTTTGTTTAATAAAACAACTAAGTTAATGAATCCCCTGGGTGGAATGGGCTTGCTTGGTGGAGAATGGTTGAGTGGTTCACAATGCCATGAGCTTGGATTGTGTATCTCACTTGTGGAATGCCACCCAGGAAACAAAGGGATTTGAGATGTCAAATGTTGAGAAGCTTCAAGTGCAACCACTTGGCAATATGGGCTCTGCCATGATCATATAGGTTGCAAGAACTTAGCCATATGGACAGTGGGTGGTAGTGTTTGATAGGTTGGAACGCGTCCATTTTGGTCTAAGGGAAAGCTTCTGAAAGATCTTGTCTTGGGAAACCAAGTCTTGTGGGGAAAGTGCACCACCTCTGCAGAGTGTAAAATCTAAGTACTTAGCCATGTCCCTGGTAAAGGACAATTTGAGCATCAAGACATGGAAACAATCAAGAATCTCATCATTCAAATTTCTAAATTAAAATCTTGTGGTCTGAACAAGGGTTGTTTGAATTCTTCAATCATTGATGGAGAGATGGCTTGGTACAAGGATCTTGAAATCTTTGATTGAGGAAATGATTTTGTCAAGCAAAAACTTAGTATTTTCAAAATGATAAGAAAAATCTATTTTGAGCAATGCAAGCCTCAACTCCACTTAGCAAAATGCATATAGATGATAGACTCCACTATACTATCATAGTATCACTTGCCAATACAATTCAAATGTATTGACCCTTTGTGGCTGTAACTTGTATGTTGCAGGTTTGATTGTTTAGAGAAGATTGATTGTTTAGGATTACAAAGTCTACAACCAACATCTGCCTGTGGCACTTTGAAGATGAAGGACCCCATGACTATAGTTATTCCGCTGCAATGTAATATAATAGCCTAATGAGCTATGTTTGATGTAATAAAATTATGTTATTCCTGGTTATAAAGTTATATTATGACCCTTGTTTCTTGATATTACATCTAAACTGTGGATGCTAGCTATTGATCCAGGGACTAGCATTGTAAAACACAGGAGGACTCTACCTTATTAGGTTGGGACCCCTACATTTATTAAGCAAGAACATAGTCCAAAGACTTAGAAATATTTATTCATAGCATGAATATAACCACCCTTGGTTGCTACTAGCTAGGCTAAGCATGGCATTGATAAGACTTAGAAATATTTCTAGCAATTCTACAACTACTAGGATTTCCCAAGCATAGCATATAGATCAAAAATATCCATGCAAGACTAGCAAAATATTCTAATGCAAAGTTGAAAACTTAGGAATAAATCATGAAGCCCCACTTGCCTTGGTAGTTTGGAGAGTAGCTACAATCCTCACAATCAATATTTGCACCAAAATCTACACATAAAATGATAGCACCAAATCACATACAAAATAAATACAAGCAAAAATATATGGATGCATGCAATATGATATGTGATGATTTTCTATACTCAAAAGACAAGTGCACAGTACTGATTCATAATCAAGTTCAAAACTTGCCAAACAACCTTTATTTGAACATTAAAACATTTCCCAAATTTTTGTTATACACAAAATAGGCCTACACATGTTTCTGTAAAATAACCATTTTAACAGAAACAAAACACTAAACACATTGCATATATGGAAAGGGCTTTCTCTCCTGATTCCATTGATATAAAATTTGTCAAATTTGGACGTGGGAATCAAAAGTTATGAATTAAACAAGTTTAAACATCTAATAGATCTAAATTCAGATTTTAAATCAAACTAGTAGAGACGTGGCGTGTTCCTATTGGTTGGTACCGGTTCGGGCGGATCACGCTTGCGAGTCGCAAGATCTAACTGACGATGCATGGCTCAGATTAAAACATACCGCTTCGCCCTCTAATCTAATCCTGACCTCTAGATCTGGATCCAACGATCCCTGATGCTTTGACCATAGATGGGCGGCGCAATGGCTGCTGGCGGCAGCGACGGTTCTGCCGGCGATGGATTGGCGATTCTAGCGAGGGCTAGGGACAGTGGGGTTGCTTACCGGCGTTGCAAAGTTGCGAGTAAGCTCGAGGTGCTGCTGGAGTGGACAGGGGCGTGTTGATGTGGCCGTAGGAGCTCGTCGGAGTTGAGCGTAGCGTCGGGTGCTCGGTGACGAAGACGTTGGCGACGCTGTAGATCACACTAGCATGAACCAGTGGTATCAGGAGGTGCGCAAGACTACGGAGGTTACTACTGGATCAAGGAGAAGTCGAGGGGCGGTCAGGCTTTACCTCAGTCGCTCGTCGGAGTCGAGCGACGGTTCTATTGTTTGCGGGTACAAACGGTGATGGCAGCCTGGGTCATGAGAAAGCAAACAAAAGGCATCAGTGAATGCGCAAGGACACGCTGGTTTGAACCAGAGACAGGGGGCGGTCGGAGCTCACCGTGATGGCTCATCGGAGATCGTCGGTGCTGCGGCGGTGTTGGCAAGACTACGGGAAGCCTGGTGGCGTGAAGAGGAAATTGAGGGAGGGGAAATGAGCAGCGAGGAGAGGGGGTCTTATAGCTGAAGCGGGGGTGAGAATCTCGCGAGGAAACACCGGCAATCAAGCCCGCATCAATCACGGCAGTGATGAGGTAACGGCGGCGTCGACAGGGTCGTGGGGGATGCGTGGCTGGAGATAATGCTTGCGTGGCGCTTGGGTCCACCAGTCAGCGAGCGCGGGGTTGAGTGGGTGCGTGTGAGAGAGAGAGAGGGGAAAACTCCGGGTGGGCTTAGTGGGCTGGTTTCTCTGTTGGGCTAGATTAGCAGCGCCGGCCTTTTCTTATTTCTTTACTCCTTTTCTTTTTCTATTTGAATTTACAGGAAACATTTTCATATGATTTCAAAAGCCATTTGAATTCAAACCTTTTAAGAATTTTGTAGAGTGTAACACTCATATTTCTGGGCATAAAAACATGTGGTCTCTCTGTATTAGCTTGGTTCTATTGATCAAAACAAAAATAACCAGTGACATAGCACATGTTTTGAACAAGTTTAGAAAATGGTTTTAAATTCATATTTGTTTTGTAAATTTTGGTTTAAGCATTAGCAATCAAACAAAACAATCTGAGAGCAACAAAGTTTGGTTTTGAAACAAATAATCTCCATTGGAGAGTAGCATTTGATTTAATGTTGATCACATAAAATCATGGCTCTCAAGTTCTATTTTCTTTCAAATGAGTTTGAGTTTTGATCCCTAAATGATATGCATGCATGCATGATATGAAATCTTTGAAAACATGATTTTAAGGATGTTACAGTCGCCATTGGAGCGAAGGAACGCCTCGAGTTGGAGTTACCCAACGCGTATGAGGCCAAGGAGCGCCTGCAGAAGGCGGCCACGGACCGCGAGGAACAGCTCGCCACTGCCGCGGCTTCGCGCGAGAAAGAAGTAGCCAGCAAGCTGATGGCAGCTGCCAAGGCTGTTTTGGGTGCGTTTCTTCGCCTTCCCTTTTCGGCTTCCTTGTGTTTCCTTGTAGTGTTTTTATTTATGCTGCTTCCTTTGTTTCTTTAGATGCCGCGGGCATCGAGTTTGATTGCGGTGCTCTGGAGCACGGGAGTGCTCTGTATGATGCTACTGCAACGGTCAAAGACCGCTGCAGCACCGTTATCAGCTCGCTTGCCAAGGCCAAGGAGGTCCTTGGGCGCTTCTACAAGGAGCTCGTCCCCAAGGGCGTGGCCCTCGAAGATGTCGATGCCTTGGAGGAGGCACTGTCAGCCGAAGCGCCTGCGGCGTACAAGCGCAAGCAGAAAGGCATCGGTGCCTCTGTTGGGCCGGCCATGGCCTTGGCTTCTGGAGCTGAGCTAGATCTTCCTCAGATCACCTCCCGGATGTCGATGGCTGCTGACGGATCCGAGGTAGCCTTCTCCATCTATGCTGCTCGCTATAAGCATTATGGGCCGAAGTTGATTGACCTGCTTGCCGAGTACGCGTTGAGGCAGCAGGGGGAAGGTAAAGCGAGGCAGTCCGGCTCCGAGGCTACTCAGGATGCAGCTTCGTAGGCTTTGTAGTAGTAGGCTAGCTTTTGTTTCCAGCTTTTGTAACTATGTTTATGAACAATCCCTACGCCATGCAGTGGCTTTTTGCTGTACATAATGAATTTTCGAGTTCTGAGTTCATTCGTCTGTTTGTTCATGTCCTTGTCTTCTTTTACTCTAGGATCCTTCGGGTGATGACCCCACTGACACTTTGCCTGCACCGCAGCTGCGGCCATCCTTGGAGTGCGTGGCCATGCTGATGTATGGAAGTCGAAGGCGGAGCGAGGCACTGCCCGAGAGGAATTTTTGATGGGGGAGTTGCGTCGTCTGGCCGAACAGCTTGAATGTGAGTTTTTCGAGCTGCTGCTCGTTGTTTCGTATGCGCCTGTTGGCCTTTCGCCTTACTCTTGCAAGTACTGCAGGTGCTAACCTTGCTCCAAGGGAGGAAAAAGAGCGTGTTGCTGTTCGGATCAATTGCTTGACTCAGCAGGACATGGAGGCTAGTGGGTTTTTCTGGATGGACCATGATCGTGCCCTGGTCCTTGCGACAGTGCAGGATCGTGTCCACCAGGTATCGCGGGTATTGCATCAAGTGAGGTCTTCGCTAGCGTCGGTACTGCATGTGATGTTCCCGCTGGATGATGCACCGTCAACTCTCTCTGGCCTGCTGTCGAAGTTTCGGAGTGTGCATCATGTCAGGGAACTGGTGCGGCATCAGCTCGTCGCGGGGGTGAAGGCCGCGCTCTCCCTTGTGCGGTTACATCATCCTAATGTAGATCTGTCTACTGTAGAGGCTGGGCCGCCTCTTCGGCCAGATGGTGGCGAGTGGGATATGCGTCCACATTATGCGGCTATAAGGCAGTATGCCGAACATATCGTGGATCTGTTTGAGCAGCGTGCTCAGGTTATTCTTTAGAATAGGTAGTACGTGTAAAAAAGATAGATGTAAGATTTGTATATATTTGACGGGGCGTGTTGTGCCCTTTGTTGTAAGGGTTTGGTTGTTGTTTTAGCACGTAGTGCTTTGTTTGTATACGTGCCCTTTTCGTTAGCCTGACGTGATTAGATACTCAGGTGTATCCGTGGTATCCTCGGTCGACGAAGTCGTGAGGTGGGGGGAGCCCCCGAGTTCGTCTGTGGCATGGAGTAAAATGTGAAATAGTAAACGAAAAATTTTGGGACGAAGCACTTAGCTTTATTCATATCGTAATGGAGGAGGTACATTGTTCGGCTGAGTAGCCTTGGCTGAATAGCCTTATTGAAAGTAAAAGAGGGGGGTAGCTAGGGGTAGAAGCGTCGCAGCTGTGCGACGTTCCATGGGTTGGAGTATGCGACTCCAGACTCCACGTGCTTGAGGCGATAGGCGCCACCTGGGATGACTTCAGTGATTATGTAGGGTCCTTCCCATGGTGACTCGAATTTCTTCTGTCGCTCTTGCTTGAGTAATAGGACCAGGTCTCCTTCGACGAAGGACCTTGGGCGTAGCCGTCGGCTGTGGTAGTTGCGGAGACTCTGTTGGTACACCGCTGATCGAGCCGCTGCTATGTTGCGCGCTTCGTCGAGTGTATTGACGGCATCTTCGAGTGCAGCCGTCGATTCGGCTTCGCTATAAGCGACGCCCCATGGGGCCTTGTGGCGTACTTCTGCGGGTAGCACGGCTTCGGCTCCATGTACCATGAAGAAAGGCGTGTAGCCGGTTGAGCTGTTTGGCGTTGTGCGCAGGCTCCACTGGACCGAAGGTAGCTCTTGTGTCCAGGCACCCGCGAGTCGCTCGAGTGGGCTCATTAGGCGCTTCTTGATGCCAGCACCGACGAGGCCGTTGGCCTTTTCAACCTGCCCATTTGTTTGCGTGTGCGCCACGTGTCGTGGTATTGCCGACGAGTACGCCATGGAGGGGTCCTCACAGTGCGTGTTTAGAGACGTGGGGTAAGGCGGATGGTTGACGGGTACGAGGTAACACAGCTTACCCAGGTTCAGATCCCACAACGGTGGCATAATCCTACTCCTGCTATAAATCACTATAAGGGCAATACGCCGAGTTACAGAGATTGGTTCGCTGTGCGAGGTTGTGTGTATCGATCTATGATCGTATGAGATTGTGCCCTAAAGGCTCCCATAGGCCCGACTTATATAGTCGCCAGGTCCTAGGGTTACAGGGAAAAGTCCTAGCCGGACAGGTTATAGAGTCCTACACCGTCTATCACTTGTCTTGTGTATCTTGCACTCCAAGGCTCCGGGTACGCTGGTGACTCCACCGTAGCCTTCCTTTATCCGGCATGGGCCTCCCTTCTGGATCCATATAACTGGGCCGCCCAGCAGGCCACAGGCCATGATACCGACTATGGGCCACCTGGGTTAGTCGGACAAGAGACATGCTATTAGGATACCCATATAGCATATCCCCAATAGTATCCCCCGGAGAACTCCGAGATCTTGCGCCGTCTTGCCTCTTCACGTGGAATACTCCGTCTAGATGGATGTCGGCAAATCATCAAGCAATATCTTGTAGTCCTCTCAAAGAACCCTGCAAGGTTTTCTCCGTCTTCGATTTGTAAGCCGGAGAAAATGCTGAATCTTCCATCGTACTCTTCCGTAGTCGGATTAAATCCGTCCATGCCAGAATCTTCGATGTGACGGCTCATCTACCTGTGTCAGCTATGACGCCGTAGGCTTAGGTCAGCGACGCCTCGTAACTCACACATGCAGAGAACGCAATCATATCCGATTTTTCCGCGCGAGCGATACGAACCGTTGGCGGTGGCGGTTGGAGACGTGGCGAAATTACCACGCACGTTCACGAACACGTCGTCTACGCGGCAACCGTCCGATTAGCTGCACGAATCTTGACGCAGAGAATGATAAATAGTAACTGTGGGACACTTTCCACTTTTTACCTCATTCCTCTCACGTCATCGTCTTCTTCCTCCAGCCGCACGCCTCCTCGATCTCTCTGCAAGAAACCTCGAAAACCCTAGCTTCCATCCGCGTCAGTCGCATCCTCCCAACACTCCATGGCCAGCAGCAGCTCCTCCCCATCGATGGCGGCGTCGAGAAAAGCAGCGGTGAAGCCGGTGAGCTCCGTCGTCGTGCCCCCAGAGGGACTGGTCATCCCCGCATCAGCGGTGAGCGAAACCACCGGCGGCGACCATAATCTGGCGCCACTAGAGCCACTGGAAGAAGAGCCAGACTCTCACAGGGGTGACTGGCGCGGCTTGGACATCACCGACCGCGACATCCAAGAGATGGTCGCCGAAGGCTACCTCCCCGCGACGGAGGGGCTCGCCTAGCGGGCGGCATCGGCCGGCGAGGTGACACCTTCTCCCCAAGCCGGAGAAAAGGTGTACCTCAAGGCTCAGCTGGTACGCGGCATTTCCTTGCCCATCTCCCACTTCTTTCTCTCTGTCTTGAACCACTACAAGGTCCAACCCCACAACCTCTCCCCCAATAGCATCTTAGTGCTTAGCAACTTCGCGGCACTTTGCGAGGGTTACCTAGGGATAAGGCCTAGGTTAGACTTGTTCGTGTACTTCTTCACCGTCAAACGTGAAGCCGGACATAGTAAGGAGGAGCTTAGGAACTGTGGCACCATAAGCTTGAAGATTCGACCTGGCCGGCGGTTCCCCGACATCGTTGGCCACGAGTCCTGCAAGAACATGCAACGGACGTACTTCTACGGCCCCGACATTCCTTTGGCGGGCCGAGAAGTGACGTACCCGGACTTCATGGATGGAGCCGCCGCTGAAGTTTCTACATGGAGATCCCATGCCTCCCTTCCCTCCGACCTCGACGCTTCTCGCGCAATAAGGCGGATCGAATGGTTCGTAGAGACGGGTTTGACCGGCTTGGACCTAGCCATGTGCTGGTTCATCAGGCGAATCCAACCTCTGCAGCACCGCGCGAAGTTCATGCACGAGTATACCAGTGATCGAAGGGATACCCTCCGGATCTCCGTGGATAACTTCTCGAGCGACTCCGTCAAGCTCCGCCTAAAGGACATCGTCAAGGTGAAGGATAAGAAGCGTGGCCTCACCATCACCTACGACATGTTCGTAGATGGCAAGTTCCCAAAGGTAGGTATTTATTTTCCGTATACGACATATGCTCCAATTTTTCCGTCTTGCCAATACCATCTTATCTAACACGATGATTTCTCACTTAACAGCTTAGCGATCTAGATGAGGGCAACTTGGCTGCCCAAATCTATGATCCAAAGATGAAGGAAGTCACGTTCGTGTCCGACGACGATGTCCCATTGGCACAAAAGCGGAAGAGCTCCACCTCTGACGCTGCTGACGGAGGCAAGAAGAAGACGGAGGATGGAGCCTCCAAAAAGAGTACCGCCGCCCTGGAGGCGGAAAAGAGAAAAGCCACCGGGATTTTTGCCAAAGCTCCCCCCTAGTGTAAGCCTCTCATTCTCCTACATTGTCTACTTATCTGTCTTGTTTCTGTACTTATGCACTTTGCACGTTTCAGGAAGAAAGCCACGACCAGCCTCAAGAAGTCCTCCAAAACTTTGGGGGCTTCTAGAAATATCAAGGACATGCTGCATCGCAACTCCTCTCCGCCATCGCCCCTGCTACTCCTGCCGGCAAGCCTTCCTCTGCTCCGACAAGCTCTCAAACCCAGGAGGCACCAGGCCTTCCGCCATGGAAGTGGATTCTGGCGCCTCTACCGAACTCGCTATTGTCGGCGAGCAGGCGACACAGGAGAGCACTGCTCTACAAATGGCTGAAGCTTCGGCTAAGGATGCCATCGGTAGCGGCAAGGCAGTGGTGGGAGATGGTACCTCTGCCGAAGGAGGTGCCCCTACTCCCTAGAAACCCTTTGAGTTTCCGAAGATAGTTTACCCGGTGCTCACTCCGAGTGACACAACTCTGGTTCCTGGAGGACTACCGTCATCTCCGACATGGGATCTTGAGGAGCTACTCCGACAAGCGGATATCTTGCAAGGAAATAGCATTTCCTTCGGCAAGCTGCTAGTCGAGATTGCTACAAACCTCAAGATTATTGCACTTGTAAGTTTTTACTTTGCCTTTTGCATTTCATATGAGTATCCCACAGTAGCCCCCGAGGATGTAGATGGAAAACCATAGGTTTTGCATCTATATGCTCTAAGAGTGACTAAGTTAGAAAAAACTCACATTGTAGCCCCCAAGCATTTAGATGGAACAAACTATTCCGACTAGATGCTTTAAGAGTAGCATACGCAGTGTTCATAATTTTCAATACTGTAGCCCCAAGCCTCTAGTTGTAACTGAATTAGTTCCGACTAGATGCTTAAAGAAAAGCTAAGCAGATTCCGAGTTAAAAACTTTATAATGTAGCCCCCAAGCTTCTAATCGAGAACTGAATTACCTCTGACTAGATGCTTAAAGAGAAGCTAAGCATATTGCTAAGTTAAAAACTCTCGATGTAGCCCCCGAGCACCTAGGTGGAAAGTTTCCGACTAGGTGCTCCAAGCAGACCAAACAACGGTTTAACTTTTTTCCTTTCTTCCACAGAACGAGAATGCTCGGAGGGGCATGGCCAACGACAAGTATCAGAAGATGCGCGCAGATCTTGAAGCCGAAAAGGGTAAAACTGCCATCTTAAAGGAACAGATCATCAAAAACAAGAGTCTGTTTTCTTTTTTTGCGCATTCTATCTTGGTTTTGTGCCTTCATTATCCGAGTACTCACTGTGTACTTTGTTTTCTCCGACTTGCAGAGCATGTCGCCAAGGCCAAGGATATTGTCGAGCAGTCCAAGCACATCCAGCAGCTGGACAGCGAGAACAGAATCCTTAAGAAGGAGAGGGAAGAGATGCTGAAGATGAACGAGGATTCCATGAAAGCCCTGCAGGATTCCGCCTCCGCGGAAATCAATCGCTTGAAGGAGGAGCTTGCGATCTTAAAATATCAGAAGCAAGCTACCGATGAGCAAAACCAACGCCACAGCGAGGCGTTTAGGCTCCTCCAACAAGAGAAGGAATCCTTGGCGGACACCCTCTAGCAATCCAAGGCCAGCATCTTCAGTAAGTTTCCTCCGCCTTGTATTTCTGTAGTCTAGATACTTAGAGTTTATTGAACTCATGCGCTTCTTGTCGGAATTTTCAGCTCCTATGGGTTTAACCCGCTTGCCTCCTTCGGACAAGGAATGCATGGTTCTTTCCTGCAACTTCATCAACACCGCCATCACCCAAGCCAAGGAGATTGCCAAGCCCCTACAGATATACATCAAGGCCTCGGACTCCGTGACGAAGTACTCAGAGATTCTGCGCCGATCCCTCGAGCGTATCACAAGCTGGAAAGCTTTATGTGCACGGGCTGGCGCAAGGATGGCGCTTTCAATGGTGAAGGCACACTACGAAGGTGCCGACATCAACACGGTGACCTCTGGTATCCCCGACGTTGACGATGGCGGCAAAGATATTGATCACGAAGCCATCTTGTCATCACTCGCGGGTTATTACACCAGAGTTGCCGAGTTGGTGGACATCGACGTCTTCGTGCCCATGAACACCATCGACAGCGTCAACCAAGATTCCTCCGAGTCTCATCATAGCGCCGACGTTGAGGGTGATTCTCCGGTTGGGGACGATGCTGCTTCCAAGTCTCCTGCGCCCAAAGAATGAAAAAACACTATGTAATATTTTTTTCACCTTTGGTGTAGGCGCGGAAAAAACTTGGCGATGTAACTTAAGGCGGAAAACAATGGTTGTTATGTCCTGCTACTTAAGAACTAATTTCCAGCATGTATATATTTTTTAAGCAAGTGCTGGCTTATCCATTACTTTGGTTCTTATGCTTGACTTTTCTTGAGTCGGAAGACTCGTTGTCGGAACCATGCGCTTAGGTGATGATGCCCAATGGCACCGTCAATAACCTAAGCACAAAATCGCCGACAATAAGTGCCGAAAGTCACTACTCCAGAATCCACATAAAAACGACAAAGAACGTGTAGACCAGAAAACTTAAGCTAACGCCCGTAGGCGGAAATTTCACAAGTGCAAATGCAAATCTTGTGCATAAAGGTTTTACATGGTCCAAAAATGAACACTAAAGGAGGTAAAAGACTCATAAATATTAGTGAACCAAGAGATTTATTTCATTGATCATATAAGAGATACACAATTAGATAAAATATGCTAAGTGTAAAAAGGACGTAGCTGTGCTATGTTCCATGGCCGGTCAAGCTCCGGGTAGTCATCATCTGGGTCACGTCGCTTACGCTTATGATCCTCGTTGGGTCTATCCTTTAGTTCACGATTGTCAACAAGGTAGTAAGACCCATTGAGCAGCGCCTTGCTTATGATGAACGGTCCTTCCCATGGTGGGGATAATTTGTGTGACTTCTTCTGCTTAAGTCGGAGCACCAAATGCCCCTCTTTAAACGAGCGATGCCGAACGCGGCGACTATGGTAGCTGCGTAGCTTCTGATGGTAGATGGCGGATCTTTGTCATGCCAAAACACGCTCCTCCTCGAGAAGGTCCACATCTAGGCGTCTTGATTCTTCAGCGTCATCCTCGTCGTAGGCGACAACTCTTGGTGCATCGTGGAGGATGTCGGAGGGTAGGATGGCTTCTGCTCCATATACCATGAAGTAAGGGGTGTAGCCGGTAGATTTGTTGGGTGTAGTTCGTAAACTCCACAACACAGATGGCAATTCTTCCGCCTAGGCTCCAGGTGCTCTATGTAGCGGTGCCTCAAGACGTGGCTTGATTCCCTGCAGAATTAATCCATTGGCTCTCTCAACCTGACCATTGGATTGTGGGTGTGCCACAGATGCAAGGTCAAGTCGGATGCCTTTCTCCCAGCAATATGCCTCCACTTCTCCGAGTGATAAATTGATGCCGTTGTCGGTGATAATGCTATGTGGGAGACCAAATCTCACCACTAGATCCCGGAAAAACCTGAGGGCAGTTGCCCCATCAAGCTTTCTAATGGGTTTAGCTTCTATCCATTTGGTGAATTTTTCAACTGCTACAAGCAGATGCGTAAATCCACATGGTGCCGTCTGTAACGGTCCCACCATGTCTAGCCCCCAGACTGCAAACGGCCAAGTTGTTGGTATTGTTCGCAGTTCTTCAGCAGGAACATGTGGTTGTCGGGCATAATACTGGCATCCCATGCATGTCTCAACCAGCTTGTCGGCGTCCGCCTTCGCGGTCAGCCAGTAGAATCCTTGCCGGAAGGCTTTTGCGACCAACGATCGAGGAGCGGCTGATTCCCGCAATCTCCGAGATGGATTTCGCGTAGGATTTCCATACCTTCTAGCTGGGAAACACACTTTAGGTATACACCAGTAGTGCTCCTTTTATAGAGTTTCCCATTGATTCTGGTATAACCCTTTGCTCGTTGTACTATTTGTCGTCTTTCGACTTCGTCGTCGGGCAGAGTTCCGTGTTTGAGATATTCCATGAACGGTTTTGTCCAAGCCGGAGGGACCTTAGTCACCATGTTGACGAAAGAGTCAGCTGTATCAGGGTTGTCGATGTCGGCGCCCTTCACGGATGGTGTGCGTAGATGCTCTAGGAAAACTCCTGGCGGAATTCGCTTGCGCCCTGATCCAATCTTAGACAGCAGATCTGCCGCCTCGTTTTGCTCCCTAGGCACATACTTGACTTCGTAGCCCAAGAAGCTCTTGGCTATCTCGTCCACTTCGTCTCGATATGCCGCCATCATAGGGTTCCGCGCATTCCAGGTGCTAGCCACCTGCTGGGCAACCAAGTCGGAATATCCATAGCAAACTATGCACTTGATGCCAATATCCTTGGCTACACGTAGTCCGTGAATGAGTGCTTCATACTCCGCCATGTTGTTTGTAGCCTCGAAGTGGATCTGCAGAACGTAGTGTAGCTTGTCTCCTGTTGATGACTGTAGCAATACACCAGTCCCCGAGCCGTTGAGTAGCTTTGATCCGTCAAAGTGCATCACCCAATACTCTAGTTCTGGCAACGGAGTAGCGTCTGGCATCTCCGTACAATCTGCAACAAAATCCGCCAAGGCTTGTGATTTGATAGCGCCGCGTCTCTTGTAGGTGATCTCGAAGGCGACAAGTTCAATGCCCCACTTCGCGACCCTTCCTGTAGCGTCGCTGTTATTGATAATGTCGGACAGTGGAGTCTTGCTCACCACTGTGATTGGGTACTCCTGAAAGTAATGCCTCAGCTTCCGAGAAGCAAGGAATACTCCGTAAGCTATCTTTTGGTAGTGCGGGTAACGCTGCTTGGACTCCGTCAAGACCTCACTTACATAGTAAACTGGTCTTTGAACTCCGTGCTCATAGCCTAGTTCATTCCGCTCTACCACGACGACGATGCTGATTACCCGGTTGGTTGCCGCCATGTAAATTAACAGGGGCTCACCAGGCTCGGGTGCTGCAAGGGTGGGCGCTGAGGAAAGAATCTCCTTGAGCTTCTTCAATGCTGCATCTACTTCGTCTGTCCATGTGAATCTGTCCGCCTTCTTCAGCAACTTGTACAGCCGCAGAGCCTTCTCTCCAAGTCTTCTGACGAACCGACTAACTGCTGCAACACAACCTGTTAGTCGTTGAATGTCCTTTAGGCATGTCGGACGGTTTATGTTTAAGATGGCCTTGATTTTCTCCGGATTGACCTCGATTCCACGTTGGGAAACGATGAAGCCCAACAATTTTCCGGCTGGAACCCCGAAGACGCACTTCTTGGGGTTGAGCATCATGTTGTATTTCCGGAGATTATCAAAGGTTTCTTTTAAGTCGGAGATTAAGTCGTTTGACTTTTTAGACATCACCGCAATATCGTCCACATAGGCGTGAACGTTCCGACCAATTTGGTCGTGGAGGCAACGTTGCATTGTCCGCTGGTAAGTAGCACCTGCGTTTTTCAGCACAAAGGGCATCGTGACATAGCAAAACGTGTCGTAAGGGGTAGTGAACGAAGTGGCCAATTGGTCCGACTTCCTCATCTTGATCTGGTGGTATCCTGAATATGCATCGAGAAAACACAAAAGTTCCGAGCCAGCCGTCGAGTCAATGACTTTGTCAATGCGAGACAAAGCAAACGGATCTTTGGGACATGCTTTGTTCAAGCCGGTGTAATCAACGCACATTCTTAATTCATTGGTTCCCTTTTGGGGGACAAGTACATGATTGTCCACCCATTGGGTGTGAAGGACTTCTTGGATAAATCTAGCCTTAAGTAACCTAGCTATCTCTTTGCCAATGGCGCGTCTCTTCTCATCTCCAAAGCGTCGTAGAGGTTGTTTCATTGGTTTGAATTTTGGATCAATGTTTAAGCTGTGCTCGGCAAGTTCCCTAGGTACACCTTTCATGTCGGCAGAAAAGATGTCCCTGTTCTCACGGAGGAACTCGACGATCACGCTTTCCTATTTGGGATCCAGGTTTGTCCCAATGGCGGTGAAATTGGAGGCATCGCCTTCCACCGGCTTGGTCTCGATGGCGGCCTTGAACGCAGGAGTGGAGTCGGAGATCTGCTTCTTCGACGCGGGCATCTCTGAGTCATCGACCTTGCTCTGGATCTCCTTGAATTCTTCGCTGTAGAGGACAGCTTCTGCAACGGCTGCTTCGTTGATCTCGCAGTCTCTTGCGTTGGTAAATATGCCGGATACCGTGATGATGTCGTTTGGTCCGGGTATCTTGAGTTTATTGTAGACGAAGCATGGCTTGTACATGAACGTGTGGAATATGTCGCGGCCGAATATGATGTGGTACACGCTCTTGAAGGGGATCACCTCGAAGGTCATGCGCTCTTGGCGGTAATTATTAACATCGCCAAAGGATACCTGAAGTGTAATGCACCCAAGGGACCAAGCCTCCCGACCAGGAACTACGCCGTGGAAAACGGTGTTGGTCCGCCTTAGGTTTGCCTCTGTCAAGTTCATCTTCTGCAGTGTATCTAGGTACATGATGTTGATGCTACTTCCACTATCCACCATGCACTTGGTGAACTCCACGCCGTCAATCAATGGGTTGATGACCATGGCGTACTGGTTCTCCGTGGGCACAAGGTCTGGGTGGTCCGTCCTGTCCCAAGTTATTGGAACCTCCGACCAGCGCAGGTACTGGGGAACCGGGGGGAGAGTGGCCATCAGGATCCTCGGAGAGGTCTTCTGTTGTCGGACGGTGGGGGTGCCAAGGAAAGTGTGGTAGACTGGGGCCTTCTTTGCGAAGGGGTTCTTGCCCTTGTCGTCGCTCTTGGCGGCGTGCTTGGGGTCAACGTCCTCGTCGATGTCACTTGAATCGTTGGACTCCTCCTCCTTCTTCTTCCCCTTGCCCTTGCCTCGCGGTCTGTTCTTCCGACTTCGCTTGTAGCCGGACTCCGGGTCTTCCTTGAGGTCGTTGAAGAACTTGCAGTGTCGATTGGTATGAGTGGACATACCGTTGGAGTCGAGGTGTATGAGGCACGGCATATCGCGGTACTCCTCGTAGGTTTGGGGAACGCGGAGCGGCTCCGAGGTGGTTTCATTTCCTCGCTGCTGCCCGCGGCCAGCTCCCCTTCCTCGGCCACGTTGTCCGCCTTCTCCTCGTCCTACAAAATTCATAGCGACCATGTCGGTAGATTGCTTTTCTTCTGGAGAGGTCTTCCACTTTGTACTACTGTTCCTCCGAGCTTGGGTTGGAACGGCCGTTTCCGGCAATGAGCCACGAGCATCGTCGTCGGCAGCTGCGAACTCACTAGCCAACTGAATCATCTAATTCAAGTCAAGCTGGTGATTTTCCTGCAAGCGCTTCAGCTTATGTCGGAGCAACGTTCCCCTTTCCAACCCATCGATGAAGGTGGCCATGGCGGTCTGAGTGTGCACTCCTGCGCAGTAATTTTTCATATCCAGCCAACGGGAGAGGTAGGAGTGAGATGTCTCGTCTTTCTCTTGCACGCACCGTTGTAGATCGCCCACAGTGCAGGGACTCTTGTATGTATCCTCAAAGTTCTTGGTGAACACTTCTTGCATGTCCAGCCAGTTGTAGATAGATTTCTCCGGCAAGTCATCGATCCATTGACGGGTCGTGCCCGCCAACATTAACGGGAGGTACTTGACGGCGACGTTGGGGTTGACTCCGACAATCTCCACCGCGTTGCCGTAGTCCTGCAACCATGTGGCTGGCTTGGCGGTGCCGTCATAGGGCTTGATGGTCTTGTCAATCCGGAAACCTTTGGGGTAAGTTGCGGACCATATTGCAGGTCCAAAGCAATGTGGTCCCAGGTATGATCCTTCCCGGGCCTCGTGGATCTTATCGATCCGCGAACGTGCATTGTACAGCTCCGGGTTCTTCTTCTTTTTGTCAATAGGGGATGGACTACTTGGTGGTGACGGAGGCGGAGGTGGCGGTGGGTTAGCCTTCTTGCTGTTACCCTCCTGCGACACCTCACGCCTGTCACAGTTGCTTGTCGGGTGTGGAGGGTCATGGCGTGACCTACTCTTGTGTCCTTGGTTGCACTCTCCGTCATGACGGGTCTGCTCCGTGTTGTCGCGGATGACGATGCTGCACTGCTTTGGTGGGGGCATATCCGTATGATGGTGAGCCTTGTAATCTTCGTGATGTCGGGGAGATCGGGGCGGTGGCGATGTGTGACGAGGTCGGGCCTTTTCTCCATGGTCAGTGGATATGGGGATGGCGTCCTTCCTGTTGCGTGCATCCCTCCGTCTTTGTTCTGATGAACCCGTTTGGGACCCGACATCAAGAGGAGATCTGTCCCTTGGCGGCTTGTACTGGCTAGACTGGCAGAGCGCTGGGTTAGACTCAAGCCTCTGAGAGGTAGCCTTTTCCTGCTGCTTCACCGCCTTGGACACTAGGTCATAGACCTGTTCCACTGCCTCAGGTGATCTATCCAACTCCAGAAGGGTCTTGGCGATGACGAGGTTAAGGAGTGGGGTGGGAATCACCTGCTTGCCTTCACTGTCAATGTATGGCTTGGCCTGTGCCGGCTTCGATGGAGCCCATCCTAGGTTGCGCCGTACACCAGGATCGTTGATAACGCGAGCCGGGGCTTTCTTAGACTTCTGCTGCTGTAGCAAAGTCTTGTACTCGGCCTCCATTGCTCTAGCTTTCTCTATGGATTTCTGCATGTTAACCAGATCTCGATCTAGCTTAGCGCCTTGCTCCGCGATGGCTTACGCCTCCTCCAGCAGCTGCTGGCGCTTCTCGTCAAGCTGGGTCACACTCCGGATATGAGCGACGGTCAGTGGCTCGATAAGGAGATTGCCGTACATCACTCTATCAGCTGGAGTAACTTGGGCTACTGCCGATGTAGATGCTGGAGGCGACATGTGGTGTTATTGTTGCTTGGGCCGGTGCCGGGTTCCTGCGGCTGCTGCACTGGGTTAGGCGGAGGAGGCATGACCTTTGCGCGATCATCGTCAGCAGCAATAAGTGGCCCCTTCCCCTTTTCCAGCGCCGTAGGTGGAGCTCGTCCGGGTTGATCTTAGTCCATCGCCGTCCCAATGGTGACGAACACCCCTCGGGACGTGACGGTGTTGTTGGCTTGCTCGGCGCGCAAGTACTCCTCCATCTCCTGCATAGCGGAGTCTAGATCTTCCGGACTGAAGTATATCTCCTCTGAATCTGCACTAAAGTCAGCATAAAGCGCGTCAATGATAGAGTCGAAGGGTGCCAGGACTTCCTCGATGACGGGCGGTGGAGGTGCAACGGGCTCGACGATGACTGGAGGTGGCGGGGCTGCTACGACGATGGCGGCCGGAGGCGGTGGCTGAATCGGAGGGGCTCCGTCAATGAGCGCAAGCATTTTCTGAGCTGCCGCTTTGGCCTCCGCGTAGTTGTTGACGGTGCTCACCATCTCTTCGAGGGTAAGGCGTCCTGTTGCCTGCTGTCATCTTAAAGAATGCCAGAGAAGCGTGCTGCGGTCCAGTCCTTCCACGAAGAGATACAAAGCATTATCATCGGGGTAGTGGGCTAGATCGGCTCGTATACGGAGCCACCTGGCCAGGTAATCACGGGGGTTTTCGCCTTCTCTCTGAACGCAGCGCGCCAGATCGAAGATGGTAACCATGCCGATGAACTTGGATCTCTGCTGTCCAGACGCACGGACGAAGCCGGCGGATTTGCAGTGATCTTCCACCTTTATATCCTGCACAGGGGCGGTTTGGGTGGGCCTTGAATTTTTCTGATCTTTGCTGGCAAACCCCGAAGAGTGATCCGACATCGATCCTTCCGCGAACGTGTCCTTCCCGTAGGCGGTCCGTGTGGGTCTTGAATTTTTCCGATCTTTGCCGGCAAACCCTGAAGAGAGATCCGACATTGATCCTTATGCGAACGTATCATGCACGTAGGCGGTCCGTGCGGGTCTTGATGCTCCTCCGACTTCCAGGTAACTAGTGCTCGAGTCGGTTTCTCCGATGAAGAGGTGGATGTCTCCGATAGGAACGATCGAACACCGCGTAGGGTTCGTCTTCGCCGGGATCCAGAACTCGTCAGGAGGGACGATCGGAATGTTGCCGGAGAAGAGAACACGGCCGATGGCTATGGTTTCGCCGATTCCCGCGAAGATCTTGGTCCTCGCCCGCTGAAGAGCCTGAAGCGCCTCTTGTCCCACGGTGGGCGCCAACTGTCGTGGTATTGCCGACGAGTACGCCATGGAGGGGTCCTCGCAGTGCGTTTTTAGAGACGTGGGGTAAGGCGGACGGTTGACGGGTACAAGGTAACACAGCTTACCCAGGTTCAGATCCCACAATGGTGGCGGAATCCTACTCCTGCTATAAATCACTTTAAGGGCAATACGCCGAGTTACAGAGATTGGTTCGTTGTGCGAGGTTGTGTGTATCGATCTTTGATCGTATGATATTGTGCCCTAAAGGCTCCCATAGGCGCGACTTATATAGTCGCCAGGTCCTAGGGTTACAGGGAAAAGTCCTAGCCGGACAGGTTACAGAGTCCTACACCGTCTATCACTAGTCTTGTGTATCTTGCACTCCAAGGCTCCGGGTACGCTGGAGACTCCACTGTAGCCTTCCTTTATCCGGCATGGGCCTCCCTTCTGGATCCACCTAACTGGGCTGCCCAGCAGGCCACATGCCATGCTATCGACTATGAGCCACCCGGGTTAGTCGGATAAGAGACATGCTATTAGGATACCCATATAGCATATCCCCAACACCACGGAGGCATATGTGATGTTGATTCCGAGGTCTTCGCAGAAATCCTGGAATTCTTTGGAGATGAAGTTCGACCCATTGTCGGTGATGATGCTGTGCGACACGCCAAACCTGTAGACAATGGATTCAAAGAACTTGATGGCGGTTTTGCACTTTTGGTTAGTGACTGGCATGGCCTCAATCCACTTGGTGAATTTGTCGACTGCGACCAGGAGGTAGACGTGACCTCCTTTCGAGGACCTTGGTAGCTTGCCGATCATGTCGAGGCCCCACTGGGCGAAGGGCCAGGCCAAAGGTATGGGCCTGAGTTCTGATCTGTGTGCGTGTGGTTTGTCAGCAAACCTTTGGCACTAGTTACATCTTCGGACGATGTCCTTGGCGTCGTTCATGGTCGTTGGCCAATAGAATCCAGCTCGTAGAGCTTTGGCGACAATGGAGCGGCTGCCCGCATGGTGGCCGCAGATGCCCTCGTGGATGTCTTGGAGGATGGTTTTGTCGTCACCAATGGTGACGCACCTTTGTAGTACACCCGAAATGTTGCGCTTGTATAGCTCGCCATTGATGATGGTGAAGGCCTTTTACCGGCGAGATATGCGCTGGGCATCTGTCGGGCTATCAGGCAACTCGCCGTCTATCAGGTACTTGAGGTATGGTTGCGTCCAAGTTTCTTTGACTGCCATGACCTGCATCAGGTTGACCACGACGACCTCTGTGTGAAGCTTTTGGGGTCCTTCGGGTAGCGCAGCCCCCGAGTGCTCTGCTTCTTCGGGTGATCCCTTTGGGAATTTTCGCTTTATGGATGGCACGCAGATCTGTTCGAGGAACACGCCTGGTGGCACCCGTGCATAGGTGGAGCCGATGTTGGCGAGTCTATCGGCCTCCTCGTTTCTTTCTCTCCCAATGTGCCAAAGTTCGCAGCCGTCGAATTCTCCCTCGAGTGAGTTGTAGAGTGCACGGTACGCAATCATGTTTTCGGCGTGTGCGTCGCACTCATTCATCGTCTGCTGGACGACGAGGTTCGAGTCTCCGTAGATGACCAGGCGCGTTGCGCCGCAGATCTTTGCCATCCTCATGCCGTGGATGAGGGCCTCGTATTCTGCCTCGTTGTTGGAAGCTCGAAACTTCATCCAGAGGACGTACTTCATATTATCGCCCTGCGGGGAGGTCAGTATGACCCCGGCTCCTACTTCGGCTTCACGCTTGGAGCCGTCGAAGTACATCGGGGACTGTTTCATGTCTGGGGTGTCTGGCAGCTGCAGCTCCATCCAGTGTACAAGGAAGTCCGGGAGAACTTGGGACTTGATCGCGTGGCGTTTCTCATAGACGATGTCTAGAGGTGACAGCTCGATGCCCCACAGGGCTACGCGTCCTGTGGCCTCCGGATTGTTCAGGATGCTGTTCAGGGGTGCCTCGTTAACGACCATCACCTGGTGCTCCTGGAAGTAATGGCTCAGCCGACGAGCCGTCATGAACACGCCGTAGGCGAGTTTCTGGTAGTGAGGGTACCTCTGCTTTATCGGTGTCAATAACTCGCTGAGGTAGTAGATTGGGCGTTGGACCCCATGGGTCTTGCCTTCTTCGGGTCGCTCGACCACCAGTACGGTGCTTACCACCTGGTGTAGCTACTATGTACAGCAGTAGAGGCTCACGCTCTTTTGGCGTAACCAAGACGGGCGAGGTAGAGAGCAGCCGCTTTAGATCTTCGAATGCATCATCCGCTTCAAGCGTCCACTCGAATTTTTCTGCCTTGCATAGCAGCTGGTAAAATGGCAGGGCTTTCTCGCCCATGCGGCTGATGAACCTGCTCAATGCCGCGATTCGACCTGCAAGCTACTGGACACCCTTGCGGTTCTTCGGCTTCTCCATGGCCATTATGGCCCAGATTTTCTTTGGGTTCGCCTCGATCCCTCGCTGGGAGATGAAGTAACCAAGCAGCTGGCCAGATGGGACGCCGAAGGCGCACTTTTCAGGGTTAAGCTTGATCCTGTAGCGGTCGAGATTATCGAACGTCTCGCGGAGATCGTCGATGAGTGTGCTTGCCTCCCTGGTTTTGATGACTATGTCATCGACATAGACTTGGATATTGCGACTGATCTGGTCCTTCAGGCATGCCTGCATGCACCGCTGGTACGTGGCACCTGCATTCTTTAGCCCGAAGGGCATTGTGTTGTAGCAGAACACTCCGAACGGCGTGATGAACGCCGTTTTCTCCTGATCTTCGACTTTTAGTCGAATCTGGTTGTAGCCTGAGTAGACGTCGAGGAAGGAGAGCTTCTCGCATCTGCAGTCAAATCGATGATCTAATCGATCCGAGGGAGAGGGAAGTGGTCCTTCGGGCAGTGTTTGTTTAGAGATGTAAAGTCCACGCACATCCGCAGGATGTCCGTGTCCTTTTTGGGTACCATTACGGAGTTGGCGAGCCACTCGCTCTCCTTGATCTCCCTGATGAAGTTTGTGTCGAGTAGTCTGCTGACTTCAACTCCGATTGCTTCGTCCCGTGGTTCAGACAGTCATCAGATGGACTGCTTAACGGGCTTGGCGTCTGGAAATACATTGAGTGCATGCTCGGCAAATTCCATGGGAACTCCTGGCATGTCCGCAGGACACCAGGCGAAGATCTCCCAGTGCTCACGGAGGAATTCGACGAGCGCTCTTTCCTATGCGGAGCTGAGATCGTTGGCGATCAGCGCCGTCTTGGAGGCATCCATCGGGTGGACCTGCACCTTCTTTGTGTTGACGGTGGAGTCGAAGGACATATCAGGTGCGTTCTGTCTTGCGACTGGGGGTGCCCCGTTGTCCTTCACCTCGCGGAGCCTTACGAGCTCTTCTTGCATGCCAAATGACTGGGAGATTCTGTTGAAATTCCTGTCGCAGTGGTCTGATCGGGTGAAGCTCCCGTGGATCGTGATGACGCCCTTGGGTCCTGGCATCTTGAGTAGCAGGTACGCATAGTGCGGTACTGCTAGGAACCTTGCGAATGCTACACGCCCGAGGATGGCGTGGTATTGTGATGGCCAGTCCACCACTTTGAACTCGAGCAGCTCATATCGGAAGTTATTCGGCTTGCCGAAGATGACGTCGAGCATATCTTTCCCAGGGGGATATTCCTTTTACTGGGACGATGCCATGGAACGTTGTGTCCGACTGTTCCAGGATGCCTAGCGGGATCCGCATTGCCGCTAGGGTGCTGGCGAACATCAGGTTGATGCCGCTGCCGCCGTCCATGAAGACGCGGCTCATTTCGAATCCTCCGATCTGTGCCTCAAGCACCAGGGCAGCATGGCCTGGGCGAGGGACCTGGCAAGGGTGATCTGAACGACTGAACGTGATGCAGGACTCCGATCCGCTGAGGTACTCAGGGATGGCGGGTGGAGCAGTCACAGCTAGGTTGATCTGACGAGTGATTTTCTTCTGCACCCTATTCGTTGGGCGCCCTTTTCGGATCATCAGCGCTCCTTTTGGTGGGGGATACCCGTGCCCTCCGTTATTCTGTGCGGGTGCGATTGGGTGGTTCGGGCCTCCTGCAGGTGGCGGTGGAGGAGCTCCATGCGCGATCTCGCCTGGTGCGGGTGCGTTCCCGAATCCAGGGTTCGGGGCTTGCTGCCTCATCTGAGCCATGCTTTCGCTGAGTTTCTGGAACTCGCGGCAGTCCTTGAGCATGTGGCTTGCCTTCTTCTTACCATCCTTCTTGTCGATTTAGAAGTGGATGGTGCATGGACCCGACAGTTTTTCGTATGATGAGGGTCCGTCATCGCGACCGCGGCGCTGCCACGACTGTGCTGGGAGTCCTCCATCGCGGAAATTGCCTCCGCGGTATCCGCCGCTGTTGCGGTTGCTATCGCTGCGGCGGTCGGCGTAGCCAGCCGCGACCATGTCGGGTCCATCGTGATCGTCATAGACGCATTATCTCCTCTTGCTACGGCATTCGCGCCGTCGGCCGTAGTCGTCTTCTTCCTCCTAGTGGGCTCGGTGGACGGAGTCCTCACCGTCGGCCCACCTGTTGGCGATGTCCATGAGGTGGTCGAGTGTCTTGGGCTTGACACGCCCAAGTTCTTCTTTGAAGTCCTGACGCTTGACGCCGTCCTTGAAGGCGTCGATAGCCCTCTCTTCAGAGATGTGCGCCGCGGAGTTCTTTGTGTTGGACCAGGGCAGTATGTACGAGCGAATGGATTCGCCCATTCGTTGAGTGCAGACCCGCAACTCCTCGATCGAGGTAGGCCTCTTGCTGGTGCCCTTGAAGTTTCGGATGAAACTGTACGCCAGATCCTCCCAACTTCGGATGGATCCTGAGAATAGGCTGCTTAGCCAGATCCGAGCTGCGCCTGTCAGCTGTAGCTGAAGGCATTGCATGGCGGTTTCCCTGCTTCCGCCGTGCAGCTTGACGGACGACAAGTGGTCGCTGAGCCATGCCTTGGGGTCCTGTGTGCCATCAAACTTCGGAGTGTCCGAAGGAAGCTTGAAGTTTCGCGGCATCCTTGTCCGTCGAACAGATCTACTGAAGCATCGAGCTCCGCAGAGTTCGCCTTCGTCTTCATCCATCTCGGATTCAGACGAGCATACGCGCTTGGCGCGCGCTTTGTCGATCTTTCACTGTGTTAGCTCGTTTCGAGTTTCGTAGTCGCGGTTGCGACGACGCGAGCTCTTATGCCTTCGAGGAAGGTCATGATCTTCATCCTCGGATGAGGGTGTGGGGCTGCGGTTGAATCTGACCGCAGCCTTCTTTTTTGGCTCCGCAGGAGCTTCTCCGTGGAGCACAGCTCCAACGAGGCCGAGTTCGGTAAGCGCGGACTTGTGCATGGCCCTCTTCGGGTCCCTGTCCGAAGGTGGGTGGGACGCGAGGTACGCGGTGGCTGCCATGATCGCAGCTTGCAGCGTCTTCGGGATGACGTTGCCGTCAGCGTCCATCTCCATGAAGGATGCATTGAGGGCTCGGGTCACCTCGCGACGCTCTTTAGGGTCCATGTTCTCCATCCTAGAATGGTGCTCGTTGCCGTTGTTGCCGTGCGAGCTGGAGCCAATGCCCATGGCGGAGAGCGCAACTCGTCGCGCAATGGACTCCGAAGATGCTTGCTTGCGTTTGTCAAGCACTTCCTACATCTTGATCTGCTTCATGTGCTCCTCGATGAGGAGCATGTGGTATGCCATCAGCAGATCTCGTGAGGCGTCAGCGGGCAGGATCTTGTTGCCTGCCACGGCCTCGCGTGGTTGAGCCCATCCCTCCTCGTTGAGGTGGATAACTCGATTATTGTTGTCCCCATTGGGTGGGGGACCGGCTTCTTCTGTTTCCACCGTTTCCACCCTGCGGGTTGGGTGGCGGATTGTGTTCCTGATCCTGGATGACTGCGGCGCACAGGTAGCACTCGTAGATCGGCTTGCTGCTGCCGTAGCTTTTGGATCCGGAACCGTAGGTCCCTTCGTCCGATGGTGGATCGCACAGATCGGAGTTACAGCTGCTGCTGTCATAGGACTCGGCTGTCGATGGAAGGGGCACCCGCTCTGGAAGGCGGAGGGTGCCAGTCTGCCCCACCTCGAAGCAGAAGCTCCTGAACAGGATCTCGAGTCCGTCACCAACGGGCTCGAAGTCCTTCATGGTGGTCGGTGAGTGGGCGGTGAAGTCGAAAGCGCCGAAGAGGAGATGACTCTCCGTCGCCGCGGAGTTGTAGATCGCTCGGGTTGGGACCGTCACGATCGCACAATCAGCGTCCCCAGTTCCAACAGACGGCGCCAATTGACGAGGTTTAATCTCGTCAATGCCCATTGTTATGGACTTGGGTTTTGGAGAAGATGGGGATGCTGGAGATCACGGAACGGTTAGCAAACAAAGCAACACTGGGACACGAGGTTTACCCAGGTTCAGGCCCCCGGAGGGAAAACCCTACTCCTGCTTGTCTGCTCTTGATTACGGCAGAACCGAAGATTACAGGGGTGCGCATATGCAATCTGGCGTGGAGGTGTGTATGTGATGGTATGCGAGAGATTGTAAGAGAGCCTCCTCGTCATGCCCTCCTGGCCTTTATATAGAGATAGGCAGGTCCCAGGCACAGATTGAGTCGGTTACAGGTTTTAGGGTTTACCCTTTTGAATTTCCTATCTACTCTAGTCTTGCTCTCCAAGGATCCAAAGGTGTCATGGGCCGGCCTATATTTTCCGTGGGCCTTCCTTGGGCTGGACCAGGTATGTTGAGATCGTGTACCCGCGGGGTATAACCATGTCACCTTAACCCTTGTTCAACCACAAGCTTTTAACTTAGAAATTGTGATGAGGAGATCCTTGATAGCTTCCATGTCTTGATGCTCAAATAGTCCATTGCCGGGGACACGTCTAAGTACTTATATTTTACTCTCTCGAGAGGTGGTGCACTTTCCCCACAAGACTCGACACGCATCGAGAGAAGACCTTTCAGAAGCCTTCCCTTACACCAAAATGGACGCGCTCCAAACCTATCACCCCTACCACCAACTGTCCATTTGGCTAAGTTATTGCAACCTATATGATCCAGGCAGAGCCCATATTGCCATGTGGCTGCACTAGAAGCTTCTTAACATTTGGCATCTCAAATCCCTTTGTTCCTGGGTGGCTTTCCACAAGTGTGATACACAAGGTAGACCATAGATATGGGACTTGTGTAACCACTCAACATAACCCAAACATACCATTCCACCCAGGTGGTTCATTCACTTAGTTGTTTTATTAAGCAAAACACAAGTCAAGGACTTAGCAATAATTTCCATAGCATGTATATAATCCACCCTTGTTTGCTACTAGCTAGCCTAAGCATGGAAATATAGTAAGTATCTTAACTTAGAGAAAATTCTAACAAGTCTACAACTACTAGGATTTGCCAAGCATAGCATATATATACTTAGCAAAAACATCATGCAAGCCCTATACAAAATATCACTAATGCATAGTCAAAATATTGGGACAAAAATATGAAGCACCACTTGCCATTTTGGTAGAGAATATAAGTTCACTCCTTGATCTTGCAATAGTCACACTCTTGAAATTTCACTACAATTCAATCAAGGCACAAATTCAATCTAGCATTCAAACAATTCATCACATAAAATAAAGAAAACAAAACAATGTATGCAAGCATGCAAAAGATTATTTTATTTGGAAAGGTGGTTTCTAATAGGCTATAAACATTTTAAAACACTTATTGGTCATTTATAAAAGTGGCAACACCATTTTAAATCAAGTTAGTGAAAATGGCCATTTAAATCATTTTTGTTTGCTAGAAATGATTTAAATCAAAGTAATAATTTCTAGAGTTTGACAAATATATTTTTAAACACAAATGTTAGTGTTTTAAGGTCAAGTGTTTAATATTAAACCATTTGCAAAAGGTTTTACCTAAAAACCATTTTTAAATCAAAGCAATATTTTATTTTGTTGGAAATGCCTTTAAACAAAGTAATAATTTTCTAGGGTTAATCAAATATGTTTTTAAATCCCAAAACTTGGTGTTTAGGGTCAGAGAGTTTAAATAAAATCATTTTCCAAAGGTTTTACTCAAAAAGCATTTTTAAACCATAATCAATATTTTTATTTAACTAGAAATGCTTTTATTCAAGGAATAATTCCTTAGTGTCACAAAATATACTTTTAAATACAAAAGTTGGTTTTTATGGTCAGTAGGTTCAAAACAATCCATTTACAAAAGGTTTTACCCTAAAAACATTTTAATAATAAATTTTATACTCAAAATATGCATAAACATGTTTCTGCAAAATCAACTCATTTCCCAGAAGCAAAACACTAAACTAAGGGCATTGTTGAAAAGTATTCTTTTTCCTGATTCCAATGATATAAAATTTGTAATTTTTGGACGGGTGGATCAAAAGTTATAGATTTTACAAAATCTAGCATCTTATAGATCAAATATGTTTTTAAATCAACATGCAGGCCACGTGTCTTATTTCTATTGGTCTGTACCGCTTCGGTTGGATCACGCTATGCGGGCCATAGGATCTAGGTGAGATTGCATGGTACAGATTGATCAAAAACGCTTCGCCTAAACGATCTAATTCAGCCACTGGATCAGTATCCAACGGCCTTAAGCAATCCAGCCATGATCTAGCAGTGCTTGGCGAGAGTGGACGGCGGCGCGCGTCAGGCAGTGATGCTCCGGTGAATATAGGAAGCGAAGAAAGGAAAGGAAGGGCTCACCGTGTTCGTTGTGTTGCGGTGAAGCTCAAGTTCGTCGTGGGGAGGCCAGGGGCGCACGGGTTCGACGATGATTGCTCGCCGGAGAAGCTTCTGCAATCGGGCACGTCCTGTTGTCGACAGGGCGAGGCTACAAGGCATCGTAAGGTAAGCCGATGGTTGCGTTAGATACGTGAGTCAGAGGTGAGTGCACGTGTGTAAAAGAGAGAGAGATAGGCACGGTCAGGGTTTACCGGGGGAGCTCGACGGAGTTGCTACAAACGGTGGCGGTGCTCTGTCGAAGACGTTGCCGAGGCTACGGGGAAGGCGCGAGCGGCAGGAAGGCACTGGCGGGTGCGCCTGAGGCTGGAGATCAACCTCGTGTGGGCTAGGATGTAGGATAGGGTCGGGTCGGGGCTCGCCGGAATTGGCCGAGAATGTCGTCGGAGCCGTGGTGGTTCGGGCTTGCGATTGCCGCAGCCTGGTGGTAGAAAGGGGACGACGTCTGGGGGGAAAGATAGAGGGGGACTAGGTGCTTAAATGGGCGAGTTACGCGCGCATTCAACGGGAATTTACATAGCGAATCAAAGTAGAAACGACGACGGGGTTTGGGGAAGAACAGGTCTGCGGGTGGAAGAGATGATGATGAGGCAGTTGACATGGCATGGGGTCAACTCGTCACTGAGCTAAGAAGGTGGAGTTTGTGGTAAGAAAATAACGGTTCGAGGAGAGAGGGGGAGGTGGACTTGCTGCTGGGCTGGTCTTTTCTTATTTTTTTCTTTCTGATTCTTTTTTTCCTTTTTATTTTCTAATTTCTGTTTTGATTTTTATTTATATGTTTTCAAACTCAAATTGATTTCAGATTTTTATCAAATCTCTTCTAAACTTTCTGTAGCTTTTAATACTGTTTAAACATGTATTTAAGGTCCATTTTAAAATGATTTTCCTTTATTCTTTTATGGTTTATTAATTATTTAAATTAGACACTTGTCTTTATTTAATTGATATTTCAAATATGATTTCAAACTTCTATTTGAATTCCAATTTTTACTAAACCTTTTTCAGTAGGTTTTATTTATTCATTAGGGTGTTAAATTATTTTTAATATGATTTATTAATCATTTAAATTGGGCATTTTTCTTTATTCAAATAAAATCAAATATGATTTCTAACCCATATAAATCTTATTCAAATAATTCTTTAACTCCATTTAAGTTAATTAAGTAACTTTTATTCCACTTGGGCAAATTCCAATTTATTATTTTCTCATGATTTAATTAATCATTTTTCATTAGGGATTTTGTCTTCATTCAAATGGAATTGAATTTGGTTAATGCCATATAATTTTTATTTGAATATTCTTTATCCCTTTATTTCATTTGGATTTGGATTATCTTTATTCCATTTGCTTATGGATTTAACTCAAGATTTAAATTGTCTTCTATATAATTTTCTTGGGATTTATTATTTAGGCAATTTGTCTTTATTTAAATAAAATTTGATATTGTTCAATCCTTATGATTTTATTTAAATAATCTTTTACCCTTATTTATTATTCAATAATCCTTCATTTTATTTGTTTATGGATTTGGCCAACATTTAATTTGGCTTTTAAATATTCCTTATTTGTTTATTTCTTTCTTTGCCTTATAAAATCCATATCTTTTTATTTATAGATCCAAATTTTAGATTCCAATTTGTATAATTCTATTTAATATTTGTTTATATTTTTAAATCCTTTTAGGATTATTTTGATCAATATTTGATATGAATTTTAGATAGGAGCTTTATTAGCTTTGGAAATTATTTCCTTTTATCTTACTAAATTCATAAATTTTTATCTATGGCTCCAAATTAAATGAAACTAATTTCTATGATCTTATAATATTTTTGTTTATCATTTTTTGATCATTTATAAATGTTTGTTGCTAAATTTTTATATGGAACAAATCCATAGTCTTAGGGAGATCTTGGAAATGATATCTTCCATTAGGGTTTAGGGTTTTGGTTTAACTTTTCCAAGTGTTTAAATTTCAATATTCATTCATTGATGAATGCATTTCACTTGATTGAAATTTTGTTGGATTCCATTTTATTCAAATTTGTTCAAGTAGGGTTTTGGTGTTTCCATTTTAAAACAAAAAGTTTCTTTTCACCCTAAATTTCAACAATTAATTCCTTTGTTTATTTATTTTTCACATTTAAAAATTTGGAAAACTTTAGGATGTGACAATGATGATGATCCCGATGAAGTATAACTTGATGACGGTGTTGATGGCGACGATCTCCCCTCTTCGGGAAGGAATTTCCCTGGCAGAAATCTGACTGTCGGAGAGCTCTTTCTCTCTCTATAGTTTTCGTCCCGCAGAGGCAGCGAAATATTTTTGTCGTCGTGCCCCATGTATTAGGGTTTCGAGGAGAAGATATGGCGAAAGGGCGGAGCCGAACGTAGGCCAGGGTGGCCACACCCCCTGGTGGCGCGGCCTAGGGTGGCCCGCTCCTAGGGGGTGTGGGCCCCCTGTGGCCCATATCAGCCTCCCCTTTTGTCATTCTTTGTCTTCTGGAAAAATATGATTTTCCATAGTTTTTCTGGTATTTTATGATCTTCGCGAAAATTGCATCCAAACACTGCTTTTTCCATCAGAATTCTGACCCGGTAGTTCATCCTCCAAGAATCATCCAACATGCAAAAATAGGTGAAATAACATAAGTATCACCTCTTAATACAAAATGTATCAATGAATAACAGAAAATTATGATATAGAATAGTGATGCAAAATGGACGTATCATGGTTGCCCATGATATTACTCTCGTGGGCGTCATGCTTGTTGAGACCTTTGGCTATAATTTTTTTCAGTCCATTCTCTTGGAAAGATGGGCTTTGCCATCTTTATTGATAATGATATTTTGGTCCTCATGTGGAGCAAGTCTCTAAAGGTCGCTTTCGTTGGGTACGTCAAAAATGACTTGTATGTGGTGGAATTTTCGGGGAAAACCACTACAAGTGTGATGTTCTTATTCGGAAAGGCCGATGCGGGTTGGTTATGGCATCACCGTCTAGCCCATGTCAACATGAGAACTTTGCAAAGCCTCCACAAGGATGGCCATATTGTTGGACTAAAATAAAATGTTTGTTTTGCCAAAGATCGTGTTTGCAGGGCTTGTGTTGAAGGAAAGATGCATGATTCTCCCCACAAGCCGAAGAACTACATCAAGTCCAGGAGGATCTTTGAGCACCTACATGTGGATCTCCTTGGTCCTCCATCTCATGCAAGTCTTGGTGGGAAGAAATATTGTTTGGTGATTGTTGATGACTACTCAAGATACATATGGGTATATTTATTCAAGTTGAAAAGTGAGACCTGATGGGGATATGCCTACCGGGGTATACCCAGCAGGACGTTTCCGACTGGCCCACGACCTGGCGAGTGGGCCTGCAAGACGGCGACTGGATCAAGACCTGGCGTGGATCCAAGCGACTGGAAGCTGAAGGCCCAGGAGAGTAGATAGGCCCAGTCGGATTAGGTTAAACGAGTACCGAAGCCTTAACTGATTCGGTTGAGATATGTAAACCCTAGGGGGAGGTGAGTCTATATAAACCTCCCTACAGGGCGTGTAGAGACACGTTCCATCATACACCCAAGCGACTCGCCGCCTAGCCGCCGAGCTCGCCCCATTGGACCACCATCATAATACAATCTAGCAGGAGTAGGTCTTTACCCTCCCGGGGGCCGAACCTGGGTAAAACCCTGTGTCTCCGCCCTCATCTCGCACCGCAGATGGCTGGCCGCCCTTGCCCCTCGTTCTACTACTCGCTGCCGATTGCAGCATCTGCCGTGACCATTCCCACGACAGTGGCGCCCACCGTGTGGCCTGGCCGGTGTTCTGCGGCGAGATCAATCTGCACATCAACAAGTCGGTCGCCACCGGCCGCATGATAGCGATCGGCGAGATGCTCCAGATCTTGCCGAGCAGCTACGTCCCAGCGGCGCGACCCATCACGCACAACATGATCTTGCCAGTAGGCACGATCAGCCTCTTCGTCGGCCTCACCGACGTCATCGTCTTGGAGGACTCGGCTCGCATCCGCGAGTCGCATCCACGTGACCGGCTCTCCGAGAGCTAGGTCCGCACGATCCATCGCCTTGCCTCCGAGTACAACTCGGCCCACAGCAACGTGGCCGAAAACTCCACGGCCGCGGAAGACGCGGCCCTCAACGACGACGCCGACTCGGCGACCCCGGCGTCACTCGCCGGATCCATCACCGCGGCTTCACCCGCGGGCTCCATCACCCAGGTCTCCAACATGGGAGACTTCGAGGATCCCTCCATCCTTAGGATCTTCGACTTCGACTCCGGGTCGGAAAACTCCACCGATCTCCGCGACGGGACCGGTCGCCACGCCACGACCTACATGGCGACTGGCACCGATTCGCCAGAGGATCCCTTCTCCACCCCGATCCCTCCTAACGACATGGCAACGGAGGTCGAGGAACTCCGCCTAAAGCTGGCGGAGGCAGTCCGCAAAGAACAAGCCGAGCGCGAAAAATTTCGCCTCGAGCAGGTGACGGCACAGGAGCTATCACGCTACCACCACCAGCGAATTAGGTCGTGCCTAAACCCTACCGTCCAGGGGCACGCCCTGAACTTTGACGACGAGAACGACCCGGCCCGCGTGGCCGAGCGCGCGATCTGCGAGAACGCGCCATCAGGAGGAAGTGCCCGGCCCCCACCAGGGTCGACGGCGATGGGCGCCCCACCTCCACCCAACCGCACACCCCCCCAGGGATCAGCCGCGGATAGTGGTCTCCTCACGGGAGCGAGACGCGAATGGCCTACCACTGTTCTCCACCCCGATGGACAACCTCGTGGCGGGCCGAGCAGCGGCCGACAACATCATGGCCACTGGTGACGGCGCCCTACAGATCCAGTATGTCAGGGCCCTGCTCGCAAAGGCGGTCGAGCAGCAAAACGCAGGCGCCGACTCGCAGGGTCGGGTGTAATCGCGTTCTTTGGGCAGTAGAGCGGCCTCAAGCGGCCGCCCATTGGCGGCAAACACCCTCAACTGCCCGCCACCAGAACCACTGCAGCTCTCAACATCGACCCGTGAACGCGGCACTCTCCACCAACGACCCCAGGCCAGCGACCAACTTCGTCGCTGCCAACGGTCAGCCCATCGACGCCTGCACCCACATCATCAACAACCAAAGCTGGCGCGCACGCCAGCCCGACGACCTGCGACACACCCTAACCAATCGCCGCGACGACGATCCGATGGGGTCGCTAAGCCGACTCGGACCCAGGTGCTTCGGACCGATGATCCGAGGCGAAAAATACCCGGCGAACTTCAAGGCGCCGAAGGAAATAGAGAAGTACGACCCTTCGTACGACCCTTCCTGTGTGGCTGGATACATACCTCATGGCGATGGGGATCGCTGGCCACACCGACCTGCTAGCCGCCCGTTACCTCCCCTTGATGATGGAGGGGACGTGCAGGCAGTGGATCAACACCCTCCCCCAGGATAGCATCGACTCTTGGGAGGAGATGTGCGACGCCTTCGTCAGGCACTTCGAGTGCTCCTACACAAGCGCCACCACCATCGAGGACCTGGAGCGATGCGTCCAGGGACCTCGCGAGTCGACCCGCAACTGGGTCCAGCGGTGGCAAGAACTATGGTACAACGCGGTCGGCATTCACCCGGACACCGCGATCCATTGCTTCAAGACCTCGTGCCGCTACGAGCCCTTGGTCGCCAAGCTCAAGCGACATTCTCGCACGCTCGACAACATACCGGACCTCCTCGAGTTTGCCAAACGGTACGCGGAGGAAGATCCCAACCAGGAAACCGGCGGTGAGTCGGGAGGCCAACGCCGCACGAGCGGCAACGACAACGGACGACGGTCCGACCTACGCTACAGCAACACTCGCCTCACTGGCAAGCGCCGCAGTGATGGGCGAGTCGACTTCGTCGCTAACGCCGGGCATGCGCAGCGCGAGCCCAAGAGCTTTCGCCGCGACGGAGGGCAGCGCCACGACGGCGGCAACTACAAGGCGAAACCAAGGTTCGACTCCGCGGCCCTCCTTAACCAACCTTGTTCGTTTCACAGCAGGGAAGGGAAGCCCGCCACGCACATGACCGCCGACTGCCACACTCTTAGGGAGAGTGCGCGGGAGGACCCCGACAACAACCCACCAAACGGCGGAAAATTCGGCAATGTGGCCGGCTCGCTCCATACCTTCACAGGCTTCAACACGAAGCGCGAGAAGAAGGTCATCGCCCGCGCCGTCGCCGTCAACGCGGTGGCCCAGGTGGACGTTCTCAGTTCCTCAACTGGTCGGAGCAGCCCATCACCTGGAGCCGCCAGGACCACTCGCCACGCATCGAGTACCCAGGCCGAGTCGCCCTGGTGGTCAAGCCTAAGGTGGGCAACTACTGGCTCCCCAAGACATTGATGGACGGCGGCAGCTCCATCAACATCCTGTACCTAGACACCTTCAGGAGACTGCGGCTCCTGTAGTCGATGGTCGAGACGACCTACACCATGTTCCACGGCATCGTCCCCGGTCGGAAGGCATACCCGATCGGCAAAGTCACGCTGCCAGTCACCTTCGGCACACCAGCAAACTTCTGCACCGAGCGGATCGTCTTCGAGCTGGTACCCTTCGACAGCCCCTACCACTACGTCCTGGGGCGCCAGGCGTTCGCCAAGTTCATGGCAGCGCCTCACTACGCGTACAACACGATGAAGCTTCCCGGGCCGTGCGGCGTCATCACCATCAACGGCGACCCCGACATGGCCGCCGAGTGCGAAGCCAAAGGAGTCGAACTCGCCGACGGCGTCATCACGACAGAGACCAACCACGCCGACGAGCTCGCCAAGTACGCGACCGGGGTCAACAACGACAATCCCACCATACTCAAGAAGCCCAATTCGGAGGGCACAAACACCTCAGCCTTCAAGGCAACAACGCACACCAGCACCGTCGAGCTGGTCCCAGGCGACTCCAGCTAGACGGTGACGATCGGGACGGGCATGAGCCCAGCCTAGGAAGGCGCGCTCATCGAGTTCCTCCGTGAGAACAGGGACATCTTCGCATGGAAGCCCTCTGACATGCCTGGTGTCCCTAGGGAACTCGCTGAGCACAAACTAAACGCCGACGCCAAAGTGCGACACGTCAAGCAATCGCTGTGGCCCTTCAATGAAGAGCGCCGCCGAGCTATCGCCGAGGAGGTGCAGCGACTACTCGCTGCAGGCTTCATCCGGCCAATCAAATACTCCAAGTGGCTGGCAAACCCAGTCCTGGTCGAGAAGAAGAATGGGACCTAGAGGATGTGTATCGACTACACAAACTTAAACAGCGCCTGCCCGAAGGAGCAGTTCGTCCTCCCGCGGATCGACCAAATAATCGACTCCACCGCGGGCTCGGGGTCGCTGTGTTTCCTCAATGCCTACTCTGGGTACAACCAGATCAAAATGTCTGTTGAGGACGAGGAGAAGACGGCGTTCATCACGCCATTCGGAGCCTTCTGCTACACCGCCATGACCTTCGGCCTCAAGAACGCCGGGGCGACCTACCAGCGGTGCATGCAAGAGTGCCTCGCGAGTCAAATTGGCCGCAATATCCACGTTTACATCGATGACGTGGTCGTGAAGTCCGCTCGCCAGGGCGATCTACTCACCGACCTGGCGGAAACATTCGCCAACCTGCGGAAATACAAGATAAAGCTCAACCCAGGCAAATGCACCTTCGGTGTACCAGCAAGGTAACTACTGGGGTACGTCGTCTCCAAGCACGGGATCGAGGCGAACCCCACCAAAATCGACACGATCGCCCGACTCGGCAAACCCGAGTGCCAACGCGATGTCCAGAAGCTGGTCGGGCGAGTCGCGGCTCTCAGCCGCTTCATCCCCCGACTGGGCGAAAAGGCGATGCCCCTATACTGCCTGATGCGAAAGAACCCCACCTTCCAGTGGGATAAGGAGGCGGACGACGCACTCCACGACCTCAAGAAGGTGCTACTCGCAGCACCACTACTCGCCGCCCCCGTCGACAAAGAACCCATGTTGGTATACGTCGCGGCTTCCGAGCGCGTCGTAAGCGCCGTCATGGTCGTCGACCGGCCGGAGCAAGGAAAGGAGCGCCCGGTACAGCGACCGGTGTACTACATCAGCGAGGTCCTCACCGAGTTGCACCAGCGATACCTGCAGTACCAGAAACTGGTATACGCGGTCTTCAGAGCACAGCAGCGCCTGCCACACTACTTCCAGGAGCACCCGATCACGGTCGTCTCCTCACAACCGTTGCAGGACATCATCCGCAACTGCGAGGCGACCGGGCGATTCGCCAAGTGGGCCGTCGAAATCGGCGTCCACAACATCAAGTATGAGCCACGAAAAGCGATCAAGTCGCAGGCTCTAGCGGACTTCATCGCCGACTGGGAAGAGTCCCAGCAGCCAGAAAAGCTGCCATACCTCCACTACTGGAGCCTGCACTTCGACGGCTCCAAGAACACGGACGGCGCAGGAGCAGGGATCATGCTAACTTCACCGAAGGGCGACAAGCTCCGCTACGTCCTCTGCCTCGACTTCACCCCCTGCACCAACAACATGGCCGAGTACAAGGCACTACTCCACGGCATGCGAGCTGCCAAGGAGATGAACGTCAACCGCCTATGCTGCTATGGAGACTCCGACCTCGTCGCTGGGCAAGTCGCTGGCACTTGCGACACCGTCTCTCCTACCATGGCGGCATACCGCCAAGAAGTAGACAAGCCGGGGGGACACTTCACAGGCTACTCCGTCGAGTGGATCGATAGGCGGAAGAACGAGGAGGCTGACGCACTCTCTCGCATCGGGTCGGCTCGACTCGCACCACCCGTCAGCGTCTTCCTCGACATGATCACCAAACCATCAGTCTCTCCCCCAAGGGAGATCGACATCGGAGTCCCTATGCAACCAGAGGCAGCCCTGGTCGCACTCATCGCCAAGCCAGACGACTGGACCAAGCCGTACATCGCCTACCTGGAGGCTGGCACCTTGCCGGTAGATGAGACAGACGCTCGGATGGTTGCACGCCGATGCAAATACTTCACCATCATCGTCGGCGACCTCCACAAGCGCAGCATGACTGGCGTGTTCCAACGCTGCGTCCAACCCGCCGAAGGACGCAAGATCCTCCACGACATCCACTCCGGCGACTGCGGCCACCACGCCGGCGCCCGCTCTCTGGTCGCCAAGGCTATGCGGCACGTCTTCTACTGGCCCACCGCACACACCGATGCCGTCGACATTGTCCAGTGGTGCGCCGGGTGCCAGAAGTACGTCAACCAGACACACGTGCCGAGCTCAGCACTCAAGACAATCCCCATCACCTGGCCATTCGCCGTGTGGGGTATGGACATGGTAGGCCCCTTCAAAAAGGCCCCCTCCGGCTTCACCCACCTCCTGGTCGCGGTCGAAAAATTCACAAAGTGGGTGGAGGCCAAGCCAGTCCGGAAATGCGACGGCAAGACCACCACCAAATTCCTACGTGAGCTCATATATCGCTACGGGTTCCCAAACAGCATCATCACGGACAACGGCACCAACTTCGCCAAAGGAGGCATGGCCGAGTTCTGCGAGAACAGCACATCCGGCTCGACCTCGCATTCGTCGCCCACCCGGAGTCCAACGGCCAGGCGGAACGGGCCAACCAGAGCATCCTCCACGGCCTGAAGCCGCGGCTCCAAGTACCACTCGAGCGCACCGCCGGGTGCTGGGTCGAGGAGCTACCCTCCGTCATCTGGGGCATCCGCACCTCGGTCAACAGGTCGACAAGGTTCACCCCCTTCTTCATGGTGTACGGCGTCGAGGCAGTCATGCCCACCGACCTCGAGCACAACTCTCCAAGGGTCGTCCACTACACGGAGGCTGCGAACGAACTCGCACGACATGATGGAGTCGATCAACTCGACGAGGCACGCGACCTAGATCGCTCACGCACCGCCATCTACCAGCAAGGACTCCGCCGCTACCACAGCCGGCGGGTGAAAACTCGCACCTTCCAAGAAGGCGACCTGGTGCTGCGCCTCATCCTGGACAAGAAAGGCATGCACAAGCTCCCCCCCCCCCCCCGTGGGAGGGACCATTCGCCATCGGGCGAGTACTCGGCAACGACGCCTACTACCTCATCGACGTCCACAGGGACGGCAAACTCGACGTCAAGCGACCATGGAATGTAAACCTCCTACGGAAGTTCTACTCCTAGAACCCCACATATGTATCCTCCAGTCACTATGAAATAAAAAGAATTGGTTACCGCAAATTGTGTCTACTCTCCGTGTCTTGTGCCACTCGCACTCGTAATAACAGCGTCAAGCTAACTGCAGAAGTCAACCTCTGGTACAACGATCGGCACGGCCAAGTAGTGCGCTACAAGGGCACTGGGTTACCCCAGGTCTTGTAACGTCCACGAAAAACGCCTACCCGGAGCCCCATTGGAGTCGCCTACCTCGACTAGCTCAACGAGCCAAGACAACTGCCTTCGCTTCTCACAGCGACCATGATCCTCCGCATCCTCGACACAGCGACTCGAACGGCCAAGTACCACGCTCGGGGACTGACGACCAGTTCAGCGCGAGCGGCTAGGGAAAATGCCAAGTATGAGAGCATGCCCAGGACTCGCCATGCGACTGACCCGACGGGCCAGGCAGGAGTGATGCGCTCACCCTAACGCGCCAAGTCCTCACCCACCCTCGAGTTGCGCCTAGAATAGCCAAGTACCACGCTCGGGGACTCGGCTACCCGACCTCGTTCGCGCAAGGGAAAACGGTGAAGTACATAACACTCATGGGAGTCGCCTTGCGACTGGCTTTCCGAGTTCGGGCGAGTCGACCTCAATAACAAAACATTCAAAACCGCAAACACATAACAAACGAGGTAAACCCCATAAAAAAGGGCGGACGCGCTCGGGGACTCGTTCAACCCTCAATCAGAAACACACGACAATTCACAAAACAACACGATATCTCATTATAGCATGTCGCAATTGTCACAAAATACAAAGTATGCCCAACGGCAGAACTGCTACTAACGCCCCAGGGCACAATATTTTACTCTGCAGGCTTCGACGAGGACTCGCCGCCACCCTTGCGATTGCGAATAAAGGGAGTGTACGGGTTTGACGGGTACGTCGGCAGCTCACCCGCCATCGCCGCACGGAAGGGTTGCTCGATCTTGAAGTCCCGGTGCTACGGCTCGGGGTCGTTGGGTGCGAAGACCGTCTCCTGATAAGGAAGGAGGTCGCCCATCGCCCAGACGCGCTCGGAGTATACCGCAGCACGGTCCGTCAGCTTTAGCACCTCGGAGATCTCCACCGAGCCAGTCGACGACGGGTAGCCACTCGTCACGTCGTCCAGATCGAAGTCCTCCGGGAAGTGAGCGAGCCCAAGGCTAAGCGCCGTCGCCGCTCCGCGTCGGAACGCCGATCGCGTCAGGAACTCGACGATTGACGGCGCCTTCTCCAAGTATCGCCACACCTCGACGAGGTCGCTGGGAATCACTTCCGTGGGCGACATCTCCTGAAGATACGCCCATATGCATGTCGCCGACAACGTGGCCGAGTCGACCAGCGTGGCTACACATTGCCGTGCGTCGAACGAATTCTCCTCTTCCGCGCTATCAATGATCCGACCTGCGGACAGAAGGTTACAGTGAATACATTAAAAATTACACAATGCATATGTTACAGGCAGAGGCAGGCACACTCACCAATCAAAGGGTGGGAGAGCTCCGTGATGAAGTTTTGAAGAGCGGAGTAATCATCTTGAAGCCCAGCAACAAGGGCGTCGGAAACCTTACGCTCCTCAGTGGCGGCCATAACAGCAGCCTTGGCTCGCCCATCCCCCGAGGTCGCTTCCTCCTTCGCTTCCTTCAGCTCGTGCTCAAGGTCTGCGATCCGCTTTTCCGCCAAACTCAATGCCGATTGCGCCGCCGTCATCTCACTCGCCGGGACAAGGCCCTGGCGAACCTCTTCTGCCTTCACAGCAATCGCTTGGAGTCCCTTGTTCGCCTCTTGAACGGTGACAAGTTCCTTCTCCGCGCGACACTTCGCAGCCAGCCGGTCGGCTGATTCACGCTGCAAACCCTGTGCAAAAGTGAAACAGTTAGCAAAAACTAAATCCTAAAGTGCCCACTCGCTGAAATTCAGCTACTGGACACTCGGGGACTGGCAATCAAAAAACCTAAGTGCCTACCCGCTGAAATTCAGCGACTAGACACTCGGGGACTGGCGATCAAAAATACTGAGCGCCAACCCGCTGAAACTCAACGAATGTACACTCGGGGACTGGGCGCAAGAAATAAAAGTACAACACTAAAAGAATCTGACCACTGCAATTCAGTGGCCCGATCCTCGGGGACTGGACATACCTGGATGGCCGCGCCCAGCATGCCATGAAGTTGTAGTGCGTCCACGGAGGTGAGAAGAGCCGGAGTATGCCCGCGACGTTGCTCGACCTCCGTCTCGGCGACCCCAGGTGCGCGGCTCGATGGCGTGGTACCACTCGCCGTGGCCGCTCTGGCCATGAAGCGCGGGAAGGTCGCGATGGACGCGCCGACACCAAAAGAGGGCGGCTCGGTCACCCCTGGCAAGGGAGCACCCTCCTTGATTGCCGAGGCCGCCACCGCCGCAGGATCACTCGGGGCCACCATCGTGTCGTCAGACACCGTGACGACCTCGTCGCTCTTGGCCTTCTTGGCACTGTCTGTGGGGGCAGCGACATCATCAGCCTTCCTCTTCCGAGAGGGGTCCTCCTCGGCGACGTATGGCGGCACCTTGGCCATGGACGGATGGCCTATCTTTTTAACCCCAGTCCTGCAAATCGAGAATATGAGCAGAGTCGTTCGACTACGATGAAAAATAAAGCAGGTGAATAAAACTCACTTGGCGACTGGAATGAACCGTAGCCCCGTGCGGATGCCGGCCGGCTTCTCCAGTTCGGGGCCCAGTCGTCGACTGAGGCCCATCTCCAGGACGTCGTGCACCCAAGACACGGACGGCTTCTTCGTCGTCGAGGCCGCGACAGGAGCTTCCAAAATGTTTTTCGCGGGAGCTTCCCTGGGCGGCGAAGCTGCCACGACTGGAGCAGCCCCCGACCCAGAGAATGGGGAGAACGGCGGAGGCATCGAGGCCAGAGGCACCTCGCTCAGGACGGCGGTGATATCTGGCGCCGCCTTCGTCTGTGGCGCTTCACCCCTGGCTAGACTGATGGCGTCGGAGCTTCTTGGTGAATGAGACGGAGATGCCTGTTTCGCTGGCTTCGCCTTCCTCTTAGGAGGGGCCTTCACCTCCTTCTTCTTCTTCTTCATCGATGGAGTGGCCTCGCGACGCGAGGTGTGCTCGGGGAGCTCGTCGTCATCATCTTCATGACGTTCGAGGCTTTTTCTCGCTTCGATCTCACGCTGCCGCTGTCCGCGAGTTTTCCGGACCAGCGGGGCGACCTCTTCCTCGGATTCGTCGTCGTCGCCGCTCCTGTCGCTCTCGACGTTGCCCCTTGCAGGAGGCGATTCGCCCCCCTCCTGGACGGACGAGCTCGAATTCTCGTCTTCCGCGGGCGGAAGCCACCCTTCCACCACTTGAAATAACTGCAATAGGCATAAGACAATATCAGTATAACTGCGACAGCATTAACTGCGACTGCGAATGATAGAAAGATGACTTACCGTCGGCGCTGGATGCTTCGCGGTGTAGGGGGCGACCCCAGCCTTCGCGTCGAGGTACGCCGCCTGGGTGATCTTCTTCAACGCTAGGAGGTAATCCTCGAGTGGCCACTCGGCCAGGCAGGATTTCGTCGAGTCCTCCCGGCCCGCGTACTCGTACATGTAGTGGTCACGGCGGGCCAGGGGGACGAGTCGCCGCCCGAGCCAGCAGTTATACAAGTTGATGGACTGGAGACCTTTCTTCTTTAGGCCGCGGATGGTCTGAAGCATTTCATCCACAACCATCCGCTGGTCTGTTGGAAGCTTGCCGACTTGGAGTCGGCGCGGTTCGGGCCGGTCCGTGGAGTTTCTTGGGATCGCCACCTCGCCGTCTGGACTCGCCTCGGTGACGTAAAACCAAGACTTCTTCCATTCACTCGTCGCCTTGGCAGGTAGCATCAAATCAAAAAAGGAAGCCTTCGACTTCAATTGAAACGTCAGGTCGCCCGCAGCAAGCATTGGGCCGCCCGCTTCTTCGCGACTGATCCTCCCGTGGAACAGATCTTGCCATAGGGGAAGTAGGGCCTGCAGCCCAGGTAGCACTCGCAGAACGCCACGAAAATGGCGAGCTGCTCGACGCTGTGCGGGCCCAGGTCCGACGGCTGGATCCCGTAGAAGGCGCAGAAGCGCCGGAAGAAAAGAGATGTTGGGAATCCTAGCCCCCGCTCTAGGTGGCTGGTAAAGCAGACGAACCATGGCGGGCAGGATCCCGGCTTCCTCGAAGGACGCCAGTTGCGCTCTCGTGCACTTGGACCTGCCCCATGGTTCGGTGGAGGGAGCCATTGGCGACAAGGTTCGTGGAGGTCGGAGGTTTTGGGATCGGTCGGATCGAGATGCAGAGGAAAACGGAGGTGCGCGCAATCGGAGGAGATGACGAGGGGGTGGTTTTCCGATCGCCTACCATTCCCTTTATATAGCGGTTGTTACCCGCCAAATCAGGAAGCCGTTACTACGCGGTGATTATGCCAAAAGTTACCGTTGGATTACCCCAACGGCTAGTTTGACTGCGTTTTGACGGTCCAACTTCGGCCACTTGGTGACTGAATATTTCACCGACCCGCTCGCCAAAGCTGCGACCAGAATGACTAGTTTCCTCCTTTACTCAGGAGCCCGCCGCCGATTCGACTGGATGTCCGCATTGAAGACGTATGCTCCGACTGTCACCAACCACCTGCGCCCAATCGACGACGACCTCGGGGACTACTGATGGGGGATATGTCTACCGGGTATACCCAGCAGGACGTTTCCGACTGGCCCACGACCTGGCGAGTGGGCCTGCAAGACGGCGACTGGATCAAGACCTAGCGTGGATCCAAGCGACTGGAAGCTGAAAGCCCAGGAGAGTAGATAGGCCCAGTCGGATTAGGTTAAACGAGTACCGAAGCCTTAACTGATTCGGTTGAGATATGTAAACCCTACGGGGAGGTGAGTCTATATAAACCTCCCTACAGGGCGTGTAGAGACACGTTCCATCATACACCCAAGCGACTTGCCGCCTAGCCACCGAGCTCGCCCCATTGTACCACCATCATAATACAATCTAGCAGGAGTAGGTCTTTACCCTCCGGGGGGCCGAACCTGGGTAAAATCCTGTGTCTCCGCCCTCATCTCGCACCGCAGATGGCTGGCCGCCCTTGCCCCTCGTTCTACTACTCGCTGCCGATTGCAGCATCTGCCGTGACCATTCCCACGACAAGACCCAAGAAAACTTCATTGACTTCATCAACATGGCTCAAAGTCAACACAATGTCCCCGTGTTGACAATAAGGAGTGACAACGGCACCGAGTTCAAGAACTACACCTTAAATGGATTTCTTAGTGTTGAGGGAATAAAACATCAATATTCCACTTCATATACCCCTCAAAAAAATGTTGTAGCCGAGAGGAAGGACCGAACTCTTATTGATATGGCAAGGACCATGTTGGCAGAGTTTAAATCTCCATACAATTTTTGGGCCGAAGCAATCTCCACCGCATGCCATGCATCGAACCGGCTCTACCTCCGCAAAGAATTAATTAAGACTCCATATGAAATTCTTACCGGTAACAAGACCAACATGTCATACTTCCAGGTGTTCGGTTGTAAGTGTTTCTATCACATAAAGGGTGTTTGTTTGTCCAAATTTGATTCCAAAGCATTAGAGGGTATTTTTGTTGTCTATGGTCTCGAATCCCACACCTATAGAATCTATCATAAGCTCTCCGGAACTGTCATAGAATCTCGTAGTGTGGTTTTCGATGAATATGATGGTCCCCAAGGGGGGCGTGTTGATGTTTGTGATGTAGATGATGAAATGTCTCAGGATGACACAGGAAGAATGGGTGCGGGATTCATCCGGCCCATTTAGGAACCCCTTATGGCGAATTGAGAAGAACTATGCTATACTCAAGTGGAGACATTATCCTCACAACATCAACAAGCTCCTTCTGTCGAGGAGGACAATGACGCAAGCCAAAGAAAAGTTGTGGACCCTCAACAAGTTGATCAGGGAGAAACCTCTAGTCAGGAGGATCTTGAGTCTCCATTCTCCAAAATTTCCAGCGTTGCTCGGTTTATTACACAAGGAAGATCTATACAATCTACCATAAGATCAGCTCAACGCTTGTCTAGAGGTGTGCCTGATCAAGACCAAGGTCAAACTTTGCCTCTTGATGAATAGAATGATTCCTATGATGATCAAGGTCAAGTTAATGGCAAGACGATGACCAAAATGATGAAGATATCCCCACAAGAAATGGTAAGGAGATCGAAACTCATCGCCAAACTAGAGTGGATAGAATGTTGGAATTAAGAGACCACACTCTAGAGAATGTGGTACGGGATCTAAGAAGAGGGATGTCCACTAGATCTCCATTGAAGAGTTTTGGTGAACACCAAGCACACATTTCCATGGTGGAACCCAAGAAAGTATGGGAAGCTCTTGAAGATTTGGATTGGTTGGAAGCAATGCACAAAAATCTCAACAACTATGAGAGAAACAAAGTATGGAAGTTAGTTGAAAGGCCAAAAGATTACCACAATGTTATATGCACCAACTGGATATTCAAGAACAAGCAAGATGAGCATGGAATTGTTTGTAAGGAACAATGCAAGATTGGTTGCACAAGGGTTATCTCAAATTGAAGGCATTGATTATGGAGAGACATATGCACTCGTGGCTCGCCTTGAGTCCATCTGTATCCTTCTTGCTTATGCGGCACATCATAACTTTAAATTACAACAAATGGATGTAGAAAGTTCATTTCTTAATGGTCCATTGCATGAGTTGGTATATGTAAAGCAACCCCCAGGGTTTGAGGATCCGAAATTCCCAAACCATGTCTACAAACTTGATAAGGTTCTCTATGGTCTCAAACAAGCCCCACGCATGTGGTATGAGCACCTTAGAGAGTTGTTGTTAGACCGTGGGTTTGAGGTTAGGAAAATCGATCCCACTCTTTTTACTAAGAAGGTCAATGGGGAGCTTTTTGTATGTCAAATATATGTTGATGATATTATCTTTGGCTCATCTAACAAAACTATTAATGATGAATTCTCAAAGCTTATGACTAATAGGTTCCGATTGTCTATGATGAGAGAATTGAGAGTGTTTCTTGATTTTGAGATCAAGCAAGTAAGAGGAGGAACATTCTTCAACCAAGCTAAGTATACTCAAGACATGCTCAAGAGATTCAACATTAAAGATTTAAATGGAGCTCCTACTCCCATGGAAACAAAGACTCATCTTGAACTAAACCCAAATGGTAAAGATGTGGATGAAAAGGTATACCGGTCTATGATTGGTTCTTTGCTTTACCTTTGTGCATCTAGACCCGATATTGTGTTGAGTGTAGGAGTGTGTGCAAGATATCAAGCGGCTCCTAAAGAAAGCCATTTGATGGCGTCAAGAGAATCTTTCGATATTTGGTTCATACCCCAAACTATGGTATTTGGTATCCTCGGGGCTCAACATTATCTCTTTGTGGATACACGGACTCGGATTGGGATGGTGATAAGGATGATAGAAAGTCAACCTCCGGGGCTTGCCAATTCCTTGGTAGGTCCTTGGTGTGTTGGTCTTCTAAGAAGCAAAATTGTATATCTCTCTCCACCGCCGAAGCCAAGTATGTGGCAGCTGCTAGTGCTTGTACTCAATTGCTATGGATGGGGAAAACTTTAAAGGAATACGGTGTCCATTGTGACAAAGTGCCTCTTCTATGTGACAATGAAAGTGCTATCAAGATTTCCTACAACCTGGTGGATCACACAAGGACAAAGCATATTGAGATTTGTCATCACTTCATTAGAGATCATGTTGCTCGAGGTGATATTGAGCTATCTTATGTATGAACCAAAGACCAACTTGCTAACATTTTCACGAAGCCACTTGATGAAGCAAGATTTTGCTATTTGAGGAATGAACTAAATATCATAGATTCAAGGATCTTGACTTGCTCACCTTGCATACTCACCTATGTCTTGACTCTTATTTGGTTTAGGTGCAGGCATGGAAATAGGGGGAGTGTGGTCCTAATACATTGTGCTATCCCCCCCCCCATAATGCCAACATTAAGAAATTCAATTCTCTTAATATCATTTTGTGATATGTGAGCTTCATTGATGAGTAGTGGCTATGAACCCAAGGATAATTCTTCGCGGTGTCATGCCACAAACTCTTACATGGTGGCCTCGGCCACTGCCCTCTTCTTATTGAAGAGTTGGTTAGGTGTTCATGTTTACTTGGAGCTCTATTGAATATTTTAGTGGATTTCTATGTTTTTTATTGATTCTTCACAGTTTGATATCTTAACCCAAGTCTATCCCTTGTCATAAACCCTCTATCTCTCATATATGTCCCCAAAAAACCAAACCTGGTGTTTTTGGTTGAGGAGGACCGGAGTCCTTGGTGTGCTCACACCGGAGTCTCCGGTGTAGGCCGGAGTCTCTTGTCCAGACGGTTTTCGGGCTCCACTTAAGGGAGGCCGGGGTGAACTGAAACAAATAGTTTCATTCTTCCACCCCGACCTCTCCTCTCGACCCCATCGCCTCCCCTTCCAAATCACCTCCCCAGAGGTCACGAAGCCCCTGGGATCCGTCGTGCCGCCGGCCAACATCTTCCCCTCCACCTTTGGGCCCTTCCCACCGGTGGAATCGATCCAATGGATAGATCTGGTACCTATCCTCCTCTTTTTGCACTTAGGGTTCATCCCTTGATATGCTTTGAGGATTTGTACTGATTTTGCCCACTGGAATCACTTGTATGCGTGCACACTATCACATTAGCCTCGTTTCCTTGACTGATATGTTAGAATCACTACCTCCTGAAGTCTCCTTGTGCATCCCTGACTCTCCCGACCGGAGACTCCGGTCCTCCGGGCTGGAGACTCCGGTCTGAGCTAGAAAATCTGTTGTGCACTGCAGAGACTCCGGTATGGAGTGACTTTGGCACATCCAACAAAGACTCGAGGGTCTTGTTTTACATTTCCGGGACATACATGCTTACCTCCATGCTATCTCCCTCATTGCTTTTCACAAGTGGATCTGGTTCTCGTCATCCTCCTCGCATCAAGGCGAAGTCAAAGAGGGCAAATCCGCAATATTATGAGACAAAGGGTTAGTTTGTTGTGCCCCCGTCCAACCGAAGGCAGCAGGCCCGTGATGCATCATACATGAGGAGGGAGCATGACTGTATTGAGCAAGAGAACCGTGCCAAGAGGGCGAAGTACGACAATCTACAATATTTGGCTCGCATGTCAAAGAAGGAGTACAATGAGTTGTGTAAGACACCGTTCTATGACTTGCCACGGACCAGCGAGGATACATGTTATTGGAGGAAGGAGCAAGCTGTGTTCATGAAAGACATTTATAGCAAGATCACCAAGTCACCTGTGTGCCCCTAGAAGTATATAAGTATTGAGCAGATGCGGAATAACACATACTTCACTGATGCACTATAGATTTCTGAGAAGCTAGGGTTGTTCGGTCTGATGGAGCTCCGCCAGGATTACAACATCACTCTTGTGCAGTAGTTCTATGCCACTATGGTATTTGGGTCTGACCAAGCAAGGACAATGACTTGGATGACTGGATATCACCATTGTACTGTGACCTTCTATGATTTTGCTAATGCTATCTCTGAGACTTTTTAGGGTGTGTCCGCTCATATTGGGAACCGTATGAACTCTGCATCACTTGGGGGAATAAGAACAATCTTGCACCTTTGTATGTCAGCACGGGAGTTGTGGGCGGGTCCAAGGGCCTCAAGCCCCTTTATAATCTGATGTTGAGGATCTTTCACCATACCATTCACTACTAGGAAACAGGCTATTAGTGGCGCACCCGAAATGCCCATCCGTGGCGCACTAGCAGTGCGCCACGGGCCTTGCGCTACGGCTATCTCTCAGCCGTGGCGCACTGCCTAGTGCGCCACATAAGTTTAGATATAGGCGTGGCGCACATGCCAGTGCGCCACAGAAGTTTGGGCAGGTGCGCCACGCGTATGAAACGATAACCGTGGCGCACTAGGTGCTGTGCGCCACGGATATAAATTTCAAAATTCAAAAAAAAAAGCAGCAGATCTGGATCTCGTCGTCAGTGCCGTCGCGCGTCGGTGCAGGTCGCCGTCGTCGCCTCCTCGTCGTCACCTTGTTGTTGTCGTCAGAACTGCAAGGAGGAGGAGGAGGAGAATAGGTGGAAGAGGAGGAGAAGAAGAAGAGGAGGCAAAGGAGGAAGAGGAGGAGAAGAAGAGGAGGAGAAGAAGAGGAAGAGGAGGATAAGAAGAGGAGGCAGAGGAGGAAGAGGAGGAGAAGAAGAGGAGGCAGAGGAGGAAGATGAGGAGAAGAAGAGGAGGAGGAGAAGAAGAGAGGGAAGTAGGAAGAGATGGAGGAAGAGAGGGAGGAAGGGAGGTCGATGTCGCCCGTTGTCACTGCGAGGAGGAGGAGAAGGAGGTCGACGTCGCGCCATCACTGCAAGGAGAGGAGAAGGAGAACGGAGAAGGGAGAAGGGAGAAGGAAGAAGGAAGAAGGAAGAAGGAGAAGGGAAAGGGAGAGGAAGAGGGAAAAGGGGAAGGGGAAAGGAAAAGGGAGGAGGGCGGGGTGGGGATTCAAATTTGAATCCCGCCCAAGCTTATCCATGGCGCACTAGGTGTAGGTGCGCTACGGATAAGTCGTCCTGTTTTTTTTTCTGCAGGAAAAAACGGTTTTTTGACCGTAACTTTTTACTCTTTTAGAATTTTGAAAATCTAAAAAATCGCTAGATGCGAAATCTCGTTCTCGTCATTTTGGTATATTATACGATTTTTTTCGATATCGTATGCAAAAGTTACGGCCTTTTTACTGTGGCATGACTTTTTTTGCAAATAAAGTCGAAACTCATTTTTGTTAATTTTACTAGAAGCTATACCACATTACCTACCTAAATATGAAAGGATTTAATTTTTTGAAGTGTTTATCATTTTCGTTTATTTTTTGGAAACCCTAAAAAGGCGATCCACGGGGGGGGGGGTGGAGTTGGTGCATGCCACTTAGGCGTAGGGCACTAGGGCAGAGTGCCCTAAGGCTAAGTTTATACATCTGTGGCGCACTATGCCATGTGCGCCACAGATGTTTGTGGCCGTTTCACAGCAGAGGGGGCGTGCGCTTAGGCGTAGCGCACCCCCCCATGTGCGCCACAGATGCCACTAACAACCGTGGCGCACATGACTATAGTGCGCTACAGATGTTTGGCGAGCGTCCAACAGGGCCCTGGACCACACACATCTGTGGCGCACTATAGTCATGTGCGCCACGGTTGTTCTAGTTACTAGTAGGGCACTGCCCACAGGTGAGCCACGCCTGTTTTAGCCGTGGGGCACTTCAACCATGTGAGCCACGGATGTGCTGATTACCTATAACTGTTTTCCTAGTAGTGATTTTCCCCGGTGCTGGAAATGATGATGCCATCAGATGTGGATTGGTCAACTTACTGTCACATCCCAAAATTTTCCAAAATTTTAAATGTGAAAAATAAACAAACAAGAGAAACAAATGTTGAAATTTAGGGTGAAAAGAAACTTTTTGCTTCTAAATGAAAACATCGAAACCTTACTTGAATAAAAATTTGAATGAAAAAGCAACAAACAAATTTTCAAACAAATCAAATGCATTCAAGCATAGAGTATATATTGAATTGAACACTTGGAAAAAATTGAACCAAAACCCTAAACCCTAATAATAGAAATCATCTACAAGATCACTCTAAGGCTATGGCTCTGTTCCATAGAAAAATTTAGCAAAAAACATTTCTAAATGATCCAAAATGGTAAGCAAAAACATTATAAAACCATGGGAATTTATTTCATTCAATTTGGAGCCATGGATAAAAAACTTGTGATTTTAATAAGATAAAAGAAAATAATTTCCAAGGCTAATAAAGCTCCTAACTAAAATCAATTCCAAATTGCGAGCAAAGTAATCCTAAAAGGATTTAAAAAGATAAATAATTATTAAATAAAATTATACAAATTGGAATCACTATTTTTGGAGCTATAAATAAAAAGATATGAGTTTTTAACATAAAGAAAGAATTAATTAAATAAGAAATATTTAAAAGACAATTTAAACCTTGGCCAAATCCATAAGCAAATGGAATAAAAGTAATTCAAATAAAATAAATAGAATAAAAGATTATTTAAATAAAATTATATGTGTTTGTGAACCATATTCAATTTTATTTAAATAAAAACAAATTGCCTCACTTGAATAAATATTAAATCACAAGAAAACAATATTTGCATTATTCCAAAGTGGACTAATTAAATCAACACATATTTTGAATAAACCTACTGAAAAGATTTGAATTGAAATTGTTGTTTAAAACAATTGATTCAAATAAAAAAAGAAAAATAGAAACAGAAAAAGGAAAAAAATAAGAAGGAAAAAATAGAAAATGGAACCAACCCAGCGCCCCTGGACCAACAGAAGCCCAGCAACAGCCCACCAGGCTCCACCACTCTCCCCTCTGCCTCCCTTTCTCACCCACGCACACACCCTCGCCTTCGCTGACGCCCGAGACCCACTTCCACCTCAGCATCGTCTTCAAGCCAGCGACCACGCCGCGATCCCCTCCTCGTCGTTTCTGGTCTCAATCGCGTTAATTCATTTCATTGCCACAATGATTGCATCCCTCGACCATGCTCACTTAATCACCTCTGGATCCTCTCCATTTCCCCTCAGACGCTGCACCTAGTGAGCCCCTAGGCTGCCCTGAATTTTGCTCATGTCGTCACTGTCTCCGACGGTCTCCGACAAGAAATCCGGTGAGCACACGCCTCCTCTTGCTCTCTGGTTCAAGCTATCTTGCTCACCATCACCGTGCGCGTCTGTTGACACCAACCACTTGCTTTCTCGTGGCCTAGAGGCTCGGCTCCGTCCTCGCATGCATGCCACCGACGACTGCCTCAACTCCGGCGAGAGGTTGTCGATGATTTCGTACGCCCCTTGCCCTCTGGTAGGTTCCGTCGCAACCCCTGCATCCGTGCGCATCTCCCTGATGCTTTATCTTGCTTTCTTACGCCCTAGGAGCTCGCGTGTGATGATGACAGCACACACCTGGCACTGACGTGAACTCCGGCGAGGAATCCCTGACGATCCTGTGTGCCCCTTCACCAGCCACAACCACCTTGAGAACCCTTGCGACCTTGCGAACCTACTAATGCACTGCACCCCCTTCCTTGCCTCCTGGTTTCGCCGAAACTCCACCATCCGATGCGCGACCGCCACGCAACATCGCCAGCGCCGCCCATCTTAGGTCAGTGCACCTTGAACCGTTGGATGTAGATCTAGTGGTTGGGATAGATCAAATAGACGAAGCGGTATCACTCGATATGAGCTGCTCAGATCCACTTAGATATAACGGCATGTGTTGCTCGATCCACTAGAAGCGGTGCCGGCCAGTAGAAATAAGACACGTGGCCAGGCTTTTGTTTTAAAAACCAGAATTTGTTCTATTAGATGTTTGAATTTTTAAAATCAATAACTTTTGATCTGTATGTCCAAAAATTACAACTTTTATATCAATGGATTCATAAAAATGAAACCTTTGCACCTATGTCCCTGGTTTAGTCATTTGCTTCTAAAAATTTAGAGTTTTATGCAGAGACATGTATAGGACTATTTTCAGTATAAAAATTGTTCTAAAAATTATTTTTGAGTGAAACCTTTTGCAAATGGATATGTTTTGAACCCTCTGACCATAAACACTAACATTTGAATTTAAAAATATATTTGGTTAACACTAGAAATTATTCCTTTGAATAAAAGAATTTCTAGTAAAACAAAAATGATTTTAAAAGGCCTATTTTCACTAACTTGATTTTAAATGAATTCCCACTTTTATAGAAGACCAGTAGGTGTTTTGAAATGTTTAGAGCCTTGTTAGAAACCACTTTTTCAATAAAACAACTTTTTGCATGCTTGCATGCATTTCTTTGATTTTATTGTTTTGTTTTGTTTTTGTTTGAGTGCTAGTTTTGAATGAGTGCTTTGCTTGATTGTATGTAGTGAACTTTGAGGAGTGTGATAAATGCAAGATCAAGGAGAGTACCTAGTTTCTCTATTAAAAAAGGCAAGTGATAGTTTGGTCATCAAAAGTCCTATCTTTTCAATATTGCATTGGTGATATTTTTGTAGTATGCATGATAGGACTATTTTTATATATTGCTATGCTATAGTAGATCCTATAGAATATATCTTGGTAGGAATCTTCCTAAGTCAAGAGACAAATTATGTTAGTATTCTTAGCCTAGTTATTAGAATACAAGGGTGGAATATTTATACTATGATATTATGCAAAGACTATGACTATGTTTTTGATTAATAAAACAACTATGTGAATGAATCACCTGGGTGGAATGGGAAGATTGGTTTGTGTTGAGTGGTTACACAAGGCCCATGTCTATGGTTTACCTTGTGTATCACACTTGTGGATGGCCACCCAGGAACAAAGAGATTTGAGATGTTTTATGTTGAGAAGCTTCCAGTGCAGCCACATGGCATATGGGCTCTGCCTTGACCAACTAGGTTGCAAGAACTCAGATAGACAGACAGTTGGTGGTAGTGATGATAGGATGGAACACGTCTGTGCTGATCTGAGGGATTGTTTCTGAAAATTCTCGTCTCGATGCATGTCGAGTCTTATGGGAAAAGTGCACCACCTCTCGAGAGGGTAAAACCTAAGTACTTAGCCGTGTCCCCGGTAATGGACATTTTGAGCATCAAAGACATTGAAATGATCAAGGATATCCTCATCCCAATTTCTCTAAGTTAAAACTTGTGGGTGAAAAAGGGAAGCACCTGGTGTGTATCCATTGTGCCTTGTGTGATGAAATGTTTTGAAAAGGAGAAAACTATTGTCAAAGGATAGGGAAAACTTGTTTTATGCAAAGGCCAGCCAAAACTCCACTTAGCCAAATATTCATGTAGATGTTAGATTCTCCATATCAATATGATATCACTTGCCAATACAATTCAAATGTATTGACCCCTTGTGGCTGTAACTTATTATGTTGCAGGTTTGTTTGATGTTAGTGAAGTTTGTTGAGTAGGAATTACAAGTCTACAACCAACATGATTGCCTGTGGCATATGAAGATGAAGGACTCCATGCTATATAGTTATATCTGCTGCTTTGTAATAAGATAGCCATATGAGCTACGTAAGTTGTAATGAACTATTTTATTCATGGTTATAAGTTGTAATATGACCTTGTTTCTTGATATTACATCTTAAAATGCGGGTGCTAGCTATTCGATATAGGGACTAGCATTGCAATCACAGGGGCATTTACCTTTAAAAGGTGGGGTCTTACACTTACTATACCATAACCACAAGATTCACCTGGATCGCCCCGAGGCAGACACGACTCCTATTGACATCATGGAATATACTTTTGAGGAAATATATCATGCCATTCTAGGCCCCTCCATATGCACCACTTGTCATGAGGATCATCAACATCTAGGATTACGGTTCACCTATTGCTATGCCTCCCAATCTTATGGTACATTCACTTGTGTCTCTCTAGCAGAAAGGACACATGGGGCCTCCTCCTAGACGCTCATATGCTGATGAGGAGGACAAGATTGCTGAGACCGAGAGGGCACCCTCTCCTCCTTAGGCTCGGATGAAGAATGCCTCCAATGCACCCATGCCTCCCATGACTCGTGAGTATGTGCATGACAAGGTCAAGAAGGCCTCCTTTTGGGAGAGGACTCTCTGTTGCATGAACGTGTATATCCGCAAGAAACAGCATGCCTCCTACAAGAGCAACCGTCGCATAGGGAGGAGAGGATGAGGAGGAAGATGAGGAAGGAGAGGATGAGTACACAGATGCGCATGGCGCTCACCCTTCCACAGAGTCTAACTATACACTCTCTTTTGGGGCATGGAATTCCCAACAAGACAGCTTGGTGATTTGGCATAACTGTTCTTATGTCACCTCAGGTTTTGGGTACCAGGCTACATCTTCTTCTTGCCCTCACGGCAAAGGGATGCAGCTATAGATGGTGATGATGACTATGAGGAGGAGGATGACGAGGATCAGGACATGGATGAGGATGATGATGACGAGGAATCCGATTGATCCTTTGGGGCGCTAGCTTAGGTCTTTTCCCTTTCTGGCATTTTGATGCCAAAGGGGGAGAAGACATTGTCATCGGGATTTGCATGGGCTTGCATTTGGCTTATTATATGCTTGTTATTTGAATCTCGAACCTTTATTTGATTTGTGTTGCCTTGGTTTGCGAGATACTATTTGTGTGAGGACATGTTTGCTCATATATTATTGTAACTTGTGTGAGAACTATGTTTAGTATATATTTACTATCGTGCATGTTTTACTTGTTTATCATAGTGCACATAGTCAGGGGGCATTGTTATACACTGTTATATCTTATTACAAATATTTCCATGCAAAATCACTTGTTGTCATCGAACACCAAAAAGGGGGAGATTGAAAGGACATTTACTGTCTTAATCTATTTTGGTATTCGTTAACAACTTGTAGATCATTTTACAGTATGCTAGTGTCTATAGGTTATAATGAAAAGGGAAAAGGACATTGGCCTGTGGAATTGTCCCTGCAAAATATGCAGGTTTCTGGGGACTCCAGAGCGGAGTCTCCGGTCTGGCTGGACTGGAGTATCCAGTGTGGTCCAGAGTTTCCCCAAGAATCTCTGGAGGGGGCTCCAGAAATCAGCCCAGGACCTACTATATGGGGATTTGGAGATCAACCGAAGACAGTCCGTAGTCTCCGGTCCAAGCACTCAGACTGGAGTCTCCGGTGTGGATAGACCGGAGTCTCCGGTGCACAGGGTCCGGAATCTTTTAAGAGTCTCTAGAGTATATTTTCCCAGGGCCGCTGGGTCAGTCAATATGGTGGCCCGGAGCTTGGTCTGGAGATTGGCCGGAGTCTCCGGTCTGACAAGTCACGCAATGATCATAAAACGGTTCAGTGAGTGGTGTCCTATAAATAGGGGACCTTATCCCCTTCCTCCAGCTGCTCGACCCACTCATGAACTCCAACACCAGTTGAGCCACCAAATCAACAAAATCTCTTCATCCAACCATCCAAAGTCATTGATCTTTGGAGAATCGAAGGAGGAGGCCTTGATCTATAGCTTCACCAAGAGAGATCTTCATTTCACCCTCATTCACTTGAGGGCCCCTTGTACTAGTGTTTATTTGGAAACCCTAGCTTTTGATTTGGTTCTTACAAGCTTGTATTTGATTGTTTGATAGCTTGCTTGTATCCGGGAGCCTCCAATTAGGTTGTGGATGTGTGCCTCGAACTTGTTGTAAAGGTGTCGGCTTCCACCCCGAAGGTTGCCGATATAGTGGAAGAGGTTAATCGAACCCTTTGGGGTGAGGTTCATCGGATAACAAGGGAGGCCTCTCGTGGCATTGGTGGTTTGAAACCACCCCCTCTCCAAACATAGACGTACTTCCCCTCAAAAGGAAGGAACTACGGGAAACAAACCCTTGTGTCTCTGTGTGCTCCACTTTGGTTACTTCTATCCTTTACCGCACTTTACTTATCTTGTTCTTGCTTAGTGTAGGTGCTAGATTGACATATAGGTAAATTCACCTTTACCTATTCAAAGAGTAAAATTTGAAGTAGAACCTATTCACCCCCCCCCCTCTAGGTGCCCATACGATACTTTTACTTGTACTTGAAAGCCTCTGTTCCATTGTGGAAGTTGCTCCAAGATTGTTGTAAAGGCGTCGGTTCCCGCCTCGAAGGGTACCGATAGTGGAAAAGTGGACTAGGACATTATGGTGGAAGTTCACTGGAGAATAGGGTGATGCCTTAGTGGCGTGGTGGTCTTAGAACCTCCCACCCCTCCAACGCAGACGTACTTCCCCTAAAAAGGAAGGAACCGTAGTGGATCAAATCTCGTGTCCCCGCGTGCTTCACTCTCGGTTACCTCTATCCTTTACCATTCCTTTACTTGTGTGGTTATAGTATATAGGTTGTCATATAAGTAAATTCACCTTAGTTGCATATCTATAGAATTTACCTTTATGTCAAGCCTAAATTAAAAAAATTAAAATTTGGAGTAGCACCCATTCGCCTTCCCTAGGTGCCCATACGATCCATTTCAATTGGTATCAGATCCTTGGCTCTTAACTCAGGCTTTACCTCCTAAGAGAGTATGGGTGGCCAATATGGTGAGGCTAGTGAAAGGTCACCATGAAAGACTTCAAATCTTTAGAATCTTCCATGTATATTAAATTAAATGAGTTGCATGAAATGATGGTGCAATTCATGACAAAAAGATCGACCATGCCCACTACCTCACCTGAGGATCCGAATTCTTCTTATAAGGCCGAGGTTCCACCTCGTCCTAAGGATAATAATTCTAGGGTTGATACACATGAAACCCTTAGTAATGCTCCCAATAAGGATAAAGAGAAGGAAGGGTTCCATTCGATCCCTGGGTACTCTCCCGACCCCCTATCCCTCACCCTCATATAAACAATAGAGGTGATCCACTTAAGCTTGTTGCACATTGTTTTTCTCAATGGAGAACTTTGATGAAATATCATGTTTTCAGCTCTTGCATTGAGCTGTGGAGAGTTATTGAAGAAGGAATCTTTGTCGATGATCCAACCAACTTGAAGAGAAGAGAAGTGGTTGATAGTGAACTAGACGCCATCGCTTTGCACATGATTCAACTTGGTGTGGAGCCAAAAGATTTCCCTCACATTCAACATCTCAACACCACCAAGGAAGCTTGGGATGCTCTCACCGATTTGTTCATTAGGAATGAAAGCATGAGGAGGAACCAATATGATGCCTTGACCAACAAAGCCGAAGGTTTCTTCATGATGGAAGGAGAGAATCATGAGGACATGTATCGAACACTCAAGTTTATTGCCACCGCATTTAGGAATCTTGGTTCTTCTCATGTGGATGATGCTTGGATCAAAAGGAAATATGTGAGCCCTCTCATGACATTTGAGCCCACCGACTTGAAGAGTCTCCAAGGAAGACACAATAACCATCTCATGACCTGCAATGAAGTTTTGCAAGAAATGCAAGCGTTCAAATTTTCCACCAAGAATGCCAAAGATGCTCATGATCGGGCCCTTGGAATGCAAAAGGGTGTGAACCTTGCTTTGAAGGCTCAAGTAGTGGATCAAAAGGATGAAGGGAGAAGCGATGAGATCAATGCAATGAGTTGTCCTGAAGAATTCAAAAGTGCTCATGGCGAGTATATGGATTTCTATGCAAGAAACTTTTAGAAAAATCCCGCCAAGGCAAGGATGGAACTAGATCGCAAGAACAACTCAAGCGGGAGAAGGGAAGGTGGTCCAAAACTAAAATCATGCTATAATTGTGGTGACGACTTTCATGTTGTTGTGGAGTACCCGTATGAGAAGAGAGAATATCATGGTGGAAGACTTAGGGGGTGTTTGTTTGCGCTTTTGGTGGCTTTCGAGTAAAATAAGCCAGGAAAACGATCCAAATAGGTCAGCTATGCAAATCATGCTATAATTGTGGTGACGACTTTCATGTTGTTGTGGAGTACCCGTATGAGAAGAGAGAATATCATGGTGGAAGACTTAGGGGGTGTTTGTTTGCGCTTTTGGTGGCTTTCGAGTAAAATAAGCCAGGAAAACGATCCAAATAGGTCAGCTATGCAGTGGGCTTCGCCGAAGTACTTGAGCAAAATAGGCAAACTTGGAAAAGCACCTGTGGGGATGCTTCCCACAGCTTAGGACTCAGCGAGCAAAACGTTTTCTACTTCTGGACATATCATTTTTATGTATTTACAAGCAAAATGCCACCATCACCTGCGCTGGACATATCATTATGTTCCCGTGACGCAGAACAACTGGTTGTGGGCGCCACTGCCGTCCGGCGTGGGGTCACTGTCTCCATGCTCTGTGCCCTCCTTTGCACCTAATTCTCTCGAGGACCAAGGCATTCATGCCTAGCCATGGCAGATTCATGTCCGCCAAGAACTCCACAACCACCAATTATGAGAGGTTTTCTTCTCCGTCCACTAGTGAAGCAAAATCCCATTACTACAAATCCCAAGGAACAAAACATTCCTAACTTTGTTATAATTCATTGCCAAATGCACCATCTCCATTAGAAGTAGCTAAAAGAGTATGCCAAGGATCTATAAAAATATATGATGTAGTGCCTCCGTATCAAAATAGATATCACGGGTTTGTTAAAGTTTAGATGAATCTAGACACTATTTGGTATATAGATTCATTTAAATTTTATTAAACTTGCGACGTCTATTTTTAGACGGAGGGAGTAGTATTTTATAAGTGCACAATAGCATTTCTACTGAAATTGTTAAACTTTGATGGTATTTTAGAAAATTTTCCATCTACAGCCTAACAGCCAGCTAAGTTGCCAAACAGTGAAACCCTGCACAACAGCTTTCCCTTCACGGCTACACACCCATCCATAGCCAGAGCCACAACCCAAACAAATAGGCCCTTATTCTCAACGACAAATGAAAGTCTCCTCCTCGCAAAAAGCGTTTCTACAAGAAGAATTCCATCTACAAGAAACCTCAAAAGATTGTGTTGGTAACTCACGAGGAGTATTCATCCTGGAGTGAGGAAGAAGAAGAAGAGTCAACAAATGAAGTGGCAGCCATTGCCACCACCTCTACACCCACCTACTCCATATTTTACTCCCCAAATGAAACTCTCCCAAACAAGAATGTCAAATAACTTATGGCTAAGGCATCCGAGGTATCATTTATCTCCTCCCCTTATATGATCTTGAATGATGATATGGATGACCTTGCTAGTCTTAAGGTTAAATAAGAAATGGTTTATTTGGACCATTATGTAACTAACTTGCAAGGTGAACACAATAAGCACTTTGAGTCCCTCATGGTTAAACTTGTTCATATGGAAGGGCTTCTTGAGGAGAAAGGTAAAACTAAAAGAGATGACGCTATTGAATTAGCATCCTTAAAAAATGCTCTTGAGGAAGAAGAAGAAGAGCTCCGAGATTTACTTGAAGAGAGGCTTGAAGTCATTGATGAGTCACATAATTTAGCTACCTCTAATGTCACTAAAGAACGTGACCATTCTCTTGCTAAAGCCAAATTTCTTAATAAATAAAAGGTTGAGTTTGGTGTTGTTCATGCTAGGCTAACCGGTGAGCTAGAGAAACTTGAAAAAGGCTCACAAGGCCTTGGATAGTGAACACTCTATTCTCATCAGGTCTCTTGAACAACTTCAAACTCGAATAGCTAAATATGATGTTCCTAGCACCTCTACTACTACATGTGATCATACAAATATCATTGAGGAAAATGCTAGGTTGAAGGATGATCTTGCCAAGTCTTTCCCACCCAAAGGGAATGATGTTCTAGATGACCTTTTGAGTAGTCAAAGGTCAGGCAAGGGGAAGGATGGTCTTGGCTATGTCCCCAAGGCAAAGAAAAATAATAATAATAATAATAATAAGAAGAAGAAGAAGAAGAAGAAGGAGGCCAAGCCCGCTCAAGCAAAGAAGAGCATCATTATGGGTAGTGATGCCAAAGGCAAAACATCTCATGATGATTTTGCGGGAACTACTAACCCTCACTATGTTCGATTTCATGATTATTATGGTGATGTTTATGCAAAATATGTTGGGCCTTATGATGGTTATCTTGCTTGGTCTATTTGGGTTCCAAACACCCATGTTACTAACAAAATAGGACCCATTTAAAAATGGGTACCTACAACCAAGTCTTGATTCTTTGTAGGGCTATGCTTCCGGTGGATCAAAATGGGTGCTTGATTGTGGATGCATAGGTCATATGATCGGGAGCAAAACGATCATGTTGGAAATGAGGCAAAATGTCAACCACATAATCGTCTCCTATGGTGATAAATCTAAATCTAAGGTATTGGGTTTTGACAAGGTGGTAGTCGCACAGGATATATCCCTTGTGAATGTCATGCTTGTTGAAAACCTTGGTTACAATTTACTTTTAGTTTGTGCACTTGGTAAAATGGGATTTGTCATCTTTATTGATGATGATATTGTAGTACTCTTGTGTAGCAAGACTCTCAAGGTCGCTTTCATTGGGTACATTGAGAATGACTTTTATGTGGTGGACTTTTTGGGGAAAACCACTACAAACTCAATGTGCCTTTTTGGGAAGGCCGACGTGGGATGGTTATGGCATCGCTGACTAGCCCATGTCAACTTGAGAACTTTGCAAAGTCTTCACAAGGGTAGCCAGATTGTGGGACTAAAATGCAATGTTTGTTTTGCCAAAGATCGTGTTTATAGGGCTTGTGTTGAAGGAAAGATGCATGATTCTGCCCATCAAAAGACTACCAAGATCAAGTCCAAGAGGATTCTAGAGCTCCTTCATGTGGATCTCTTTGGTCCTCCATCTCATACAAGTCTTGGTGGAAAGAAATATTACTTGGTGACTGTTGATGACTATTCAAGATATACATGGGTTTATTTCTTCAAGTTGAAGAGTGAAACTCAATAGACCGTCATTGACTTTGCCAACCTCGTTCAACGTCAACACAATGCTCCCATATTGGTAATAAGAAGTGACAATAGCTCTGAATTCAAGAACTACACCTCGAATGAGTTTCTTAGTGAAGAGGGGATTCAACATCAGTATTTTGATGCATACACCCCTCAACAAAATGGTGTTGCCGAGAGGAAGAAACGTACTTTGATGGATATGGCAAGGTCCATGTTATAGGAGTTTAAATCTCCATACAACTTTTGGGGCGAAGCCATCTCCGACTTGTCAGTCATCTAACCGGCTCTACCTCCGCAAGTTGTTGTACAAGGCTCCATATGAAATACTTACCGGTAACAAGCCCAATGTCTCATACTTACGGGTGTTCAGTTGTAAGTGCTTATTTCTCATAAAAGGAGTTTGTTTTTCTAAATTTGAGTCCAAAGCAGAGGGTATATTTGTTGGTTATGGTGCCGAGTTCCACACTTATAGAATCTATAACAAAACCACTCGGGGCTTTATAGAATCTAGTAGTGTGGTATTCGAAGAAAATGATGGCTCCCAAGTGGGGCAAGTTGATGTTTGTGATGTATATGATGAAATACCTCAAGATGACATAAGAAGAATGGGTGTGGGATTCTTCCGCCCCGTTGAGGAACCCCTTGTGGCAGCTCGGGAAGAACTATGCTCTACTCAAGTGGAGCCATCATCTTCACAAGATCAACAAGCTCCAACACTTGTAGAAAATTATGCACCTAGCCAATAACAAGATGAAGACCCTCCTCATGGTGATAAAGTTGAAAATGTGGTTCAAGAATTATCAAGTGAAATCAGCCTTGATCAAGACCAAGATCATCAAGAGCCTCATATTGAAGAAGATACATCTGGTTGTGATCAAGGTCATGTTGAAGGTCAAGACGGGGACCAAAATGGTCATGATTACCAAGATCCTCCTCCAAGAAACAACAAGGAGATCGAGGCCTATCGTGAATCTAGAGTGGAAGAAATCTGAGATTAAGGGAACACACTCTAGACAAGGTTGTTGGCGATCTAAGAAGGAGAGTGTGCACTAGAAAAGAGTTAGGAAGTTTTAGTGATCATCAAGCTCACATCTCTTTTATGGAACCTCAAAAAGTGTTTAAAGCTCTTTAGGATCCAGATTGGTTGAAATCTATGCATGAAGAACTCAACAACTTCAAGCACAAGCCAAAAGAGTGCCACAATGTTATAGGCACTAAATGGATATTCAAGAATAATAAAGACGAGAATGGCATTGTTGTGAGGAACAAGGCAAGATTGGTTGCTCAAGGTTTCTCTAAAGTTGAAGGCATTGACTTTGGTGAAACTTATGCTCCCGTGACTCGCCTTAAGTCCATCTGTATCCTTCTTGCATATGCATCACATCATAATTTTAATTTGCAACAAATGGATTTGAAAAGTGCTTTTCTTAATGGTCATTTGCATGAGTTGGTTTATGTTAAGAAACCCCCGGGTTTTGAGGACCCCAACCTCCCTAACCACGTCTACAAACTAGATAAGGCGCTCTATGGGCTTAAACAAGCACCTCGTGCATGGTATGATCACCTTAGAGAGTTGTTGTTAGACCACGACCCGCTAAATAAAGACAAGATCCAAACATTAAATAATCCTTGGTATTGTTATCCACCCCCCAAAATCAGTTTCAAACTCCTTTTCAAGGTAAAGATCTGCAACACTTCAACACACATTAAATAATCCTTGGTATTGTTATCTAACACACAAAACACTAGGGATCATGAAATGTTCTTTCACCAGGGAAATGAAAACCAAGGGAACGCTGGCCGAGAAAAGCATGCCGGACATAGAAATGACAATGGGGGACAGAACTATCCGACATAGCATAGGCGAGGAAGTCACTCGGCAGGAGGAGGAAACCCACCTCAGAACCCGCCACCAGCACAGCCGGAAAAGCATGAGCAAAACACAGGGCGAGCGGTGCAACAACCTGCAGATCAAAATGCAAACATATAGAATGATGGTTACTCGACCATGATGAACGTCGGGTATGAAATGCCGGATCACGTGTACAATGCGCTAGGATCTAGGCTAGGAGGCAGAAACCTTCAGCCGGATGATGCGAGATTAAAACACGACCGAATAAAAATGGCAGAACTTGTCAAGTCACAAGGTCCGTCGGGTCCACCGTGCTTTAGCCCAAAGATCATGAGAGAGACACCAGTGCCAAACTTTTAGCTGGCAAGATAAACCAATACATACGATGGAAGCACCAAACCTGAAGATTGGCTTATTGATTACGAGACTGTTGTAAACATTGCGCATGGTAATTTGCGATGGGCAGTGCAGTACGTACCTCAGATGTTGGAAGGACCAGTGAGGGTGTGGCTGAATAACTTGCCACCTGGAAGCATCAACAGGTGGGTCGATTTTCAAGAAGCTTTTGTGGGTAACTTCACAAGCACATACAAAAGGCCGAATCGCCTGCAATAATTGGCTATGTGCAAACAAAGGCCAAATGAGACGAACATGTAGTTTCTCACTAGATGGTGTACCGTGCGCAATTCTTGCGAAAGGGTAATTGAGTCCCAGGCCATAGCATGGTTTGCACAAGGGTGCTGACAATGAAGTGTGTTGTGGCAAAGATTCCAAAGGGATATGCCAGCAATCTTAGCCGAGACAATAAAAATCGCCGACTCGTATGAACTAGGCGATCCGACTCAACCTCTGCTCATGTCGGCAGATGGGAACATAGAGACTCAGATTTACGATGCAGCTGGGTCACAAAGGCGCCAAGACCCTAATGAATACAAAAGCAAAAGACGAGATGAGAGGCCGTATTACAGGTACAGTTCATGTAACATCCCAAATTTCATCAAACTCAAAACCATGTTGTTGCATTCATATCATCATGGCATATTTACCTTGCACAAAAAAATTCAAAACAAAAACCCTAATGGAACCATATTTAAACCCCTTTCTTATATTATATATATGGGTCATGGTTTTATTTTATTATATGACCTAAAACTGATTTTGAGTGATTAGATGTGTTTGACACACTTTTACACACTAGTATCACAACACAAAAACTTGGTGAAAGTTTCAAATCATTTGGATTTGAAATGGCCATTCAAATCTATTCTAGAAAATCAAAACAGAAAAAGAAAAGTGCAAAAGAGAAAAAATAAACCGGTGGCAACCCTTCTGGACCATTTCCCCCTAGCAGCCCACGGCCCACCCGGGAACCTCCCCCTCTCTCCCTGCAGTTTCTCACCCGCGCGCGCACCCCACCCACTGACAGCCAGGCCCCACCACCATGTCGACCATCGTCGTCAATCCCGCGCCCGCGACCAGCTCCTCTGTCGTTTCTTCCCCTCTTCACTGCCGATTAATTTGTGTGTTGATTCCCATTGATTCTCCAAGTAATTCTTGCCCCTGCTCCAGCTACTTAACCCCCACCTCCTCGCGACCATTTCCCCTCACTTAGCCAACACCAAGCGCCGCCAGGCTCTCCAATTGCGCCTTGCACCGCCGTAGTGCCGAGCCACTCTGATGAGCTATTCTGGTGAGTCCAGCGCGCCCCGCTGATTCTCGTTCATGCGAACGTGTTCCTCTTGATCATGCACATCTACTCATGCCCTTGGTTTGTCCTATTTCTCCCTAGGTCGTCGTCCCCGTCGATGTCTGAGCAACCAAGGCGAAGCTCAACTCCGGCGAGCAATCTCGGTAAAATTTGTGCACCCCTTGACCTCTACTTCACACAATTGTGTTCATCTTGACCTTGCACACCCTCTAATTCCCGCTGTTTGCCTTATTGTGCCCTAGGTCGTCGTCTTCGTCTCTGGCAGTGAGCACCCGACGCCAGTACGAACTCCAACGAGGTATTTCTGTCGTGTCCGTGCACCCCTGTACAAGCCGCGTCCATGTTGAGCTTCTCCGCCTCCTTGCAATTGTGGTAAGACAGGATGCCAGTGAGAGCCACCCACCAAGGAGATTGCTTTCAAGATACTCCATGATGACAAGGAGAAGGGACTCGACATCGCCATGCAGGAGCTGCTTGGACGCCTCTGTGGACGTCACTCCACCAAACTCAGGGGCCTCTACTTCCACCCATTTGGGAGACATGACGAGGAGGGAGAGGCTATAGTGTATGACGAGTCCACTAGGGAGACTATTGAACCAGTGCGTATCTATCTTCAGTACCTAGAGAGCCTTCTTAGGCAACTCGATACTGATAGGACCAATGTCATGATTAGCAATGACGAGCTACGAGTCCAATTGAGGGAGAAGGACAAGGCCTTCGAGGAGCAGGAGGAGAGCATCAAGGAGATGGAGACTAGGTTCGAGAAGCAAGACAAGAGGTTCCAGAATCAAGAGAAGAGAGTGTAGGATAGGAACAAGAAGATCAATGAGATGAAGGCCGAGATGGAGCTCAAGGATCTTGAGCTAGAGACACAGCATGAGGTGATTGAGAGGCTGCGTTTGCAGAAGAGAGAGCTTCAGGCGAAGGTCGATGCTTTGACCACCAGCGTGGAGGAGTACAAGGCAGGAATTGAAGCAGCATGACTTACTCTAGTGGAGGAGGAAGTCGATATGGAGGAGTAGTGTTGACTACTTAGCTATCTATCTATCATCATCATTTTATTTATTGAGTCGCATTGATCATCCAACATGTGGATGACTATGCTAGTGTGTTTGCTTTACAAAACTTGTTGTTCGTGTTGTTTAAACTCTAAGTTTATTGTGCTTGCTTATTGTCATTGTTGCTATGTATTGTATTGTATTGTGCATGTTAGTATATATGGGGTATTTATCCTTTCTTATCCTTATTGAAACCACATATGCCTCCCCATCGTGCCACTCCCAGACTCAGTTGATGCAAATGATGACCTAGTCTATGGCGAATCAGAATCAGAACCAAAATAACAACAACAATAATAACAACAACAACAACAACAACAACAACAACAACAACAACAACAACAACAACAACCAAAACAACCCACTAGCTTTTGATATGCTTACAAGGTTTCTGAGATTGAGGCCTGCTAAGTTTTCTGGAACCACTGATCATATGGTTGCAAATGATTGGCTATGTTCTGTAAACAAGGACTTAGTCATAGTTGGTTGCACTGATGAGGAAAAAGTCAGATTTGCAGCACACCTACTAGAAGTACCAGCAACTACTTGGTGGGATAACTTCCAAATCACCACCCCTATTGAAGAAGTGACTTGGGCAATATTTGAGGATGGTTTCCGCACTACTCATATCTCTTCAGGAGTGATGAGTTTGAAGAAGAAGGAATTTCACAACCTTAAGCAACGCCACCGCAGTGTTGCAGAATATATTGAGGAGTTCAATAATCTGGCACGCTATACACCGGATGAGGTTGACACTGATGCAAAAAGGAAGGATAAATTCCTTGAAGGGCTGAATGATGAGATGTGTATGCAACTATCTGTTGAATATTTTCCAACTTATTAATCTCTGTGTGACAAAGCCACCATCTTGGAAAGCAAGATGAAGCAGGTGGAGAACAGGAAGAGGAAGCACCACTTTGATAAGCATGGATCTGGATCGTCTCACAAGCGTTCCCATGGTGAAGGTAGTGGAGGTTCTGGATCCCATAAACACGGGAATCATAACAGCCACCACAACAATAACTGTCACCACGATAACAATAAACATCGTGGACACAACAATGGTGGCTACCGCAGCAACAAGAGTGGACACAAGAGTCGCCATAGTGGAAATGGCAACGGGAATCAACCAGCTAAGAGGGACATTAGTCAGGTTGAATGTTTCAAGTGCAAGAAAACTGGGCACTATGAAATGAATGCCCAGAAAAGAAGACTGATGGAGCCAACAAGCCAAACCCTTTTCAGAAGGGTCATGTGAACCCCATCAATGTGGAGGAAATCCATGAGGAGTCCTATGTTGTGGCTGGTAAGTTCAAGATTAGTTCCTTTCCATCACTTGTCCTTTTTTATACCGGCGCATCACATTCATTCATTTCAAGAGAATTTGTAGACAAAAATAGACTCCCAACTAAAACTATTGGATGTCCTATTAAAGTAAGCTCCCCAGGTGGAGAGATGATAGTAAATTTTGGATGTCATGATCTAGTAATAGAGTTTGGAAAGTATAAGTTTCTAGCTAGTCTGATAATCCTAGAGTCCCAAGGATTGGATGTAATTTTGGGCATGGATTGGATGACTAAGTATGAGAGAGTAATAGATTGTGCCAATCGTACTGTTACACTCACAACCCCGGATAAGAAACGGATTAGGTTCAAGTCTAACTTTGAACCCAAAGGGAGTAAGCTAAATTCTCTTAAGGGGGTTAGCATAGACAGTGTACCAGTAGTGAAAGAGTACCCAGATGTGTTTCTGGAGGAATTACCAGGAATACCACCAGATAGAGATGTGGAGTTTTTTATTGACTTATTGCCAGGATCTGGACCAATAGCAAAGAGACCCTACAAGATGTCTGTTGATGAGTTGAAAGAGCTCAAGAAACAGCTTGGAGAACAGTTGTAGAAAGGATTTATCCAACCAATTTCTTCGTCTTGGGGTGCACCAATTCTGTTTGTTGAGAAGAAAGACAGAAGTCAAAGGCTATGCATAGATTATCGTTCACTCAACGAAGTTACCATAAATAATAAGTATCCATTACCTAGAATCAATGATCTATTTGATCAGCTAGACGGATCCCAAGTGTTCTCAAAAATTGATCTCCGATCAGGCTACTTTCAGCTAAAGATTAGAGAACAAGACATACCTAAGACTGCTTTTACCACTAGGTATGGATTGTATGAGTATACTGTGATGCCATTTGGACTAACCAATGCACCAGCTTATTTCATTAACATGATGAACAAGGTGTTCATGGAGTTTCTAGACAAGTTTGTCGTGGTTTTCATCGATGACATATTGATCTATTCCAAGAGCAATGAAGAGCATGAATGTCACATCCCAAGATTTTCCAAATCTTGTAATGTGAAAAATAAATAAACAAAATAAATAATTGTTGAAAATTAGGGTGAAAAGAAACTTGTTGTTTCTAATTGGAAACTTAAAACCCCATCTTGAAAAAACTTTGGTTAATGTTTGAATCCAACTAAAATTCAAATCAAGTGGATTTCATTCTTCCTAAATGCATCTGGAAAATTAAACACTTGGAAAAGTAAACCCAAACCCTAAAACCCTAATGGAATAAAATCATTTCCAAGATATCTCTAAGACCATGGTTTTGATCCATATAAAATTTTGTCAACAAACATTTACAAATGATCAAGAATGACAGATAGAAATATATAAAACCATAGAAAATGATTTCATTCAATTTAGAACCAAAGATAAAATCATATGAATTTAATAAGATAAGGAAATTGAATTTCCAAAGCTAATAAAGCACCTACCTAAAAATTCATACTAAATGGTGAGAAAATAATCTAAAGATATTTAAGAGTATAAATAAATATCAAATAGGATTTTACAAATTGAAATCACCAACTTTGGATCTATAAATAAAAAGTTATGGATTTTATAAGATAGAGAAAGAAATATTAAATGAGGAATATTTAAAGGCCAAATTAAATCTTGACCTAATCCATAAGCAAATGGAATAAATATAATCCAAATCCAAATAAAATAATGGATAAAGAATTTTCAAATAAAATAAAATGGCATTAACCAAATTCTATTTTTATTAAAGACAAATCTCTAATAAGAATGATTATTTAAATCTTGGGAAAATAGTATTTGGAATTCACCCATGTGAAATCAAAGTTATTTAATTAACTTAAATAAGATCAAAGAAATCTTCCAAATAAAATTTATGGAATTAAAACTATATTTAATTTCATTGGAATTAAAACAAATACCCAATTCAAATGATTTATAAATAATATTAAATATTTTCCAAATAATTCAAGGTGAATTATTTGACAACCTAATAAATAAATAAAACCTACTGAAAAGATTTAGAATTCAAATGGAGTTTGAAAACATTATTAAATCTTATTTGATTAAATGCTAGGGCCTATTTTAAATAATTAAAAGACCCTAAAAAGAATAAAAGAAATATTCTAATTTTGAATTTAAGATGTATTAGTAATCGTTATTTGATTGCACACAAAGTTTGAGTGAAGTTTGAATCCAAATGAATGTTTGAAATGATTAAACAAAATCAAAACAGATAAATATAAAAAGAAAAGGGAAAAAGATTCTGTATAAAAAATATATGAAAAGGAGCAGCCAAGCCCATCTGGCCCAACAACCCACTCCCTCTCTCCCGCAGAAAATGATTCACACTCGCAAACAAACCCGCTTAATCCCTGACGTCTAGACCCCACCTCAGCCCTCTCTATCTCGCTGTCAAGCAGACCCCACCGCCCAACTTCCTTCCTCACCCGCGACGGCCACGCCTCGCCGGCCGTTTCTGCCTCGCGTTAACTCATTTCAATTCGCGTAAATGGCTCGCTTAAACCTCGCCGTGACCGCATGTACTTAATCACCAGGCTCCCCTCTTCCTTTCCCCCCAAACATCACCCCACCGGAGCCCCCAGGCTGTCCTAATTCATCCACACACCGCCACTGCCTCCGACGAGCTTTGCGAGGAATTTCGGCCAAACCCCGTTGCCCCTCGCCTATTCGACCACACGAGCATGCTCCCCATCCCCTGGCGCATCTCTATGCACCCTCGGCTTGCTCGCGCTTGACCCACAGCATCGGCATCGTCGACGACAGAGCATCGTCACCGTTTGCTCCTCCTATGGCGAGTCCCCCAGGTAGTATCTGACCACCCCCTTTCCTCTCGTTGATGCACACATGACCACCGACCACGTGCGCAGCTAACGCAGCTCCTAACTTGTCTTAGCGTGGTCCTAAACGTCGCCAGCGACGACAACCCGAGAGCACCGCCGCCCGCAGCTTCTCCGGCGAGCGATTGACAGCAACCCCGTGCGCCCCACGAGTAAACGACCCCACCTCGAGCTTCAGCAAGTCTCTGCGAGCCTGGTAAGCCTCGCCAACCTCTCCCTCCCTTCCTACTTCGCAGGCGACACCACTGACAGAGCGCGCGCCGCCACACGCCGCCGCCCTCGCCGCTGCTTCTTGGTCGATGCGTGAGAACCGTTGGATCTGAATCAGATGCGTATGATTAGATTTAGATCCAACGCACCACAGAGGTCGATCCAACCGAAACGGTATGGACCAGTAGAATCAAGCCACGTGGCCAGTCTGTTTGAATAAAAACCAGAAATAATCTATTAGATGTTCAAGTTTGCAAAATTCATAACTTTTGATCCACATATCCAAATTTTTCAAATTTTATATCAATGGAATCAGAAAGACAAGTACTTTCCAACCATGCACTTTGTTTAGTAAATTTCTTCTGTTAAAATGATTGTTTTTGCAGAAACTTGTGTAGGCATATTTAGAATATAAAATTCATTCTAAAATTATTTGTGATAAAATCTTTTGGAAATGGATTGTTTTGAACCTACTGACCTTAAAAACCAACTCATGGATTTGAAAATATATTTGGTAAAGCTAAAGAGTAAGTCTTTGATTTAAAGCATTTCTAGTCAAATAAAAATAATGCTTATTTATTAAAAATCCTTTTTGAGGAAACCTTTGGGAAATGTTTTGGTTTAAACTCTCTGACCCTAAACACAACGTTTTATGATTTAAAAATATATTTTGAAGAACCCTATAGATTATTACTTTGTGAAAAACATTTTCAACCACATAAGATATTGATTTGGTTTCAAATGGTTTATAAGTAAAATATTTTGCAAATGATTTTGCCACTTATATAAAATGACCAATAGGTGTTTTAGAATGTTTATAACCTATTAGAAACCACTTTTCCAAATAAAACAATCTTTTGCATGCTTGCATGCATTGCTTTATTTCTATTATTTTATGTATTGTTTGCTTGAATGGTAGATTGAAATTATGCCTTGCTTGATTGAATTGTAGTTATTTGAACAGTGTGAATATTGCAAGTACAAGGAGTGAAATTATATTCTCTACCAAAAAGGCAAGTGATGCTTCATACTTTTGTCCCATTATTTTCACTATGTATTAGTGATATTTCTAAGTAAGACTTGCATGGAATTTTCATAAGTGTAAACTATGCCATGGGAAAACCTAGTAGATAAAACCTTAGTAGAAATTTCCTAAGTTAAGATTCCTACTACTATCATGCTTAGCTTAGCTAGTACGAAACAAGGGTGGATTATACTTCATGCTATGGAATATTTCTAAGTCAAGGACTTGTGTTTTGTTTAATAAAACAACTAAGTGAATGAAACACCTGGGTGGAATGGAAGGATTGGTTTGTGTTGAGTGGTTACTCAGGGACCATTTCAATGGACTACCCTGGTGTATCACACTTGTGGATGGCCACCCAGGAATAAAGATATTTGAGATGTCAAATGTTGAGAAGCTTCTAGTGCAGCCACATGGCGTTATGGGCTCTGCCTGGATCATATAGGTTGCAATAACTTAGCCAAATGGACAGTTGGTGGTAGGGGATGATAGGTTGGAATGCGTCCATTCTGGTCTAAGGGAAGGCTTCTGAAAGATCTTGTCTTGGTGAAACCAAGTCTTGTGGGGAAAGTGCACCACCTCTGCAGAGTGAAAAATCTAAGTACTTAGCCATGTCCCTGGTAAAGGACAGTTTGAGCATCAAGACATGGAATCTATCAAGATCTCCTCATCCAAATTTCTAAGTTAAAAACTTGTGGTTGAACAAGGGTTGAAGGATCACCAATTTCTATTGGGATATGCCTTGGGTGATTTTGTCAAGAAAAAACTTAGTGTTTTTCAAATGATAAGGAAAATCTATTTTGAGCAAAGCAAGCCTAAGCTCCACTTGGCCAAATGCATATAGATGGTAGACTCCACTATACTACCATAGTATCACTTGCCAATACAATTCAAATGTATTGACCCTTGTGGCTGTAACTTGTTATGTTGCAGGTTTGTTTGATGTTAGTGAGATGTGTTGATTAGGAGTACAAGTCTACAACCAACATGTTTGCCTGTGGCACTTTGAAGATGAAGGCCCCCAACTATTGTTATATTCTGCTGCATTGTAATGAGATAGCCAAATGAGCTATGTAAGATGTAATAAACTATTTTAATCTGTCAACACCCGGATTTTTAATCCCAGATGCATGTTATGCCATACATCGCAATCCCAGGATTACCATTTTTGCGATACATAAAAGAATTGGACACCACAGTACATCATCCATTACAAACCATACATAAGGTTTTACACAAATAAGGATCTCATGATCCAGTTCTTAATACAATTTCAAGCAGCGGAATACGTAATAATAATGGTAGCATAGGCGAAGCTCCATCTTCGGGGTCATAGGCAATGCTGACGATGGGAGATGATCCTAGTTGTCGTAACCTTCCTGGGGTCCATCCTCCAGGTACTCCTCTTCATAGTCTGGCCACGGGAATAGCCAGGGACAAAGCCATGAGTACTCTTTAAGTACTCGCAAACTACGACTAACAAGTGAAAGGGTTTTTGATAATAGGAAACTAGGCTCTAGGGTTGTTTTGCAAAAGCCAGATTTATCTCTACTAATTTTGGAAGCAACTAATGCTAGTTAAGGTTTTATAACACCTAAGTGGGAACTTGTATCTCATGCCACAACCCTGTTGTGGTCAAGTCAAAGTCTCAATTCATTTCACAAGTCTTTTGAAACATCTGACGGGGGAACAGTATGGCCACTCCAACTGTCCATAACCACGGACACGGCTATTCGAATAGTTTGACAGTCTGCAGAGGTTGTACACTTTCACCACAACATTCGATACATCCGTCAGGAACAAATCCTGAATTCACCATACTCAATATGCGGATAATCAATCCTAACCTTTCAATTACAAGCCCTAGTATAAGCACCTCTCCTGTGATTTTGGCCTCCCAACCATGACCACTGTCATCTTGGGTACTGCACAGGTGGACAATCTTCACAAGGTAGCCTCAGCTCAGACCATGGCCGTGAGGGAACTAATACTAAGGTATATAAGTTTCCAGTCAAGCCCTACCTAATCTTCGGGTATTGTGGTTGTACGATAAAATTGGAATGGTATCGCATCCAGACAACCATCAGTTTTATAAAGGGCTAAGGCTCATGCCTCAACATTTTCATCACCAAAATCATCTGGTGTTCGGAAACACATGTCCAAAACATTTCAATAGAATGATCCGTTATTCTAAGGTTTTCATAACCATTTTCACCAAGTATTCCCATCTAAAGTTGATCAAGTTTTATGCTTAGCACTAGCATCTACAATTGGGGGTAAGTACTAATGAGGGATGGTAAACTATTGGAGGGTAGCTGAGTTTAATCTCATGCCTTAGGATGACATCAAGATTATCTAGCTTAGCCAAAATTTTATGCTCTTTATGCAACCTTAAATTATCCTTCTAGTATCTACCATTTATTCCAGTAACTCTAAGTAAGAGCTTTGATAAAGAAATAAAGTAATAAGCTTGCAAGTAAAACTAGGATTAGGTATCATCAAATGTATCTAACCAAGCATGCTTAGTGCATTGCATAGGTTATTTAACTCTCATAATTGCAAGTGTTAGCTTGCATTGGTCCACTTAGTCAGTAAGGCTTGCTAAAGTAGAGTATCTTGCAAGTTTTAGCTTGCCTTGTGCAGAGCAGTGGTTGAAGTTCTCCTCGGCTTCTTCTTCGTAGAATCCTCCTTCCTCCTCGTATCCTTGGTCGGTACTAGCGTCTATAAATAAATACGATGTACACAATCACCAAACAATACTTAACTACTTGCAATCATCACAAAAATGGGTCCTATAGATGATCTAGCATCATCACTAACATTACCAGATTAAAGCTTGGTTTAATTCCTTTTATTTTTAGAAAAGTAATTTCTACTTATTAAAAACTACTTAAGATTTAATATTCTCCAAACCAAACATGGGATCATGTTTTCACATGTCATCACCACATATTTTAGTTCACGGGAATGTGATTTAAAGTGGTGTCACAATTTAATAAGGTTTTACCCTTTTATTTTAATTAAATAAAGTGACTAGAAATGCCTATGTAGCATTCTTTTATTACTTGGTCATTATTTCTTTAAGTAAACCTATATATTTTTATATATTCTGAAAGGTATGGTTAAATGTGATTTTTGAGAGTTGGAATCAACTCAAAAGCTATTATGGTTTAAATTTGAAAAATGTTTGAATGCAGAAAAGCTTCTGCCTTGTTATTTTTACCAAGGATGATCTACAGATCCAAATGACTTGAATCCAACGGGCTTGGATTCAGCATTCCCAGACCTTTCTAACAAAATTGGTTTCATTCAATTTGGTGCAATGAATCGACCTGGGTTGATTTTTGAAACTGGGAACAGAAGTGTGTTTGAAATAAAATGGAAAAGGTTAAATTCAAATAACTGGGCTACACGGGAAGTGATACTGGGCCGGCCTGCTAAGCACAGCGCTTTCGCGGGCTGTTTAAGTGGCTGTCCCCACGCGTCAGTGAGACAGGGGGTGCGAAGCTGTATGGGGCGATGTGGGGCGTTCGATCTGGTACTAATCCAACGGCTGAGAGTCATCGTCGATGTTGGGCTTCGCCAGCGAGACAGAAACCTAGCGCGGCCAGTGAGGGTCGTTGGGGGATCACCGGGGTTCAGGCGAGGGTCGGCGAGGCGGGCGAACGACGAAGTCGACGACGGCGAACCTCTAGTACCGGCAACTTCTCCTGGGGCGGCTCCAATCGCTAGCTCCCTTCTTCTCCAGCAGCGGAGGGCTCCGGTGAAATTCTGGCGAAGTCATGTTCGCCTTGCTCCGGGACTGAGGTGGGGTGGTTCTGGGTGAGAGAGGAGTGTAATGGTGTGAAGAATTCGAGCAGGGGAGGCCTCTATTTATAGTCGCGACGGTGAGACCGAACGGCATGGGAAGGCGACGGTGGCGACACGGCTACGGGATGCTAGAGGCATGGCCAGCGGTGGCGATCGATTGGTGGTCTCCTGGCGATGCTCTACGGCTTTAATGTGCTTATAGGGGCGGTGCGGTTTGGTCTGGAACACACGACGCTCTGCGCGGCGGAGGCGGCGTCTTCGGCGGAGAGCGGTGGCTACGGGGCACGGGCGGTTAAATGGGCTTGTCTGGCGTGTTCCTGGGACGGTGGCGATCGTGTATGCACGCGGCAAGGTCGGCACGCGGTCTGTGGGCTTCGGTCGAGGGTGGCGCTCTGACGCATGCTCGGCATGGTTGCTGGCGAGCTGGGCGCGGTCCGTGCGTGTGGTCCAGTGGCTGGCAACATTCGAGCGCTGGACAGGGAGTGGCGGTGGATGGTGGGCTGCCTCCCAGACATGGTTGGCACGGCTAAATCTCCTCCTAGCTTGCTGTCTCCACTGGGGTGGCATGGGTGGCTTCGGCTGTTCACCATTGATGGCATTGGCAAGCTCACAGTGGTGCTAGTGATTAGTTAAGATTGTTAGATGATCTAATAAGGCTAGTGGTGCCCTGAGAGGGAAAAAGTTAGGCTCAATTCACTGCTCAAAACAGTGTTTGGATTTTGTTTGATTTGTGTCTGCAGTGTGTTTGATGAAATGGCCGCAAGAATTCAAGTTTTGAATTTTTAAAAGATTTTTGGTGGGTGTGCTAGGTTAGTGCTGGTGAGTCTGCAGATGCTTGGGTTTTGAAAGTTGAGCTTGTTTGAGTGGTTTTTGAAAAAGTGGGATCTTCCCATTTGATAAAGATTCAATTTTGAATTGCCATTTAAACTATGCATTTGAAAGTTTCTGGATGATCACAAAGTGGGCCTTGATGCTTTGTTATGAGTACAATCAAGGGGTGCAAAGATCCAGAAAAGTTTCTGTTAGGTTCTAAAAGTTTGATACAGCCAAAGTAGTCATGGGAGTTAAATTGGTCAAAATGACCATTCACTCATTTAGCTTTGTTTTGATTTATTTGTCTTTGGGAAATGTTTAGATGATGTTTATTTCACCTAAGCAACATTTTACAAGCAAAGAAACACACAAACAAGGTGGTTCAAAAGAATTCAAAATGACATGCATACTCACATGCATGCTTCCATAATTTTATTTAGAAAAGTTTTTGTTAACCCTAATTTTGATGATTAGAGTTTGATGATCCAAGTTTAGTATTTTTGTGATGTTACAAACCTTCCCCACTTAAACAAAATCTCGTCGCGAGATTTGAAAAAGGACGAAAAGAGATGACCTAGGATTTAAAGAGATCGGGAAACTCTATCCTGATGTGATCTTCGCGCTCCCAGGTAGCTTCCTCTTCTGTGTGGTTGCTCCACTGAATCTTGAGAAACTTGATTCTTCGGGTTCGGGTAGTTTGGAAAGCTTCTTCCAAAATACGGATGGGTACTTTGGGATAGGTCAGGTCATCGTTGATCTCTATGGTCCGGTGATCGATGTTTTTGAACACTTCGGTCTTCTCGGGGACTTCGAGACACTTGCGAAGTAACGAGATATGGAACACATTGTGCACTGTGGACATCTCTTCGGGTAGTTCCAATTGGTACGACACTTCTCCTCGACGGTTCAGAATCTTGAAAGGTCTGATATATCTGGGGGCTAACATTCCTTTGAGTTGGAAACGCTGCATTCCCTTCAATGGCGACACTTTCAGATAAACAAAATCTCCTATGTTGAAGGCGAGGTCTCGACGTCTCTTGTCGACGTAGCTCTTCTGTCTGGACTGGGCTGTCTTGAGGTGCTCACGAATCTTGTGAACCTTCTCTTCTGCTTCTTGTAGAATGTCGGGTCCGAAAATCTGACTCTCTCCTACTTCCGACCAGTTCAAAGGGTTGCGACACTTTCTTCCGTACATGAATTCAAATGGGGCCATTTGCAAACTGGCTTGATAACTGTTATTGTATGAAAATTATGCAAACGGAAGACAGTCTTCCCACTTGGATCCATATTCTAACACGCATGCTCTCAGCATATCTTCGAGTACTTGGTTTACTCGCTCCGTTTGTCCATCGGTCTGAGGGTGATACGCGGTGCTGAAATCTAGGCGGGTTCCTAAACCTTCTTGGACTTTCTTCCAGAATCTCGAGGTAAACTGAGTTCCTCGATCCGATGCGATGTTCTTGGGGACTCCATGCAAACTAACTATCCTAGCGATGTACAACTCCGCTAGCTTCAAACTCTGATATGTGGTCTTGACGGGCAAGAAATGGGCGACTTTGGACAATCTGTCCACTATGACCCAGATAGAGTCATTTACCCTACTAGAAGTAGGCAGTCTAGTGATAAAGTCCATTCTAACAGAATCCCATTTCCATTCTGGAATCTGCCATGGTTGCAACAAACCAGCGGGTCTTTGATGTCCTGCCTTGACTCGCTGACATATATCACACTTGGCGATATAGCTTCCGATTTCTCTCTTCATCTTATGCCACCAAAATTGCTCTTTCAAATCTTGATACATCTTAGTTCCTCCGGGGTGGATAGAATAAAGAGTATCATGATCCTCCTTCAGAATCACTTCTTTCAACTCAGAATCTTCTGGTACACAAAGGCGTCTTTTGTACCACAACACTCCTTCTTCGTCTTCGGTGAATCCGGGTACTTTGCCTATATCGATACGACGCTTGATTCCGTCGATACTAGCATTTCCCTTCTGCGCCTCTTTAATATGACTAATCAAAGTGGGTTGAAGTTCTATGCTAGCCAAAAATCCTTCACTCACAAATTCTATTCGAAAATCTTCCATCTCTTTGTGCAAGCTTGGTTGCTCCTTCAAGATCATGGAGTTCAAGTGGTACGGCAATCTGCTAAGGGCATCGGCTACCACATTGGCTTTACCAGGGTGATAGTGAATGTCCAGATCGTAATCCTTGATTAGCTCAATCCACCTTCTCTGTCTCATATTCAGCTCCTTCTGAGTGAATATATACTTCAGACTCTTGTGATCCGTATAGATCTCACAACGGTTTCCCATCAGGTAATGTCTCCATGTCTTCAAGGCTAGAACTACGGCTGCGAGTTCGAGGTCATGGGTTGGGTAATTTTGATCATGTTGCTTCAGTTGTCGAGATAGATAATATATAACTTTGCCTTCTTGCATTAGCACACATCCAAGACTGATCTTGGATGCGTCACAATACACATCGAAGGGCTTCGTGATATCCGGCATGATCAAGATTGGGGATGAAATCAATCTCCTTTTGAGTTCTTGAAAACTCGCTTCACATTTGTCGGTCCATTTAAACTTCTTGTCCTTCTTCAGCAATTGGGTCATTGGTCTGGCGATACTCGAGAATCCTTCTACGAATTTGCGGTAGTATCCCGCCAATCCGAGAAATGCACAAACTTGGGTTTGAGTGGTTGGGGCTTGCCAATCCTCGACATCTTTCACTTTGGCAGGGTCAACTGCAATTCCTCCGGCTGATACAATGTGACAAAGGAATCCTACTTCCTGTAACCAGAATTCACATTTGCTAAACTTTGCATACAGCTAATGCTCTCTAAGGGTTCCAAGAATGGTCCTTAGGTGTAGCTCATGTTCTTCTTCTGATTTGGAATAAATCAGAATGTCATCGATGAAAACAACGACAAACTTATCCAGGAAGTCCATAAAAATCTTATTCATGAGATTCATGAAATAAGCGGGGGCATTGGTTAATCCAAAAGACATGATTGTATACTCGTACAATCCATATCTGGTGGTAAAGGCAGTCTTGGGAATATCCTCTGCCCGAATTTTGAGTTGATGATAGCCAGTCCTAAGATCAATCTTAGAAAACACTTTGGCACCGGTCAACTGATCAAACAAATCTTCTATCTTGGGCAAGGGGTATTTGTTCTTGATGGTGACATCATTCAACTTCCGATAATCCGTACACAAACGGTTACCTCCATCCTTCTTGTCCACAAACAAGACAGGTGATCTCCAAGGTGACGCACTTGGTTGAATCAATCCAATTTCCAGCATGGCATCCAGTTGCTTCTTCAATTCTGCTAGCTCTGACGGGTTCATACTATAGGGTCTCTGGGCTATGGGTCCTGTTCCGGGGATTAGTTCAATGATAAACTCGATATCCCGATCTGGGGGCATACTGGGCAAAACATCTGGAAATACATCGGGGTATTCACAGAATATCCGGACTTGGTCAATGGTAGGTTGGGATATACTCTTGTTACACTTGAATTGGCGAGGTAAGGTTTCAGATATATGCTCGACTGATATTCCGGCTATACTGGTCATGGTGATGGCTTTCTTGGCACAGTCAATCAATCCTTTATGTTTGGACATCCAATCCATTCCTAGTACTACTTCCAAACCTTTAGTTCCGAGTACTATCAGATTAGCATAAAAATCTATGCCATGGATTCGAATAGGGACGGCTTTGCAAATTTGCCTAGCCTTGGTGGTTGATCCGGGAATTTGAACAATCATGACATGCTTCAGTTTGGTTGGTTGAATTTTACTAGTGCATGCAAATTCTTCAGTGACAAATGAGTGCGATGCACCAGAATCAAACAACACTCGTGCAAGTACTGAATTAACAGAAAACATACCCAGCACGACGCCTGGCGCTTCTTGAGCTTCTTCAGCATGCATGAGAAAAAGACGGCCATTGCGGTTGAGCCAATTCCCTGGGGAAAATCTTCTTCCAGGCTGAACACGACGCTGTTGCTGAGCTAGGGCATTGGTATTGGGGGCTGCGGCATTCTTCTTGTTGGGGCACTCGTTGGAATAGTGGCCTTTATTTCCACAGTCATAACAAGTCACTTGCGACTTGTCCTTTGCTGCTACAGGCACAACATTGCTTCCAGTCCTCGGGGCAGTGTTGGTGTTGGTGGTAGCATTGTTGTTGTTGAACTTGGGTGGGGCACGGTTGAAATTGCTAGAGTTCCCTGGGTTGTTGTGATTTCCTCCGGGCCTAGGGTTTCCACGGTTGGGATAGGTCAGACGGTTCATCGGGGGTCTGTGGGTTCTTGGGGCAAATCCGGGAGTTGGGTTAGGGCGATACTTTGGGGTCTGATGGGTTCCTGGCTGATGCATCATACGACGCTTTCGGTTCTCATTGGCTTGGTTGATCTTTCCTTCCATCTGGATAGCAGAGTCGACAAGGGCTTCAATATCAGCAAAGGGGATATTGACTAACACTGTCTGCATCTCGTCATGCAGACCATTCAAGAATCTCTCTTTCTTCTTGGCTTCAGTGTCAATCTCATCTGGGGCATACCTAGCTAATGACAAGAATTTGTCACAGTATTCCACTACAGTCATCCTTCCTTGCTTCAGTTCCCTGAACTCGTCTCTCATCCTCTTGATCAAACCTGGAGGCACATGGGTTCTGCTAAACTTGACCTTGAATTCCTCTCAGGTCATCATCTGGCCTCCGGTCATTGCGCGAACACTGTTCCACCATGCCCTGGCATCTCCGGCTAGATAGAGGGTGGCGAACAGAACTTTCTCGTTGGCTTCCACTCCGACGACTTCTAGGTTGTTTTCCATGATTTGCAGCCAATCATCGGCGTCTAGGGGCTCTTCTGACTTAGTGAAAATAGGTGGGTTGGTATTCTGGAAATTTTTGAGCTTAGATCCATGGTTATCCTGATTTCCATGGCCTTGGTTGTTGTGGGAAAGCTGGGCTATCTGTTGCAGGGTGGCTAGTTTGGCTTGACGTTCGGCTCTTTCAGCTTCGCGGTCAGAAGTCAACATTTGCAGAATCTGCAACATCGGGTCCGGGGATGAACCACTTCCTCCGCGTGGCATCTAAAGATTGAGATAGATCGTGAGAAAAGAGGGAAATTTCTAAGGTTTTGGGTCTTTGAAAAGTTTTTCAAGTTTGACTCAGATTTTTCTAGCAACTCGCTTTTCATTCATTCATTCATAGCACACGATACAACACACACCACAACAAATAAAAGCAGATGGTTTTAAAAACCATTCTAAAAGCTACGATACAGTGGGACCGAATACTACTCACTACGCTAGTGCTCAAGTGGTACTACTCCTTGGAATCAGTGGCTTCATCATCTTAATCAACATCAATGAAGGCTAAATCATCCTCATCGGTGAAGAAATCCATAGCCTGGTCCTCTAGAAAATCATCATCGCTGAGATAGGAGTAGGGGTCTCCACGAAGATCCTCTCCGGCATTCTCCCTTTCCTCCAACTGCATGTATCTCTCGTGGATGGTCTCCTCCAAAGATGAGATACGGTGGCAAAGACGGGCAATAATGCGTTCCTTCTTGTCGAGCTGACGGCAGCGAGACTTGCGATCCTTCGCTAGCATGGCGATGGTTTGATCCTTCGTCTTGATGATGGAAGACTTGTGGTTGGAGTAGTCACGACAGTTGTCCAACTCCTGCTGACGATCGTACATCATGAAGCTAAGGTGGTCCAATTGGGTCTTCAGCTCAGGGTGGTATGGTGCTTCCAGTGGTTGTCCATTAGCATCACGCCTTGGGCAAAACTCAAAGCGGGTTCCCTTGATCTGATTGATGCTCTGCCCACAAAGACGGGAAAGAGCTTCCTGCATGGCCCTGGCAAGTCCATCGAGCCAGTTGTTCTCTCTTAATGTAAACTGAATTCCCTCAGCAGTGGGAGGTTCAATCTTTCCTCGGAGACTTGCAACAATTAGCCACTGCAGATCTTCTCCTCCTTGATCATTGAGCTGAGCTCCGAAGAACTCGGGGTGCAGGCGCTCCAGAAGTTCCGAAAGCTGGTCCAAATCCCTCTCAAAGATAAGGTATCCTCCATTCCCCAACTGATAAAACTTGTTGTACTTCACGTCCATCTATAAGAATATAGGATGAGTAAGTTAGTAGACTGATCAAGTGTGTCAAAATTTTATGTATTTTGCAAGAGTTTTTTAGGAACATGAATTTTCATGAAAGAATCAAAGGGATAAGAATGAGAATAAGTTTTTGTAAATATTTGTTTTATTTGGTTTGGAAACTAAGTTTTTGATTCAAACGTCCAGTCTAACTAGGGTCTCCTATGGTCAGGATGGCTCTGATACCAACTTGTCAACACCCGGATTTTTAATCCCAGATGCCTTTATGCCATACATCGCAATCCCAGGATTACCATTTTTGCGAGACATAACAGAATTGGATACCACGGTACATCATCCATTACAAACCATACATAACATTTTACACAAATAAGGATCTCATGATCCAGTTCTTAATACAATTTCAAGCAGCGGAATACGTAATAATAACGGTAGCGTAGGGGAAGCTCCATCTTCGGGGTCACAGGCAATACTAATGGGAGATGATCCTAGTTGTCGTAACCTTCCTGGGGTCCATCCTCCAGGTACTCCTCTTCATAGTCTGGCCACGGGAATAGCCAGGGACAAAGCCATAAGTCCTCTTTAAGTACTCGCAAACTACTACTAACAAGTGAAAGGGGTTTTTGATAATAGGACACTAGGCTCTAGGGTTATTTTGCAAAAGCCAGATTCATCTCTACTAAGTTTGGAAGCAACTAATGCTAGTTAAGGTTTTATAACACCTAAGTGGGAACTTGTATCTCATGCCACAACCCTGTTGTGGTCAAGTCAAAGTCTCAATTCATTTCACAAGTCTTTTGAAACATCTGACGGGGGAACAGTATGGCCACTCCAACTGTCCATAACCGCGGACACAGCTATTCGAATAGTTTGACACTCTGCAAAGGTTGTACACTTTCACCACAACATTCGATACATCCGTCAGGAACAAATCCTGAATTCACCATACTCAGTATGCGGATAATCAATCCTAACCTTTCAATTACACGCCCTAGTATAACCACCTCTCCTGTGAGTTTGGACTCCCAACCATGACCACTGTCATCTTGGGTACTGCACAGGTGGACAATCTTCACAAGGTAGCCTCAGCTCAGACCTTGGCCGTGAGGGAACTAATACTAAGGTATATAAGTTTCCAGTCAAGCCCTACCCAAACTTCGGGTATTGTGGTTGTACGATAAAATTGGAATGGTATCGCATCCAGACAACCATCAGTTTTATAAAGGGCTAAGGCTCATGCCTCAACATTTTTGGAAACACGTGTCCAAAACATTTCAATAGAATGATCCATCATTCTAAGGTTTTCATAACCATTTTCACCAAGTATTCCCATCTAAAGTTGATCAAGTTTTATGCTTAGCACTAGCATCTACAATTGGGGGTAAGTACTAATGAGGGATGGTAAACTATTGGAGGGTAGCTGAGTTTAATCTCATGCCTTAGGATGACATCAAGATTATCTAGCTTAGGCAAAATTTTATGCTCTTTATGCAACCTTCAGTTATCCTTCTAGTATCTACCATTTATTCCAGTAACTCTAAGTAAGAGCTTGATAAATAAATAAAGTAATAAGCTTGCAAGTAAAACTAGGATTGGGTATCATCAAATGTATCTAACCAAGCATGCTTAGTGCATTGCATAGGTTATTTAACTCTCATAATTGCAAGTGTTAGCTTGCATTGGTCCACTTAGTCAGTAAGGCTTGCTAAAGTAGAGTATCTTGCAAGTTTTAGCTTGCCTTGTGCAGAGCAGTGGTTGAAGTTCTCCTCGGCTTCTTCTTCGTAGAATCCTCCTTCCTCCTCGTATCCTTGGTCGGTACTAGCGTCTATAAATAAATACGATGTACACAATCACCAAACAATACTTAACTACTTGCAATCATCACAAAAAAGGGTCCTATAGATGATCTAGCATCATCACTAACATTACCAGATTAAAGCTTGGTTTAATTCCTTTTATTTTTAAAAAAGTAATTTCTACTCATTGAAAAACTACTTAAGATTTAATATTCTCCAAACCAAATATGGGATCATGTTTTCACATGTCATCACCACATATTTTAGTTCATGGGAATGTGATTTAAAGTGGTGTCACAATTTAATAAGGTTTTGCCCTTTTATTTTAATTAAAGAAAGTGACTAGAAATGCCTATGTAGCATTCTTTTATTACTTGGTCATTATTTATGTACATAAACCTATATATTTTTATATATTCTGAAAGGTATGGTTAAATGTGATTTTTGAGAGTTGGAATCAACTCAAAAGCTATTATGGTTTCAATTTGAAAAATGGTTGAATGCAGAAAAGCTTCTGCCTTGTTATTTTTACCAAGGATGATCTACAGATCCAAATGACTTGAATCCAACGGTCTTGGATTCAGCATGACCAGACCTTTCAAACAAAATTGGTTTCATTCAATTTGGTGCAATGAATCGACCTGGGTTGATTTTTGAAACTGGGTATAGAAGTGTGTTTGAAATAAAATGGAAAAGGTTAAATTCAAATAACTGGGCTACGCGGGAAGTGATACTGGGCCGAACTGCTAAGCACAGCGCTTCCGTGGGCTGTTTAAGTGGCTATCCCCATGCGTCAGTGAGACAGGGGTGCAAAGCGGTATGGCGCGATGTGGGGCGTTCGATCTGGTTCTAATCCAACGGCTGAGAGTCATCGTCGACGTTGGGCTACGCCGGCGAGACAGAAACCTAGCGCGGCCAGTGAGGATCGTTGGGGTCTCACCGGAGTTCAGGCGAGGGTCGGCGAGGCTGGCGAACCTCCTGGGGCGGCTCCAATTGCTGGCTCCCTTCTTCTCCAGCAGCGGTGGGCTCTGGTGAAATTCCAGCGAAGCGCTGCTCGCCTTGCTCCGGGACTGAGGTGGGGTGGTTCTGGGTGAGAGAGGAGTGTAATGGTGTGAAGAATTCGAGTGGGGGAGGCCTCTATTTATAGTCGTGACGGTGAGACCGAACGGCATGGACAGGCGACGGTGGCAACACGGCTACGGGCTGCTAGAGGCATGGCCGGCGGTGGCGATTGATTGGTGGTCTCCTGGCGATGCTCTACGGCTTTAATGCGCTTGTAGGGGCGGTGCGGTTTGGTCTGGAACACGCGACGCTCTCCGCGGCAGAGGCGGCGTCTTCGACGGCGAGCGGCGGCTACGGGGCACGGGCGATGAAATGGGCATGTCTGACGTGTCCCTAGGATGGTGGCGATCGTGTATGCACGCGGCGAGGGCGGCGCGCGGTTTGTAGGCTTCGGTCGAGGGTGGCGCTCTGGCGCATGCTCGGCATGGTTGCTGGCGAGCTGGGCGCGGTCCGTGCGTGTGGTCCAGTGGCTGGCAACATTCGAGCGCTGGACAGGGAGTGGCGGTGGACGGTGGGCTGCCTCCCAGACATGGTTGGCACGGCTAAATCTCCTCCTAGCTTGCTGTCTCCACTGGGGTGGCATGGGTGGCTTCGGCTGTTCACCATTGATGGCATTGGCAAGCTCACAGTGGTGCTAGTGATTAGTTAAGATTATTATATGATCTACTAAGGCTAGTGGTGCCCTGAGAGGGAACAAGTTAGGCTCAATTCACTGCTCAAAACAGTGTTTGGATTTTGTTTGATTTGTGTCTGCAGTGTGTTTGATGAAATGGCCGCAAGAATTCAAGTTTTGAATTTTTAAAAGATTTTTGGTGGGTGTGCTAGGTTAGTGTTGGTGAGTCTGCAGATGCTTGGGTTTTGAAAGTTGAGCTTGTTTGAGTGGTTTTTGAAAAAGTGGGATCTTCCCATTTGATAAAGATTCAATTTTGAATTGCCATTTAAATTATGCATTTGAAAGTTTCTGGATGATCACAAAGTGGGCCTTGATGCTTTGTTATGAGTACAATCAAGGGGTGCAAAGATCCAGAAAAGTTTCTGTTAGGTTCTGAAAGTTTGAGACAGCCAAAGTAGTCATGGGAGTTAAATTGGTCAAAATGACCATTCACTCATTTAGCTTTGTTTTGATTTATTTGTCTTTGGGAAAAGTTTGGGAAATGTTTAGATGATGTTTATTTCACCTAAGCAACATTTTACAAGCAAAGAAACACACAAACAAGGTGGTTCAAAAGAATTCAAAATGACATGCATACTCACATGCATGCTTCCATAATTTTATTTAGAAAAGTTTTTGTTAACCCTAATTTTGATGATTAGAGTTTGATGATCCAAGTTTAGTATTTTTGGGATGTTACATAATCCTGGTTATAAAGTTGTATTATGACCTTTGTTTCTTGATATTACATCTTAACTATGGATGCTAGCTATTGATCCAGGGACTAGCATTGTAAACACAGGGATCTCTACCTTATTAAAGGTTGGGACCTCTACAGATGGTATCAGAGCACTGTGTTGCCTGTAAGATTTGTAAACCTAGGATTTGACAAAACCCCTTAGAAAAATAGGAGTTGTATTTGTTCCAAAACTTATTTACAAACAATCTTGTAAACTCTTTCCTCAACCTTTTGGTTTTTATTCTACATCTCTTCTATTTCAAACTTGATGGACAAAGCCTACCCCATGGCCAAAGACTTCACCATGTGCAAAGGACTTCATCAACTCAAATGACTTCAACATCAAACATCATCAAAGACTTCAACTTTATTTTCACCAAGGACTTCAACTTTGGATATCACTAAGGACTACAAGTGAGACATGAAATAATACTCAAGACTTGAAGACTAAGGAAACACAACTTAGAAGGAATCATTATCACCTTTGAAGTTTTGTGACCAAGACACAAGAATTTTTCCAAGGAAACCATGATATCATTCAAGAAGAAACAACAAAGGAGAATGGATTGATCTCAAGTGAACCATATAGTTGGACCACCATATTTAGTTTAAATCAAACACACCAACTATTGTGGTGTAGCAAAAATATTTTGTTGCCTAAAAATGTGCTTGAACTTTGCTGTTGAGTGGAATGTTTGTTTGTGATTGCTTGCACATTGCTTGTGTGAATTGTGATGTGTGTGATTAGAACTAATTCCCTTAGAAATATTTTGCCTAGTCTAATCCCAAACAGATGACTACTCCAAGAAACTCCAACATCAAGAATGGTGACAACAACAACCAAGAGGCCAACATGAGAGAACTCATAGTAACCCAAACCCAGTTGAACCAAGTGACAGCTCAATTTTGGGCCAACAACAATGAGTTAGACCCAGCCATGCAAAGATTTTTGGAAACCCAAACCCAATTGTTGCATAAGGTGACAAATCAAATGATCAACATAGGAGACAACCCTTCCCAAGGAATTTGTGACAACAAGGATGTCAATGATGATATTCTAGAAGGAACCCAAGCTTGTAATATTTGTGGAGACAAGGATCACACTTCCAAAGAGCATGAAGGTCAATGCCCCAATTGTGAAGAGAAACATCCAATTGACCAATGCCCCACATCTCAAGCTACTTGTTTCCTATGTGAAGGAAATAATCATGTCCCTATCCAATGTCCCATCTATTCCATAGTTCAACAAAGGAAACAAGATGGAGTGCAACAACAGTTTGTAAACCCTCATGAAGGAACAACTTCTACCAAGGAGGATGAAGGCAAAGTCAAAACTATGCATCATAAGGCCAAATCTAAAGTAACCACAAAGTGTTGCTACTCTTATGGAGAAGAAGGTCATATCTCTAGTAACTGCCCCAAGAAGAGAGAAAGATTTCCCACCTTTGTGGTGAAGTATAAAGAGCATGAACTAGAAGAACTCCTAGCCTTGGAGAGACCCAAAAAGAAGAAGAAGGACATAAGCCAGTTGCAATGTTACAATTGCAAAGAGATGGGACACTATGCCAGTGATTGCCCAGAAAAGAAGAAGAACCAAGGAAACAAACAAGAGGCAATGATACCAAAGGAAAATAAAGATATCAGCCAAGTGATGTGTTTCAAATGCAAAGAGCTAGGCCATTATGCAGACAAGTGTCCAGAGAAGCTTCATCAAAACCCCAAGCAAGCCAATATGTAATCTAGTAGGAAAATATTTTAAGGGTGGTAGTACCCTAGTTGCTTTGAGCCAACTTGTAACCTCTATCCTTCCCAAATCTCGGGACGAGATTTATTTTAAGGGTGGTAGCCTGTCACATCCCAAGATTTTCCAAATCTTGTAATGTGAAAAATAAATAAACAAAATAAATAATTGTTGAAAATTAGGGTGAAAAGAAACTTTTTGTTTCTATATGGAAATGTAAAACCCCATCTTGAAAAAACTTTGGTTAATGTTTGAATCCAACTAAAATTCAAATCAAGTGGATTTCATTCTTCCTAAATGCATCTGGAAAATTAAACACTTGGAAAAGTAAACCAAAACCCTAAAACCCTAATGGAATAAAATCATTTCCAAGATATCTCTAAGACCATGGTTTTGATCCATATAAAATTTTGTCAACAAAAATTTAAAAATGATCAAGAATGACAGATAGAAATATATAAAACCATAGAAAATGATTTCATTCAACTTAGAACCAAAGATAAAATCTTATGAATTTAATAAGATGAGGAAATTGAATTTCCAAAGCTAATAAAGCACCTATCTAAAAATTCATACTAAATGGTGAGCAAATAATCTAAAGATATTTAAGAGGATAAATAAATATCAAATAGGATTTTACAAATTGAAATCACCAACTTTAGATCTATAAATAGAAAGTTATGGATTTTATAAGATAGAGAAAGAAATATTAAATGAGGAATATTTAAAGGCCAAATTAAATCTTGACCTAATCCATAAGAAAATGGAATAAATATAATCCAAATCCAAATAAAATAATGTATAAAGAATTTTCAAATAAAATAAAATGGCATTAACCAAATTCTATTTTGATTAAAGACAAATCTCTAATAAGGATGATTAATTAAATCTTGGGAAAATAGTATTTGGAATTCACCCAAGTGAAATCAAAGTTATTTAATTAACTTAAATAAGATCAAAGAAATCTTCCAAATAAAATTTATGGAATTAAAACTATATTTAATTTCATTGGAATTAAAACAAATACCCAATTCAAATGATTTATAAATCATATTAAATATTTTCCAAATAATTCAAGGTGAATTATTTGACAACCTAATAAATAAATAAAACCTACTGAAAATATTTGAAAAGATTTAGAATTCAAATGGAGTTTGAAAACATTATTAAATCTTATTTGATTAAATGCTAGGGCCTATTTTAAATAATTAAAAGACCCTAAAAAGAATAAAAGTAATATTCTAATTTTGACTTTAAAATGTATTATTAATCGGTATTTGATTGCACACAAAGTTTGAGTGAAGTTTGAATTCAAATGAATGTTTGAAATGATTAAACAAAATCAAAACAGATAAATAGAAAAAGAAAAGGGAAAAAGATTATGTATAAAAAAATATGAAAAGGAGCAGCCCAGCCCAGCCAAGCCCATCTGGCCCAGCAACCCACTCCCTCTCTCCCGTAGAAAACGATTCACACTCGCAAACAAACCCGCTCAGTCCCTGACGTCTGGACCCCACCTCACCCCTCTCTATCTCGCTGTCAAGCAGACCCCACCGCCCAGCTTTCTTCCTCACCCGCGACGACCACGCCTCGCCGGCTGTTTCTGCCTCGCGTTAACTCATTTAAATTCGCGTAAATGGCTCGCTTAAACCTCACCGTGACCGCATGTACTTAATTGTCAGGCTCCCCTCTTCCTTTCCCCCCAAACATCACCCCACCGGAGCCCCGAGGCTGTCCTAATTCATCCACACACCGCCACTGCCTCCGACGAGCTTTGCGAGGAATTCTGGCCAAACCCCGTCGCCCCTCGCCTCTTTGACCACACGAGCATGCTCCCCATCCCCTGGCGCATCTCTCTGCACCCTCGGCATGCTCGTGCTTGACCCATAGCATCGGCATCGTCAACGACAGAGCATCGTCACCGTCTGCTCCTCCTCCGGCGAGTCCCCCAGGTAGTATCTGACCACCCCCTTTCCTCCCGTTGATGCAGACATGACCACCGACCGCGTGCGCAGCTAACGCAGCTCCTAACTTGTCTTAGCGTGGTCCTAAACGTCGCTAGCGACGACAACCCGAGAGCACCGCCGCCCGCAGCTTCTCCGGCGAGCGATTGACAGCAACCCCGTGCGCCCCTCGAGTAGCCGACCCCACCTCGAGCTTCAGCAAGTCTCTGCGAGCCTGTTAAGCCTCGTCAATCTCTCCCTCGATTCCTACTTTGCCGGCGACACCACTGACAGAGCGCGCGCCGCCACACGCCGCCGCCAGCGCCACTGCTTCTTGGTCGATGCGTGAGAACCATTGGATCTGAATCAGACGCGTATGATTAGATTTGACTCGAAAGGGTATGGTTGAACCTGAGCCGCGCGATTACACTTAGATACAACACACCAGAGAGGTCGATCCAACCGAAACGGTATGGACCAGTAGAATCAAGCCACGTGGCCAGTCTGTTTGAATAAAAACCAGAAATGATCTATTAGATGTTCAAGTTTGCAAAATTCATAACTTTTGATCCACTCGTCCAAATTTTGCAAATTTTATATCAATGGAATCAGCAAGACAAGTACTTTCCAACCATGCACTTTGTTTAGTAAATTTCTTCTGTTGAAATGATTGTTTTTGCAGAAACTTGTGTAGGCATATTTAGAATATAAAATTCATTCTAAAATTATTTTGTGATAAAATCTTTTGGAAAATGGATTGTTTTGAACCTACTGACCTTATAAACCAACTCATGGATTTGAAAATATATTTGGTAAAGCTAAAGAGTAAGTCTTTGATTTAAAGCATTTCTAGTCAAATAAAAATAATGCTTATTTATTAAAAATGCTTTTTGAGGAAACCTTTGGGAAATGTTTTGGTTTAAACTCTCTAACCCTAAACATAAGGTTTTATGATTTAAAAATATATTTTGAAGAACCCTATAGATTATTACTTTGTTAAAAACATTTTCAACCACATAAGATATTGATTTGGTTTAAAATGGTTTATAAGTAAAATCTTTTGCAAATGATTTTCCCACTTATATAAAATGACCAATAGGTGTTTTAGAATGTTTATAACCTATTAGAAACCACTTTTCCAAATAAAACAATCTTTTGCATGCTTGCATGCATTGCTTTATTTCTATTATTTTATGTATTGTTTGCTTGAATGGTAGATTGAAATTGTGCCTTGCTTGATTGAATTGTAGTGATTTGAAGAGTGTGAATATTGCAAGGACAAGGAGTGAACTTATATTCTATACCAAAAAGGCAAGTGATGCTTCATACTTTTGTCCCATTATTTTCACTATGCATTAGTGATATTTCTAAGTAAGACTTGCATGGAATTTTTGCTAAGTGTAAACTATGCCATGGGAAAACCTAGTAGATAAAACCTTAGTAGAAATTTCCTAAGTTAAGATTCCTACTACTATCATGCTTAGCTTAGCTAGTAGAAAACAAGGGTGGATTATACTTGATGCTATGGAATATTTCTAAGTCAAGGACTTGTGTTTTGTTTAATAAAACAACTAAGTGAATGAAACACCTGGGTGGAATGGAAGGATTGGTTTGTGTTGAGTGGTTAATCAGGGACCATTTCAATGGACTACCCTGGTGTATCACACTTGTGGATGGCCACCCAGGAATAAAGATATTTGAGATGTCAAATGTTGAGAAGCTTCTAGTGCAGCCACATGGCATTATGGGTTGTGCCTGGATCATATAGGTTGCAATAACTTAGCCAAATGGACAGTTGGTGGTAGGGGATGATAGGTTGAAACGCGTCCATTTTGGTCTAAGGGAAGGCTTCTGAAAGATATTGTCTTGGTGAAACCAAGTCTTGTGGGGAAAGTGCACCACCTCTGCAGAGTGAAAAATCTAAGTACTTAGCCATGTCCCTGGTAAAGGACAGTTTGAGCATCAAGACATGTAAGCTATCAAGAATCTCCTCATCCAAATTTCTAAGTTAAAAACTTGTGGTTGAACAAGGGTTGAAGGATCACCAATTTCTATTGGGAGATGCCTTGGGTGATTTTGTCAAGCAAAAACTTAGTGTTTTTCAAATGATAAGGAAAATCTATTTTGAGCTAAGAAAGCGTAAGCTCCACTTGGCCAAATGCATATAGATGGTAGACTCCACTATACTACCATAGTATCACTTGCCAATACAATTCAAATGTATTGACCCTTGTGGCTGTAACTTGTTATGTTGCAGGTTTGTTTGATGTTAATGAGATGTGTTGATTAGGATTACAAGTCTACAACCAACATGTTTCCCTGTGGCACTTTGAAGATGAAGGACCCCATGTTATTGTTATATTCTGCTGCATTGTAATGAGATAGCCAAATGAGCTATGTAAGATGTAATAAACTATTTTAATCCTGGTTATAAATTTGTATTATGACCTTTGTTTCTTGATATTACATCTTAACTGTGGATGCTAGCTATTGATCCAGGGACTAGCATTGTAAACACAGGGATCTCTACCTTATTAAAGGTTGGGACCTCTAGAATGAAGAACATTTGCGTTTGATTCTTGAGAAACTCAGGGATCACAAGTTGTATGCCAAGTTCAGTAAGTGTGAATTTCGGTTGAATGAAGTTGGATTTCTTGGACATATTGTGTCTGGAGATGGTATAGTTATCGATCCCGCAAAAGTGTCAGCTGTCACTGAGTGGGAATCTCCCAAGTCAGTTAAAGAAGTTCGTAGTTTCCTAGGCTTGGCAGGATACAATAGAAGGTTCATCGAGAATTTCCCGAAAGTGGCTAAGCCAATGACGGAGTTAATTAAGAAATAGAAGAAGTTTGATTGGACTGAAGGATGTGAAACCAGTTTTCAAGAATTGAAGAAAATATTGGTGTCAGCACCAGTTTTATGTCTGCCAGATCTAGAGAAAGACTTCCAAGTTTATTGGGATGCATCTCACCAAGGATTGGGTGGAGTATTGATGCAAGAAGGAAAAGTTGTGGCTTATGCCTCGAGACAACTCAAGACTCGTGAAGTAAATTATCCTACACATGACTTAGAGTTGGCCTCTATTTTCCATGCACTCAAAACATGGAGACATTATCTTTTGGGAAAGTGATGTGAAGTGTTCACATATCACAAGATCTTGAAATATATTTTCACCTAGAAAGAACTCAATATGAGACAAAGAAGGTGGCTACAACTCATCAAGGATTACGACTTGAGTTTGCAATACCATCCCGGTAAAGCGAATGTCATAGTGGATGCATTAAGCCACAAAGTTTATGTGAATGGCCTCACCAAAGGAGAATTGCCAGATGATTTGTGTGCCCAATTTAAAGAGCTGAGATTGGAGATAGTGCCTGAAGGATATCTCATGTCTTTGGAAGTTCAACCAACATTGTTGGATAAGATCAAAGAAGCCCAAAAGTTGGACAAGGAAATAGAGGAGATTAAGAGAAAAATTAGTAAAGGAAAGGCGAAAGGATTCCATGTAGATGAACAAGGAACCTTATGGTATGGAAAGCGTATCTGCATTCCACAAGATCCGGAACTTCGGAAAATGATTCTGCAAGAAGCACACAATTCACCATATTATATTCATCCGGGTAACACCAAGATGTACATGGATGTAAAGGAATGATTTTGGTGGAACAATCTTAAGAAAGATATCGCGGAACACATTGCTTTGTGTGACGTGTGTAGTAGGGTGAAGGCGGAACATTAGAAACCAGCAGAGTTATTACAACCACTACCAATACCTGATTGGAAGTGGGATAAGATTGGTATGGATTTCACCACCGGACTGCCAAGGACCAGACCTGGATATGATTCTATATGGATTGTGGTGGATCGCCTAACTAAAGTGGCTCATTTCATACCTGTGAAGACTACCTATACAAGTGCTAAATTGGCTAAGATCTACCTAAGAGTATTATGTCTGATAGAGGAACTCAGTTCACTTTGCATTTTTGGAAACAATTGCATGAATCATTGGGAACAAGACTAGAATTCAGCACAGCTTTTCATCCTTAGACTGATGGACAGATAGAAAGAACCAATCAAATTTTGGAAGATATGTTGAGAGCTTGTGCACTGGACTATGGATCTAGTTGGGATGAAAGTCTGCCATACGCAGAATTCTCTTATAATAACAGGTATCAAGCAAGCATAGAGATGGCTCCGTTTGAACTCCTTTTTTGGAAGGAAGTTAACTAAGCCATTACTATGGAATGTACTAGGAGAAAGAAATTTATTCGGACCAGAACTGATCAAGGAAGCTAAAGAGAAAGTCAGAATGGTAAAGGACGGATTAAAGATAGCCCAATCCCGAAAAAAGAGCTATGCAGATCCAAAGCGTAGGGAAGTCACATATGAGGTAGGTGGTAGAGCTTATCTTAGAGTCTCACCACTTCATGGTGTGAAGAGATTTGGAGTCAAAGGGAAATTGGCACCTAGTTATGTAGGACCATTCAAGATTCTGAACCGCAAAGGAGAAGTGGCCTATGAGTTAGAACTACCAGAATCACTGTCAGTAGTGCATAATGAGTTTCATGTGAGTCAATTGAAAAAGTGCCATCCAGAGATGGAAGAAAGTTCGTTAAGAGACACTATACCATTGGAAGAGGTTCAGTTGGAGAGTGATCTTACTTATGAAGAGAAACCTATCAAAATTCTTGAGACAGGAAAAAGAGTCACTCGTACAAAGACTACCAAATTCTACAAAGTACAGTGGAATCATCATACCAAGGAAGAAGCAACTTGGGAAAGAGAAGATGACCTTCGGAAAGATCACCCTCACCTATTTTATAGCCAATCCGAATCTCTCGGGGGCGGGATTCATATTAAGGGGGTTAGATTTGCAACATCCCAAATTTCATCAAACTCAAAACCATGTTGTTGCATTCATATCATCATGGCATATTTACCTTGCACAAAAAAAATCAAAACAAAAACCCTAATGGAACCATATTTAAACCCCTTTCTTATATTATATATATGGGGCATGGTTTTATTTTATTTTATGACCTCAAAATGATTTTGAGTGATTAGATGTGTTTGAAACACTTTTACACACTAGGACCACAACACAAAAACTTGGTGAAAGTTTGAAATCATTTGGATTTGAAATGACCATTCAAATCTATTCTAGAAAATCAAAACAGAAAAAGAAAAATGCAAAAGAGAAAAATAATAAACCGGCGGTAACCCTTCTGGCCCGTTTCCCCCTGGTAGTCCACGGCCCACCCGGGAACCTCCCCCTCTCTCCCCTCAGTTTCTCACCCGCACGCGCACCCCACCCACTAACAGCCAGGCCCCACTGCCACGTCGACCATCGTTGTCAATCCCGCGCTCGCGACCAGCTCCTCTGCCGTTTCTTCCCCTCTTCACTGCCAATGAATTCGCGTGTTGATTCCCATTGATTCACCTAGTAATTCTCTCCCCTGCTCCGGCTACTTAACCCCCACCTCCTCGCGACCATTTTCCCCTCCCTTAGCCAGCACCAAGCGCCGCCAGGCTCTCCAATTTCGCCTTGCACCGCCGCAGTGCCGAGCCACTCCGACGAGCTATTCCAGTGAGTCCAGCGTGCCCCTCTACCTCTCGTTCACGCGAATGTGTTTCTCTTGCTCATGCGCCTCTACGCATGCCCTTGGTTTGTCCTATTTCTCCCCAGGTTTCCGTCCTCGTCGACGTCTGCAAGCATCCGAGGCGAAGCTCAACTCCAGCGAGCAATCTCGGTAAAATTCGTGCGCCCCTTGACCTCTGCTTCACACGACTACATTCTCCGTGACCTTGCACACCCTCTAATGCCTGACGTTTTCCTTATTGCGCTCTAGGTCATCATCTTCATCTCCGGTAGTGAGCACCCGACGCTAGTACGAACTCCGACGAGGTATTTCTGCCGTGTCCGTGCACCCCTGTCCAAGCCACGTCCACGTTGAGCTTATCCGCCTCCTTGAGATCATGGTAAGTGCCAGCACACATCCCCTACCCCTCTAGCCTCGCCGGCGTGTCTCCGCCAGTGGTGTCACCGCCGCCAGAGCCATTCGCGCCGCTAGTTTTTGGTCGAGCAGATCTGATCATTTGGATCTAGATCTAGTGGTTAGGATTAGAAATAGATCTAAGGAGTAAGTTTAGATCTGAGCCGCTAGATTCCCTTTAGATCTAACGGTGCGGAAACATGATCCAGCGCGAACCGTTTTTTGTTTTAAAATCTAGATTTTCATCTATTAGTTATTCAAACTTGTAAATTCAATAACTTTTGTTTTGTTTATCCAAAAATTTCAAATTTTATATCAATGGATTCAGAAAAATGAGCTATTTGCATATATGGCCATGGTTTGGTCATTTACTTCTGTAGAATTAGGATTTTATGCAGAAGCATTTGTAGGCCCATTTTGGCTATAAAAATTATTTAGAAAATTGTTTTAAAGTAAATTTTGGTTTATTTATACTTTACAAAGTATGCTTCGTGTTCAGTACTGAAAATTTTGATTTGAAAGTGTGTAAAATCATCATATTGCATTTTGCATGCATTCATAATTATTTTTGTTTGTATATTGAATTGAATATTGTTGTATGAACTTGTGGTGTAGATTTTGTGGATTTTGGAGAGTGTGATTGTCAGGATTGTGCCTATTGTCCTAACTACCAAGGAAAGTGATGCTTCATCTTTTTGTCCTATTATTTTATCTATGCACTAGTGATATTTTGAGTAGGATTTGCATGGTGATTTTCTAAGTATATGCTATGCTATGGTAAATCCTATAGATATGTCTTAGTAGTTTTTCCCTAAGTTAAGTGACATGTTATGCTAGTATGCTTAGCCTAGCTGGTGGAAAGCAAGGGTGGAATATTCATGTTATGATACTATGCAAAGTTGATGCCTATGTTTTTGATTAATAAAATAACATGTTAATGAATCACCTGGGTGGAATGGGAAGAATGGTTTGTGTTGAGTGGTTACACAAGGCCCATGTCTATGGTTTACCTTGTGTATCACACTTGTGGATGGCCACCCAGGAACAAATAGATTTGAGATGTTTAGTGTTGAGAAGCTTCTAGTGCAACCACATGGCATATGGGCTCTGCCTTGACCAACTAGGTTGCAAGAATTCAGCCAGATGGACAGTTGGTGGCAGGGTTGATAGGATGGAACGCGTCCATGGTGGTCTGAAGGAATGCTTCTGAAAAATCTCATATCGATGCATGTAGAGTCTTGTGGGGAAAGTGCACCACCTCTCGGGAGGGTAAAACCTAAGTACTTAGCCATGTCCCCGATAACGGACATTTTGAGCATCAAAGACATTGAAATGATCAACGATCTCCTCATCCCAATTTATCTAAGTTAAAACTTGTGCTTGAACAAGGGTAAAGGTTCACCAATGTCTATTGGTGGTTCCTTGGGTGTTTTTATCAAACAAAAACTTAGTGTTTTCAAACTAATAAGTCAAACCTTATTTTGAGTAAAGCCAGCCTGAACTATACTTAGCCAAATTCATATAGTTATTAGATGTTTCTATACTACTATGGTATCACTTGCCAATACAATTCGAAATGTATTGACCCTCTGTGGTTGTAACTTATGTTGTTGCAGGTTACTTTCATGGTGACTAGGGTTATGAGTCTACACTCAACATGTTTGCATGTGGCACATGAAGATGAAGACTTTATTTATTTTATTAAGTATTATGAACTCTATGTTTTAGCCTTGGGATAATGAGCTGTAAGAAATATGTATCTTTGGATATTACGGTGTAATAATGACCTATATCTGTGTACTTCATCTTAAACTATGGATGCTATCAATTTGATCAAGGGACTAGCATTGCAATCACAGGGGCGTTTACCTTAAATGGCGAGGTCTTACAGTTCGACTCAAGTCGCCGCAGTAAGTCAAGATCATCCTGATGCCGGAAGCAGTCAGCATCAAAGAACAAGTGGGAAACATCGGTGGGTACCAAACAACGATGGCAAAAAGCCATATGAACAGAAGAAGCCTTGGCAAGAAAGGCAAAAGTACACTTATGAGATGATGTTGGATCATCCATGCAAGTTTCAGACGTTGAGTCTGAATAAGCCGGCAAACCACACGACTCGACGGTGTAACTGGTTCTAAAAGGGTGATAGAGTAGATTCGGCAAATCAGTAGCTACCACCACCTCCCCCACCACCACTCACAAGGGGTAATGCTCAAATTATTAGCACTGAGCCGAGATATGAAAATCAATAGTCGAGATACCGTAACCAAGAAAGGAGATCAGCAGTGCATCAAGTGCAAGACCCAATAAACGATGGTGCTCATGTCGGCCACGGAGGTAGAAACGAGTATAGAGAGCATCACCAGAGTTGTGTTGTGTTTGTTACAGAGACGAATGACAAAAAGAGTCAGTAGAGGCGGATGATGTAAGTAAATGCCATAATACTAGCGATACCAACGTATATGCACTGGTCTAAGCAAGAAATAACATGGATCATAAAGGATCACCCCAAGATCATGCCAACTCCAGGAGCACCCCAGTAATACAATTTGAAATGTATTGACCCTCTATGGCTGTAACTTATGTTGTTGTAGGTTACTCTAATGGTGACTAGGGTTATGAGTCTACAATCAACATGTTTGCATGTGGCACATGAAGATGAAGAACTTATTTATTTTGTTAAGTATTATGAACTCTATGTTTTAGCCTTGGGATAATGAGTTGTAAGAAATATGTATCTTTGGCTATTACGATGTAATAATGACCTTTGTATCTGTGTACTTCATCTTAAACTATGGATGCTAGCAATTCGATCAAGGGACTAGCATTGCAATCACATGGGCGTTTACCTTAAATGGCGAGGTCTTATAGTTCGACTCAAGTCACCGCAGTAAGTCAAGATCATCCTGATGCCGGAAGCAGTCAGCGTCAAAGAACAAGTGGGCAACATTAGTGGGTACCAAACAACGATGGCAAAAATCCATATGAACAGAAGAAGCCTTGGCAATAAAGGCAAAAGTACACTTATGAGATGATGTTGGATCAGCCATGCAAGTTTCAGACGCCGAGTATGAATAAGCCGGAAAACCACATGACTCGACGGTGTAACTGGTTCTAAAAGGGTGATAGAGTAGATTCGGCAAATCAGTAGCTACCACCACCTCCCCCACCACCACTCACAGGGGGAAATGCTCAAATTATTAGCACTGAGCCGAGATATGAAAATCAATAGTCAAGATACCGTAACCAAGAAAGGAGATAAGCAGTGCATCAAGTGCAAGACCCAAGAAACTATGGTGCTCATGTCGGCCACGGAGGTAGAAACGAGTATAGAGAGCATCACCAGAGTTGCGTTGTGTTTGTTACAGAGACGAATGACAAAAAGATTCAGTAGAGGCGGATGATGGAAGTAAATGCCACAATACCAGTGATACCAAAGTATATGCACTGGTCTGAGCAAGAAATAACATGGAGCATAAAGGATCACCCCAAGATCATGCCAACTCCAGGAGGTTGTGCCTTAGTGCTGGACCCGACTTTCATGGGCCCTGACATCAATATGAAGTATTCCAAGGTGCTGATAGATGATGGCAGTAGCATCAATATCATGAATAAGGATACGATGCTCAAGCTAGGCATCACCATGAATATGGTGGAGCCGACTAAGACGACATTCCATGGCACTGTGCCGGGATTATGTTGCGAGCCAATCGGCAAAGTTTAGGTGGATGTTTTATTCGGAAACAGGGAGAACTGTCGCACTGAGGCCATAGAATTCGAGGTGGTAGACTTTGTCAGCTCATATCATGCGCTACTCGACAGACCAACTATGGCAAAGTTTATGGCCACCCCTCACATTACTTATCTGAGGATGAAGTTGCCAGGTCCATGTGGAGTTATCATAGTTGAGGGTGACTACAAGCGATCTATTGCATGCGCCTCAGCCGGCTCTTCGCTGACCAAGTCTCTGGTGATAGCATAGGAAAAGCATCAAATGATGGAGGTTGCAGCATTGGCTAAGGCAGCACAATTATCTATGCTGGCACTAACTAACCCGCATGGAAGTGTGTCCTTACAAGCTACTAAGGAAACAAAAAAGATACAGATTGATGAGATTTTCCCAGAGTGCACAGTGACCATTGGCGTCCGGTTATCTGACAAATAGGAAAGCGAGCTCACCAACTTCCTCTGTGAGAATCGGGATAAATTTCCATGGTCTACACAAGATTTGCAAGGTGTTCCAAGGGAGTTAGCTGAGCACTCTTTACATGTAAGTCTAGATGCCAAACCGGTAAAGCAACCCCTCCGCCGCTTCGCTGAAGGTAGGAGGAAAGTAATAGCTGCCGATATAACTAGACTCTTAGCCGATGGTTTTATAATGGAAGTACTTCATCCAGGTTGGTTGTCAAATCCAGTATTGGTTGAGAAAAAGAAGGATGACCTGAACGTGGTAGTGGTATGGAGCATGTGTATTGACTACACAAACCTAAATAAGGCGTGTCCAAAAGATACATTTTCACTGCCTCGGATCGATCAAGTCATTGACTCCACTGCCGGATGTGAGTTATTATCATTTGTAGATGCATACTTTGGTTTCCACCAGATACCACTAAACCCGGATGATCAAATAAAGAAGACTTTTATTACACTGTATGGGGCTTATTGCTATCGTACTATGCCGTTTGGATTGAGAAACGCAGGTGCAACATATCAAATATGCATACAAAAATGCTTGCAGGATCAACTTGACAAAAATGTTTAGGTATATGTCGATGATGTGGTAAAAAAACCAAGCAAAGTCACACTCTAATCGATGATTTGCATCAAACATTCGCAAACTTGAGAAGATTTCGGATGAAATTTAACCCGGAAAAATGCACCTTCGGTGTCCCGGCTGGAAAGTTACTTGGATACCTTGTATCTAGCCGAGGAATCGAGGCTAACCCTACAAAGATTAGGGCCATTGAAAGGATGGAATTGCCGAAAACCCTTAATGATGTCCAGAAGTTCACAGGGTGCCTGGCTTCATTGAGTCGGTTTGTGAGTTGGCTAGGCGAAAAATCCTTACCATTATACCAACTGATGAAGAAATCAGACAAGTTCATATGGACATAACAAGCTGATAGCGCTTTCCATGAACTTAAGAAGATGTCGCGGCAACTAATCGAGTGGTTAGTGCAGTGATTGTGGTAGAATGCGAGGAGGAGGGCAAATCAGTCCAAAGAACAGTTTATTACTTGAGCGAAGTGCTCTCTATGTCAAAACAGAATTACCCCCACTATCAGAAAATGACAAATGGGGTGTACATGGTAGCCAAGAAGCTAAAGCATTATTTTCAAGAGCACCCAATCCGAGTAATAGGCGAGGCACCTATCTCGAACATCTTGGGTGGTAAGGACACCAGTGGTAGAGTGGAAAAATGGGCCATAGAACTAGCACCATATACTCCACAATACAATAGGCGAGACGCCATTAAATCTCAAGTTGTGGCAGACTTTTTCATAGACTGGATGGAAATGCAGTATGAACCGCCATTACCATACCCCGAACTACTGGAAGATGCACTTTGATGGGTCCAAGACGAAAATGTGTCTTGGTGTCGGGATAGTTCTCACCTCACCGACAAAGGATCAACTTAAGTATGTGTTATAGATACATTTCGCCGCATCCAACAACATCGCCGAGTATGAAGCACTTGTTCATGGGATAAAAGTGGCTAAGGAAATTGGTATCAAGAGAATCATGTGCTTTGGTGACTCAGACTTGGACGTTCAGCAAGTGTCTGGGCATTGGGATGCATTGGACGCGAATATGGCACTATATCGTTTCCATGTTCAACAGATTTCGGGATACTTTGACGGATGTGAGTTTCACCACATACCCAGAGCAGAGAATGAAGCAGATGATGTGTTATCTAAGTTAGGGTCATCTCGGCAAGCAATCCCACCGGGAATAGCACTGGAGCACCTCAGAAAACCATTGATCAAGCTGTCACTTGAATCCGAGTCAATCTTTATCCTGGCAAGCCAAGAGTCGGACGCTGTGCTAATGGATATTGACATAGATGCAGGTTCGAGTCACCCGGGGACTATTCGACTAAACCCGGGGACTGTCCTATCAAACTCGGGGACTCTTTAGGTTATGTCGGCGGAAGTAATGTCGGCCGAACCCATGGAAATTGATGGAGAAGGAGAGTTGACGCCAATTATACCAACTTGGGTACAACCAATATTTAATTACTTGAAGGATGGAACTTTGCCGGATGATGAGATGTCGGCAAGGCAGACAGAAAGAAGGGCAAAATCATATACCATTATCAACAAGGAATTATACAAAAGGAGTGTAACAAAAGTACTGCAGCGGTGCATAGGCTCAGATGAAGGCTAGGATATACTCTTGGATATTCACCAAGGAGAGTGTGGGCATCACGCTTCCTCTAGGGCATTGGTGGCAAAGGCATTTCGACATGGTTTCTACTGGCCAAGTGCACTTGCACATGCACAAGAATTAGCAAATAAGTGCAATGGGTGTCAACGATACTCGACCAAAACACATATGCCAGCATCAGAGCTCAAAACTATACCAATCACTTGGTCGTTTGTAGTATGGTGTTTGGATATGGTGGGACCATTCAAACCCTCTCGAGGTGGTATGACTCATATACTTGTGATGATTGACAAGTTCACCAAATGGATAGAAGTGAAATCAATCAAGAAATGCGATGGAAAAACGGTAGTGACATTCTTAAGGGATATAATCCTACAGTATGGCCATCCGCACAGCATAATTACAGACAATGGCACAAACTTTGCCGAAAGAGATTTTGCTCTATTATGCATGGACAAACGAATAAGACTCGACGTAGCGTCAATCGCTCACCTGGAATCAAATGGGAAAGTCGAACAAGCAAATGGTCTAGTCCTATCCGGGATAAAACCTCGACTAATGGAACCACTCCAGAGAACACCTGGCTATTGGACAGAGGAATTACCCTTAGTATTGTGGAGCTTAAAAACAACTCCGAATCGATCAACTGGCTATACGCTATTTTTCCTTGTCTATGGGGCAAAAGCAGTTTTGCCTGCCGACATAGAGCATGACTCGCCAAGAGTAATGCAATATACAGAAGCCGAGGTAAAAGAAGCCAGGGAAGATGGAGTCGATTTACTCGAAGAGGCACGAGAACTGGCACTATCCTGATCCGCCATATACCAGCAAAACCTCCGACGCTATCATAGCCAGAAAGTTCACCCTCGTGTGTTCAGAGAAGGGGATTTGGTCCTCAGACTGGTGCAACACATAGCTGGAATGCACAAACTATCACCTCCATAGGAAGGTCCGTTCATTGTAAGCAAAGCACTGCACAATGATTCATATTATCTAATAGATGCCCGTGAGGCACAAAAGAACAAGGCAGACAGGTCGGGTGATGAAACCAAAAGACCATGGAATGTGGCATTGCTTCGTCCTTTCTATACCTAGGGAAGGCAATGTATGTATCTCCCAACTCTCATATGTCGGACGCTTATGCCGGCTATGTGCTAATAATAAAAGTGGTATGACTCGAAAATTGACTCAGGGACTTCCCCTCATGCTTATCGCTTTTTACTATGTCCTTACTGTTTAAGTCGGTTGGCACTGTCGCCTACCCTTATCTCGGAATAGTAGTGTATACTCTTCCAAGGTCAACTCTTTGACTTAGCTGCTGTCCGAAACATGGCTTCATGGCAAGCAAAAGAAAAAGACCGAAGACGGGTAAACATGAACAACGAGTAACAAAAGGAAAAAATGCGATCCAACTCTATGTATATATATGTATATGTATATCTAACCCATTGCAGGGTATGTCGAATGACTTTAGGTCAAGTTTCTTAGTATCATGAACAACTAACTTGATCCTTATGATTTTGAGACTCTAATGTCGAACGCCAAAAAAGGTAGACTAGAGCCAAAGTCGAGAATTAAGAAAACGGCAAATGAAACTCGGGGACTTGCCCCAAAGTGATTCGCGCTTAAGCCAGAATATAAGTTTACGCCTTCACAAAGTCACAACATCAAAAGAACCACAATATGTGTTACATCTGCACCTGGCATACTAGGGATCTCATAGAATTTAAGTGTTTTTCTCCAGCTTAAGAAACAACTGGACTCGGGGACGATTCGGCGAGCTTAGAAACCGGCGCGTCATCAGGTTCAGCCGAGTCAGGTATGTCACCCACAGCAGGCATATCTGACTCGGTATCCTCACTGTCGACCTCTCCTTCTTCAACAACTTCTTCGAATGACTCGGCGGAATCAAGGAAGCTAGGCCCATCACACCAAGCGTGAACATTGGTGTACTCGATCATGGCGTAAGCTTGTTCTTGGCGCTTCTTGATGACCTCTGAGTCATGGGTCCACTTGTAATCGGCTCGCATGTTTTGCAGCACGTCCAAATTGATATATTCATACCAAGATACCATGAAGGACAAAGCCTTATCTACAGCAGCCCGTTCGGCTGACTCACGCCATTGGTCTAGCCGTTCTTCAGAAAGCAGTAGCCTGGCCGTGAGCGGGTCAATCAGTTGGGGAGGATCTTCATTCGGCCAGAGCGTCCTAAAGACGTGGATTGCCGACTTGAGCAGATCAACCCCGCATGAATTCAAAGTGGTCACCCGTTCTGAAAGTGCAGCAAGATGCTCATCAATCGTCACGTCGCCATCTGCCATCTCACCAGACTCGGACCGCACTTTCTGCATGGCCCTCAGGGCAAACATATTGGCTTCTGGGATGTTTTCTGGAAGAAAAGAAGAAATCTTTAGAGGATGATAAAAACAGAAATGTCAGAAATAAGAACAAGATTACAACGAAAAGGGTAAGGACTCACTATCGATAAAATCTTTAGAGTCGCGCTATTTGACACCCAGGGTGTAGAATAGTTATTCTACACCCACCCTCTATCTTTAAAACTGTATATTATTTTTACGTCGCGTAAATTTTGTCTTACCTCGAGAGTTAAGAAGAATGTAAGAAAATATAGACATGTCATAATTTTTTTATTTACATGCCGTATAAAAATACGACGTAAAATGCGTATTTTTAGTGTTTTTACACTATAATTACTGATAAATTATTTTTTTATGTCATTTTTTTTGTGTTGTAGATGAATATGAACATAATTATTTGTATACGAAACATAAATTTATAAATGTTACAACATAAAATTATGTGGGGTGCAAAATAACTATATATATATTACCTAGTCCCCAAGGTTACTGTCGAGTAAATAATTTACTCGGTCGTAAGCTCATAGTTAGGTCATATCTTTTCATCTATTTATCATGACATCATGTTGAAAAAACAACCCCTAGTCCCCGAGATTACTGCCGAGTGAAGCATTTACCCGGCTGTAATCTCAGAGCCAAGTCACATCCCTTCTTTGCTATTTTGTTGGGATCAAATGTTTGAAAAAATCGAACCCTAGTCACCGAGGTTACTGCTGAGTAAAGCATTTACTCGGCTGTAAGCTCAGAACTAATTTGCATCTCTTCTTTGCTGTTTGCCGGGATTGGATGTTAACGATCTTGATCAATTGAGAACTTTTCTATTCGTATTCCTTTTTTAGCTTACGTACAACCAGCGCACCAAGAGCTTCCAGACCATGTTATGGAAATACCAGAAGCTTTATGCCAATCATCACGATCTTGTTGCTGAAGGCCAGGGTAAAGGTATATCATCGCACTCGGCTTGTTATCGAGTAACCATTCTGCCCGCTAGACTAACTTTCTCCTGTTATTCTTTCTTTGTAGCTACTTCTCAATCTATTGTGGAGGCACTTCACAAACAGATCTCTGATGTTGAAGGTACTGCTATTTTCCTTAGTATTTTTGTAGTTGTCTAGCTTAAAGCCTTTTCCTTCCAAGTCGTTATATCTCGGAGTAGCCGAGAAACTTTTGCTCGCAGAACAACTCCGGAATAGTGTTTCGATGCCGGATCTGATGGAGCACTGTCTCTAACAAGCAGGGCAGCACCAGCTCAAGCTCCAAAAGGAGCGAGATGAGGTGACCCGGCTGAAGCAACAGATCACGGAGATGGAGCAGAAGCATAAAAATGAAGTTGAGGGATTGCGCCAAGAGTTCGCCGAGAAAGAAGAGAAATTTTCGGGTAAAACCCAAAAGACAGATGAACTGCTCAAGGAGGCCGAGTCAGCTTTGAATGCAGCCAACCAAGACCTCGATGCTCTCCACGCCAAGTTGAAAACCTGGAAAACCAAACTCGTTCGCATCAGCTCTTTTATCGGTAGTGAGTCCTTACCCTTTTCGTTGTAATCTTGTTCTTATTTCTGACATTTCTGTTTTTATCATCCTCTAAAGATTTCTTCTTTTCTTCCAGAAAACATCCCAGAAGCCAATATGTTTGCCCTGAGGGCCATGCAGAAAGTGCGGTCCGAGTCTGGTGAGATGGCATATGGCGACGTGGCGATTGATGAGCATCTTGCTGCACTTTCAGAACGGGTGACCACTTTGAATTCATGCGGGGTTGATCTGCTCAAGTCGGCAATCCACGTCTTTAGGACGCTTTGGCCGGATGAAGATCATCCCCAACTGATTGACCCGCTCACGGCCAGGCTACTGCTTTCTGAAGAACGGCTAAACCAATGGCGTGAGTCAGCCGAACGGGCTGCTGTAGATAAGGCTTTGTCCTTCATGGTATCTTGGTATGAATATATCAATTTGGACGTGCTGCAAAACATGCGAGCCAATGACAAGTGGACCCATGAATCAGAGGTCATCAAGAAGCGCCAAGAACGAGCTTACGCCATGATCGAGTACACCAATGTTCACGCTTGGTGTGATGGGCCTAGCTTCCTTGATTCCGCCGAGTCATTCGAAGAAGTTGTTGAAGAAGGAGAGGTCGACAGTGAGGATACCGAGTCAGATATGCCTGCTGTGGGTGACATACCTGACTCGGCTGAACCTGATGACGCGCTGGTTTCTAAGCTCGCTGAATCGTCCCCGAGTCCAGTTGTTTCTTAAGCTGGAGAAAAACACTTAAATTCTATGAGATCCCTAGTATGCCAGGTGCAGATGTAACACATATTGTGGTTCTTTTGATGTTGTGACTTTGTGAAGGCGTAAACTTATATTCTGGCTTAATCGCGAATCACTTTGGGGCAAGTCCCCGAGTTTCATTTGCCGTTTTCTTAATTCTCGACTTTGGCTCTTGTCTACCTTTTTTGGCGTTCGACATTAGAGTCTCAAAATCATAAGGATCAAGTTAGCTGTTCATGATACTAAGAAACTTGACCTAAAGTCATTCGACATACCCTGCAATGGGTAACTACGTCGATGTTGCTGGCGCCAGACCCCTTATCCAAGTATCCTTCTGCAACAAGTGGGGCAGGGCGGGTCTCTCCTTCTGTCTATGTTGCCAGGTCGGCTTCACGCTGAGGTTCAGAAGCCTCACTCGTGTAAGCTGAGACCCGGACAGGGATCTGAGGCTCGTTTTCAGCGCGAGCAGGAGAGGCAGTCTTGGTAACAGCTGACGCCATACAGGTGGCGAACTGATTTGCAGACATGGCAGGGCTGAAAATAAAAGCTAAAGGCTCGTAAAAGAAGCACCGAAAAAGACAAATGATGATGAACAGCGAAACTTACCCAGAAACAACGGGATCACGAGGCACACGTCGAGAGACCTTGCAGACTTTGCGAGGCTGCGAGGGTTCAGTTTCAGGGGCCACAGCAACAACAACAGCTCGTCGTTTCTTGGAAGGCTGGGCGGCACAAGAAGATGCTTCACGCCATTTACCAGACTTGGCAGCGGGAATCTTGCCGCGACCACCCGTGGCAAGAGGAAGACCCTCATACACCTATCCGGCTACATTAGCAAATGCGAAAATCAACAAGATAAGCCAAAGGCGTAAGGCAAGGAACAAGTACCTCTAAAAGTTGACAGTCATCATCATCGTCATCCGCCCAATCCCTCAAAGCAGTTCGGGTAGGATTCTTACCCGGAGAAGGGGCGGCATCGGCGAATGGAATAGGCATGAAGCATTCTAAGTCAAAATCCTCGTCATTAGATTGAGGGCGATCGTCATAGTAACCAATAGGGGTGGGTGTTGTCATTCACTTGGGCCATAAGGTTCTGCAAAAGAAGATGAAAATAAATCAACAAAGGAGTATCAAGAAACAAAAGTCAAAAGAAAGCCGAGTAAGAGGTATGTCGGAGAGGTCAAGTTACCCGAAAACTTACCTAGGGGACGAGGTTCTCGCGACTGAAGGGAGAAAGCTCCAGACCAAGTAATCCGCCATAGTCAGCTTGAAGATCGAGCTAACTCGGGGAGCGACTGCATCATTCGGCAGGTCAAAGGTCGAATGGCGAGCCGGGTCATGTAAACCACTCATAAAGCAAATCTTATGAGGCCTAAGCTGAAGGCGGCTACCTCGGCGACTAATAAAAGTGCACATTAAGTCATCCCCAGTCAAGTTGTACCCCTCCTTCGGGTCCAATAACCTCTCAATAAGGGCGTGAGCCTTATTGACTGTCGAGTTCTTATCTCAGGGGTCAAACTTCCAGAAATCTTTGCCAGGCACTTCATCCTTGAAAGGGGGGAGAAGAATGAAGTCGTTGTGTGTGGTGTTTTTGACATAGAAAAAGGTTCTATGCCACTTCTTGCAAGAGTCCAAACCAGTGACTCGGGAAAAAATGGAACCACTCCTAGGTGTGATTGTAGCAGCGCCACATTGGGTGGGTCATTTCTTCGAAGAGGGGACACCCGGATCAGGAACTACTTAAATACGAAAATAAAAATAATTGTCCCAAAGAAGAACGGTAGTCCAAAGGCCAAGATAACCCTCAGATGCAGAACAAAAAAAGATAAGGAGCCAATGGCATTGGCGGGGTGATGGTGTGTTTGCAGATGAAAAGTCGACAGAAACGACTTGAAGAACTCGCTAACAGTAAGACTGAAACCGCACTCAAAGTGAGACAGAAAAACCACACGCTCGTCTGGCTCGGGTTTAGGAGAAATCTCACCACCGGAGGCGGAACCCAACGCCCAAGGGGATGCGTCTGGTAGAGCACAACCACTCAAGCTCCTCGACGGAGACCTCTGAGCCCTCCCAGGCACCGCGTTTGTCGGCGGTCTCGTGCTCCTCCACCTCCTCGCCGGCGTCGCGGGCATCCATGTGCTTCAGGGTTTCGGGCGCTTTCTCCATCGGAAGTGTCCATGACTGCCAAGGACCCGTTGAGGGATCAAAGGAAAAATAAGGGATAGGAAACCGCCTAGACAAAGCCAGCAATGCGGGCAAGAAGAAGATTTTGGAGGCAGATGGAGATTGGGGCACAAGGAAGAAGAAGGGTGGGGGAAAACTGAAGTGGCGGGCGGTTATTTCCCCCACGTCCCTACTTAAGGGGGGTGAAAAAACCCAATCATGGGATCAACGTGTGATGTGTGGCCCCGGTGTGGCCATGTATGCAGCCAAAGGATGCCTCAAAATGGTCCACGTGGGCACAATACACGCCTTGGGCCGCACCGCATCATGCAGCGAAGGGCCCGAGGCGCTGCGCGATGTGACTGCCACAGTGACAGGTGTTACTGCGCCGTCGTCACTGTGCAGTCAGAATTAGAGATGAATTTGAGGCAAACCGCTATGATTATAATCTGTCAGTGACTAAGACGAATATTAAAAGCCAAAAATTACTCGACAAAGCCCAAAGTGACCCGGCTAAATATAAGACAATTCCGCTAAGTCAAAAAGAGACTCGGTAGCACTTTGAATAACTCGGCAAAGAACGAGATCAGGTGAAATAGGCCATCTTGCACAAAGAATGCAGGAAAGAAAAGAAGTTCCAAATTCATTAAAGGAACCTGGAGACGCCTAACAGCCAAACCCCTTAGGCCTCACCAGCTTCGGGGAGTAATGTCGGGGGGATAACCCCCGGTAGGGTCATAAGGGGTAAAAATTTACCCATCTTGGCTTTAGCCGAGTAAGGTAAACACCGGCTGGGTCCTTACGGATAGGACATGAAGCCTATATAAGGCCTACATAAGAAGTATGTCGGCCCGTATAGGACAAAAAACTTAAACCTGCAGGAAACGACAAGTCGGGTCTCACAAGGGAAAGCCGAGTGACTGAGGACCCATGGCTCCTTTCCGAGTGAGATCCAGGAAGGACCACGTTAAAGCAGAGTCAAAAGAGAAGGGCACCGTCGGGTGACAACAAAGGAGGCAGGTGACGCTAAAAGCATCAAGTGACGTATAAAGTAATGACGTCATAGAGTTGGTGTCTACGTACAAGAAGACCGTAGGTTGTATACCTTTGCTAACTGGGTCAAGGGCCTAGGGCTGGCCCCTTGACCCGACCCACTAAATAAAGACAAGATCCAAACAATAAACCCTAGGGACCAAACTGTAACCTAGCTATTCCTGTTGCCTATATAAGGTAGGGCATAGCTAGGGTTTAGATATAGATGCAACAAGTGCCCCAATGCTGGCAACCATAGTTCTTACTAGTAGGGAAAAACAGCTCAAGGAGCACTTGTAAGATAGAAAGAGAAATAAATCGAAAGTCCTTGGTGGTTCTTCATGTTCTTCGTGTGCAGCTACACTGTGAACACCCTCCCTGGATTCCTCAAGCACTCATCCGGCCCCAACTCAAGACTACACATGGCATTTGCCGTGACACCACCACGACAGGAGTGTCCGACTGATTCTGGTCGGAGTATCCGGCCCAGCCGAAGTGTCCGGCTAGTGCTAGCCGTAGTGTCCGGCTGTGGATTTTTGACAAGAGGTGGTTACCCGTCAGTATGCCATATCGAACTCTGGCCGGACTCTGGTCGGATTCTTTGAAGAAACTCTGACAGGCCGGAATGTCTGGCGTTGCGCGGCCATAGTGTCTTGCCCAGGCCAGAATGTCCGGCTGGTTTCTGACTAACACTCTGGGTTAAGTGGCTCCAACGGCTATTTTTCCTGGGGCCCTATATAAAGGCCCCTTCTTCTACCTTGGGTAGTTGCTCGTCTAGAAACTCAAGAACCCTAGAAGCTGAGCCACTAAACCTTCAAGATCTCATCCCTCAACCACCCAAAGCTCTTGATCTTTGGAGAATCAAAGGATAAGACACCGATCTACATCTTCAGCAAACCGATTTACATTTCCCCCTTATTTTCTTGAGGGCCCCCTTGTTCTAGTGTTTCTTAGGAAACCCTAGATAGTGTTTTTAGTTCTAACTTGATTGTTTTCATTGTGGCAGCTAGCCTTGTACTTCGAAGACTCCGTTCTATTGTGGAAGTTGCTCCAAGATTGTTGTAAAGGCGCCGATTCCCGCCTTGAAGGGTACCGATAGTGGAAAAGTGGACTAGGCCATTGTGGCAGAAGTTCACCGGAGAATAGGGTGATGCCTTAGTGGTGTGGTGGTCTTAGAACCGCCCACCTCTCCAATGCAGTTGTACTTCCCCTAAAAAGGAAGGAACTATGGTGAATCAAATCCTGTGTCCCCACGTGCTTCACTCTCGGTTACCTCTATCCTTTACCGTTCATTTACTTGTGTGGTTCAAGTAGCTAGGTTGTCATATAAGTAAATTCACCTTAGTTGCATATCTAGAGAATTTACCTTTATGCCAAGCCTAAATTGGAAAACAAGTAAAATTTGTAGTAGCACCTATTCACCCCCCCCCCCCCCTCTAGGTGCCCATACGATCAATTTCAATCCCGACCCAAAAAAACCACTACCCCGAACAATCCACAATCTTCCACCCAGCAACGTCGCCCGCCAACATGCACCGCCATGATCTTGATGCCACCTTCATCGTCTCACTTTGAACGGATGCGAGGCATGGAAGATGGAAAATGGAAACAACTGGTTCCGAGGTCAGCAGCGCTACAGCCGTGTGGGAGGAAACTACCTCCACCGCTGTTGTGGTAACTGACAGGACGCGGCAGCAAGATGAAACCAAGCCAACATTGGTGCTGGAGGGCGGCAGTAGTATAGCAACCTGGAAGACGTCCTTCACCATCATAGGTGGGAGCCGACCGGACGCAACAACAGGGACACACCATGCAGACCAGGCCTGCCCAGACCCGGGTCAGGCCCAAAAGTCCTCACTGCCACGCTGTAGCATGTAGACCACCGCTGTCGCTGAAGGGAATATGCCCGAGAGGCAAAATTATCTTACTTCATGTTTATGATAAATGTTTATTTCACGTGATAGAATTGTATTAATCAGAAACATTAATACATATGTGTTTAATAAACAAACCAGAGTTCCTGGTTATGCCTCTCATTTAAATAGCTCGTTGATTAACCGATGATTAACATTTCCTGATCATAAACATTGGATGTTGTATCACAGAACAAGTAAATAGTACTTATCGGTAACGAGATCGAATCAAGGGAATCTCCACTGGGCTGACCCATCCAGTCGCTCCAAACAGTCTGTTTCTGTCCGTTTGGGTCGGGTCGCGGTCAATTTGGGGCCGTGGTTCGGCCTATCCGGCCGACCGCGCCCAGTGGTGCGACCCATTTGTTCGCGCTTGGCCATCGCCAACGCCGACGTATTTCCAGTGGATTCCCGTCGTCGCGCCGTCTCCCGCCTTTCTTTCCTGCCGCTTCCCGCGAATTCTGGGCATTTTCCGCCGTGTCCAAGCGCAGCCATAAATAGGAGAGGCCGCCAAGCTATCTACAAGCAGACCCGCACCACCGACAGCACAAAAAAAACACCATGCCTGGCCGCCGGCGTCGACCCGACGAGCTCCGTGGAAACCCCAACACCGGTAGAGAAGAGGTTCTCGAGCCCTCGTGGAACCCGCCGGAGTTGTCGGGCGTGCTGCAGCCTCCGATACTGGGGCGCCCGCGGATTTACAGGATGAACCCCTTGCCGCGTTGCCCTTTCTATAACCATCACGTGACCACCAACGATCCTTTCACGATGGAGGTGGCGGAACGCTTCTTTCTGCCGGAGTACCAGCAATGAGACCAGCTCGCACTGGTCCGCGGCGACCTTCGGGACGCGGTGCGGGCCAATCCCAAGAACGCTTCCCTGCGTGCCCAACTCGAACGAGCTGAAGAGGACACGCAGGTGCAGGAGGCGATCATTTGCTCTCTCTATGACGAATGGTGTATCTGACACGTCGCATCCACCGCCTCCGGTGCCGGCGGCCGCGCGTAGTTTTAGGGTGTGTGTTGTGCTTGTAACAAATGTTTTAGGAAGTGAATAAACTTTTTTCATTGCAATGGCCAATGTCTATATTGATAGATCATACATGGCGCACACAACCTAGCCTACTCATCGGAGTCGGAGTGGTAGCAGCGGCGACACATGGTGTGGTCGAAGACGCTGACGCCAAACTTTTTGTCGCCGTCGTACTTGAAGACGAGAATGTTACCCGCCTCGATCTGGTGCGAGCGGGCGAAGCACTCCCAGCCGTTGCCGAGGTAAATCTGGCCGAGGTGGTCGAACTACAGATCGACCGGGTACCTGGTGGTCCTGAAGCCGTTCGCCCGCAGCATGACAAGCGTTGGCGGCTCGTCGCCGATCAGCGTCATGAACCTGCGGGGGAGGAGCGGCCTGCCGTGTGGCATGCCAAGATGGATGGACACAACGAACTGGGTGCCTGGGTCGAAATCTTCGGGCGACGACGGTGGTGAGGGAGAGCGTGGTGACGCGGTGATTTGGCCACGTCCTCCACGCCTCCCTCGACGTCCATGGTTGCTGCGCCCTTCCCTCGATCCAGCGCTGCCGGCCATGGATAGCTACAGGTAGTGGAGAACGAAAAGGAGAAGGAGTATATGATGGTGTTCTATGGGAAGAAGATGGCCGCATATGGTCAGTTCAAAAGGACCGGCGTCGAATGCCGGCGCGGAGGCCGAAGAGACGGTATTGAAGTATCTAGCCAGTCAGTGTGTCGTCTCGTCGCTATTGATGGCGCAGGCTACCGCCGGTCATCCTTCCGCACAGCGCCTCTGAATCGCTGCCGCGGTTGCGTCTGAATCGGTGCCGCTGCAGGCGTCTAAATCAACGCCGCGGTGGCTGATGGGTGGGCCTGCGCACCAACGGGCATGACACCCTGAGCTGTCTGTGCGCGTTTAGGCCGATGCAACCGTTGGCCAGATTAGATACACGAATAGATCGAGCTGGACGCGTTTGTCCGGATGGGTTGGCCCGCTGGGCACCGTACACGCCCTGCACGTCCGCGTGGATAAGTCCGGACAGGCGCTCGAGCCGGTGAAGATGCCCTAAGGTATGGTTGATACCGATAATTCGTCGTCCAGAGACTGCCAAAACCAGCCTTTGGATTCGTCGTCCACAGCTAGTTGGAACAAAAGTTGTGCAAGTGACATAGCAGAGAGCGTACTTGAGGAAAAGATCCGGTTCAGCAGAGAATGTGCCTGATTTGCCGCCATCTCTTCCCTAAAATCAGCAAATCCGTAGTCCCTCATCCTGATACAATATATTGAAAGGATTTCAGTAAGCTCAGATAATATACAAGATCATGGACATGTACTGTATGTCTGTACATGACCTTTGCATTGCATCCAAGCTCTACAGAACTGTCTCCACGACTCTGAGAACACAGTTCAGAACCGTCTCAACGACTCGAAGTGCACGTTCACAGTTCACTGAAGTCTCAAAAAAAAAAGGTCTGCTTAAAAGATCGCAATAAAACAAAACAACTCTGGTACGGACTTGAGGGGGCAAACCAAATTAAACGAAAAGTGCGCGAAAGAAATGCTTTACCGCTGCTTTTTGGCAAAGGAACGCAGTTTCAGGCTCTCTGATTTTTACGGTACCGTTTCAGACATTCAGTTTTTTTGTGTTTGATTGGTAGTTTCAGATCTTCAGTGTGTTCTGGGGAGAGAAACTTCAGACTTTCAGTAAATTGCAAGCACTGTGCGTGGAATAAACAGACCGGGATGAATGACAAAATGAGCAGCGGTGAGTTGACGAAAGTGCACGAGTCCTACAGTGGGCCCTGAAAGATCTGTCGTCCATCCAACCAGCCCAAATTAGCCACTATCCCCATGGGCCATGGCACCCGCGCCGGTTTGGGGCAGTTTGGAAGTGCATCGTAGTCGTGGGCCCAAAGTTGCGCGTTTTGGTCACTACAAGTCTACAGCCCAACGACGGATTTAACGATCCATGAGAGGCATCACAATCATGTGTATGCGGGGGACCAAACTGGGGGTGCTATTCAATGCCCGACGCGTATACTACAGGCTCCGCCCGCGCTCTCCTGCACGCTCCGTCCGAATGGGCCGGTCCATTATAACGGTAACAGTATCTACGTATCTTAGCGTTAGTTAGTTTTTTCTGATTCAAACTTAAAAATGTTCTGATTTAAAACTTGTTCAAATTTAAAATTTGTTCAAATATAAAAAAGTTCAGACTCAAAAATTGTTCAAACTTAAAACTAATTTAAAAAGCATTCAACTTGAGAAATATTTAAATATGAAAATTGTTTGAATTAAAAAGTCAAATTTTAAAAAAGTTCAGATTCCAAAATTGTTTGAAAAACCGACCGCTCAGAAAAAACTTGGTGGCAAAACCAAAACCCATTAAAAACCCCATAAGACCGACGGGGAACTCTAGAAAATTGGAAATAGCTTTTGCTAACGGGCCGGCCCAGTCGAGAGCCCCGCGTGAGCATGCACTATTAGTGCGCGTGTTAGGCGATAAATAGCAATTGCCGACCAAACTGGTGCTCACGCTTTCCCCTGCGCTTTCCCCTGGCAACTCTAAAACACCTCACGGCGAAAAATAATTTTATAAAACCTGGTCTACAAGTAAACCAATTTGCATAATTAACATGTGACAATTTAGATCTAAAAAAGGTTGATAATCTTGTTTTTCCTATGTTTTAGACACGTGTTATTTGCTAAAATTGATCCATATCTCCAAATTTATGGACCAGGTGCTATAGAAATATTTTCTACGCCGTGGCCTTTTCCCTATTCTGTTTCAACATGAACCGATAACACGTGTCTTTAGATACGAGTCCACGTAGAAGTCGCATAAGGAGTTTGGTCCTTTGATGAAGCAGGAGTGGCATGCGGGTACATGCACGACCATGCTCGATTTAGAAAGGAAGCTTAAGGGTCTCTTAGGTTCTCTCACTACGTGGAGAGCGACACTTTTGGTAATGTCCGTAAGGAGATCAAAATGTTGAAGGGTAAGCTGGAACACTTACGTGGGCAAGCAGATCGAGTTGGCCCATCATACGAGGAGTTAAAAATTATGGAACGACTGCTGGAGCTAAATTATAGAGAAGAAATAATGTGGAGGAAGAGATCACGTGTTCAATGGTTAGCCGAAGATGACCGAAAAACTTTTTACTTGCGGGCGAATAAGAGGAAGAATAGAAATGGCATTAGTAGGCTCAAGGGGAGTGATGGTACGATGACTGAAGATCATCAGGAAATATGCACCATGGCGAGAAACTTCTATCGTAACATATACTCTACTGAAGGTACCACGGGCATGGACGAGGTTCTAAACTTGGTCCCGGTCTCGGTAACTCAAGAAATGAACAATAAGCTTGTGGCACTCTTTGATAAGTTGGATGTAAAATCAGCCCTATTTCAGATGTACCCCATGAAAGCGCAGGGCCGATGGTTTTACTGTGCAGTTTTTCAAGAAACACTGAAATCTATGTAGGGAGGAAGTGACAAAAGCAGTGTTGCGTATTTTGAGAGGTGCGGATAGCCCTGCTGAAATTAATAAAACATTTGTGGCGTTGATACCCTAGGTGGCGATCCCGGAAGAATTAGGACAATTCCGTCCCAACGGCTTATGTAACATAATCTATAAGATTGTATCTAAAGTCCTTGGAAATCGGTTGAAAATTATCCTACCTAAAATCTTATCGGAAGAGCAATCAGAGTTCGTGCCCGAGAGACTGATAATGGGCAACATCATTGCGGCATACGAGTGCCTGTACTTTATGAAAATAAACGGCGCAAAGAAGCACCAACATTGTGCTTTGAAGCTCGACATGAGGAAGGAATATGATCGAGTCGAGTGGTCTTATCTTTGAGATATCATGCTCTGCATGGTATTTCATATACGTTGGGTGGATTTGATAATGAGCCTAGTCTCCTCGGTCTCATTTCCTATCCTATTTAACGGTGCTCCATTAGAGGAATTTCAGCCTTCGAGGGGCCTCCGTCAAGGTGACCCTATCCCCCCCCCCCCCCCCCGGGCCTATTTTTAATTGCAGCATAGGGCCTTTCAGGCCTTCTCAAACAAAGTCGTTGATCATCACACTTACAAGGGATTAAGGTGGAAGCCATGGCCCCGATAGTGAACCATCTCCTTTTTGTCGATGATAGCCTACCGTTTGTTAAAGCTAGTGTGGCAAGAGCGATGGAGGTTACTGATCTGTTGATGAAATATTGCAATGCATCAGGTCAGCGAGAGTGAATATGGATAAGTCATTTGTTTTCTTTAGCAAAGGATGTCCAGAATATAAATGGGAGCTCATCAAGACCATTCCTAGTGCGGCTACCGTGACTCTTAATGAGAAGTATCTCGTAATGTCGTCTAGTGTTGAAAAATCAAAAATTGGGGTCTTTAAATACCCGAAGGACATGATTTGTAAGAAGATACAAGGGTGGCTCGAGAAACTTCTTGCATCTGGAGGCAAGGAGGTCCTTATCAAAGTTGTGGCACAGGCAATTCCTACGTTTTCTATGTCATGCTTCAAGTTACCGAGAGGTTTATGCACAACCATTAATTCCATGCTGCGGAGTTTCTGGTGGGGTAGCAAGGATGGTAGTCGCAAGACGACATGGGTGTCTTAGGAAACTATGTGCATGCCGAAGTACATGGAGGGCTCAGGCTTCCGCGACATTGAGATATTTAATGTGGCAATGCTTGCATGACAGGCATGGCGTATACTCCAGAACACGGACTCTCTGAGTGCAAGGATCCTGAAGGTGGTGTATTTCTCATTCTCGGACTTTCTTGACGCGTCTTTTGGGTCTGCACCATAGCAAGTTTGGCGTGCAATTGTTGAAGGCCGGGATGCAATGAAGCAAGGCTTGATAAGGCACATTGGCACGGGGGAGTTGACCAATGCTTGGAAGCATAACTGGCTGCCGCGTGATTTTATGCTATGACCACTAATTTGCCAAAAAGAAGAACCTTTGGAGATGGTGGCTTCATTTATTGACCATAGATAGTCTACATTAAGGGATGATCTTCTCGAGGAGCACATCCTTCCTATGGATATAGAGGTGATCCGTTATATCCCTTTGAACACGCGAAGGATGGACGATAAATGGGCTTGGCATTATGATGACCCACAAGTATAGGGGGTGTATCGTAGTACTTTCGATAAATGGAGTGTCGATCCCAATGAGGAGCAGAAGGTGCTGAACAGTGGTATGGAGCAGGAAATCCCTCTGAATACTTAGCAAACGGATTTTTAGTGGTTTTCTGACAAGGCAACAAAACAAAGAGCAAGTAACAGAAGTAACAAACAAATGGAGCAAGTGGCCCAATCCTTTCTTAGCAAAGGACAAGTCAGTGGAAATACTTATAAGGACCAAGCATTCTCGAGGACACATGGGAATTATGTCAAGTGCTTTCGCTTCAAATAGCTGAGTACTCTTCGCTGGTGTTTGTAAGTGTTGTGTGGGTGAACCTGTGTTAACATACCGCCCTTCCTAGGACTAATACATACTTGTGATTAAACCCCCTACAAACATCCGTAACTACAGGAAACTAATTAAGATATAAATCTAACCACAGCCTTAAACTCTCAGATCCTACACTCCCTTGTGCAAAGGTGTCCTAACGGGGGTTCAGGTTTCTGTCACTCCGGCAACCCCACAATTAGTAGACAAATACACAATGCATTCCCCTAGGCCCATAAATGGTGAAGTATCATGTAGTCGACGTTCACATGACACCACTAGAAGAATAATACCATAACTTAAATACTAAACCATTGAATAATAACTCATCACAGATTCACTACTAACAACATGACTTCTCCCATGTCCTCAAGAACTAGACGAACTACTCACAAGACATCATATGGATCAAGATCAAAGATGATATGGTAATGGATAACAATCTGAACATAAACAATAATCCAATGGTTCCACTCACAAGCATCAACTACAATAGTAATTAACACCGGGAAAGTTTCCCCTAAGAACTAAAGCAATACCCAACACAATTGTTATAACAGAATGGAGTGGAGATGATGGTGCTGGTGGATATGATGGTGTGGATGATGATGATGATCCCGATGAAGCCTAGCTTGATGACGGTGTTGATGGCGATGGTATCCCCTCTCCGGGAAGGAATTCCCCCAGCAGAAATCTGTCTGCCGGAGAGATCTTTCTCTCTCAGTGTTTTTCGCCCCCAGAGGCGGCAGAAATCTATCTATCTCGGGGAACCCAGGGGGTTATATATTACGAAGATTCAATGCATAAGGAAGGTTTTGACACAGAAACAATGCGGAGTCGGAGCTCGGGGGTGGAACACCCCCCTCGGCCGCGCCCACGCCTGGGGTGGGTTTGTCCACCCCGGGCTCTGTTTCCTCTTCAGTTTCGTCTTATAACTTCCCTTATGTATTAAAAATATCAAAAATATAAAAATATTGGGGTTTCATGAACCTTCTATTTTCGCCACTTTTACCTATTCAAGGACGAACTCTGCAGTTTCTGGTGTTTGGCTTCTGATAAATTATTCTAGAGTTATCATTTGAATAACATCAACATCTTCATTATAAGAATCTCCAGAAATATAATGTTTTAGTCTTTGACCATTAACCACTTGTGTTGTGTCATCCTTCAGAGAAGAAATTTCGATGGCACCTGAATGATACACTTCCTTGTTAACAAAAGGTCCTTCCCATTTGGAGAGTAGTTTCCCTGCAAAAAATCTGAGACGAGACCTATACAAAAGAACTTTCTCACCAACATGGAACTCCCTTTTGAGAATTATCCTATCATGCCATCTTTTCACTTTTTCCTTAAGGAGCCTAGCATTTTCATAGGCTTCACCTCTCCACTCATCTAGATTACTTAAGTCGAGCAGTCTTTTCTCACCAGCAAGTCTAAAGTCTCTATTGAACTCTTTCATTGCCCAATAAGCTTTGTGTTCTAATTCTAAAGGCAAGTGACAAGTTTTCCCATAGACCATTTTGTAAGGAGACATCCCCATAGGATTTTTATATGCAGTTCTATAAGCCCACAAAGCGTCATTCAACTTTTTAGCCCAATTTTTTCTAGACCTATTGACAGTCTTCTGCAAGATAGATTTAATTTTCCTATTGGAAAGTTCTACTTGTCCACTAGTTTGGGGGTTATAAGATGAAGCTATTCTGTGGTTTACATCATACTTAGCGAGAGTTTTTATAAGACCCCCATGAATAAAATGAGAGCATCCATCAGTCATGATATATCTAGGCACACCGAACCTAGGAAAAATGACATCTTTAAGCATTTTCAAAGAGGTCTTACCATCAGCACTGTTTATAGGTATGGCTTCTACCCACATTGTAACATAGTCAACAGCAACAAGAATATAAGTATACCCTTTTGAAGGAGCAAAAGGCCCCATAAAGTCAAATCCCCAACAATCAAAAGGTTCAATAACAAGGGAATAATTCATAGGCATTTCATTGCGTCTAGAGATGTTACCTACTCGTTGGCATTCATCACATGATAAGACAAACTTCCTTGCATCTTTAAAAAGGGTAGGCCAATAAAATCCAGATTGTAAAACCTTCTGTGCAGTCCTATCCCCAGCATGATGTCCTCCATAAGCACTGCCATGACATTTTCTCAATATCTCTTGCTGTTCAAATTCTGGAACACATCTTCGCATAATACCATCTACTCCCTCTTTATATAAATGTGGGTCATCCCAAAAGTAATGCCTTAGATCATAAAATAACTTCCTTCTTTGCTGAGATGTAAAGGTTGGAGGAAAGTATTTGGAAACAATAAAGTTAGCATAATCAGCATACCAAGGACTCTCATGTGGACTTGCCCTTATTATAGCTAACTGCTCATTTGGAAAACTGTCATTAATAGGCAAAGGGTTAAAAGAAATGTTTTCCAAACGAGATAAATTATCAGCACCTTTCCTATCCACAATATGCAGATCAAACTCTTGCAAAAGCAACACCCACCTTATAAGCCTAGGCTTAGCGTCCTTCTTTGTCATAAGGTACTTAATAGCTGCATGATCAGTATGAATAGTAACCTTAGAATCAACAATATCAGGTCTAAACTTATCACAAGCAAAGATTACAGCTAAGAACTCTTTTTCAGTAGTAGCATAATTCTTTTGAGCGGCATCCAGAGTCTTTCTAGCATAATGAATAACATTCAACTTGTTGTTAACACGTTGTCCAAGGACAGCACCCACAGCAAAGTCACTAGCATCACTTATAATTTCAAAAGGTAAACTCCAATCAGGTGGTTGGACTATAGGAGCACTCGTCAAAGCTTTCTTCAAAGTTTCAAAAGCTTCCTTACAATCATCATCAAAAACAAAAGGTACATATTTTTGAAGAAGATTAGTAAGGGGCTATGAAATTTTGGAGAAATCTTTAATAAACCTCCTATAGAAACCAGCATGACCAAGGATACTACGAATACCTTTGATATCTCTAGGACAAGGCATCTTCTCAATTTCTTCAATTTTGGCTCTATCAACTTCAATGCCTCTTTCAGAGATCTTATGTCCAAGAACAATCCCTTCATTAACCATGAAATGACATTTATCCTAGTTAAGAACAAGGTTGGTTTCTTCACATCTCTGCAAAACTTTATCAAGGTTGTGCAAACAATTATCAAAAGAAGTTCCATAGACGGAAAAAACGTCCATGAAAACCTCCACAATTTCTTCACAAAAACCATGAAATATAGCAGACATACATCTCTGAAAGGTAGCAGGAGAATTACATAAACCAAAAGGCATACGCCTATAAGCATAAGTACCATAAGGACAAGTGAAAGTAGTTTTCTCTTGATCATGTGCTTTCACAGCAATTTGAGAAAACCCAGAATAACCATCAAGAAAGCAAAAGTGAGTCTTTTTGGACAACCTCTCAAGCATTTGATCAATAAAGGGCAAAGGATAATGATCTTTCTTAGTAAATTTATTAATCTTTCTAAAATCAATGCAGATTCTATACCCAACCACTACTCTTTGGGGGTATAAGCTCATTATCATCATTAGGCACAACAGTTATTCCCCTTTTCTTGGGAACACAATGAACAGGGCTAACACATTTACTATCAGCAATAGGATAAATAATACCAGGATCAAGGAGTTTTAATACCTCATTTCTTACCACGTCCTTCATCTTAGGATTTAGACGACGTTGGTGCTCAACAACTGGTTTTGCATCAGACTATATTAATAGCATGCTCACATATAGTAGGAGAATTCCCCTTTAAATCATCAAGAGTATATCCCATAGCTCCTCGGTGTTTCCTCAATATCTCCAATAACCTCCCTTCTTCCTTTCCTAAAAGTTTAGAACTAATAATAACAGGATATACTTTCTTATCATCAAGATAGGCATATTTAAGATTATCAGGTAAAGGTTTTAATTCGAAAACAGGGTCCCCTTTAGGTGGTAGTGTGGTACCCAAACAGTCCACAGGTAGATTATGCTTAAGCTGTTCCGGCTGACGAAGGAACACCTCGTCAATCTCATTTCTTTCCTTTATGAAGACATCACTTTCATGATCTTACATAAACTGCTGCAAGGCATTGTTAGGAGAAAGAGAAATAGCAGAAAGTTGTTCAACCCTGAAATCCTCATTGGCAGTTCATTTTCATAAGGAGTTTTGGCAAATTTGGAAAAATTAAACTCATAAGATTCTCCAACAAACTTAGTCAAAACTTTTTCCTTCCTACAATCTATGATAGCCCCACAAGTATTCATAAAGGGTCTACCAAAGATAATAGGATAGGTTTACTAGCACGATACTTAATCTTACCACAAAGGACCTCCACATCTCTTACAATACCAATGGGGCAAACTTGCTCTCTATTAGCAAGGTGAATAACCACATCAATGTCCTCAAGCTCACAAGGACCAATCTCATGCATAATTTCCCCGTAAAGCTCATCAGGAATAGCACTAGAACTAATACCAATATCACATAAACCATAGTAGCTACGACTACCAATTTTAACAGAAAGCACAGGGAAACTAGCTTTTCTAACTTTCTTAGGATGAGAATCAATATTAGTAGCATCTTCACAGAAGACAATATGCTCATCCTCTATATTTCTAGTGACAAGATCTTTCATAATAGCTACCACAAGCTCAATATCAATAAGTTCGTCGGACCCTACAGTTTTCCTTGCGCTTTTGCTAACCACATTAGCCATAATAGAGTGCTCCCTTACCTTGGAGGGAAAAGGGATTTTCTCAATAAAAGGTTCATGCAAAATAGGATCAACAATATAAACCTTTGTGCTAGCGGGAACATGGGTGATAGTGTCTTTATAAGGAGCATGGTACTTGTCCCACTCTTTCTTGGAATTTCAATATAAGAGGCAAAGGCATTAAAACATTTTACAAGAACTTGAGGATCAAGACTAAACTCATTACTAATATCACGGAAGTCATCAGTCCCCATAAAAGATTTAATGCATTCATAATCATAGTTTATACCTGACTTTCTTCCTTTGTCATTTTCCCAAGCTCCAGTGTTCTCTTGAATACAGTCTAGGAGATCCAATTTAGCTTCTTCCTTCATACGTATGAATGATCCAGCACAAGAAGCATCTAGTAAATCTTTATCATGAAGAGAAAGCCTAGTAAAAGTTATTGAGAATAATATTGTTAGGGAGTTCATGAATAGGACATTTTAGCATTAATAACTTCAATCTCCCCCAAGCTTGAGATGTACTCTCTCCATCAAGAGGCCAAAAGTTATATATAAGATTTCTATCCTTATGAATCTCACTGGGAGGATAAAATTTAGAGTAAAAGAGAGATGCCATCTCCTCCCATTCCATGGATTGTCCATTCTTCAGCAGCTTATACCATTCTTCAGCTCTCTCTTTCAAGGATATGGAGAGTAACTTCTTCTTCACCTGTTCAGTTGTGATACCTGCACATTTAAACAACCCGCATAATTCATGGATAAAAAGCAAGTGATCACGAGGATGGATAGTTCCATCCCCAAAATAATAATTATCCATAACACGATTAACAATACTTGTAGGTATCTTAAAAGGATCTATTTCAATAGGTGGTGGTTCATCTACTACCCTAGCAGTGGTAGTAGTTTTCCCAAACAGAAAACCAAGTGGGTTATCCATATTGGAAACAAAGTAACAAGCAGTAACAAAAGCAATACTCACAGTAAAAATTTCCCTTACCAGTTCCACTCTTCAATAGCGCTTCACTCCCCGGCAACGGCGCCAGAAAATAGTCTTGATGACCCACAAGTATAGGGGTGTATCATAGTACTTTCGATAAATAGGAGTGTCGATCCCAACGAGGAGCAGAAGGTGCTGAACAGTGGTATGGAGCAGGAAATCCCTGTGAATACTTAGCAAATGGGTTTTTAGTGATTTTCTGACAAGGCAACAAAACAAATAGCAAGTAACAGAAGTAAAGAACAAACAGAGCAAGTGGACCAATCCTTTCTTAGCAAAGGACAAGCTGGTTGAAATACTTATAAGGACCAAACGTTCTCGAGGACACATGGGAATTCTGTCAAGTGCTTTCATTTCAAATAGCTGAGTACTCTTCGCTGGTGTTTGTAAGTGTTGTGTGGGTGAACCTGTGTTAACATACCGCCCTTCCTAGAACTAATACATACTTGTGATTAAACCCCCTACAAACATCCGTAACTACAGGAAACTAATTAAGATATAAATCTAACCACAACCTTAAACTCTGAGATCCTACACTCCCTTGTGCAAAGGTGTCCTAACGGGGGTTCAGGTTTCTGTCACTCCGGCAACCCCACAATTAGTAGACAAATACACAATGCATTCCCCTAGGCCCATAAATGGTGAAGTATCATGTAGTCGACGTTCACATGACACCACTAGAAGAATAATACCACAACTTAAATACTAAACCATTGAATAATAACTCATCACAGATTCACTACTAACAACATGACTTCTCCCATGTCCTCAAGAACTAGACGAACTACTCACAAGACATCATATGGATCAAGATCAAAGATGATATGGTAATGGATAACAATCTGAAGATAAACAATAATCCAATGGTTCCACTCATAAGCATCAACTACAATAGTAATTAACACCGGGAAAGTTTCCCCTAAGAACTAAAGCAATATCCAACACAATTGTTACAGCGGGACGGAGTGGAGATGATGGTGCTGGTGGAGATGATGGTGTGGATGATGATGATGGTGTGGATGATGATGATGATGATCCCGATGAAGCCTAGCTCGATGACGGTGTTGATGGCGACGGTCTCCCCTCTCCGGGAAGGAATTCCCCTGGCAGAAATCTATCTACCGGAGAGATCTTTCTCTCTCGGTGTTTTCCGCCCCTAGAGGCGGCGGAAATCTATTTGTGGTCGCCCCCCTGGTGTTAGGGTTTCGAAGGGAAGATATAGGCGAAGGGGCGGAGTCGGAGGCCGGGCAGGTGGGCCACACCTGCCCTAGGTGCAGGGTCAAGTGGGCCCGCGCCTAGTGGTGTGGGCCCCCTGAGGCCCCTCTTCGTCCCTCCTTCTAGCTTCCTTCGTCTTCTGGTAAAATAATATGTTTCCATATTTTTATGGTATTTTTCTGATATTGGCGAAATTGCACCGAAACGCCTCATTTTCCATCAGAATCCAGACTCTGGCAGTCCATCCCCCAGAAATCATCCAACATGCATAAACAGATGAAAAGCCATAAGTAATACCTCATAATAAGACAAATATCAATGAATGGAGGTAAATTATGATATAGAATGGTGATGCAAATTGGGCGTATCACATTACGAGAAGACAGGCGTATTGTCAGTTAGATCCATTTACCGCCTTCTGATTGATACAAAGAGGAGAAGGAAGGATTGACTTGATAACCGACCAGCAGGATCAAACTGCATACAGGAAGAAAAATGGTGGCAATGACTTTGAAAGGTGTAGGTGCCATCGAAGATGCGAATTTTTCTTTGGTGTCTGGCACACCAGTCCCTCCCCACCAGCGATGTGTGGAATCACCGGAATATGGCGGACACTCCCGGGTGTTCGATTTGTGGAGTGCCTGACTCGTGGAGGCACTCTTTAATAAACTGTATGGTTGCTCGATGTGTTTGGGCCTTGGCTAATAAAGAGGTAGTTGAGCACATGAGCAATTTGAAAGAACTCTTGGCAAGGCAGTGGCTATTTCTAATGATGGAGTCTTTGTCTAGTGAAGAGTCTGTTGAAATGGCTGCAACGATATGGGCTATATGGTACACAAGAAGGAAGATAATTTTTGAAGAAGAATTCCAGAGCCCGCTCTCAACCCATCTGTTTGTTGAGAATTACTTGAGGGATCTCTTGATCTCCTATACCAGGGAAGTTAAGGAGAATGTGTGATGGCCAAGATAGCTCATCCAAGATGGATTCCCCAAGCCCCTGGGTACGCCAAGATTAATGTTGACGCGACTGTGTCAAAAACAAGGAAGGACAGAGCCCTTGGTACAGTTTGTCGGGATGTAGATGGGCGGTTTCTCGGTGCATCGTCGCTAACCGTTGATGGCATCTCCAATCCGGTGATGCTGGAGGCGTTGGCGTGCTGGGAGGCATCAGCGCTTGTGGAGGATCTCTAGCTCTAACACATAGCGGTGGCGTCGGACCGTCTCCAAGTTATTAATAATCTGAAGGGTATGTATGAAGGAAGCTACAGTATGATCACTCAGGAGATTAAATTCAAATCTCCAGAGTTTACTGATGTCGTCTTCCAGCATGAGAATAGGGCTTCAAATTCAGAAGCTCACATAGTGGCTTGTAGTTTTGTTTCTTGTAGTACTGATCGTTAGGTTTGGCTACTTCCCTCTGAAGGTGTCTGTATCCATTTGATAATTGAGTAATAAAAAGCCACTAATTTTAAAAAAAAAACGTGTATCTGGGTCTTAGGGTGAAGAATTAAAATCCAGGCGCTATATGTTTTTTCCTTACAAGCAAGTCTACGCGTTCATGCCCATTGGATTTTTTGAGGATATAAACACAGATTTTACTTGTAACTCTAGCACTCCATAGCGCAGCCCCAACACGTGATTAAACAAGACCGTGCACCCAGCCCATTTTGGCAAGGCAGAGCGAAGCCGTCAACGACAGAAGCAAAAGCTCTGTTGAGTGCCTTCTCCAAACACCTCAGCTGAGCTACATCTCGGGGCGTAGGTCCGAACTTTGAAGCACGTAAAACCTTCGATACACTACTGCTAATTATATTATCGAGCACGAACACATCAAGATGCTACTATATATAAACAACCGTTTATCGTGCATAAGCTAAGGCGTATTTCTCTCGTTCTACATGTATATATACACGTTTGAAAAATACCTAGCCGTTGCTTCTAAAACTCTCACAGAGGCTCCACAACTACAAACGTGTTCTTATGGCAGCTGGCGTCCTAGGTGGCGCAAGTCAGCATGGAGGCTAGGTAAGGTAGCTATCAGAGTTCCCAAATTCTGACTCACTGAACAGAGCACACACCTGGCAGCTCAACCAAGCCAACAACACGCCTAGCAGCCAGCTTCGTTTATTGTTTTCTTTTTTCCCTGGATGAGAAATGAAAGTGATTTTTCTTTGTGGGTGAGCCAACCAGACAAATATAAGAAAACTATACAACAGCTTTTACTACTCCCTCCTTCTCAAAATAGATGTCAAAAATTTATAAAATTTTGGATGTATCTATATCCCAAATAGTGTATAGATTCATATATTTTTTGATAAATCTGTGATATCTATTTTAAGATAGAGGGAGTAGATAAATTCATATTATCAAAATTGTGTATGTCGGACACTCTTGTGTTTTCATATAGTAAACTAGGTGATTTAAATTTTAAAACTAGCCTCGCTAACATTAATTGCAGATGTTGACATGACGCGCTTGAGATCGATGGAGTCGTCAAAGTTGGAGCAGCAAACAGGCAACATCCTTAGGATGGTTCCAAAATAGATCCTTGTTTGGTTTATGACATTTCTAATCCCTCCAGAACTCTCGGAATTTGCTCGGACCAGCGGGGTCGCGGAAGGTATCCTCAAGGCCATGACTGTGCAACACGTGGGATTTTTTTCGAAATAGGGATAAGAACCCAGTCTCTGCATCGACAGATACATATGGCCTTTATTAAGGCAACACGTGGGATAAAGGTTTTTAATCATTTTTTTTCTTGCGAACTAGTAGCAAGATACACCATTTCTCCAAGATGTGGCCGGTTGAGACTTGACTTACTTGAGATGGAGCATAGTAGATATATATGAGCACACTCTCTTGCAGGCATATATTCCCTCCTTTCACGATGCAACGGAGTGGGCGTAACATACAACAATTGCTTTCACGATGTTCAGAGATATTGGCACAGAACAGTACACAAGAGCTAAAAGTTCTATTGGTGTACTTGCCAAACTTTGACGCACGTGTATTTTTGGTTACAGTCGTATAGTCAATTATCACTTGACTAGGTTTTGTTGTATTGTTCTATTGACAAGGACATATGCATTGCCAATCAGCAACTCGTGCTCGTCGATCGTACCGCCACAAAAGTTTGTACTTGCCGGAGTCAAGCATGTTAGTGCCACACGACGGCCTTGATGATTGAAATGGGGCAGTACACACATGCCTAATGATTTTGTCTGTTTAATTTGTATTGTGTTGGCTAATGTTAAGCATATGCAGCAATTTGCTGGGTGGTGACTCGTCAAGGTCAGAAATTAGGCGTCATGTGCTCGATTAGGTGAGGCAGATATGCCATGTGAAAAATACCTCGTGTATGCAAGAAAGATACGTGCCACAACAGCTATGCTAGGTGCGGCGGTGTGTGGCTGTCTGGTCATTCCAAGTCATGGAGTTGGCCTACGATTTGCACTGTACATCTCTTATTAGTTCTACTCCACTTTATACGGTATGGATCTTTTGCCCATCAAGGTTAGGCAAAGTTTGACTGGTCGGCACGTCGTTGTACGATGGTTTCTTTTCATCATTAAATAAAAGGGTCAAAGAGATGTTAGGTACAGTAAAATAAAGCATTAATTGTGATCATCATCCATTCCGTCGCCGGTAAAGAAATGCTTGCAGTGGCAGAAACGGCGTGAACTACGGTGAAGCAAAAAACTGCCATCATCTAGAAACACACACACACACACACACACACACACACACACACACACACACACACACACACACACACAGATGGGTGTGGGTCCCGGGATTCTTTTTTCTTGGACACCAAGACTTAGCCAACCAGTGCCTGGGACCATAGTGGGCCACCAACGGTTATCACCGTTTGCACTTGACGCGCCGAAGCGCGTGAAACGTCGCCTCCCCACGACGTGGATGGGAGGAGCGGATTAAACGAGCCCATCATCATGTATACCGACGCCGCCACATAAAAAGTAAAACCCACCAAAAACGTTTTACAATTACATATACTCCCTCGACCCATATTAGTTGTCTCAAATTTGTTAGATTTGGATGAATCTTGACACTATTTAATATATAGGTTCATCCAAATTTTGACAAATCCAGGTCGAATAATATGGGTCAAAAGGAGTAGATAGAATTATACAGAAAGTTTTAAATTTCAAAAATTTCTTTTTCCTTTTCTTGAGAGAGAAGGATACTAGTATCTCTGAGAAATGTAGAAGTACAACTGATTCGTCTGTAAAATTGTTACTACTTCCCTTACTACAGATATCTCTGTAAAATGGTTTGGCTAGCATAAACTCGCAACTGTGCTGTATTATTGTGACATTTTCATCCAAAAGTAGCTCTTCTTTCTGGGGCACAAAAGTAGCACCTCTACCTGTGAGAAGCTGAAACAAGTCAAGCGTAGAATCAATGAGAGCGTGTGAGCAACATGGCTGTCAAGCAGGATTACAAACTTTATGAAAAAGGTACACGTACTGGACCTCATCTTACTCGAAAAGTATGTGGAGAGTCCATATCTCCGCCATTACTCCAGGATCCCATTTTATTCTGGTAAAATCTTTCTCTTGCTAAAAGGGCAGACAATTGCTGGATTTGATGATGCACAACTGTGGACCTGTCCAATAATCTAGAGGCAGATGTGATGTAACATTCCCAGATTACTGTCCGGCCGTCCAGGCGTCCACTTCTTGACGCGCTCCCGTGTCGCGCGCGCGCCCCCGTTTTCTGAAGAAAAACGACCACCAGGTGATGCGTATGAACCGTAGATGGGAACCCATTTTCCACGGGTCGGATCAGTTGATTACGTACGCAAGACTGGGTTCGTCCTAGTTATATACAGTGTTTATAGTAATTTCGAAACAGACTTTCACCCTGCTATATTAATACAATAACTATGCCCACGGCATAAGAGTTCGAACAAAAGAAAATGTTCAGCCAGCATCGCAAACAAGTCCAAAAAGAAAAGAAACAAAGTCAATAGCAAACCTTCGACTTTGTCCTATCACACTCTAAGCACTCCGAAGCGTCCAGCACTAAGCAGCACCTTCAAGGAGGGAAGAACCGTCGACACGGCGCCACTGCATTGGTCTTGTATCCCTAGCACTCAGAGTAAAGTGGACCGAGGTTTCCCGCGACACCCTCCAAAAGGAATGGTGCCACTCGAAAGCAGCACTGCGTCGGGGTCGAACGACCCAACAGGGATTTCTCTCGATACCCATCCATAAAAAACCATGTTGCAATGAAGCATCATCACCAAACCTCGCCACCTACTAGCATGTGTCACCATGATCTTGTAGTCACCATTGTCCTCTCTTCGTGAACATTGGCTCACACCCTGTAAGACGGAAGCAAACGACATCGGTGAAACGAGAGACAACGGCCTCGCAACCATGGGGCGCAACCTCCATCATCATGAGGTGGTAGTCAACCGGACAAGGCAGAAGGGGCACACTAGCCCGAGTGGCAGCCGCAGCAGCAAGCTCCCCCTCGCGATCCGTAGACTCTTTCCACAGGCGCTCCTGAGCCTTGGCAGCAACATCCACCTCCTTCTCCAGGCGCTCCTTCGCCTCAGCAGCATCTGCAGCTTTCTTCTCCGCTCGACTGAGGCTCTTGTCAAGAGCGTCCAGCCGACGAAGGGCCGCATTATTTTCATCTACACATACCAAGAACAAAGGGTCAATCAAAGCAAAGAGACAACCGAAATAAGCAACCGATGATCAAACTACGTACCTCGAAGCTGCTGCATACTGGCCTCCAGCGCCAGATGCTGTTGGATGAGAAGGTTCGCGTTGTGCACAAATGGTTGCGAAAAGAAACAGAAGAAACAATCAAGTAAGCATCAGGAAAAAGTCTCGGGGGCTGCACCCCGCAAAGAGCAAAACATTCAACAAAGCAACCCGAAAAGGGCTCGGGGGCTCCCCCCAACAAGACAAAGGAGAAGACAACTTACATGCTCAGACGGAGACTCCAAAGTTCCGCGTGTGGTCTTCTAAGTAACGACTACTCGAGCCTCTCGCGGGGAGGGGTTCGTGGCGTCATCCTCAGAGTCAGCCACCATCTGAGGGTCCTGAGTTCTCAGTTTCGACTCCCCTACAGCCTCTTGAGCGCCCTCACTAAGAGAACCCTCTGAGGAGTGGCTGCAAGGACAATATCGATGAAGACAATAAAAATTATTGCACACGCAATTAAAATAACAAGGTGTAGTCGAAAATACTCACGAGTCGATATCTGACAAGTTGAAGACCGGCGCAGCCTTTTCCTTCTTCTTCTTCTTGGCCGGCGGTTGGGGCGCCACCGCCCGAAGTGGCACAGCAGGGAAAGGTGTTGTAACATCCCAAAAATACTAAACTTGGATCATCCATTTTCTAATCATCAAAATTAGGGTTAACAAAAACTTTGTTAAATAAAATTATGAATGCATGCATATGAGTATGCATTAAACTTGAAATTCTTTTGAACCACCTTGTTTGTGTGTTTCCTTGCTTGTAAAATGTTCTTAGGTGAAATAAACATCATCTAAAACTTTTCCCACACTTTTCCTAAAGACAAGTAAATCAAAACAAATAAAATAAAGGAATGGTCATTTTGACCAATTTAACTCCCATGCCTACTTTGGCTGCCTCAAACTTTTAGAACCTAACAGAAACTTTTCTGGATCTTTGCACCCCTTGAATGTACTCATAACAAAGTATCAAGGACCACTTTGTGATCATCCAGAAACTTTCAAATACATAGTTTAAATGACATTTCAAAATTGAATATTTATCATATGAGAAGATCTCACTTTTTCAAAAACCACTCAAACAAGCTCAACTTTCAAAACGCAAGCATCTGCAGACTCACCAGCACCAATCTAGCAAACCCACCAAAAATCTTTTCAAAATTCAAAACTTGATTTCATGCGGCTATTTTATCAAACAGGTTGCAGACACAAATCATACAAAATCTAAACACTATTTGGAGCAGTGATTTGAGCCTAACTTGTTCCCTCTCTAGCTCACAACCAGCTCAGTAGATCATCTAGTAAGATTAACTAAACACTAGCACCACTGTGAGCTTGGCATTACCATCAATGGTGAACAGCCGAAGCCAACCTTGTCACCCCCATGTCGACAGCAAGCTAGGAAGAGAAGCAAGCCTAGCCAGCATGTCTGGAAGGCAGCCCACCGTCCACCGCCACCCCCTGTCCCAGCCTCGAGCGTTGCCAAGTCCTAGACCACACGCACGAACCATGCCAACCTCGCCAGCGACCATGCTGAGCGTGCGCCAGAGCGCCACCCTCGAACGAAGCCCACAGACCGCGCGCCGCCCTCGCCGCGTGCATACACAATCCCCACTGACCCAGGAGACCGCTAGACATCCCCGTTCGCCGCCCCGTGCCGCACAGCCACCGCTCGCCGTCGAAGACGCCGCCTCTGCCGCGCAGAGCGTCGCATGTTCCAGACCAAGCCACACCGCCCCACGCCTCAAAACCATGTCGTTGAGCATCGCCAGGGAACACCGCACCGTCCCCTACCGTCGCCCATGCCAATAGCCGTCTGTACCATCGCCCCCGATGAGCTCACCGTGCGCCCCGTCGGTCCCCTCGCTCGACTATAAATAGAGGACTCCCCCGCTCGAATTGTTCACACCATTCTACTCCCCTCTCATCACTGATCGTGCCACACCGTTCCCGGAGCAAGGCGAGCACCACCTCGCCGGAATTTCACCGGAGCCCGCCGCCTCTGGAGAAAAAGGGCGCCATCGATTTCATCCACCCCAGGAGCTGCCGCGACCACCCCTGAGTTCGCCGTCGTCGACTTCGTCGTTCGCCCGCCTCGCCGACCCTCGCCTACACCCCGGTGAGCCCCCAGCACCCCTCACTAGACGCGCTAGGTTTCTTTCTCGCCGGAGTTGCCTCGAGTCGACGATGACTCCCAGCCGTTGGATTAGAATCAGATCGAACGACCCACGTTGCCCCGTACCGCTTCGCCCCTCCCTGTCTCACTGACGAGTGGGGACACCCACTTAAACAGCCCGCCGGAGCACTGCGCTTAGCAGGCCGGCCCGTTAACTTTTCCCGCGCAGCCCAGTTATTTGAATTAAACTTTTTCCATTTTATTTCAAACACACTTCTATACCCAACTTCAAAAATCAACCCAGATCGATTCAGTGCACCAAATTGAATGAAACCAATTTTGTTAGAAAGGTCTGTGAATGCTGAATTCAAGCCCATTGGATTCAAGTCATTTGGATCTATAGATCACTCATGGTAAAAATAACAAGGCAGAAGCTTTTCTGCATTCAAACATTTTTCAAATTTAAACCATAATAGCTTTTGAGTTGTTTCCAACTCTCAAAAATCACATTTAACCATACCTTTCAGAATATAAAAAAATATATAGGTTTACTTGCAGAAATAATGTTCAAGTAATAAAAGAATGCTACATAAGCATTTCTAGACACATTAATTAATTAAAATAAAAGGGTAAAACCTTATTAAATTGTGACACCACTTTAAATCACATTCCCTTGGACTACAATATGTGGTGATGACATGTGTCAACATGATCCCATGTTTGGTTTGGAGAAGATTAAATCTTAAGTAGTTTTTCAATGAGTAGAAATTAGTTTTCTAAAAATAAAAGGAATTAAACCAAGCTTTAACCTTGTAATATTAGTGATGATGCTAGATCATCTAAAGGACCCTTGTGTGTGATGATTGCAAGTAGTTAAGTATTGTTTGGTGATTATGTACCCCGTATTTATTTATAGACGCTAGTACCGACCAAGGATGCGAGGAGGAAGGAGGATTCTACGAAGAAGAAGCCGAGGAGAACTTCAACCACTGCTCTGCACAAGGCAAACTGATACTATACCAATGCAAGCTGAAAATTGCAAGACATTCTACTTTAGCAAGCATAATACTACTAGTGAATGTGCAAGCTAACACTTGCAAGATACCCTACTGATGCAACAAACCCCTACTTGTTACTATGACTACTATATGCCTTAAGCATATGTGATCATACCCACTTGATAAACTAATCCTAGTTTTACTTGCAAGCTTCTTACTTTATTTCTTTATCAAAGCTCTTACTTAGAGTTTACTTAAGAGTTTGGTAGATACTAGAAAGATATTTGAAGGTTTCATAAAGAGCATAAAATTTGGCCTAAGTGAGAAACCTTGATATCATCCTAAGATATAAGGTGTACTTAGTTAGAACTCCCCTAGTTTACCAACCCTCATTATTGCTTACCCCCACCTGTAGATGCTAGTGCTAAGCATAAAACTTGATCAACTTTAGATGGGAGTACTTGGTGGAAAAATGGTTATGAAAACCTTGGAATGATGGATCATTCTATTGAAATGTTTTGGACATGTGTTTCCGAACACCTGATGATTTTGGTGATGAAAATGTTGAGGCATGAGCCTTAGCCCTTTTTAAAACTGATGGTTGTCTGGATGCGATACCATTCCAATTTTATCGTACAACCACAATACCCGAATATTGGGTAGGGCTTGACTGGAAACTTATATACCTTAGTATTAGCTCCCTCATGGCCAAGGTCTGAGCTGAGGCTACCTTGTGAAGATTGTCCACCTGTGCAGTACCCAAGATGACAGTTGGTCATGGTTGGGAGGCCAAACTCACAGGAGAGGTGCTTATACTAGGGCGTGTAATTGAAAGGTTAGGATTGATTATCCGCATACTGAGTATGGTGAACTCAGGATTTGTTCCTGACGGATGTATCGAATGTTGTGGTGAAAGTGTATAATCTCTGCAGAGTGTCAAACTATTCGAATAGCCGCGTTCGCGGTTATGGACAGTTGGAGTGGCCATACTGTTCCCCCGTCAGACTTTTCAAAATGACTTGTGAAATGAAGTGAGACTTTGACTTGACCACAACAGAGTTGTGATATGAAATGCAAGTTCCCACTTAGGAGTTATAAAATTGTGAATAGCTTTGGAACCTAGTAGAGATAAATCTGGCTTTTGCAAAACAACCCTAGAGCCTAGTGCCCTATTATCCACAAACCCATTTTACCTGTTAGTATTAGTTTGCGAGTACTTAAAGAGTACTCATGGCTTTGTCCCTGGCTATTCCCATGGACAGACTATGAAGAGGAGTATCTGGAGGATGGACCCCAGGAACGTTACGACAACTAGGATCATCTCCCATCGTTAGCATTGCCTGTGACCCCGAAGATGGAGCTTCGCCTATGCTATCGTTATTATTACGTATTCCGCTACTTGATGTTGTATTAAGAACTGGATCATGAGATCCCTATTTGTGTAAGAACTTATGTATCGTTTGTAATGGATGATGTACTATGGTATCCAATTCTGTTATGTCTCGCAAAAATGGTAATCCTGGGATTGCGATGTATGGCATAACAGGCATCTATGATTAAAAATCCGGGTGTTGACAGGTGTCGAGGAAGCACCTTCATCCTCACCATGCCGCTCCAGGAAGGACGGGCCCCGGGGAGTCTGCGGAGTCGACGCATCCGACGATTCGCTCCGGGAGCGCTTTCGGGTCCGCCCCTCGCTCAGCTCGGGGGCTTCCTGTGTTGGAGATTGCGCCGGTGGAAGTTCGGACTCAGAGTCCACAACCTCGTTGTCCGGCGCAACCGGAAAATTCTCAGGTAGCGGCGGCATCATGCCATCTACCTTGAGCTCCTGGAATCCAAAGAAGACAAAGACCATGATTAGCAATAATACTCATGCAAAAAACAGCACTCGAAAAAGGCGCAACGCGCATGACGCAATTCTACACCTGTGGAACTGGGTTCGAAGCACGCAAGGGGGTAGTCAAGGACTTCTTCGGGGGGTCCTCGTCGGCCTTGAACTTCAGTAGCGGTCGAACAACCCTATCAAGGTAGCCCTTGGACAACTCCTCGGCTGCGACCCTCGTCGGGTCATTGCGCCCAGTGTAAAGAAACATCGGATGCGCCCTCGCTTGGAGCGGCTGCTCCCGACGTTTGAGGAAGGTGCGGATGATATCAACATCATTCACCCCATTCTCCGCCACCATCTGGAGCGCCTCCACCCGACGGTAGATCTCCTACACTTCCGCCTCCTCGCCCTCCAAGACATGGTTTTTCCAGGATCTCTTCGAAATGATCTCCTGGAAAGCGTCGAAGGGGGCGAGACCGAAATCTTGCTCGTCCACTGTGGAGTCACGGATATAAAACCACTTCTTCTGCCAGTATTGGACGGACTCGCACATAGAAAAAGAAAAGAAGAGGATAGAAGATCGGTTGGAAATAATGCAGCCACCGAGCGGGTAGACCCCGCCGGTGCCAGATTGCCTCTTCACGGAATAGAGCTTCCGGAAGAGGCCAAAGTGCGGCTCAATACCGAGCCAGCACTCGCAGAAAGTGATAAAACATGCGATGTGGAGGAGAGAATTGGGCTAAAGATGATGAAGTTGGATGCCATAGAAAAAAGGAGTCCATGGAGAAAATCGTGGACAGGAAGCGACAAGCCGCGAAGAACAAACGCGACAAATATCTCCCAAAACCCAGCGGGTGGACGGGGGATTACCTCATCGTCTGTAAGCTTCGTAGCCTCCTTGTCCTGCGGGATCAAACCCGCATCGCGCAGCTTGCGCAGGTCACCCTCGCGCGTCTCCGTGTGCCTCCAGTTGCCATCGGTGATGCGCGTGGCACCGGCAACATTCTTGCCGCCGGCTGCGGCGCTCAAGCCCGCTCCGGCAGAGGTCTTCTTTGCCTTGACCATGGCAGAATGTCGACGATGGCGATGCGAGCGAAGAAATGAGGAAGGGAAGGACCGAAGAACGTCCAGTGCGCAAGGGAGAGAAAGCTAAAGCTTGAGAAAATGGAGACAATGGCGAAAGCAAATGGCAAAGGGTGAAAACAAAATCACTGTTTTCCCCACGGTTATAAGGATGAAAACGATGAACAGGAACCATTCATCTAGAAGCCCTAACGTCAGGAACAGATTCAACTGTCCACGTGTCAACACAGCAGCAAACCGTCGCCCGCACGCCATCCACTACGCACGGAAACCAAGGAGACGTCGTAATTCTCGCCACGTAACACATGACTTGTCAACTTCAATTCAGAAAAGTGGGACCCACGTTCGTCCTGTTACGTCACCTCTGGCGTTGCAGACGGTTGAGGTCACCGATCATCGGCACTAACGTCACAAAAACCAATCTAGCAACGGTTGGAAATCTTCGGCTGATAACTAAAGTACCCACTCGAATCTATGATTCGAGCAACTACTCGGGGGCTACTCCTATCAGGAGCGCTGGCCGCGCACCTAAGAAACGATTAAAGAACCATAACTATACACTATCTTCGAGACCCACGTCGAGTCTACGACTCCACTACGGACTCGGGGGCTACTCCCATAGGGAGGATTGATTCAAGCATCCAAAAAATTGTGTCCTTCGGACCTGAAGCTAAAAGTGACTGAACTAAAGTCTCTGCTCGAGTCTACGACTCGAACAGACACTCGGGGGCTACTCCCATAGGGAGTGCTGGTCGCGCACCCTATGAATTCTTCGACTGTGATCTTTCGGATCAAAATGCAAAAAACTTTTTGGCAACTTTTCCCAAACAAACGCTAAGTGGGAAACATTTTCCTTAGCCACCCGAAACACCTCCGCGGTGATAACATTTCGGATGTTGTGTCTACGACACAAAGATAAGACTTACAGATATCATCTGATGGCATGGTAGCGCACGTGACTGTGCTCTGCCAGTAAAATACCATGTCAACAGACACGATGAAAACCCCGACGGACGTGTTGGGTACATCACTCGAAAACTACCGGGATTCGACTCTTGTAAGACCTTAGCGGCCTGAGTCTAATTACGCCAGAATCCATTCCAGATTTGAGTCTAGGGACTCGAGTCTGAAGAAGATCGTGTTGTTTTGTCCTATGACAGTTAATTGGCCCTGATCCATCAGGAGAGTCAGGCACACGCATCATTAATCCCTACAAACTAAAATCATTCTCTTATAAACAGGCATAAAACTGCACCTGAAAGATTGAGGAGTCCCCAGCCGAATCTCTGATTCAACTGAGCACTCGGGGGCTACTGACATGGTTATACCCCGCGGGTACACAACATCAGCATACTTAGTCCAGCCCAAGTAAAGGCCCACTGCAAGATACGCGGCCTGTGGAGGTTTTGGGTGGCCCAAGCCCATGACGCCTTCGGATGCTTGGAGAACAAGACTATAGTAGATAGAATTTCAAAGGGGTAAACCCTAATCTGTAACCGACTCGACCTATGCCCGGGAGCTGCCTATCTATATAAAGGCTAGGAGGGCACGACGAGGAGGCTCTCTCTCACCGCATACACACCTCCACGCCAGATTGCATCTGCGCACCCTTGTAACCTTCGGTTCCGCCATAATCAAGAGCAGACAAGCAGGAGTAGGGTTTTCCCTCCGGGGGCCTGAACCTGGGTAAACCTCGTGTCCCCGTGTTGCTTGTTTGCTAACCATTTAGCGATCTCCAGCACCCCCGCCTTCTCCAAAACCCAAGTCCATAACAATGGGCATTGACGAGATTAAACCTCGTCAGCAGGCCTGCCCGGACCCAGATTGGGCCCATAAAGCCATGCCACCTCGTTGCAACAGGCATGCCGCAATGCAGCCATACCTAGTACTAGCATAGTCGCCGCCGCCATCTCTAGGAAGCCCCGGGACACAGGCGCATCGGCACGTCCAAGCCCATCTAGGCCCAAGGGGCCCAGATCTGGGCCGAGAGGGGATCTCCAGCGCCCACTGCAGCTTTCCGTCGCCCTGCTGCCCAATAGCTCGTCGCCCTCACGGGATGGTGGAAGAGGATGCACCATCTCGACACCCTTTGGCTTGAAACTAAATGAGGGGAGAACATTGGCTCGCGATCTATAAGAATGAGGCAAACAACAACGTCGGGACGAGAGACAACAGCGTCACAACCACGTGGGGAGGGGGTAGGGGCGGAGCCGGAAGGATCCCAAGACTAGTGCTACTACTACCTAATGGTGCTAATTACCTAGGCTTTTCGTGTTTTTAGCCTTGAAAATTAGCACATGATCATTGTATTGTAGCCGCCCGGCCGGTGCTACGGCACCAGTAGCACCATGCCTGAATCCGCCCTTGGGAGGGGGGCAACCTTCACCACCAAGATATGGTAGTTGACTAGAAAAGATATCAGGGGCACACCAGCCCTAGACGGACCCAGACAGGCATAGATCAGGCCCATAAGCCACACCACCCCACAACAATAAGAAGACCACAACAACAACATTCCTAGTACTAGCATCCTCGCTGTCGTCATCACCATGAAGCTCCGCAGACTAAGAGAATCTCCACTCGCCTACCTAGGACGCCGAATTTAGGTCCGGATGCCGAAAATCGGCCCAGTCGCGTACCAAGGAACATGTTTTCGTCCGTATTTGGGCCAATTTTGGTCCGTACTACCCAGGCCAAACCCAGGATCCCAGGTACGCCCTGGGAATGCCGGACGAAGCGAACTCGGCGAAAAAACAAAGCGGCACGTGGACCCGCCGAGTCAGCGACGGAAGCCGAGTCGTCGTCATCCTCGGAAATACGCGGCGACCGCCAGAAATTTACTTTCCGTCGCGTCGGCCACGCGTCAACGAATTGTCGCGCCACCGCCGCCGCCTCGGCTCCCGCGACGGACCGGCGGGCACTAACTTCCCGATGTTTCCTTTTTTCCCGCCCTCGCCGCTACACCCCTCCCGCCCTCGCAGCCTACCTTGGCCTATCTAAGCCGTACCCCTCGTCAGAGTTCCTCACACTCTCTCACAGATCCCCTCAGCCCACCAGCCCGAAACTCCGGCGAACTCTCTCACTCTCCCCTCCCCACTTTAGCCATGGCCGAGCGATACCCCGGCGACGGTGCGGCGGCGACGGAATCGACGAGGGCCACAGCAGCGCCCTTTTAAATGTTTTTTAGTTTATTATGTACTACTTTAGTTTAAATTCGATGTAATCCGTCTATATTCGCCTATTTTTATTGAAATTCGTCCATCTTTAATGAAATTTAGCCGAACATGGGAACTCGGCCTGGATACACCAGTGGGAAACTCGGCCTGGATACACCAGTGGGAAACTCGGCGTACCCAGGCCAAAAACTTGTTTCGTCCGGTCGAAAAAAGGTCCGGTTTTCGGCCTGAATTCGTTCAACGAGTGGAGATGGTCTAAGGGGGTGTTTGTTTGGGCTTTTGGTGGCTTTCCACTAGAAAAAGCCAAAAAATCGAACCAATCGGAGTAGCTGTGCGGTAGGCTTCGGCCGAAGTGGTTGCGAGAATAGGCTATATCGGGAAGCACGTCCCGGGGTGCTTCCGCGGCTTCCCGCGAGGCAGCGAACCGTTTTGCCAAAAATTACTAGCCAGATGCCACCCGTTCGTACCCCTCAAAAAATAGCAGTAAGGAAAATCGTATGTTGAAAAAACCAACCAACCGCCGTACACCCCCACGCGACCCGTTCGTCCTCTCGCCCCGACCCGGACCTGGCGACTCCTCCCGCCGCCAGCCTTCCACCCGCCGCCGCAGCATTTCCTCCCGCCACCGCCCTACCTCACCCCTAGCCGAGCTACTCCCTGCCTATTCCTCCCTGCCTCCACACCCCCCATCGCCGAGCTCCTTCTTCCTGCCGACTGCTGTTCCAGATCTATGGGAAAGGTAAAGATCGTCGGAGCAGCTAGACCTCATCGCGAGGCAGACCTCCTCCCTGGCCGACGTCGTCACACGCATAGGTGAGGCCTCATTCATATGGTACAGTCTTGGGTTGCTTGATGTGTAGATAGCTTGCGAGAGTAGTTTTATGCGGACTAGCCTTGGCCTCCGGCTCCCGTACGGTCCCAGTGCATAGCCTCTGAAACCTTCATGTGTGCATGTGACCTCGCATACGTACAATAGTTCCCCATGCCTCTGGGGCTGTATAGTTGGGGCTAAGCACAGTAGCATCCATGCCAGCCATGTTAGAGTCATCAGGTACTTTCCGACTAGTGAGGTTCTTCAGAATAGCCGAAAGACCATAGTCGGAAACGACTGCCTGGCCATTAGCATCTAAAAGAATATTGGATGGTTTTATACTCATACAAACAATACCCGCTGCATGTAACTCTGCTACTCCACGAGCAATATCTACACCGTACCTGAGGATATGCAGCGTGAGACGTCCAAGACCACAAAGCTGACCTCTGAAACATACTACATAGCCGTAATGTCCCCTGAAACTTACTTGTATTGAGAGTTTTATTGAATTGTTGTAACCTACAGAGTTCAAAATTAGCTTGGAAGGGTGCTTGATGTGTAGAAGGCATAGCCTTGCTTGATGTGCGTCGGGGTTGGCCTGCTCGCCGCAGCCAGGCGGTTCAGCTGGAGGCGGGTGATCCGGTGACACGCACGCCAATAGCAAACTGTAGCGTTCTCTTTCCGACGAATATTTCTACTAGAATTTTGTACGACCATTGAGTTCTCCAGATCGTATGTATAGGCTAATCAATCAACAGAGAAGACGGTTAGCTCAAAGTTGATTTCTAGAAAACAATTTTTGTCTATAACTTTTGTCTAGAAATCGATCAACAGAGAAGGCTGGTATCTCCAGATCGCGCTACAACTTTTGTCTACAGCCATGGTCAGTCGGCAGACTGTTGATTGATGTGTGTCTAGTAATGGTATTTCTAGAAATTTTGTTTGGTGGAAATTTTACTTGACATGGTGCTGCTAGAAAATTTTGTTCACATGTTAGTGCTACAAATTTTGGTTCACATGATACTGCTAGAAATTATGTGGCTTGCTATGGTACTGCTTGTATTGCTATGTTGTTTGGTGGAAATAAAAAGCTATCTTTCGTACATTTTTCTGTTATAGCTTGAGATTCATTTGCAATATCGAAGGCGGTTTGGAATTCATACTACACTAGAGTTTTCTGCGACATTTATATGGAGGAAGTGAACGGAAACAATAGGGAGCGGGGTTGCTTGAGTAGAAAGGATTACAAGAATGTTGGGGACAAATTTGCTGAGAAAACAGGGGATAGAAGAACGCAGAAGCAATTAAAGAACAAATGGGATGCTATGAAGAAGGATTACACGGGGTGGATGGAATTGCTAAATGCAACCGGGCTAGGTTGGTATCCTATAGAAAAAACTATGGATGCAGATGATGATTGGTGGAAGAATCACCTAGCTGTAAGTTATCATGTCTCTACTTGTCTTTTCTTCTGTATTGTTATTATGATCATTGGACTGATATCTTCGTAATGTTTTTATTTTTAGATTCGTCCTGACCATGCAAAGTTTAGGAATGGTCCACCTGCCAACTTGGAACAACATGATGTTATGTTTAGGAAAGGTCATGTCACTGGAGAATTAGCTGCCATTGCAGGTGAGGAGGAAGAAACTGGCAATGAAGCTTCAATAATGCTTGATGATGATACCTACGGGCAAGCTAGCTCAAAGAAAACAGGGAAGCGCAAGCATGTAGAGAAGGATTTTTTCTCGGCTTACAATAATGCACTGAACACAATTGTTTCAAGGCACACCGAGGGCAGTTCTTGCAGTAAAGGTGATGAGGTCCCAACTATGAAGGAATTTTTAGGGATGGTTCGAGATTGTGGAGTGCTTGAGGGAACTGCTATCATGTACACCGCGGGCAAGCTAGCTATGAACAAGGATCAAAGGGAGGTGTTTGCAACATTTGCAACAACTGAGGACAGGCTCGATTGGCTCCAGAGGACACACGATGAGATGAACAAGTAGTGTGTGCACCATTTATTTATTATCATTGCAGAACTTGTGTGTATCATGTATTATTCCTTTCCTTTTTATTTTGTCGGGACTATTTGTGATGATTGTAAAACTACTACTTATTATTCGATTACTGTTCCACTATTGATATTATTTGGTGATAATATTTGTTGATTGATGCGTGTCTAGTAAATTTTTGTGTGAAGCACTTGTTGATTGATGTGTGTCTAGTAAATTGTTGTGTGAAGCATTTGTTGATTTATGCGTGTCTAGTAAATTGTTGTGTGAAGCATTTGTTGATTGTTGCATGTCTAGTAAATTGTTGTGTGAAGCATTTGTTGATTGTTGCCTGTCTAGTAAATTAGTGTGTGAAGCATTTTGGCATGTTATAATTTTCTCTTTGCAGATGGATGATGGTAACGATGACCGTGAGTACGAACTAGAAAGGACACGGCAGTTGCTCGGAATGGCTCATGATCTTGCCGTGTTGGGGTACTATGGTAATCTCTATAGCCAGAAGTATTTAAATAAAGAACCTAGGAGGATTCCGGAGCAAACTGGACTTGAATGGGTGAATGAACAACTTGGAAATAGGAAAAGATGCTACAAAATGTTTAGAACGTACCCTGATGTGTTTCATAAATTGCATAACCTTCTAGTTTCTAGATATGGGTTGGTGTCAACTAGAGACATGTCATCTGTTGAATGCCTAGCTATGTTTCTATGGATGGTTGGAGGACCACAGTCATTTAGCCAAGTTGAGAACCATTTTAGTCGTTCAACCGAAACAATTCATAGGAAGTTTCACATGGTTTTGAATTGCTTGAACAAGTTGGGTAAGGATAACATAAAGCCAGTAGATCGAACTTTCAAGGATGTGTATCCAAGACTTCAAGATAAACGCTTTTGGCCTCATTTAAAAGATGCCATTGGCGCCATAGATGGGTCACACATTCCAGTTGAAGTACCTGCAGAAGAGACGGTTAACCATACAAGAAGGCATGGTTACACATCGCAGAATATTCTGGCGATATGTGACTTCGATTTAAGATTCACCTTTGTTGTTGCTGGATGGCCTGGTTCGGCGCATGATACACGCATCCTACAACGCACCATTGAGAAGTATCCAATACAGTTTCCGACCCTTCCTGGTGGTAATTTTCTATATCTTTGTCTATATGGTACACACATAGTTACAGATGCATTGTCATTGATGTTTGATTTTTTTCGTTTATGTGCAGATACATATTACCTTGTTGATTCTGGTTATCCAAATAGAAAAGGGTTCTTAGCTCCTTACAAGCAGAACACATACCATATACAAGATTTTCGTCGAGAAGGAAGACCAACAAATAGGAAAGAGATTTTCAACTATCTGCACTCATAGCTCCGGAATGCTATCGAGCGTGTCTTCGGTATATTGAAAAACATGTGGCGCATATTGAAGTATATTCCTTCTTACGGTCTGGATACTCAGAAAATAATTATTCTGGCTTGCATAGCGTTTCACTATTTCATTAGAGACTCCAACTTACGCGACAAACAGTTTGATCGGTGTGATGCAGATGAGGACTATATTCCTAAGGTCTAAAGGCAATCAGTAACAACTTCCGGTGATACTGCTCCGAGTGGACTACACACAGTAGACATGAACTCAACGCGTGATCGCATCGCTAATGCATTATACAATGCTAGAAGAAGATCAGTTTGTTCGGTGTGAATGTTTTTATGTTTATTATGCGACTATCTTTATTTGTTTAATGGTTGGATATGTATTTTGGACAAACCAATATGTGACATATGGTATGTAATAATAACATATATGTTTATGCACTTTACTACTTCCTCCGATCCTAAATAAGTGTCGCGGTTTTGAACTAGAGTTAGTTCAAAACCGCGACACTTATTTAGGATCGGAGGGAGTAGTAAAGTTTACGTGTTATATTAATTACAAGGACATTGCGGACAATTCCTTAGCATACAGCTAGACAGCCAGCCAAGTTGTCAAACAGTCAAACTCAGAGAAGTAGCTTTTTCTGGACAGCAGCTTCCCTGCACAGCTGCACAACCACAGCCAGCCAACCATAAGCCAAACAAACAGGCCTAAGGCGTGCCGGCCTGTTGAACCCATTTATGCTCGAGGGACCAGATATGAGCCAGGAGGGCAATTCGGGCGCACCCAGCAGCCACCGTCGCCCTCGGGGTCTGGGGAGGGGCAAGAGGAAAATACATAGCCTCGACACCCTTTGTCTTGAAAAAAAAATGCAGTATTATATTATTTGTTAAACCGGTGCAAACTACATTGAACGAAAGATAAACAAGGCTGCAAAATTCGCTGCCGGATGCAAGACTTTTGGGACACAGCTCTCGGTGGCCCATGGATCTTGGTAGTTAGTGGTCACGTCCCGAACGATCCCTGATATCAACTCTGATGCGAAAACAAAGCTTACCGAAGGTTTGGGAAGAAAATAGTATCGAATGCAGAGGCCCCACGTCAACCGCCACTGGCTGGGTCTTGTCTAATCGGCGGATAAAATGGGTACAAAATCCGCGCCCTAATCAACCGACTGACAGCAACCTGCATCTGGACATCTCTCCCTCGGGTTAATTAACCAAATCCTCAGCTGGGAGATTAATTAATCGACAAGCTTAGGGGGGGGGGGGGGCAACATGGGTGACGCATCCTCCTTCGTCACAAGCTTTGTTTAGACCTCCCTGTGATCATTGACGAGGAGTTAAAAAATAAAAATATGGATAATTAACGTGTCTAGCTAGAGCTAGAGGGGTCAGCTAGCTAGCGGTGCTACTTAAAAAAGAGAACGAGAAAGAGAAGATGAGGGGAGGGGAAAAGGTGTAGGTGCAGGTGAGATGTGCCACTGGACGGGGAACCTAAAGTTGTGACGTCACGGCGCGAAGTGGACAGCTAATGATCCAATCCGAATTCCCTGAGGAGAAGCGAGGGCCTACCCAGGATTTGCGACTAGTTTTTCATGTGAGGAGGGGCGAGCGAGCGAGAATATTCGGGCGGGAAGTACGTGCTCCTCTTTGTCATCGATTTATTTCCATGTGTCTAGCTAGCAGTCGTTCGTACATGGGGTGAATGATTCTTGCTGATCCTTGCATCCTTTTCCTTCCTGGACCGCCCTCGCCTCGCCTCGCCTCGCCCCGGGTTTTGATGCACGAAGCGAGCGCGTGGAGACCCGCGCGTCGATCGCCGCGAAACTCGCCACGGCTGCGAAGCCTCTTGCGTCGGATGGAAAGCAAGCCATCTATGCCCAGCTCGCGCGCGCATACCCGTGTCTCGTGTCTGCCCGTGCGTTCGTGCGTGCCGTGCTGTGCTGTGCTGTGCTGCGCGCGCAAGCAAGCAAGCAAAACCGAGCGCGAGCACACAGAGACAGAGCGCGCGCTGGCTGGCTCGTCGCCGTCGGCCGGCGTGTGTGTGAGCGACAAGCTTTGGCGCCACCCCCCGCGCGCGCGTCGAGCCCGGGTTGGTCGGTTGGTTTGTTAGGGTCGGCCATCGATGTGCCCGTTCCGTCTCGTTCTTCCTGTCTAGGCCGCTAACGGCTTGGGGACACGAGAGAGGCGGGCGCGCGCCGAGGGTTTCCGAAAGGAGATAAGGCTGGCCGCCGGAGCCTCGTACGAGCATAGCCTGCCTGCCTCGGCGCGTAGCATAGTACTACTACTACGTCTATCTATCTATGTGTCGAGCTCACCAACTGGACGCCATGACGGCGACGACGTGGTCCGCGCGCGAACATGATTGGATCCGATGACCCCAAACTGGAGCGAACCCATCGCGGTGACCCGATGGGGCCCAATCCATCGACCCGCCCGTCCATGATCAATCCATCCATCCATGTGCCGTGAGTGAGACCTTCCCCTCTTCCGCTAGATTTCGGAAGGTGTCCACGCATCAGTACCAGTAATCTCTCGTCACGTCCAGTTGCGCCGGGAAAGGAGTAACGGAGCGATCGATTAACAAGTGTAAAGCGGTAGTACTACACAGACACAGAGAGACAAAGCACCAATTTCACATAATGAGATGTCAAACTCAAACAATTAATGGTATACGTACATGTACATACAAAGCTAGTAGTAGCGCTAGCTGGCTCATCATCAACGCCCAAATTAATCAATTCGTTCATAAATGGATGCCCCGAGTCCTTGCAGTTGCAGCCCCTTAATCTATACACCCATCCATCAATTAATTGGCTACTCACTACTACTAAACGCAATCAGAATACTGGTACTAGTGGGTATGTACACAGATTAAGGTGTAGATGAGCCTACGGCTACTAGTAAATTAATTAATTAATTAACACAAGGAAGGGAAGGAAGCCTAGCTAATCCCCGGAGGTCTGGACGGATGCTAATCTGATCCGGCCCGAGACTCCTCCGGAAAAGAAGATGAGGATGAGGATTATACATGAGGAAACCACTAGCACGAGCATCACGCACCAAGTTAAAGTAATCAAATTAACTGTAATGATTAATCAACGGCCGGGGAACCGAGCGAATCATCCTGCCCGGTAGAGATATAGTAGGCAGGCAGCGGCTCCGGCTTCATCAGTACTTCCAGATGTCGGCGAGGTTCAGGGCCGGGTACTCGTCCAGGTGGTCCAGGAACTCCTGCTGATGCTGAGACACCGCCGACGAGATCTCCGCGTTCGGGTCGGTGCTCAGCCCGGTGTCGCGGGACGGGCTCAGCGCCGACGTCTGCCCCGACACCTGCTCCGCCTTGCAGTACCGACGGATCGCCGGCGACTGGTCGCCGGAGCTCGCCGCCGGCAGCGAGAAGTAGGGGCTCGAGTACATCATGTGCGCTTGCTGCTGCTGGTACTGCAGCTGCACGGGCTCTTCCGTCTTGACCTGGAGCTGATGATAGCCCATGCCCGCCGCGGAATAGGCGCCGGCGTCGTAGGCGGAGGTGGACGCGGGGCCCTTGTAGTCGACCACTTCGTCGAGGTCGGCGCCGAAGGAAGGGTCCATGAGCGGCGGCAGCTCCCCGGAGTCAAGGAATTCGCTGATGAAGCCGAACGAGCTGACTCGCTCGATGCCCGCCTCCTCCGCGGCCGCCATTGCCCCGTTGGTTGCCGCCGTGATGAGCTCCTTGTTGAACACCTTGGACACCGCCCACTCGTCCTGCACGCGGAAAGGAAACAACGCGTCAAGAAACGAAATACTTTACTAGCTCATGAACCCAGAATTAAAGCGCGAATTAACTGAAGAATTAAGGGGGAGGGCGAACCTTGGCGGAGCGCGGGAGCGGGTGGGGAATCTTTCCCTCTAGACGGAACTCGTGCATGACCCAGCCGGTCTTGGTGCCGCGGGGCGCGCGGCCACGGTAGAAGACGAGCGTCTTCTTCATGCCGACGAGGATTCCCCTCCCGCGGAAGATCTCCTTGTCCTTGCCGGTGGCCTTCCAGTAGCCGCTCTCCGTGGCCCGGTTCGTCCTCGTCCCAGTCGGGTACTTGCGATCCTTGTGGCAGAAGAAATACCACTCCTTCTCCCCCATCTTGGCCTTGCCTGTAAAATCGAGAGGCGCAACAGCGTAAGGCAATTTTCGGCCGGCCGGATCAAGTAGGAAAAAACAGCTCGATTTGGATGTGGATTGGCGGCATACCTGGAAGGTACCATGGCTCGCACTTGTTGAGGTCGACCTCGCCGATGACGGCGGAGCAGAAGCTGTGGTCGAGCGCCTTGGGGGTAAGGTAGTGCGAGATGATCTCCTCGTCGGTGGGGTGGAAGCGGAAGCCCGGCGGCAGGTCCAGCGCTGCCGCCGCGTCCTCCACCTCCGCCTGGTTTATGACCGACACCTCAGACATCTCTGCACACCACCAGCACAGACCGGGACCTAGAAGAAGGAGAAGAGGAAATGGAGATGCCGGTAGAGAGAGAGAGAAGAGGAAGAGGGAGAGGCGTGTGTGAAAGAGAAAGAGTCGGGTTTAGGAACAAGGGAAGGACTGGGGGGGAGGAACCGAGGGGCGGCTTATATAGGCGGCCGCGGAGGTACACTGGCGGTGGGAAGGCGCGCGGGGTGAGAGAGAGAGAGAGAGAGCCGTGAGGAGGCGGCTTGCGGGCGACGCCTCCCGTCTTTCACTTCTTACCGCGCAGCTGTGGCCTGTAAGCCACTCTAAATTACCTGTCCTCATCCTAATGGCTCGCGGTAAATACTGTTCACACGCACCCATCTCTCATTCACATCCATCGTCAGAACTCAGAAAGAAAAAACTCTCTCGCGCACACACACACACAGGATCATCACACTATTTTCTTCCCTCCACCGGCCGTTGTCGTGTGTCCTGTGGAATATTCACGGCTAACGCGGCAACGATGCGTTGGACAGAACGTGACTTCTTAATTCCTTTTCATCTCCCCCTTATAAAAATTCAACAGCAGTACTGGCAATTCATACTTGTATATACACTACAGGGAGTATTGATTTGTTAATCAATTTCATTACTCTGACTTTGGAAACAGGTAGGGCTAGCTGAGTAGCTGGGTCTATCCCCACATGCAGCGAGCGGAGAAGGATTCAACCCATCAACAGCACCAAGCGATAAGGCAAAACCATTAAACACTCCCAGTCCCAGAGTTTCTTTCAGTCGGAGGAGGGCGATGATAAGAGGTTGATATGGCAGCTAAGTATATATTTGCAACTCTCGCGTGATTCGCATCGGTCGGTTCATGTCAGATATCGAGATGTGGTTGCGATGTACCCTTCTGTTTTTCCTCCTCCGCATCTTTTTTTTTCCTTTTCAAGTCTTTCCAGTACTGTTTTGGGTTGCCATCGAGCCTGCGACGGCGACAATTTTGTGCAAAGATACCGCGCGCTTTGCCTCGCTGCCCAACAAAAAGCGCTGGAAATTCGACTATTCGGGCACTTCTTTGCCCTTTCGGAAGTGAACACGCTCGGTGCCTGCGGGCGGTGCCACCAATGGGAAGGGAAGCGGTCCCAAAGCTCATTGTCTTTCACTCATCGATCCAGTATAAATCTCCTGCTTTAAAAGGACGGCGAAACGGCGACGTGCTTCTGTTCTGGCCTAGTTCCACTACCTAAAAGAGAGAGAGCAAGCGGGTGATATTTCTTTTCTACCCCTCGATATACACAGCAGGGCTATCAGGGCAGTGACGGTCGTCAAGATCACGGCACCCTGTGTTTGACGCTATGGCAAAGTTTTTTCTCTTGCAGTAGCATTTTAATTATATTTAGCATTGGATATACCAACGGAGTTGGCCCAACGTGAACGGCTGTGAAAGGATAATTGTCGCTATGAAATGTGATCGAGTCGTCGTTGTAGACAGGTCCCAAGTCAAGCTCTGGAATATACTAAGGTGGTTCAAACTTGAAACTATTCCTTCCTTCTCACCTTGCCTTAGAAAAATACAAGTTATCTAGCCATCCCTACGGAACTCCCAAGACTTTGCAAAGTTGGTTCGTATTACTTCCCCATTTTATAACTTAATAATCGGTTTCAAGCAAATAAGACTATTCATCATATACATAAGACGGGTTTCATCTCGCTCCTGGTCATCACCTGAGGCGACCCAGGATCGATTCCGCGAGTCTCCCTCCCCTCCCTAACCCTAGCCTCCCACTCATCTACTGCCCGCCAAGCAAAAGCCCGCGCGGTGCCGACGGCGATGGACGACCTCTTCCCGGCCTTTGGAGAGCCTCGCGGGACGGCTCCAAAAGGCGGTGGTGCATTGATGTAACCAGTGAGACGAGCCTGGAGGCAGTCTGGCGTTAGCCGCGACACGTGACAGCACTGGCGGCGTCCAAGAGTGGGCGACTGGCTAGCAGGAGTGGTGGCGCAGAGGCTTCCAGGCAGCGAGAGCATCAAGGCCCAAATAGGGCCCTTCTGGGCCTGATCTAGCTATGGAGGTCCTGGCGTGGGTCTGGCCTGCTTTGGTGTTCAGCCTTGGCCCGCAAGTTTCCTGGCGGTGGCAATGACTTGTAGGTTATTGGCAACGGTGGTCATGGCGAAGTAGCGTGGCGATGGGGCTAGTCGGGGCCTGCTAGGCCTGGTAGGCCCTATTGCTGAGTCCGGTTGGCGACCGCCTCTAGAAGTAGAGGAGAGAGGGTCTCCTCCATGTGATCGTGACACAGCCCGAGGTCAAATCTAGACCTACGAGTCTAGATTTGACTGTTAAGGCTATGGAGTTTGACGGTGGGTGGCACAAGGCTGACGTCGACTGCACTTCTGCCGACCTTGTGAGTCTGCTCTAACATCGGTGCCTTCCCTAAATCATTCGTATTGTGGTGAGTTGTCTATCATTGTCTCATCTTGAGCTCACGGACGTCAGGGCGGTGACCTTACTCTTTGGTCATTTGGATGGTGAGGAGTAGGTGGCGGGTGAACCTGGTGTTGATGGATCTTCAGCAATAGCAACTCCTAGATTGCATTCTGAAAGCCGCAAGTAGAAAGTGAGTGAGTCTAATCCTCAAGCGTGTGAGAAGGTTTTTTCAGGCGAAAGCCCTGCGTTTCAAAGCCAACAGTGGCGATGCATGCTGGTGTCGTAACCCTTTTGGGGGCGCCATTGTGGTTATATTCTCCGCGTTAAGGCTCCGGGTGAAAACCCTTAACCATGTGGTCTCGACGATGGCGACACGCTGATACCCTCTTGAGGGCGTTGTCGTTGAGCTCTGATTACCTCTAGTCTTGTTTCGTCGTCTCTGGTGGCATGTTTTGGCATCCTTGTTTTTTTGTTTATCCTTGATGTGTTGTCTTAGAGGTTTCCTCTGGACAACTCCAATGCCACACCCACCCCACCCCCACCTCGCATCCCGGATGGCCCTTTTGATCGTTTCGATCCGTTTGCGGGGAGGGGAGGATAGGCGCCCAACCTAGGTTCGTGTTGGTCGTGTCGCTACCCCCAACAATGACCCGCATCGGTCCGGCCTATTGCCCATTTTTCTGTTTCGCCTATCTAAAAATACCAGGACGGAATTAAACACTGAAAATAAGGACCACCTGTTACCATTATTTCATCCCCAGTCCCGCAAACCCAAAAGGACCACATACATAGTTCATACATGCACGAAAATAAATATAAAATATCAAAAATCTTGCATCTCGATCAAGGATCAACTTTCTCTTCCTTTCAAACCAATCCCATCGCGTTGGATCCATGGCTTCGTGGTCAGCGGTCATGATCCTATTTTTTCGACGAGCATGTATAGCTCCACTTCCTTTTTCTTGAGATCCAATTTTCTAGCTTTTGAGCGGGCATTCATCTTTTATAGCTCCATATTTTCATATTGAATCTCATAGTAGCTCTTCGCCGCATCCTCCCTTTCTCTGTGCTTTATTTCTTCCCTCTTCTCCAAAGACACCTCTGAAAGGATACAGATGCCGCCTAGAGGGGGGTGAATAGGCGGTTTAAAAACTTTTCCGAGAGTTGCTTAACAAAGGCGGAATTAAACTAGCGTTTACTTTGTCAAGCACAAAACCTAGAACAAATAGGGTTCACCTATGTGCACCAACAACTTATGCTAAGCAATACAAGCAACAATGTGATAGCATGATATAGATTACTTCAAGCACGAAGGCTATCACAATGTAAAGTATATAAGTAAAGAGCTTGGGTATAGAGATAACCGAGGCACGCGGGGACAACGATATTTTACCGAGTTCCTCCCAACATGGAGTACGTCTCGTTTGGAGAGGGGGTGGTATCAAACCACCAACGCCACAAAAGTCCTCCTTTATTCTCCTGTGAACATCACCCCAACGGGATCGATCCACGCTTCCATTATCAGTGCACTTGTCGGTGGCAACCCGGAACCTCTCACAAAGTTTGGGCACTACTCCACAACTTAATTGGAGGCTCCCAACAAACAAGCTTGGGGAAAGCTCCACAACTTAATTGGAGGCCCCAAGTAATCCAAGAACCTACAAAACCACCAAACCGTCTAGGGTTCCAAGAACCCCAGAGTAAAAAGCTTCTCACCTTTCACTCAATCAAATCCTCACCGAGAACTCAAACCGATGCACCAAATGCAATGGCAAGAACACAAGAAGTGCTCAAATCCTTCTCTCCCAAATTCCACCAAAGCTACAAAAGCTTGTGAGGGAATAAGAGAGGAACAACAATGGAGGACATACACAAAAGACTCCAAGATCTAGATCTCAAGATGTTCCCCTCACTTAGAAGAGAGATTGATTGGTGGGATTGAAGATCTAGATCTACTCTTTCAAATCCCTAAAGTATATGCAAGAATCAAGGGAGGGATTGAAGGGGGAGCAAGATCAAGAGGGTCAAGAATGGAGGAGAAATCCTATAAAACTCGAGCAGGGTCATTGGGGAAGAAGGGCCCCTTTTTATAGGCCCACAGATTTCTGACCGTTTTCTGCCCGTTGGGGAAAAGTCAGACTGGAGACTCCGGTGCGTAGAACGGAGACTCCGGTATACACCGAAGATTCCGGCCAACCTCCGGACCACCTATCAGACTGTCCCAGCGCCTCTGGGAACCAAGTGGACCGGAGACTCCGATTGTCAACACCCGGATTATTAATCAAAGATGCATGTTATGCCATACATCGCAATCCCAGGATTACCATTTTTGCGAGACATAATATATTGGATATCACAGTACATCATCCATTACAAACCATATAAAAGGTCTTACACAAACAAGGATCTCATGATCCAGTTCTTAATACAATTCAAGCAGCGGAATAACGTGATAGCAACGATAGCGTAGGCGAAGCTCCATCTTCAGGGTCATAGGCAATGCTGACGATGGGAGATGATCCTAGTTGTCGTAACCCTCCCGCTGTCCGTCCTCCTGATACTCCTCTTCATAGTCTGGCCACGGGAATAGCCAGGGACAAAGCCATGAGTACTCTTTAAGTACTCGCAAACTAATACTAACAAGTGAAGGGGTTTTGAATAGAATATACTAACCTCAAGGGTTGTTTTGCAAAAAGCTAGATTTACCTCTACTAAGTTCAGAAGCAAAGAAATCTAGTTGAAAGTTTTACAACACCTAAGTGGGAACTTGAATTTCATGTCACAACACTATTGTGGTCAAGTCAAAGTCACAAATCATTTCACAGGTGCTTTTGAAAAACATCTGACGGGGAACAGTATGGCCACTCCAACTGTCCATAACCACGGACGCGGCTATTCGAATAGTTTGACAGTCTGTAGAGATTGTACACTTTCACCATAATATTCGATATATCCGTCAGGAATAATCCTGAATTTACCATACTCAGTATGCGGATAATCAATCCTAACCTTTCAATTACACGCCCTAGTATAGGCACATCTCCTATGAGTTTGGCCTCCCAACCATGACCAACTGTCATCTTGGGTACTGCATAGGTGGACAATCTTCACAAGGTAGCCTCAGCTCAGACCTTGGCCGCAAGGGAACCCATACTAAGGTATATAAATTTTTAGTCAATCCCTACCCAAATTTAGGGTATTGTGGTTGTACGGTAAAATTGGAATGGTATCGCATCCAGACAACCATTAGTTTTATAAAGGGCTAAGGCTCATGCCTTAACATTTTCATCATCAAAATCATCTGGTGTTCGGAAACACATGTCAAAACATTTCAGTAGAATGACTCATCATTCTAAGGTTTTCATAACCATTTTCATCAAGTGTTCCCATCTAAAGTTGATCAAGTTTTATGCTTAGCACTAGCATCTACGAATGGGAGTAAATACTAATGAGGGGTGGTAAACAAGTGTATCTTATCCAAGTTCAATCTCATGCCTCAGGATAATATCAAGATTATCTAGCTTAGGGCAAATTTTATGCTCTTTATGCTAACTTCCAAATCCTTCTATAACTCTAAGAGAAAGCTTTGATAAATAAATAAAATCTGAAGCTTTGCAAGTAAAACTAGGATGTTGTGTCAAGTGGTATAATCACATATGCTTAAAGCATATGGTTAGCATAGTAACAAGCAAGTAGTAGCTTGCATTGGTAGGGTATCTTGCAAGTGTTAGCTTGCATATTTGCAAGTATAAGCTTGCCAAGTCAACTAGTAGTATTAGGCTTGCCTTGTGCAGAGTAGTGGTTGAAGTTCTCCTCGGCTTCTTCCTCGTAGTATTCTCCTTCCTCCTCGTATCCTTGGTCGATACTATCGTCTAAAATAAATACGAGGTACACAATCACCAAACAATACTTAACTATTTCTAATCATCACACAAAGGTTCACACTAGATGATCGAGCATCATCACTAACATTACAAGATTAAAGCACTTGCCCCATTTATTTTATTTTAGAAAAGTAATTTCTACTCATTGAAAAACTATTTAAGATTTAATATTCTCCAACTAAAACATGGGATCATGTTGACACATGTCATCACCACATATTTTAGTACCTGGGAATATGATTTAAAGTGGTGTCACAATTTAATAAGGTTTAACCTTTTTATTTTAATTAATTAAAATGACTAGAAATACCTATGGGGCATTCTTTTATTACTTGAACATTATTTCTGTAAGTAAACCTATATATTTTTATATATTCTGAAAGGTATGGTTAAATGTGATTTTTGAGAGTTGGAATCAACTCAAAAGCTCTTATGGTTGAATTTTGAAAAATGTTTGAATGTAGAAAAGCTTCTGCCTTGTTATTTTTACCATAGGTGATCTATAATTCTAAAAGGTTTGAATCCAACGGGCTTGGATTAAGAATTACAGTACCTTTTTCAAAAAATTGGTTTCATGCATTTTGGTTCAATGAATCGAGCTGGGTTGATTTTTGAATCTAGGTACAGAACTAAGTTTAGAACTAAATGAATAAAACTAAATTTGAATTGTTGGGTCGCGCGGGAGGTTTAACTGGGCCGACCCACTACGCACAGCGCACGCGTGGGCTGGTTAAGTGGGCGGCCCCACTCGTCATTGAGACAACGAGTGGTGAAGCGGTACGGGGTGATCTAGGCAGCACGATCTAACTCTAATCGAACGACTCTGGTTCATCATCCACGTCGGGCAGCGCCGGCAAGATAGAACCCTAGCATGGTAGGTGGGGGTCGTGGGAGGCTCACCGGGGCTCAGGCGATGGTCGGCGACAGGGGCGAACTACGAAGTTGACGGCGGCGGTTATCCTGGTACCGACAGCTTCTTCTAGGGCGGATCCAATCGATGGCGCCCCTCCTCCGCTGCAGCGGCGAACTCCGGTGAAATTCCGGCCACCTGGTTCTCGCCTTGCTCCGGGGCTGAGTGGGTGTGATCAGTGAGAGGTGGGGAGTGAACTGGTGTGCTCAAATCGAACGGGGGTGGCCTACTTTTATAGTGGCTGAAGGGGAATGAATGGCGCGGGTGGAGCTTGTCGGTATCGACGACACAGAGTGCTACTGGCATGGGCGATGATAGGGGACGGTGCGGTGCTCCCTGGCGACGCTCAAAGGCATGGTGGCGAGACGTGGGGCGGTGCGAGATGGTCGAAACGTCGCGACGCTCTAGGCGGGTCCAACGGCAATTTTAATGGCGCAGAGGCGCTCCTGGTCGCGTGGCGGTGAGCGAGCATGTCTGGCGGGGTGCTGGTGATTACGTCTGCAAGCGGCGAGGGCGACGCGTAGTTTGTGCGAGCGTGTCGAGCGCGGCGCTCTGGTGCGCTCTCGTCATGGTCACAAAGAGAATGGTCGCGCGCGTTCTGGGTGGTCCAGTGGCTGGCTGCGCTCTGGGCTTGGACAGGGAGTGGCGGTGGACGGTGCTGCGTGTCCCAGAAAAGGTTGGCGAGGCTAGTTCTTCCTCTAGCTCGCTGGCGACATGGGGGTGGAAATGGTGCTCTCGGCATGGTCACCATTAATGGATATGCTTGCTCTCAGTGGTGCTAAAGCTAGTTAGATTACTTTGATCATCTACTGGTAGTGTAGAGTGAGCTATAGAGGGAGAAAGTTAGGCACTGATCACTGCTCACTATAGTGTTTTGTGTTTGTTTGTTTGCTGCTGACAAGGTGTTTGGTGAAATGGCCGAAAGAAATTCAAATTTGAATTTTGGATTCAAACTTGGTGGGTTTGCTAGGCACATAATAGGAAGTATCTGGTTAGTTGGATTGGTCAAGGGGCACTGGTTTGGTTGGGTTTTGAAAAGGTGTGATCTTCACATATGTTAAAGATTAAATTTTGAATTGTCCTTTGAATGGGGTTGCCAAATGTTTCTGCAAGTTTGAAAGGTGGGATTTGATTCACTTTTACTTGGTCTTGAAAGGGGTGAAAAGAATTGGAAAAGTTTATGTTTGAAATCTTGGACTAGAAACACTCAAAGTGACCTAGTGAGCAAGATTGGCAAAAATGACCATTTGCTTTATTTGAATTGTTTGTGATTTTCTCTTGATTTGTTTCTGCTTGGAAATGTTTTAGATGATGTTATTTTCATCTTTAAACCATTCCTTGCTATTTAGGTTAATCACACAAGTCCATTCATGCATTCATCAAATCATCACATACACACATGCATTCATTTGGTTTTTATTTAATCAAAGTTTTTTGTTAACCCTAATTTTAGTGATTAGAGTTTCATGATCATTGTTTCATATTTTTGGGGTGTTACAAACCTTCCCTCCTTAAACAAAATCTCGTCCCGAGATTTGATAAAGACGAAAAAAAGATTACCTAGGATTTAAAAAGATCGGGAAACTCCGTCCTGATGTGATCTTCTCGCTCCCAGGTAGATTCTTCTTCAGTGTGGTTTCTCCACTAAACCTTGAGAAACTTGATGCTTCGGGTTCTGGTGGTTCTGAAAGCTTCTTCCAAAATACGGATGGGTACTTCGGGATAAGTCAGGTCATCGTTGATCTCTATGGTCCGGTGATCGATGTTCTTGAAAACTTCAGTCTTCTTCGGAACTTCAAGGCATTTGCGAAGTAACGATATATGGAACACATTATGTACTGCTGACATCTCCTCTGGCAGTTCCAATTGATATGATACTTCTCCTCAACGATTCAGAATCTTGAAAGGTCCGATATATCCGGGGGCTAACTTTCCTTTGAGATGGAAATGTTGCATTCCCTTCAAAGGCGACACTTTGAGATACACAAAATCTCGGATATTGAAAGCTTGGTCTCGACGTCTCTTGTCGGCATAACTCTTCTGTCTTGACTGGGCGGTCTTGAGGTGCTCACGAATCTTGTGAACTTTCTCTTCTGCTTCTCGTAGGATGTCGGGTCCAAAAATCTGACTCTCTCCTACTTCCGACCAATTTAAAGGGGTGCGACACTTCCTTCCATACATGAATTCAAATGGGGCCATTTGCAGACTAGCTTGGTAACTGTTGTTGTATGAATATTCTGTGAAAGGCAGACAGTCTTCCCATTTAGATCCATACTCTAGCACACATGCTCTCAACATATCTTCAAGTATTTGATTTACTTGCTCTGTTTGTCCATCAGTCTGAGGGTGATACACTGTGCTGAAATCTAGTCGGGTTCCCAAAGCTTCTTGGACTTTCTTCCAGAATCTCGAGGTAAACTGAGTTCCTCGATCCCATACGATGTTCTTGGGGACTCTGTGCAAACTGATGATTATAGCGATGTACAACTCTGCTAGCTTCGAACTCTGGTATGTGGTCTTGACTGGTAAGAAATGGGCGACTTTGGACAATCTATCGACTATGACCCAGATAGAGTCATTTCCCCTACTAGAAGTAGGAAATCCGGTGATAATGCCCATTCCAACTGAATCCCATTTCCATTTTGGAATCTGTAATGGTTGCAACGGTCCTGTGGGTCTTTGATGTCCCGCCTTGACCCTCTGACATATATCACACTTGGAGATATAGCTTCTGATTTCTCTTTTCATCTTATGCCACCAAAATTTCTCCTTCAAATCATGATACATCTTCGTTCCTCCGGGGAGGATGGAATAAAGAGTATCATGGGCCTCTTTCAAAATAATTGTAACACCCTCAGAATCGGCCCTATGCAAGTTTCAGCGCTTCCCGCCAAAACCCGCATAGAAACGATTCAAAGGTGCCCACCTTCTCATTCCTCGTTCCTCGTGTTTTTGGCCATGATGGAGAGCTTCGAATTCGGCGGCATCACTTTCTCGTTCCTCGTGTTTTTGGCTTCGCACGTTCAGGAAGGAAGTTCTTGGCGTCAAGAGTGAAGCACTCCACACCACCTCAACACCACCACACCATCTGAAATTCCACAACATCCTCAAGGGCCGAGCAATGTTCAGATAACAAGATTACACGGAGCTGCAGCGCAAACAAAGGTGTCTGTGTAGCAGCGCACTTCAGAGGGACAAACGGAGCAGTGGCATGGTAGACATGCCAGGACCTGAGGTCGAAGTCACCGCATGGAGCCAACACGGACACACATGTCCAGAAACAGGCGGCGACCTTAACGTTATTGCAGAGAAACGGGAAGACAGCGGACAACGCGGTCGCAAAGGGCGGCGCGGCACCGGCGCGGCAAGCATCGAGATGCAGGGCGACGGGGGACCTAGCAACGCGCGCGGAGAGGACGGTGGCGTCCCTGGCAGCGGGGCGCTGCAGGTCCGGGAGGAGAGGCGACGGGGAGGGTCGGGCCTGGCGCGGAGGCGGTCGGTCCTGCAGCGACTCGGAAGATGGACGCGCCACGGGGTTCGGCAGGCCAGAAACGGAGGGGGCGCGCTTCCAGAGCTTGCCGACGAGGCGTTCGAGGAAGGGCGGCGGCCTAGCTCGTGGCCGGAGGAGGGAGGAGACGGCGACCGAGGGCATGGGACGCTCGGGAGGCGGCCGATGCAGGGAGATGAGGGCGGCCTGCGGCCGGAGGAGCTTCGTGGGCGGCAGGGTCGCCGTTCTCGTAGGGGCGCCGTTGGGTTCGGAGGAGCTTGAAGCCGTTGTTCGAGGGACCGGAGGCGAGGCCGTCGGTGGTGGGAAAAACGAGAGAGCCGGCAGAGTGACGAGGAGGAGGTGAGGACGCGTGCCGGAGTGCGGGAGCTCGCGGAGGGAAGGGAGCATCTGGCTCGGGGGCGAGGAGAGGAAGGCGCCGGAGGTGGCGGCGCTCGGGAATGGAGAATCTTGGGGGAGAGGAAGGGGATCGCGGGCACTGCGGGGTGGGTCTCACGGCCAGGTGGGTCAGGGGTCGCAGGCTTCTTGGCAGCGGCCATGCGGAGACAAAGACCAATGGAGGAGGGGGTGGGGTTGTGACGCGAGGGGAGAGAGAGAGCGGGGTGTGGGCGTCATGGTGGACCGCTCACGCGGGTTGCGGGGTGAGGCACGTCGAGCGAGGGAGCGGGGGTGGGGCCAGGCATGGGACGCGGGATGGTTGACCGGCGCGAGTTTGGTTGGCGGTCGAGTGTGTGTTGCGTGTGTGGGTTTGTGAAACCGGCGGCGGGGTGGGGTAAGGAAGGAGAGGGTCTGGCTGAGGGCAGATGGGATCTAGGGTTAGCTAGGGTTTCATCCGGCTGGGCCTTTGGGCCTGGCTAGTCTAGACTAGATTTGTTTGGGCCGGGTGGTAGGTAGTCTGGCCCGGTTGACCGGCTGGACTGCCTCCCCGGAGCAAAATAGTTTTATTATTATTTTTAATTAATTTTAATTATGAAATCTTTTGTGAATAGTTTGTAGGCGAAATAAAAGATCTAGACAGATCTAGGGTTTGTTTTGAAAGGAAGAGGGAATATTTAGAAAACAAAATAGGATGTTTGAAAAATAGTTTTAGGCAAATAGGTGCATGATGATGCACAAAATAAAAACAACAGCGATTTTCTAGTAGTGAAATTTACCAGGGTGCTACAATTCGACACCACTAACAATGGATCTCGCCCTCGAGATCCTCCTCATGGTACCGGGACGAAGGGCGGCGATCTGAATCTTCTCGCATCGTGTAGATCCTCGCGACACCACTAACAATAGGTCGTTGTCCGTGATCGTCGAGAGAACACTCCGGGAACAAAAGGTCGAAGGTAGAGGTATCAACAAATAAAGCCACCTCTAGCTTCGATAGAAAGAGAGAACCGATGCATTCTCATCCACTTCAATGTACCAAAGCGAATAGAAGGGGTAGTCGGCATGGGGGCCAATCCATCACGCACCCAAACTATTACTTCGCACATGCAGTAGAAAATCACGCAACCCATTCTCAGAATTAGACTGAAGATCTCGACAAGCGAGGTTCAGAATCAAAGGAGGGATGGAGATTCTCATCGGATCTGATGTAAATGACTTCGTCGTGTCGGATAACATCGGAGTATAGAAAGAAAAAAATTAGTGAATTTTCGGTCCACCGGAAGATACAACAGATGAAAGATCATCAGATAGCGTGAAGGTCGGATGTCGAAGCACCGTTACAAGAGGAGGAAGTGAAACTCTGAAGGTACGACGGAAAACTCAACCACGAGAATTCCTAGACTCAAAGAAAATATAAGAGAGCAGATTCAAAACACGTCGAGGTAAGAGAAGAATAGCAAAGGGATAAGGAGTAAAAGCAGACCTAATCAGATCTATCCAACCGATTTTTCCAAAATAGTTTTGACACTCTACATCCGTTAGCTAGGTTATCCTACAGGCTGGACTTGTGGGGTATCGCAACTGCTAAGCTCTGATACCACTCTGTAACACCCTCAGAATCGGCCCTATGCAAGTTTCAGCGCTTCCCGCCAAAACCCGCATAGAAACGATTCAAAGGTGCCCACCAGGCACTTGCGTGCGGGTGGAAAACGAAGTAATACCATTACACAATAGTCCTCGATGGAACCCACAAAACATATATATACAACAGCGACTCAAAGAGTCAAGAATACAGATTTACAGTACAAAGATCCAGATCACCTTGAAAACAATACAACGTCCGAGTACGGACAAGGTGCAAATTGAGCTAAGAGCCCTGAAGAATAACCAATGGCGTCCATAACCCTGCCCAGGCCAAGCCGGAAGGGTAACCCTGCTAACGACGTCGATCTCAAAGCCTGCTTAAACAAAAGGGGTGCCGACAAAGGGCAAAGGAAAAAGAGAGAGAGCGGTCAGTACTGAGGCCAGCACACGGCGAGACTAGAATTCGACGGTCCTCGCCTACATAGGTATGGTGGACTGAAGCGGCAGCGCGACATGCACTAAACAACCTATAGAGACTCGAGATAACTGTCGGCTATCAGAGAGGGATAAGAAAGACCTATTCGGAACCATCCTGATACTACCACCAAACATACCCATCCTGGTATTTCCCCCTCGAGACCAAACGAGGAAGTCAACCGAGGAACTCACACAGTTGGCAGTTTTATTCATTCTGTTATCGTTGCAGCAATTACTAGTCAGGTATAGATAGTCATCCTGATATAATAAGCAGTGGCCAGTTTTAGTTAACCATTCCGTTGTAGTTGCAACACTTACTAGTCAGATACACTTAGCATGAGATATCCCCAAACCCAGCAGTTGTTGGTACTTTTATTTAGCCATTCCGTTGCAGTGAAGCTGATTACTAGTCATATCGGATACCAGTCAAATTATAACAGTAAACTTTAGTTATAGTTGTCTATGATCGAGAACTGTGCTCCAAGTCGTCCATAACCGCGGACACGACTTTTCGAAAAGATTTAACCCTGCAGGGGTGCACCAAAGTATCCACACGCACTTCGACCCTTTTTTCCAGATCAATTAACATACACCCATCGGTATGTCGGCGGGGCCTAAGTCATGAAGTTTCCCAGACCCAAACCAAGTACATGGGGGCCACCCCACTAAGCTACCCGCAACGAAGTCGGCCGGTCTCCGAGACGGACTCAGGGTTTGTGTAGACGGCTGTAAACGACTGGGAACCCGAAAGTGTTACTGGGCTTGTCGATACAGCGAAAACGTGTCACGGTCCTAAACAGTACAGGTGCTCCTCGCACAATCGTAAATAAAGCAGTAAAGCATGGCATAAGTACAGGATAGTAATAAAGCCCCAAACTACTTGTGGCCCCCGGTACAATACTTTGAAATCAGGTACTAATCGATGGGGGTGCCCACACACCCCACCTGTGGTTAGCGCGCTCGATCTCGGAACAGGTGTCAAGAACTCGGGGTCCTACGGGACACCAGTGAGCGGTTAAAATCCAAATATTGTCTATTACCCACCGGTGCCTCTGCATTTACCTACTTTCAATTTTAGTTATTAAACAGTAATTAAAGCCATGATCATCTCCAACATTAAACATGCGGCAATACTCCAACAACTGTGGTACTTGACGACACGCAACAGCACTTGAGCAAGCGACTACGACGCGCAGGTCCAACTATCTACCAAACAACAGGTAATAAGATGTGTCCAAGGCAATATAAGGCCGCAAGGTATATCACGGGTACGGAAACTAGAGCATCGCAACACAGATAGCAATAGATCAACAGGAGGAAATAAAGACTATAAATGCAAAATAGGTAGAAGGGGAAGGGATGCTCGCCTGAAAAACATTGCCGAAGGTTCATCCGAAGGTCGGGTCGACACTCGCATCAACTCATCGGCCTAGTCCGTGAAGAAGCAAAGCACTAGAAGAAACACCGGATGGACTATTTAATACTACGGCAAAAGATCGGGCATGATGCATGTGTTGGAATTATGCCCTAGAGGCAATAATAAAGATGTTATTATTATAATTCATGTTCATGATAAAGTTTATATTCCATGCTAGAATTGTATTAAGCGGAAACATTAATACTTGTGTGGTTTGTGAACAACACTGTGTCCCTAGTACGCCTCTATGGACTAGCTCATTGATCAATGATGGTTAAGGTTTCCTAACCATAGACATGAGTTGTCAATTGATAATGAGATCATATCATTGGGAGAATGATATGATGGATAGACCCAAACAAAGCAGAGCAATTAGATCGTGTCATCGTGTTCGTCTTTGCGAAGCTTTTCCTATGTGAAATATTGTATTCCTTAGACCATGAGATAATGCAACTCCCTGGTACCGGAAGAAAGCTTAGAGGTCATCAAACGTCATCCTATGAGAGGGTGATCATAAAGGTGTCTCTCAGGTGATCGGAAAGTATCTGTTGGGTTGTATGTATCGAGATGGAATTTGTCCCTCCCAAGTCGGAGAGATATACTTCAGGCCCACTCGGTAATCGATATCAACACCGCTTGCAAGCATGTGGTTAAGGAGTTAATCACAAAGTGATATCGGATTACGGAACGAGTAAAGTACTTGCTATGAACGAGATTGAACTAGGTATGACGGTACCGACGATCGAATATCGGGCAAGTAAAATATCACGAGACGAAGGGAATATATATATGGGATTGTTTGAATCCTGGCATCGTGGTTCATCCGATATGATCATCGATGAATGTGTGGGAGTCAATATGGGTGCCCAGACCCCGCTGTTGATTATTGATAGAAGATCATGTCTGCATATTCTCGAACCCGCAGGGTCACACACTTAACGTATCTTGACGCTAGGATAGATTGGATAATTGGTTTATGAATTTTTGTTTGGAGTCTCGGATGGGATCCGGGACATCACGAGAGGTTCCGGAATGGTCTGGAGAATAAGATTCATATAAGGCAGTGCAGTTTTTGGAGTTCGGAATTGTTCCGGGTTAATCGGTATTGTACCGGAAGCTTCTAGAACCTTCCGGAAGGGGACCAACGTGGCCCCACCTTTCGGGAGGGGGCATGGGCCTATGAGGGAGTGTCCTGGCCGCCTTGGGCCAGGGGCACAAGGCCCCATAGGGCCCAGCCGATCCTAGAGAGTTTAAATCGTTTAAACTAGAGATAGGGTTTCTAGAAGAGGGGAGAGTCCATGCCCCCCACTCCTTATCCTTTGGGCTTGGGGGAGGGGCTAGGGCTGCGCCCCCCCTCTATATAAAGAGGGGCGGGGGCGCACCAAACCCCTACACCTCTCCTCCAAACCCTAGCCGCCTTGCTAGCTTTCCTCTCTCCCTCCCGACTGTTTGTAGGCGAAGCCCTGCTGCAGAAATTCTCCACCATATACACCACGCCGTCGTGTTGTAGATCCAATCATCTCTCCACCATACTTGCTGGTCCGAGGAAGGAGGAGACGTCGAGGTGCTGCACGTGTGCATCTCACGGAGGCACCGCCACTTGTGGTGCTAGATCGAATCGGATCGCGAGGAGGAGAAGCGAGTACGACTACATCACCCACGTTCTGACGAACGTTTCGCTGTGCGAATCTTCAAGGATATGAAGATCTAATCCAATCTCTCTTGTTGTTTGCATCTCCTAGATTAGATCTTGGCTTTCCCTCTGTTCGCATCCGTAGAAAATTTTGATTTACTATGCCGCGAAACCCTTCCGACGAACGCCTCTTGTTTGTGTTCTTCTTATGACGCGGGATAGTGAGATTGAAGCGGTCCAGGCCAACCTTACGCGACGTCGTTCACGAGACCGGCTCCGCACTTGACGTGTGGCTTGTTCCACACATGCGGCTGGTGGATGTCAGTTTCTCTCACTATAGTTGTCATGGGATTAACACCGGAGTTTGGCAACCATAATATCACCGTTGTGGCTTTCCGTAGGTAAGAATCGTTCTTAGCATCTACTCCCATAAGCCACGTAAAACATGCAACAACAAAGTAGAGGCGTCTAACTTGTTTTTGCAGGGAGTGTTTTCTGTGATATGGTATGGCCCAAGATGTGATGTGTATAATGTATGCGATGATCATGTTTTGTAATGTTTCACGACTTGCATGTCGATGAGTACACAAGCGACAGGAGCCATATGGTTGTCTTTATAATTGTGTATGACCTGCGAGTCAACTTCTTATACGCCATGTAATAGCTTTACTTTATCGGTAAGTAGTTAGCAATAGTTGTAGTTGCTATTCGTGGTGAAGGCAATCATGGTGGAGTGATGGAGATCATGCCGGAACGCACAAGATGGAGATCATTGCGCGAAGATTGGCTATACCATGTCACATAAAGTTATATGCATGTGATGTTTATCCTTTATGTATCTTATTATGCTTAGATCGCGACGGTAGCATTATAAGATGATTCCTCACTTAAAGATCAAGATAAAAACTGTGTTCTCCCCAAGTATGCACCATTGCGAAAGTTCGTCGTGTCCAAGCATCACGTGATGATCGGGTGCTATAGACTCTATGCTCACATACAACGGGTGCAAGCCAGTGTTGCACACGCGGAAATACTTGGGTCTAGCTTGACGAGCCTAGCATGTACAGACATGGCCTCGGAACACAAGAACCGAAAGGTTAAGTATGAGTCATATGAATGATATGATCGACACTTTGTTGTCCACCATTGAAACCACATCTCTTCTCGTGATGATCGGATTAGGTGTGGTGAATTTGGATCGTGTTCACTAAACAACTTGAGGGATGTTGAATTTAGTGGGAGTTCATTTAGTAATTTGATTAAGTTGAACTATTTATCATGAACATAGTCTAAATTGTACTTGCAAATACTGTAGATCACATGGCCAAATCCAACTTCAACTTCAACGTTTTTGCTGAGAAGGAAAAGCTTAGAAACAATGGGTCTAACTTCACCAAATGGTTCCGCATTCTGAGAATCATTCTCGCTGGCGGACAAAAGGACTATGTCCTTGAGAAAGCGCTAGGTGACGCTCCTTCTATAGATGCGCCGGCTGATGAAAAGGCTGTTTATCAGTCGCGCAAGGATGATTATGATTTGATTAAGATCGCCATGTTGTATGCTATGGAATCGGATCTTTAAAATCGTTTTGAAGAGTATCCCGGGCCCTTCGAGATTATCGAGGAGCTGAAAACCATGTTTCAGACTCAGGCCCGTTCTGAGAGATATGAGATCTCCGAGAAGTTCTTTAACTGCAAAATGGAGGAAGGGAGTTCCGTTAGTGAGCACGCCATAAAGATGTCGGGCTACACTCAACGCCTTGAGCAACTGGAATGCACGATTCCAGAGGATCTCAAGATTGACAGAGTTCTGCAATCACTCCCTCCCAGCTAAAAAAGTTTTGTAGTGACTCATAATCAGATTGGCTCCACTGATACGATCACCGAGCTCTTCGCAAAGCTGAAGGCTGTGGAGGTGGACATCAAGAAGGATAATCATGTGTTGATGGTCAACAAGCCCTCCTTTAAGAAAGGTAAGGGAGCAAAGAATCCCTTCAAGAAGGGCGGCGGCAAGCGCAATGCTCCTGCTGAGAAGAAGCTCAAGTCTGGTCCTAAGCCGGACACTGAGTGCTTCTATTGCAAGGACAAGGGTCACTGGAAGCGCAACTGTCTGAAGTACTTAGCAGACAAGAAGGCTGGCACCATCAAAGGTATATTTGATATACATGTTATTGATGTTTTCCTTACTAGCCCTCGTTGTAGTGCCTGGGTATTTGATACCGGTTCAGTTTCTAATATTTGTAACTCGAAACAGGAGCTACGGAATAGACGGCAGCTTGCGAGGGATGAGGTGACGATGCGCGTTGGCAACGGATCAAGAGTTGATGTGATGGCCGTCGGCATGCTCTCCTTAGTTTTACCTTCGGGATTAGTTTTAAATCTTAATAAATGTTATTATGTGCCTGCATTGAGCATGAACATTATTTCTGGATCGTGTTTATTGCAAGACGGTTATTCATTTAAATCGGAGAATAATTGTTGTTCTATTTATATGAGTAACATCTTTTATGGTCATGCACCTCTTGTAAATGGTTTATTTCTTCTAAATCTCGAAAGGGATGAAACACACATCCATAACATTGAGGCTAAGAGATGCAAAGTAGATAGTGATAATACTACTTATTTGTGGCACTGTCGTCTAGGTCATATTGGTGTAAAGCGCATGAAGAAACTCCATTCTGATGGACTTTTGGAGTCTCTTGATTTTGAATCACTTGACACATGCGAACCATGCCTCATGGGCAAGATGATCAAAACCCCGTTCTCCGGTATGATGGAGCGAGCAACGGACTTGTTGGAAATCATACATACCGATGTATGCGGACCGATGAGTGTTTCGACGCGCGGTGGATATCACTATTTCCTCACTTTTACCGATGACTTAAGTAGATATGGGTATATCTATTTAATGAAACATAAATCTGAAACATTTGAAAAGTTCAAGGAATTTCAGAATGAAGTGGAGAACCATCGTAACAGAAAGATTAAGTTTCTACGATCCGATCGTGGAGGTGAATATTTGAGTTATGATTTTCTCACGCATCTTAAAGCAAGTGGAATCGTTTCACAACTCACGCCACCCGGAACACCACAGCGCAATGGTGTGTCTGAATGCCGGAATCGAACCCTATTAGATATGGTCCGATCAATGATGTCTCTTGCTGATTTGCCATTATCATTTTGGGGTTATGCATTAGAAACCGCCGCATTCACTTTAAATAGGGCTCCATCTAAATCCGTTGAGACGACACCGTATGAACTGTGGTTTGGTGCTAAACCTAAGTTGTCGTTTCTTAAAGTTTGGGGATGTGAAGATTACGTCAAGAAGTTGATGCCGGACAAGCTCGAACCCAAAGCGGAGAAATGCGTCTTCATAGGATACCCTAAGGAAACTATTGGGTATACCTTCTATCACAGAACCGAAGGCAAAGTATTTGTCGCAAAGAACGGTTCCTTTCTTGAGAAGGAGTTTCTCTCGAAAGAAGTGAGTGGGAGGAAAGTAGAGCTTGACGAGGTTATTGAACCTTCTCTTGAATTGGAGAGTAGCGCAGCACCTGAAATTGTTCCAGTGCCGCCTTCACCAATGATAGAGGAAGCTAATGACAAGGATCATGAAGCTTCGGACGATGCTGCTACTGAACATCGCAGGTCGACAAGGTCGCGTGCCCCTCCTAAGTGGTACGGCAACCCTGTCTTGACTATCTTGCTAGTAGAAGACAGTGAACCTACGAACTATGAGGAAGCGATGATGAGCCCAGACTCTGAGAAATGGCTAGAAGCCATGAAATCCGAATTGGGATCCATGAGCGAAAACCAAGTATGGACTTTGGTGGACCCTCCTAGCGACCGAAAGGCCGTTGAGTGCAAATGGATATTCAAGAAGAAAACGGACGCGGATGGTAATGTTACCGTCTATAAAGCACGGCTTGTCGCGAAAGGTTTTCGACAAGTTCAAGGTGTTGACTACGATGAGACTTTCTCTCCCGTAGCGATGTTTAAGTCCATTCGGATTTTATTAGCAATTGCTGCGTTTCATGATTATGAAATATGGCAGATGGATGTCAAGACTGCATTCCTCAATGGCAACATTGATGAAGAGTTGTATATGATGCAACCCGAAGGTTTTGTCGATCCTAAGGATGCTAGTAAAGTATGCAAACTTCAGCGTTCCATTTATGGACTGAAGCAAGCATCTCGGAGTTGGAACCTTCGTTTTGATCAAGTGATCAAGAGCTTTGGATTTGTTCCAAATTGCTATGAAGCTTGTATCTACAAGAAAGTGAATGGGAGCTCGGTGACGTTTCTGGTACTATATGTGGATGACATATTGATTATCGGAAATGACATCAACATGCTTAACAATGTGAAGAGTTATTTGAACAAATGTTTTTCAATGAAATACCTAGGTGAAGCTGCTTATATATTGGGCATCAAGATCTATATAGATAGACAAAGACGCCTGATAGCTTTAAGCCAGAGTACATACCTAGACAAAGTTCTGAAAAGGTTCAGAATGGATAAGGCAAAGAAAGGTTCAGTGCCTATGTTGTCAGGGAAGATATTGAGCAAGGCTCAGTGTCCAGCTACGGTAAATGATAGGGAAGCTATGAGCAAAGTGCCTTATGCCTCGGCCATAGGTTCTATCATGTATGCCATGCTGTGTACTAGACCGGATGTGTCCAATGCTCTTAGTTTGACGAGCAGATATCAAAGTGATCCAGGAGTGGAACACTGGACAGCCGTGAAGAACATCCTAAAGTACCTAAATAGGACTAAAGAAATGTTCTTAGTCTATGGGGGTGATGAACAGCTTGTCGTAAAAGGTTACGTCGACGCTAGTTTTGACACCGACAAGGATGATTCCAAATCTCAGACAGGATATGTTTATATTTTGAATGGAGGAGCCGTGAGATGGAGAAGCTGCAAGCAAAGCATGATCGCGGGATCTACAGTAGAAGCGGAATACATGGCTGCTGCAGAAGCGTCAAGTGAAGGAGTTTGGATCAGAAACTTCATCACTGAGCTTGGCGTGGTTCCAAGTGCATTGGACCCACTGGAGATATTGTGTGACAACACTGGCGCCATAGCACTTGCTAAGGAACCAAGATATCATCCAAAGACCAAGCATATCAACCGCAAGTTTCATATAATCTGAGATTATATAGCAGATGGAGATCTGAAGATTAGCAAAGTACATACGGATCTGAATGTCGCAGATCCATTGACTAAACCTCTTCCAAGTGTAAAACATGATCAGCACCTCAGTGCCATGGGTGTGAGATTGTTGCCAAATGTAAACTAGATTATTGACTCTAGTGCAAGTGGGAGACTGTTGGAATTATGCCCTAGAGGCAATAATAAAGATGTTATTATTATAATTCATGTTCATGATAAAGTTTATATTCCATGCTAGAATTGTATTAAGCGGAAACATTAATACTTGTGTGGTTTGTGAACAACACCGTGTCCCTAGTACGCCTCTATGGACTAGCTCATTGATCAATGATGGTTAAGGTTTCCTAACCATAGAAATGAGTTGTCAATTGATAATGAGATCATATCATTGGGAGAATTATATGATGGATAGACCCAAACAAAGCAGAGCAATTAGATCGTGTCATCGTGTTCGTCTTTGCGAAGCTTTTCCTATGTCAAATATTGTATTCCTTAGACCATGAGATAATGCAACTCCCTGGTACCGGAAGAAATCTTTGAGGTCATCAAACGTCATCCTATGAGAGGGTGATCATAAAGGTGTCTCTCAGGTGATCGGAAAGTATCTGTTGGGTTGTATGTATCGAGATGGAATTTGTCCCTCCCAAGTCGGAGAGATATACTTCGGGCCCCCTCGGTAATCGATATCAACACCGCTTGCAAGCATGTGGTTAAGGAGTTAATCACAAAGTGATATCGGATTACGGAACGAGTAAAGTAATTGGTGTGAACGAGATTGAACTAGGTATGACGGTACCGACGATCAAATCTCGGGCAAGTAAAATATCACGAGACGAAGGGAATATATATATGGGATTGTTTGAATCCTGGCATCGTGGTTCATCCGATATGATCATCGATGAATGTGTGGGAGTCAATATGGGTGCCCAGACCCCGCTGTTGATTATTGATAGAAGATCATGTCTGCATATTCTCGAACCCCAGGGTCACACACTTAACATATCTTGACGCTAGGATAGATTGGATAATTGGTTTATGAATTTTTGTTTGGAGTCTCGGATGGGATCCGGGACATCACGAGAGGTTCCGGAATGGTCCGGAGAATAAGATTCATATAAGGCAGTGCAGTTTTTGGAGTTCGGAATTGTTCCGGGTTAATCGGTATTGTACCAGAAGCTTCTAGAACCTTCCGGAAGGGGACCAACGTGGCCCCACCTTCCGGGAGGGGGCATGGGCCTATGAGGGAGTGTCCTGGCCGCATTGGGCCAGGGGCACAAGGCCCCATAGGGCCCAGCCGATCCTAGAGAGTTTAAATCGTTTAAACTAGAGATAGGGTTTCTAGAAGAGGGGAGAGTCCATGCCCCCCACTCCTTATCCTTTGGGCTTGGGGGAGGGGCTAGGGCTGCGCCCCCCCTCTATATAAAGAGGGGTGGGAGCGCACCAAACCCCTACACCTCACCTCCAAACCCTAGCCGCCTTGCTAGCTTTCCTCTCTCCCTCCCGACTGTTTGTAGGCGAAGCCCTGCTGCAGAAATTCTCCACCATATACACCACGCCGCCGTGTTGTAGATCGAATCTATCTCTCCACCATACTTTCTGGTCCGAGGAAGGAGGAGACGTCGAGGTGCTGCACGTGTGCATCTCACGGAGGCACCGCCACTTGTGGTGCTAGATCGGATCGGATCGCGAGGAGGAGAAGCGAGTACGACTACATCACCCACGTTCCGACAAACGTTCCGCTGTGCGAATCTTCAAGGGTATGAAGATCTAATCCAATCTCTCTCGTTGTTTGCATCTCCTAGATTAGATCTTGGCTTTCCCTCTGTTCGCATCCGTAGAAAATTTTGATTTACTATGTCGCGAAACCCTTCAGCATGTATGGTGTATGACATGGCAAGGTGCGTTGCAATTAGGCAATATTAAGCGGAACCGGGGTCCCGACATTTAAGTAGATAGTTCATGTTGTTTAGATACCCCACATTTTAAATGTTGTCTTATCAAGGCAAAACATGTCACCGGTTCGCTACACAAATTTAAATGGGGCCATATTTAATTATGAGGTGAATCGACATAAGGCCCCCAACCCACATGACAATATGTATGCAAGCATGGCAATTTTATATGCAACAAGTAATATCATTTATAAAAATATGGGCTTAGGGTCACACATTGGGATATCAGCGATCTTGGTTAGGGGTTCGACGGGTTCGGGCTTTGGACACCGGATAGCGGACTTTGGTCTCCATGAAGAAGATCTTGGCACGCCAGGGTTCGGTCTTCGAATCCGTGAAGAAGGTCTTAGGCTTCCGAAGTCGCCAGATCCGGGTAGGAGAACTTGGTGTGCCCGTGATGGAGAGCTTCGAATTCGGCGGCATCACCTTCTCGTTCCTCGTGTTTTTGGCTTCGCACGTTCAGGAAGGAAGTTCTTGGCGTCAAGAGTGAAGCACTCCACCATCTGAAATTCCACAACATCCTCAAGGGACGAGCAATGTTCAGATAACAAGATTACACGGAGCTGCAGCGCAAAAAAAGGTGTCTGTGTAGCAGCACACTTCAGAGGGACAAACGGAGCAGTGGCATGGTAGACATGCCAGGACCTGAGGTCGAAGTCACCGCATGGAGCCAACACGGACACACATGTCCAGAAATGGGCGGCGACCTTAACGTTATTGTAGAGAAACGGGAAGACAGCGGACGGCGCGGTCGCAAAGGGCAGCGAGGCACCGGCGCGGCAAGCAGCGAGATGCAGGGCGACGGGGGACCTAGCGACGCGCGCGGAGAGGACGGTGGCGTCCCTGGCAGCGGGGCGCTGCAGGTCCGGGAGGAGAGGCGACGGGGAGGGTCGGGCCTGGCGCGGAGGCGGTCGGTCCTGCAGCGGCTCGGAAGATGGACGCGCCACGGGGCTCGGCAGGCCAGAAACGGAGGGGGCGCGCTTCCAGAGCTTGCCGACGAGGCGTTCGAGGAAGGGCGGCGGCCTGGCTCGTGGCCGGAGGAGGGCGGAGACGGCGACCGAGGGCATGGGACGCTCGGGAGGCGGCCGATGCAGGGAGATGAGGGCGGCCTGCGGCCGGAGGAGCTTCGTGGGCGGAGGGGTCGCCGTTCTCGTAGGGGCGCCGTTGGGTTCGGAGGAGCTTGAAGCCGTTGTTCGAGGGACCGGAGGCGAGGCCGTCGGTGGTGGGAAAAACGAGAGAGCCGGCAGAGTGACGAGGAGGAGGTGAGGACGCGTGCCGGAGTGCGGGAGCTCGCGGAGGGAAGGGAGCATCTGGCTCGGGGGCGAGGAGAGGAAGGCGCCGGAGGTGGCGGCGCTCGGGAAGGGAGAATCTTGGGGGAGAGGAAGGGGATCGCGGGCACTGCGGGGTGGGTCTCGCGGCCAGGTGGGCCAGGGGTCACGGGCTTCTTGGCAGCGGCCATGCGGGGACAGAGACCAATGGAGGAGGGGTGGGGTTGTGACGCGAGGGGAGAGAGAGAGCGGGGTGTGGGCGTCGTGGTGGACCGCTCACGCGGGTTGCGGGGTGAGGCACGTCGAGCGAGGGAGCGGGGGTGGGGCCAGGCATGGGACGCGGGATGGTTGACCGGCGCGAGTTTGGTTGGCGGTCGAGTGTGTGTTGCGTGTGTGGGTTTGTGAAACCGGCGGCGGGGTGGGGTAAGGAAGGAGAGGGTCTGGCTGAGGGCAGATGGGATCTAGGGTTAGCTAGGGTTTCATCCGGCTGGGCCTTTGGGCCTGTCTAGTCTAGACTAGATTTGTTTGGGCCGGGTGGGGTAAGGAAGGAGAGGGTCTGGCTGAGGGCAGATGGGATCTAGGGTTAGCTAGGGTTTCATCCGGCTGGGCCTTTGGGCCTGGCTAGTCTAGACTAGATTTGTTTGGGCCGGGTGGTAGGTAGTCTGGCCCGGTTGACCGGCTGGACTGCCTCCCCGGAGCAAAATAGTTTTATTATTATTTTTAATTAATTTTAATTATGAAATCTTTTGTAAATAGTTTGTAGGCGAAATAAAAGATCTAGACAGATCTAGGGTTTGTTTTGAAAGGAAGAGGGAATATTTAGAAAACAAAATAGGATGTTTGAAAAATAGTTTTAGGCAAATAGGTGCATGATGATGCACAAAATAAAAACAACAGCGATTTTCTAGTAGTGAAATTTACCGGGGTGCTACAATTCGACACCACTAACAATGGATCTCGCCCTCGAGATCCGCCTCATGGTACCGGGACGAAGGGCGGCGATCTGAATCTTCTCGCATCGCGTAGATCCTCGCGACACCACTAACAATAGGTCGTTGTCCGTGATCGTCGAGAGAACACTCCAGGAACAAAAGGTCGAAGGTAGAGGTATCAACAAATAAAGCCACCTCTAGCTTCGATAGAAAGAGAGAACCGATGCATTCTCATCCACTTCAATGTACCAAAGCGAATAGAAGGGGTAGTCGGCATGGGGGCCAATCCATCATGCACCCAAACTATTACTTCGCACATGCAGTAGAAAATCACGCTACCCATTCTCAGAATTAGACTGAAGATCTCGACAAGCGAGGTTCAGAATCAAAGGAGGGATGGAGATTCTCATCGGATCTGATGTAAATGACTTCGTCGTGTCGGATAACATCGGAGGATAGAAAGAAAAAATTAGTGAATTTTCGGTCCACCGGAAGATACAACAGATGAAAGATTCATCAGATAGCGTGAAGGTCGGATGTCGAAGCACCGTTACAAGAGGAGGAAGTGAAACTCTGAAGGTACGACGGAAAACCCAACCACGAGAATTCCTAGACTCGAAGAAAAGATAAGAGAGCAGATTCAAAACACGTCGAGGTAAGAGAAGAATAGCAAAGGGATAAGGAGTAAAAGCAGACCTAATCAGATCTATCCAACCGATTTTTCCAAAATAGTTTTGACACTCTACATCGTCCGTTAGCTAGGTTATCCTACAGGCTGGACTTGTGGGGTATCGCAACTGCTGAGCTCTGATACCACTCTGTAACACCCTCAGAATCGGCCCTATGCAAGTTTCAGCGCTTCCCGCCAAAACCCGCATAGAAACGATTCAAAGGTGCCCACCAGGCACTTGCGTGCGGGTGGAAAACGAAGTAATACCATTACACAATAGTCCTCGATGGAACCCACAAAACATATATATACAACAGCGACTCAAAGAGTCAAGAATACAGATTTACAGTACAAAGATCCAGATCACCTTGAAAACAATACAACGTCCGAGTACGGACAAGGTGCATATTGAGCTAAGAGCTCTGAAGAATAACCAATGGCGTCCATAACCCTGCCCAGGCCAAGCCGGAAGGGTAACCCTGCTAACGACGTCGATCTCAAAGCCTGCTTAAACAAAAGGGGTGCCGACAAAGGGCAAAGGAAAAAGAGAGAGAGCGGTCAGTACTGAGGCCAGCACACGGCGAGACTAGAATTCGGCGGTCCTCGCCTACATAGGTATGGTGGACTGAAGCGGCAGCGCGGCATGCACTAAACAACCTATAGAGACTCGGGATAACTGTCGGCTATCAGAGAGGGATAAGAAAGACCTATTCGGAACCATCCTGATACTACCACCAAACATACCCATCCTGGTATTTCCCCCTCAAGACCAAACGAGGAAGTCAACCGAGGAACTCACACAGTTGGCAGTTTTATTCATTCTGTTATCGTTGCAGCAATTACTAGTCAGGTATAGATAGTCATCCTGATATAATAAGTAGTGGCCAGTTTTAGTTAACTATTCCGTTGTAGTTGCAACACTTACTAGTCAGATACACTTAGCATGAGATATCCCCAAACCCAGCAGTTGTTGGTACTTTTATTTAGCCATTCCGTTGCAGTGAAGCTGATTACTAGTCATATCGGATACCAGTCAAATTATAACAGTAAACTTTAGTTATAGTTGTCTATGATCGAGAACTGTGCTCCAAGTCGTCCATAACCGCGGACATGGCTTTTCGAAAAGATTTAACCCTGCAGGGGTGCACAAAAGTATCCACACGCACTTCGACCCTTTTTGCCAGATCAGTTAACATACACCCATCGGTATGTCGGCGGGGCTTAAGTCATGACGTTTCCCAGACCCAAAGCAAGTACATGGGGGCCACCCCACTAAGCTACCTGCAACGAAGTCGGCCGGTCTCCGATACGGACTCAGGGTTTGTGTAGACGGCTGAAACGACTGGGAACCCAAAAGTGTGACTGGGCTTGTCGATACAGCGAAAACGTGTCACGGTCCTAAACAGTACAGGTGCTCCTCGCACAATCATAAATAAAGCAGTAAAGCATGGCATAAGTACAGGATAGTAATAAAGCCCCAAACTACTTGTGGCCCCTGGTACAATACTTTGAAATCAGGTACTAATCGATGGGGGTGCCCACACACCCCACCTGTGGTTAGCGCGCTCGATCTCGGAAAAGGTTTCAAGAACTCGGGGTCCTACGGGACACCAGTGCGGTTAAAATCCAAATATTGTCTATTACCCACCGGTGCCTCTGCATTTACCTACTTTCAATTTTAGTTATTAAACAGTAATTAAAGCCATGATCATCTCCAACATTAAACATGCGGCAATACTCCAACAACTGTGGTACTTGACGACACGCAACAACACTTGAGCAAGCGACTACGACGCGCAGGTCCAACTATCTACCAAACAATAGGTACTAGGATGTGTCCAAGGCAATATAAGGCCGCAAGGGATATCACGGGTACGGAAACTAGAGCATCGCAACACAGATAGCAATAGATCAACAGGAGGAAATAAAGACTATAAATGCAAAATAGGTAGAAGGGGAAGGGATGCTCGCCTGAAAAACATTGCCGAAGGTTCATCCGAAGGTCGGGTCGACACTCGCATCAACTCATCGGCCTAGTCCGTGAAGAAGCAAAGCACTAGAAGAAACACCGGATGGACTATTTAATACTACGGCAAAAGATCGGGCATGATGCATGTATGGTGTATGACATGGCAAGGTGCGATGCAATTAGGCAATATTAAGCGGAACCGGGGTCCCGACATTTAATTAGATAGTTCATGTTGTTTAGATACCCCACATTTTAAATGTTGTCTTATCAAGGCAAAACATGTCACCGGTTCGCTACACAAATTTAAATGGGGCCAAAATTAGACTAGATTCATCCGCATATGGCCTCCATATTTAATTATGAGGTGAATCGACATAAGGACCCTGTAGCATCCTGTGAAAACCACTACTAGAAAATCGCGTTGTTTTTGTGCATTGCGTCATCATAACATCATCATGCATATTAATTTTACCTGAAACTATGTTGCGAAAGACTATGGTTTTTCGAAACTAGCCCTCCTTCTATTTCAAATTAAACCCCGGCTGCTTCCAGATATTTTGTTTGTCTAAAACTATTTACAAAGTTCGTCGCAATCAAATAAAAATATTTATTATTTTTAGTGGGGCAGTCGAACGGGCCGAATGACCCGAACGACCACCCCAGAAAAATACAAACAGCCCACCCCATTAATCCTTTTCTACCTAGTCCTATCCTACCCACACCCCCAGCCACCTCACCCCCTCCTATCGCGAGCCGCCACCTCACCTCCCCCCTCTCCCTTACCCTCTCACACGCCGCCACATCACCCCTGGCCTCTCCTCTCTTCCCTCCATCTCACCCACTCAACCACCCACGCACACACAAGCACACACGACACCCACACCAGACCGCCTCCCCCTGATCGACCTGCCTAGGTGCACCCTCCCCCAGGCGCGTGGCCACCTCCCTCCTGGCCCCACCCCGGTCCCCCGCGTCCCATGCCCATCTCCTTCCTCCCGCCCGAGGCCACCCCGCGCTCGCACTGTCGTCTTCTTCCCCTCCCCTGGCGCCTCTCCTCTAGCGCGCCGAGCTCCGCCTGCCTTCTCTCCCTGCGCCGCCTCGCCGGCCCGCCGGAGCGCCGCCGTCCGCCGCCTCGGCCTCTCCCCGTACTCGCCGCTCTCCTCCCTCTTCCCCGTCGCCGGCGCAGGCCCCCACCACCAGTCCTCCTCGCCGCCTCCACCCCGCTTCCGCAGCTCCCTCCGCCGGCGAGCTCGCCTGCTCCTCCGCCCGCCTCCCCCCCGGGCCTCCGCGCGACCTCGCCCCCCCAGGCCGCCTCCTCCCGCCGCGCCTCGGTCCCGCCGGTGCCGCGCCGACCCCGCCCTGGCCGGCCCCGACGCGAGCCACCCCTCCCCTCGCCGCCAGCAGCTCCCCCGTTCGCCACCGTCCGTCGCCCGTCGGCCTCCGCCACCGCTGCTCCGCGGCCCGCCCGAGCTCGCCGTCTCCACCAGCGTCCCGCCTCGCCCCATCTCCACCGTGCGCCCCTCTGTTCCGCAGGCCTTCCCCACCGTGTCGCCCATCTCCGCTCCGGCGCGCGCCGCCTGGCCATGACCTCGCCCCCGAGCCGACACGTGGTCCCCTCTGCTCCGACCCTAGCGCGTGTGGCCGTGTCGCGGGTTCTGCCTAGCGGATGCGTTCCTGGGGCGATCCCTTCAGCTCCGTGGTCTTGCGATGGTGAGATGAAGATGCAACATGGTGACCGTGGGAAGATAGTATGCTTCCACCTGAAGACCGATCACGGATTCAAGACCGAACCCGAACCTTGGCGTCGACCCCAAGTTCGCCACCGGCGAGTACGGTGGTACCTCAAGGCCTTCGTCACGAGACGCCGAGACCCCGAAGATCGACAACGAACCCGACGGTACCTCAAGATCTTCCTCGCGACTTTCGAAGGCCCGAACCCTGTCGAGCCTCTCGGTGAACGCCCAGATCGCCTCACGGATACACCGAGTTCTCCATCAAGGACACCCAGGCCGTCGACATGGAACCAGATGACGCCAAGTACTTCCTCGAGAACGCTAAGTCTTCATCCCGAACGCCATGACCGTCGACATGACCCGAAGACCTCGGGACGCCAAGTTCTACCCCGTTATCTGAGAACGACCCCCGATATCCGAGAACGATCCCGCCGAACCCGTCGAACCCTGAACCCCGAGGCCGAACCCCGAATCCCGGAACCAAGATCGTCGAGACCCCTAAAGTGTGGACCCCTTCCCGAAACCCTATTTTTATAATATAATAAACTTGTCGAATATTAAATTGTCATTCTCGCATGCATATCATTGGTTTGGGGGCCTTATGCCGATTCACCTAATAATTAAATATGGGGCCCATGTGCGGGCAAATCTAGTCTCATATTGGCCTCATTTAAACATGTGTAGCGAGCCGGTTCCATCTGTTGTCTTGCTAAACAACATTTAAAATGCGGGGTATCTAAATAACATGAACCACCTAAATAATTGTCGGGACCCCGGTTCCGCTTAATATGACCTAATTGCATCGCACCTTGCCATGCCATGCATCATACATGCATCATGCCGATCTTCTGCCGTTGTATTAAATATTGCATCCGGTGTTTATTCTAGTGTTTTGCTTCTTCGCGGATAAGGCCGTTGAGTTGCTGTGAGCTTCGACCCGATCTTCGGTTGAACCCTTCGATAATGTTTTCAGGCGAGCATCTCCCCCCCTTTCTACCTATCTTACTTTTATAGTATTTATTCCCTCCTGTTGATCTATTGCTATCTGTGTTGCGATGCTCTAGTGTTTCGTACCCGTGATATCCCTTGCAGCCTTATATTGCCTTGGACACATCCTATTACCTGTTGTTTGGTAGATAGTTGGACTTGCGCGTCGTAGTCGCTGGCTCAAGTGCTGTTGCGTGTCGTCAAATGCCACAGTTGTTGATGTATTGCCGCATGTTGATGATGGAGATGATCATAGTTTTACTTGTCGTTCACTTTAATTTCTGTTTAACAACTAAAATTGAAGTAAGCAGAGGCATCGGTGGGTGATAGAGAACATTTGGTTTCCGAACGCCCACTTGTGTCCCGTAGGACCCCGAGTACTTGATACCTGTTCCTGGATTTATCGCGCTATCCACATATGGGGAGTATGGGCCCCCCTTAGCCAGAGCTTGATTCCGTCTTATTTCTTGGGGCCACAAACTAGTTTGAGGTTTTATTTACGATCTTGTACTTATGCCATGCTACTGCTTTATTTACGTTTGTGCGAGGAGCACACTGTACTGTTTAGGAATTGTGACCCGTTTTCGCGGTATCGACAAGCCCAGCCACACTTTCGGGTTCCCAGTCGTTTACAGCCGGCCCCACAAACCTTAAGTCCGTCTCAAAGTCAGCTAACTTCGTTGCGGGTTCTACTTTAAGGGGTGGCCCCCTGAAATATTTCTGAATCTTGTGATTGCTCTGTCGTGAAGACCTCGTTGGGTTTTGATTTCGTTTTTCCGAGGTTGATCGTGTGTGTGTTGCTATTTGTGCACCCCGGCCGGGTTAAAACTTTCTGTAAGCCGTGTCCGCGGTTATGGACGACTTGGAGCACAGTATCTCGACCATAGACAAGCATAACTAAAGTTTATTGCTATAAATTTGACTTTATAATGACTAGTAATCAGCTTCACTATAATGGAATGGCTAAATAATACTGCCCACAATTGCTTGTTTGGAGTGTCGCTTGCGACCATTGTATTGCAACTACAACGGAATGGCTAAACAAAAGTACCAACAACTGCTGGGTTTTGGGTTATCTCATGCTATCTGTACCTGATTAGTAAGTGTTGTAACTATAACGGAATGGTTAACTAAAAGTGCCCACTGCTTATTTTATCAGGATGATTATCTATACCTGACTAGTAATTACTGCAACGATAACTGAATAAATAAAACTGCCAACGGTGTGAGATCCTCGGTTGACTTCCTCGTTTGGTTTCGAGGGGGAAACGCCAGGATGGGTTTGTTTGATGGTAGTATCAGGTTGGTTCCGAATAGGTCTTCTTTACCCCTCTCTGATTGCCGCCAGTTGTATCGAGTCTCTATAGGTTGTTTAGTGCATGCCGCCGCTGCCGCTCCAGTCCACCATACCTATGTAGGCGAGGACCGCCGAATTCTAGTCTCGCCGTGTACTGGCCTCGGTACTGACGCTCCTCTTTTTCCTTTGCCCTTTGTCGGCACCCCTTTTGTTTAAGCAGGTTTTGCGATCGACGTCGTTAGCAGGGTTACCTTCCGGCTTGGCCTGGGCAGGGTTATGGACGCCATTGGTTATTCTTCAGGGCTCTTAGCCCCATTTGCATCTTGTCCGTAGCTGGACGCTATATCGTTCTCAAGGTGATTTGGATCTTTGTACCGTATATCTGTAATCTTGACTCATGGAGTCGTGTTTATATATCTGTTCTGTGGGTCCCATCGAGGACTGTTGTGTAATGTTATTACTTCGTTATCCACCCGCACGAAAGTGCCTGGTGGGCACCTTTGAATCGTCTCTATGCGGGTTTGGCGGGTTTCGCTAAAACTTGCATAGGTCCGATTCTGAGGGTGTTACAGAGTGGTATCAGAGCCCAGCAGTTGCGATACCCCACAAGTCCAGCCTGTAGGATAACCTAGCTAACGGCCGAAGTATAGTGTCAAAACTATTTTTCAAAATCGGTTGGATAGTTCTGATTAGGTCTGATTTTACTCCTTACCCCTCTGCTGTTCTCCTCTTATCCCTACGCTTTTGAATCCGCTCTCTTCTCTTTCTTCGAGTCCAGAAATTCTCGTGGTTGGGTTTCCGTCGTACCTTCAGGGTTTCGCTTCCTCCTCTGATAACGGTGATCTATCATCCGGTGCTCAAGCTGCCTGAGGAATCCGTCTGTTGTGGTATCATTCTTTGTCCTTGTTTGTGCCTTCCGGTGTTTTCCGATGCGACGACATCCTCTACGCCAGATCCGATGCAGAGTTTGCATCACTCCTTTGATCCGAACCTCGCTTGTCGAGATCTTCAGTCTGTTTCCGAGAATGGTTGCACGCTTTTCCACTGATTGTGCAGAGTAATAGTTTGGGTGCGTGATGGATTGGCCCCCATGCCGACTACCCTTTCTATTCGCTTTGTACATTGAAGTTGATGAGAATGCATTGGTTCCCTCTTTCCATCGAAGTTAGAGGTGGCTTTATTGTGGATACCACTACCTTCGCCCTTTTGTTTCCGGAGTGTTCTCTCGACGATCACGGACAACGACCTCTTGTTAGTGGTGTCGCGAGGATCTACGCAAAGCGAGAAGATGCAGATCGCCGATCTTCCTTCCGGTACCATGAGGCGGATCTCGAGGGCGAGATCCATTGTTAGTGGTGTCGAATTGTGGCATCCCGTGAAAACCACTACAAGAAAATCGCGTTGTTTTTGTGCATTGCGTCATCATAACATCATCATGCATATTAATTTTACCTGAAACTATGTTGCGAAAGACTATGGTTTTTCGAAACTAGCCCTCCTTCTATTTCAAATTAAACCCCGGCTGCTTCCGGATATTTTGTTTGTCTAAAACTATTTACAAAGTTCGTCGCAATCAAATAAAAATATTTATTATTTTTAGTGGGGCATTCGAACGGGCCGAATGACCCGAACGACCACCCCAGAAAAATACAAACAGCCCACCCCATTAATCCTTTTCTACCTAGTCCTATCCTACCCACACCCCCAGCCACCTCAACCCCTCCTATCGCGAGCCGCCACCTCACCTCCCCCCTCTCCCTTACCCACTCACACGCCGCCACATCACCCCTGGCCTCTCCTCTCTTCCCTCCATCTCACCCACTCAACCACCCACGCACACACAAGCACACACGACACCCACACCAGACCGCCTCCCCCTGATCGACCTGCCTAGGTGCACCCTCCCCCAGGCGCGTGGCCACCTCCCTCCTGGCCCCACCCCGGTCCCCCGCGTCCCATGCCCATCTCCTTCCTCCCGCCCGAGGCCACCCCGCGCTCGCACTGTCGTCTTCTTCCCCTCCCCTGGCGCCTCTCCTCTAGCGCGCCGAGCTCCGCCTGCCTTCTCTCCCTGCGCCGCCTCGCCGGCCTGCCGGAGCGCCGCCGTCCGCCGCCTCGGCCTCTCCCCGTAGTCGCCGCTCTCCTCCCTCTTCCCCGTCGCCGGCGCAGGCCCCCACCACCAGTCCTCCTCGCCGCCTCCACCCCGCTTCCGCAGCTCCCGCCGCCGGCGAGCTCGCCTGCTCCTCCGCCCGCCTTCCCCCCCGGGCCTCCGCGTGACCTCGCCCCCCCCCCAGGCCGCCTCCTCCCGCCGCGCCTCGGTCCCGTCGGTGCCGCGCCGACCCTGCCCTGGCCGGCCCCGACGCGAGCCACCCCTCCCCTCGCCGCCAGCAGCTCCCCCGTTCGCCACCGTCCGTCGCCCGTCGGCCTCCGCCACCGCTGCTCCGCGGCCCGCCCGAGCTCGCTGTCTCCACCAGCGGCCCGCCTCGCCCCATCTCCACCGTGCGCCCCTCTGTTCCGCAGGCCTTCCCCACCGCGTCGCCCATCTCCGCTCCGGCGCGCGCCGCCTGGCCATGATCTCGCCCCCGAGCCGACACGTGGTCCCCTCTACTCCGACCCAAGCGCGTGTGGCCGTGTCGCGGGTTCTGCCTAGCGGATGCGTTCCTGGGGCGATCCCTTCAGCTCCGTGATCTTGCGATGGTGAGATGAAGATGCAACATGGTGACCGTGGGAAGATAGTATGCTTCCACCTGAAGACCGATCACGGATTCAAGACCGAACCCGAACCTTGGTGCCGACCCCAAGTTCGCCACTGGCGAGTACGGTGGTACCTCAAGGCCTTCGTCACGAGACGCCGAGACCCCGAAGATCGACAACGAACCCGACGGTACGTCAAGATCTTCCTCGCGACGTCCGAAGGCCCGAACCCTGTCGAGCCTCTCGGTGAACGCCCAGATCGCCTCACGGATACACCGAGTTCTCCATCAAGGACACCCAGGCCATCGACATGGAACCAGATGACGCCAAGTACTTTCTCGAGAACGCTAAGTCTTCATCCCGAACGCCATGACCGTCGACATGACCCGAAGACCTCGGGACGCCAAGTTCTACCCCGTTATCTGAGAACGACCCCCGATATCCGAGAACGATCCCGCCGAACCCGTCGAACCCTGAACCCCGAGGCCGAACCCCGAATCCCGGAACCAAGATCGTCGAGACCCCTAAAGTGTGGACCCCTTCCCGAAACCCTATTTTTATAATATAATAAACTTGTCGAATATTAAATTGTCATTCTCGCATGCATATCATTGGTTTGGGGGCCTTATGCCGATTCACCTAATAATTAAATATGGGGCCCATGTGCGGGCAAATCTAGTCTCATATTGGCCTCATTTAAACATGTGTAGCGAGCCGGTTCCATCTGTTGTCTTGCTAAACAACATTTAAAATGCGGGGTATCTAAATAACATGAACCACCTAAATAATTGTCGGGACCCCGGTTCCGCTTAATATGACCTAATTGCATCGCACCTTGCCATGCCATGCATCATACATGCATCATGCCGATCTTCTGCCGTTGTATTAAATATTGCATCCGGTGTTTATTCTAGTGTTTTGCTTCTTCGCGGATAAGGCCGTTGAGTTGATGTGAGCTTCGACCCGATCTTCGGTTGAACCCTTCGACAATGTTTTCAGGCGAGCATCTCCCCCCCTTTCTACCTATCTTACTTTTATAGTATTTATTCCCTCCTGTTGATCTATTGCTATCTGTGTTGCGATGCTCTAGTGTTTCGTACCCGTGATATCCCTTGCAGCCTTATATTGCCTTGGACACATCCTATTACCTGTTGTTTGGTAGATAGTTGGACTTGCGCGTCGTAGTCGCTGGCTCAAGTGCTGTTGCGTGTCGTCAAATGCCACAGTTGTTGATGTATTGCCGCATGTTGATGATGGATATGATCATAGTTTTACTTGTCGTTCACTTTAATTTCTGTTTAACAACTAAAATTGAAGTAAGCAGAGGCATCGGTGGGTGATAGAGAACATTTGGTTTCCGAACGCCCACTTGTGTCCCGTAGGACCCCGAGTACTTGATACCTGTTCCTGGATTTATCGCGCTATCCACATATGGGGAGTATGGGCCCCCCTTAGCCAGAGCTTGATTCCGTCTTATTTCTTGGGGCCACAAACTAGTTTGAGGTTTTATTTACGATCTTGTACTTATGCCATGCTACTGCTTTATTTACGTTTGTGCGAGGAGCACACTGTACTGTTTAGGAATTGTGACCCGTTTTCGCGGTATCGACAAGCCCAGCCACACTTTCGGGTTCCCAGTCGTTTACAGCCGGCCCCACAAACCTTAAGTCCGTCTCGAAGTCAGCTAACTTCGTTGCGGGTTCTACTTTAAGGGGTGGCCCCCTGAAATATTTCTGAATCTTGTGATTGCTCTGTCGTGAAGACCTCGTTGGGTTTTGATTTGGTTTTTCCGAGGTTGATCGTGTGTGTGTTGCTATTTGTGCACCCCGGCCGGGTTAAAACTTTCTGAAAGCCGTGTCCGCGGTTATGGACGACTTGGAGCACAGTATCTCGACCATAGACAAGCATAACTAAAGTTTATTGCTATAAATTTGACTTTATAATGACTAGTAATCAGCTTCACTATAATGGAATGGCTAAATAATACTGCCCACAATTGCTTGTTTGGAGTGTCGCTTGCGACCATTGTACCTGACTAGTAAGTATTGCAACTACAACGGAATGGCTAAACAAAAGTACCAACAACTGCTGGGTTTTGGGATATCTCATGCTATCTGTACCTGATTAGTAAGTGTTGTAACTATAACGGAATGGTTAACTAAAAGTGCCCACTGCTTATTTTATCAGGATGATTATCTATACCTGACTAGTAATTACTGCAACGATAACTGAATAAATAAAACTGCCAACGGTGTGAGATCCTCGGTTGACTTCCTCGTTTGGTTTCGAGGGGGAAACGCCAGGATGGGTTTGTTTGATGGTAGTATCAGGTTGGTTCCGAATAGGTCTTCTTTACCCCTCTCTGATTGCCGCCAGTTGTATCGAGTCTCTATAGGTTGTTTAGTGCATGCTGCCGCTGCCGCTCCAGTCCACCATACCTATGTAGGCGAGGACCGCCGAATTCTAGTCTCGCCGTGTACTGGCCTCAGTACTGACGCTCCTCTTTTTTCCTTTGCCCTTTGTCGGCACCCCTTTTGTTTAAGCAGGTTTTGCGATCGACGTCGTTAGCAGGGTTACCTTCCGGCTTGGCCTGGGCAGGGTTATGGACGCCATTGGTTATTCTTCAGGGCTCTTAGCCCCATTTGCATCTTGTCCGTAGCTGGACGCTATATCGTTCTCAAGGTGATTTGGATCTTTGTACCATATATCTGTAATCCTGACTCATGGAGTCGTGTTTATATATCTGTTCTGTGGGTCCCATCGAGGACTGTTGTGTAATGTTATTACTTCGTTATCCACCCGCACGAAAGTGCCTGGTGGGCACCTTTGAATCGTCTCTATGCGGGTTTGGCGGGTTTCGCTAAAACTTGCATAGGTCCGATTCTGAGGGTGTTACAGCCCCCAACCCACATGACAATATGTATGCAAGCATGGCAATTTTATATGCAACAAGTAATATCATTTATAAAAATATGGGCTTAGGGTCACACGTTGGGATATCGGCGATCTTGGTTAGGGGTTCGACGGGTTCGGGCATTGGACACCGGATAGCGGACTTTGGTCTCCGTGAAGAAGATCTTGGCACGCCAGGGTTCGGTCTTCGAATCCGTGAAGAAGGTCTTAGGCTTCCGAAGTCGCCAGATCCGGGTAGGAGAACTTGGTGTGCCCGTGATGGAGAGCTTCGAATTCGGCGGCATCACCTTCTTGTTCCTCGTGTTTTTGGCTTCGCACGTTCAGGAAGGAAGTTCTTGGCGTCAAGAGTGAAGCACTCCACACCACCTCAACACCACCACACCATCTGAAATTCCACAACATCCTCAAGGGCCGAGCAATGTTCTGATAACAAGATTACACGGAGCTGCAGCGCAAACAAAGGTGTTTGTGTAGCAGCGCACTTCAGAGGGACAAACGGAGCAGTGGCATGGTAGACATGCCAGGACCTGAGGTCGAAGTCACCGCATGGAGCCAACACGGACACACATGTCCAGAAACGGGCGGCGACCTTAACGTTATTGCAGAGAAACGGGAAGACAGCGGACGGCGCAGTCGCAAAGGGCGGCGAGGCACCGGCGCGGTAAGCAGCGAGATGCAGGGCGACGGGGGACCTAGCGACGCGCGTGGAGAGGACGGTGGCGTCCCTGGCAGCGGGGCGCTGCAGGTCCGGGAGGAGAGGCGACGGGGAGGGTCGGGCCTGTCGCGGAGGCGGTCGGTCCTGCAGCGGCTCGGAAGATGGACGCGCCACGGGGCTCAGCAGGCCAGAAACGGAGGGGGCGTGCTTCCAGAGCTTGCCGACGAGGCGTTCGAGGAAGGGCGGCGGCCTGGCTCGTGGCCGGAGGAGGGCGGAGACGGCTACCGAGGGCATGGGACACTCGGGAGGCGGCCGATGCAGGGAGATGAGGGCGGCCTGCGGCCGGAGGAGCTTCGTGAGCGGCGGGGTCGCCGTTCTCGTAGGGGCACCATTGGGTTCGGAGGAGCTTGAACCTGTTGTTCGAGGGACCGGAGGGGAGGCCGTCGGTGGTGGGAAAAACAAGAGAGCCGGCAGAGTGACGAGGAGGAGGTGAGGACGCGTGCCGGAGTGCGGGAGCTCGCGGAGGGAAGGGAGCATCTGGCTCGGGGGCGAGGAGAGGAAGGCGCCGGAGGTGGCGGCGCTCGGGAAGGGAGAATCTTGGGGGAGAGGAAGGGGATCGCGGGCACTGCGGGGTGGGTCTCGCGGCCAGGTGGGCCAGGGGTCGCGGGCTTCTTGGCAGCGGCCATGCGGGGACAGAGACCAATGGAGGAGGGGGTGGGGTTGTGACGCGAGGGGAGAGAGAGAGCGGGGTGTGGGCGTCGTGGTGGACCGCTCACGCGGGTTGCGGGGTCAGGCACGTCGAGCGAGGGAGCGGGGGTGGGGCCAGGCATGGGACGCGAGATGGTTGACCGGCGCGAGTTTGGTTGGCGGTCGAGTGTGTGTTGCGTGTGTGGGTTTGTGAAACCGGCGGCGGGGTGGGGTAAGGAAGGAGAGGGTCTGGCTGAGGGAAGATGGGATCTAGGGTTAGCTCAGGTTTCATCCGGCTGGGCCTTTGGGCCTGGCTAGTCTAGACTAGATTTGTTTGGGCCGGGTGGTAGGTAGTCTGGCCCGGTTGACCGGCTGGACTGCCTCCCCGGAGCAAAATAGTTTTATTATTATTTTTAATTAATTTTAATTATGAAATCTTTTGTAAATAGTTTGTAGGCGAAATAAAAGATCTAGACAGATCTAGGGTTTGTTTTGAAAGGAAGAGGGAATATTTAGAAAACAAAATAGGATGTTTGAAAAATAGTTTTAGGCAAATAGGTGCATGATGATGCACAAAATAAAAACAAGAGCGATTTTCTAGTAGTGAAATTTACCGGGGTGCTACAATAACTTCTTTCAACTCTGAATCTGCTGGTACACAAAGGTGTCCTTTGTACCACAGAACTCGTTCTTCGTCTTCGATGAATCTAGGTACTTTGCATGTACCGATACGATGTTTGATTCCGTCGATACTAGCATTACCTTTCTGCGCCTCCTTGATCTGACTGATCAAAGTGGGTTGAAGTTCTATGCTAGCCAAAAAACCTTCACTCACTAATTCCATTCTAAAATCTTCCATCTCTTTGTGCAAACTTGGTTGCTCCTTCAAAATCATGGAGTTCAAGCGACACGACAATCTGCTAAGGGCATATGCTACCACATTGGCTTTACCGGGGTGATAGTGAATGTCCATATCATAGTCCTTGATTAGCTCAATCCATCTTCTCTGCCTCATATTCAGCTCCTTCTGAGTTAATATATACTTCAGGCTCTTGTGATCCGAATAAATCTCACAACGGTTTCCCATGAGATAATGCCTCCATGTCTTCAGGGCTAGAACTACGGCTGTGAGTTCAAGGTCATGGGTTGGATAATTCTGTTCATGTTGCTTCAGTTGTTGGGATAAATACGATATAACTTTGCCTTCTTGCATTAGCACACACCCGGGAACGATCTTGGATGCGTCACAATACACATCAAAGGGCTTCGTGATATCCGGCATGATCAAGATTGGGGCTGAAATCAATCTCCTCTCGAGTTCTTGAAAACTCGCTTCACATTTGTCCGTCCATTCAAACTTCTTGTCCTTCTTTAGCAATTGGGTCATGGGTCTTGCAATACTCGAGAATCCTTCTACAAACTTGCGGTAGTATCCTGCTAATTCGAGAAATGCACGAACTTGGGTTTGAGTGGTTGGGGCTTGCCAATCTTCAACATCCTTCACCTTCGCAGGGTCAACGGCAATTCCTCCGGCTGATACAATATGTCCGAGGAATCATACCTCCTGTAACCAGAATTCACATTTGCTAAACTTGGCATATAGCTGATGCTCTCTAAGGATTCCAAGAATGGTCCTTAGGTGTAGCTCATGTTCTTCTTCTGATTTGGAATAAATCAGAATGTCATCGATGAAAACAACGACAAACTTATCCAGGAAGTCCATAATAATCTTATTCATGAGGTTCATGAAATAAGCAGGGGCATTGGTCAGTCCAAAAGACATGACAGTATACTCGTACAATCCATATCTAGTGGTAAAGGCAGTCTTCAGAATATCCTCTGCGCGAATCTTGAGTTGATGATAGCCAGTTCTAAGATCAATCTTAAAAAACACTTTGGCACCAGTCAACTGGTCAAACAGGTCTTCTATCTTTGGCAACATGTACTTGTTCTTGATGGGGACATCATTCAACTTCCGATAATCTGTACACAAGCGGTTACCTCCATATTTCTTGTCTACAAACAAAAAAGATGATCTCCATGGTGACGCACTTGGTTGAATCAATCCAATTTCCAGCATGGCATCCAATTGCTTCTTTAGTCCCACTAGTTCAGACGGGTTCATACTATATGGTCTCTGGGCTATGGGTCCGGTTCCAGGGATTAGTTCAATGATAAACTCGATATCCCGATCTGGGGGCATACCGGGCAAAACATCTAGAAATACATCGGGGTATTCACAGACTATCCGGACTTGGTCAATGGTTGGCTGGGCTAGACTCTTATTGCACTTGAATTGACGGGGCAAGGTTTCAGATACATGCTCGACTGATATTCCGGTTGTACTGGTCATGGTTATGGCTTTCTTGGCACAGTCAATTAATCCTTTGTGTTTGGACATCCAATCCATTCCTAGTACTACTTCCAAACCTTTAGTTTCGAGTACTATTAGATTAGCATAAAAATCTATGCCATGGATGCGGATAGGGAAGGATTTGCAAATTTGTCTAGCTTTGGTGGTTGAACCAGGTATTTGAGCAATCATAACATGCTTCAATTTGGTTGGTTGAATCTTACTAGTGTATGCAAATTCTTCAGTAACAAATGAGTGCGATGCTCCAGAATCAAACAACACTCTTGCAAGTACTGAGTTGACAGAAAACATACCTAGCACGACATCTGGCGCTTCATGGGCTTCTTCAGCATGCATGAGAAAGAGATGGCCGTTGCGGTTGAGCGAGTTCCCTGGGGCAAACCTTCTTCCAGGATGAACACGACGCTGTTGCTGAGCTGGGGCATTTGCATTGGGGTCTGCGGCAATCTTCTTGGGGCACTCATTGGAGTAGTGACCCTTGGTTCCACATTCATAACAAGTCACTTGGGACTTGTCCTTCGCTGCAACATGCACAACATTGCTTCCAGTCCTTGGGGAAGTGTTGGTGTTGTTGGCAGCATTGTTGTTGTTGAACTTAGGTGGGGCATGGTTGAAATTGATGGGATTGCCGGAGTTGTTGTAGTTTCCTCCGGGCCTTGGGTTTCCACGGTTGGGATAGGTTGGACGGTTCATCGGGGGTCTGTTGTTTCTTGGGGCAAATCCAGGAGATGGGTTGAGGCGATACTTTGGGGTATGGTGGGTTCCTGGTTGATGCATCATGCGACGCTTGCGGTTCTCATTAGCTTGGTTGATCTTTCCTTCCATCTGAATGGCAGAGTCAACTAAGGCTTCAATATCTGCAAAGGGGATATTGACTAACACTGTCTGCATCTCATTGTGCAGACCATTCAGGAATCTCTCCTTCTTCTTGGCTTCAGTATCTATCTCATCCGGGACATACCTAGCCAATGACAAGAATTTATCACGGTATTCCAATACTGTCATCCTTCCTTGTTTCAGTTCCCTGAATTCATCTCTCATTCTCTTGATAAAACCCGGTGGCACATGGGTTCTGCTGAACTTGACTTTGAACTCTTCCCAAGTCATCAGCTGACCTCCTGTCATTGCACGAACGCTGTTCCACCATGCTCTTGCATCTCCGGCCAGATAGTGGGTAGCAAACAACACTTTCTCATTGGCTTCCACTCCTGCAACTTCTAGATTATTCTCCATGGTTTGCAGCCAATCATCTGCATCTAGGGGCTCTTCTGACTTAGTGAAAACAGGTGGATTGGTGTTCTGGAAATTCTTGAGCTTAGATCCATGGTTGTCCTGATTTCCATGGCCTTGATTGTTGTTGCCATCTGAGCTATCTGCTGAAGGGTGGCTAAGTTGGCTTGATGTTTGGCTCTTTCGGCTTCGCGATCAGAAACCAACATTTGCAAGAGTTTCAACATCGGGTCCGGGGCTGAGTTGCTTCCTCCACGAGGCATCTGAAGATTGAGATAGATCATGAGAAAAGAGGAAATTTTCTAAGGTTCAGGGTTTTGTGTTTGAAAAGTTTTCAAAGTTTGGCTCAGATTTTTCTAGCAACTTGATTTTCATTCAATTATTCTTTCATTCATTCATTCATAGCACACGATACAAACACACACCACAATAAAGGAAAACAGATGGTTTTAAGAACCATTCTGAGAATCTATGATACAGAGGGACCAAATACAACTCACTAACGCTAGTTCTCAAGTGCTACTACTCCTCGAAGTCAGTGTCCTCATCATCCGCATCATCATCATCGATGAAGGCGAAGTCATCCTCATCGGTGAAGAAGTCCATGGCCTGATCCTCCAGAAAGTCATCATCATCACCGAGATAGGAGTAGGGGTCTCCACGAATGTCCTCCCCTGCATTCTACCTCTCCTCCAGCTGCATGTCTCTATCGTGGATGGTCTCCTCCAAATATGTGATTCGGTGACGAAGACGAGAAATGATGCACTCCTTCTTGTCAAGCTGACGGTGACGAGACTTGTGATCCCTCACAAGCATGGCGATGGTTCGATCCTTCTTGACAACGAGGGCATAGTTGTGGTTGGCGTAGGAACGAGCATTATCCAACTCCTTCTGACGGTCATACATCATGAAGATGAGGTGGTCCAATTGACTCTTGAGCTCGTGGTGGTATGGGGCCTCCAGTGGTTGTCCCATAACATCACGCCTTGGGTAGAACTCAAAGTGGGTACCCTTGATCTGGTTGATACTCTGCCCACACAGACGGGCAAGAGCTTCCTGCATTGCCATGGAAAGTCCATCGAGCCAGTTGTTCTCTCTTAAGGTGAATTGAATTACTTCTGCGGTGGGGGGTTCAATCTTTCCTCGGAGACTTGCAACAACTATCCACTGCAGATCTTCTCCTTCTTGATCATTGAGATGAGCTCCAAAGAACTCGGGGTGCGGGCGCTCTAACATCTCCGACAGCTGGTCCAAGTCACACTCAAAGACGAGGTCTCCTCCATTCCCCAACTGATAAAACGTGTTGTACTTCACGTCCATCTATAAGAAGATAGGATGAGTAAGTTAGTAGAGTGATCAAGTGTGTCAAATTTTTAAGTAAGTTTGTAAGAATTTTTGAGTAACATGAATTTTTATGAAAGAATCCAAGTGATAAGAATAAGAATAAGTTTTTGTAAATACTCACTTCCTTTGGTTTTGACACTAAGTTTTGATTCAAACGTCCATTCTAAACTAGCGTCTCCTATGGCCAGGATGACTCTGATACCAACTTGTCAACACCCGGATTTTTAATCACAGATGCCTGTTATGCCATACATCACAATCCTAGGATTACCATTTTTGCGAGACATAACAGATTGGATATCACAGTACATCATCCACTACAAACCATACAAAAGGTCTTACACAAATAAGAATCTCATGATCCAGTCCTTAATACAATTCAAGCAGCGGAATAACGTAATAGCAACGATAGCATAGGCGAAGCTCCATCTTCAGGGTCACAGGCAATACTGACGATGAGAGATGATCCTAGTTGTCATAACCTTCCCGCTGTCCGTCCTCCTGATACTCATCTTCATAGTCTGACCACGGGAATAGCCAAGGAAAAAGCCATGAGTACTCTTTAAGTACTCGCAAACTAATACTAACAAGTGAAGGGGTTTTGAATAGGATATACTAAGCTCAAGGGTTGTTTTGCAAAAAGCTAGATTTACCTCTTCTAAGTTCAGAAGCAAAGAAATCTAGTTGAAAGTTTTACAACACCTAAGTGGGAACTTGAATTTCATGTCACAACACTGTTGTGGTCAAGTCAAAGTCACAAATCATTTCACGGGTCCTTTTGAAAAACATTTGACGGGGGAACAGTATGGTCAATCCAACTGTCCATAACCGCGGACGCGGCTATTCGAATAGTTTGACACTCTGCAGAGATTGTACACTTTCACCACAATATTCAATACATCCATCAGGAATAATCCTGAATTCACCATACTCAGTATGTGGATAATCAATCGTAACCTTTCAATTACACGCCCTAGTATAGGCATCTCTCCTGTGAGTTTGGCCTCCCAACCATGACCAACTGTCATCTTGGGTACTGCACAGGTGGACAATCTTCACAAGGTAGCCTAAGCTCAGACCTTGGCCGCAAGGGAACCCATACTAAGGTATATAAATTTCCAGTCAAGCCCTACCCAAATTTCAGGTATTGTGGTTGTACGGTAAAATTGCAATGGTATCGCATCCAGACAACCATCAGTTTTATAAAGGGCTAAGGCTCATGCCTTAACATTTTTATCATCAAAATCATATGGTGTTCGAAAACACATGTCAAAACATTTCAGTAGAATGACTCATCATTCTAAGGTTTTCATAACCATTTTCATCAAGTGTTCCCATCTAAAGTTGATCAAGTTTTATGCTTAGCACTAGCATCTACGAATGGGGGTCAATACTAATGAGGGGTAGTAAACAAGTGTATCTTATCTAAGTTCAATCTCATGCCTCAGGATAATATCAAGATTATCTAGCTTAGGCCAAATTTTATGCTCTTTATGCTACCTTCCAAATCCTTCTATAATCTACAAGTTACTTAGTAAACTCTAAGAGAAAGCTTTTATAAATAAATAAAATCTGAAGCTTTGCAAGTAAAACTAGGATGTTGTGTCAAGTGGGTATAATTACATATGCTTAAAGCATATGGTTAGCATAGTAACAAGCAAGTAGTAGCTTGCATTGGTAGGGTATCTTGCAAGTGTTAGCTTGCATATTTGCAAGTATAATCTTGCCAAGTCAACTAGTAGTATTAGGCTTGCCTTGTGCAGAGCAGTGTTGAAGTTCTCCTCGGCTTCTTCCTCGTAGTATTCTCCTTCCTCCTCGTATCCTTGGTCGATACTATCGTCTAAAAATAAATACGAGGTACACAATCACCAAACAATACTTAGCTATTTATAATCATCATACAAAGGTTCACACTAGATGATCTAGCATCATCACTAACATTACAAGATTAAAGCACTTGTCCCATTTATTTTATTTTAGAAAAGTAATTTCTACTCATTGAAAAACTACTTAAGATTTAATATTCTCCAACTAAAACATGGGATCATGTTGACACATGTCATCACCACATATTTCAGTACCTCGGAATGTGATTTAAAGTGGTGTCATAATTTAATAAGGTTTAACCGTTTTACTTTAATTAATTAAAATGACTAGAAATGCCTATGGGGCATTCTTTTATTACTTGAACATTATTTCTGTAAGTAAACCTATATATTTTTATATATTCTGAAAGGTATGGTTAAATGTGATTTTTGAGAGTTGGAATCAACTCAAAAGATCTTATGGTTGAATTTTGAAAAATGTTTGAATGCAGAAAAGCTTCTGCCTTGTTATTTTTACCATGGGTGATCTATTATTCTAAATGGTTTGAATCCAACGGGCTTGGATTACGAATTCCAGTACCTTTCTCACAAAATTGGTTTCATGCATTTTGGTTCAATGAATCGAGTTGGGTTGATTTTTGAATCTAGGTACGAACTAAGTTTAGAACTAAATGAATAAAACTAAGTTTGAATTGTTGGGTCGCGCGGGAGGTTTAACTAGGCCGGCCCACTACGCACAGCGCACGCGCGGGCTGGTTAAGTGGGAGACCCCACTCGTCAGTGATACAACGAGTGGCGAAGCGGTACGGGGTGATCTAGGCCGCACAATCTAACTCTAATCAAACAACTCTGGTTCATCGTCCACGTCGGGCAGCGCCGACAAGACAGAACCCTAGCGCGGTAGGTGGGGGTCGTGGGAGGCTCACCGGGGCTCAGGCGATGGTCGGCGACATGGGGGAACTACGAAGTTGACGACGGCGGTTCTCCTGGTACCGGCAACTTCTCCTGGGGCGGCTCTAATCGATGGTGCCTCTCCTCCTCTGCAGCGGCGAACTCTAGTGAGATTCTGGCCACCTGGTGCTCGCCTTGCTCCGGGGGTGAGTGGGTGTGATAAGTGAGAGGTGGGGAGTGAACTGGTGTGCTCAAATCAAACGGGGGTGGCCTCCTTTTATAGCGGCTAAAGGGGACCGAATGGCGTGGGTGGAGCTCGTCGGTGTCGACGACACAAAGTGCTCCTGGCATGGGCGATGATAGGGGACGGTGCGGTGCTCCCTGGCGACGCTCAACGGCATGGTGGCGAGGCGTGGGGTTTGCGAGATGGTCGGAACTTCGCGGCGCTCTGGGCAGGTCCGATGGCAATTTTAATGGCGCACGGGCGCTCCTGGTCGCGCGGCGGTGAGCGAGCATGTCTGGCGGGGTGTTGGTGATAACGTCTGCAAGCGGCGAGGGCGACACGTGGTTTGTGCGAGCGTGTCGAGCGTGGCGCTCTAGCGCGCTCTCGGCATGGTCGCATAGAGAATGGTCGCGCGCGTTCTGGGTGGTCCAGTGGCTAGCTGCGCTCGGGCTTGGACAGGAAGTGGCGGTGGACGGCGCTGTGTGTCCCAGACAAGGTTGGCGAGGCTAGTTCTTCTTCTAGCTCGCTGGCGACATGGGGGTGGAAATGGTGCTCTCGGCATGGTCACCTTTAACGGCTAGGCTTGCTCACAGTGGTGCTAATGCTAGTTAGATTACTTTGATCATCTACTGGGAGTGCAGAGTGAGCTATAGAGGGAGCAAGTTAGGCATTGATCACTGCTCACTATAGTGTTTTGTGTTTGTTTGTTTGCTGCTGACAAGGTGTTTGATGAAAAGAAATACAAATTTGAATTTTGGATTCAAACTTGGTGGGTTTGCTGGGCACATACTAGGAAGTATCTGGTTAGTTGGATTGGTCAAGGGGCACTGGTTTGGTTGGGTTTTGAAAAGGTGTGATCTTCACATATGTTAAAGATTAAATTTTGAATTGTCCTTTGAATGGGGTTACCAAATGTTTCTGCAAGTTTGAAAGGTGGGCTTTGATTCACTTTTACTTGGTCTTGCAAGGGGTGAAAATAATTGGAAAAGTTTCTGTTTGAAATCTTGGACTAGAAACACTCAAAGTGACCTAGTGAGCAAGATTGGCAAAAATGACCATTTGCTTTATTTGAATTGTTTATGATTTTCTCTTGATTTGTTTCTGCTTGGAACTGTTTTAGATGATGTTATTTTCATCTTTAAACCATTCCTTGCTATTTAGGTTAATCACACAAGTCCATTCATGCATTCATCAAATCATCACATACACACATGCATTCATTTGGTTTTTATTTAATCAAAGTTTTTTGTTAACCCTAATTTTAGTGATTAGAGTTTGATGATCATTGTTTCATTTTTTTGGGGTGTTACACCGGTCTAGCCACACCGGAGATTCCGGTCTGAGGCATGGACCGGAGACTCCGGTCAGTCTCCGGATCTTCCTCCGGACCACCCATCAGACTATCCCACGCAGAATTCTGGCGCCTCCTCCGGGGATTCCTGGGGAAACTCCGGCCACACCGGAGACTCCGGTCTGGACCAAATAAGAGGCAAACTTCAAATGGTGATATCTAGAGTTTGAAAACTCCGATTGACCCGAAACCAATTTTGTTGGAAAGAGGACACCAAGTTTGAAAATATTGGATACCACCAAGAGAGAACATTTCATGTATTATAGTGTGACATACCTCTCTTGGTGAGAAACCGGAAAACCTCAAAGATAAAAAACGCAATATTATATAAAAGTGAAATTCGTTTTTGATGAACTAGAGATAGTTATGAATATTACCACAAGATCTAGAACATCACATGGATAAGATCCAAATAACAACCAAGAAAGGATGATGCTAAGTATGCAAAGGTTTGAGCTCTCTCTGAAAGATATGATCGAGTTACTCACTTGAGATCCCCTCTTGATAGTACGGTTATCTATCATATAAACAGGTCTCCCCAACTAACACCACGAGACCGGTAAGAAGGAAACCCTATTAATATCATACCTTTGCCTTGCGCATATTCTACTTGATCTTGATGTAGAAGATCTTGTCCTTCTCAAGATGGAACACCTTTCTTGATTGCTCTCGCACGCACTTGCTTGATGAAGACTTGCATGTTGCTCCCCCATCGACATGGGGAAACCTTTACCTTGACCTTGTGAAAGAACATGTGGGCCCCCATGTGTGGTTTTGGTAATTAATGACCAATCTTCATGGACTAATGTGTGTATTGAGTTGTACTTGTAGGAATGGTCCATTGGCATCGCTTGGAGCATGTGTTGGCTTCAAGGTCGATGAAATGAGAGGAATATGTGTTGTGCAAGCTCAAAATGCGCCATCTATAGAAGATCTCATGTTTGATGCTTGCCATCCTCGGTGATCATGGATCGATGATGAAGAATCAAGGAAGGCGTTCCATCTTGAGAAGGGCAAGATCGTCTACATCGAGCTCTAGTGGAATGCTTAAGGCAAAGGTATAATCTTGATAGGTTTTCCCTTTTGCCGGTCTCATGCTGTTAGTGGGAGACCGGGTTTAGGATAGATAGCCGTACTATCAAGAGGGGCTCTCATATGAGTAACTAGATCATATCGTTCGAAGAGAGATCAAACCTTTGCATACTTGCATCATCGTATTTGGTTGTTAGTTGGTCTTATCCATGTGAGGATATAGAGCTTGTGTTAATCTCCATAACAAGCTCTTGTTCATCAATATCGGATCTTCCCTTTATATCTTGTTGCGAGTTTGTTCTTGGAGATTTTCCGGATTCTCACCAAGTGAGGTATCACACTATAAAATACATGAAGTATTCTCACTTGGTATCCAATATTTTTATAGGGTAGATCATGTCATCCTCTTTCCAACGCAATTGGAATCGGGTCAATCGGAGCTACCATTCAAAAGTTATGACCGTTTAAATATTTGTCGATTTAATTTTAAAAGGAAAAACATTTTTACTGGGTCATCCGGTAGTACCGGGCCTAGTACCGGACGCCCCTGGCAAGGGCCTACTCCCTTCAGTCCTCCCCAGTAGCCTAGGTCGGCTGTACCGGGCCCAGCCCAGTTCGTCTGCCCCGTTTCCAGCCCAGCTACTGCCACCTCGCACTCTCGCATGCGCGCACCAGCCCTGGCTCGATGCGCACGCCCGTACCCGGCCATATTTTCTGGGACTACTATTTAAGTCTTTGCCCGTTTTCAGGTTAGTGGGGTTCTTCCTCTTCTATTAGTCTAAGCTTTGTCCACACTCGCTCTAGATTTTGAAGTTTGATTAATCTCTTCCGATGATTCATGTGCATATTCTGTAACATCCCAGTATTTAGGACCTAACGAAGGGTAGATTTAGGAATATGAATTGTTGCATGCATTTATTTGTGAAAATGTGGGAAAAAATTCGCCAAATAAAAACTTAAGTGATCAATGTTTCTTTCTTACTTTGAGAATAGGTTTAGTCTTAAAGAAGGATTGCTATAAACTTTGATATGAACTTAAAGGAGTTATGTGTGTTTTGAAATAAGTTTGGATTCTAAAACTTAAGTGTTTTATAATTCAAATGATTTGGATATAAGATGTGAATCTTAAATTAATTAAGAGAAAAGTATTATAACTTAAATCTTATCTAAAAACAATATGGTATGTGAAATTAATTTTACATACTTAATCAAGTCACAAAGAATAACTTACAGAAGTTATTCCAAACTTCACAATTCACACAAGAGTAAAGAATAAAATATTCTTTATTAATAAATATATCTAATCTTTATTACAAATGAACCAAATAAAGATTACATAAATTATAAAAGAAAAATTACAAAAGATTAAGAAAACTACATTTGTATATCCACTAATTATCCTATATCTAAAACTACACTAAATCTTCATCTTTGTCCTTTGTACCTGCAAAACAAAGATAAAATAGAAAATAAGATAGGATCAGTGTTAGAATATTTCTCTCAGATATGTCAGTGAGGTGCACTTGACAATCTCATCATTGAGAAATGTTATAAAGGGCAAGTTTCACCAATATGAAAGATTTCATCTTTCATAAACTCAAAGCCAGAATGTAAATGACAGCCAAAGGGGACCAATTCACCAGCCAGAGTAAAAGTAGATTGGTAATTGTAAGTTCAAATTTTCTGAACTTATCCATATGTGCATAGCAGGCACACAGACTGCACACACACAAGCATGCAGATAGTGTGTTGTCGACCACACAAGCACAGTCAAGATCTCAAAAACCACAACACAGCCGAGGAGAAGCACCTCAGTGCACCACTCCATTACACAACACACCAGCACAGCCAGGGTGAACAACAGTTTAACCAAGAACAACAACCAAACCAACCACCCAGATCAACCCAGACATCACCAGGATGGTGACATAAGGAGGGGGAATGGATCTGGTGAATAGCAAGGTCAAGACCAGGAGCTAGGAGGAGTAGGCAAGCTCAAGAGCAAGCTCAGGAACATAGTTAAAGCAGATCAAGATCCAGACCAAGATCAAGATCGACAATCTACTACACTAACATCAAATCTTGTGGTGAGTCTCATAAAACCATCACATGTTTTCATCGGAATATCTAAACAAAAGCATGTGTTGCTTTATGTAATGATCTCTCATTATGCACCCAAGAGGGGTGAATCTATCCTAGAGATTTCAAATATAAGTATAAGAAATCAAGCTCAACCACAAACACTAAACCCTCATACCAGCATCACTGGGTTCAGTGTTATATTTACAACTTAGATCATTTTCAGTTGATCCTATCAGATCAGGGCACATCTCTCAAAGAAAGAGTAGCACCTCTAATCCTATAAGATTCAAACAAATTATAGCCCAACTAACTAGGAATTAAATCCTAGAGCCTCAGACCAACATCATAGACAGGCAAGATAATAAAGCTACCATATCATCTTATCAATTCTAATCACAAGCATAATCAAGCTAAGCCCAGAAATAAAAACCAATCACTTGTGTGCCTAAATACAATGGTATCACAAGGACAAGTTCTTAATGAGCTAAAATCATCTTTGCTTAGTTCCCACAGGAAAAAGGAACAAATCATTATATATCATTTTCCTGAAGCTAAGTGCCAGGAATCAACATTTAAAAGGAATCTATACATCCGCAGAAAATCATTACATACAATGATATGATTCAGAGTGTATCATCCCAAACAAGTCCACCTTATAATTGCAATAAGCAACTACTGAGAGAAATCCACTAGCAAGCATAAGTATTCTGACAGTAGGGAAACTTCTAAGATCAACAACATAATCCAATCAAGTATTCCATTGAAACATTAGCATAAATCATGGTAGATTACCACTAGGACAAATCTGACAGGCAACTAGTATCATCAAAGCTACTAACAATCCATAACCACAGCAGGTAATCATTTCCCATGATCAAATATGATCAACACTAAATCTAAAGCATGACAGATATGATCCACAGGGGTTATGAACCCTAATCCAGAGATGAACCAATTAGCACATAATCACTGTCACATCCCAAGATTTTCCAAATCTTGTAATGTGAAAATAAATGAATAAAATAAAACTTTGTTTGATTTTCAGGGCCAGAAGAAACTTTTTGAATTCAATCAGAACTTCAAACCCATTTGAATTAAATAAAATTCTAAAGGGATTTATAAAGATAAGTATTTAATAAAGGAAAATAAAATGTTTTGGAATTACTATTTTGGAATCTTTTAAATAAAAGATTTGGTATTCAAAAGAAAAGATGGATTTATAAATAAAGATTATTTTATAAAGCCAAATTAAACTTTGGCCAAGCTTTTGAATTAAAAAAACATTTTGTTTTGAATAAAAATTAGCAAAGGTTTATTTAAATAAAATAATAAGGATTTAATATCCAGCTTTATTTAACTAAAAGGTTTTACCAATTTAATTGAAACATCAGAACTTATTGAATTGTTTAAAATAAGTTTTCCAAATATTTGATATTCACAAATAAAACCTACAAAAGTGTTTTGGATTTATTTTAGATTTCAAAATGAATATCTCAATAAAACAAATCCTATTTGATTTAATAATGAAAGTCTACTATATTTAATTAATAATGGACTATAAAATAAGAGGTTATTTTGTTTTAAACAAATTTCCAAGTATTCTATATTTCCCAAATAAAACCTACTGATTTGGTTTTGAAAATATTTAGGTTTCAAATAAAGATTTTATTAATAAAATCAAACTCTATTTGATTTAATAACTAAGGCCCATTTTATTTAATTATTAATGGACCCTAAAGTAAAAGGTTATTTTGTTTTAAACAAGTTTTCCAAATATTCTTTATTTCCAAATAAACTACTGATTGGTTTTGAAAGTATTTGGATTTCAAATGAAGATTTTATTAAATAAACCAAACCTTATTTTATTAATAAACCATGGACCATTTTACTTAATTAATAAATGGAACCTAAAAAGATTTAAAATATTATTTTATTCTGGATTTGGTTTATGTTGATAAACAGAACCAAAAACTCATTATAAGTTTGAATTATTTGAATGGTGTGGGTGAATGAATAATTGATTCAAATTCAAAACAGAAAAATAGAAATAGAAAAGGAAAAGAAATCATACAGAAAAAAATAGAACAAAACGAGCAGCCCAACCATCTGGCCCAGTTCCAGCCCAACAGCCCAGTTTCCCCTCACCCCGAAAGAAACGATTCGCACCAATTAATTAACCCGCAGTGACACTAACCAGTGGACCTTTCCCCCACTCCTTTTCCCACTGACGCAACGGCCCCACTTTTCTCTGTTCATCGTCTTCACACGACCTCGTCGCCCTGGCTGTTACTGCCGATTGATTGCACCTCGTCAATTCGCTTCAATGCCGCATGATCAACGCCCCCTGACCACGCACCTTAAATCGCTCGCCCCTCCTCTCCGTTTCCCCTCTGTCACCCTACAGTAGCACGCCCCCAGGCTGCCTCAATTCCTCCCTGATCCCCTCTGTTCCGACGACCTTCCTCGTCGAATTCCGGGCAAGTGTCACCGCCCCTTGCCTCCCTATGCAACCTAGCAACTTCCCCACTCCCAGGCGCACCTCCCAGCACTTTTAGCTCGACCGCGGGCGCCCCGGACCGTCGAGTACGACAAGCTTCCGACGCCGCCGCGTTTGTCTTCTTCACCGACGACGTCCACAGGTAGTATTCGACCACCCCGCGCCTCCTCCTTCACGCTCGCATCACCGCAATGACTTTGCGCGTCTAATGCACCCTCTACCTTGCTTCGGCACGCACTGCAGCCTCGCCCTCGACCACGGCCACGCGCAACCGACGCCAGTTGGAACTCCGGCGAGCAATCCACCTCGCTCCCGTACGCCCCTCGACGAGATACTGACACGTTGAGTTTCCCCAGGCGTCTACGAGCACGGTGAGCCATCCCACTCCTCCTCTAGCTCCCTGTATCACCGGAACCGTCGCGAGCAGAGCCGCGCCGCCAGTTGCTGGTCAAGCGGCTATGCGTCGTTGGATTGTCATCCAGTGGCTGAGATTAGATTAGGTCGAAGGGGTATGCGATGATCAGAGCCGCACAGATTCCTTTTAATCCGACGGTCTGCAGCTGTGCGATCCACACGAACCGGTACCGACCAATCACGGTGCGCCGCGTGTCCCTGTTCTGATTAAAAACAGAATTAGAAACCAGATTTAAAATCCATTTTCAAACCCTTATAACTTTCAAACCACACGTCCAAAAATTACAAATTTGGTATCAATGGATTCAGGATAACAAGCCCTAACCAACCATGCCCTCAGTTTAGCAAATAGTAGCTGTTAGATTGTTTGAAATTGCAAAAACATTTGTATGCTTGTTAAGGATGTAAAAATTGTTTAAAATTGAATATAGGGTTAAAATCTTTGGCAATTGGATTGATTTGAACCTACTGACCCTAGGAAACACTTTGTGAACTCAAAAATGTATTTGGAGAAATTAAGAAATGATTCTTTGATTTAAAACCACTTCTAGTCAAATAGAAATGTGTAACTACCTCGGTGAATTACGCTCCTAGTTACAAGCCTGGATGAGCGGTAGTGGTTGAAATAGTATGGTGGGGCTCTAAAAGCCACTCACGGGTAGACCTTTCGGCCATCCCAACCACTTCCATCTCATCGGGACCTGTACGGGCGGCGTAATCGGCAGGCGAAGGTATCAACTACATACACAAGTGGGTATGTATGCAAGCCACCATACAAGAGTACATCAGAGCCATACCATCTATAAAGAAAGGAAATATAGCAACGCCATACGGCAAGATTCAAATGACCTAGATAGATCTAATATTTTAGGATACTTCCTCATACAGCACACATCAGAGTATCATGCGGAAGCGGCAAACAAAGTCCGAGTACGGATAAGAAGCAAATCGGCATAAGATGCCATAGAAATAAGAACATCCCAACCACAGATCTCACGGATCCCCGTGCCCGGAATCTCTACACCGAACGATCGTTGCCCACATCATCAGCCTCTTCAACCCAGTATCCGTCCTGCGAGGGTACCTGTTCATCTGAACCAATAATTTATCGTGTGAGACCCTAAGGGTACTCAGCAAGTCTTAATGCCTCTAAAGGGGACACAACCTGGGGTGACGCAATTGCAGCGAAAGATAAACCCTAGCAGTTCTACAGATAAACGCTAACTATCCGCCTAACCAATGATAGACGGATGTCCGTGAATTAGGGACAACAGTTATGACAGTAATTTCATCAGATCCATCCTCCTCCTCGCTTACCAACGAGGAAGCGGACGAACAACCTCCCCATCCGTTGGCAATTTTATTAACCATTCCATGAGTGTTGCTCTGTTTACTAGTCAAATTACTTAGTCAGATTAAAGCGATACTTTAGTTATGCTTGTCTATGATCGAGAAATTGTGCTCCAAGTCGTCCATAACCGCGGACACGGCTTTCAGAAAGTTTTACCCTGCAGGGGTGCACAAATAGCAACACACACTCGATCAACCTCGGAAAAACCAAAACAAAACCCAACGAGGCCTTCACGACAAAGCAATCACAGGATTCAGAATTATTTTAGGGGGCCACCCCTTGGAGTACACCCGCAACGAAGTAAGCAAGCTCCGAGACGGACTCGAGGTTTGCGACAATGGCTGTAAGCGACAGCAAATCCCCAAACGGGGACTGTCGATACCGCGAAAACACTCCGCTTCCAAAACAGTACAGTGTGCTCCTCACACAAACGTAAATAAAGCAGTAAAGCATGGCATAGGTACAGGATAGTAAATAAAACCTCAAACTAGTTGTGGCCCCAAGAAATAAGACGGAATCAAGCTCTGGCTCAGGGGGGTCCCATATACCTCTCGGATGTGGATAGCGCGATAAATCTTGGAACAGGAATCAAGTACTCGGGGTCTCACGGGACACAAGTGAGCAGGAAAAACCAAATAGCAGATATTGCTCACCGATGCCACTTTCATTAGTTATCCCATAACTACTCAGGTTAAGTTGTTTAGGTACCTCGTTATCCAACAGACTCTCACATACCCTACACATGCTGTTCTACGACTCGCATGGCTCAAACAACTCCTGTAGTAATGGCTCATGGGATGGAGGAACAAGCTTGGTGGGGTGTAAAGTAAAGGCTATGCAATACTTGGGATTCAATTTAATGCAATCGCGACTCAATGATGCAAGAATAAGATAGAGGAAATAGGTACTGTATGTATGCAAGAATGTGGTAGTGCTTGCCTGGCAACTCAGTTGAAGCGAGAGACGGATCTGGGTAGTGCTCCTGGTTCTCTTGATATATCCCCTGCTCAGTGTCTATCCGAGAAAAACCAAACAAACAAGGCCAACATGAATATAGAGCACAAGCATGTGAATAAGATGCGTCAAGCAATCAATCATGCCATGATGAATGATGCACAATTTGCATGGCATTAAAGTAGCATGGCATGGGTGAGGTGTGGAAGACAAGAATAACATTTTAATGGGGTTTTGGATCACATTTGTTGTCATAATAGTTGATGTACACTATATTTTTATATGATTCATGCTGCAATTGAAGTCATGGATAGCCTAAACAGAAAGGTCTCGTCGAGCTGATCATTTTAGACATATCATTTGTTAAATTTGGAATTAGAAATCAAAAGTTATTAATTATTTAAGTTCTAGTGGCATTTGTGGTAATTTAATTCAACTTGGAATTTTAAATGTGCAAAAGGCAATTTGAATGGCATATTTGAAATCCTCACATTTTTCTGGTTCAGAAACATATAACATATGCATTATTTGGATTTATAATTGAAAAGTTATTTAAAACTAAATTGAAATTTGAATTTGAATTAAATTTAGTTAGTTTTGAATTTAACCAGAATCTGAAAAACGTTTTAACACTCAGGCCGGCCTAGCCCTAGTCACAGACATGTGGGGCCAGGCACATACTGACCCACACGCCAGCGGCTGAGAGGGAGGGGGACCGCGTGTTAATTAAACAAAACTAGGGGACCCTTTTTATAAAAAGCACACAGAGACTGACAGTGGGGTGTAGGGGGAGCGCGGGTTGAGGGAAAAGAAGGCCAGGGGGTTATCTGCGATTTGCACACGCTACTGTGGATCTTCTCGCGCGTGCCTCTGACGGACTGAAAAACGACACCGCGCGACAGAGAAAAACAGGGGCGCAGCGGACTCGATCTCGCGACCTCGGACGCGCCAGTGGGGGCGGCTACCGCTGCGGTGGTCTGGGGCTTGTTGACAGGAGGGAGGGGCGGCTAGAAAAGGTTCTCGCGCGCAGATACGGACTGGCAGGTGCGCGCTCGCCGGCGCACGCAGTGTGCTCGGCGAAACGATCGCCGCCGGCAGGAAGCGAGGCGGGGCCAGAGCATGTCCAGGGAGGTCAAGGGCTTACCGCGGTGGTGTTGGTGTGGTCGGAACAGGTTGGGGCGGTCGCGATCGACGGTGAGGCAGACGCACTGGCGGAGCTAGGGTTTGTCGGGTCGCATCGGCGTCCAGGCTCCTGGGGCTGCTCCTCCTCGCTGCTGGGTACGGGGGAGACGCGGACGACCTCCGGAGCTTCCTCGACACCCGCAGCACCTCGCCCGCCTCCTGGTTTGCTGTGCTCGAGCGAGAGCCGACGGTGAGGCCGGCGTCAGCAGCTGGGGCGGTGAAAAAAAAAGGGGGAGAGGGGAGGCGAGGCAGGGCCTCAGGGGAGATCTGGGGAAGGCTAGAGATGTGAGGGAGAGGATAAGAACGAGAGGGGCAGGTGGGGGCTTGCGTGGGGGAGGGGTAGATGGAAAGGTGGCCTCGGTGCCACCTTGTCCTCCTCACGTGCATGGTCGGCCAGGGTAGCTAGGCACGGGCTGGCAGGTGGGGTAGGGTGAGGGTGGAGAGGGGCTCGGGGGCAGGCAGGTCTGGAGGGGCCACTTGGCCAGGGAGAGAAAAGAGGGAGAGGGAGAGGGGGCCGGCTCGGGCTAGGGCTAGGTTTGGGGGGGTGTCCTCGGTTGTTTGGGGTGGGGTAGCTAGGGGGACATGGTGATCATGTGGGCCATGCTAGGTTAGGTTTAGAGGGGTGGCTCGGCTAGAGAGGAGAGAAGGAGGGGGGAAATACTTTGGGTTTTGATTAGATTAGGTGTGGTTTAGGTTAGCTAGGATGGGGTATGGGGGTGGCTTAGGGTTAGGTTTGTGAGAGGGGGAAGGATAGATGCTAGGGTTCTTTTGACAAGATCAACTAAGCACCAACCAAAACCCAACAAGACCAAGACTAGAAAAAGAGGGAAAATATGATGATGGCAAGGATGGTTAGTGTGATGGGGCTTGGGCATGCTCAAACAAGACCAAACCAAGGGGTAGAGAGAGATATTCCATGTAAAATCCAAATAAAAAAAATGTCAAGCTAAGGGATACTTGCATGGGCCATGCATAGTTAATTGTTACCATATTTATCTTTGTGAAAACAAAATTAATTACATGGCATTTTCTTATGCATTCCAAAGTGTGGAATAAGGCCCAAGCAAATGAATAGAAAGAATTCCAAGTGGAGTATGAGGATATGATCACATTGGATTATAATTGGGACTTGCTAGTGTGTATATGCCACTAGATATTTATTAAGCCCACAAAATATCCCAACATGATGGTAACCCCAAAACAACACATAGGGAAGCTAGGGAAAAGGGGTTCCACTCACAAGGCATGCAAAAGTGGCCATGTGGCTCTCATGTATCAATAATGTGAAAACAAAATGATGCCAAGATGAGAACATGTGGAAAAGAATTGGATCCATCCCAACCCACATGAGCTAGAAGTAAAAACCCATAAATGCCAAGCTCATATTTAGTTGGATGGTGGAATTATAAGGTGGTGAAAAGAAAAGGTGGTGGAGTTAATAAGAGATATGCCCCCAAATCAACTTGGGCATTTAACAATATACCAAGAACCAAATACAATATCAAGAGGCAACTACAATTAATAATGCATATGAGATAAGAACCAAAGCAAAAGGGGTTTTGTATGATGCTCAAATGCAAGGTGGCATGATGACATGAGCATGATAGGATGATGATGCAACAATTATATGTAGGAAGTGGCCCTTTTTATTACTAGAACAAGTAGCATTACAGGTGTTAGACAACTGGGATGCTACAACTCTCCCCCACTAAACAGGAATCTCGCCCCGAGATTCTAGGAAGAAGAAGACACAAAGAGGGTAGGATAGTTGACACGGAGTTCATCTTCACGCTCCCAAGTGGCTTCATCAACAGAATGGTGTGGCCACTGCACCTTGCAGAACTTGATGGACTTGTTGCGAGTCCTTCTTTCTGCGGTCTCAAGGATTTTGGTGGGGTGTTCTTGATAAGACAGGTCTTCTTGGAGATCGATTATCTCATGATCCACGGTCCTGCCGGGATCTTTGAAGCACTTCTTGAGCTGAGATATGTGGAAAACATCATGGACTTTGAGTTTTTCCGGAAGCTCCAGGGCATAAACAACTTCTCCTCTTCTACCACGAATCTTGAAAGGACCGATGTATCTAGGAGCCAACTTTCCTTTGATACCGAAGCGGTGTGTGCCTCTCATGGGAGTGACACGAAGGTACACGAGATCACCAGGGACATACACCATATCCGTGTGCTTCCTATCATAATTGCTCTTCTGACGACTTTGAGCAATCTTCAGGTTCTCAAGAATGATATGCACCTTCTCCTCTGCTTGGGTTACAATGTCAGGGCCAAACCAGATTCTTTCGCCTGCACCTAACCAACCAATCGGAGTTCTGCACTTGCGACCATAGAGAGCCTCAAATGGTGCCATCTTCAGACTCTTCTGGAAGCTGTTGTTGTAAGAGAATTCAGCATAAGGAAGACATTCCTCCCACTTCATGCCAAAAGAGATAACGCAAGCACGAAGCATATCCTCCAGAATCTGATTGATCCTTTCAACTTGTCCTTGAGACTGAGGGTGGTAAGCAGTGCTGAAGTTCAACTTTGTCCCCAAAGCCTTTTGGAAACTCTCCCAGAACTTTGAAGTGAAGATGCTTCCACGGTCTGAACTGATTTCAAGCGGAACCCCATACAGAGAGACAATTCTGTTGATATAGAGCTCAGCCAACTGAATTCTAGAAATTGTTTATTTGACTGGGAAGAAATGAGCCACTTTAGAAAGCCTGTCGATGACAACAAAGATTGCATTGTTGCCCTTCTGCGATCTAGGAAACCCAGTGATGAAGTCCATCTCTACTTTCTCCCATTTCCATTCCGGTGGTTTCAATGGCTGTAGAAGACCGAAAGGTTTCTGATGGACAGCTTTCACTCTGCGACAAACATCACACTCCGAGACATACTTGGCACAATATCGTTTCAAACCAGGCCACCAATATTGTGTTTTCAAGTCCATGTACATCTTTGTGCTGCCAGGATGGATAGAAAGAACCGAATCATGCGCCTCCTTGAGAACTTGCTCTCTCAAACCCGGGTAGTTCGGAACAAACATCCGGTGGTCGAAGAAAAGCGTGCCTCGATCATCGACGTGGAAGGACTCATACTTCGGAAGCTCAAGTTTAGAGATGAGCTTTTTGGTGTGCGGATCACCCAGCTGACGAGAGCGAATCTTTTCTTCCAAGAGAGGAGTAGCCAGAAGGTTGAGGAGATGCCCTTGTTCCACAATTTCCAGGTTGAGCTGACGGAATTCCTCGCACAAAAGAGGCTGCTGCTCTTCTATCATGAGGTTGTTAACATAAGCTTTGCGGCTGAGAGCATCGGCCATGACATTAGCTTTGCCTGGTGTGTAGTTGATGGTCACATCAAAGTCATTGATTGCCTCAATCCATCTCCTCTGCCGAAGGTTGAGATCAGGCTGAGTGAAGATATACTTCAAACTCTTGTGGTCAGAAAAGATCTCACAACGGTTACCAAGCAAGTAGTGCCTCCATAGCTTCAAAGCAAAGACAACTGCTGCTAGCTCGAGGTCATGTGTGGGATAGTTGATCTCATGCGTCTTCAACTGTCGAGAGGCATAAGCAACAACTTGTTTCTCTTGCATAAGGACCGCACCCAATCCTTGCAAAGAGGCGTCACAGAATATCTGGAAGGGCTTAGATGTATCCGGAGGAACCAAGACTGGTGTGGAAGTGAGCTTCTCTTTGAGTGTATCAAAACTTGCTTGACACGCAGGAGTCCACAGGTATTTCTTGCCTTTCTTGAGGAGATCGGTAAGAGGCTTCGCTATCTTCGAGAAGTTCTGAACGAAGCGACGGCAATAACTAGCCAAACCGAGGAAACTCCGCACTTCTTTGACATTAACAGGAGGAAGCCATTCAACAATTGTCTTCACAGTTTCCGGGTTGACTGCAATGCCCTTGGCAGAGATGACATGACCAAGATAGGTTACTTCAGGTAGCCAAAACTCACACTTTGAGAACTTTGCATACAAGCGGTTCTCACGAAGCTTGTTTAGGACACAACGAAGGTGTTCTTCATGTTCTTCCTTGGACTTAGAATAGACCAGGATGTCATCCAGATATACCACAACGAACTTATCAAGGTACTCCATGAAAACCGAGTTCATAAGCCTCGAGAAGGTAGCAGGTGCGTTGGTGAGACCGAAAGACATGACCGTGTACTCATACAGGCCATAGCGGGTGGTGAAAGCTGTTTTAGGCACATCTTCCTTGCGAATCTTGATTTGGTGATAACCACTCCTCAAGTCCAGCTTAGAGAATACCACAGCTCCAGCTAGCTGGTCAAAGAGATCATTAATCCGCGGAAGGGGATATTTGTTTTTGATGGTTTTAGCATTGAGAGCCCGGTAGTCAACACATAGTCTATCGGTCCTGTCACGCTTCTTCACAAAGATTGTTGGGCTACCCCAAGAAGAAGTACTGTGTTGAATGAAACCCAACTTCTCTTGTTCATCAAGCTGTCGTTTGAGTTCAGCCAACTCAGAAGGACCCATTTTATAAGGCCGCTTGGAGATAGGAGCCGTTCCAGGTTCAAGCTCAATCACAAACTCAACCTCACGATCCGGAGGCATACCCGGCAACTCTTCAGGAAAGACATCTGGGAACTCACAGACCACCGGTACACTCTGAATAGCTTCCATAGCATCATCATTCAGAGCCGCCAAAGAGAAAAGCTGGACAGCAGGAGTCAGACTTGGAGAAAAGACTATATGACCTTCAGGAATCTTCAGAGAAACCGAACGTTCAGCACAATCAATCACAGCTGCATTTGCTATCAACCAATCCATGCCCAAGATGATGTCAATGTCAGAATTGCCCAGAACAATTAAGGACGCCGAGAACGAAGAGCCACCAATCTCAACTTGATTGCCATGGCTGATTTTAGAAGCTGCCATTGTTGCTCCAGGAGAAAGAACCATTAACTTCTTGAGAAGAGGATCCGTCGCTAACCCATTCTCACTTGCAAACTTGATAGAAACAAAAGAATGCGATGCGCCAGAATCGAACAAAACTTGTGCAGGGATTGAGTTCACGGAAAACATACCCATCACGACTCCCGGTGCATGCTCAGCTTGAGCGGCGTTGACACAATTGGCCCGAACAACCGCAGACCCGGGCTTGGTGTTGATGTTGAGAGCCCGAGGTGGTGGTGCACGAACCACAGGAGAGCTTGCTGCAGATCTTGGCGGGGGTGGAGGGAGAGCTTTGTTCTTCAACGGACAGTTCCAGTTTTGATGTCCAGGATCTCCACACGTGAAGCAGACACCAGGTGGACGTGGAGCAGCGTAGCCAGGGACTCCGCCAGGCGCTCCAGGGTGGTGGTTGTTGTAGCCCTCTCAAATTACCTATAGGTGGAAGAGGGCGCCTGGGAGCCGCAGTGATGGAGTTTAGTGGCCTTGACGTGTAGCTTGAAGGTCTTGGTGAAGCCGGGAGCGACGGTGGGGTGTTAGGAACCCAGACACGCCGCTTAGAAGGAGCTGCCATAACCGAAGAGCTTGATGCATCCCTGTTATGTTTCTTGGACTCCTCAAACACTTGCCGACTTGCCTCCTCTTGCAAAGCTGTGTGTTGTAGTTCCAGGAAAGATGCCGGCCTTGCATGTGTAATCGCATACTTGATCGATGCATTGAGCCCTTGCCTGAACCTCTTCTGCTTCTTCTTGTCATCAGATACCTCATCGCCACCATAACGAGATAGATTCATGAAGTTCCTGATGTAGGTGTTGACGTTATCATTTCCTTGCTTCAGGTTGAGAAAAGCTTCCTTCATCCTTTCCATTACAATCTCTGAGAGAAACTGCTCTTTGAACGCTGCAGTGAACCTTTCCCAAGTTGGCTGGAAACCAGTGCAGCTTGCCTTCAAGTAATTTTCCCACCAAAGAGCTGCATCTCCCTTCAGAAGGTGAGTAGCACACTTGACCCACTCCTGTTCCGGAACATCAGCAGTCTCGAGCAACCTTGACATCTCACGCAGCCAATCATCCGCGTCCAGTGGGCGATCGGAAACATCAAACTGACGAGGGTTGAATTTCAGGAAGCTCTTGATGTCTCCTCGCTTGGGAGGTGGAGGGAGTGGAGCAAACTCATTCCTTCTGACGCTTTCTTCCAAGCGTTGTTGGTTCTGCTGCATTGCTGCCAAGGCATTGGCTATGTTTGACAATGCGGCCCCAAGTTCTGGTGGTATATCCTCATCTGAACGGCGTGGTGGAGCCATCCTGAGATTGATATAAAACACAAGTCAGTACTATAATGGAGAATGATAATAATCCAACATAGTACCAAGATGGAATTAACCAAGATTAAAGGATACAAATTACTAAGGTGATATTAAGATATCAACAAAGTTCAAAGCACCTAGAAGATATTAAGCATATCGCACACGACTGAAAAGGAGTGTGGTACACAAATATATCAAAGAAAAATTTTCCACAAATTTCGGCATTAAAATACCAATAGATGCGCAAAATTACTTAACGAATCAAGATTAGTGACTCTACCGATTCAATATACAAAAGCGAATGATAAAAGTAGTGGTATGGTCGCGACTCCATCCCGCACTCAAATCATTACTCCGCACATGAACAAGTGGAACACATATCCTAACCCCTTCTTCTCACGACGAAACCTAAAGATTGGTAACTACGGAAACGAACACCCCAAACAAGATAGCGTCGGATACAAAGAGTAAGACAGATTGCGTCGGTTTACAAAAGCCTGTCGGTATGGAATGTACCAACAGTTGATAACCAAAAGCTGATTAGATAACAACTTGGATACAACAGATAGACAAGGGATTACACATACACACAACCTATGGTACTACGGAAACCCAGAACACGTGAATCCTAGTTTGAATTTTAAGAAGAGGATTGAAAACGTTACACTTCCTTACCAGAAAAGGGTGGGTGGGTGGGTAAGAAGAAAAATGGAAGCAGTCCTACTCTCGCGTTTTGTTTTTCCCTAGTATACATAACTACCAAAAATATTTGCTAGACTGACAACGACCGTTTGGATGAGACCCTGAAGGTCGGGATGGCTCTGATACCAATTGTAACTACCTCGGTGAATTACGCTCCTAGTTACAAGCCTGGATGAGCGGTAGTGGTTGAAATAGTACGGTGGGGCCCTAAAAGCCACTCACGGGTAGACCTTTCGGCCGTCCCAACCACTTCCATCTCATCGGGACCTGTACGGGCGGCGTAATCGGCAGGCGAAGGGATCAACTACATACACAAGTGGGTATGTATGCAAGCCACCATACAAGAGTACATCAGAGCCATACCATCTAGAAAGAAAGGAAATATAGCAACGCCATACGGCAAGATTCAAATGACCTAGATAGATCTAATATTTTAGGATACTTCCTCATACAGCACACATCAGAGTATCATGCGGAAGCGGCAAACAAAGTTCGAGTACGGATAAGAAGCAAATCGGCATAAGATGCCATAGAAATAAGCACATCCCAACCACAGATCTCACGGATCCCCGTGCCCGGAATCTCTACACCGAACGATCGTTGCCCACATCATCAGCCTCTTCAACCCAGTATCCGTCCTGCGAGGGTACCTGTTCATCTGAACCAATAATTTATCGTGTGAGACCCTAAGGGTACTCAGCAAGTCTTAATGCCTCTAAAGGGGACACAACCTGGGGTGACGCAATTGCAGCGAAAGATAAACCCTAGCAGTTCTACAGATAAACGCTAACCATCCGCCTAACCAATGATAGACGGATGTCCGTGAATTAGGGACAACAGTTATGACAGTAATTTCACCAGATCCATCCTCCTCCTCGCTTACCAACGAGGAAGCGGACGAACAACCTCCCCATCCGTTGGCAATTTTATTAACCATTCCATGAGTGTTGCTCTGTTTACTAGTCAAATTACTTAGTCAGATTAAAGCGATACTTTAGTTATGCTTGTCTATGATCGAGAAACTGTGCTCCAAGTCGTCCATAACCGAGGACACGGCTTTCAGAAAGTTTTACCTTGCAGGGGTGCACAAATAGCAACACACACTCGATCAACCTCGGAAAAACCAAAACAAAACCCAACGAGGCCTTCACGACAAAGCAATCACAGGATTCAAAATTATTTCAGGGGGCCACCCCTTGGAGTACACCCGCAACGAAGTAAGCAAGCTCCGAGACGGACTCAAGGTTTGCGACAATGGATGTAAGCGACAGCAAATCCCCAAACGGGGACTGTCGATACCGCGAAAACACTCCGCTTCCAAAACAGTACAGTGTGCTCCTCACACAAACGTAAATAAAGCAGTAAAGCATGGCATAGGTACATGATAGTAAATAAAACCTCAAACTAGTTGTGGCCCCAAGAAATAAGACGGAATCAAGCTCTGGCTCAGGGGGGTCCCATATACCTCCCGGATGTGGATAGCGCGATAAATCTTGGAACAGGAATCAAGTACTCGGGGTCTCACGGGACACAAGTGAGCAGGAAAAACCAAATAGCAGATATTGCTCACCGATGCCACTTTCATTAGTTATCCCATAACTACTCAGGTTAAGTTGTTTAGGTACCTCGTTATCCAACAGACTCTCACATACCCTACACATGCTGTTCTACGACTCGCATGGCTCAAACAACTCCTGTAGTAATGGCTCATGGGATGGAGGAACAAGCTTGGTGGGGTGTAAAGTAAAGGTTATGCAATACTTGGGATTCAATTTAATGCAATCGCGACTCAATGATGCAAGAATAAGATAGAGGCAATAGGTACTGTATGTATGCAAGCATGTGGTAGTGCTTGCCTGGCAACTCAGTTGAAGCGAGAGACGGATCTGGGTAGTGCTCCTGGTTCTCTTGATATATCCCCTGCTCAGTGTCTATCCGAGAAAAACCAAACAAACAAGGCCAACATGAATATAGAGCACAAGCATGTGAATAAGATGCGTCAAGCAATCAATCATGCCATGATGAATGATGCACAATTTGCATGGCATTAAAGTAGCATGGCATGGGTGAGGTGTGGAAGACAAGAATAACATTTTAATGGGGTTTTGGATCACATTTGTTGTCATAATAGTTGCTGTACACTATATTTTTATATGATGCATGCTGCAATTGAAGTCATGGATAGCCTAAACAGAAAGGTCTCGTCGAGCTGATCATTTTAGACATATCATTTGTTAAATTTGGAATTAGAAATCAAAAGTTATTAATTATTTAAGTTCTAGTGGCATTTGTGGTAATTTAATTCAACTTGGAATTTTAAATGTGCAAAAGGCAATTTGAATGGCATATTTGAAATCCTCACATTTTTCTGGTTCAGAAACATATAACATATGCATTATTTGGATTTATAATTGAAAAGTTATTTAAAACTAAATTGAAATTTGAATTTGAATTAAATTTAGTTAGTTTTGAATTTAACCAGAATCTGAAAAACGTTTTAACACTCAGGCCGGCCTAGCCCTAGTCACAGACATGTGGGGCCAGGCACATACTGACCCACACGCCAGCGGCTGAGAGGGAGGGGGACCGCGGGTTAATTAAACAAAACTAGGGGACCCTTTTTATAAAAAGCACACAGAGACTGACAGTGGGGTGTAGGGGGAGCGCGGGTTGAGGGAAAAGAAGGCCAGGGGGTTATCTGCGATTTGCACATGCTACTGTGGATCTTCTCGCGCGTGCCTCTGACGGACTGAAAAACGACACCGCGCGACAGAGAAAAACAGGGGCGCAGCGGACTCGATCTCGCGACCTCGGACGCGCCAGTGGGGGCGGCTACCGCTGCGGTGGTCTGGGGCTTGTTGACAGGAGGGAGGGGGCGGCTAGAAAAGGTTCTCGCGCGCAGATACGGACTGGCAGGTGCGCGCTCGCCGGCGCACGCAGTGTGCTCGGCGAAACGATCGCCGCCGGCAGGAAGCGAGGCGGGGCCAGAGCATGTCCAGGGAGGTCAAGGGCTTACCGCGGTGGTGTTGGTGTGGTCGGAACAGGTTGGGGCGGTCGCGATCGACGGTGAGGCAGACGCACTGGCGGAGCTAGGGTTTGTCGGGTCGCATCGGCGTCCAGGCTCCTGGGGCTGCTCCTCCTCGCTGCTGGGTACGGGGGAGACGCGGACGACCTCCGGAGCTTCCTCGACACCCGCAGCACCTCGCCCGCCTCCTGGTTTGCTGTGCTCGAGCGAGAGCCGACGGTGAGGCCGGCGTCAGCAGCTGGGGCGGTGAAAAAAAAGGGGGGGAGGGGAGGCGAGGCAGGGCCTCAGGGGAGATCTGGGGAAGGCTAGAGATGTGAGGGAGAGGATAAGAACGAGAGGGGCAGGTGGGGGCTTGCGTGGGGGAGGGGTAGATGGAAAGGTGGCCTCGGTGCCACCTTGTCCTCCTCACGTGCATGGTCGGCCAGGGTAGCTAGGCACGGGCTGGCAGGTGGGGTAGGGTGAGGGTGGAGAGGGGCTCGGGGGCAGGCAGGTCTGGAGGGGCCACTTGGCCAGGGAGAGAAAAGAGGGAGAGGGAGAGGGGGCCGGCTCGGGCTAGGGCTAGGTTTGGGGGGGTGTCCTCAGTTGTTTGGGGTGGGGTAGCTAGGGGGACATGGTGATCATGTGGGCCATGCTAGGTTAGGTTTAGAGGGGTGGCTCGGCTAGAGAGGAGAGAAGGAGGGGGGAAATACTTTGGGTTTTGATTAGATTAGGTGTGGTTTAGGTTAGCTAGGATGGGTATGGGGGTGGCTTAGGGTTAGGTTTGTGAGAGGGGAAGGATAGATGCTAGGGTTCTTTTGACAAGATCAACTAAGCACCAACCAAAACCCAACAAGACCAAGACTAGAAAAAGAGGGAAAAGATGATGATGGCAAGGATGGTTAGTGTGATGGGGCTTGGGCATGCTCAAACAAGACCAAACCAAGGGGTAGAGAGAGATATTCCATGTAAAATCCAAATAAAACAAATGTCAAGCTAAGGGATACTTGCATGGGCCATGCATAGTTAATTGTTACCATATTTATCTTTGTGAAAACAAAATTAATTACATGGCATTTTCTTATGCATTCCAAAGTGTGGAATAAGGCCCAAGCAAATGAATAGAAATAATTCCAAGTGGAGTATGAGGATATGATCACATTGGATTATAATTGGGAATTGCTAGTGTGTATATGCCACTAGATATTTATTAAGCCCACAAAATATCCCAACATGATGGTAACCCCAAAACAACACATAGGGAAGCTAGGGAAAAGGGGTTCCACTCACAAGGCATGCAAAAGTGGCCATGTGGCTCTCATGTATCAATAATGTGAAAACAAAATGATGCCAAGATGAGAACATGTGGAAAAGAATTGGATCCATCCCAACCCACATGAGCTAGAAGTAAAAACCCATAAATGCCAAGCTCATATTTAGTTGGATGGTGAAATTATAAGGTGGAGAAAAGAAAAGGTGGTGGAGTTAATAAGAGATATGCCCCCAAATCAACTTGGGCATTTAACAATATACCAAGAACCAAATACAATATCAAGAGGCAACTACAATTAATAATGCATATGAGATAAGAACCAAAGCAAAAGGGGTTTTGTATGATGCTCAAATGCAAGGTGGCATGATGACATGAGCATGATAGGATGATGATGCAACAATTATATGTAGGAAGTGTCCCTTTTTATTACTAGAACAAGTAGCATTACAGGTGTTAGACAACTGGGATGCTACAAAATGTAATTTATTTATTGAAAATGATTTTGAAGGAAAACTTTTGCAAAATGGTTTGTTGTGACCTTACTGACCTTAGGAACCAACCCATGATTTGGAAAATGAATTTGGAAAAGTTTAGAATGGATTAATTAGTTTAGTCCATTTCTAGCCAAATAAAACTATTGTTTTGTTATGAAAATGGTTTTGAGTAAAAACTTTGGAGGAAATGTTTTGGACCAAACCTACTGACCAAAAACACCAAGTTTTAAGAAACAACAACTTAATTGGTGGAACCACTTAAGGTTGTGATATTGAGAAAAATGTTTTTCACCACATAAAATGATGAAAGGATTTGAAAATGGTTTATGGATAAAACCCATTTGCAAATGACTTTGCCATTTTGGTAAATGACCAATTTGGAACTTACAAAGTTTAGAAGCCTAGTGGAGACCATCCTTGCAATAGAACCAACCTTTGCATGCTTATGCATGACTTAGATTCCATTACTTTGTGTGTGAAAAATTGTTTGTTTGACTTTGGTTTGGAATGTGAATTGAATTTGTGTTTGCTTGATTGACTTGTAGTGAAGTGTGAGACTAGCAAGATCAAGGAGTGAAACACCATTCCCCACCAAAAAGGCAAGTGATGCTTCATACTTTCTATCCTATTACTTTCTCTATGCATTAGTGATTTTGCTAAGTAAAACTTGCATGGATTTTGCTAAGTATAGACCTTGCTATAAGAAAACCTAGTAGATGAATCCTTAGTAGGATTTTCCTAAGTTAAAGATTCCTACTACTACTATCAAGCTTAGCCTAGCTAATAGAAAACATGGGTGGAAAATATATTCACACTATGGAAAAATATTCTAAGTCTGAGGACTTGTGATTTTGTCTAATAAAACAACTAAGTTAATGAATCACCTGGGTGAAATGGGATGGCTTGGTGGTGTTTGGTTGAGTGGTTCACAAGGCCATGGACTTGGCTTGTGTATCTCACTTGTGGTATGCCACCCAGGAACAAAGAGATTTGAGATGTCAAATGTTGAGAAGCTTCAAGTGCAACCACTTGGCAATATGGGCTCTGCCATGATCATATAGGTTGCAAGAACTTAACCATATGGACAGTTGGTGGTAGTGTTTGATAGGTTGTAACGCGTCCATTTTGGTCTAAGGGAAAGCTTCTGAAAGATCTTGTCTTGGGAAACCAAGTCTTGTGGGGAAAGTGCACCACCTCTGCAGAGTGTAAAACCTAAGTACTTAGCCATGTCCCTGGTAAAGGACAATTTGAGCATCAAGACATGGAAGCAATCAAAAATCTCATCATTCAAATTTCTAAAGTTAAAACTTGTGGATTGAACAAGGGTTGTTTGAAATCTTCAATCTTTGGTTGATAGATGCCTTGGAAAGGATCTTCAATCTTTGATTGAGAAAAATGATTTTGTCAAGCAAAAACTTAGTATTTTCAAAATGTTAAGGAAAATCTATTTCGAGCAATGCAAGCCTCAACTCCACTTAGCCAAATGCATATAGATGATAGACTCCACTATACTACCATAGTATCACTTGCCAATACAATTCAAATGTATTGACCCTTTGTGGCTGTAACTTGTATGTTGCAGGTTTGATTGATTTTAGTGAAGGTTGATTGTTTAGGATTACAAAGTCTACAACCAACATCTGCCTGTGGCACTTTGAAGATGAAGGACCACTTGACCATAGTTATTCCGCTGCAATGTAATGTAATAGCCTAATGAGCTATGTTTGATGTAATAAACTTATGTATTCCTGGTTATAAAGTTATATTATGACCTTTGTTTCTTGATATTACATCTTAACTGTGGATGCTAGCTATTTATCTAGGGACTAGCATTGTAAACACAGGAGGCTCTATCTTATTTAAGATTGGTACCTCTACAGATGGTATCAGAGCATTGTGTTGCCTGTAGGATTTGTAAACCTAGGATTGGACAAAAACCCTTAGAAAAATAGGAGTTGTTCTTGTTCCAAAACTTATTTACAAAAACACTTGTAAACTCTTTCCTCGACCATTTTGGTTTCAACTCTACATTCTCTTCTACTTCAACTGATGGAAAAACCTACCCATGGCCAAAGACTACACCATGTGCAAAGGACTTCTTCAACTTCTTCAACTCTAATGACTTCAACAGCTTCAACTCTAATGACTTCAACATCTTCAGCATGTTCACCAAGGACTTCCAACTTGGATACCACTAAGGACTACAAGTGAGACAAGGAAATCCTACTCAAGATTTAGAGACTAAGGGAATGCAAAATAAGAAGGAGCCATCAACAACTTTGAAGTATTGTAACCAAGAGTTTTTCCCAAGGAAACCATGATCTCATACAAGAAGAATCAACCAAAGAAGGATGGAAAGATCACAAGTGAACCATATAGATGGACCACCATAATTTAGTTAAGTCAAACCACCAACTTATGTGGTGTAACAAAAATATTTTGTTGCCTAAGTATGTGCTTGAACTTTGTTGTTTGAGTGAAATGATTGTTTGTGATTGCATGCACATTGTTTGTGTGAATTGTGATGTGTGTGATTAGAAATATTTCCTTAGAATTATCTTGTCTATTCTAATCCCAATCCAACCCAAACAGATGACTACTCCAAAATACTCCAAGGTTGATGACATCAGCACCAACCAATAGGACAACATGAAAGAACTTATAACAACCCAAAACCAGTTGAGCCAAGAGACAACCCAGCTTTTAGCCAACAACAATGGACTAGACCCAGCCATACAAAGGATTTTGAAACTTCAATCCCAATTGTTGCAAGGAATTGTTACTCAAATGATCAACATGGGAGAAAACTTTTCCCAAAGAGCTAATGACAACAAGGATGACAAGGATGCTAATCTAGAAGGAACCCAAGCTAGCAATAATTTTAGATACAAGGATCATTCATCCAAGGAACATGAAGATCAATGCCTCAAGAAGAGAGAAAGATCTCCCACCTATGAAGAATATGAACTAGAAGAATTCCTAGCTTTGGAGAGACCCAAGAAGAAGAAGAAATGCCTCAACCCTAACAAGAAGGACATTACTCAAGTGCAATGTTACAATTGCAAAGAGATGGGACACTATGCCAATGAATGCCCAGAAAAGAAGAAAAACCAAGAAAACAAACAAGAGGCAATGATACCAAAGAAAAAGAAAGATATCAGCCAAGTGATGTGTTTCAAATGCAAGGAACTAGGCCACTATGCAAGAAATTGTCCATAAAATATGAAGAACAAGTTAAACAAGTCTATGAAGGATCTCAACCTTGGCCCATGAGTCAAGTGTGGAAACAAAGGACACTATGCAAAGGTTGCCCAAGAGAAGTTCCCCAGGATTCCAAGCAAGCCAAGATGTAAATTAGTTTGAAAATTTTTAAGGGTGGTAGTACCCTAGTTGTTCTGAACCTACTTGTAACCCCTAGCCTCCCCAAATCTCGGGACCAGATTTATTTTAAGGGTGGTAGCCTGTCACATCCCAAGATTTTCCAAATCTTGTAATGTGAAAATAAATGAATAAAATAAAACTTTGTTTGATTTTCAGGGCCAGAAGAAACTTTTTGAATTCAATCAGAACTTCAAACCCATTTGAGTTAAATAAAATTCTAAAGGGATTTATAAAGATAAGTATTTAATAAAGGAAAATAAAATGTTTTGGAATTACTATTTTGGAATCTTTTAAATAAAAGATTTGGTATTCAAAAGAAAAGATGGATTTATAAATAAAGATTATTTTATAAAGCCAAATTAAACTTTGGCCAAGCTTTTGAATTAAAAAAACATTTTGTTTTGAATAAAAATTAGCAAAGGTTTATTTAAATAAAATAATAAGGATTTAGTATCCAACTTTATTTAACTAAAAGGTTTTACCAATTTAATTGAAACATCAGAACTTATTGAATTGTTTAAAATAAGTTTTCCAAATATTTGATATTCACAAATAAAACCTACAAAAGTGTTTTGGATTTATTTTAGATTTCAAAATGAATATCTCAATAAAACAAATCCTATTTGATTTAATAATGAAAGTCTACTATATTTAATTAATAATGGACTATAAAATAAGAGGTTATTTTGTTTTAAACAAATTTCCAAGTATTCTATATTTCCCAAATAAAACCTACTGATTTGGTTTTGAAAATATTTAGGTTTCAAATAAAGATTTTATTAATAAAATCAAACTCTATTTGATTTAATAACTAAGGCCCATTTTATTTAATTATTAATGGACCCTAAAGTAAAAGGTTATTTTGTTTTAAACAAGTTTTCCAAATATTCTTTATTTCAAAATAAACTACTGATTGGTTTTGAAAGTATTTGGATTTCAAATGAAGATTTTATTAAATAAACCAAGCCCTATTTTATTAATAAATCATGGACCATTTTACTTAATTAATAAATGGAACCTAAAAAGATTTAAAATATTATTTTATTCTGGATTTGGTTTATGTTGATAAACAGAACCAAAAACTCATTATAAGTTTGAATTATTTGAATGGTGTGGGTGAATGAACAATTGATTCAAATTCAAAACAAAAAAATAGAAATAGAAAAGGAAAAGAAATCATACCGAAAAAAATAGAACAAAACGAGCAGCCCAACCATCTGGCCCAGTTCCAGCCCAACAGCCCAGTTTCCCCTCACCCCGAAAGAAACGATTCTCACCAATTAATTAACCCGCAGTGACACTGACCAGTGGACCTTTCCCCCACTCCTTTTCCCACTGACGCAACGGCCCCACTTTTCTCTGTTCATCGTCTTCACACGACCTCGTCGCCCTGGCTGTTACTGCCGATTGATTGCACCTCGTCAATTCGCTTCAATGCCGCATGATCAACGCCCCCTGACCACGCACCTTAAATCGCTCGCCCCTCCTCTCTGTTTCCCCTCTGTCACCCCATAGTAGCACGCCCCCAGGCCGCCTCAATTCCTCCCCGAGCCCCTCTATTCCGACGACCTTCCTCGTCGAATTCCGGCCAAGTGTCACCGCCCCTTGCCTCCCTATGCAACCTAGCAACTTCCCCACTCCCAGGCGCACCTCCCATCACTTTTAGTTCGACCGCGGGCGCCCCGGACCGTCGACTACGACAAGCTTCCGACGCCGCCGCGTTTGTCTTCTTCACCGACGACGTCCACAGGTAGTATTCGACCACCCCGCGCCTCCTCCTTCACGCTCGCATCACCGCAATGACTTTGCGCGTCTAATGCACCCTCTACCTTGCTTCGGCATGCACTGCAGCTTCGCCCTCGACCACGGCCACGCGCAACCGACGCCAGCTGGAACTTCGGCGAGCAATCCACCTCGCTCCCGTACGCCCCTCGACGAGATACTGACACGTTGAGTTTCCCCAGGCGTCTACGAGCACGGTGAGCCATCCCACTCCTCCTCTAGCTCCCTGTATCACCGGAACCGTCGCGAGCAGAGCCGCGCCGCCAGTCGCCGCCGTGCAGCGCCGCCAGTTGCTGGTCAAGCGGCTATGCGTCGTTGGATTGTCATCCAGTGGCTGAGATTAGATTAGGTCGAAGGGGTATGCGATGATCAGAGCCACACAGATTCCTTTTAATCCGATGGTCTGCAGCTGTGCGATCCATACGAACCGGTACCGACCAATCACGGTGCGCCGCGTGTCCCTGTTCTGATTAAAAACAGAATTAGAAACCAGATTTAAAAGCCATTTTCAAACCCTTATAACTTTCAAACCACACGTCCAAAAATTACAAATTTGGTATCAATGGATTCAGGAGAACAAGCCCTAACCAACCATGCCCTTAGTTTAGCAAATAGTAGTTGTTAGATTGTTTGAAATTGCAGAAACATTTGTATTCTTGTTAAGGATGTAAAAATTGTTTAAAATTGAATTTAGGGTTAAAATCTTTGGCAATTGGATTGATTTGAACCTACTGACCCTAGGAAACACTTTGTGGACTCAAAAATGTATTTGGAGAAATTAAGAAATGATTCTTTGATTTAAAACCACTTCTAGTCAAATAGAAATGTAATTTATTTATTGAAAATGATTTTGAAGGAAAACTTTTGCAAAATGGTTTGTTGTGACCTTACTGACCTTAGGAACCAACCCATGATTTGGAAAATGAATTTGGAAAAGTTTAGAATGGATTAATTAGTTTAGTCCATTTCTAGCCAAATAAAACTATTGTTTTGTTATGAAAATGGTTTTGAGTAAAAACTTTGGAAGAAATGTTTTGGACCAAACCTACTGACCAAAAACACCAAGTTTTAAGAAACAACAACTTAATTGGTGGAACCACTTAAGGTTGTGATATTGAGAAAACTGTTTTTCACCACATAAAATGATGAAAGGATTTGAAAATGGTTTATGGATAAAACCCATTTGCAAATGACTTTGCCATTTTGGTAATGACCAATTTGGAACTTACAAAGTTTAGAAGCCTAGTGGAGACCATCCTTGCAATAGAACCAACCTTTGCATGCTTATGCATGACTTAGATTCCATTACTTTGTGTGTGAAAAATTGTTTGTTTGACTTTGGTTTGGAATGTGAATTGAATTTGTGTTTGCTTGATTGACTTGTAGTGAAGTGTGAGACTAGCAAGATCAAGGAGTGAACCACCATTCCCTACCAAAAAGGCAAGTGATGCTTCATACTTTCTATCCTATTACTTTCTCTATGCATTAGTGATTTTGCTAAGTAAAACTTGCATGGATTTTGCTAAGTATAGACCTTGCTATAAGAAAACCTAGTAGATGAATCCTTAGTAGGATTTTCCTAAGTTAAAGATTCCTACTACTATCAAGCTTAGCCTAGATAATAGAAAACATGGGTGGAAAATATATTCACACTATGGAAAAATATTCTAAGTCTGAGGACTTGTGATTTTGTCTAATAAAACAACTAAGTTAATGAATCACCTGGGTGAAATGGGATGTCTTGGTGGTGTTTGGTTGAGTGGTTCACAAGGCCATGGACTTGGCTTGTGTATCTCACTTGTGGTATGCCACCCAGGAACAAAGAGATTTGAGATGTCAAATGTTGAGAAGCTTCAAGTGCAACCACTTGGCAATATGGGCTCTGCCATGATCATATAGGTTGCAAGAACTTAACCATATGGACAGTTGGTGGTAGTGTTTGATAGGTTGGAACGCGTCCATTTTGGTCTAAGGGAAAGCTTCTGAAAGATCTTGTCTTGGGAAACCAAGTCTTGTGGGGAAAGTGCACCACCTCTGCAGAGTGTAAAACCTAAGTACTTAGCCATGTCCCTGGTAAAGGACAATTTGAGCATCAAGACATGGAAGCAATCAAAAATCTCATCATTCAAATTTCTAAAGTTAAAACTTGTTGATTGAACAAGGGTTGTTTGAAATCTTCAATCTTTGGTTGATAGATGCCTTGGAAAGGATCTTCAATCTTTGATTGTGAAAAATGATTTTGTCAAGCAAAAACTTAGTATTTTCAAAATGTTAAGGAAAATCTATTTCGAGCAATGCAAGCCTCAACTCCACTTAGCCAAATGCATATAGATGATAGACTCCACTATACTACCATAGTATCATTTGCCAATACAATTCAAATGTATTGACCCTTTGTGGCTGTAACTTGTATGTTGCAGGTTTGATTGATTTTAGTGAAGATTGATTGTTTAGGATTACAAAGTCTACAACCAACATCTGCTTGTGGAACTTTGAAGATGAAGGACCACTTGACCATAGTTATTCCGCTGCAATGTAATGTAATAGCCTAATGAGCTATGTTTGATGTAATAAACTTATGTATTCCTGGTTATAAAGTTATATTATGACCTTTGTTTCTTGATATTACATCTTAACTGTTGATGCTAGCTATTGATCCAGGGACTAGCATTGTAAACACAGGAGGCTCTATCTTATTTAAGATTGGGACCTCTACAGATGGTATCAGAGCATTTTGTTTCCTGTAGGATTTGTAAACCTAGGATTGGACAAAAACCCTTAGAAAAATAGGAGTTGTTCTTGTTCCAAAACTTATTTACAAAAACACTTGTAAACTCTTTCCTCAACCATTTTGGTTTCAACTCTACATTCTCTTCTACTTCAACTGATGGAAAAACCTACCCATGGCCAAAGACTACACCATGTGCAAAGGACTTCTTCAACTCTAATGACTTCAACAGCTTCAACTCTAATGACTTCAACATCTTCAGCATGTTCACCAAGGACTTCCAACTTGGATACCACTAAGGACTACAAGTGAGACAAGGAAATCCTACTCAAGATTTAGAGACTAAGGGAATGCAAAATAAGAAGGAGCCATCAACAACTTTGAAGTATTGTAACCAAGAGTTTTTCCCAAGGAAACCATGATCTCATACAAGAAGAATCAACCAAAGAAGGATGGAAAGATCACAAGTGAACCATATATATGGACCACCATAATTTAGTTAAGTCAAACCACCAACTTATGTGGTGTAACAAAAATATTTTGTTGCCTAAGTATGTGCTTGAACTTTGTTGTTTGAGTGAAATGATTGTTTGTGATTGCATGCACATTGTTTGTGTGAATTGTGATGTGTGTGATTAGAAATATTTCCTTAGAATTATCTTGTCTATTCTAATCCCAATCCAACCCAAACAGATGACTACTCCAAAATACTCCAAGGTTGATGACATCAGCACCAACCAATAGGACAACATGAAAGAACTTATAACAACCCAAAACCAGTTGAGCCAAGAGACAACCCAGCTTTTAGCCAACAACAATGGACTAGACCCAGCCATACAAAGGATTTTGAAACTTCAATCCCAATTGTTGCAAGGAATGGTTACTCAAATGATCAACATGGGAGAAAACTTTTCCCAAAGAGCTAATGACAACAAGGATGACAAAGATGCTAATCTAGAAGGAACCCAAGCTAGCAATAATTTTAGATACAAGGATCATTCATCCAAGGAACATGAAGATCAATGCCTCAAGAAGAGAGAAATATCTCCCACCTATGAAGAATATGAACTAGAAGAATTCCTAGCTTTGGAGAGACCCAAGAAGAAGAAGAAATGCCTCAACCCTAACAAGAAGGACATTACTCAAGTGCAATGTTACAATTGCAAAGAGATGGGACACTATGCCAATGAATGCCCAGAAAAGAAGAAAAACCAAGAAAACAAACAAGAGGCAATGATACCAAAGAAAAAGAAAGATATCAGCCAAGTGATGTGTTTCAAATGCAAGGAACTAGGCCACTATGCAAGCAATTGTCCAGAAAAGATGAAGAACAAGTTAAACAAGTCTATGAAGGATCTCAACCTTGGCCCATGAGTCAAGTGTGGAAACAAAGGACACTATGCAAAGTTTGCCCAAGAGAAGTTCCCCAGGATTCCAAGCAAGCCAAGATGTAAATTAGTTTGAAAAATTTTAAGGGTGGTAGTACCCTAGTTGTTCTGAACCTACTTGTAACCCCTAGCCTCCCCAAATCTCGGGACGAGATTTATTTTAAGGGTGGTAGCCTGTCACATCCCAAAAATATAACCATGTATTATTATTTCACTTAATTAAATATTTATTATTTAATTATAAAGTAATAAAAAAATCATAACTTATTATTTATTGATCACAAAAATAAATATACCAAAATAATCATAAAATAATAAAAATCTCATACTATACTTTAAATTAAACAAAAACTCAAATATTTTAATAACTCAAATTTAAACTTAGTCACTTCATTAATAATTCATAAAAGGATAAATAACATTTATTAATATCCTTTAAGTAAATAAAATAAGTTTAATATATAGTACAAATCTTAAATATTAATGAAATGAAACTCTAATGGTTAAAAAACATTATAAACATCTTAAACTATCTTAAACTCTAAGTGAATATTATATACTCAAAGGATTCCAACTCATGATAAAAACCTTAAAGAACATCTTGTAAATAAATCAGATCCTTTCCATTTACTTTAAATTATCAAATTTCAACAATTACCATGACACTAAAGAAAGTTTAAAGATAGTTAAATAAAAATTATAGCTGGAATTATAAACCCTACTCACTTATCTATAAAAGGTAAATGATACTACTCTATCATAGAATTAAGAAACCATTATCTCAAGTAACAGAACAAACATTCTTAAAGTAACTTAAAGAACACCTTTCAGATATACAATATACCAGGGTGTAAGTATCATACTTTCAAAACTATCTACATTTTAAAGTTAACTTTAGTCTCCAAAAGTGTAAATATAATACCATACACATTACTACATGTTTTATAGTTAACTTTTGTCTGAAGTAGTTAATCTATAAAGCCGCTTAAGCTCAAACCATTTGATTAAAACAAATAACATCAACCATCACTAACTAACCACAAGGTTATTTAGACCTTAGAAGAGAAACCATTTCTTCGAAGGTTATCCTTTTTGCCACTTTAAATAAGAAATCTTATATAAGTAGTCCTAACTAGTATGTCATAAGGTTGTATATTTTATTCCTACATGTGTGTTGACTCCAACCACTCATAAACTCTAATAAGAATACAACTACGAAAATTATCCAAAAGGACCACACATTCCAAAGTAACCACTTTCGAAATCCAAACCCTAGAATCAACATTATTTCCAGAATTTACACTTAAAACGTGCATCACACTACTTATGCATAAAAGCATATTGCTTCTTTAAACATTAGTCCTTACCGGACCAATGATGCTGATTTCAGATTTTGGATCTTATACACTGACTCGAAGACCGTGAGTGCATAATCTTGCAATCACAAAAGGCAAGTTCACACTTGCTCATGTCCTTTGATTATTTTCTATAAAGTATTTTACAAATCCAGTGTTGTCATCACCTGCATTTGAAAAAGGTCATAAAACACTATTTTCATAATAATGTGAGTATAAGTTAATTACCATGAGGTAATAACCTACTATAAGAGTTCCGGTGGTAAAGGAACATATTACCTAGGACTTAACAACCAATGTCGCAAGTGATTCTTGCGTCGTATATTACGCGTTGACCATGAGATTTGGAATGGGACGGAGAAGTCAGCTGTATCTTTTCCCTCTCGCATGGAGCTAGATGTGCAGGTCGTGGCTGTTATCACTCGTAGCATGCATATTATTTATGGTAATTCGTAGAGGATATGAAGCATATGGGTGGGAGCCCTCAACGTCCCACGATAGTTCCGGCATCTGAACGGTCTGTACAAACCATTGCCGTAATTCAATAGGTGGGCATGGTGTACACCAAGGATACATGCGGGGTCGCGGAGAAGGCAGTGATTGGCTTGAATCTTAGGTTGGGCCTCAAACCAAGGAAGTTTGAACGGGGACATACTCCCGGCCGTGCAACAAAACCTAAGGTCTCTCATGGTAAAGTGACGCACCTCTGCAGAGTGTAAGAACTGTAACTTGTTAATCCCTGTTCCGAGAAGGAGCTGCGAACGCGGCGGGAAAGGAACCCCATGAAGGTTCTGGTAAACCCGTGAAGGCTGACAGACATAGCTTTTCAGAATAAAAGCAACCTTTGAAGAAATGTTTATGAAAACTTGCATTGCCTACGACCTTTGGTCTGTGGCTGTAGTTATAGTGCATCAAACACTCCTTTTCTAGTGGACTTGCTGAGTACGCTCGTACTCAAAGTATCTTCTTAACCCTTGTTAGGTTCTAAAGCCAGTACAGACGATGTCTACATCAAGTCATGCTCCAGGAATCATCATCAAAAGTTAAAGCTCTTCAATGAAGTCAAGAAAATCAACATATACATCAACTCGAGTGAAGACGAAGCTTCTGATTAGACAGGAATTTAAATCTCTAGCCATAGAACATATTTCTTTAGTGTATTGCAATAGCAGCAATGCCAGACCATTAGTTAAGATACTAGTCTGAATAGTATAATAATTTTTGAGTTCTTTATCTCTGATTCTTCTTTGTAATAAGATTCTTTCTCTCTCTTTAACCTAGAGTGTTCTCTGGATCTTATGTAAATAGTGAGTTGTAACCTTTAAGCCATGTATTGGACCCGTTGTGTTTCTGTTGTGCCATTCTGAGGGATGTAATACTCGTGAACGGTGTTTCAGTGGTGTTATGTCAACGACTATAGTATACTACATCATGCAGTGGTATGCTGGGTCACCGCATTCTGGTTGCCACCGAGAAGTGCACCGATAGTGGAAGCGTGGATCGATCCCGTTGGGGTGAGATTCACCGGAGAATAAGGGAGGCCTTTTGTGGCGTTGGTGGTTTTATATCACCCCCTCTCCAAATGAGACGTACTCCATATTGGGAGGAACTCGGTAAAATATCGTCGTCCCCGCGTGCCTCGGTTATCTCTATACCCGAGCTCTTTACTTATGCACTTTACATTGTGATAGCCTTTGTGCTTGAAGTAATCTATATATTGCTATCACCTTGTTGTTTGTATTGCTTAGCATAAGTTGTTGGTGAACATAGGTGAACCCTAGTTGTTCTAGGTTGTGCTTGTCAAAGTAAACGCTAGTTTAATTCCGCCTTTGTCGATCCACCCTCGGAAAAGTTTTAATCGCCTATTCACCCCCCCCCCTCGAGGCAACATTTGTATCCTTTTACCTTGCCTTCATCAATCCATGATCACCGAGGATGGCAAGCTTCAAGCATGATATCTTCTAGATATGGCACATCTTTAGCTTGCACAACATTACTTCTAACACTATTTGGATTATGTCTTGAATACATATGATGAACTCTATCTTCTTCTTCAAGACACCCTTGCAAAAGGCTCAACTCTCACATGACCAATCTGTGGATCACTCTTTGAACACCTTGGTCACCACTTGATCCTCTTTACTTTCTTCTTCTCCAAACCTTGAAGCCAACATATGGTTCAAGCATTGCCTATGGACAATTCCTACAAGTACAACTTGATACAAGCATTAGTCCATAGAGATTGTCATTAATTACCAAAACCACACATGGGGGCCCACATGTTCTTTCAACCTCCTTCTCGTTCATAATCTCCTTCAAGTATCTTGGATGGCAAGAGAAGAAGCTCCACGCTTGGCATCATGCTTTATGGTGGTCCTTCCTCTCGGCCTTTTCGATTTACCTTCACTTGGGGTTGGATCATCAACGTTGGTGACTCCAGAGCTTTCTCCCTTTCCCCCATCACCAAAATAGAGCTCCTTCCATTTCTCGCAATCTTTGAAACTTTGTCCAATAATGGGGGCAATGTGAAGGACTTCTTATATTGGACGGTCTTGGAGTGTTCCAAAGCTTGGAACACCTACAAAATAAATATGTTGGTAGGAGGGTGCAAATGTGCATTCATGTATGAACAAAAACAAAATAGGGGTGAATGAGCGTACTAAGTCTTGGACTCGAACGCCACTCAGTACTCAACTTGACATGATCGTAGGAAGCAGAAAACTTGGAGCATTTTTCGTTGATTGTTCCCACCGTTTTGTGAGAGCAGGAAAATGATGATGCTCGTGGAAGTACTTCCATATGCGGTTCCAAAAGGCCATTCCCTTTTGCTCGGCACCAGTTTTTTCATCTTGGCCTATTTCAAGCCAAGCATCACATAGCATCTCATCCTCGAGGACTATGTACGAGGAGGTCCTCCTGCTACCGCCTACCCGAGATCGTCGTGATAATTCATCCACGAACAAGGGCTCACTATCGATTGAGATACCAAGTTGTTTGGTATCTTTTTGGGCACCGATGTATTGGGTTTTCTATAGGGACAAAATCACCATTGTTTGACAAACTATACGTGCAAGGACCACATCATACAAGGGACTAGAATCATAACTGCACGAGAGTTCAGGTTGGCATTTCGTCAAACAGTGCGCGGGGAGCGGGCATACTGCCGGTGGGAATGGTCCTTGGGGTCTTGCTGCTTGACAAGGACCCGCCGCCGCCCACCAGTGTCATGTTCAGATCAATGACCCGTGGCATAGGGAAGGACTCGCCATCTCCGGTGAGGGCTCCCGCGTGTTGCAGACCAGGGACGGGACCACGCCGCGCGTGTCCATGCCGGGAACCGGTGGCCTTATGGCTGACGAGTGGGAACTCGTAGCCGCTGCATATGTCGTGGCATGCTGGTGCTGCTCTTTTATGAGTAGAATGGTGGCCTCCTGCGTGGCAAGGGCCTCGGCGTTGGCCTTGGCCCTTTCTTCGGCGAGGGCCGTCGCTGCTAGGCGAGTTGTTTGCTTGTCTTGGCGTACACCCCGCTTCCTCGTCTCCTCCGACCGCTGCTCGATCATGAGCTCGAGTTTCACCCTCGCAGCGCCGACGACAGCCATGGTGTTGGTTGCAGGTCCTGATAGCGGTGGAGAATCTTCTATGGCCGCCGAAGCTAATTCGGGTGGTACGAACGTGGCCTAGCTGAGGGCAACGGCGGAGGGCATGGAGGGGGGAATATCGGCCATGATGCAACTAGGGGTTGCCCACGACAGAGTGTGTGCGGGGGAGTGGCAGCTTGGGGTGCGTTATTGTGCCACTATGGGATGGACGAGGGGAGAACATCGGTCAGACACGCGATCCATCCTCCCCCTCCCGCAAACGTGGCCCAAGTTTGAGCCGTCAGATGCGCCGAAGCGGAGCGCTCCGCGGGTCCAGGTCCGTTTGTGGGCGCCGTTGGAGTTTCCCACATCACTTGTATCGGTTTAGGATTTTGTGCCTTTATTTATAAATCAGGATAAAACCCTATTTTGAGAAAGTAGGTATACGTTGAGACGAAATCGGGATACATATTTACAACAACGAAATAATAACTTGGTTATATTTTTATAGACGCGTGTACACCAGTTTTTAGTCGAAGTGGCAATGAAATAGTACTCCCTCCTTCCGTAATATTCTCTCTGTCTAAAATAACTGATTTGTGTTTGTCTAGATACATTTGAATCTAGACAAAACCAAGTCAGTTATTTTCTAGACGAAGAGAGTAAGATGTTTTAGCTTGTTTCATAAAAGCTAAAACATCACGTACACACTAAAATACGTCTAGATAAAAGCTAAAACATCTTATATTTTAAAACGGAGGGAATAATTTGGTTATACTTTTTAAACGGTATGTTCTAGGTGAGTTAGTAGTTTCCTTGTGGGTCACTACTTGGGAATACACTTGACATTTTCAGTCAAAACAGAATGACATGTTCATTACTGAGAGGCCGCAGCCTTAAGAACCACTCGTGATAAATAATTACTTGAGTAATCTGGCAAGCTGTTTCAAATGTTTCGGTCGTTGATAACTTAACTTATTCCATAATTATTGTGATTATCTTGACCTCAAGCCAAGAGAATCTCAATAGTGGACTATGCTAACGGGAGCCCATGAGTATTACAACCGCATTGCTAATTGGAAACAAAGATCTCTGCTACTCCCTCCGACCCATATTAGTTGACTTGGATTTATCTAGATTCGAATGTATCTAAACATGTTTTAGTGCTAGATACATTAATCCAAGTCAAGTAATATGGATCGGAGGGAGTATCATTCTCCGATAGCTGCGGCATACCTTCCTGTCAATGGTTTCCAAGACATTCTTCATTTTAACGCTGTCCAAGACATTCTTCTAGAGCATACATTTTTGTGCAAGTTCCAAATTCTAGAAATGCGGGCACTGGTTCTGTAGGTGGGAAGGGACACAACTAGTAGTGGGAGTAAACATTAAAATATTAGAGTACGCACAATGATATAATACAAGGTTAGATGATGTATAATAGGGGACCCACAATAGGTGATGTGGAATTTATACATAATCAAAATGGGTGTTTTACATCATCTTTTCACTTTGTGCTTTTCAAGATGATGTATAATACGACACCTGTGACATAGCAGGTGATGTTTAAATAAGTCACCTATTCCAATCTCCCTCCACAATTTTAACTAAAAACAATGATTATCACAAGTATGTATGAAACAATTAGTATGCAACTTCATCTAAAATTGATTAAATGAGTAGCGGTGCGGGTGCTTTAGCAGACGTTGGAGGGCAGTCGTGGCAAGGTCGCTGAGAAGCGGTGGCAGGCCGAGCAGAGCTCCATCACCCTCACACCTGCTAGGAGGATGACATGGCCATGTTCTGCGGCAGTCAGCGGCAGGTCAAGGGAGCGGCCACAGTTGGCGGGATGGACGGGACCAACAAGGAGAAGCTTCGGTGGTTCAAAGACGGCTTGGGCGACGCCAGAATTAACAGGCGGCCGTGCGATACGGTGGACAATTCAAATCGGCGGCGTGGCAGTGAACTCCATGGGGAGCGACGACGAAGCGGTGGGAGGGTGCTCGGCGGGTGTCGACACCTCGATTTTGATCACCGGCGGGGCGATTTTGGCGACAGCAGCGATCATGGGTAGGTGGAACGCGGAGCGGAATGTGGAAGCTTCAAAACGCCAGTTGGTCGCTCCCGCGCGTGCATTTTTGTTTTACATCACCAGGACATGTGATGTATATTCGCATCACCAGGACCAAAATATACATCACGATGTAAAAGTTAAACATCACCAAATAGATCTACATCACCTATTGGATAAGCATTTTAGGGTCTCTAGTGATGTATAAGTTAGGTTTTACATCACCTGTGCTATTATAGGTCATCCGTTAGAGATGCTTTTAGAGCCTAATTTTTTTACACAGACTTCTAGATTGCCATGGAAATGTACTCAGGCGGGATAGCACTAAGAAATATTTTTTCCTATTTTTTTAGTTTATGAATTTTTGGTTATTTCCTGTTTTGAATTGTTCAACGATTGTATTGTTCCTAATCTTCAATTGTGGTGTAATTAATGGATAATATCCTTATGTGCTTGCTGTGTTTCGAAATACATTGCATATAAGTTTTGGTCTTTTTAGTTTTTTCATAATAATTTAGTCATGTGCAAATCGATGTCTTCGCTAGCTCTTCATCTCTTGTTGCCACGGAGTTCAAGTATTTTTTTTCTTTCGAAGATGGAATATGCCCAGCCACTTTCTGACTGGTGCACACAATCATATTTCTTATGAAGTAGTCATCCAAAGACGTATCAACTAAACATAATAACGGATACAAAGCTCAACCAAAGTAATAAAAATGCACGTAGCATATATGCATCACAAATTCTATTACTCCACTACACATCTTCCCTATTGATTGAAAATATGCCAAGCGACCATCTCCAAACAGGTTCACCCAAAGTTTAGGGCGTTTGATCCTCTGCACGTTGTAGAAAGGAATTCATATATATATATCCCATGGGGCGAACTCTTGTCTTGTTAAAAATAACATCTATGAAAGTTCCATATACCCCAACATGAAACACATACTCAAACCTGAATTAGAGCGTTGAGTTTTTAGTAACCCCAATTCATTAATTCCTAGGCTATTCGTTATGTTTTGCGGAGTGAATAAGTTAAAGTAATACGAAGTGATTCACCGGACAAGAAGAGGAGAGAACATGAGATAACTAGGTGTTGAATTGTATCATCTACATTACAAAATCGTGTGCCCATCCGTTGAAGGAGCCTTTACTAAAAGAGCTCCTCTTTGTTTCCATAAGGCCTTTATAAAAAGGAGAGTCCATATTTTAAGTCTCACTCATGATAGTGTCTTGTAATGAAGGTATTTATCATGCACTAACTCTTGCCACATGTCTTTCTCATTCAGTAAAATAAATAGTCATTTGTTGACTAGCCACTTGTTATTATTTATGTATAATACCTCCACTTCGAAGCTCCCTTAATGTTTGGTTGAAAAACAATACTCTACTTATTTAATCGATATTTTCTTTACATTTACCACTCTTTCTAAAAAATGTGGACTTGTAATATTTTTTTTCAGCTCATTCGAATACTTAAAAAAAAAGATAACATAAATACGAGGAAACTAGTGAAAATAATATTTATAAGAACAAAGTGATCTCTATATGAGATCAACTTGCCTTCGCAAATTTCCAATAATGAATAATGGATAACCAAGTGATTGATATATTCTTGACATTAATATCATTTATAGAAAATGTAATTTAAATAATGGAACAGTGGCATTAGAAGTTACACAATTGATTAGTCATTAGTGAATGTCACCCGTGATTGTTCTTATGGTGAAACCTATATACTTTGTACAGATGTACTCTAAAGTCCAGAGGCTTTACAAGAAAAGGCGCATAAGCCCGTACACAATTTTGGGCAATTCAAGCTTAAAGACTCTTGTTCAAAAAAAAAAAAAACTTAAAGACTCAAAAGCGACTCCTCTAAAGAAACGGTCACGAATTGGTCTTCTTTTTCCATGCGGCGACAGATGGCAAAGCGAGAACTCCAGTACAACTGTAAGAATCATCAGTGACGTGATTCCTTGGATCAGCGCGTGCTATTTCTGCCTCGCCGTCGGCGTCGTTCCAACCCAGGCAGCAGCTACTACTGTTTCTCTACCGATCGGATAGGTTTGCTTTGCTTTATTCTGCAGCTAACACCGCAGTGATTTAACATGAACAGTCAACCAAAGTCTTCTGCCCCCAGTGTCGATCCATGCGTGAATCACGTGTCGTAATAAGCTCGGTTGATAAGGTCTGGCGTAACAATAAATTCTGGCGCCGGTGTGAGGCTTCTTTCCTTTTACTTTCACCCGAGATAAGTAGTCTGATACGTCGTCCTACATTCGATTGATTTTGACCCAACTCTCTCTCATATGTCCCAGATCCTCCGTAGTTCAGATTCGTACTTCTAATTATTTACTCTTCCGTTTAGAAATATTAAATATTTTTACTATTTTACTACACACCAAAAGTGTCTAAGTACAGTTTCAGGAAAAACTAAAACATCTTAGAGCATCTCTAGTGGAAGGTCTAAATTTGGTCCTCTATATCTCTATATAGACGACCGTCTAAAGAGATTTATTTTTAGACCTTTGCAGTTTTTCAGCAGAAGATCTATATCTTGAACGTCTATATTCTCTCTCATATATTTTAACAGTATCTTATAACTACCATTTGGGTTCAGCACTGCAATATTTCCAAGTTATCGTGCCAAATCGCACAATGAACAATGATCACTTAGCAATTTTTAATGGCACAAAAAAAGCAGCGGGTCTCAGTATAAGTAAACAGTAGGTAAAAAATCAGTACAACCAATTCTCTGTATCTCTGCCAAAATTCAGTACATCCCAGCCACGTCCACCTACAACAAAAATTCAGTACTATCTTCTCAACTCGTTGCAATCGATTCCAAAATCCCAGGCACGCAAACAGCAGCGACCTGCAAGCAATGTATTCCCACGCATCGCGAGCACCGCGACGGCCTACGTCTTCCCCAGCCTAGCCGAGATTCACCTCCACGACGTCCCTTGCTACCGCTGACCAACCACGCCATCGCCCCCTCCCACACCCCACCCCAGCCATGGTTGCCCACCCCAACACCGCCCCGTCCCTCCCCCACAAGCGCGGTGGCGGCCGGCCGCAATCGACAGCAGGATCTAGATCTTCTGCTCAATCTTTCTCAATCCCTCTATCTCCGAAAAAAGGTAGCAGAATCGTAGCTTGGTCCGGCGGACGGGAGCCCGACGGCGATCTTGTGGGGTGGGCGGCGGGCAGGGGCGTGACCGCGCGGGAGGGAAGTCTCGGGAGTGAGCGGTTGTCTTTGGACATCGTGGCTCCGTCGTCCATATATGGACGATGTATAGCAGAATTTGGAGGTCGTCTAAATTTAGAGGATGCTATAGACGAGCCACTGGGGACGTTTTTTTAGGCTCACGACCGTCTAAATTTATTTAGACAACTATATAGACGAGCCACTAGAGATGCTCTTAGAACTTAAAACAAAGGGAGTATTTTACTAATGGTTGTGCCTCTTTGGAAGTGACAGAGAAGATGTACGATATACAGCTTTGCATTTTCATTCTTTATACTTTCTCCTTTTCGCAAAAGAAGACATATAAATTTATCCAAAGGTCAAACAACATAAATATTGACTAAGTTTTTTAGATTAAACTACCCGAAATATCTATAAATTCAAATAAATACCATGTGTTATTCTCACTGGGTTTTTAGAAGGAGATTTTTTGGCATATTTTGTCTTTCTCCTCTATTTTTTCGCATGGTTGTTCGAGGAGATTATCCCTAGGATGATCGATCATAAGGGCAAGTAAAAATTAGAGGGAGTGCTAGACTTTATTTAAACCATGCAATTAGGAGATAATCCTCTACTTGTAAAACCCATGTGTTGCAACAACCGTCACCATGATTCCCTCGCTCCCATCCCCCATGATCGGACAAGACTCCTCATACTACGTGTCATTTCCACTTGTATATTAAACCTTGATCATCTATGGAATAGACATCGATCAGTTGGAGTCGTTATTACTCCGGGGTGTGTGCGATGCATATTAAACAAAAGGTCAAGTAGTGGCAACAAGTGGTGCAGTACTGGTGTATCCCTGCCGTTCCGTTACGTTCCAAGTGGGGGGCCATGGAGGCCGTTTTTTCGTGCGCGGAAACGGAGTAGGAGTGGCGGCCGGTGCAGTGCGGCGCGCTTGGAAGGCAAGCGTCACGCTCAGCCACCGACCCCACACCCCCGAACCGGAACGGGGCCTAGGATAAGGTGCAGATACGCGCGGGAGTAGTCGGTGCCGGATACGCGCTCGCGTCACCCCACGGCGCCGGCCGGCCGGGCCCAACGGCACGGAACCAACGCCCTTTCTGACTTGCGGCGCGCGCGCGTGCGCGTGCTGCGGCCCCCGTCCGATCCGTCCGTCGCTCGTTGGCGACACGACCGTCCCCGACCCGACCCGTCCAACCACACCGTGATGACAGCGAGCGGCGCGGCGCGGGCCGGTCAGACGTCAGGTCACCGCGGCCAGCAGCTTGTTTGCGCTTGACTGCAACGCGACGGCGGCCGTGCGCTCTCGGCGTGTGCACCGTACGATATCCAGCGTTTCGTTACTCTTCTTCTTCTCCGGTAAAACTAGCAGGGGCAAATATCCATTTGGTTGCACGGGGGTTGGTACATCCGTTTGGTGCTGAATGTGACGACGACGCTACTGATATTACGGACGTGTTAGTTTGCTCGGGTTTTATTTCCACTCCACTATCGCCGTTGCGGTCGGTCGATAACTATGACCACCGATGCATTCTAGAAGGACAGTCCACTCACGAAGCGAACAGCTAGGCACTGACCCAGGTAGGGCCCCCCGCCCCGAGGACTGGAAGTGCAAGCCGTAGTTTGTTCAAGGCGTCGTCGTAGCATCCTAGGACAATGATGTTTGGTGGACAGCCTCTCCCAACGACACGTGGCAACAAACGTTGTGGTCAGTACTCAGTAGTAGCTGACCTGCCAAAAGACCAACACATCTTGTTATCTCTTCACCTCCTCCTATAGATTGTGGCTCAATCATGTGGCCACTGCAGCGAGCAGTAGTACAATAGTACTCCAACAGGAAGCGCGCATTTTAACCACCCACGTTTATACCCCAATAATAGATCGGTAGCAGTGGCGGTGTAATTGATCCTTGGAATAGTTGATGATGGTAATTCCACGAGATTCCAAGCCCGCCAAACCGGCCGGCGGCGGGCGGCGGTCACGCGATGCCCGCAAACCGTACGACCGGGTGGCATAAACAATGCGCACATGATGCTATTCCACTCAACGGAGGTGGAAGATTAATTGAAGTTTTTGTCCGGGTGATGATGGGTTAGGAATCCAGAGATGATAGGCTATGCCTTTAGATATGATTAGGTATGCTACTAGTACGAGTGTGGTATCTATCTATACATCCAATACAAGGTAGTACAGCTTTGAACTTATGTGAAAGTGCCAACCCTCGATCGACCGCCCTCTTTAATTCAGTGATGGATAGCCTTGATCGTCCTTTTTCTCTGATCACTTGTTATATGGTCCAGTTTTATGAACTAAACAGAAACGCGCGCAAACACCTTTGCTTAACTTTATTTTACAGCTATTATTCTTCAGTCGATCTTGCCACTGTCAGAACTAATCGGCGGTCCAAGCAGGCTGCTACAAGGCGGCCCAAGCTAGTCACTGAAATCGCAATGTACCAGATTGATGGTCAATTCTCCATTCTACCATGCATGGCCAAATCGCCGGTCGATTTTTTCTTCTCAGAAATGAAATCCATGGTACTTGAGTACTAAACCCATTGGTTTCACTAAATCGATCGACTAAAATGTCAACGCAGATCCTAGGGCAGGTATCATGTAAGACGGCCCGACAGAATGTACTGTTATGTTCAGGGGCGGATCCAAGTTCAAGCCTGGTGGTGCACAGGACCCAGGGCAAAACAAAAAATTCTTTGTAGATTAGTTATTTTTCACCATGGGAGATGGGTTGGGTCATACGCGGGACCTACCCCGAGGAAGGAGGCTTGAGGCGCGCTAAATCAAATGGTTTTATCAACACGGGGTGGAGAAGGCATTGCAATTTCCTGCTTTTATGATTGCTTCGATTCCTCTGATTCTTCTTCTGACAGGAATTACCAATCCTTTATTGGCTATGTCATCCTCTGTTTAGTAGATGTATGGTATGGTATGGTTACTAGGTAGTGTTGCTCGATACCCGAGCTTGCACTAGTATTAGCTGGCTATTCCACTATTGCCATGTGCCACCTCTAAACAAGTTTTTTTTTAAGTTAATAAGGTACCACTGTATACCTGGATTGTCATTTCTCTAGCTCCGTCACCGGTTATGTTAGAGAAAAAGACAGCAGCTGCGTACGTGGTCAATCAAAAAACAGAACTGGCGCCGAGATCGGCGTCGTACGTCGGACATCTCGAGCAGTGCGCGCGAGGACGGTATCACGTCTGCATGCGTGCGTGTAGGCGCTCGCGCACGCCAAGGGCCTCCCACATGTGCCTGGCCTGGCCTGGGCTGGGCTAGCCTAGTTAAACCTCGCTAATCCAGCACTCCAGCCTCCAGGTTTGGAAACTAGCGAGTTATTCGTGGGAGCTTCACCAACACACCGAAGCAACACGTTCCCAGGGACGCAAGCGATCGACATGCATGATGAAGATGAGCACGAGAAAAAACACGCGCCGAAGCAGGGTTCTATCTTAGCGATCGAGCACCCGGATTGCTGCCTGCACACACGCGTGTTTATTGTGTGTACGCGACTCATCTGCCTGGTGCTCCTGCTCGTGCTCGTGGGGGAATCGTCGATATCCTGTTGGTGATTTTTGGGTAACGGCGGTATGGAAACCACCGACAGCCCATAGGTGAGTGAGTGGTGACAAACGTAATTTCTGTGGGCGTCCAGTTCCATGACTGGATGAAGGTTCGAGCTAGAATTAGTGGGCTAGTACTAGTACAAATCTGGAGCAACTTATCTAGTCCTCTTTCTGTTTACAACCCGCTCTAAAGTCCCTTTAGCCTTTTAGGTTAGGCTGGTTGTTATATCGGAAGCTAAGCATCCAAATCATCACCACTTGTTATTAGGTCCCTCAGTTATGTGCATTAGTGTATGTATATAGATCCACAAGGTATCCATATCACCTCTCTCCAAACATGTCAATGCCACAAGGTATATACAAGTTATACTACTACTGTTCATTATTGGCTTGGAAATGTCGGTATACAGTACCACGTGTCTGTATGTGCAATCTTTGCAGTAATTTAGCACCTACAGAATTCGTCTGTATATACAGGATAAGGTAGTACTACGAGAGAATAAACAGGCTGGTGACTTATTCTGTGATTTGATTGTGTTGAAATTCTGAAGAACCGTTCCGTTTCCTCCGTGATGCAATATTTCTTGTGGCCATTGACTTCGCTACCTAGCCGGACGTGTTCATCTGTACCTGTGCAGTAAATTAGTCTTAGTTGGTGGCCGTCCTAACATTATAATCGATGAAATCTCCTTCAGGATTTAGGCCTGTATTTATTAATACAGAGAATAATTATGAATAAGGTGTATCTGTCAGCTTGAGCCTACGTGTCTGTATTTAGTTCTCCGAATGTGCCATGCCAAATATTTCAGTAAGCTGATACAGTCAAATTTGTCAGTGTCAGCAATTTCTTTCCCTATGGTACTGGTGCTACTTTGTTTAGGTCAGGAATGTAGGGTGCAATGCCGTAGCTGTTGGCATGTATCGAACTGAATGAAATGCAATACTAGGCAGTAAGCAGATGGTACAGTTTGCTAACGAAACTACTACTAGTTCAGATGATCTGCAACCTGTGCAGACTAATGTAACACTGGCGCAACTTTGTGTTTACTTTCATGTGTTTAGCTGACCGGCAACGATGCCAAACCATCAACCTATTTATTTCAGACTGAACCGTGTGGAACTGTAGGTACAGTACATTTTACAGCGTATGTGCGGATGTGTTTGCTTGCCCCGTTTCCTGACCGACGCAAGCAATGGTCGACAAGATCTGCAGGGGACAAATCAGACGGAGGAAGCAGGATTCCTTGCGGTCATGATGTGCGAATGTTGGATGATGGGTTGCGTAGGCGAATGTTGCATTTGACCTACGTACTACGGATGGGTCGCATAGGTGCCATCGGAAGAAGAGGAAGCAAAGACCCCCGATATCCTGGATTCCGTTCTTGACCATGAAACCTTGCCGGCTGGCGCGCGCGCTGCTGAAATATACGTCCGGCCTTGGTTGGCGTCTGCGGATCAGGAGAGTATGGGATCTCCGTCACATCACCGACAAGACGCTAGATTCATGGACAACACGCTGGATCCCCAACGATCTTGATGACATCTCCAACATGAGCGACACCGACGAGGTCCACCGCTAACCGACCACCACTAAGATGCGGAACAGGAGGTGTGGTTGCCTGGTTGGAGGAGGGCGCGAGCATGAGGAGGGTGATCGTGACGACGGAACAGGAGGTGCTTATAGTCAGACAAGGATCGAACCACATGGGCCATTGGGCCGGATAGCTCCAGTGCGCTTTCGTGAAGAAGATGTACCCTCGGTCCACCTCGTTGAATTTTCAATCCAGGAACACAATGGACGTCTTGGGCCAAGGCGATTTTTTTTAAAATAATACATATTTTTTGATTATTTTTAAAAGTATTGCATGTTTTTTGCAATTTATAAATCTAGCACTTTATCGGTCTGGGCCTAGCCGAATTGACCACTCGGCCTGGCCCTGACCGATTCAACTCCATTCGGCGAGGAGCGGACCGACTGCATGTGGGCGCGGGGCCCTCACTGGCCAAATGCTCCATTCGGCAACGGCCTAGACGAGTGGCCGAATTGGTCATGGCCTGACCGAGTGCATGTATGAGGATCTGTCATTCTTGTTGGAAGAAAGGCGACTCGCTTGGTCTAACTCTTTCCATTGCATGCAGCATCTATTCATAGTGATGCAAGTGGGTCAATGTTAGGGTACCCTCTACCCTCTTTAGTTCAACAAAATGAACTAACATTTGTGATGACATCATCATTTTAAAAAGGTTAGTTCATTTTTTTGAACTAGTTTATTTTTTGAACTAAAGAGGGTAGAGGGTACCCTAACATTGACCCACTTGCATCTTTATCTATTCATACTAGTACTAGCTCAATGCGGTGGTTTGTTTTCTTCCTACGGCTGCCTTTTTCAATCGGCTTAGGCCTGGCCGATTACTTTTTCAATCGGCTTCACCGTGACATATTGGAGTAATCGGTTTGCTTCTAGACGATTGCATGTTGGCAGCCCATTAACTGCACAGTCGGTGGGTCCAGGCCAATTGAAGCGTGGTCAACTTGGCCTAGACCAACAATGTGCTAAATATCGAAATTTTTAATTTTATGCAATACTTCTTAAATTAATTTAGAAAATGTATTATTAAAAATAAATTCGCTGGGCCAAGCACCCCGATGATAGCACCAAACGCAATGGGAGCTACTATATGCGGGTGGCTTCCGCTAAAAAAAAATGGGAAATTTGCTTTTGGTATGTACCATCAAAGCTTCATCTTCAGGCATATACCATCGAAAGGTTGCAACTCTTTTAAATGTTACCAACTCTGTTAAGTGTCCGTTAGTTATGACCACAATACCCCTTCCTTCATGAAAGCATTGGACAGCTCCAGCTCAAAGAAAAAACATTGGACAGCACCTCATTTGCTTGCATTCAGCAAATGAATATAAACAGGATGACACCATAACAACAGGATTTAGTTTAACATGATATCTGCCATATAACAGCAGCTTAGAATGACATTACAGCATAATATAAGTCAATATTTCAGGATATAACATAAATCTAAGTTGTCACGGAATTACATCCAAATAGCAAGTTAGCAAAATACCATGAAACAATTTGTTAGCAAAATACCACGGACCATTAGACTAACACAACTACTCGATGATAATCCTGCGGTTGATTCCTCCGGGTGAGATTGATGCCATCCTCCTTGTTGTCACACCCTGACTTGCTGGAGAGAGGGATGTCATTCGCCTTGTGGTCACACCTGGGCGTGTTGGAGAGAGGGATGCCATTCGTATTGTGGTCACACCTGGGCTTGTTGGAGAGAGGGATGTCATCCTCCTTGTGGTCACACATGGGCTCGACATTACTTTTGGATCAAAAACAAAGTTGGATGGCTCAGCAACAATGTTTGACGTATCAGCAGATTCAGTTTTGGCTTTCCTGCAAAGCACACGTAGAGTCGATGAAGAAAAATATATTTCTCATATATAAGGCATATTGCTTCAGATTTTACAATACCTTTGTTGTTTTGGTTTCTTCGGACGAGGCGGCGGAAGTTCTTGTTCTAGTTCAGCTTGAGTTGCACAACATCCCATCTCAATATGTCCAAATTGAAAGCATCTTTTGCATTTATACGGACCTCTTTTTCCTGGCTCTCCACTAGACTTGATTCTCTGCTTCCTTGGTCTACCGGCAGGCCTTTTTAGTGGTGGAGGAACCACTTCAAAAGGTGGGTCATTCTTCGACCATTGAGATTTGTCACCCATTGGAGTGACCTCAAACTGATAAGCTAGCTTGAACCTCTTTACCGAATAGTAGTCGTCCACAAAATCTTCAATTTTTAGCTGTCGAACTTTCCCAATGAAAAAGAAGCATGAGTGCACGGTTTTTCGGACACCTCCCACTGTCCACAACCATATTCCCTTTTTGCAAGGTCAACACCATACCTCCAAGTCTTCCCTTCATTTGTTGTTGTTCCTGAAATCTCAGCCGAGAGTAATCCACTTTTGGTGAAATCATAGTGCAGCCCTCTGCTCTTCATGTTCAACTCATGTAATACACTTGGAAGGATACGCCCTTCAAGTTTCTCGGCTATCACTTTCCTGTTGGCTATCTTAACCATTATTTTCTCTCTTATTTTATCCATAAGATACACGGCTGGAAGCTCCTTTTCATCCTTAATTCAATTGTTGAAGCACTCAGAAATGTTGTTGTTCACATAATCAACCTTGCATTCCTTGGAGAACTTTGATCTGCTCCAAACTAGATTACGATACTTGTTTAACCAGGGGATTGCTTTAGGACAAGTTTCAGCAATTTTTTCCTTTAGTGTATCATGCCGACGGGTTGTACATGCCCATGCACAAGGCCACATGTACTTCAGCACGTCACCTCTGAACTTCTTCCTGAAATTATCCATGAGGTGTCTAAAGCACTCCCGGTGCTCAGCTTCACCTTTAAAAACTTTTTTGACAGTATATGCTAGCCCTTTACAATCATCCGTGTGGATTGTCAATCCAGGGGGAGTCCCAACTACTTTTCTCAGGTTGTCCATGAACCATGCCCAGTTTGCATTTGTTTCCTTAAAGAAAATGCCAAACGCAACTGGATACATCCAGTTGTGTCCATTAATGGCAGTTGCTGCAGCCAATTGCCCTTTATACTTTTCAGTGAGGTGAGTGGAATCAACACCAAGATACGGTATGCACCCATACAGAAATCCATCAACACAAGCTCTAATACTCACAAACATCCTTGAAAAGTGCATTTTCCCATTGATCTTCTTGCAATCGATCTCGACAATGCTTCCCGGACAAGATTCTTCTAGTGCTGCTTTGAATCTCCATAGCATTGTGAAACTCTCCTCCCAAGTACCATGAAGAGCACTCATTGCTGTCTTCTTCGCAGTCCATGCTTTCCAATAAGATTACCTAGCTTGAACATCAGGATTATCCATCCTAGCAAGGAGCAAGAACAAGCCATCGGGGACAATTAGTGGGGGTCAGGGAAGGAGAACGGGGAGGCCGGGTGTCGCGGGCGTCGGGGGGAGCACGGCCTGGACGTTGGGGTAGTGCTGCGGACGGACGAAATACGACGACGGCGGCCGCTCCCGTCGGTGAGCTCACAGAGCGCTCGAGCTAGGGTTTCAGGCGCCTGGCAGGCCCCTTCCTTCCATGGCTACGTGAGCGTAATCCAGAAGGGATGGAGGCCTACCACCACGGAGATGCTCCGCCGGGATCAGTGGACGCGGTGGTCGCCGGGGGCCGTCGCCGCCTAAAGGACTGTGTGGTTCTCGTCTATTGGGTTCAGTACGATGCGAGCATAGGGAAGAGATGGGCACAGGGGTAAAAAGGGAAAAGCCAAAAGAATTAATTGGGGAAAAAATAAACTTTCTAGCAGAAGTAGACAGAGTGGCAAAACCCAATAACGCTCCAAACTTTCGATGGTATATGCCAGAAGATGGAGCTTTTGATGGTACAGACCAAAAGTGTGATTCTTTTAATGGTATAGAACCAAATTTCCCAAAAAAAATGCGGGTGGCCGAGTGGGTGCTATTTTGGGAGTGCTATAAGCCGCTCCGGAGTCAATGCGGAGAATAGCTGGCGCTCCGCTCGAAGGATCCGGAGGTGGCCCGGTCCATTTACAATTCGTGTTTATTTTCCAAATTTTTTGGTTCTGTTTATTTTAATTTTGTTTATTTTTTTGTTTATTTTTTTTGTTTTCCTTTCCTTTTAGAAAAGCCAAACATTTTTCAGTTTTGAACAAATTTTAGATTTGAATAATTTTAAATTTGAACAGGTATGAAAATTGAACAAATTTTATAATCAAACAAATATAAAATATGAACATTTTGAAATTGTGAAAAGTTTTCCAAAAATGAACTTTTTAAAATTTGAATATTTTTCACATCCAAACATTTTTCAAATACAAAATTTTAAAAATTTGAACATTAATTATCCAACACGACTAGTCAACGCAATTGGCAGATCGTCAGGCCACAATTGGCTACGAAAAGGATCAGGGAAAGTGAAAATGAAAATCCCAACGTTAATGGAATCAGCTATTACCGCTGATTTAACAAAAAAAAACGAGGGATGCAAACGGAATGTAGCGGACCTGCCCCATATCACGTCTTTGTTCAGGCGTCGCGTCCGTGTGCTCCAATAGGAACGGAGAATAGGCTTTTCCTTAAGCTGTTCATAGTGGGCGTAAGTTCACTATCTAAGAATTCAAGTCAGTATTTTTTGTTTATGTTGCAATGATTTAATGAATAAAAATATTAAATAACTATTCTCTTTTTCAATAATTACCTTGCGTTTTAGGTTTAATCAAAGTTAAACTTTTAAAAATTTAACATATAAAAATACTATAAACATCTATATAATATAAATATATATATTATGACGATTCAAATGGTACTTATGTTGTATTATAGATGTATATAAATTTTTCTATATGTTTGATCAAACTTTGTAAAGTTTGACCTTACCTAAATCCAGAGTGCAAGGTATTTTTGGACATAGAGAGTAGCTATGTTATTATAACATTACACATACCAAACCAAAATATGTATACAATCTAATTAATGTGTTATCACATCTAAATTACTTTCCATATAAAAATAGTAACTTAGACTAGTAATATATATTTAGTACTTTAAATTACTATTTACTATGATCAGCCTTAGGTTTAGGAACGAAGAATAGGTGCTCCCGGCCGCTCCTTGCGGCGCCTAGGAGTCATGGGGAGGTACAATACACCGCTCCTTGCGGCGCCCGGGAATCGCACCGTCTGCGGAACTTCGGTATGGGCCGGCTCATCAGCGGGAGTCGTTGGTTTGGTAGTTTGGTTTTTAGATCGATCATCATTTTGTCTAAAGAAAAAAGGTCGATCATCATTGTTTGTTGTTACGAACGTGTACTGCTGCTTAGCACTGGGGTCAGCTAGTTGATGCTCAGGTCGCATCTTCATGTTCCTAGTGCTAATCAGTTGAACAACGTAAGAAAAGCTTGGTAGATTCAAATATTATTAGCATTTAATATTCAAAACTCATGAACAAATTTGGAAAAAAATCATGAACAAAATTTTACAATCCATGAACCAAATTTCCAAATTCATGAACTAATTTTTGAAATCCATGAACAATTTTTTAAAGAGCATGAGTCATGAACAAATTTGGCAAATCATAAACCAAATTTTTAAAAATTATGAACAAAAAACTTAGTGTCATGAATAAAATATTCAGAGTAATAAACAATCTTTAAATTGGTGAACAATTTTTTAAAACTAAATTAAACTAGTATAATAAAAGAAACAAAAAAAGAAAATGAAATCCGAAACAGAAAAAGAAAAATCAAACAGAAAAAGAACCAGAAACTAGTAGAAAAAACAAACTTAAAAAACTACAGAAAAACACCTGAAAAACCGGCAAGGCAAAAACTGCCCAGAACATCGAAATTGGGCCTGGCCCATAAACAGCGCGTGCATGGGCAAGGGTACGCGCGCCGCATTGAGCGGCAACTAGCGTTTCGGGAATTTATAACGTCCATAAGGACATCTTTATGGGCCGACCCATCACACGAGGCTTTGTTTGTTTCATAGTTGATTTTAAATGGTTCATAGTTTTTGATTTTTTAAGCAACCACGTGTTTCATTAATAAAAAACAAGATACAATATACAACACAAGGCTAACTAAAAGACAGTGCAAAATAAAATAATTATTCTAAATTTATAGATAAAATCATAGGAGACGATCGCTAGGTTTTCTGCAATCAATGAAGCCATCCACACTAAAAGATGGCTTTAGTATGCATGTATTTAGAAGCTTTTTAGTTTGTAGATTTAGAGCAAAATGAGTAAAGTTATACAGTAAAAGATGTGTAGATACATGTGTTTAAAAAATCTAAAATATCTTATATTTTGAAAGAGATGAAACCTTATATTTTAAAATGGAGCGGGTGCATAGTAGTACCAAAGACCATTATTTATTAGGGCATCTCTAGCAGGAAGATGCAAACTGGCTATCCAAACCATATGTTTTGGTCCGAATGGGTCGACCCACAGACAGAATTTGTGTCGCGGTTTGGTTTGCCTGCCTGGCTGGACGCAGCAGGGCGACCCATCCTATCCGCCATGGGCAGATTTTGGACATCAATGTGGCTAGAGGTGCCGATGTTGGTGTATTTCTAGCACCTTTCCACCGCCCCGCTGTTTCCCGCTCTTGTTTCCTACCATATGGCCATGAGCACGAGGACGGTCATGAGCGTTCTAGGTACCATGAAATAGGATCACCGAAACGACCGCATTGATTTGGCCGCGACAGGACGAGTGCAGGCGTCAGGCGGCGCGGTCAGAGTAGGAGATCAGGCAGCGACACGGCCAGCCTTAGGGCATTTCCACCGGGCCGACCCACCCGGTCCGAGCGTGTCCAAAACGATCCGCGCGGAAACGCGGGGCATATGCGCGGCGCCTTAGCGGGCTGACCCATCCGGAGAAACGCGTCCGGCTCGATCCATCCATGCATCTAATCTGGGGCTCGGTTGCGTCGGTTTGGACGCGCGCGGACAGCACGGACGTCGTGCCCGTTGGCCACCCGGGCCCATATGGAAGTGAGTCATTAGTACTTAACAATAGTTTTTCATTAGATTAAGCCCTGCCGGTTACAAAAAGGCCATTCAAACTAATTAGGGGGTGCTACTACTGCGACGGCTACGGCTACTGCTGGAGGAGGACGGCGCGGCGGCTACTCGCTGTCGTTGCCACAGCCACCGTTGCAGCGGCCGCCGGCCCCGTTGATCGCCGCCCTAGCGGCCCAGATGGCCCGCTGCTGGACGCGTTCGCGGATACGATTGCGAGTCGCTGCCTTGCCCTCCACCTTCTGTCGGTCCTCTGACGCCCGGTTCGCCAGGGCCTTGTCCATCTTGGCGGCCTAGTTGTCCCTCGCCTCCTGTTGGGCGAGCACCTCCGCCGGAGAAGGATCCGGAGCCGGAGCACCATTGGGGCCAAAGCATAGAGCCTCCTCTATCTGCACGTGGACGGCGAGCGGCGCCTCCAGCTGGTCCACCTCCTCCCCCTCCTCGTCGTCCTCTGCCTTCTCCGTGTCATCGGTGTCGACGAGACCCCACGTGAGCGCCGCCTCAGCGGCCAGAGCCACGCGCTCCTCCTCTGCCGCCGAGTCGGAGATGTGCTCGCGCTGTGCCTCCTCCACACCGCTGCATGCTTTGGCAGCGTGGCGGAGCTCGCGAATGGCGGACTTGGGGGCCTCCTTGGCCACCTCCTGCATCGTCGTCATGGCCGTCTCATGGAAGATCTCGCGAAGAGTCGCTGATGCGGCCTCCAAGGCCACTGCCTCTTTCACGGCGACGTGGTGTATGTCAGTCACCGCCCATTGGGCGGCCACCGTTGCCGCCGCCTCCACCACCCGCTGCAACGCACACTCGACGATCTCGCCTTCTTTCTCGAAGGCCAACACCTGCATCTCGCCCATGCGTTGAGCCAACACTTTGGCCTCGAGGTGGACCTCGTCGACCTCCACGTCCGGGTAGCGGCTGTGGCACATCTACGGGATCTTGGACCATATGGCGATCTTGCGGCGAGCTGGAGCTTTTTCGACTGGTGGTTTGCCCTTGCTTTGGGGCTTGTTATCTCCGCCGCGCCGACGGCAGATGAGTGCAGCAGCACTTCGTTGGGAGACCCCAAGAGGAAGGTATGATGCAGTTCAGCAGGCAAGTTTCTCTCAATAAGAAACCAAGGTTATCTAACCAGTAGGAGGAAGGAAACGCCCCAAAGGTACTACAAGCAACGTGGAGTCCTGCACAACACAAACTCAAGACTTTTTCCCAACGAATCAGTGAGGTTGTCAAGCTCACCGGTTTGCTGTAAAAAGGATTAAACGTATGGTGTGGAAGGTAATGGTTTGCATCAAGTAAACAAGTAACAGTGGAAGATGTATCAATGGTAAATATTGGACCGGGGTCCATAGTTCACTAGAGGTGCTCTTCTTAGATAAACAACATGGCATGAAGGGTAAACAAATTACAGTAGGGCAATTGACAGGAACTGAGCAAGGCATAACAATGCAATACCAGACAAAAATATCCTATGAGACTCGATTGGGCAATACAACAATATACATATACCGCCATCCAACTGCATCTATGACTAGAAGTCCACCTTCAGGTTATCATCCAAACCCCCTCCAGTATTAAGTTGCAAGCAACAGACAACTGCTTTAAGCAAAGTGTGTAAGGTAAACAATCCACTTGTTCTATGAACAATAGACTGTTGTTTTCTCCCTAGTGGCAACAACACATCTACAACCGAAGAGATTTCTGTCACTTCCCTTGCAAACTAGAGGCATGAACCCACTATCGAGCATAAATACCCCCTCTTGGAGTCACTAGCAACTACTTGGCCAAGATAGCTACTAACAACGGACAACATGCAAGATCACAAACAACACAGACATGATAGAATGATAAAGACAAAACCATTAATCAATCTAACATAGTAATCTCAATATCCATCGGATCCTCGCAAACACAACATGCATGATTACAAATAGATTAGATCTTGATCATGAACGGAGCTCATAAGATCTATACATGAAAGCACAAGGAGGAGATACAACCATCTAGCTACTACATGGAACCATAGTCCAAGGTGGAACTACTCACGCTTCATACCGGAGAGAAGGCCTCCGGGATGATCTCCCCTCCGGTAGGGTGCCAGGAATAACTTCAGATCCCCCCAATCTAGGGACGATGGTGGCAGTGGCTACAGAAGGTTTCATGGAGTTTTGATCGGGTGCCTAGTGTTTCTACATCAAGGGGCTTCTTATAGGCGAAGAGGCGAGGCTGTTGGGCGTCTAGGGTCCCCACACCCTACCCAGGCGCGGGGTGGGCCCACCCGCGCCTAGGGGGTTCTGGCCGCCCTGGTTTGCTTCTCCGTCTCGTCTTCTGGATTCGTGTCCCCCACGATAAAAATTGACTTTGGATTTTGTCCCGTCCAATTCCGAGAATATTGATTTTCTGCCTTTTTGGAACCAAAAACAGAAAAAAAAACAGGCAACTGACACTGTGGCAACTTGTTAATAGGTTAGTTCCAGAAAAGATATAAAATACCTCAAAGTGTAGACAAAGCAAAGTAGATACTAAACAAGCATGGAGCATCAAAAATTATAGATACGTTTCCGACGTATCAAGCATCCCCAAGCTTAACTCCTGCTCGTCCTCGAGTAGGTAAGTGATAAAAAGAATAATTTTTGAGGTGACATGCACCATCAAAACCAAGATCAAAGCATTTGCAAGCATTGAAAGCTGGGATCAAAGAACTCTAAACATGTGCATGAAAGATGGAGTTCTAACAATAGGACATAGTAACTATGCATGCAACATGAAAGACTACAAACAAAGATCATGAATAACATGCATTGAAAAACGTTTGTTTGTTTCACATATAGAAAATATGGCATAGTGGCATTCAGCTTGTCCCTCATAGAGTAGCAAATAGATGCATAGGACACCTTCAAAGTTCACAAGGGTGACTAGAAACAAGTAGCACAAGAACAAATAATATCATAATATGCATCAATCAATAAGTTTTGGGACACTGCACACAAAATGAAAACTATGCTCTCTTAATGGTGCCTAAAAGTAGAAGGTGGAGACTCAAATAATGGTGGGAGAAAATCCATTCATAAAGGAAGGAGGGATTTCAAGTCTCAAAAAGAGCTTCCAAAAATTATGGTACCTGTTAGCTTTCAGCCATCATTGCCCCTATCATAAGCATCTTGAAGTGATTAAGGTTAAAGTGAACAAAATGGAGTATATGCTTGACAAAGTATAAGTTGCCAATCTCGAGTCCCTTGAATACGAGGGTCACACCTCATGCTACTCAACTTTAGTCACCTGTAAGTTCTTGTCACTGTAAGTGCATGCATATCATAGAGAATCGCCAACGGGGTACCCCTTGGACATGGTACAAGAGCTATCCCATAACCAAAATAACAAGGCAAGCAGACAATGAGCATCTCATCGATCTTTTTATTTACTATGTGCATAGATTTTTATTGAGGATGCTTCATAGATAGCTCACTATGGTGATGCTGCAAGTTTCCACCGTGATTAGGCATGGCTTAGGCTAGCGGCCCAGGCGTTTATCTAACACAAAATACATATTCTATGGACTTACAAGTTCCCTCTTTATTTCACACCGGTGACATCCATAGACAAAAGATAATGATATCAACTAAGTACAAAGTACAAGTGCAATGTTGAAAACGTTCCCCGTGACAGCATGGTTCTGCTAATTCCAACGTATAAGTGCAAGCATATACAACATAGATGACACAATGGTTCAAGTTTATTAGGGGCAAAGAATATAAAGTGTGCCATCAAGTTTGTGAGGGCTTTAATCACTAAGTTTTCACATAACAAAGAGACTTTTTAACTGGAAGATAGCTGGAAACACGAATATACTTGGAATGGTGTAACACACCATGCATAGGAATTTATAGTGGACACTTTGGAATAACTTGGTTTCTTGGGAGTTGGAAGCATGAGTAGAGCTTACTCATACAAGTGGAGGCTAGCAAAATACTAGGAGCAACCAACTAAGAGAGCAATAATGGTCATAATCATGCAGAGCAACAAAACATTACTAATCAAAGCATAGAGTGGTACTACAAGTCAAGGACTAAATGATCATAGAGGCTAAGGTGACTTGTTCATAGTCATAACATGGTGTGAGCATGTGCCAAGTCAACCCAAACAAAGCATCAAAGGAGAATACCACAATACTGTGCTTTTGCATGCTAAAACAATGCATAATTTCTTTAAGGCACACTAAGCAATCCAATTGTTTGGAACAAGACATGCTACAGAAATAATCACTAATCATAAGGTCAAAAAAACACCTAGCATGTCATGCTAAAGTCTAAGTCACAGTCAATGCAAACTCCTCTTGCACTTTCAAGCAGGAACTTCCTACTCCTTTCCAACACCAAGCAACGTATTTGCAAACAACACAGCGAGAACGGGGGTCCAAATTAATTTATTCAAGCAAACTAAACAACTAAGAAAGCCAAACAAAAACTAAAACGCTCCAAGAACAACACAACTGTGCATGAAACAAATAAAAACAAAGTGTCTAGACAGACCTGAGCTTTTTATGGATGAAGAAAGGGATGCCTTGGACATCCCCAAGCTTTGACGCTTGTACCTCTTGGATATTTCTTGGGTGGCACCGGGGTGGCATCCCCAAGCTTGAGCTTTTTCCCATTCTTCAACTCATTACATCATTCTCTTTCTACACCTAAAATTTTTCCTTCATACAAAACTTCACACAATCTTCATTAGCAACATTAGCGTATTCAAAAGATATTAGACCTCTAGCAAAGCAGTGGAACAACAATACTTTTCACTAAAAACACAAGATACTGTATCAACTCCTTGAAAAAGCTCAGTTCACCTAAAGAGAACTCAAAAAGGAATCAATAAGAAGCAAATGCAAATAATGGCAGAAATCTGTCAAAACAGACCAGCAGGTAAAAACCTATTTTGTCAAACAGCTTATGTTGCTCAAATCAAAAAGTGTTGAACTAATGAAAGTTAGCTAACATACTGTGGGATTTATGTGTAAATTTTCAGCTCAATCCGAGTTACAGACACTCCTCACGGATTTGTTTGGTGGAGGATAGAAATCTGTTTCGGGACAGCAACTCCCCAAATCTTACTTCCCTCTCATTAGAGGTCATTCTTTGAAAAAAAAAGGATTACTGAAGTAATAACTTCCAAGACTCAAGGAACTCTTGGGTTATCTCCTAACAAGTACTTTTCTTTGACGCCTTTAAGTTAGGCACAAGAAGCAAGAAGAATCAACTATTTTCAAATGAAGAAGCATTAACATCAAACCTTTCTTTCAAAGGAGGAGCAAAAAGAAACTTCTCTCTCCTCATAGGTAAGTGTTTAATAACTTTCTTGAATGGAAAATGATATTTAATGGTGCCTTCTTTCATATCAATGATGGCACCAATAGTTCTAAGAAAAGGTCTTTCCAAGGTAATAGGACAAGAAGCATTGAATTCAACATCCAAAACATAGAAATCAATAGGGACATAAGCATTGTTAACCATAATATGAACATCATTAATACTTCCCATGAGTTTATTTTAAGCATTATTATTGAGTGGGACATCCAAATAACAATCTTCCAGAGGTGGCAAGACAAGCATTTCATAAATCTTCCTAGGCATAATAGAGACACTAGAACCAACATGACATGAAGCTTTGGGATCAAAGTAATTCACTTGCATATTAATAATGGGTTCCCAACTATCTTCTACTTTCCAAGGAATAGAATCTTTGTGTTTTAGCTTCTCTTCCTTATTTTTCACAAGAGCATCTATGTTTAGTGAAAGCAAAATGCATATCACTAGCATTAGGACTTCTAGCAAGCTTTTGCAAGAAAAGGATCACTTTAGAAATATTGCAACCATCTATATCAAATTCAAACTTAGCATCACTAGTAGTAGATTCAATAGGCTTAGGCATAGTAGGAGGAGGAACAGGGACTACTTGTGGTTTAGTGGTGATAGTGCACACACTATTGTTTCTATCAATTTCAGCTTCCCTTTCCCACTTAGCATGAAGTTGAGCTAACAACCTAACATTTTCATCAATAGTAACTTGTATGGCATGAGCAGTAGCAAAGGTATTTTCCATAGTTTCTGGTGTAGCGGCCATTTTATTAATCAAGGAAGACTAAGATTCAGACAAAGAGGATATATTTTTATCAACATTTAAAAGTTTCTTCTCCACAGTTTTGTTGAAAGCATTTTGTTGACTAATAAAGTCTTTGAGCATGACTTCAAGTTCAAAGGGGGCACTTCTAGCATTGCTGTAGGAGTTTCTATAGGAATTGCCATTATTACGAGGATAAGGCCTATAATTGTTGTTGCTACCAAAATTATTCCTATAGGAATTGTTGTTGAAATTGTTGTTTCTAATGAAGTTCACATCAACTTGCTCTTCTTGAGCAACCAAAGAGGCTAGGGGAACGCTATTGGGATCTAGAGGAGCTTTCCCATTAACAAGCATAGCCATAATAACATCAATCTTATCACTCAAAGAGGAAGTTTCCTCAACAGAATTTACCTTCTTACCATGTGGAGCTATCTCAGTGTGCCATTCAGAGTAGTTAACCATCATATTATCAAGGAGTCTAGTTGCAGCACCCAAAGTGATGCTCATAAAGGTACCTCCTGTTGGAGATATGCCCAAGAGGCAATAATAAAGTGGTTATTATCATATCTTCATACTTATGATAAATGTTTACATACCATGCTATAATTGTATTAACAGGAAACATTAATACTTGTGTGATTTGTAAACATAAAAGAGTCCCTAGTAAAGCCTCTTGTTAAACTAGCTTGTTGGTTATATATGATCATGGTTTCCTGATCATGAACATAGAGATGTTATTAACAGCAGGGTCATATCATTAGGAGAATGATGTGATGGACATACTCCTATAGTTAAGCGTAACATAAAGATCAAGTCATTTAATATAGTTCAATTGCTATATGTTTTCTGATACATAGTAACCTAATTCCTTCGACCATGAGATCATGCATATCACCTTTACCGGATGGATGCTTTGATGACATCAAACACCATACCGTAACTGGGTGGCTATAAAGGTGGCATTGAGTGTTCGGAAAGTATTGGTTGAGACACATGGATCAAGAATGGGATTTGTCCATCCATATGACGGATAGATATACTCTGGGCCCTCTCGGTGTAATGTCATCCAATTATCTTGCAAGCATGTGACTGGCTCACAAGGGATCACATATCACGGGAACGAGAAAAGAGTACTTATCGGTAACGGGGTTGAACTAGGTATGCAGAGATACCGACGATCAAAACCTCGGATAAGTAAACTATCGTGAGACAAAGGGAAATTGGTATCGTATGTAAGTGGTTCATTCAATCGCAAAGTAATCGTAGAAATATGTCGGAGCCATATGAATTTCCAAATTACTCTATTGGTTATTGTTCGGAGAAGTGTCTCGATCATGTCCGCATAATTCACGAACCGTAGGGAGACACACTTAAGTATTCGACGTTGTTTGAGTAGTTATGGTATGATGAGAAAGAGACCGAATGTTGTTCGGAGTCTCGGATGGGATCCAGGATATCACGAGGAGATCTGGAATGGTCTGGAGAATAAGATTCATATAAGGAAAGTCTCGTTTCGGAGTTGGGGAATGATTTCGGTGTTTTCATCGGGAATGTTCTAGAAGGTTCCGGAATGTCCGGCACTCCGGAGGGGAAGGGGTACATGAATGTGTCATTGCAAGTTGGAATGATTGCATCATGTACTAGGTGTCATCGCTGTCCAAAATAAAGGGTTTATTCAAATCCTAGTTTGAAAAGTCAAACGGCTAGTTTGAAAGTCAAACGGTAGTTTTTGGAAAGAGGAGGAGAGGTGGAAACCGAGTTGGGGAGGAGTTCCCTCCTCCAACCGGCGGCCCACCTCCAAGCCGAGTTGGGGAGGGACTCCCCTCCCCTTGGCCGCACCTCCCACCTATAAAGGGAGGGGCAGGGCTGCCCCTCCTAACACACAAGTACCTCTCCTCAAACCCTAGCTTGGCGCCTACCACCATAGCCGCCGCCGCACCCTAGGGTTTTGCCCTAGCCTCCGACTTGGGGGTCCCCAGAACCCTAGCCGCCGGCTCTAGCACCTCCTCCTTGGTGTGTCTAAACCCTAGATCGCTGAGGAGCTCTCTCATACTCCACCATACTCGCTCCGGCTTAAGGCGAAGCCCTGCGAGATCTCCCCTCTACTTCCGGTACCACGCCGTTGTGCTGGCGGAATCGCGAGGAGAGTGCTACAACCTCCGCTGCCTGCTGGAACAAGGGAGAGGAAGGTCTTCGTCGAGTACCGAACGTGTGACCGACTGCGGGAGCGCTGCCGGAACGCAGCGCCGGAAGGATCGTCTACGCGATCTTGAGATCGGCAAGAGTACGACTACATCATCCTCGAGAATCTGCTCTCGTTAACCGCTTTGGAATCTTCGAGGGTGAGTTCCTCTATCGACTCGTTGCTACAATCTAGTAGATAGATCTTGGCTTGTTTGTTTGCATGCGGTAGAAATTTTTTGTTTTCCATGCTACGAACCCCTACAGTGGTATCAGAGCCGTGTCTATATGTAGATCTGTTTGCACGAGTAGAACACAATGGTCATTGTGGGCGTTATTGCTTTTATTGTCGATTGCTTCTTGTGTACTTTGCATCTTGCGGTATGTTGGGATGAAGCGGCCCGGGCTAACCTTACATGACATCGTTCATGAGACTTGCTCCACGCTTGACATGCAACTTGTATTGCATAAGTGGCTTTGCGGGTGCCTGTTTCTCCTAGCATAGTTAAGATCCAATTTACAACGGGTGATTAACAATACTAGTATCAATGTTGTGGTTCTTGTTCGTAAGTTAGAACGACACTTATTGAAAGCCCCAAACCACGTAAAATATGCAAAGAAAGTAGAGGCGTCTAACTTTGTTTTGCAGGGGTGTGCTGTGACGTGATATGGCCATGATTGTGATTATATATGATGTATGCAATGTTCCTTATTGTAAGTCGGCAACCGGCAGGAGCCATATGGTTGTCTTTAATTTCTGTTAAGACCCGCGTGTCTATTCAAAGTAGTTGTAATAGTTGAAGCCGGTGGACGACAACCATGGAGAAGCATCATTGACCTTGATGCAATGTCGGTGATGATGGAGATTATGTTCGTGCTAGAAGATGGAGATCGGAAGCACAAAGAAGAAAGGCCATATCATATCACATATTATGAATTGCATGTGATGTTAATCCTTTATGCATCTTGTATTGCTTAGTAGACGATGGTAGAATTATAAGATGATCCCTCATGCACATGAATTTCAAGTCATAAAGTGTTCACCCTTAGTTAGCACCGTTGCTAAAGCTTGTTGTTTCGAAGCACCACGTGATGATCGGGTGTGTTAGATTCCGCAAGTGTATACAACGTGGGCAAGCCAGATTTGCTCATGCGGAAGCTAAGGTTTGATCTTGACGAGCCTAGCATGTACAAACATGGTCTCAGGAACACGGATCACCGAAAGGTAAAGCATGAGTCATATAGTAGATATGATGAACATGTTGATTGTTCGCCATTGAAGCTATATCAACTCTCGTGATGATCGGTTTTGATATGGTGGATTTGGTTCATGTGATCACTAAAACAATGTGAGGGATATTGTTTTGAGTGGGAGTTTAACAGCAATATGATTAAAAGTTGAACACTATTTATCATAAATTAACTCAAAGTGAATTTGCATAATTGTTGTAGTCATTGGCATCCGTTTACCACCTTGCGCTTAGTTATAAATGAGATGATAGAACTATAGAATTCTGGTTAGTTACTTTACGAACTGGTATTGTATTGTTTTGAAGTGTTAATCTAAAGTTTAAAAGTCCTATTGCAAACTTTTAGTAAATTCCGGTTACTCCATGAAGTTTAATAATTGGTATTAAATCAAGAGTGACAATTCCAAGTGTTAGTGTATGAGTATCATGTTTGTCTCCATGATTCTTGATATTCAAAGGATTATCTTAATATCAAGGTTATCTAGGATCTGAAAGAGTTGTTTCAGAAACCATGATGTGTGGAAGATATTGTGATATCTGAAACGAAGTTTTGGTTACACCATGATAGAGTATAATATGGCAAAGTTCATGTTCTCATATTTTGATGAGAATTTGCAAAGGGTTGGAGACACTTGTTGTCCTAATCCTCCAGAAGGTTTTAGATAGCAACATTATACTCGTAATTCATCGTTATAAGCTAAAAGTAGCTTGATCATGGACGATTCCATGATAAGGGTGAATATTTGATGTAGGTAAAATGTTTACTACACCAAGAGATTACTAAAGAAAGGAATTTGAAAGAACACCAAACATGTGATGATGGTGATCTACTTCAAAAGTGCAAGTCCAAAGACATTGGTATTTAATTATACACGCTTTGGATTATGTGTCATATGTATGACTCCACTATTGATGTTGATAGATTCTTTCAAACAGAAAAGGAAATACTGAAAGAGAATCTCATAAATATATGGCAGAAAAGAAAAGACTAGAATTGTTCAGTTTAAGTATATAGATGATATACATGTTATGGCTATATTCATTGCTTATTAAACAATGTGGTTCTTAAGTATTTGATACTGAATTTGTTGGTGTGAATCGTCATACGAAACAACACAATTCATGAACTACAATGGCCTAAGTAACTAGCAAAAGAATATGTGATGATGTTCATCGAGAACAAATAAAGGGTTATTGTGTTGCTCGTTAAACATCAAAGCTTGCCTTCAAGATTTGTTTTATCAGGTATTATGAGAACAAAAGGGTTGTTCAAATAATTGCCGTAATCCATAAAAGATGGATGATTCACAAATCTCGTTGGAGAAATCACATCCATAAAACTAGTGCTAAAAATGTCGAAAGACAAATTGATTGAAAGATCACTTAGGAAGTGACATCGCCGTTTAAATTATATTGGAAAGAAAACATGAAGAAACTCCATGAAGATGGAATTTTGGAGTCTTTTGATTTTTGATCACATGACGCTTGTGAAACTTTCCTAGAGATAATTAAAACTTCGTTCGTAGGCCAAAAGGGAACGAATGACTAGCTTATTGGAACTTGTACATATTGTTGTACGAAGTCCATTATGTGTAGTCAAATGCGATGGATTTCAACTTCATATGCTTTCTCCGAAAATTTGAGTGAATATATGAATATTTACTTAATAAGGATGAAGTATGAAACATTTGAAAAGTTCAAAGACTTTCAAGATGAAGTGCAAAATCATTGTAACAAGCATATAAACAGTTTATGATAAAGATCATAAAGGAAGATATTTGAGTTACAAAGTTTAGCATAATACCTAAGATTTATGGAATCGTTCCGTGGATTTGCATTTTCCCGGAACACCATAAGAGTATGGAGCGTTTGAGATATGTAATTAAACCTTGTTTGACATGGTAAGATCGAAGGTGTAATTCATAAAACTGCCATTATATTTTAAAGATTAAAAGCTTTAGAGATTATCGTTTTTCCACTGAAAAGAGATCCATCATAATCCGTTGAAATGACACCATATAAAGTTATGGTTTGGGATAAAACCCAAGTTGTCCTTTCTTAAACATTGGTATGCTATGCATAAGAAAGATGTTTGCAACCAAAGTCGGATGAACCTGTGTTTGTATGTTATTTCGAATAACTGTTAAGTAATCCTCCATAACACCAGGAGACAAAAGTGTTTGTCGCTTAGAACGTCAAGTTTCTTAGATAAGGAATTTTTCGTGAAAAGTTAAGTGGGAGGACAATAGAACTTTGATAAGGTTAAAAGAACCTTAGCTATTTGTGCAAAGTTGTGCAGCGCCGAAAAGTGTTGCGGAGGCAGCAACAATGCTCATGGCTCACGTGCCTCAAAGGTTGTGGTTACAAAGGTCAAAGTTTCTGTTGAACTAAGTAGGTCGAGTAAACAATCAAATACCAAGATTTGAGGGTTGAATCATTATTTGAGAATAATGAACATACTACATGCAAAGAAGCGATGATGGGCCCTGACTCCATAAAATGGCTTGAAGCCATAAAATCCGTGATAGTTCCATACACGAGAAGTCAAGTTTTGAACTTGAAGGACCCTCGAGAAAGGTGTAAGACCTTACAGTTGTGTTTGGATCTATAAAGAAATAGACATGGATGTTGCACATCTATGAAATAGTCGACATGATTGGGAAAGAGTTCACAACAATGTTCAAAGGTTGACTGTGACAAGATCTGATCTTTCATAGCGATATTTATTCTAGACGGATTAATATAGCAACCACTACATATAATTTTGTTATGTGGTAGTTGAATAAACAAAACAAGTTCTTCTAATAGAATTGTTACCTAGGACATGTGCATAAACACGGTCCATAGAGTTTTTGTTAATTCAAAGGATGCTAAAAGCATATGCAAACTTCAATGGTTGAAGTAAGCATTGTGGAGTTGGAATCTTCACCATGATGAAACTGTTAAAGGAGTTTAAATTCGTCGGAGACGATGAAGATGCTTGCATTTGCAAGAAATTAAGTGGGAGCGCTAAGACATGTTTCTAATACATTATGTGGAAGACATATTGTTGATTGGAAATGATGTATCTTTTATTAACACATATTAAGAATTTCATCCTGATGAAAGACTTAGGCAAAACCCAAATATTTGGCATCAATAGACGCTAATATGGTTGTGCCGAAAGTACATAGATAATGTATTGAATGAGTTCAATATAGAAACTACAAGAAAGGTTCTTGTCACACAGAAAGGATTGAATGAGTTCAATATTGATGATATATTCAAGTGTATTGACACTGGTTAAGTGAAACAAAGATTCAAGTATAAATTGATACTTGATGTATGAAATCACATTGAGTATTTATATCAATCATATTGTGATATGTACAAATCCAGATATGTCCTATACTCTAAATGTTATGAGCATATACCAGAATGATTCATAAGTTGATCATTGGACAATAGTAAGGATATTCTTATGATATTTTGGAAGAACTAAGAGTATATTATTTGTAGAACTGACAAATAGATGGTTAGTTCATTGTAAAAGTATTACATTGATACTAGTTTTGTCACAAAGTACAAATTAAGTTTATCTCAATCTAAACTAAGGGTGGCATAATATAATGGAAAGTAAGTTCCATAATGGATTTGGATGAGTTCCAAAGTTAAGACATTGTGACAGATACTACAACAAAAGGCTAAGTATATGACTGCTATTATAGCAGCTAAAGAGGGCATTTGGGTCAAGTAGTTTGTTATCAAACTAGGTGTAGTTCATAGCGGGATAATACTATGAAGATATATTGTACGACAATATTATCAACATGTTTTAACCCCAAAGAACTAAAGGTCTCACCAAAGGACCAAATTTATACAAAGCCATCTCATTAGAGAATGAGTGATGCATAGAGACGCAAATACATGCAATTACACACGGACCTGGAAGTGTCAGATCCGGAGATCAGTTGACCACTAGAAATCGTGTACATACAACACCGGAAAGCCATAGGTGTTGAATACACAAAGGTTTGAAACTAGATTATTGACTCTAGTGCAAGTGGGAGACTGTTGGAGATATGCCCAAGAGGCAATAATAAAGTGGTTATTATCATATCTTCATACTTATGGTAAATGTTTACATACCATGCTATAATTGTATTAACAGGAAACATTAATACTTGTGTGATTTGTAAACATAAAAGAGTCCCTAGTAAAGCCTCTTGTTAAACTAGCTTGTTGGTTAATATATGATCATGGTTTCCTGATCATGAACATAGAGATGTTATTAACAGCAGGGTCATATCATTAGGAGAATGATGTGATGGACATACTCCTATAGTTAAGCGTATCATAAAGATCAAGCCATTTAATATAGTTCAATTGCTATATGCTTTCTGATACATAGTAACCTAATTCCTTCGACCATGAAATCATGCATATCACCTTTACCGAATGGATTCTTTGATGACATCAAACACCATACCGTAACTGGGTGGCTATAAAGGTGGAATTGAGTGTTCGGAAAGTATTGGTTGAGACACATGGATCAAGAATGGGATTTGTCCATCCATATGACGGATAGATATACTCTGGGCCCTCTCGGTGTAATGTCATCCAATTAGCTTGCAAGCATGTGACTGGCTCACAAGGGATCACATATCACGGGAACGAGAAAAGAGTACTTATCGGTAACGAGGTTGAACTAGGTATGCAGAGATACCGACGATCAAAACCTCGGATAAGTAAACTATCGTGAGACAAAGGGAAATTGGTATCGTATGTAAGTGGTTCATTCGATCGCAAAGTAATCGTAGAGATATGTGGGAGCCATATGAATTTCCAGATTCCTCTATTGGTTATTGTTCGGAGAAGTGTCTCGATCATGTCCGCATAATTCACGAATCGTAGGGAGACACACTTAAGGATTCGACGTTGTTTGAGTAGTTATGGTATGATGAGAAAGAGACCGAATGTTGTTCGGAGTCTCGGATGGGATCCGGGATATCACGAGGAGATCCGGAATGGTCCGGAGAATAAGATTCATATAAGGAAAGTCTCGTTTCGGAGTTGGGGAATGATTCCGGTGTTTTCATCGGGAATGTTCTAGAAGGTTCCGGAATGTCCGGCACTCCGGAGGGGAAGGGGTACATGAATGTGTCATTGCAAGTTGGAATGATTGCATCATGTACTAGGTGTCATCGCTGTCCAAAATAAAGGGTTTATTCAAATCCTAGTTTGAAAAGTCAAACGGCTAGTTTGAAAGTCAAACGGCAGTTTTTGGAAAGAGGAGGAGAGGTGGAAACCGAGTTGGGGAGGAGTTCCCTCCTCCAACCGGCGGCGCACCTCCAAGCCGAGTTGGGGAGGGACTCCCCTCCCCTTGGCCGCACCTCCCACCTATAAAGTGAGGGGCAGGGCTGCCACTCCTAACACACAAGTACCTCTCCTCAAACCCTAGCTTGGCGCCTACCACCATAGCCGTCGCCGCCCCCTAGGGTTTTGCCCTAGCCGCCGACTTGGGGGTCCCCGGAACCCTAGCCGCCGGCTCTAGCACCTCCTCCTTGGTGTGTCTAAACCCTAGATCGCCGAGGAGCTCTCTCATACTCCACCATACTCGCTCCGGCTTAAGGCGAAGCCCTGCGAGATCTCCCCTCTACTTCCGGTACCACGCCGTTGTGCTGCCGGAATCGCGAGGAGAGTGCTACAACCTCCGCTGCCTGCTGGAACAAGGGAGAGGAAGGTCTTCGTCGAGTACCGAACGTGTGACCGACTGCGGGAGCGCTGCCGGAACGCAGCGCCGGAAGGATCGTCTACGCGATCTTGAGATCGGCAAGAGTACGACTACATCACCCACGAGAATCTGCTCTCGTTAACCGCTTTGGAATCTTCGAGGGTGAGTTCCCCTATCGACTCGCTGCTACAATCTAGTAGATAGATATTGGCTTGTTTGTTTGCATGCGGTAGAATTTTTTTGTTTTCCATGCTACGAACCCCTACACCTCCAGCAGCTGAATCCAACAGGTTTCTTGATTACAAGTTCAAACCTACATAAAAAGTCTGGATAATCATCCAAGCAGTGAGTCCATAAGTGGGACAATTCTTAACCAAAGACTTCATTCTTTCCAAAGCTTAAGCAACATGTTCATTATCAAGTTGTTTAAATTTCATAATGTCACTTCTCATAGATATAATCTTAGCAGGAGGATAGTATTTTCCAATAAAAGCATCTTTGCACTTAGTCCAAGAATCAATACTATTTTTAGGCAAAGATAGCAACCATTCTTTAGATTTTCCTCTCAAGGAGAAAGGAAAAATCTTGAGCTTAATAATATATCCATCTACATCCTTATACTTTTTCATCTCACAAAGTTCAACAAAGCTATTGAGATGGGCACCAGGATCATCAGAACTAGCACCAGAAAATTTCTCTCTCATCACAAGATTCAACAAAGCAGGCTTAATTTCATAAAAGGTAGCATCAGGAGCAGGTGGAGCAATAGGAGTGCTTAGGAAATCATTGTTGTTGGTGCTAGTGAAGTCACACAACTTGGTGTTCTCAGCAGAGTTCATTTTGGCAAAGGTGGGCAAGCCAAAAACAGCAGTAGCTGCTAGAGCAAGAACTAATATTTTTTGTGTTTTTTGAATAAAGAGAGCAAACCAAACTAGACTATTTTTTTGGGTTTTTTGAAAAGAGGCAAACAACACCAAGCAAAAGAAACAAACCAAACTAAAAACAAAGTAAAGAGAAAGGAAGTGAAGGACTCCCCTTGTGAAGACGTCCTTAGCCTCTCTGACAATAGCGCTAGAAAACTTGATGGCTCCTTGTTGACGTGGAGCACTTCGTCGGTAAACCCCAAGAGCAAGGTGTGAAGCAGCACAGCAGCAAGTCTTCCCTCAGTAAGAAACCAAGGTTATCGAACCAGTAGGAGGAAGGAAACGTCACACAGGTGTTGCAAGCAATGTGGAAACCTGCACAACACAAACTTAAGACTTTGCCCCAACGAATCAGTGAGGTTGTCAAGCTCATTGGTTTGCTGTAACAAAGGATTAAACGTATGGTGTGGAAGGTAATGGTGGTTTGCAGCAAGTAAACAAGTAACAGTGGAGGATGTATCAATGGTAAAGATTGGACCGGGGTCCATAGTTCACTAGAGGTGCTCTCCTTAGATAAACAACATGGCATGAAGGGTAAACAAATTACATCGGGGCAATTGAGAGGAACTGAGCAAGGCATAACAATGCAATACTAGTGAGAAAGATCCTATGAGATTCGATTGGGCAATACAACAAGATACATAGACCACCATCCAACTACATCTATGACTAGAAGTCCACCTACAGGTTATCATCCGACCCCCCTCCAATATTAAGTTGCAAGCAACAGACAACTAATTTAAGCAAAGTGTGTAAGGTAAATAGTCCACATGTTCCATGAACAAGAGACAGTTGTTTTCTCCCTAATAGCAACAACACATCTACAACCGAAGGGATTTCTGTCACTTCCCTTGGAAACTAGAGGCATGAACCCACTATCGAGCATAAATACCCCCTCTTGGAGTCACTAGCAACTACTCGGCCAAGATAGCTACTAACAACAGTGAGCATGCAAGATCACAAACAACACAGACATGATAGAATCATAAAGACAAAAGGTTTCGTGGAGTTTTGATTGGGTGCCGAGAAGAACTTCAGATCCCCCCTGATCTAGGGACGATGGTGGCGGCGACTACAGAAGGTTTCGTGGAGTTTTGATTGGGTGCCTAGGGTTTCTGCATCGGGGGCTTCTAATAGGCGAAGAGGCGAGGCTGGGAGGCGACCAGGGGCCCCACACCCTACCCAGGCACGGAGTGGGCCCACCCGCTCCTAGGGGGGTCTGGCCGCCCTGGTTTGCTTCTCCGTCTCATCTTCTGGATTCGTGTCCCCCACGGTAAAATATTGACTTTGGCTTTTGTCCCGTCCAATTTTGAGAATATTTATTTTGTGCCTTTCTGGAACCAAACACAGAAGAAAACAGGCAACTGGCACTGTGGCAACTTGTTAATAGGTTAGTTCTAGAAAAGATATAAAAACACCTCAAACTGTAGCCAAAGCAAAGCAAAGTAGATATAAAACAAGCATGGAGCATCAAAAATTATAGATATGTTTCTGACGTATCAACAAGGAAGAAGAGAACATGAGTGAATAAATCACCATATGAATGCTTGAAACACAACAACTCAAATGCTTGCTGGATATAGAGAGGAAGTAGGTTTACTGACTCAACTTAAAAATAAGAGAAAGGTCCCTTCATAGAGGGAAGCAGGGATTACATGTCATAAAGAGCTTCCAAAAGATTATGGTACTTACTAGCTTAGAGCCCTCATTGCCGCTATCATAGGCATCTTGAGATGATTAAGGTTAAAGTGAACAAGGATGGAGTATATGCTTAACGAAATATAAGTTGGCAATCTCGTATCCCTTGAGTACGAGGGCCACACCTTATGCTACTCAACTTTAGTTACCGGTAAGTTCTTGTCATTGTAAGTACATGCATATCATAGAGAACCGCCAACGGGGTACCCCTTCCACATGGTACATGAGCTATCCCATAACCAAAATGACAATGCAAGCAGATAATAAGCATCTCGGCGATCTTTTTATTTACTATGTGCATAGCTTTTTATTGAGGATGCTTCATAGATAGCTCATTATGGTGATGCTGCAAGTTTCCACCATGATTAGGCATGGCTTAGGCTAGAGGCCCAGGCGTTTTTCTAACACAAAATACATAATCCATGGACTTACAAAGTCCCTCTTTATTTCACACCGGTGACATCCATAGACAAAAGAGCATGATATCAACCGAGTACAAAGTACAAGTGCAATGTTGAAAATGTTCCCCATGACAGCACAATTCTTCTAATTCCAACGTATAAGTGCAAGCATATATAACATAGATTACACAATGGTTCAAGTTTATTAGGATCAAAGAATATAAAGTGTGCCATCAAGTTTGTGAGGGATTTAATCACTAAGTTTTCACATTACAAAATAGTTTTTAATTGGAAGATAGCTGAAAACAAGAATATACTTGGAATGGTGTAACACACCATGCATAGGAATTTATGGTGGACACTTTGGAATAATTTGGTTTCTTGGGAGTTAGAAGCATGAGTAGAGCTTACTCATACAAGTGGAGGCTAGCAAAAGACTGGGAGCAACCAACTAAGAAAGACTTTAAGTTAGGCAACAAAACATTACTAATCAAAGCATAGAGTGGTTCTACAAGTCAAGGACTAAATGATCATAGAGGCTATGGTGACTTGTCATAGTCATAACATGGTGTGAGCATGTGCCAAGTCAACCCAAACAAAGCATCAAAGGAGAATACCACAATACTATGATTTTGCATGCTAAAACAACACATAATTTATTCAAGGCACACTAAGCAATCCCAATTGTTTGGAACAAGACATGCTATAACAATAATCACTAAGAATAAGGTCAAAACAACACCTAGCATGTCATGCTGAAGTCTAAGTGACAGTCAATGCAAGCTCCTCTTGCACTTTCAAGCAGAATCTACCTACTCCTTTCCAACACCAAGCAACTTATTTGCAAACAGCACAGCGAGAACGGGGGTCCAAACTACTTTATTCAACCAAACTAAACAACTAAGCAAGCCAAACAAAAACTAAGACGCTCCAAGAGTAACACAACTGTGCATGAAACAATAAAAACGAAGTGTCTAGACAAACCTGAGCTTTTTATTGATGAAGAAGGGGATGCCTTGGGCATCCCCAAGCTTTGACACTTGTACCTCTTGGATATTTCTTAGGGTGACACCAGGGTGGCATCCCCAAGCTTGAGCTTTTGTCCATTCTTCATCTTATTACATCATTATCTCTCTATACCTGTTTTTTTCTTCATACAAAACTTCACACAATCTTCATTAGCAAAATTAGCGTATTCAAAAGATAATAGACCTTTAGGCAAAGCTTTGGAACAAAAAGACTTTTCACTAAAAACACAAGCTACTGTAGAAATTCCTTCAAAAATCTCAATTCACCTAAAGAGAACTCAAAAGGAATCAATAAGAAGCAAATGCAAATAATGGCAAAAATCTGTCAAAACAGTCCAGCAGGTAGAAACCGATTTTTAAAAAAATCTTCTTTTGCTCAAATCAAAAAGTGTTGAAATATTGAAAGTTATCTAACATACTAGGGGATTTATTCGTAAATTTTCATCTCAATCCGAGTTACAGAGACTCCTCACAAATGTTTATGGTGGAGGACAGAAATCTGTTTTGGGACTGCAACTCCCCAAATCTTACTTCCCTCTCATTAGAGGTCATTCTTGGCACAAAAAGCAAACAAAAAGGATAAGGGAGGTTATTACTGAAGTAATAACTTCCAAGACTCAAGGTAACTCTTGGGTTATCTCCCAACAAGTACTTTTCTTTAATGCCTTTAAGTTAGGCACAAGAAGCAAGAAGAATCAAGTATTCTCAAATGAAGAAGTATTAACATCAAACCTTTCTTTCAGAGGAGGAGAAAAAAGCAACTTCTCTCTCCTCATAGGGAAGTGTTTAATACCTTTCTTGAATGGAAAATGATATTTAATGGTGCCTTCTTTCCTATCAATGATGGCACCAATAGTTCTAAGAAAAGGTCTTCCCAAGGTAATAGGACAAGAAGCAGTGTATTCAACATCCAAAACATAGAAATAAATAGGGACATAAGCATTGTTAACCATAATGTGAACATCATTAGTACTCCCCATGAGTTTCTTTTTAGCATTATCACTGAGTGGGACATCCAAATAACAATCTTCTAGAGGTGGCAAATCAAGCATTTCATAAATCTTCCTAGGCATAATAGAGACACTATAACCAAGATCACATGAATCTTTGAGATCAAAGTCATTCACTTGCATATTAATAATGGGTTCCCAACTATCTTCTACTTTCCTAGGAATAGAAGCTTTGTGTTTTATCTTCTCTTCCTTAATTTTCACAAGAGCATCTGTAATATGTTTAGTGAAAGCAACATGCCGATCACTAGCATCAGGACTTCTAGCAAACTTTTGCAAGAAAAGAATCACTTTAGAAATATTGCAACCATCTATATCAAACTCAAACCTAGCATCACTGTTAGTAGACTCAATAGGCTTAGGCATAGGAGGAGGAATAGGGACTTCTTGTGGTTTGGTGGTCTCCATTCTAGTGATGGTGCACACACTATTGTTTCTATCAATTTCAGCTTCCCTTTGCCACTTAGCATGAAGTTGAGCCAACAGTCTAACATTTTCATCAATAGTAACTTGTATGGCATGAGTAGTAGCAAACGTGTTTTCCATAGTTTCAGGTTTAGCAGCCATTTTATTAATCAAGGAGGACTGTGCTTCAGACAAAGAGGATATACTCTTTTCAGCACTCAAATTTTTGACTGTAAATAAGGAATTTCTTTATTCAGGTTCTCAAGCTGATGACTAATATTTTTCAAAATGATAGATTGTTCCTCCATAGTTTAAGTGAAAATCTTGTTTTTCTCATATTGCATTTGCATAAAGTTTTTTGTGGATCTCTCAACTTTTAAATCCTCTCTTCACTAGGCATTCCAGATCTACCCTGATAAGCATTTCCACTAGGAGGATAAGGCCTATATTTACCATAAGTTTTGTTGCCAGTTGTTTCTAATGAAGTTCACATCAACTTGCTCTTCTTGAGCAACCAAAGGGGCTAAGGGAACACTATTAGGATCTAAAGGAGCTTTCCCATTAACAAGCATAGCCAATAACATCAATCTTATCACTCAAAGAGGAGGTTTCTTCAATAGAATTTACCTTCTTACCATGTGGAGCTCTCTCAGTGTGCCATTCAGAGTAACCATCATATTGTCAAGGAGCTTTGTTGCAGCACCCAAAGTGAGGCCCATGAAGGTACCTACAGCAGATGAATCCAACAGGTTTCTTGAAGAGAAGTTCAAACCTGCATAAAAAGTTTGGATAATCATCCAAGCAGTGAGTCCATGAGTGGGACAATTCTTAACCAAAGATTTCATTCTTTCCCAAGCTTGAGTAACATGTTCATTATCAAGTTGCTTAAATTTCATAATATCACTTCTCATATATATAACCTTAGCAGGAGGATAGTAATTTCCAATAAAAGCATCTTTCCATTTAGTCCAAGAATCAATACTATTTATAGGCAAGGATAGCAACCATTCTTTAGCTTTCCCTCTCAAGGAGAAAGGAAACAGTTTGGGCTTAATAATATCTCCATCTACATCCTTATACTTCTGCATCTCAGAAATTTCAACAAAGTTATTAAGATGGGCAGCAACATCATCAGAACTAGCACCAGAAAATTGCTCTCTCATCACAAGATTCAACAAAGAAGGCTTAATTTCATAAAAGGTAGCATCAGGAGCAGGTGGAGCAATAGGAGTGCTGCAGAAATCATTGTTGTTTGTGCTAGTGAAGTCACACAACTTGGTGTTCTCAGCAGAGTTCATTTTGGCAAAGGTGGGCAAGCCAAAAACAGCAGCAGCAGCTAGAGCTGCAACTAATTTTTTTGTGTTTTTGAAAAAAAATAAAGCAGACCAAACTAGACTAATTTTTTGAGTTTTTGAAAAGAGGCAAACAAAACCAAACAAAATAAACTAAGCAAACTAAAAACAAAGTAAAGAGAAAGGAAGTGAAGGACTCCCCTTGTGAAGACGTCCTTAGCCTCCCCGACAACGGCGCCAGAAAAAGCCTTGATGAGTGCAGTAGCACTTCGTTGGGAGACCCCAAGAGGAAGGTATGATGCAGTTCAGCAGGCAAGTTTCACTCAGTAAGAAACCAAGGTTATCGAACTGTAGGAGGAAGGAAACTCCCTAAAGGTGTTGCAAGCAACGTGGAGACCTACACAATACAAACTCAAGACTTTGCCCCAACGAATCAGTGAGGTTGTCAAGCTCACCGGTTTGCTGTAACAAAGGATTAAACGTATGGTGTGGAAGGTAATGGTTTGCAGCAAGTAAACAGGTAACAGTGGAAGATGTATCAATGGTAAAGATTGGACCGGGGTCCATAGTTCATTAGAGGTGCTCTCCTTAGATAAACAACATGGCATGAAGGGTAAACAAATTATAGCAGGGCAATTGACACGAACTGACCAATGCATAAAAATGCAATACCAGACAAAAAGATCCTATGAGATTCGATTGGGCAATACAACAATATACATAGACCGCCATCCAATTGCATCTATGACTAGAAGTCCACCTTCAGATTATCATCTGAACCCTCTCCAGTATTAAGTTGCAAGCAACAGAAAACTTCTTTAAGCAAAGTGTGTAAGCTAAACAATCCACTTGTTCCATGAACAAGAGACCGTTGTTTTCTCCTTAGTAGCAATAGCACATCTACAACCGAAGATATTTCTGTCACGTCCCTTGGAGACTAGAGGCATGAACCCACTAATGAGCATAAATACCCCCCCCCCCTTGGAGTCACTAGCAACTACTTGGCCAAGATAGCTACTAACAACAGAGAGCATGCAAGATCAAAAATAACACAGACATGATAGAATCATAAAGACAAAACCATTAATTAATCTAACATAGTAATCTCAATATCCATCGGATCCCCGCAAACACAACATGCATGATTACAAATAGATTAGATCTTGATCATGAACGGAGCTCACAAGATCTATGAAAGCACAAGGAGGATATACAACCATCGCTACTACATGGGGTGGAACTACTCACGCTTCATACCAGAGAATAAGGCCTCCGGGATGATCTCCCCTTCGACAGGGTGCCGGGAAGAACTTCAGATCCCCCTAATCTAGGGACGATGGTGGCGGCGGCTATAGAAGGTTTCATGAAGTTTTGATCGGGTGCCTAGGGTTTCTGCATCCGGGGCTTCTTATAGGCGAAGGGGCGAGCCAGGAGGGCCACCAGGGGGCCACACCCTACCCAGGCGCGGGGTGGGCCCACCTGTGCCTAGGTGGGTCTGGCCGCCCTGGTTTGCTTCTCGTTCTCGTCTTCTGGATTTGTGTCCCCCACGGTAAAATATTGACTTTGGCTTTTGTCCCGTCCAATTTTGAGAATATTGATTTTCTACCTTTCTGAAAGAAAAAACAGAAAAATAGGCAACTGACACTGTGGCAACTTGTTAATAGGTTAGTTCCAGAAAAGATATAAAAACACCTTGAAATGTAGACAAAGCAAAGTAGATACAAAACAAGCATGGGGCATCAAAAATTATAGATACGTTTCGATGTATCAGCCCACTGGGCGGCTGGCCAGACAGGCCGAACCCCCTTTCCAAATCGGCTGGGCCCCGACCCAAACTGATAGAAACGGACCATTTGAGATGACCGGATGGGTCAGCCCGGTGGAGATGCCCTTATACTAGCCTACCTCTCGCCATTGATATCTAGTGGAAGAAGGCTCTTGCATCGCTTCTATGCGGGACTTTCGGTCCATGTAGGTGGACATTTACAGAGGTGCCATCTGGCAATTTTTGTTTAATATACATTTTTTAATTATTTCAAGAAGTATTGCACAAATTTAAGAATTTCAACATGTAGAGCATCATCGGCTTGGGCCTAGCCGACTGCGCCACTCGGCTTGGGCCAAACCGATTAGGGGCCCATACTGGCTGAGTGTCTAGTCGGTCCTGGCCGAGTTTGTTCCTGGTCGATTGTGTGTTGGCGGCCTGTTGACCGGGCAGTCAGTGCGGCCTGGGCCGACGATGCGCTAAATATCAAAATTCTTAATTTCGTACAATACTGACGCAAATGTTGTGCAAATTTCTATAGGTTGTATCCATCGCCCGGGTTTGGTCAGGTAAGGTCCAAACTGTTTGGGCGGTGCCGCTGGAGAATGCCCTCACGCACTGCGTCCTTGCTCCACCGACCGGAATGCGGCGATTCTACACAGACGTGGGCGTTCCTGGCTTATCCAACAGAGGAGAGTGTTCCAAAATTCGTGTACAACATATTACATCCACAACCTTGTCTTTGTACATCTCTTCTCCCCTAAGGAATGGAAGTGGACACGTACAACTTATCTCCTCTCGACTGCTGTCCTCATCCCGTCTCTCTCTCCTTCTCCCTTGCACACACGACACCATGGATCTGGGCAGTTTGTCTCTCTCCTATCGATCTTGCTGGTTCCGGCCTTTGCCCAGTAGCCACCAGCCCACCATGCACAGAACCCCTGCTCCTCGTCGGGAAGGACGACGACGGGGCGACCGGCGCCAGGTTGGACGGCAGCTTCATACTCTCGAAATAGGCTTTCGTCTCGCTTTATAAATAAAACCAAACGGCCGAATCGATACATAGTGATGAGGAAATCCTCTTACAAGGAGATGAAAGATAAATAACAAAAACGAAGGAGCAACGAGCTTGCCACCGAAGAAGCCGTAAGACAAAGCAAACCTAAGCTCCATTTCGACGCCCCCAAGGAGGTCACGACGCAACAAGCGCCGCCGCCAAGACCACAAAGGTCTAGGATTTTCACCCGGAGTGCTAATATGGAGAGGGTAGACACAACGACGCCCTCAGGTGGGTCACGACACCCGCAGGTGTCGCTGTCGTTGGCGACAGAACGTTGGGATTTCGCCCGAAAAAATCCTAGCCACACCTGGTACCTCAACCTACAAGACGTCCCCGAGCCGAGCTTCCAACACGCGATCTGGGCATTGGCCACGCCGAGGTGCCGCCAACACCAGGAGCCCCTGACGCCCTCTCCCCGCCACCCTCATGGCGCCAAGAGACGACCATCACCACTGCCACGTCGCCCACCGTTGAGCCGACCGTGCAGTCCACCTTCCAGGGCCGCCGCCCTGGCATCCGCGAATTCGCGCCTATGAAGCGAGGTCCACCGCGTGACCTTGAGTCAGATTCAGTATGAAGGTAGGAACCGGAGGGCGACAACAGCACAACCACCTGGAGGACGTCCTCCACCGCCGTCGGCGGATGCCGACCGGACGCCTGAGTAGGAACATACCAGACCCATAGGGTCCGACCGTGCCTAGGTTGGGCCCGTAAAATTCCCGCCGTCGCGCTGCTGCACATAGGTTGCCGCCGTCGCTACCCTCCAATTCTGAGCCGCACCACATCTGCCTCGCAGCCACCAGACACATGCCCGTCCGACCGGATCTGGCGCCCCAACCATGACGGATATGGGGATGAGCCCCTCCTCTAACCACAGACAAGAGGGGCCAGGAGAACCATTAGCCCATGGCCATGGCGGCCGCAGCCCGCGAAGCCCATATTGACCCTTCTAGGCCCAGATCTAGCCCGCGTCTCCTAGCCACAGGGGCCTCACCGCTGCATTCCGGTGGCTTGTGCTGCTCCGGGCTAGTCCCCGCCACCTTCACCGCCGCCCGGACGCCGCTGCCGTGGGAAGAACCACCTCCTCCAGGCCGAGCTTGGCAAAGCAAGGTGCACCGCCGCCAGGGGTCCTGCCCCGCGTAGGGAGCCTCTGCCGCCGGGTAGAAAGAAGTCTGCCGCCGCCGGCACCGCCTGGGCTTTGCCCGGCGGCGTTCGCCGCCGGCGGCGGAGAGAAGGGGAGGAGGTGTGGGATGGTTGGTGGCGGCGGTCCGCCCGTCCGTCGCCCACGGGGAGCGACGAGACCGGGCCAAAGCATTTTTTCCCAATTTCCGTTTGATGGTGACGATAGCTTCATGCTGCTCGGCTGCGGTTGGAAGAAGGAGAAGGGACCGCGTCGCCTCCATCTCCTTCCGTCCATAAACCTGTTCCCTTTTCTTCTTTGTGATATAGCTTCAGATCCGTTTTTCTTACTTTTTTTTGTGCTCGGTCCAGATCCGTTTTCTTTTGACGATGTGCAATTCATAGCAAAGAGAGCAGATTTGTTTTCTGCATGGTTTGATTCGGATTTTCACAGAAAACCATGTGATGAATTTAATGATCCCAATCTAAATACTGTACTTCTATCTAAAAATTTCTTGGTAAGAACTACACCAAATGTGACATTATTCCTAGTACATATCAGATTAGTCAAAACAAAATTAGTCACATCCTATTCTGTTCTACAAACAAAACGAAAGGGATGTTATGTAAAATGGCTAACAAATTAAATTATGTATAATTGATTTATTGAATCTGGACTGATGTTATAGTTCATGCAGCAAGGCAGTACAACGTGACTAGCAGCACAGGGATCTCAGTGTAAATCGTCCATAGATTAGAGGTGTTTTTAGGAATAATATACGAAAAGGGTTCTTCGCAAATTGCATCACCAGCTGCTAAAAGCTTAGCCCATAAATGAACGTCCAGAATAAGCCCGGAAACCACACATATACCTAGAGTGGGATTTTCGCACCGACCGCTGCTCACCCGGCCACACACAAAACGAGCGGAACACTTGTCAGGCATGCGCGCTCTGCCAATTGTCATGAATGCAGGGACAGTTTTCACCAAAGTCCAAAAGCCCCCGGGACGAAATTAAACGTCACATGAAATTGGCTGCTACAGAGCGGTCCTTTGTAACTACTACATGAATGCAGTGTAGTACGATGGGGAGGATATACCCATATGATGCTCGAGTAAAGATTTATCTTCCTTTTGCAAAAAGAAAGTCTGAAAAAGAACCCCATAAGGCCTTGTTTACTTCTCCGGTATTTTTATCCACAAAAGACGCGGGGATATGCGGGGATTTGGTGTTCGTCCAATACTCTCAAATCCCTTCAAATCCCTTCCCCAAAAATACTCTACCATGATAGAGAGTTTTTAATCTAGTTAAAAATACACTAGTGTGGAGGGGATTTATAGGGATATTTCGGGATTATCCCTCAAAACCCGGCCTAGTAAACAACCTATCCCTCCCATCCTCTAAAATACCCTAGAAGTAAACAAGGCCTAAGGTGGAAGCAGAATGGCAAAGGCGCACAAGGATCTAAACGCAATGACAAATAATTATAGCATCTCCACTCGTTAGACGAACCTAGGCCAAAATCTGAACCAAACTTTGGGCGAACGGCGCAAGTTTTTGGCCTGGGTATGCCCAGTTTCCACTCGTGTACCGAGGTCGAGTTCCCGGGTCACCCCTTTTCGCTCAAATTCGGCTCAAGTTTGTCCATATTTCAGCATAGTTCGTCATACAGTGAATACAAAACATTTTAAGGCCAAAGTTCGGCAAAATTTTAAACAAAGTTCGGCGTAAATGTAAACATAGTTCGGCCAGAAGTGAAAATACAACATATTTCAGCCAAGTTCGGCCTAGTTCACGCTGGGCATCTACGACGTGTTGCTCCTGCGTATTCATAGGTACTCAACAAGATCACCTTGCAGCTGTTGATGCATCGCCGGATCTCGGATCTCCTGACGCAGTGCGATGAATGTAGCCCATGTTGGAGACACCTGATGATCAGGCTCGGCAAGAGGACCCTGTCTGTAGTATGGCCCGTCCTCCTCGAGCAAACTCACTGGATCCTTCCTCTCATCCTCAACGATCATGTTGTGCAAGGTCACACAACAGTTCATCACTTTCCACATATGATCTTTCGACCAGGTCATAACAGGGAACCGGACAACTGCAAGCCTCTGCTGGAGCACACCAAATGCCCGCTCCACGTCCTTCCTGCAAGCTTCCTGTTCCTTGGCAAAGTGAGAATGCTTGAGGAGCATTGGTCAGCGAAGTAGTCGACGTACAACATGCAGTAGCCCTCTATCCTTTGTCTCGCCTTACACTTCCGGCGACTTGGCGCCGAACCACCGCGCTTTGGCTTCGCCATCTGCATGTACAGCTAGCCGAGCGATGCGAGGATCTGCAAGTGCTCTTCACCTTCGGCGACCTCCTCCTCCAGGAGTACGGCGAGCATCTCCTCGTCGTTGGAGACCATGGCGAGTATCTCGTTCTCGTCGGAGTCAATGGCGAGTATCTCGTCGTCGTCGGAGTCCATGGCCGAATCCGGCCAAATACCGAAAACTTGGCGGGCATGGTGGTGGGAGCACGTAGCGAAGAAGAGCTACGGCGAGAGCGGCGGCGGGGAAGGCGTGGTGATGGACGGCAACTACGGCGAGCGTATCTAGAGGCGTGAGCATGTCTCGGCGCGGAGGAGCTCCGCCGGCGAAGTCATGGCGACATGGGGTGCTAGGATCTCTTCGCGGCAGTCTGGGCGAGTGGAGTGGGTCGGGATGGGAATGTCTTGCTGACAGAGCTGCCCACGTCCTTTTTTACGGTGTCCGACGTCCCAAGAACCTGGGTTCGCATGGGTAGGCCGGACCTAAACAGACCGAAATCCGAACGAAAACAGGTCCTTAGATACGCGACTAAGACGATTTACGGCGTCTAGACCTAATTTCAGTCTCCGGATCGGCCTCGTGGGTAGGCTAGTGGAGATGCTTATTAGGGGTAATCGACAAGCCGAGGTGCAGATCAGTAGGGTAAATGTGGACGATAAAAGACGATTGGCATACTGGATGAAACGATGGCACCACGGTACATAGTTTCTGATAATGGATCCAAAGGTCTGAAAAACAAGCACAAGTGCCAAATGCTTACATCAGATAGCTCACCAAAGACACTAGGAACCCCCCCTCTCATCTCTCTCACGGAAGCAAGGACTCGACGACACACTGGAACTAAAACACAAAGACACACGAACACGTCACCACCACCGACCCCGAAGGACCTTTTATTCTAGCGACACGGCAGCAAATCACACGCTGATCTCTACCAACTCCGGGTCACGGTGGCGATGAATGCAGCTCCAGCGGCATGACACGTTTCTGCAAACACAAGCAACAATAAAGCACATTAATATAATTTCTTAAGGGAAAGCAAAAAGGTTCAAGATATGGCAGATGAGCCATCAGTTTCTACGAGCTTCTACAATTTTTATGACGATGCTGTTGAAGAAAAGATGTAAAATGATAATGGTAGCGAGCGAGGTGCGCTGCTAGGCAGATAGTAACACTTACACCAGGGGAGGATCTTCCAGCGCTGGTTGTCGCCTTCGCACCACTTCCAGAGGGCGAGGACGGTGCCGTCGCGCACGCCGCCGTGGTCCTTGTCGCCGTTGAGGGCGTCGAAGTTGAGGTAGATGTTGTTCACCATGCGGATGCAGCGGAAGCCGGCGCCCACGTCGCGGCTCTCAGTCCACAGCACCGACTCGTCCTGGTAGTTCGGGTTGTACGGCACCAGCTTCACCTGTTGGATTTAACAGAGGAAAGAACATTTCAGTCTCGGTTCTGTCAGATCTGAACCATTACGAATCATTTTTATGTAATATACTGAAGTAATGCACAGAGCAGATTTGCGTTGCTTACAGGGTGACCCTCGCCTTGAGAGTGCTTGATGGCCTGGCCGGTGACCTTGTTGACGAGGGCGAAGGCAGGGTAGCCTTCCTCGTCCTTGATCTTGTTGCTGTGCCTCATGTCCTTGAACCAGTGCTGGTGCTCGTCACGGGGGTTGGTGGGAGCGAGGACGACTTCGCCGTTACGGACTGTGGCGCTGAAGCCCTCGTCGGCCTTGCAGAAGATACGGACGGTGGGCTCGGAGGAGCCGCCGCGGGGGGCGTTGGCGCTGCCGCCGGCGTAGGCCTCCTCGCCCCAGGGGAGGATCTTCCAGCTCTGGTTGTCGCCCTTGGCCCACTCCCAGAGGACGACGGTGGTGCCGTCGTGCACGCCGCCGTGGTCCTTGTCGCCGTTGAGGGCGTCGAAGTTGAGGCGGGTGTTGTTCACCATGCGGATGCAGCGGAAGCCCTTGCCGACGTCGCGGCTCTCCGTCCACATCACAGACTCGTCGAGGTACTCTGGGTTGTACGGCACCAGCTTCACCTGCACGCCCCCAACAAACACATCAATCACTCTACCTCCATTTCTAATCGTTCGAAAAATTTGTAGATCCGGAAAACGAAAGGGCTAATAATCGCTGAACCAAAACAGGGGAAATAAAAGATGACGAACCGGGTGGCCCTGCCCGAGGGAGTGCTTCACGGCGAGGCCGGTGGCCTTGTTGACGATGGCGAAGGCGGGGTTGCCCTCCTCGTCCTTGATCTTGTTGCTGAAGCGCATGTCCTTGAACCAGTGCTGGTGCTCGTCGCGCGGGTTGGTGGGGGCGAGGACGACGTTGCCGTCGCGGACGGAGAGGCAGTAGCCCTCGTCGGCCTTGCAGAAGAGCTTGAAGGTGGGCTCGTGGCCGCCGGGGGCCGGGGCGTGGGGCGCCGGGGGGTTCTGGCCGTGGTGGCCATGGTGACCGAGGCCGAACATTGTCAGGGGTTTTGGGGAGTGTTTGATTGTGTGATCAACTCAGCAGGAAGGCTTGGGACGGGGCGATGAGAAACTGCTGCCCTTTGGGTCCACATTTATAGAACGGAGCATCCAATCGCCACCTAGTAAAAAGAATCCGATGTGATGATCTGTAAAAAGTAATACAGTATGTACTATACTGGTGTGGACGGCGTGAATGCTACGTTACCATGACATGTGGGGACTACCAAGCGAATGTTCTGGATTGCTAAGTGTGCACCGTCCGCTTCGGTGTATGGATTTCGCGTGTTTGGTTGGCTGACCGGGTTCAGTGTTGTGGCTGACGCAAACTTTAAAGCATATTTTTTTTGAATAATAATATTTTTTAATCAAATTTTAGAATAATAGGAATTTCGGATTCTAATGTGGCTGCTGTACACGCTGTGTCCACAGACAGTAATCGGCATACGGTGTGCTATGTGCCGATTAGTGGTTGTCAGCACATTGTGTGACGCAGCCGTATTAGAATCCAAAATTTCAAAATTCATGTATTATTTTAGGAATTAATTAATTAAATATTATTTAAAAAAATAACGTGAATTGTTTATCGTTTGTAGCGAGTAATCCTTGTTATGTGCTTCTCGGATGTAAAATAGAGATCTTTGCGCGAGGTAGGCCACCCATGGAGATGACGGGAGCACACGAACATGGCGTGAAGGATTTTGTCACCTCCCGCCAAAAAATCCTTTCTCTATTTCTGTCCCACACTCTCATATCCCTTTTGAAATCCACCGTTTCCTCTTTCTTCGAGCTCCATTGCTAGGTCGGTGAGCAGCTAAGCGGCGCACTCATCTCCGGCTGTGTGGCCACGACAAGACTACGACCTTCTCTCCATCGAGTTCTCCTACACGTCCACCGATGACTATAAGTAATCATGCCTTCACCTTCTTGATTTCATTAGTGATTGTAAGTAGATCTAGAGGTTGTGTTAGATCATCCGTAGCTATTGTCATGTTAGATCTAAAGCTTGTATTGGATCATCTGTAGTTGCTGTCATTCTAGATCTAGAGCTTGTGCTATATCATCTCTAGCTACTATCATGTTACATCTATAGCTTATGTTAGATCATCTCTAGCTACTGCCATGTTGTTACATTGTGTTGTCATGTGTTCCCAGTGTAGGACTCGTCGTGTGACAATTTCGCCTAAGCTTTAGTCTCGCGAGTCACAAATCCCTTAATGTGTGGATGATTCTCAGATTGATCTTTAGATTGACATCCAGGTGTCACAATGCGTTGGAAGCAACTCCCACGACCCTGTGTAGATCCAGGTGAAGAAGGTTGTTACACAAGTTGCGACAAAGATTACCAACGACAAAAAAAAGGCGAGAAGGCGCACAAGGATGAGAGGGTAGAGAAGGCCGATGCAGCTAAGGAAACCATGAAATGGTTGCCCTTCATATCGACCTTCATCCTTGAGATTATGTGCGATATCATCAAAAGCAGCGTCTAAACCGACAAAGGCTTCAACGAGGTCCATATGATGCCTGTATGTGCAAAGGCTATGTTTGAGCAGTGTGGAGTTGATTGTAAGTACACTAAAGTGTACAATCACCTAAGAAAATGGAGGGTAAGGTGGCTCACCATTAGCTGGCTAAGGGATCTAAGTGGTGTTCAATGGTGTGAACACACCAAAACCATCATCATAGAGAATGCCACTATCTTGAACACGTCATGATTAGCACATTATTTTGTACATTTCTTGCACATCATTAATAATCAAGATCATGCAAAACTTACACTTTCAATCATAGGATCATCTGAATGATGTTGAGTTTCTAATGTGCCCATCCCCGACTACTCTAATATGCAGACCATCTTCTCGTGCGAACTTGCCACCAGAAAGCTCTCTATGGGTTGAAGTCAGGACCTCAGAACACCTTTACCCACACCTACACCTTCATTTGAGGATACAGACACCTAAGAGTCAGGCACAATGATTCTATTTTTTACATACGCATAGTGATTCTCGATGGCCTTTGACAAGCCAACAAACATCCCTGACAGGCCTGCTTCTGCAGGGATGAGGAAGTGGGCTCCCTTTCTAACGACGAGCTCATGGCCTTCACCAGCATGACATCCGTCATCAAGGACGTGGTCAAGGACATCCGGGACAACAAGCCAACAGACATACACCTGAACCTCTATGGGGTTGTCATAAACATGGATGGCTTCACCGAGGAGTCTCTCATGGCGGCTCTCATCCACCTTGTCAACAAAAAAAGGCCATGATACAATCTTAGCATGGTTGAGCCACACATGGTGATATGACTTAGGACCTATCTGGGAAAGTACCATGACAAGCTGTAGAGCTTGGGTTCATAGCAAAACCTATGGTGGGGATGCGTGCTGGTGATCAAGATGTTGTTGTTTATGTTTATGTAGGTTATAGTGGTAGCTAATTCTTACAAACTTCTTATGGATTGTATATTTTGATGAGGTGTGATATACTAACCCTCACGTGATGGTGAACTTGTTGACGCTGTGGTAGGATGGCACTCTATTTTGATGTAGTGGTAGGTTGAAGTTGTAGGATGAACTTGTGATGCTATTTTTATGATGATTATGCATGCCCCTTAGTTTATGATCTATTGTGAAGTTGTCATGGTATGCTATGAATTTATTCATACTTTTTGTGTTGTACATAATTTGTTATATCTATTTTAGTGGTATGTGGTGTACAAAGGGAGGCGTCCAGACGTCAATGATTAATAGAGGATATCACAAGATCAAGTCAATAATTTCTCTAATAACAGCTATAGAGGATATCGAACTAGAGAGGAGACATAGGAGGAGTACCACAACTTCTTGGCCGATGAGGTTATGGCTAATCAAGATATGGTTGTACAAGGTATGGTTTGTTCAACATGTGTCAATGGATGATCAAGTACGAGAGAGTAGGCTAAGAGGTCCCATCGTCAGCCTGCTCATCCTTAAGGTTATGTTTTATGGTTTCTCTCTACGATCAGATGTAATATGAAATAATATAGTAAGCTCACGATATTTAGATCATGTTAAATTGTTAATCATATACAACCCTGCGTGGACAACCAAATACCATTTCTTTGCTCAACCCAACCAAAAAAATATGTGCAACATACCAAATGAAGGGGACAGAGGCGGACCAAGGTACAACCGAGTGGGGGCCTAGGCCAATTTTGAACTCCCTTTGTATTTGTGTATGTCTTGAATGAAAAAATTCTAAAACTCTGCAATTTATAGAAGGTGTGACCCTAATCAAATGATGCATGCCGGGTCAGATTTTTTTTCTAGGTCCGCCCGTGAAAGGGGATAGCTCGACAATTTAAATAAAAATAACATAAAGCCCTAAGTAATTCAAAGAATAACCCTATCTGCAAAGAAATTCACAATGAGTAACCCTTTTCTGCCACTCCAGCCCGCGCAGCGCTGCACTCACATCCGCGGCTCCACCTCGGTCGGTGCCGCACGACTACCACGCTGTCTAGCTGGGACCTGACGTCACAGTGATGCCACGCTGGCGCACAGGTGCAGCGCCAGATACAAAGGCGCCGCACATAAACCTGTCGTGTCGTTCTAGACGTCGTCGCACTCCCTGCCACGCTGGCGTCGTGGGCCCAGGCAGTGCAAGTGCTGCGCTAGTCGGAATGGCGCCACACCATCGCCTGTTGCATCAGCTCGCACGGCGTCAAAAGCTGGATCACTTAGATGCGCGCGGGTCGGCCTGACCCTCTTCTCTTCTCCCTTTCCTCCCTTTCCTCTACACACGGTCGAACAGAGACATGCCGGCGGCTAGGGCTCATCTACCCCTCCTCTAATCCCTCCCCCAATTGCCTAGATCTGAAGAAACCCTCCGTGGATCTTATTCTTCACCACATCCCCAGGTATTCCTCTCAAATTTGTCCAAGAAATCTCTCTATTTTTCTCTAATGTTGATGGTTTAGGGAAACCCTAGTTCATCCAAAAACCAAGATATATAGTTGATTTGTTGATTACTTAGAGGGAGAATAGATAAGATAGTAGTATGTTTAGGTCTAGGATGATCTTCTAGTATGATTGAGGTTGGAAAATATGTAGGAATATAAATTTATATTATGTTTGTTGTAGATAATAATGTGGGAATATTCTTGCTTAGTATTAATTGTTAGTAGTAATTGGTAATAATTCTTAGTAGTAATTGTTGTGGATAATAATGTGGGAAAGTATGTTTTTGGTCTAGGTTGAAAGTAATTGTTAGTAGTAATTGGTAAGAATTCCCCATGTACTTTCTTTTTTTAATTAATTAGGATGTCAGAATCGGAAGAAGCCTGTACACCACCCCATATACAACCCGGATTCGTCGAAGGCATGTCGCTTCTTGAGGCGTCGTATGATAAGGGTCATCATGGCTACATTATCGCCGAGGGGATCAAGGTAAGAAAAATAAACCCTCCAAATCAGTATATGTTTCTCAAGTTGAATGGACATGTTATAATCGAGCTTGTATGTGTGTAGCATCTTGTTCCCCTACGACCGAGGTATAACGGGCATTGTCGTATGATGATCGGTACAAGGTGCACATCTGAGTGCTAGGATTGCTCCCGTTCATCCATATGGTCAATCGTGGTACACCGCACATGAACCCTGCTGCCATCACCGCGCTTGTCGACCGGTGGAGGCCAGAGACTCATAGTTTTCACCTTCGTACCCATGAGATGACCGTTACTCTGCAGGACATGTCCATGATCCTTGCACTCCCTATCCAGGGGGATCCTCTCTGCATTAACACAGCCTCCGACAACTGGCGTGACTAGATGTCTGACCTTACCGGTGGTAAGTGTCCTGGTGACACTATAAACTCAAAGGGGGAGAAATTGAGAGTCACAGTCAGGGCTACTTTCAAGTGGATACCACAGAACTTTAGTACCTGTCCTGATAATGCTAGTGAGGATGAGATTATTATATATGCCCATGTGTATGTGTGGCATGTCATCATAAAGACTATATTTGCTGATGGTAAGGGCGACATGGCTCACTGGCACTGGCTGAAGGCCTTGACTATGATGGATAAGAAATGGAGTTGGGGTTCGGCGGCATTGGCCTTCTTGTAGCGGCAGGTAATGGGGTGTTTCTATTGTTCCCATCTTTACATGTGCTCTTCGAACTTCTGCATGACTCAATTTGTTTGCTTTCTTGCATAGCTGGACGCATGTCGAAGGACTAGGGCTGAGGCTTATATCGGTGGTCCGTTGCTACCCCTCTCGCTGTGGATGTGGTAACTCTTTTGAAAGAACATGTGGGCCCCATGTGTGGTTTTGGTAATTGATGACAATCTCCATGGACTAATGCTTGTATCAAGTTTTACTTGTAAGAATTGTCCATAGGCAATGCTTGAACCATATGTTGGCTTCAAGGTTTGGAGAAGAAGAAAGTGAAGAGGATCAAGTGATGACCAAGGTGTTCAAGTAATGATCCACAGATTGGTCATGTGAGTGTTGAGCCTATTGCAAGGGTGTCTTGAAGAAGAAGATAGAGTTCATCATATGTATCTTCAAGACATAATCCAAATGGTGTTAGAAGAAATGTTGTGCAAGCTAAATATGTGCCATATCTAGAACATCTCATGCTTGAAGCTTGCCATCCTCGATGATCATGGATGGATGAAGACAAGGTCAAAGTAAAGGTTTTCCCATGTTGTGTGGGGGGAGCAACTTGCAAGTCTTCATCAAGCGAGTGCGTACAAGAGCAATCAAGAAAGGTGTTCCATCTTGAGAAGGACAAGATCGTCTACATCAAGATCAAGTGGAATATGTGCAAGGCAAAGGTATGATCTTGATAGGGTTTCCTTCTTACCGGTCTCGTGGTGTTAGTTGGGGAGACCGGTTTATAGGATATATAACCGTACTATCAAGAGAGGGTCTCAAGTGAGTAACTCGATCATATGTTTCTAAGAGAGCTCAAACCTTTGCATACTTAGCATCATCCTTTCTTGGTTGTTATTTGGAGCTTATCCATGTGAGGTTCTAGAGCTTGTGGTAATATTCATAACAAGCTCTAGTTCATAAAAACAGATTTCCCTTTTATATCTTATTGCGTTTTTTATCTTTGAGGTTTTCCGGTTTCTCACCAAGGTATGTATCTCACATTATAATACACGAAATGATCTCACTTAGTTGGGTAGCTCTTGTTGTCCTCTTTCCAACAAAATTGGTTTCGAGTCAATCGGAATTTCCAAACTCTAGATATCGCCATTTGAAGATTGTCTCTTATTTGGTTTAGACCGGAGTCTCCAGTCTTACTGGACCGGAGTCTCCGGTGTGGTCCGGAGTTTCCCCAAGAATCTCCGGAGGGGGCTCTAGAAATCGTCCCAGGACCTTCTGTATGGGGGTTCGGAGATCGATCGGAGACAGTCCGGAATCTCCAGCCCAAGCTTCAGACTGGAGTCTCCGGCCCAAACTTCAGACCAGAGTCTCCGGTGTGGCTAGACCAGAGTCTCCGGTGCACTTGGTCCGGAATCTTTGAAAAGTCTTCGGAGGAGATTTTCCCAGGGGCGCTGGTGAAAGAACATTTCATGATCCCTAGTGTTTTGTGTGTTAGATAACAATATCAAGGATTATTTAATGTGTGTTGAAGTGTTGAACATCTCTACCTTGAAAAGGAGGTGGAAACTATTTTTGGGGGGCGGATAATCCGCCCCTACCAGGGGCGGATATTTTGCCCCTCCCCAAACCCAAAAGGGCACAACCCTCATTATGGGGGCGGAATATCTCGCGGATTTTCTGTCCAGGGCCGGAGTTTTTGCCCAGGCCGGATAATCCGCCCCTCCAGGGGGCCTGATAGTCCGTCCCCCCAAGGATTGGCTTCAAGGTTTTCCTCGACGCTACTCTCAGAGAGGGAGCGGATTTCCCCCCAGACTTTCCGTCCTTGGGGCGGATTTTCTCCCCAGGGAGGATAGTCCGCCCCTTGAGAGGGGCGGATAATCCGCCCCCTCGAGGAACTTCACCAAGTCAAGATCAGCGCCACCGTTAGAGAGGGGGCGGATTTTCCCCAAGGCGGATAGTCCGCCCCTAGTGGGGGGCAGATAATCCGCCCCCAAACTTCACCAACGGCCAGATCTGTGCATGGGGTATTTAACCCAGCCATCCCCCTCCTTCCAGAACTCTTGGTTCATTCGAAAAAGTCAAGATCTGCTCCTCAAGTTTCATCCAAGAGATCTCCACCTTCATCCATCCAAAGGCCTCGTAATTTGGGGAATCGAAGGAGGAGGGCTCGATCTTCACCAAGTACAATCAAGCACTTTATCTCCTCTCCATTCATTTGGAGAATATTCGATCTAGTATTTCTTGCAAATATCTAGATCCTTATGTTTATTATATTAATAATCCTTGTTCTTGTGACATCTTGTTTTCATTACGGGACCCCCCAATTCGGTTGTGGGTGTGTGCCCCGCTAGAGTTGTAAAGGCACCGGTTCCCGCCTCGAAGGGTACCAATAGTGAAGAAGGTGGATCAGGCCTTTCGTGGCGAGATCTATCAGAGAATAGGGTGAGGCCTATTGTGGCGTGGTGGTCTTAGAACCGTCCACCCCTCCAACGCAGATGTACTTCCCTTAACAAGGAAGGAACTGCGGTAAAACAAATCCATGTGTCTTTGTGTCCTCCACTACAGTTTCCTCGCTCCTCTCTTTACGTGCTTAATAGCTAGTGTTGCATATATGGAAATTCTCGTAGTTGCATATCTAGAGAATTTACTTTGTGTCAAGCCTAAAATTGAAATAACTAAAAATTAAGTAGCACCTATTCACCCTCCCTCTAGGTTCCCATACGATCCCTTTCAATTGGTATCAGAGCCCCGGCTCTTAATTCGGGCTTAACCGCCTAAGAGAAGTATGGGTTCCAAGGGAGATGGGAGTGATGCTCCAGAGGTAGTCACCATGAACGATCTCAAGACGTTGGAAACAACCTTGATTAGTTCCATGGAGGCTAAGATGGAAGAGATGCGTCAAATGATAATGCGTCTCTCGACATCCGCAGCATCACCTCCATCCGCCTCTAAGGCTACCACTCCGCAATCCAAGGAAACGAGTAAAACCGATTCCAAAGAAAATGAAGTGGTTGGTGATGGCATAGCAAGAGATCCTCCTCGAAAAAGGATAGTGGTAAGGAAGGATACAATGAGGTTTTCCATGTGTATTCACCCGATCGACCTATCCCACACCCTCATATACATAATAGGGGTGATCCACCCAAACTTTCAGCATCTACTTTTAATCAATGGCAATTTTTTATGAAGTCTCATGTGTGCATCTCCTCCATTGAGTTGTGGAAAATCATAGAGAATGGTCTTCATGTTGTTGATCACAACAACCTAACAAGAAGAGAGGTTGTGGACAGTCAACTCAATGCAACGGCTCTACACATGATTCACCTCGGTGTGGGTGACAAAGACATGCCACACATTCAACATCTTAACACAACTAAGGAAGCTTGGGATGCCCTCACCGAGATCTTCATTGGAAATGAAAGCATGAGAAGAAATAGATATGATTGTTTGAGTAATGAAGCTGAAGGATTCTATATGTTGGATGGAGAAGACCATGAGGACATGTATAGGAGGCTCAAGTCAATAGCCACCACTTTCAGAAATCATGGTGCCTCTCATGTTGATGATGCTTGGATCAAGCGCAAGTATGTCAGTTCTCTTATGCCATTTGAGCCCACGGATTTGAAGAGTCTCCAAGGAAGGCATAACTACCACCTAATGACATCCAATGAGGTAATGCAAGAAATGCCAGCTTTCAAAGTGGCTGCCAAGAATGCCGAAGATGCTCGCGCACGAGCCATTGGGATGCAAAAGGGAGTCAACGTGGCCTTGAAGACTAGTGTAGCTGATCATGATGAAGATGATATAGAAGATATGGACTGTCCCGAGGATGTAAAAAGATCTCATGGACATTACATGGCCTTCTATGCTAGAAACTTTTGGAAGGATCCAGCCAAAGCGAAGTCTAAACTAGAACGCACGAGTGGAGCAAATGGTAGAAGGGAAAATGGTCCCAAGCTAAGAACTTGTTTCAACTGTGGAGACCGGCTACACTTTGTAGCCAAGTGTCCTTATCAAAGGAGGGAAGATAATGGAGGAAGACTCATTCTCAAGGAAAAGTCAAAGGCTCCACGGAAGAAACAATTTGTGAAGAAGAATGCTCCTTTTAAGAAGCAACCCAAGATTGTTCTAGTGGCTCAAGAAGAATATACTTCGGGAAGTGAAGATGAAGACGAGGATGATAGCTCTCGAGAGGTGGATGCTATAGTCACCACATCTACACCAACATCTCTCTTCAACTTTCCGAACGAAAACGTCATTAACAAGAACGCTACTTGTCTTATGGCAAGAGGTTCCGAGGTATCAACTTCTAACCACTTTTCGAAAAATAGGCCGAATCAGCGATTAATAGGCCGATTAATCGCTACTAGGGACCTGGCCGTGTCGATTACCACTAATCGTTTGTGTTAATCGTTTAGCCCGATTAATAGCTTTGACACTCCAATTATTAGGCATGTTCATGATTAACTACTACACTTGGTCAAAAAAGTTGCAAAATTATCAACACTTATCGCCCATCCATCCGCTAGCCCGTCCTAATGAAGTAGGTTTTTCGATGCTCCCGCTCGATCCATGCCTCTAGGAGCTTGATTTCTGCCATCAACAGCCAGTTCCTTGTCGTTGTTGACCAGTTTCTCGTAGTTGCCGATCATACCTCAGATACAAGAGCTCGAGCGCCTTGAGGTTCTCATCCGGGAGCTCGAGGATGCCTTTAATAGGGTAGGTGGTTGAGGTGCAAGAGGATTCATATGTGTTTTAGGTGCTATTTTTTGTAGGTTGCACCGATTAATAGATGATCGATTAAATCAGTTAATCGTCTGAATTCCGATTAGTCACTACTTCCAAGACAACCGAGCAGTTAACAATTATCGATTTCCTTACATTGCTTCTAACACTTCTTTTCCTAAGGCTATGATTGACATGGATGATCCTACTAGTATTAAGGATAAAGAAGAGATTGTTGCTTTGGACTATTTCTTCACTAACTTGCAAGGTGAGCACAAAATACATTTTGAGGCTCTTATGGACCAGCTGGCCCAAAATGAAGTGCTTCTTGAAGAAAAGGGCGGGATTGAAAGGGCTTAAAAAATGCTCTAGAAGAAGAAGAGGCTCGGGTTTTGAAGAGAGGCTTGAGTCTATTGAGGAGTCACATGAAGAAATGGTGACAAAGCTTGTTAAGGAACGTGACAGTGCAGTAGCAAAATCAAATAAGCTAAAGAAATAAAAGGTTGACTTTGGGGCTGCTCATGCTAGACTCTCCGAGGAATTGGAGAAACTTGACATTGCTCACAAAGCTTTGAAAAGTGAATTCTCCATTCTCATTGAGTCGCATGATCAGCTCCAAATTCGATTGACCAAGTATGATTTTCCTAGCACATCTAAATCAACATATATTCACAAGGAAAATGCTAGGGTGGAAGATGAGCTTGACAATGACACCACTCCCAATGACAAGGGTGAACTTGATGATATACTTGGCAAGCAAAGATCAAATCTTGGAAAAGAGGGACTTGGATATGTCACCAAGTCCAAGAAGAAGAATAACAACAAGAAGAAGAAGACCAAGAGTGAACAAGCAAAGACAAACACCGTTGAGAAAAATGTCACAAAAGACAAAACTGACCATATTGGTTTTGTAGGGTCTCACAATCGAAATTATGAACTTTTTTGTGATTATTATGGTGATGTCTATTCTTATTATGTTGGTCCTTTTGATGAATATGTTTCTTGGTCTATTTGGCTTCCAAAGACCCTTCTTACTAACATGAGAGGACCCATTGAAAAATGGGTACCTAAAACCAAGAAGTAATTCTCTTGCAGGGCTATGCTTCCGGTGGGTCTAAATGGGTGCTGGACAGTGGGTGCACTAGTCATATGACCGGAAGCGAAGAGATCATCACGGATATGCGACCCAATCATGATCATATTACAGTCTCCTATGGTGATAAGTCTAAATCTGAGGTATTGGGTCTTGGAAAGGTTGTGGTCGTTCACGATATCTCTCTCGTGGACGTCATGCTTGTTGAGACCCTCGGTTACAACTTACTTTCTGTTCGTGCCCTTGGTAAGATGGGCTTTGCTATTTTTATTGATGATGATTTAGTGGTACTCATGTGGAGCAAGTCTTTAAAGGTCCCTTTCGTTGGGTACGTCGAAAATGACCTGTATGTGGTGGGCTTTTCGGGGAAAACCACTTCAGGTCTGATGTGCTTATTCGGAAAGGCCGACGTGGGCTGGCTATGGCATCGCCATTTAGACCATGTCAACATGAGAACTTTGCAAAGTCTTCACAAGGGTGGCCACATCCTTGGACTAAAAGACAATTTTTCCTTTGCCAAAGATCGTGTTTGCAGGGCTTGTGTTGAAGGCAAGATGCATGACTCTCCCCACAAGAGGAAAACTGTTGTTTCTTCAAAGAGGATCTTGGAATTACTTCATGTGGACTTATTTGGTCCTCCATCTCATGCTAGCCTCGGTGGGAAGAAATATTGCTTGGTGATAGTCGATGATTACTCAAGATATACATGGGTCTATTTCTTCAAGCTAAAGAGTGAGACTCAATAAACAATCATTGACTTCGCCAATGAGGTTTAGCGTTAACATAATGTCCCCATTTTGGAAATAAGAAGTGACAACGGCTCTGAGTTCAAGAACTACACATTAAATGAATTTCTAATTGAAGAGGGGATAAGACATCAATATTCCGCTGCGTACACCCCTCAACAAAATGGTGTAGCCGAGAGGAAGAACCGCACTTTGATGGATATGGCTAGATCAATGTTGGCTGAATTCAAGTCTCCTTACAACTTTTGAGCTAAAGCCATATCTACCGCTTGTCACTCATCAAATCGGCTCTACCTCCGCAAGATCTTGGACAAAATACCATATGAAATACTTACCGGCAACAAGATCAACATTTCTTACTTTCGGGTTTTCAGTTGTAAGTGTTTCTTTCTCATCAAAGGAGTTCACTTGTCTAAATTTGAGTCTAAGGCTTTAGAAGGTGTTTTTGTTGGTTACGGTACCGAATCCCACACTTATAGAGTCTACAACAAGCTCTCCGGAATTGCTATAGAATCTTGTAGTGTGGACTTCGATGAAAATGATGGCTCCCATGTGGGGCAAGTTGATGTTTGTGATGCAGATGTTGAAATACCCCAAGATGCCATAAGAAGAATGGGCGTGGGATTTTTCTGCCCCATTGAGGAACCCCTTGTGGCGGATCGGGAAGGACAATTCTCCACTCATGTGGAGCCCTCATCTACACAAGATCAACAAGCCCCTACTGCTGGAGAAACCTCTGCACCAACCCCAAAACCTCCTGAAGAGCATCTGTCCTCTGGGCAAGATGGTAGTCCTAGGCCGGACTATCCGCCCCCTCCAAGGGGCGGACTATCCGCCCCTGGCACTCCAACTCGCTCCAGGGGAAATCAAGAAGAGCAATTAAGTCCAGAAAATCCCAGGCCGGATTCTCTGGCCCCAAGGGGCGAATTATCCGGCCCTAGCACTCCAAGTTCTGACAGGGACATTCAGGATGAAGAATCTGTGGCCACATCTCCTAGGCCGGATAATCCGTCCCTACCCAAGGGTGGATTGTCCGGTCCTGAAGAACCTGTTCTGCAACATTCTCGTGTTATTTGCTCAGATCAAGGTCAAGGGCAAGGTAGTGGCCTAGACAAGGATCCAAATGCTGAATCAACTCCATCAAGAAACAATAAGGAAATTGAGGCTCGTCGCAAAGCTCGCGTTGATCGGAATCTTGAGTTAAGAGGCCACACTCTTGACAAGTTGTAGGTGATCTAAGAAGAAGAGTGTCTACAAGAAGAGAACTTGCTAGCTTCTGTGATCATCAAGCACACATTTCAATGGTTGAACCAAAGAAGGTCATTAACGCTCTTGAAGATCCCGATTGGGTGGTTGCAATGCACGAAGAACTAAATAACTTCGAGCGCAACAAGGTTTGAAACCCAAAGAATGCCGCAATGTTATCGGCACCAAGTGGATTTTCAAGAACAAACAAGATGAAAATGGCATTGTTGTAAGGAATAAAGCAAGGCTAGTGGCTCAAGGATTCTCTCAAGTGGAAGGCATTGATTTCGGCGAAACCTATGCTCACGTGGCTCGCCTTGAGTCCATCCTTATCCTTCTTGCATATGCCGCTCATCATAATTTTAAATTAGAACAATGGATGTTAAGAGTGATTTTCTTAATGGTCCACTACATGAGTTGGTATACGTCAAGCAACCCCCGAGATTTGAGGATCCTAAATTTCCGAACCATGTCTACAAACTTGATAAGGCGCTCTATGGCCTTAAACAAGCCCCACATGCGTGGTATGAGCACCTTAAAGAGCTTTTGTTAGACCATGGATTCGAAGTTGGGAAAATGGATCCCACTCTTTTTACTAAGAAGGTTAATGGGGAGCTTTTTGTATGCCAACTATATGTAGACGGCATTAGTTTTGGCTCTACTAACCAAGCTTTTAATGATGAATTTTCAAAGCTTATGACTGACAGGTTTGAGTTGTCTATGATGGGAGAATTGATGTTCTTTCTTGGATTCGATATCAAACAACTTAGAGAGGGAACTTTCATTAATCAAGCTAAATACATCCAAGACATTCTCAAGAGGTTCAAGATGACGGATTTCAATGGCGTTGCTACTCCAATGCAAACTAAGTGTCATCTTGAGCTTAATCCAAAGGGTAAAGACGTGGACCAAAAGGTATAACGATCCATGATCGACTCTCTCATTTACCTTTGCACATCTAGGACTGATATCGTTTTGAGTGTAGGAGTGTGTGCAAGGTAACAAGCCTCTCCTAAAGAAAGCCACTTAGTGGCGGTCAAGAGAATCTTCAGATATTTGGTTCATTCCCTAAATTTTGGTTTATGGTATCCCAAAGTCTCTAGTTTCCCTCTATGTGGTTACACTGATTCAGATTGGGCTGGTGACAAGGATGATCGAAAATCAACTTCTGGTGCATGTCAATTTTTGGGCAGGTCTCTCGTGTGTTGGTCTTCTAAGAAACAAAATTGCATATCACTCTCAACCGCTGAAGCTGAATATGTTGCTGCTGCAAGTGCTTGTACCCAATTATTATTGATGAGGCAAACTTTAAAGGAATATGGTGTCAATTTGACAAAGTGCCTCTTTTATGTGACAATGAAATTGCTATTAAAATTGCGTACAATCCGGTGCAGCATACAAGGACAAAACATATTGAGATTCGCAATCATTTCATTCGGGATCATGTTGCTTGTGGCGATATTGCACTATCCTTTGTGATCACGAAGAACCAACTTGCTGATATCTTCACGAAGCCACTTGATGAAGCAAGATTTTGTTATTTGAGGAATGAGCTAAATATCATAGATTCAAGGAGCTTGGCTTGACTATCCTTGCATACTCACTTACACTTCTTCATGTATTTGGTTTAGATGCGGGCATAGACATAGGGGGAGTGTGGTCCTAATTGATTGGGCTAACCCTCCCCCCATAATGCCAAAAGCAAGAAAAATTATTTCCCTTAATATCATTTTGTGATATGTGGGTCATCAATGAGCATTGGTTTGAACTCAAGATACATCTTCGTGGTGTCATTCCATGCGCTCCAACATGGTGGCTTCGGCCATCTCCCTCTTCCTTGAGAAGAGTTGGTTTCTATTGGATTTGTTTGGATTTTCTTGCATATCTCTTGTTCTTATGGAAAACACACCCGATCTTGGATTTTAGTTGTCTTGTTCTTGCAATTTTGGGTGTGTAGTACCATTTTCTGGGGCGTTAGCATCGCTCTTCTTCCTTTTTGGCGTTTCGATGCCAAAGGGGGAGAAGTAGTTCTATTAGGACTCGGATTTGCATGGGTCGGGCGCAAGCATTTGCCTCTCTATCATTTGTTTTCTCCATTTGCTTGCGTGTGCCCTTTTTGCGTTGAACTTATTTGTGCTTGGTTTGTATAAGACTTTGTCGTGTACTCGTGTGTGGAATTCTGGAATTCTGGATTTATCTTGTGGAACTATTTGTATGGAATTCTAGATTTATCTATGGATTATGGATTTATGTTGATGGCATATGGAATTATGGAGTTATCTATTGTTGGCATCAATATGATGGGATGTGTTTGAGGCCTAATACTCTCATTATTCACATTGGCTATTTTCACATACCGATGGTATGACTATGTTTCCTAACTCACCTTGTTTTAGTTGTCATTGTTATGCAATTGCCTTGCTCTTTAGTGTGTGCATTTGTATTCAAATGCAAATTATAAATATGCACACATTTAGGGGGAGCCTCTTTCATTTCCTTAAGGTGTTGTTAGTAGGTTTCATTGCAAATCCTAGTATTGTCATCTAACACCAAAAATGGGGAGATTGAAAGAACATTTCATGATCCCTAGTGTTTTGTGTGTTAGATAACAATACCAAGGATTATTTAATGTGTGTTGAAGTGATGTAGATCTCTACCCGAAAAGGAGGTGGAAACTGTTTTGGGGGCGGATATTCCGCCCCTCCCCAAACCCAAAACGGCGCAACCCTCAGTATGGGGGTGGAATATCTCGTGGATTTTCCGGCTAGGGCCAGAGTTTTTGCCCAGGCCAGATAATCCGCCCCTCTAGGGGTTCGGATAGTACGCCCCCCAGGATCGGCTTCAAGGTTTGCCTCGGCGCTACTCTCGGAGAGGGGCGGAATTTCCCCTGGACTTTCCGTCCCTGGGGCGGATTTTCTCCCCAGGGCGGATAGTCCGCCCCTTGAGAGGGGTGTATAATCCGCCCCTTGAGGAACTTCACCAAGTCAAGATCGGTGCCACCGTCTGAGAAGGGGGCGGATTCCCCTCGGACTTTCCATCCTGGGGGCGGATTTTTACCCAAGGCGGATAGTCCGCCCCTAGTGGGGGCAGATAATCCGCCCCCAAACTTCACCAACGGCTAGATCTATGCAGGGGGTATTTAACCCAACCATCCCCCTCCTGCCAGAACTCTTGGTTCATTCGAAAAATTCAAGATCTGCTCCTCAAGTTTCATCTAAGATATCTCCACCTTCATCCATCCAAAGACCTCGTTCTTTGGGTAATCGAAGGAGGAGGGCTCGATCTTCACCAACTACAATCAAGCGCTTCATATCCTCTCCATTCATTTTGAGAACATTCGATCTAGTATTTCTTGCAAATGTCTAGATCCTTGTGTTGATTATATTAATAATCCTTGTTCTTGTGACAACTTGTTGTCATCATGGGAGCCCCCAATTTGGTTGTGGGTGTGTGGCCCGCTAGATTTGTAAAGGCACCAGTTCTCGCCTCGAAGGGTACCAATAGTGGAGAAGGTGGATCAGGACTTTCATGGCGAGATCCATCGGAGAATAGGGTGAGGCCTATTGTGGCTTGGTGGTATTATAAACGCCCACCCCTCCAACGCAGATGTACTTCCCTTAACAAGGAAGGAATTGCGGTAAAACAAATCCCTGTGTCTCCGCGTGCTCTACTACGGTTTCCTCGCTCCTCTCTTTGCGTGATTAGTAGCTAGGGTTGCATATAGGTAAATTCTCGTAGTTGCATATCTAGAGAATTTACTTTGTGTCAAGCCTAAAATTGAAAAAGAACTAAAAATTGAGTAGCACCTATTCACCCCCCTCTAGGTGCCCATACGATCCATTTCAGCTCGGACAGTCAGAATGGCGGTCTGGAGGTCGGTCCAGAGATTGGACGGAGTCTCCGGTGTAGGCTGGAGTCTCCGATCTGCACACCGGAGTCTCCGGTCTGACAATTCCCCAATGGGCAGAAAACGGTCAGAAATCAGTGGGCCTATATAAAGTTCCCTTCTTCCCCAAAGGACACCGCTCGAGTTTTACAAGCTTTACCCTCCATTCTTGACCATCTTGAGCTTTCTCCCCTTCAACCCCTCCCTTGATTTTTGCATATACTTTAGGGATTTGAAAGAGGAGATCTAGATCTACAATCCCACCAATCAATCTCTCCTCTAAGTGAGGAGAACATCTTGAGATCTAGATCTTGGAGTCTTTTGTGGATTTCCTCCATTGTTATTCCTCTCTTATTCCCCCATAAGGTTTTGTAGCTTTGGTGGAATTTGGGAGAGAAGGATTTGAGCACTTCTTGTATTCTTGCCATTTGCATTTGGTGCATAGGTTTGAGTTCTCTTGGGTTCTTGGAACCCTAGCCGGTTTGGTGGTTTTGCAGGTTCTTGGATTACTTGGGGCCTCCAATTAAGTTGTGGAGCTTTCCCCAAGCTTGTTAGTTGGGAGCCTCCAATTAAGTTGTGGAGAAGTGCCCCAACCTTGTGAGAGGTTCCGGATTGCCACCGACAAGTGCACCTTAAAGGGCATGTATGCCCCCATGTGTGGTTTTCGTAATTAATGACAATCAATATGGACTAATGTGTAAACTGAGTTTCACTTGTAGGTTTGTCCATTGGCATCGTTTGGGCCATGCGTTGGTCTCAAGGTTGAAAGATGAAGAAATGTCCAAGGGATTTGTGCCCATTGGAATCATGAAGAAAGAATGATCTTGAAGGTTGATCAAGACAAGTTCAAAGAGTTGCATCAAGATGGATCAACCTCAAGAAGGGAGAGCTCAAGATGCTCCATCTCTAGAATATCTCATGCTTGAAGCTTGCCATCCTCGTGAGCATGGAGTGATGAAGACAAGTTCAAGAAGAGGTTTCCCCATGGAGTATGCGGGAGCAATTTGCAAGTCTCCATCCAGCAAGAGCGAACAAGAAATTTGTTCCCACTTTAGAAGAACAAGACGGTCTACATCAATTTCAAGTGGAATGCTCAAGGAAAAGGTATGATCTTGATAGGGCTTCTCTTTTGCCGGTCTCGTGTCGTTAGTTGGGAGACCGGGTTTATGATAGATAGCCATACTATCAAGAGGGGCTCTCAAGCGGGTGTCTGATGGTGCTTGACATGGAGCACTTCATTGGAAACCCCAAGAGCAAGGTGTAATGAGCACAGCAGCAAGTCTTCCCTCAGTGGAGACCGAGGTTATCGAACCAGAAGGAGGAAGGAAACGTCACACAGGTGTTGCAAGAAACGCGGATACCTGCACAACACAAACTCAAGACTTTTCCCCAACGAATCAGTGAGGTTGTCAAGCTCACCGGTTTGCTGTAACAAAGGATTAAACATATGGTGTGGAAGGTAATGGTTTGCAGCAAGTAAAAAAGTAACAGTGGAGGATGTATCAATGGTAAAGATTGGACTGGGGTCCATAGTTCACTAGAGGTGCTCTCCTTAGATAAACAACATGACATGAAGGGTAAACAAATTACAGCAGGGCAATTGACATGAACTGAGCAAGGCATAACAATGCAATTACTAGTCACAAAGATCCTATGACATTCGATTGGGCAATACAACAAGATACATAGACCGCCATCCAACTGCATCTATGACTAGAAGTCCACCTTCAGGTTATCATCCGAACCCCCTCCAGTATTAAGTTGCAACCAACAAACAACTGCTTTAAGCAAAGTGTGTAAGGTAAACAGTCCACATGTTCCATGAACAAGAGACCGTTGTTTTGTCCCTAGTGGCAAAATCACATTCTACAACCGAAGAGATTATTTTCACTTCCCTTGGAAACTAGAGGCATGAACCCACTATCGAGCATAAATACCCCCTCTTGGAGTCACTAGAAACTACTTGGCCAAGATAGCTACTAACATTAGAGAGCATGCAAGATCACAAACAACATAGACATGATAGAATCATAAAGACAAAATCATTAACCAAACCAACATAATAATCTCAATATCCATTGGATCCCCGCAAACACAACATGCATGATTACAAATAGATTAGATCTTAATCATGAACGGAGCTCACAAGATCTATACATGAAAGCACAAAGGAGGAGATACAACCATCTAGCTACTACATGGACCCATATTCCAAGGTGGAACTACTCACTCATCATACCGGGGAGAAGGCCTCCGGGATGATCTCCCCTCCGGCAGGGTGCCGAGAAGAACTTCAGATCCCCCCGATATAGGGACGATGGTGGCGGCGGCTACAGACGGTTTCGTGGAATATTATTCAGGTGCTTAGGGTTTCTGCATCGGGGGATTATTATAGGCGAAGGGGGAGGACGAGGAGGTGGCCAGGGGCCCCACTCCTGCCTAGGCGCGGGCCCACCCCTGGCCGTGCCTAAGGTGGGTGGCCGCCCTGGCACGCCTCTCCGTCTCCCCTTTGGACTTCTTGTTCCCCACGGAAAGTTATTGACTTTGGCGTTTATACCGTCTAAATCCGAGAATATTTCTTTACTAGCTTTTCTGAAACCAAAAAAGCAAAAAAAGGGAACAGGCACTGTGGCAACTTGTTAATAGGTTAGTACAAGAAAACATGTAAAAAGCCCCTCAAAGTGTACACAAAGTAAAGCAAAGTGGATACTAACAAGCATGGAAGATCAACAATTATAGATACGTTTTGGACGTATCAAGCAACCCCAAGCTTAACTCCTGCTCGTCCTCGAGTAGGTAAGTGATAAAAGAATAATTTTTGAGGTGACATGCACCCTCACAATAAATATCCAACCATTTGCAAGCATTGAAAGCTGGGATCAAATAACTCTAAACATGTGCATGAAAGATGGAGTTCTAAAGGCCCTTCACAAAGGGAAGCAGGGAAAAGAGCTTCCAAAAATTATGGTACTTGATAGCTTTCAGCCCTCATTGCCCCTATCATAAGCATCTTGAAGTGATTAAGGTTAAAGTGAACAAAGATGGAGTATATGCTTGACAAAGTATAAGTTCGCAATCTCAAGTCCCTTGAATACGATGGCCACACCTCATGCTACTCAACTTTAGTCACCTGTAAGTTCTTGTCATTGTAAGTATCTGCATATCATAGAGAACCGCCAACGGGGTGCCCCTTTTTTAAGTTCCATAACCAAAATGACAAGGCAAGTAGACAATGAGCATCTCAGCGATCTTTTTATTTACTATGTGCATAGATTTTTATTGAGGATGCTTGATAGATAGCTCACTATGGTGATGCTGCAAGTTTTCACCAGGATTAGGCATGGCTTAGGCTAGCGGCCCAGGCATTTCTCTAACACGGAATAAAAACTCCATGGACTTACAAGCTTCCTATTTATTTCACACTGGTGACATCCATAGACAAAACAACATGATATCAACTGAGTACAAAGTACAAGTGCAATGTTGAAAACGTTCCCCGTGACAGCACGGTTCTGCTAATTCCAACGTATAAGTGCAAGCATATACAACATAGACGTCACAATGGTTCAAGTTTATTAGGGGAAAGAATATAAAGTGTGCCATCAAGTTTGTGAGGGCTTTAATCACTAAGTTTTCACATAACAAAATAGTTTTTAATTGGAAGATAGCTGAAAACAAGAATATACTTGGAATGGTGTAACACACCATGTATAGGAGTTTATAGTGGACACTTTTGAAGAACTTGGTTTCTTGGGAGTTGGAATCATGAGTAGAGCTTACTCATACAAGTGGAGGCTAACAAAAGACTGGGAGCAACCAACTAAGAGAGCAATAATGGCCATAATCATGCAGAGCAATAAAGCATTACTAATCAAAGCATAGAGTGGTACTACAAGTCAAGGACTAAATGATCATAGAGGCTATGGTGACTTGTGAGAGTCATAACATGGTGTGAGCATGTGCCAAGTCAACCCAAACAAAGCATCAAAGGAGAATACCACAATACTATGCTTTTGCATGCTAAATCAACGCATAATTTCTTCAAGGCACACTAAGCAATCCCAATTGTTTGGAACAAGACATGCTACAACAATAATTACTAAGCATAAGGTCAAAACAACACCTAGCATGTCATGCTAAAGTCTAAGTCACGGTCAATGCAAGCTCCTCTTGCACTTCAAGCAAGAACTTACTACTCCTTTCCAACACCAAGAAACTTATTTGCAAAACAACACAACGAGAACGGGGGTCCAAACTACTTAAGAAAACTAAACAACCTAAGCAAAGCAAATGAAAACTAAGACGCTCCAAGAACAACACAAGTGTGCATGAAACAATAAAAACGAAGTGTCTAGACAGACCTGAGATTTTTATTGATGAAGAAGGGGATGCATTGGGCATCCCCAAGCTTTGAAGCTTGTACCTATTGGATATTTCTTGGGGTGACACCATGGTGGCATCCCCAAGCTTGAGCTTTTGTCCATTATTCATCTCATTACATCATTCTCTCTCTACACCTGAAATTTTTCCTTCATACAAAACTTCACACAATCTTCATTAGCAACATTAGTGTATTCAAAAGATATTAGACCCTTGGCAAAACTTTGGAACATCAAGACTTTTCACTAAAAACACAATCTACTTTAGTAACTCCTTCAAAAAGCTCAATTCCCCAAAAGAGAACTCAAAAAGGAATCAATAAGAAGCAAATGCAAATAATGGCAGAAATCTGTCAAAACAGACCAGCAGGCAAAAACCAATTTTTTACAAAATCTTCTGTTGCTTAAATAAAAAAGTGTTGAACTAACGGAAGTTAGCTAACATACTGGGGGATTTATTCATAAATATTTAGCTCAATCTGTGTTACAGAGACTCCTCACGAATTTTTATGGTCGAGGACATAAATCTGTTTCAGGACAACAACTCCCAAATCTTACTTCCCTCTCATTAGAGGTCATTCTTGGCACAAAAAGCAAATAAAAAGGATAAGGAGAGGTCATTACTAAAGTAATAACTTCTAATACTCAAGTAAACTCTTGGGTTATCTCCCAACAAGAACTTTTCTTTAACGCCTTTAAGTTAGGCACAAGAAGCAAGAAGAATCAAGTATTTTCAAATGAAGAAGCATTAACATCAATACTTGCAAAATCTTCAACTATGAAAGGTATCTCATCCAAATGGGTTTTGGAGGATCCCTTCTCATCTCTCTTTGGTCTACTACTTTCATCAAAAATATTTTCAGAAGCAATCCAATCAAAATTCTTTTCAAAGGCTTCATGCATTCCAACAAGTTTAAAGGGGATGGGTATCTTAAATTCTCCTCCAGGCTTAGTTTTATCAGAAATACCCACAACATATACACTTTAGCCTAGCATATTGAAATGCTCAAATACCTTTTTGGCTTCCCTAGCAATATCGAATTCATTTAATAAGGTTTCAAGGATGAATTCCCTCTTTTCAGCATTTTTCTTCTTCTTTTAGTTTTAGGAACAAGAATTGTATGAAGGGGTTAAGTCTAACAAACCTAGCCTCCAACATATGAACTAAAGAAGCTGCAGCAATCTCATAATTAGGAGCAAGCTCTACTATAGATTTATCCTCAATATCCTCATGATTGCTAACATGATTAAAAAATTCTTCAATATTATCTTTCCCAATTATGGAGCCACTACCTATTGCAAGATCTTTCAGGGCGAACTTGGGTAACAACATGGTGAGCTAGAGCAAGGTGGCAACTAGAGTAGGAACCAATTTTTTTTGTGTTTTTGAATAAAGCAAGCTAACCAAACTAGACTATTTTTTGGGGGTTTTGAAAAGAGGCAAACAAAACCAAGCAAAAGAAACAAAGCAAACTAAAAACAAAGTAAATAGAAAGGAAGTGAAGGACTCCCCTTGTGAAGACGTCCTTAGCCTCCCCGGCAATGGCGCCAGAAAACTTGTTGATGGTGCTTGATGTGGAGCACTTTGTTGGAAACCCCAAGAGCAAGGTGTGATGAGCATAGCAGCAAGTCCTCCCTCAGTAGAGACCGAGGTTATCGAACTAGAAGGAGGAAGGAAATGTCACACAGGTGTTGCAAGCAACGCGGAGATCTACATAACACAAACTCAAGACTTTGCCCCAATGAATCAGTGAGGTTGTCAAGCTCACCGGTTTGCTGTAACAAAGGATTAAACATATGGTGTGGAAGGTAATGGTTTGTAGCAAGTAAACAAGTAACAGTGGAGGATGTATCAATGGTAAAGATTGGACCGGGGTCCATAGTTCACTAGAGGTGCTCTCCTTAGATAAACAACATGGCATGAAGGGTAAACAAATTACAGCAGGGCAATTGACAGGAACTAAGCAAGGCATAACAATGCAATTACTAGTCAGAAAGATCCTATGAGATTCGATTGGGCAATACAACAAGATACATAGACCGCCATCCAACTGCATCTATGACTATAAGTCCACCTTCAGGTTATCATCCGAACCCCTTCCAGCATTAAGTTGCAAGCAACAGACAACTGCTTCAAACAAAGTGTGTAAGGTAAATAGTCCACATGTTCCATGAACAAGAGACCGTTGTTTTGTCCCTAGTGGCAAAAGCACATTCTACAACCGAAGAGATTTCTGTCACTTCCCTTGGAAACTAGAGGCATGAACCCACTATCGAGCATAAATACCCCCTCTTGGAGTCACTAGAAACTACCTGGCCAAGATATCTACTAACAACGGAAAGCATGCAAGATCACAAACAACACAGACATGATAGCATCATAAAGAAAAAAACCATTAATCAAACCAACATAATAATCTCAATATCCATCGGATCCCCACAAACACAACATGCATGATTACAAATAGATTAGATCTTGATCATGAACGGAGCTCACAAGATCTATACATGAAAGAACAAAGGAGGCGATACAACCATCTAGCTACTACATGGACCCATAGTCCAAGGTGGAACTACTCACGCATCATACCGGAGAGAAGGCCTTCGGGATGATCTCCCCTCCGGTAGGGTGCCGGGAAGAACTTCAGATCCCCCCAATCTAGGGATGATGGTGGCGGCGGCTACAGACGGTTTCGTGGAATATTGATCGGGTTCTTAGGGTTTCTGCATCGGGGGCTTCTTATGGACGAAGGGGAAGGCCGAGGAGGTGGACAGGGGCCCCACACCCTGCCTAGGCGCGGGCCCACCCCTGGCCATGCCTAGGGGGGTGTGGACGCCTTGACACACCCGTCCGTCTCCCCTCTGGACTTCTTGTTCCCCATGGAAAGTTATTGATTTTGGCATTTGTCCCGTCCAATTCCGAGAATATTTCTTTACTAGCTTTTCTAAAACCAAAACAACAGAAAACATGCAACAGGCACTATGGCAACTTGTTAATAGGTTAGTAGCATAAAACATGTAAAAAGCACCTCAAAATGTAGACAAAGCAAAGCAAAGTGGATACTAACAAGCATGGACCATCAAAAATTATAGATACGTTTTCGACATATCAGTGTCTCGATCGCATTGTTCAAAGAGAGCTCAAACCTTTGCATGCGTAGCATCATATTTCTTGGTTGTTATTTGGTTCTTGTCCATGAGAGGATCTAGAGCTTGTGGTCATCATCATAACAAGCTCTAGTTCATCAAATTAGGATTTCACTTGCATATCTTATTGCGTATTTTGATCTTACGAATTTTCTGGCTGCACACCTTGGGAGATACATCACATATTTATTAATGGTATTTTCTCCCTAGGTGATACCCAATATTTGTTGGATTATATTTGTCGTTATCTTTCCAACAAAATTGGTTTCATCTCGTTTGGAGTTTAGATGCGGAAGTTATTGCAGTTTTGGTTTCTGGAATTTCCCTGACCGGAAGTTCCGTTAGGGCATTTTGCTGCCGGAAGTTCTGGTGGAAGTTCCGGTTCTTCTTTCGCTCTTGTTTTGTATCTTCTCTATCTGGTTTGGTGATTTGGCGGAATTTGGGTTGGAAGTTTCGGCGGTAATACCGCCCCCGCCAGAAGTTCCGGCCAGGGACCGGAAGTACCGCTTGGGCATAAATGTCGGTTGGTAGTACCGGGTGAATTTCCGGCTCTTGTTCCGCCCACGTAATGTAACCTCTGTATTCTGTATGATCTATTTGACGGAACTTCAGTCGGAATTTCCACCGTAGTTCCGCTCCCACCGGAAGTTCCGGTGGACCGGCGGAAGTTCCGACCAGGCTCGCATTTTCAGTCTCTCGCACTACAGTTTTCTGACCGTTGGCTGCGTACCACCGGAACTTCCGGCCTCCCCCTGTAAGTTCCGGCCAGGGTCGCGATTGCCCATAACGGGCATATCTGGGAGCCCTTTAAAAGGGGCTCCTCTTCCCCTTTGTGGGTACTAGCTCTTTTCTTGGTTCTTGGCTTTCTCTCTCTCCTCCATTGTTGCCCTTGAAGAGCTTTCCCTCTCCCTTTCCCTTCCTATGATTCTTGTGTCTTTTTTAGGGATTTGAGAGAGGAGATCTAGATCTACAATCCCCCAAGACAAATACCTTATTTGTGAAGGAATCATTGGGATCTAGATCTTGGAGAGTTTTGTGTTCTCTTCTTGTGTTCTTCCTCTCTTATTCCGAATCTCGAGGGCGAGATTCACCTTAAGGGGGTTAGATTTGTAAAATCCCTAAAATCATGATTTCAAAGATTGCATATCATTCATGCATGCATATAATTTTGAGATCATTTTCAAACCATTTTCAAGAAAACAGAAGCACATAGTGCTATCATTTTATGTGAGCAAACTTAAATCAAATGACCATCCTCATTTGAGAGCATAAGTGTTTTAAACCAAGTTTGTTTGCTTCCTTGTTGATTGGATTGAGTGTGGAGTTTGGACAAAAATATACAAAATAAATATGGTTTCAAAACCATTTTCAAAACATTTGCAAATCAAGTGCTACAGCATTATTTATTTTATTTATTCAAAAGAACCAAGCTTGAACAGAGAGACCACAAGATTTTATGCCCAGAAATGTGAATGTTGCACCCTACAAAATCCTGAAAAAGTTTGAATTCAAAAAGCTTTTGAAACCATTTTGAAATTCATTCCAGAAAATCAATTTAGAAAAAAGAAAAAAAGAAAGGAAATAGAAAAAGGCCGGCGCCAGGGTTTGAGCCCATCAGCAGATCCAGCCCAGCTAGCCCACCCGGGTTTTTCCTCTCTCTTTTTCACTCGCAGACGCACCCACGGAGTCGCTGACGCCAGGACCCCACCCCCTCTCTGGTTCCCTTGCAGACAGCTAGGCCCCGTCCACGTCACCGTCGTCTTCCCCAAATCCCGCGCATGAACACGTCGCCGCTGGCCGTTGCTGCGTTCATTCCGCGGCGTAATTGCCATTGATTCACCGGCCGTTTCTTGTCGAGCCCCTGCCTACTTAACCCCCCCCCTCGCGGCCATTTCCCCTCACTCAATTTTATCTCCACGCCACCAGGCCGCTCACAACTCGCCAGACACCGCCGCTATTCCGACGACCTCACCGAAGAATTCCGGTGAGCACCGCACCCCCCCTCTGTCCGTGGTTCATGCTATCATGCTCTTCAGCTCCGTGCGCATCTACTGACACCTTCCATTTGCTCGCGCATGGACTGTAGCCCCGGCAACGTCAACGACTGAGCGTCGCCGCCTTCTGCTCGAACTCCGGTGACCTCTCCCCGTAAGTACCAGCCGCCCCTTGCCCTCTGTTTGATACGCCTAAGATCCCCAGCGTCTTGCGCATCTAACGGCACCGTTGGTTTGTCTTAGCTCGCCCCAGAACCTCGCCTCCGTCGACGCCAAGGCCTGCCCGACGTCTGCCCCTACTCCGACGAGGAATCCCCGCCGTGTCCGCGCGCCCCTTGACAAACCATCGCCGCCCTGATCATCAGCAGCTCCCTGCGATTCTGGTAAACCCCTTCTCCCTCTCCCGCGCGACCTAGAACACCAGCTCCGCCACTGACAGAGGCGCCGCCGCTAGCGCCGCTCGACTTTGGTCAAAGCAATAGCAACCGTTCGATCTGCATCGTAGGGATTAGATTAGAACAAGGACGAATCGTTTTCTTTAGATCTGGGGAAGGCGTTGGATCTAAGTTGATCCTACGGCGCGGAAGCTCGATCCAACGCGAAGCGGTATCGGCCAGTAGGATTAAGACGCGTGGCAGTGAGTTATGTTTAAAACAGAATTTGAATCTGATTTATATTCAATTTTGATTTGTCTATAACTTTTGATCCCCACGTTAGAATTTGACAAATTTTATACCGTTGGAATAAGGAAGATAAGCCCTTTCTAAATATGCAACGTGTTTAATGTTTCGCTTCTGTTAAAAAGGTTTTATTTGCAGAAACATGTGTAGGGCTTATTTGAATATATGAATTGTTTAGGAATTGTTTTTAGTGTCAAATAAATTTGGTTTGGCAAGTTTTTGACTTGTTTAAGATTCAGTACTATGCACTTGCTTGGTTGGGTTTTAAAAATTATCACTTAGCATCTTGCATGCATGCATATATATTTTTGATTGTATATGTCTTGTATGTGATTGTGGCTATATTCTATGTGTAGATTTTGGTGCTAGTGATTGTGATTGTGAGGAGTGCTACTGTCCCAACTACCAAGGCAAGTGGTACTGATGAATATTTTTATCCTATGTTTTCTTCTAAGCATTAGAAATATTTTGTTAGACTTGGATGCTATTATTTTGCTTATATGCCATGTTGGGAAATCCTAGTAGTTGTAGAAATGCTAGGGAATTTCTAAGTTAAGTTACTATCTATGCCATGCTTAGCCTAGCTAGTAGCAAACAAGGGTTGGTGAAATATACATGCTATGATGAAAATATTTCTAAGTCCTTTGGACTTGTGTTTTTCCTAATAAAAAAACTAAGTAAATGAAACACCTGGGTGGAATGGAAGGTTTGGTTTATGTTGAGTGGTTACACAAGGCCCATTTCTATGGTTTACCTTGTGTATCTCACTTGTGGTAAGCCACCCAGGAACAAAGAGATTTTAGAGGCCAAGTGTTAAGAAGCTTCTAGTGCAGCCACTTGGCAATATGGGCTCTGCCTGGATCACATAAGTTGCTAGAACTTAGCCATTTGGACAGAAGGTGGTAGTGGGATGATAGGTTGGAACGCGTCCATTTGGTCTAAGGGAAGGTTTCTGAAAGGTCCTGTCTTGGTGAAACCAAGTCTGGTGGGGAAAGTGCACAACCTCCGCAGATGGAAAAATCTAAGTACTTAGACAAGTCCATGGCAATGGACAACTTGAGCATCAAGACATGGAAGCTATCAAGAATCTCCTCATCCCAATTTCTAAGTAAAAATTTGTGGGTGAACAAGGGCGAAGGACCTCAATGTCTATTGGTGGTTCCTTGGGAAAAGTTTTGACAAAGAAAAACTTAGTGATTACAACTAATAGGTAAAACCTATTTTGAGCAAAGCAAGCCAAGCTACACTTAGCCAAATTGCATATAGTATCTAGTCCACTTAAAATTTTACTAAGGTATCACTTGCCAATACTATTCCAGAGTATTGACCCACTGTGGCTGTAACTTGTGATGTTGCAGGTTACTCTGATGAGGATTAGGTGTCATGAGTCTACACTCAACATGTTTGCCTGTGGCACATGAAGATGAAGACTTTTGTTTATTTACTTTTCAAACTCTTGTATCAGGCCTGTGGCCTTGGAGTTATAAAAACTATGTTTATCTCTGGAATGGATGTAATAAATGACCTTTGTATCTGTGTACTTCATCTTAAACTGTGGATGCTAGCAATGATCCAGGGACTAGCATTGCAATCACAGGGATCCTTTTCCTTTATAAAGGAGGGATCTTACAGATGGTATCAGAGCATTGTGTTGCCTGTAGGATTATGACCCTAGGATTGGAAACCACTAAGGAAAAATTTTCAACTTCTACACTTGTCTATTCTTCTCGTAAAACTTTTCTAATCTTCTTCCTCATCTCTATTTGTAGATGAACTCCATCAACGAAGCCGTAAGGAAAGGACCACTCATGACAATGACTTTGGAGTGTGAGACAGAATTCCCCAAGGCTCTCAAGGACCTCATGGTTTCATCAGAGATACAAGGTGCAGCTGTGTACAAAGGTTTTCCTGTGATGGATGAAGGAGTGGAATACTGGTGGGTGCAACTTCACTTTTATAAAAACAAGGAAGACAACCATCAGGAAAAAGGATTCTGCATGTTCACCAATTTAGTGGTGCACACTACATTCTTTGAATCAACAAAGGATGCAGCTTGGAAGACCATTAAATAACTTGGTGATAGAGTCAAATGCAGAATGCTCAACCTCCAAAATGATCTAAGGAAAGAAAAGGAACATACTCAAGAGTTGGAAGCTACCAACCAAACCTTAAGAGGAGATATTATAGACTTAGTGATGGAGTCATGTGAGCAAGATAGGCTGATTGCTTCTAGAAAAATTGTGTTAGCCAACAGATCCAGTGAGATAGGATTGTAAACGTACTTTGTTAGTTGGACCACCACTTATCACCTTATTTTCCAAACGTTGCTTTAAATAAGATTGAACCTTGGTTGTTGTAGTGGATCCATGTATGCATGACTTGTGTGTTTTGCTTCCCAAGGATATGTATGTGATGTTTTGTCTTTTGTTTTATCTTGATTTGTGTTGTTCTAACTTTTCTATCTTATAAATAGATGCCTATTACCATCAACACTGTTGAGGAATTCCAGGTTACCCGCTTTGGTCCTCGTATCGTTGAGCTTACTACTTTGCTCAATCTCCCTCTTCCCACCATCATGGTGCATCCCCTCACCAAGTTTGAGAGGAAGGACCTATGGGGCTTCAAGGTCAACCATCCCGGACGCCAGACTGAGCCTACCACGGAGGCCATTGTCTTCAAGCTCATGCACGATGACAGGGAGAGAGGCCTTGAGGTAGTTATGCAGGATCTGATAGGACGTCTGCTAGGAAGACACTCCCGACAGGTTAGAGGTACTCACTTCCACGTCTTCAGTAGACGTGATGAGGATGGAGAGTCCATCGAATTCGAGGACGATTCGAGGGACGCAGCAGAGCCGATTCGTCCGTACCTCCAGGACTTAGAGTCTCTCATTAGGCACGTGGACACGGACAGGACCAATGTCATGCTCAACAATGACGAGCTCCAGGTGCAGCTTCGCGAGAAGGACAAGCTCTTCGCGGAGCAAGACGAGATAGTCAAGGAAATGGAGGCGAAGTTCGAGAGCCAGGACAGGAAGTTCAAGAGTCAGTAGAAGCGTGTCCAGGATAGGAAAAAGAAGATCTGAGACATGACTGAAGAACTGCAGTCCAAGGACTTCGAGCTCGAGCAGCAGCAGACGGTGATTGAGAGGCTTCGTTCCCAGAAGAGGGCTCTCAAGGCCAAGATAGAGACCTTGACCACTAGTGTCGAGGAATACAAGACCGCGATGGAGAACACAGGTCTTACCTTTGTCGAGGAGGAGATTGATGCCGAGGAGTAGATTTGACTACTCATTTATCATTTATTATCGTACTTGTTATTTGAGAACTTGACCATCCGACATGTGGATGGCTTGCTACTTGTGTGTTTTACTTTGTGAACTTGTTATCTTGTTGTTGAACCTTTATCTTTGTGTTGCATGCTTTGTGTTTGCTTATATGATGTAATGTGCATGCAAGCATCTATGGGTATCTCATTCTTATCTCTATTTGAACAAACCACAGATGCCTCCCTGTCGTGCAAACCCCAACCCCAACAACAACAACAACATCACTCCAGAAATGCAGCAAATGATGACCGCCCAAACTTAGATGATGCAGATGATGACGACGTTCATCCAGAACCAAAACAACAACAATAACAACAATAACAACAACAATAACAACAACAACAACCCACCGGGCTTTGACATGCTTACCAGGTTCTTGAGATTGAGGCCAGCAAAGTTCTCAGGAACGACTGATCCCATGGTGGCCAATGATTGGCTACGCTCCGTGAACAAGGACTTGGTAACCGTGGGCTGTACTGATGCTGAAAAAGTCAGATTTGCAGCACATCTGCTAGAGGGACCAGCCGCAACTTGGTGGGATAACTTCCAGATCACCACACCCATAGAAGATGTGACATGGGCTATCTTTGAGGATGGCTTTCGCACTGCTCATATCTCATCTGGAGTGATGAGTCTGAAAAAGAAAGAGTTCCATAATCTGAAGCAGCGCCATCGCAGCGTGGCTGGATATATTGAGGAGTTCAACAATCTGGCGCGTTATGCACCGGATGAAGTTGACACCGATGCTAAGAGAAAGGAAAAATTTCTTGAAGGCTTGAATGATGAGCTGAACCTGAAGTTGGCTGTGGCCTATGTTCCCACTTATCAGTCTCTCTGTGACAAGGCTGCTATTTTGGAGAACAAAATGAAGCAAGTTGAAAGCAGGAAGAGAAAGCACTCAGACAAGCACAACTCGGGATCGTCTCACAAACGTTCCCATTATGATGACAGTGGAAGCTCGGGATCCCACAAGCATGGGAAATTCAACAAGCACCACAACCACAACAGTCATGACAACAAGCATCACCGTAGTCATGACAATGACAAGTATAAGAACCACAAGGGTGGATACAAGAGCCACCACAGTGGTAATGGAAGTGGAAGTGGAAGTCAGCCTGTCAAGAAAGACATAAGTCAGGTTGAATGCTTCAAGTGCCAGAAAATGGGGCATTATGCAAATGAATGCCCAGAAAAGAAAGTTGAAGGACCCATCAAGCCCAACCCTTTTCAGAAGGGACAGGTGAACCACATCAATGTGGAGGAAATCTATGAGGAGCCTGATGCTGTGGCTGGTAAGTTCAAACTCAATTATGTTCCAGCATTTGTTCTCTTTGATACTGGTGCATCTCATTCATTCATATCAAGAGCATTTGTTGAAAGAAATGAACTGCCGGTAGAAACTATTGGGTGTCCTATAAAAGTAAGTTCTCCTGGTGGAGAAATGATAGTGAATTCAGGATGTCACGATCTAGTCATAGAGTTTGGGAAGTATAAGTTTCCCGTTAACTTGATAATCCTAAACTCCCAAGGATTGGATGTCATTTTGGGAATGGACTGGATGACTAAGCACAAGGGAGTGATAGATTGTGCCAACCATACTGTCTCACTCACAACTCTAGAAAATAAAAGGATCAGATTCAAGACCAACTTTGAAGCAAGGAGTATGCTAAATTCTCTTAAGGGGGTTACCATGGACAGTGTGCCAATTGTGAGTGAGTATCCGGATGTGTTTACGGAAGAATTGCCGGGAATTCCACCAGATAGATATGTGGAGTTTCTGATAGATTTGGTACCAGGGTCTGGACCAATAGCAAAGAGACCTTATAAAATGTCAGTTGATGAACTGAAAGAACTCAAGAAACAACTTGGGGAACAGTTGCAGAAAGGATTTATTCAACCAAGTTCTTCATCTTGGGGAGCCCCAGTTTTGTTCGTGGAGAAGAAAGATAGAAGTGAAAGGTTATGCATAGATTACCGTTCACTCAACGAGGTAACTATCAAGAACAAATACCCTTTGCCTAGAATCAATGACTTGTTTGATCAGCTAGAAGGAGCTTGTGCGTTCTCAAAGATTGATCTCCGGTCAGGCTATTTTCAACTCAAGATAAGAGAACAATACATACCTAAGACAGCATTCACTACAAGGTATGGATTGTATGAGTATACCGTAATGCCTTTTGGTTTGACCAATGCTCCAGCATACTTCATGAATATGATGAACAAAGTGTTCATGGAATTCCTTGACAAGTTTGTTGTCGTTTTCATCGATGACATTTTAGTCTACTCCAAGAGCAAAGAAGAGCATCAAGGACATTTGCGTTTGATACTTGAGAAGTTAAGAGAGCATAAACTTTATGCCAAATTCAGCAAGTGTGAATTCTGGCTGAATGAAGTTGGTTTTCTTGGTCATGTTATGACAAAGGATGGTGTAGCAGTTGATCCTGCTAAAGTTTCAGCTGTGACTGAATGGGAATCTCCCAAGTCAGTGAAATAGGTTCGTAGTTTCCTTGGCTTAGAAGGTTACTACAAAAGGTTTATTGAAAATTTCTCCAAGGTAGCTAAGCCCATGACGGAATTGCTAAAGAAAGACAAGAAGTTTGCTTGGTCTGAAGGTTGTGAACTCAACTTTCAGGAATTGAAGAAGAGACTTGTGACAGCACCAGTCTTGTGTGTGCCGGATTTGGAAAAAGATTTCCAAGTATATTGTGATGCATCTCATCAGGGTTTGGGTGCAGTACTTATGCAAGACGGTAAAGTTGTGGCTTATGCCTCGAGACAACTCAAAACTCATGAAGTGAACTATCCTACTCATGATTTAGAGTTAGCCTCTGTTGTCCATGCACTCAAAACATGGAGACACTATCTTTTGGGAAAGCATTGTGAAGTGTTCACATATCACAAAAGTTTGAAGTATATCTTACCTAGAAGGAAATTAATATGAGACAAAGAAGATGGTTAGAACTTATCAAGGACTATGACTTAAGTTTGCAATACCACCCCGGTAAAGCAAATGTTGTAGCAGATGCTCTAAGTCGTAAGGTTTTTGTGAATGGCCTTACCAAAGGAGAATTGCCAGATGATTTGTGTGCCCAATTCAGAAAACTCAGATTGGAGATTGTGCCTGAAGGAAATCTCATGTCTTTGGATGTTCAACCCACTTTGTTGGACAAAATCAAAGAAGCCTAGAAGATTGATAAGGAAATTGAAGAGATCAAAGAAAAGATTGGCAAAGGAAAAGCCAAAGGGTTCCATGAAGACGAACAGGGTACCTTATGGCATGGGAAACGTATCTGTGTTCCACAAGATCCGGAGCTTCGGAAAATGATTTTGCAAGAAGCACACAACTCACCGTATTCCATTCATCCGGGTAACACCAAAATGTACATGGACATGAAGGAAAGATTTTGGTGGAATAATCTCAAGAAGGACATCGCCGAACATATTGCTTTGTGTGATGTATGTAGTAGAGTGAAGGCAGAACATCAGAAACCAGCAGGTTTGCTTCAACCACTACCTATTCCTGATTGGAAATGGGACAAGATTGGTATGGATTTCATTACCGGATTACCAAGGACCAGGTCAGGATATGATTCTATATGGGTAGTAGTAGATCGCCTAACTAAAGTGGCTCATTTCATACCCGTGAAGACAACCTATACAAGTGCTAAGTTAGCCAGAATCTACATGAGTAGAATTGTATGTCTACATGGAGTGCCCAAGAGTATTGTGTCTGATAGGGGAACTCAATTCACTTCCCATTTTTGGAGACAGTTACATGAGTCATTGGGAACGAGGTTGGAATTCAGTACTGCTTTTCATCCTCAAACTGATGGACAAACAGAAAGGACTAATCAGATTCTTGAAGACATGTTGAGAGCATGTGCCTTAGACTATGGAGCCAATTGGGATGAAAGTCTGCCTTACGCAGAATTTTGTTATAACAACAGCTATCAAGCCAGTATTGAGATGGCGCCATTTGAGTTTCTCTACGGAATAAAGTGTACCACCCCATTGTTATGGAATGGTGTGGGAGAAAGAAGTTTATTCGGACCAGATATTATCAAAGAAGCCGAAGAGAAGGTCAAGTTGGTTAAGGACAAATTGAAGATAGCATAGTCCCGACAGAAAAGCTACACAGATCCTAAGCGTAGAGAAGTCACCTACGAAGTTGGTGATATAGCCTATCTTAGAGTGTCACCACTTCGTGGAGTGAAGAGATTCAGAGTCAAAGGAAAATTGGCACCAAGATATGTTGGGCCATTCAAGATTCTGAGTCGCAAAGGAGAAGTTGCCTATGAAATTGAACTGCCAGAATCTCTGTCAGCTGTCCATAATGTGTTTCATGTGAGTCAACTTAAGAAATGTCATCCAGAAATGGAAGAAACTTCTTTGAAGGATACTATACCTTTGGAGGAGGTTCAATTGGAAAGTGATCTCACTTATGAAGAGAAGCCTATCAAGATTCTTGAGACTGCAGAAAGAGTCACACGGACTAAGACTATCAAGTTCTGCAAAGTGCAGTGGAATCATCATTCCGAAGAGGAAGCAACATGGGAAAGAGAAGATGATCTTTGGAAAGACCACCCTCACCTATTTTCTAGCCAATCCGAATCTCGAGGGCGAGATTCACCTTAAGGGGGTTAGATTTGTAACATCCCTAAAATCATGATTTCAAAGATTTCATATCATTCATGCATGCATATAATTTTGAGATAATTTTCAAACCATTTTCAAGAAAACAGAAGCACATAGTGCTATCATTTTATGTGAGCAAACTTAAATCAAATGACCATCCTCATTTGAGAGCATAAGTGTTTTAAACCAAGTTTGTTTGCTTCCTTGTTGATTGGATTGAGTGTGGAGTTTGGACAAAAATATACAAAATAAATATGGTTTCAAAACCATTTTCAAAACATTTACAAATCAAGTGCTATAGCACTATTTATTTTGTTTATTCAAAAGAACCAAGCTTGAACAGAGAGACCACAAGATTTTATACCCAGAAATGTGAATGTTGCACCCTACAAAATCCTGAAAAAGTTTGAATTCAAAAAGCTTTTGAAACCATTTTGAAATTCATTCCAGAAAATCAATTTAGAAAAAAGAAAAAAAGAAAGGAAATATAAAAAGGCCGGCGCCAGGGTTTGAGCCCATCAGCAGATCCAGCCCAGCTAGCCCACCCGGGTTTTTCCTCTCTCTCTTTCACTCGCAGACGCACCCACGGAGTCGCTGACGCCAGGACCCCACCCCCTCTCTGGTTCCCTTGCAGACAGCTGGGCCCCGTCCACGTCACCGTCGTCTTCCCCAAATCCCGCGCATGAACACGTCGCCGCTGGCCGTTGCTGCGTTGATTCCGCGGCGTAATTGCCATTGATTCACCAGCCGTTTCTTGTCGAGCCCCTGCCTACTTAAACCCCTCCCCCTCGCGGCCATTTCCCCTCACTCAATTTTATCTCCACGCCACCAGGCTGCTCACAACTCGCCAGACACCGCCGCTGTTCCGACAACCTCACCGACGAATTCCGGTGAGAACTGCACCCCCCTCTGTCCGTGGTTCATGCTATCATGCTCTGCAGCTCCGTGCGCATCTACTGACACCTTGCATTTGCTCGCGCATGGCCTGTAGCCCCGGCAACGTCAACGACTGAGCGTCGCCGCCTTCTGCTCGAACTCCGGCGACCTCTCCCCGTAAGTACCAGCCGCCCCTTGCCCTCTGTTTGATACGCCTAAGATCCCCAGCGTCTTGCGCATCTAACGGCACCGTTGGTTTGTCTTAGCTTGCCCCAGAACCTCGCCTCCGTCGACGCCAAGGCCTGCCCGACGTCTGCCCCTACTCCGACGAGGAATCCCCGCCGTGTCCGCGTGCCCCTTGACAAACCATCTCCGCCTTGAGCATCAGCAGCTCCCTGCGATTCTGGTAAACCCCTTCTCCCTCTCCCGCGCGACCTAGAACACCAGCTCCGCCACTGACAGAGGCGCCGCCGCCAGTCGCCGCCGCTAGGGCCGCTCGACTTTGGTCAAAGCAACAGCAACCGTTAGATCTGCATCGTAGGGATTAGATTAGAACGAGGACGAATCGTTTTCTTTAGATCTGGCGCGTTGGATCTAAGTTGATCCTACGGCGCGGAAGCTCGATCCGACGCGAAGCGGTATCGGCCAGTAGGATTAAGACGCGTGGCAGTGAGTATATTCAATTTAGATTTGGCTATAACTTTTGATCCCCATGTTAGAATTTGACAAATTTTATACCGTTGGAATCAGGAAGACAAGCCCTTTCTAAATATGCAATGTGTTTAAAGTTTCGCTTCTGTTAAAAAGGTTTTATTTGCAGAAAGATGTGTAGGGCTTATTTGAATATATGAATTGTTTAGGAATTGTTTTTATTGTCAAATAAATTTGGTTTGGCAAGTTTTTGACTTGTTTAAGATTCAGTACTATGCACTTGCTTGGTTGGGTTTTAAAAATCATCACTTAGCATCTTGCATGCATGCATATATATTTTTGATTGTATATGTCTTGTATGTGATTGTGGCCATATTCTATGTGTAGATTTTGGTGCTAGTGATTGTGATTGTGAGGAGTGCTACTCTCCCAACTACCAAGGCAAGTGGTACTCATGAATATTTTTATCCTATGTTTTCTTCTAAGCATTAGAAATATTTTGTTAGACTTGCATGCTATTATTTTGCTTATATGCCATGTTGGGAAATCCTAGTAGTTGTAGAAATGCTAGGTAATTTCTAAGTTAAGTTACTATCTATGCCATGCTTAGCCTAGCTAGTAGCAAACAAGGGTTGGTGAAATATACATGCTATGATGAAAATATTTCTAAGTCCTTTGGGCTTGTGTTTTGCCTAATAAAACAACTAAGTAAATGAAACACCTGGGTGGAATGGAAGGTTTGGTTTATGTTGAGTGGTTACACAAGGCCCATTTCTATGGTTTACCTTGTGTATCTCACTTGTGGTAAGCCACCCAGGAACAAATAGATTTTAGAGGCCAAGTGTTAAGAAGCTTCTAGTGCGGCCACTTGGAAATATGGGCTCTGCCTGGATCACATAAGTTGCTAGAACTTAGCCATTTGGACAGAAGGTGGTAGTGGGATGATAGGTTGGAACGCGTCCATTTGGTCTAAGGGAAGTCTTCTGAAAGGTCCTGTCTTGGTGAAACCAAGTCTGGTGGGGAAAGTGCACAACCTCTGCAGATGGAAAAATCGAAGTACTTAGCCAATTCCATGGCAATGGACTACTTGAGCATCAAGACATGGAAGCTATCAAGAATCTCCTCATCCCAATTTCTAAGTAAAAACTTGTGGGTGAACAAGGGTGAAGGACCTCAATGTCTATTGGTGGTTCCTTGGGAAAAGTTTTGACAAAGAAAAATTTAGTGATTACAACTAATAGGTAAAACCTATTTTGAGCAAAGCAAGCCAAGATACACTTAGCCAAATTGCATATAGTATCTAGTCCACTTAAAATTTTACTAAGGTATCACTTGCCAATACTATTCCAGAGTATTGACCCACTGTGGCTGTAACTTGTGATGTTGCAGGTTACTCTGATGAGGATTAGGTGTCATGAGTCTACACTCAACATGTTTGCCTGTGGCACATGAAGATGAAGACTTTTGTTTATTTACTTTTCAAACTCTTGTATCAGGCCTGTGGCCTTGGAGTTGTAAAAACTATGTTTATCTCTAGAATGGATGTAATAAATGACCTTTGTATCTGTGTACTTCATCTTAAACTGTGGATGCTAGCAATGATCTAGGGACTAGCATTGCAATCACAGGGATCCTTTTCCTTTATAAAGGAGGGATTTTACACCCACGTGGGCTTACAATTGGGACGTGGTCTCAAAGCCTCCAACTGACCAACAAAATGCGTACCTGAGGTACACCAATGAGTTTGAAAACCTTCTCCCGGAGCAAGTAAGAATTTCTGACCATATACCGTTTATCATTCCTTCCAAGTGCTCTTATCATTGAACTAACTTGTGTGCGATTAAGGTTGTATGGGAGGTATATGGTCCTAGGGACAATTTTGGTTGCGAGGAGTTCCGTCTTAACCCGCAGTGCGGTACGGAATGCAATCTATGGTATATGAAGTGCCCCATGATATGCATGTGGGTTGTTGAGCATTATATGTCGTAACGGGTTATGAGACAGTTTGGTCTCTATCAGGCTACCCCTCCGGATTGGCATGACACCGAAAATGCTCTTCACCAGTAATAATTGGTTTTATACATGTTTTTGAAGACAATGTATGATAGTTGTGTGTTCTAAAAAAGTTGCGCTTTGTTCATATACAGGTTGGACAGGCTCAAGAGCAAGAAGACGGAGTGGGACAAGATTCACCAGAAACATGTGGCTAGGTTTCTTATTTGTGTGAGAGAAGCTAAGAAATCAAAAAGAATGCTTGCAAAACGCCATTGCAAGGATGCTTTCAGCGATTACCTCCGTTGGTTTCTAGAGAACACTCATGTCAAGCTCCTACCAGATGCATATCTGGAAGATATATTGGAAGAGCCGATGCCTGGGTTCGACGTGCTGAGGAACCTTGAGTACAAACAGTATGTTAGAGAAGGGCGGAAAACCTCCTTTGCTCCCGTGATGAACTTTGTGGTAAGTCGGTAGTTCTTGTTCCAGTTACTACCTTTGATGGATATGTGATGTGCCAAATTGTGTAATATGTGTCATTCATTTGCTTGCAATGCAACGCACAGAGGTCCGGAAGCAGGCAGATGAGTTAGAGGGCGCTTTGGAGTTCCCAAGGGACGAGGAGGGCAATAATAATTTAAGGGATTTCGTTAGGAGGCAGGCATAAAAGCTACAACGCTTCACAAACTTTCTTGGTTGTCGGGATCCCGAGGTTGTTGCGACGCCGTCCAAGCAACCGGCAAAGTCCACTTCAGGAGAGGAAAGTGTCAACACCCGGATTTTTCAATCCTAGATGCCTGTTATGCCATACATCGCAATCCCAGGATTACCATTTTTGCGAGACATAACAGAATTGGATACCATAGTACTTCATCCATTACAACGATACATAAGTTCTTACACAAATAGGGATCTCATGATCCAGTCCTTACTACAACATCAAGTAGCGGAATACGGCATAATAACGGTAGCGTAGGCGAGGCTCCATCTTCGGGGTCACAGGTAATGCTGACGATGGGAGATGATCCTAGTTGTCGTAACCGTCCTGGGGTCCATCCTCCAGGTACTCCTCTTCATAGTCTGGCCATGGGAATAGCCAAGGACAAAGCCATGAGTACTCTTTAAGTACTCGCAAACTAATACTAACAAGAAAGAGGGGTTTTTGGATAATGGGACACTAGGCTCTAGGGTTGTTTTGCAAAAGCCAGATTTATACTACTAAGTTCCAAAGCTGGTCACAATTTTATAACTCCTAAGTGGGATCTTGTATTTCCAGTCACAACTCTATTGTGGTCAAGTCAAAGTCTCAGGTCGTTCACAAGTCATTTTGAAAAGTCTGACGGGGGAACAGTATGGCCACTCCAACTGTCCATAACCGCGGACGCGGCTATTCGAATAGTTTGACACTCTGCAGAGATTGTACACTTTCACCACAACATTTGATACATCCGTCAGGAACAAATCCTGAATTCACCATACTCAGTATGCGGATAATCAATCCTAACCTTCCATTTACACTCCCTAGTATAAGCACCTCTCCTGTGAGTTTGGCCTCCCAACCATGACCACTGTCATCTTGGGTACTGCACAGGTGGACAATCTTTACAAGGTAGCCTCAGCTCAGACCTTGGCCGTGAGGGAACTAATACTAAGGTATATAAGTTTCCAGTCAAGCCCTACCCAATATTCGGGTATTGTGGTTGTACGATAAAATTGGAATGGTATCGCATCCAGACAACCATCAGTTTTATAAAGGGCTAAGGCTCATGCCTCAACATTTTCATCACCAAAATCATCAAGTGTTTGGAAACACATGTCCAAAACATTTCAATAGAATGATCCATCATTCCAAGGTTTTCATAACCATTTTTCCACCAAGTATTCCCATCTACAGTTGATCAAGTTTTAGGCTTAGCACTAGCATCTACAGGTGGGGTAGTACTAATAGAGGGGTGGTAACTAGTGAAATTGCAACTAAGTCCAACCTTATATCATAAGCTGATATCAAGGTATCTAGCTTAGGTCAAATTTTAATGTTCTTTATGCAATCTGTCTAGTATCTACCAAACTTCTTGGGTAGCCTCTAAGTAAACTTTGATAAGGAAATAGAGTAAAAAGATTGCCATAAAACTAGGATTGGTTTCGCAAGTGGGTATGGTTACATACGCTTAGGGCATATAGTAATCATGTCACAAGCATGGGTTGTGGCAACAATAGGGTATCTTGCAAGTGTTAGCTTGCATCAATATCAGTATAAGCTTGCATAGTTACTAGCTTGCCTTGTGCAGAGCAGTGGTTGAAGTTCTCCTCGGCTTCCTCTTCGTAGTATCCTCCTTCTTCTTCGTAGCCTTGGTCGGTACTAGCGTCTATGAATAAATACGAGGTACACAATCACCAAACAATACTTAACTACTTGCAATCATCACACCCAAGGGTCCTATAGATGATCTAGCATCATCTCTAACATTACAAGGTTAAGGATTGGTTTAAGTCTTCTTATTTTAGAAAAGTAATTTCTACTCATTGAAGAACTACTTAAGATTTAATATTCTCCAAACTAAACATGGGATCATGTTGACACATGTCATCACCACATGTTGTAGTCCATGGGAATGTGATTTAAAGTGGTGTCACAATTTAACAAGGTTTTACCCTTTTATTTTAATTAATTAAAGTGGCTAGAAATGCTTATGAAGCATTCCTTTATTCCTTGAACATTATTTCTGCAAGTAACCTATATATATTTTTATATATTCTGAAGGTATGGTTGAAAGTGATTTTTGAGAGTTGGAATCAACTCAAAAGCTATTGTGGTTTAAATTTGAAAAATGTTTGAATGCAGAAAAGCTTCTGCCTTGTCATTTTTGCTAAGGGTGATCTACAAATCCAAATGACTTGACTCCAACGGGCTTGGATTAAGCATTCACAGACCTTTCCAACAAAATTGGTTTCATCTAATTTGGTGCACTAAATTGATCTGGGTTGATTTTTGAAGTTGGGTACTGAAGTGTGTTTGAATTTAAAAAGAAAAATTTTAATTTGAAATGCTGGGCTGCGCGGAAATTCTAACGGGCCGGCCTGCTAAGCGCAGTGCTCCCGCGGGCTGCTTAAGTGGGTGTCCCACTCGTCAGTGACACGGGGCTGGGCGAAGCGGTATGGGGCAACGTGGTTCGTTAGATCTGGTTCTAATCCAACGGCTGAGGGTCATCGTCGACGCGAGACAGCTCCGGCGAGAACGAAACCTAGCGCGGCCAGTGAGGGGTGCTGGGGGCTCACCGGGGTACGGGCGAGGGTCGGCGAGGCGGGCGAACGACGAAGTCGACGACGGCGAACCTCCTGGTACCGGTGGCTTCTCCTGGGGCGGCTCCAATCGCTGGCTCCTTTCTTCTCCGGCAGCGGCAGGCTCCGGCGAAATTCCGGCGGGGTGGTGCTCGCCTTGCTCTGAGAATGGTGTGGCACGATCAGTGAGGAGAGGGGAGTGAGATGGTGTGAAGAAATCGTGCGAGGGTGGCCTCTATTTATAGTCGAGCGAGGGGACCGTCGGGGCGCAAGGTGAGCTCGTCGGAGGCGATGTTACAGGCAGCTAATGGCATGGGAAAGGGTAGGGGACGGTGCTGTGTCTCCTGGCGATGCTCAACGGCATGGTCGCGAGTGATGGGGCGGTGTGGTTTGGTCTGGAACGGGCGGTGCTCTGCGCGGCAGAGGCGGCGTTCTCGACGGCGGGCGGTGGCTGTATGGCGCGGGGCGTTAAACGGGGATGTCTGGCGGTCTCTGGGTCGGTGGTGATCGTGTGTGCGCGCGGTGAGGGCGGCGCGCGGTCGGTGGGTGGTGGTCGAGGGTGGCGCTCTGGCGCACGCTCGGCATGGTCTGGGCGTGTCTTGCGCGCGTGGTCCAGGGCTTGGCAACGCTCGCGGCTGGGACAGACAGTGGCGGTGGACGGTGGGCTGCCTCCCAGACATGCTGGCTAGGCTTGCTGCTGCTCCTAGCTTGCTGTCCACTTTGGGGTGACATGGGGTTGCTCGGCTGTTCACCATTAATGGGAATGGCAAGCTCACAGGGTGCTAGTGTTGGGCTAATCTTTCTAGATGATCTACTGAGGTGTGTGAGAGCTGACTAGGGAACAAGTTAGGCAAGAATCACTACACACTATAGTGTTTTGTGTTTTGTTTGATTTGTGTCTGCAACCTGTTTGATGAAATGGCCGCATGAAATCAAGTTTTGAATTTTGAAATGATTTTTGGTGGGGTTTGCTAGATTGGTTCTGGTGAGTCTGCAGATGCTTGGTTTTGAAAATTGAGCTTGTTTAAGTGGGTTTGAAAAAGTGGGATCTTCCCATATGAAGAAGATTCAATTTTGAGTTGTCATTTAAACTATGCATTTGAAAGTTTCTGGATGATCACAAGGTGGGCCTTGATACTTTGTTATGAGTACATTCAAGGGGTGCAAAGATCCAGAAAAGTTTCTGTTAGGTTTTGAAAGTTTGAGACAGCCAAAGTAGGCATGGGAGTTAAATTGGTCAAAATGACCATTCACTTGATATATTGGTTTTTGACTTATTTTCCTTTAGGAAAAGTGTGGGGAATGTTTTAGATGATGTTCTTTTCACCAAAGAAACATTTTACAAGCAATGGATCACACAAACAAAGTGGTTTTAAAGAATTTCAAAATTCATGCATACACATATACATGCTTTCATGAATTGATTTAGAAAAGTTTTTGTTAACCCTAAACTTTAGGATTAGTGTTTTGTTGATCTAAGTTTGATATTTTTGGGATGTTACAAACCTTCCCCCTTAAAAAAAATCTCGTCCCGAGATTTGAAAAAGGATGAAAAGATTACCTAGGATTTGAAGAGATCTGGAAACTCCGTCCTGATGTGATCTTCGCGTTCCCAGGTAGCTTCCTCTTCTGTGTGGTTGCTCCACTAAATCTTGAGAAACTTGATGCTTCTGGTTCTGGTCGTTCGAAAAGCTTCTTCCAATATACGGATGGGTACTTCAGGATAGGTCAGGTCATCATTGATCTCTATGGTCCTATGATCGATATTCTTGAACACTTCGGTCTTCTCGGGGACTTCGAGACATTTGCGAAGTAACGAGATATGGAACACATTGTGCACTGCTGACATCTCTTCTGGTAGCTCGAGTTGATACGATACTTCTCCTCGACGGTTCAAGATTTTGAAAGGTCCGATATATCTGGGGGCTAACTTTCCTTTGAGTTGGAAACGTTGCATTCCCTTCAATGGCGACACTTTCAGGTAAACAAAGTCTCCAATGTTAAAGGCGAGGTCTCGACGTCTCTTATCGGCGTAACTCTTTTGTCGGGATTGGGCTGTCTTGAGGTGCTCTCGAATCTTGTGAACCTTCTCTTCTGCTTCTCGTAGGATGTCGGGTCCGAAAATTTGACTCTCTCCTACTTCCGACCAGTTCAAAGGGGTGCGGCACTTCCTTCCGTACATGAATTCAAATGGGGCCATTTGCAAACTGGCTTGGTAACTAGTGTTATAGGAAAATTCTGCAAACGGCAGACAGTCTTCCCACTTGGATCCATACTCTAGCACACATGCTCTAAGCATATCTTCGAGTATTTGGTTTACTCGCTCCGTTTGTCCATCGGTCTGAGGGTGATACGCGGTACTGAAATCTAGGCGGGTTCCTAAACCTTCCTGGACCTTCTTCCAGAATCTCGAGGTAAACTGAGTTCCTCGATCCGATACGATATTCTTGGGGACTCCGTGCAAACTAACGATCCTAGCGATGTACAACTCTGCTAGCTTCGAACTCTGATAGGTGGTTTTAACGGGCAAGAAATGGGCGACTTTGGACAATCTGTCCACTATGACCCAAATAGATTCATTTCCCCTACTAGAAGTAGGTAGTCCAGTGATAAAGTCCATTCCTACAGAATCCCATTTCCATTCCGGAATTTGCAAAGGTTGCAACAATCCAGCGGGTCTTTGATGTCCTGCCTTGACTCGCTGACATATATCACACTTGGCGATATAGCTTCCGATTTCTCTCTTCATCTTATGCCACCAAAATTGCTCTTTCAAATCTTGATACATCTTAGTTCCTCCTGGATGGATAGAATAATGAGTATCATGGGCCTCCTTCAAGATAACTTCTTTTAACTCAGAATCTGCTGGTACACAAAGGTGTCCTTTGTACCACAAAACTCCTTCTTCGTCCTCGGTGAATCCGGGTACTTTGCCTGTACCGATACGACGTTTAATTCCGTCGATACTAGCATTTCCTTTCTGCGCCTCTTTAACCTGACTGATCAAAGTGGGCTGAAGTTCTATGCTAGCCAAAAATCCTTCACTTACTAATTCTAGTCAAAAATCTTCCATCTCCTTGTGCAAACTTGGTTGCTCCTTCAAAATCATGGAGTTCAAGCGACACGGCAATCTGCTAAGGGCATCGGCTACTACGTTGGCTTTTCCAGGGTGATAATGAATGTCCAGGTCGTAATCCTTGATTAGCTCAATCCATCTTCTCTGCCTCATATTCAGCTCCTTCTGAGTGAATATATACTTTAGGCTCTTGTGATCCGAATAAATCTCACAACGGTTTCCCATAAGGTAATGTCTCCATGTCATCAGGGCTAGAACTACGGCTGCGAGTTCGAGGTCATGGGTTGGATAATTTTGTTCATGCCGCTTCAATTATCGCGATAGATAGGATATAACTTGGCCTTCTTGCATTAGCACACATCCGAGACCAATCTTGGATGCGTCACAATACACATCGAATGGCTTCGTGATATCCGGCATGATCAAGATTGGGGCGGAAATCAATCTCCTTTTGAGTTCTTGGAAACTCGCTTCACACTTGTCCGTCCATTCAAACTTCTTGTCCTTCTTCAGCAATTGGGTCATGGGTCGGGCGATACTAGAGAATCCTTCTACGAATTTGCGGTAATATCCCGCCAATCCGAGAAAAGCACGAACTTGGGTTTGAGTGGTTGGGGCTTGCCAATCTTCTACATCTTTCACTTTGGCAGGGTCAACGGCAATTCCTCCGGCTGATACAATGTGACCGAGGAATCCTACTTCCTGTAACCAGAATTCACATTTGCTAAATTTTGCATACAGCTGATGCTCTCTAAGGGTTCCAAGAATGGTCCTTAGGTGTAGCTCATGTTCTTCTTCCGATTTGGAATAAATCAGAATGTCATCGATGAAAACAACAACGACAACTTATCCAGGAAGTCCAAAAAATCTTATTCATGAGGTTCATGAAATAAGCGGGGGCATTGGTTAATCCAAAAGACATGACTGTATACTCATACAACCCATATCTGGTGGTAAAGGCAGTCTTTGGAATATCCTCTGCACGAATTTTGAGTTGATGATAACCAGTTCTAAGATCAATCTTAGAAAACACCTGGGCACCGGTCAACTGATCAAACAAATCCTCTATCTTGGGCAAGGGGGTACTTGTTCTTGATGGTGACATCATTCAACTTTCGATAATCCGTACACAAACGGTTACCTCCATCCTTCTTGTCCACAAATAAGACAGGTGACCTCCATGGGGACGCACTTGGTTGAATCAATCCGATTTCTAACATGGAATCCAGTTGCTTCTTCAGTTCTTCTAGTTCTGACGGGTTCATACTATAGGGTCTCTGGGCTATAGGTCCTGTTCTGGGGATTAGTTCGATGATAAACTCGATATCCCTATCTGGGGGCATACCGGGCAAAACATCTGGAAATACATCGGGGTATTCACAGACTATCCGAACTTGGTCGATGGTAGGTTGGGCTAGACTCTTGTTACACTTGAATTGGCGAGGTAAGGTTTCCGATATATGCTCGACTAATATTCCGGGCGGTACTAGTCATGGTAATGGCTTTCTTGGCACAGTCAATCATTCCTTTATGTTTAGACATCCAATCCATTCCTAGTACTACTTCCAAACCTTTAGTTCCGAGTACTATTAGATTAGCATAAAAATCTATGCCATGGATTCGGGTAGGGACGGCCTTGCAAATATGCCTAGCCTTGGTGGTTGATCCGGGAATTTGTACAATCATCACATGCTTCAGTTTGGTTGGTTGGATTTTACTAGTGCATGCAAATTCTTCGGTGACAAATGAATGCGATGCACCAGAATCAAACAACACTCTTGCGAGTACTGAATTAACAGAAAACATTCCCAGCACGACGTCTGGCGCTTCCTGAGCTTCTTCAGCATGCATGAGAAAAAGGCGGCCATTACGGTTGAGTGAATTTCCGGGGGCAAATCTTCTCCCTGGCTGGACACGACGCTGCTGCTGGGCTGGGACATTGGTATTAGGGGCTGTAGCGTTCTTCTTGTTGGGGCACTCGTTGGAATAGTGGCCTTTATTTCCACAGTCATAACAGGTCACTTGGGACTTGTCCTTGGCTGTGACAGGCACAGCATTGCTTCCAGTCCTCGGGGCAGTATTGGGGTTGACGGTAGCATGGTTGGTGTTGAACTTGGGTGGGGCACGGTTGAAAGGGCCAGAATTGCCAGGGTTGTTGTGATTTCCTCCAGGTCTAGGGTTTCCAAGGTTGGGATAGTTCGGACGGGTCATAGGGGGTCTGTTGGTTCTTGGGGCAAATCCTGGAGATGGGTTGGGGCGATACTTTGGGATCTGATGGGTTCCTGGTTGATGCATCATGCGACGCTTGCGGTTCTCATTGGACTGATTGATCTTTCCTTCCATCTGGATAGCGGAGTCGACAAGGGCTTCGATATCAGCAAAGGGAATATTGACTAATACTGTCTGCATCTCGTCATGCAGACCATTCAGGAATCTTTCTTCTTCTTGGCTTCGGTGTCTATCTCATCTGGGGCGTACCTAGCTAATGACAAAAATTTGTCACGGTATTCCACTACAGTCATCCTTCCTTGCTTCAATTCTCTGAACTCGTCTCTCATTCTCTTGATCAAACCTGGCGGCACATGGGTTCTGCTAAACTTGACCTTGAATTCCTCCCAGGTCATCATTTGGCCTCCGGTCATTGCACGAACACTGTTCCACCATGCCCTGGCATCTCCGGCTAGATAATGAGTGGCGAACAAGACTTTCTCGTTGGCTTCTACTCCGGCTACTTCTAAGTTATTCTCCATGGTTTGCAGCCAATCATCGGCGTCTAGGGGTTCTTCTGACTTGGTGAAAACGGGTGGGTTGGTATTCTGGAAGTTCTTGAGCTTAGATCCGTGGTTGTCCTGATTTCCATGACCTTGGTTGTTGTGGGCTAGCTGGGCTATCTGTTGCAGAGTAGCTAGGTTGGCTTGCCGTTCCGCTCGTTCAGCTTCGCGGTCAGAAGTCAACATTTGCAGGATCTGCAACATTGGGTCCGGGGTTGAACCACTTCCTCCACGTGGCATCTGAGGATTGATATAGATCATGAGAAAAGAGGGAAATTTCTAAGGTTTTGGGTCTTTGAAAAGTTTTTAGAGTTGACTCAAGTTTTCTAGCAACTTGCTTTTTCATTCATTCACTTATAGCACACAGTACAACACACACCACAACAAAGCAAAACAAATGGTTTTAAGAACCATTCTGGGAACTACGATACAGTGGGACCGACTACTACTCGCTACGCTAGTGCTCAGTGCTACTACTGCTCGGAGTCTGTGGCTTCATCATCTTCCGCATCATCGATGAAGGCGAAATCATCCTCATCGGTGAAGAAGTCCATGGCCTGATCCTCCAGAAAATCATCGTCATCGCTGAGATAGGAGTAAGGGTCTCCACGAAGATCTTCTCCGGCATTTTCCCTTTCCTCTAACTGCATGTCTCTCTCATGGATGGTCTCTTCCAGAGCTGAGATACGATGGCAAAGACGGGCAATAATGCGCTCCTTCTTGTCGAGCTGACGGCGGCGAGACTTGCGATCCTTTGCTAGCATGGATATGGTCTGATCCTTCGTCTTGATGATGGTAGACTTGTGGTTACAATAGTCACGACAGTTGTCCAGTTCCTGCTGACGATCATACATCATGAAGCTAAGGTGGTCCAATTGGGTCTTCAGCTCGGGGTGGTATGGGGCTTCCAGTGGTTGACCATTTGCATCACGTCTTGGGCAAAACTCAAAGCGAGTACCCTTGATCTGATTGATGCTCTGCCCACACAGACGGGAAAGAGCTTCCTGCATTGCTCTGGCAAGTCCATCGAGCCAGTTGTTTTCCCTCAAGGTAAACTGAATTCCCTCCGCAGTGGGAGGTTCAATCTTTCCTCGGAGACTTGCAACTATTAGCCACTGTAGATCTTCTCCCCCTTGATCATTGAGCTGAGCTCCGAAGAACTCGGGATGCGGGCGCTCCAAAAATTCCGAAAGCTGATCCAGATCCCTCTCAAAGATAAGGTCTCCTCCATTTCCGAGTTGGTAAAACTTGTTGTACTTCACGTCCATCTATAAAAATAGAGGAGGAGTAGTTGAGCAAAGTGATGAAGTGTGTCAAAATTTTATATATTTTGCAAGAGTTTTTGAGGTACATGAGGTTTATTAAAGAATTTAAGAGGTAAGAATGAGAATAAGTTTTCGTAAATAGTTTTGTTTTTGAGCATTGAAACTAAGTTTTTGGTTCAGCGTCCAATCTAACTAGGGTCTCCTATGGTCAGGATGGCTCTGATACCAACTTGTCAACACCCGGATTTTTAAATCCTAGATGCCTGTTATGCCATACATCGCAATCCCAGGATTACCATTTTTGCGAGACATAACAGAATTGGATACCATAGTACTTCATCCATTACAACGATACATAAGTTCTTACACAAATAGGGATCTCATGATCCAGTCCTTACTACAACATCAAGCAGCGGAATACGGCATAATAACGGTAGCGTAGGCGAGGCTCCATCTTCGGGGTCACAGGCAATGCTGACGATGGGAGATGATCCTAGTTGTCGTAACCGTCCTGGGGTCCATCCTCCAGGTACTCCTCTTCATAGTCTGGCCATGGGAATAGCCAGGGACAAAGCCATGAGTACTCTTTAAGTACTCGCAAACTAATACTAACAAGAAAGAGGGGTTTTTGGATAATGGGACACTAGGCTCTAGGGTTGTTTTGCAAAAGCCAGATTTATACTACTAAGTTCCAAAGCTGGTCACAATTTTATAACTCCTAAGTGGGATCTTGTATTTCCAGTCACAACTCTATTGTGGTCAAGTCAAAGTCTCAGGTCGTTCACAAGTCATTTTGAAAAGTCTGACGGGGGAACAGTATGGCCACTCCAACTGTCCATAACCGCGGACGCGGCTATTCGAATAGTTTGACACTCTGCAGAGATTGTACACTTTCACCACAACATTTGATACATCCGTCAGGAACAAATCCTGAATTCACCATACTCAGTATGCGGATAATCAATCCTAACCTTCCATTTACACTCCCTAGTATAAGCACCTCTCCTGTGAGTTTGGCCTCCCAACCATGACCACTGTCATCTTGGGTACTGCACAGGTGGACAATCTTCACAAGGTAGCCTCAGCTCAGACCTTGGCCGTGAGGGAACTAATACTAAGGTATATAAGTTTCCAGTCAAGCCCTACCCAATATTCGGGTATTGTGGTTGTACGATAAAATTGGAATGGTATCGCATCCAGACAACCATCAGTTTTATAAAGGGCTAAGGCTCATGCCTCAACATTTTCATCACCAAAATCATCAAGTGTTTGGAAACACATGTCCAAAACATTTCAATAGAATGATCCATCATTCCAAGGTTTTCATAACCATTTTTCCACCAAGTATTCCCATCTACAGTTGATCAAGTTTTAGGCTTAGCACTAGCATCTACAGGTGGGGTAGTACTAATAGAGGGGTGGTAACTAGTGAAATTGCAACTAAGTCCAACCTTATACCATAAGCTGATATCAAGGTATCTAGCTTAGGTCAAATTTTAATGTTCTTTATGCAACCTTCAGCACAACTGTCTAGTATCTACCAAACTTCTTGGGTAGCCTCTAAGTAAACTTTGATAAGGAAATAGAGTAAAAAGCTTGCCATAAAACTAGGATTGGTTTCGCAAGTGGGTATGGTTACATACGCTTAGGGCATATAGTAATCATGTCACAAGCATGGGTTGTGGCAACAATAGGGTATCTTGCAAGTGTTAGCTTGCATCAATATCAGTATAAGCTTGCATAGTTACTAGCTTGCCTTTTGCAGAGCAGTGGTTGAAGTTCTCCTCGGCTTCCTCTTCGTAGTATCCTCCTTCTTCTTCGTAGCCTTGGTCGGTACTAGCGTCTATGAATAAATACGAGGTACACAATCACCAAACAATACTTAACTACTTGCAATCATCACACCCAAGGGTCCTATAGATGATCTAGCATCATCTCTAACATTACAAGGTTAAGGATTGGTTTAAGTCTTCTTATTTTAGAAAAGTAATTTCTACTCATTGAAGAACTACTTAAGATTTAATATTCTCCAAACTAAACATGGGATCATGTTGACACATGTCATCACCACATGTTGTAGTCCATGGGAATGTGATTTAAAGTGGTGTCACAATTTAACAAGGTTTTACCCTTTTATTTTAATTAATTAAAGTGGCTAGAAATGCTTATGAAGCATTCCTTTATTCCTTGAACATTATTTCTGCAAGTAACCTATATATATTTTTATATATTCTGAAAGGTATGGTTGAAAGTGATTTTTGAGAGTTGGAATCAATTCAAAAGCTATTGTGGTTTAAATTTGAAAAATGTTTGAATGCAGAAAAGCTTCTGCCTTGTCATTTTTGCTAAGGGTGATCTACAAATCCAAATGACTTGAATCCAACGGGCTTGGATTAAGCATTCACAGACCTTTCCAACAAAATTGGTTTCATCTAATTTGGTGCACTAAATTGATCTGGGTTGATTTTTGAAGTTGGGTACTGAAGTGTGTTTGAATTTAAAAAGAAAAATTTTAATTTGAAATGCTGGGCTGCGCGGGAAATTCTAACGGGCCGGCCTGCTAAGCGCAGTGCTCCCGCGGGCTGCTTAAGTGGGTGTCCCCACTCGTCAGTGACACGGGGCTGGGCGAAGCGGTATGGGGCAACGTGGTTCGTTAGATCTGGTTCTAATCCAACGGATGAGGGTCATCGTCGACACGAGACAGCTCCGGCGAGAACGAAACCTAGCGCGGCCAGTGAGGGGTGCTGGGGGCTCACCGGGGTACGGGCGAGGGTCGGCGAGGCGGGCGAACGACGAAGTCGACGACGGCGAACCTCCTGGTACCGGTGGCTTCTCCTGGGGCGGCTCCAATCGCTGGCTCCTTTCTTCTCCGGCAGCGGCAGGCTCCGGCGAAATCCCGGCGGGGTGGTGCTCGCCTTGCTCTGAGAATGGTGTGGCACGATCAGTGAGGAGAGGGGAGTGAGATGGTGAAAAGAAATCGTGCGGGGGTGGCCTCTATTTATAGTCGAGCGAGGGGACCGTCGGGGCGCAAGGTGAGCTCGTCGGAGGCGATGTTACAGGCAGCTAATGGCATGGGCAAGGGTAGGGGACGGTGCTGTGTCTCCTGGCGATGCTCAACGGCATGGTCGCGAGTGATGGGTCGGTGTGGTTTGGTCTGGAACGGGCGGTGCTCTGCGCGGCAGAGGCGGCGTTCTCGACGGCGGGCGGTGGCTGTATGGCGCGGGGCGTTAAACGGGGATGTCTGGCGGTCTCCTGGGTCGGTGGTGATCGTGTGTGCGCGCGGTGAGGGCGGCGCGCGGTCGGTGGGTGGTGGTCGAGGGTGGCGCTCTGGTGCACGCTCGGCATGGTCTGGGCGTGTCTTGCGCGCGTGGTCCAGGGCTTGGCAACGCTCGCGGCTGGGACAGGCAGTGGCGGTGGACGGTGGGCTGCCTCCCAGACATGCTGGCTAGGCTTGCTGCTGCTCCTAGCTTGCTGTCCACTTTGGGGTGACATGGGGTTGCTCGGCTGTTCACCATTAATGGGAATGGCAAGCTCACAGGGTGCTAGTGTTGGGCTAATCTTTCTAGATGATCTACTGAGGTGTGTGAGAGCTGACTAGGGAACAAGTTAGGCAAGAATCACTGCACACTATAGTGTTTTGTGTTTTGTTTGATTTGTGTCTGCAACCTGTTTGATGAAATGGCCGCATGAAATCAAGTTTTGAATTTTGAAATGATTTTTGGTGGGTTTGCTAGATTGGTTCTGGTGAGTCTGCAGATGCTTGGGTTTTGAAAATTGAGCTTGTTTAAGTGGGTTTTGAAAAAGTGGGATCTTCCCATATGAAGAAGATTCAATTTTGAGTTGTCATTTAAACTATGCATTTGAAAGTTTCTGGATGATCACAAGGTGGGCCTTGATACTTTGTTATGAGTACATTCAAGGGGTGCAAAGATCCAGAAAAGTTTCTGTTAGGTTTTGAAAGTTTGAGACAGCCAAAGTAGGCATGGGAGTTAAATTGGTCAAAATGACCATTCACTTGATATATTGGTTTTTGACTTATTTTCCTTTAGGAAAAGTGTGGGGAATGTTTTAGATGATGTTCTTTTCACCTAAGAAACATTTTACAAGCAATGGATCACACAAACAAAGTGGTTTTAAAGAATTTCAAAATTCATGCATACACATATACATGCTTTCATGAATTGATTTAGAAAAGTTTTTGTTAACCCTAAACTTTAGGATTAGTGTTTTGTTGATCTAAGTTTGATATTTTTGGGATGTTACAGAAAGCGGCCCCGATGATGAACAATCTTCCACGGTAAGACATAAACTTGGCCGGTGACATCTTTCTATGAATTACCATGTATCACTCTAATGAGATCATTGCTCTTATTGTAAAGGCCGAAGACGAAGACGAGGCCGTGCCGGACGACATGCCATCGGAGAAGTACCAATGAAAGGTACGGTCCGCAATCAAGCTAAGGCCAAGAAAACCTCCTGTTGTCGAGTCCGATCCCGATGACGAGTCGCGCCAGAAGAAGATTGATCCGAGGAGAGGAGACAAGAACAAGCGTGCGAGAAAGTAGGGAAGGTTGTAGCGTGCGAGAATATTCTTGGCTAGTGGAAACTTCGTTTTGACTATGTTTGTTGCAGACTATGTTTATGTTTGGAGCTTCTTTGAGACTATGTTGGTTGAAACTTGGTAAACTTAATTATGTAATTTGGCCTGTATGACAATGTTCACGATGATGTGGTTCATGTTAATCTTGTTATTATGTTATTTTGGTATTGAATCTGGTATTTTGTTATGAATGTTGAATCTTGTTATTTTGGTATGTTAATCTTCTTAGGGCTTTGGGTTATTTCTACTTAAATTGCCTCTCCAGGCATGCGGCGCCGTGGCTGGCGGCGCCGCACATACAGGTGCAGCGCCGTTAGAGGTGGCGCCGAATGTCTTCCCAGGCCAGCTGCGCCTGGCGCTGCACTCTCCAGCACCCTCCCAAGCCTGCCGCACTAGGTGATGCAATTTCTAGGCCTGCAACACCGTCGACGGTGGCGCCGCACCTCCATGACTGCCGCCCCATTGGAAGTTGCAGCGCACCTCGAAGATAAGAGAGGCCAGGCGCTGCACTCTCCAGGCCTGCCCGCGCCAGGCGCTGCACTCTCTAGGCCCGCGACACTGTAACATCCCAGAATTAGAGCTTAGAAATAAGCTGAACCCAGATGTGTGCATTGCATTCATGCATAGAAAATCCGAGTAATTTTCGCGCTTTTAGAACAACACTTGTCAAAGTGATTGAAGCTTCTCTTAACTTGATGGAATAAGAAGTAGATCATCAAGTTGACTGCGATAAGTTTCAACATGACCTTTGCTAAAACCTTATTTTGGGTAAGGGAGATTTGATCTAAGGGTAGATCAAATGAAATAAAAGTTAAAACCTAATACATTATGATTTATATTTGATCCTTAGGTGATCATATCATAGTATCCATTATAATCACTCATGAGTACCAAGTTAAGGATATAACACAAATAATAAGAATGTAACAACTATATCTTAATCTCATCTGCATATACCATGAGTATCATGGTAATACCTAACCCTACTTTTTAAGTAAGATTGAGTAAGAAAGAAACTAAGCTTAGATCATTCATCATATATCTTTCTTTCCATATCAATCCTTGTCATCTTTGTTGAGTTATATTCCCATATCTGTTGTTCATCAATGTTGATAAATCAACTATTGATTCACCCATTCTCAACCTATCAAGCTCTTGATCATAACACAGTTTACAAATAAGTGTCTACAAAGAAACAACTAAGAAGAGGTGAATAGTGATGCTAGTTTTAGATGTCATTTATTTGATAGGAATGATTGAAAAGAATCCAATCAATAGGATAGTTGATGGAGTTAAATCCCTCCTTGATAGATAGAAGAATTCTTTGTATTACCCAATCATATGATAGAAAATAAGATTACAAGGATGAAGTCTGAAGATAGTTACCAGGAGTAGTCCTATTGGATCAAGTAGGTATAGTTAATGAATTATATCTCTTAATCCAATAGAGCTTAACATAAGATAATTATCATACAACTATAATTTTGTATTGATGAAGCCTTGATTAACCAATTGGAAACCTAAACCATAAAGGATCTAAAGATTATAATAATCATGCCTTATTCACCAAAATTGAATGCTTATATCAGGTATAAGTGACATTGGTGGATAGAACATTATTGAACCCTAGTCTAGATATATTATCCTAGATTAACCATTACAAATCACAACAATATAATGTAAGCTTGGTAAATGAGTTGCTAGAGTAGATATAAGGCAATATATTTCAATTAAAGCAAGTATATCATGGAGTTAGGGAAGTAGTGTTATTCATCTTAAAGGACAGTCAACTTTAGAGAAAGGTAGTTGGATGCATACAACTAATAGAGATATTTTAGTAATGAAGGATATAAGGAAGTTATGAAATACTTTAGTATCAAACTCATTTGATTCATTCATGAGTTTAGAAGGTTAATCAGTGAATCATAATAGTACTATGAAGTAAAACTCATCATGTTAATCATGATGATAGATAGAAAAAGGTAGTATATCTAGGAAAGGAATTCCTTAATAAGAAGTCTAGAACTATGAATTATGGAAGATAGTAATTCTTGGAAGACAATCAACTCTACATCTTAAAACCAAGTATAATATTCATTTCATATTAAGAATTCCTCATCTTATATCTATATCACTTTATAGAAATATTTTTCAAGAGAAAATCACATAAACACATCTCTAACAATTCCAACCATCATAACTATATGTGCTTAAGTATATTTTCCTCAATTTCTTTCTATAAAACATTCAAGATATAACTTTCAATTACTAAAGGTGATGTCAGCAAATATCCCAAACAAAAAACAATATGTTTAGTTATTGAATCTTTAACCACATCCATAAAGGAGTCTAAGTATATTAAGAAAATCCTAAAACCCAAAGGTAAATAATCATGATTTAAAATCCTAAACCTCTTTATTTATCATAATAAAATATATACATTGTCATTTTCCAAATTAATGGAAGTAGTAAGAACCATATTAATCTCTTTCATATTTCATACAACAAATAATGATATCGGATCATTATATATAGAAAAATTTATATTCAAACTATGAGCTAACTAGAATTGAGTTTTATAAACAAATAAGGAAATATCATAAATCCATGATTTAGTATAAAAGAAAATTAATAATAAAGGCTTCTACAATAGATTAAAAGGGATTCATATCAGAAAATAAAAAATATAAAAATAATTATCCTAGGGGTTTACAAAATGAACCTCAATCAATATCAACTGTTGTTGCAAGTATTCAGCAAATAAATTTTGTTAAAAAGTTCAAATCAAAGATTTAAAATACAAATCTGAAAATTAAAACATAAAATAGAAAAAAATGTTAAATAAATAAAAACATTACCTGGCCATGGCCCAACATCTTTTTCCTTATCTGACGCCCATGTGCAGCCCACAACAGCCTAGTAACCAGCCCAGCTCATTTCCATCTGAGACTGAAAAGTGGGGCTAGAGAAGGACTGCGGGTTGAGAAGAAAGAAACACTAGGGGGTTATCCGCAAAACAACATGTCATCGTCATCCTCACGCACACAGGCAGCTCGCTGGAGGAGCTCGCCGCCGCCCGATGCCTCATCGTCGTTCGTGCGCCATGATGCTCGCCGTCGTTCTAGAGGGGGATAAGAAGGCCACCACGACGCCCTGCCTCAATCCCTATCCACAATCCCTCCTTATCCTCTCTGCTTAGCAAAGGGCCGAAACCCTAGCTCGTCGGAGCCACACATCACCGTCGATAGAGTCCACCCCAGAACCTATGGAGTGGTCTAGGAGAACCGCCACGTTCCCCTCTTCAACTTAGTAGCATCATTAGATCAAGGGGAGCTCGGGTGGGTGCGAATCTTATCATTCCTTTCCGCCGAGGCTCGCCGGAGAAGTCGACCGTGTGCTCATCTCCGACCGCTCCGGTCATCGTCGACCTCTCTATCGTTATCAGGGTGAGTTCCTGAACCCTCCAGTACCCTTAAATCACTTTATCTCGCTGTAAATCAACGTCTCACGATGTACCACCATCGGCCACCGTCGGAGCTCGTCGGAGCTGAGGCTCCGATGACCATTTCCGAGCGGCGCCGCCACTTTAGGACTCAGCACGATGCACTGATTTGAACTAGGTTCATTTCGTTTGCTAGGGCGCCGTAGATCATCGCCGGCGACCAACCACTAACGGCGTGGTGGTGCTGACGCCATCGCTACGTCATGCGGACGTCACCCTGAACCCAGCACCCTGTTTGACCAGTCCTTGCCCGCGTGGCTGATGACATGGCCTTGGGCCCATATGTCATTGTCTGGGGGTGAAGACTGGGTCGGTAACAAATGCATTTTCTTTAAACAGTGTGCTGAGGTGGTCACTGGCCCACTAGTCAGTGACTGAGGCTAGCTTTAGGTGCGGTGTAAAAAGTATTTCCTATTTAAGAAATAAATAAAATGTTATAATTAAATTAATAATATCCGAGAAATCAAATAAATGATTAAATCTTGTTTAATTAATAACTTTTGATTTATAATTCAGAAAAAGGTGTATAATATATGAAAATTTTCAGAAAAATAAAATATATAACTTAAAACTATTATCAAATATTATTGTGATGATTATTTAAAAAAATATTATTTAATAAAGGTCTTATAAGTAACTAAATTTTAATAATTTATATTTTAATAATGGTAATTATTAAAAATATAAATAGAATACCAAAAATCCTAGAAAAATAAAGATTATAATTTAGAATTATGACCATACATTATAATTTAAATTAATTAAGTATTTGTTATTATTAAATATTTATAAGATAATAAATCTTATAAAAATCATATCTTAGTATTTATAAATCACAAAAATAAATGTAATATACCAAAATGATCACAAAAATAATATATACATATTAAAAGTTTAATATTCCACTTTTGAGTGAATTTTTTTAATATTTTAATAACTCAAATTTAAACTTATTTACTCAATTAATAATTCGTATAAGGATAAATAAAATTTGTTAATATTCCTAAAATGAGTCAATTAAGTCTAATAAATAGTATTAGTCTTAAATGTTAACAATATGAAGCCATAAGGGTTTAAAACATTATAAACACCTTTTTATCACATTACCTTCAGCCTTAAGTGAAGATTATATTCTCAAAGGATTCCAATTCAAGATAAAATCCTTAAAGAACAACTTGTAAATAATTAGATCCTTTCTATATACTTTAACCACTAGATTACAAAAAACTACCACAACACTATTGTAAATCCATAAATAGTTAATTAATATGATATCTTGGTTTATAAACTATAATCACTCATCTATAAAAGGTAAATAATACTACTCCAGTATAGGATCAAGAAACCACTATACCAAGTAAAAGAATATCCATTCTTAAGTAACCTCAAAGCAACATTAACAAGTACACCAGATACAAAGGTTATAAACATTATACTTTCAAACTATCTATGTTTTCAAAGTTAACTTTAGTCTAAAGAATCTAAATATAACACTATAAGCATCATTATGTGTTTTATAGTTCACTTTGATCTGAACTAATTAAGTTATAAAGCATCTCAAGCCAAACCATTCAAGCAAACACAAATAACATCGACCACCACTAACTAACCACAAAGATTGTTTAAACCTTAGAAAAGAAATCTTTTCTTCAAATGTTATTATTTTTGCCACTTCAAACAAGAACTCTTTTAAGTCATCTTGAGTAGTATAACACATTTTGTGCATCCTACTGTTTTATGATATCATAATTATATGATTGTTTCACACACCCTCAAAAGCCTTAATAAGAAGCACAAGTGTACAACTTATCTAAAAGAACCACACATTTTAAAGTAACCATTGCCGGAATCCAAACCTTAGACCAACGTTATTCCCGGGATTAACGTGCATCACATTACTTATGCATAAAAGTGTTGGGAATATGCCCTAGAGGCAATCATGTATGATGATATTTCCCATTGTATTCATAAAGTTATTAAGTTGTCCTTGTATAAACATCTGATGTGTATCATTGAATATGTGATTCGGTTGTGGAACTATGCATTCATGTTGTTTGTACTAAATATCCTTGGTCATTGAGGTTGTGTTGGACACACAACTTAGACCATTGAAAGTTAGCTTGATGACTCGGTTCCACTTGTCATGGGCATGGAGATGCTATTCCAACTTACACAGATTCGACTAAAGAGTTTAGCGAGTCGGATTGACCCATATTGAGGTACAACGAACAAGTTGTCATTTGTATATCTCAATCAATGCAATCCTTAGACCTGAGGTTGTTGCATAGTCCGAGTTGAGGATCACCGACTTAGGTTCTATCAAACATCGATCCGTAACTGGGCAGTTATAAAGGCAGGGTTCGGGTCGACTGAGAATCAAGCTGCGTGATGTGAATAACCAAGATGGGATTTTGCCCCTCCACTCGGAGAGATATTCTCTGGGCCCTCTCGTGAGATATGATTCAGAAAGCATGGCCATGCACGACTAAGAGTTAGTCGGGTGAATCACTTATCTCGGATCGAGAAGAGAGTCAGACTATTTAAGGGATGACAATTATTCGCCTATAGTCTGACTAGGTATATCGTGAGCCAAAAGGGACTCGGACGTAAGTCGCATTGGAAAGGCAAGTCGTCATGACTCTTTGGTACTTGGGAGTCGGCACGTTCTGCTAGGAGCCGCTACCGACTGATCGATTGAGACTCGGACTCCAGTCGTGTCCAAGTAGCCATGAGCCTGCGGGGTTACACACTTAAGAGCGGGAGCATGTTCGGATTGGATCTGAACCTTTAATCTGGTTAGGTTGGACCTAAACCAGATTAGGACCGAGTTAGTGAGTTGGACTCACGGTGACTAGTGTTATATGGGCTTTAGTGAATGGGTCGCGCGAGCAGAGCCCACGTTCACTCCCTATATATAGTGGAGCACCGTAACCCAGAAAGGTTAATCGTTGTTCAGTTAGGTCATTCCATGTGTTGGAAACCCTAGCTCCACAGCAGTCCTGCCGCCGTACCGAACCTAGCAGTTCGCCGCCGGTGCTCCTCCTTGTACGTGTGGATACCAGTAGAGGTGCTGTGCGATGAGCACCAGGACGATCGGATCGTGAGGAATGCACTGCATCAACTAACGCGCTTCATCAGTAATCCGCAATTGCGCATCTAGTGGTAAACCTCGTGGCCTTCTACCTCAGCTAGATCTTGGGATCACCACGTTAGAGGAATTTTTTGTTTTATCTCCGTGTGGCCCAACAAAAAGCATATTGCTTCTTTAAACATTAGTCCTTACCGGACCAATCATGCTGATTTCAGATTTTGGATCTTATACTGACTCGAAGACCGTGAGTGCATAATCTTGCAATCACAAAAGGCAAGTTCACACTTGCTCATGTCCTTTGTTTATTTTCTGTAAAGTATTTTACAAATCTAGTATTGTTATCACCTGCATTTGAAAAGGTCTAAAGTATTATTTTCAATAATAATGTGAACTATTGATTACTGATCCAGGGTGATCATCTAATCTATTAAATCTAACAGTTGGAATACCACCGTTTAGAACTATATCATCTAGGACTTAACAACCAATGTCGCCAGTGATTCTTGCACCGTATATTACGCGTTGACCGTGAGATTTGGAATGGGACGGAGAAGCCAATTGTATATTCTTCCTCTCGCAAGAAGCCGGATGTGCAGGTCGTGGCTGTTATCCTCATAACGTGCATATTAATTGATAATTCATAGAGGATATTGTAACATCCCAAAAATACTAAGCTTGGATCATCAAGCATTAGTCACCAACATTTAGGGTTAACAAAAACTTTTCTAAATAAAATTATGAATGCATGCATATGAGTATGCATGGATTTTGAAATTCTTTGGAACCACCTTGTTTGATTGTTTCATTGCATGTAAAATGTTTCTTAGGTGAAATTAACATCATCTAAAACATTTCCCACACTTTTCCTAAAGACAAGTAAATCAAAACACATATATTAAAGGAATGGTCACTTTGACCAATTTAACTCCCATGCCTACTTTGGCTGTCTCAAACTTTCAGAACCTGACATAAACTTTTATGGATCTTTACACCCCTTGAATGTACTCATAACAAAGTATCAGGGCCCACTTTGTGATCATCCAGAAACTTTCAAATGCATAGTTTAAATGACAATTCAAAATTGAATCTTCATCATATGGGAAGATCCCACTTTTTCAATAAAACCACTCAAACAAGCTCAACTTTCAAAACCCAAGCATCTGCAGACTCACCAGCACCAACCTAGCAAATCCACCAAAAATCTTTTTAAAATTCAAAACTTGAATTCATGCGGCCATTTCATCAAACAGGTTGCAGATACAAATCAAACAAACATCAAACACTATAGTGTGCAGTAAAATTGGCCTAACTTGTTCCCTATTTAGCTCAAAACCAGCTCAGTAGATCATCTAGGAAGATTAACCAAGCACTAGCACCACTGTGAGCTTGCCATTGCCATCAATGGTGAACAGCCGAGCACACCCATGTCACCCCCATGTCGGCAGCAAGCTAGGAGGAGACACAAGCCTAGCCAGCATGTCTGGGAGGCAGCCCACCGTCCACCGCCACTCCCTGTCCACCGCTTGAACCTTGCCAACCACTAGACCACACGCACGGACCGCGTCCAGACCGCCAGCGACCATGCCGAGCGTGCGCCAGAGCACCACCCTCGACCGAAGCCCACAGACCGCGCGCCGCCCTCGCCGCCTACATAGACAATCCCCACCGACCCAGGAGACCGCCAGACATCCCCGTTCGCCGCCCCGTGACGTACAACCAGCGCTCATCGTCGAAGACGCCGCCTCTGCCGCGCAGAGCGTCGCATGTTCCAGACCAAACGGCACCGTCCCACGCCTCGAAACCATGTCGTTGATCATCGACAGGGAACACCGCACCGTCCCCTACCATCGCCCATGCCAATAGCCGCCTGTAACATCGCCCCCGACGAGCTCACCTTGCGCCCCGACGGTCCCCTCGCTCGACTATAAATAGATGCCACCCCCGCTCGATTTATTCACACCATCTCACTCCCCTCTCGTCACTGATCGTGCCACACCGTTCCCAGAGCAAGGCGAGCACCACCTCGCCGGAATTTCACTGGAGCCCGCCGCCTCTGGAGAAGACGGGAGCCATCGATTTCGTCCACCCCAGGAGCTGCCGCGACCACCCCTGAGTTCGCCACCGTCGACTTTGTCGTTCGCCCGCCTCGACGACCCTCGCCAGTACCCCGGTGATCCCCCAGCACCCTTCACTGGTCGCGCTAGGTTTATTTCTCGTCGGCGTTGTCTCGCGTCGACGATGACTCCCAGCTGTTGGATTAGAATCAGATCGAACGACCCACGTTGCCCCGTACCGCTTCGCCCCTCCCTGTCTCACTGACAAGTGGGGACACCCACTTAAGAAGCCCGCGGGAGCACTGCGCTTAGCAGGCCGGCCCAGTAACTTTTCCCGCGCAGCCTAGTGATTTGAATTAAATCTTTTTCTTTTTAATTCAAACACACTTCTGTACCCATTTTCAAAAATCAATCCAGATCGATTCAGTGCACCAATTTGAATGAAACCAATTTTGTTGGAAAGTTCTGTGAATGCTGAATCCAAGCCCGTTGGATTCAAGTCATTTGGATCTATAGATCATCCTTAGTAAAAATAACAAGGCATAAGCTTTTCTGCATTCAAACATTTTTCAAATTTAAAACATACTAGCTTTTGAGTTGATTCCAACTCTCAAAAATCACATTTAACCATACCTTCAGAATATATAAAAATATATAGGTTTACCTGCAGAAATAATGTTCAAGTAATTAAAGAATGCTACATAGGCATTTCTAGTCATTTTATTTAAATAAAATAAAAGGGTAAAACCTTATTAAATTGTGACACCATTTTAAATCACATTCCCTTGGACCACAATATGTGGTGATGACATGTGTCAACATGATCCCATGTTTGGTTTGGAGAATATTAAATCTTAAGTAGTTTTTCAATGATTAGAAATTACTTTTCTAAAAATAAAAGGGATTAAACCAAGCCTTAACCTTGTAATGTTAGAGATGATGCTAGATCATCTATAGGACCCTTATGTGTGATGATTGCAAGTAGTTAAGTATTGTTTGGTGATTGTGTACATCGTATTTATTTATAGACGCTAGTACCGACCAAGGACACGAGGAGGAAGGAGGATACTACGAAGAGAAAGCCGAGGAGAACTTCAACCACTGCTCTGCACAAGGCAAGATAACACTTGCAATTTAGCAAGCCTAATACTACTAGTGAATGTGCAAGATAACCCTTGCAAGATATTCTACTAATGCAAACAAACCCTTACTTGTTACCATGCCAACTACATGCCTTATGCATATGTGATCATACCCACTTGATAACCAAATCCTAGTTTTATTTTCAAGCTTCCTACTTTATTTGTTTATCAAAGCTGCTTCCTTAGAGAGTACTCAAGTGACTTGTAGATTCTAAGGAGATATTTGAAGGTTGCATAAAGAGCATAAAATTTGGTCTAAGCTAGATAATCTTGATGTCATCCTGAGGCATGAGATTGAACTTAGTTGAAACTCCACTAGTTTATCACCCCTCATTAGTGCTCACCCCCACTTGTAGATGCTAGTGCTAAGCATAAAACTGGATCAACTTTAGATGGGATTACTTGGTGAAAACAGTTATGAAAACCTTAGAATGATGGATCATTCTACTGAGATGTCTTGACATGTGTTTCCGAACACCAGATGAGTATGGTAATGAAAATGTTGAGGCATGAGCCTTAGCCCTTTATAAAACTGATGGTTGTCTGACTGCGATACCATTCCAATTTTATCGTACAACCACAATACCCGAAGATTGGGTAGGGCTTGACTGGAAACTTATGTACCTTAGTATTAGCTCCCTCGTGACCAAGGTCTGAGCTGAGGCTACCTTGTGAAGATTGTCCACCTATGCAGTACCCAAGATGACAGTTGGTCATGGTTGGGAGGCCAAACTCACAGGAGAGGTGCTTATACTAGGGCGTGTAATTGAAAGGTTAGGATTGATTATCCGCATACTGAGTATGGTGAATTCAGGATTTGTTCCTGGCGGATGTATCGAATGTTGTGGTGAAAGTGTACAATCTCTGCAGAGTGCCAAACTATTCGAATAGCCGCGTCCGCGGTTATGGACAGTTGGAGTGGCCATATTGTTCCCCCGTCAGACTTTTCAAAATGACTTGTGAAATGAATTGAGACTTTGACTTGACCACAACAGGGTTGTGACATGAGTTACAAGATCCCACTTAGGAGTTATAAATTTTTGACTAGCTTTAGAACGTAGTAGAGATAAATCCGGCTTTTGCAAAACAACCCTAGAACCTAGTGTCCTATTATCCAAAAACCCCTTTACCTATTAGTATTAGTTTGCGAGTACTTAAAGAGTACTCATGGATTTGTCCCTGGCTATTCCCATGGCCATACTATGAAGAGGAGTACCTGGAAGACGGACCCTAGGAAGGTTACGACAACTAGGATCATCTCCCATCGTCAGCATTGCCTATGAACCCGAAGATGGAGCTTCGCCTACGCTACCGTTATTATTACGTATTCCGCTGCTTGATGTTGTATTAAGAACTGGATCATGAGATCCCTATTTGTGTAAGAACTTATGTATCGTTTGTAATGGATGATTTACTATGGTATCCAATTCTGTTATGTCTCGCAAAAATGGTAATCCTGGGATTGTAGGGTTCGCAACATAGAAAACAAAAATTTTCCTACGATGGGAACTATGTACCAAGATCTATCTACTAGATACAAACAACGGGCGGATGTATATCCGTAGAGAACATACCCTTGAAGACCGACAAATCTTAACGAGTTCAACTCGTGGTTAATGTAGACGATCTCTTGCCGATCTCAAGATCGAGAGGAAGTCCTAGCGCCGCAAAGCAGCAGCGCATCCGTGCTCGCACACACGTACAAGACACCGGGCAACCTCCGCCTCCTCGCTCCAGCGATGCAGCGGAAGCACAACCCTTTCTTGCCGAATAGCCACCGGGAACATGTATCTCGCTAGTTTGAGACCATGGGTGATAAATTCTAGAGGGGGAGAGAGATCCTTCACGAGGAGGTGTGAGATACAAGTGAGAGGAGGGGCTCCTTTTATAGGAGGAGGGGGGGCACCCAAGGGGGTGGCCGCCGGCCATGGGGCTGCCCCCTCCCCTCCTTCATTCATGTGGGTGGACACTCCACTCACAAAATGTCCCTTCAATTTACTCCACTCAAAACTCCACTCAAATTCCCATTAAATTTCCACCAAATTTAATGCAAACTCTCATTAAATAAAACTCTTTTATTTTTATTCAGAATTTTGTCAATTACTTTATTGACAAACATTCACAAATAACCCCTTGCTAGAATTCCATTTCACATGCATAACCACTTTATGCAATTTCACCCGAAAACCTGTTTCGTTATCTAGTGAAATAAATTCCTGCGCTTGTTTATTCTTTCGGCATGAAACATTTGCTCCAACTGGATGCCAGTGTCCCTTAAGTGTGTCACCCTACGGTTCACGAATAATGCGGACATGATCGAGACCCTTCTCCGATCAATAATCAGTAGCGGGACCTGGAGATCCATACTGACTCCCACACATTCAACGATGACTTTTCCTGTGATCGTCGGAACCTTTTACGCTTGTATCTTAATCCCTTTGTTTCACGATATATTACATGTCCGAGATTCGATCATTGGTATCTCCATACCTAGTTTGATCTCGTTACTGACATGCACTCTTTTCTCGTTCCCGTGATATAACATTCTAGTGATCAAATCACTTGCTTGCAAGCTAACCAATGTGATATCACCGAGAGGGACCAGAGCATATCTATCCGTCATCGGGATGAACAAATTCCACTCTTGATCCATGATTCTCAACATAACACTTTAGTAGCTTTGAAGCCATCTTTATAATCACCCAGTTACGGAGTGACGTTTGATGTTAACAAGAAACTCTTCCGGTGTTAGTGATTGGCATGATCTCATGGTCTAAGGATTAGGACTACTTCGTAGTTTGTTTATAGCAATATAAACTCAATGACTTTGATCGTAATGCTATACTTCGGATGAATGCTCATCACACCATTACACTAATGTTGTGATCTCGTTATTAACAACATCCAATGTCTATGATCAGGAAACCGTGATCATCTTGTTAATCAACAAACTAGTTTATGAGAGAGGCATAACTAGGAACTTTCTGTTTGTTTATTAAACACACATGTATTAACATTTCTGTATTAATACAATTATAGCATGCAAAATAAACATCTATCATATACTTGGAATACGCATAATAAACATTTTATTATTGCCTCTCAGGGCATATTCTCTTCAGTCTCCCACTTGCACTAGAGACAATAATCTAGTTACATTGTGATGTATCTAACACCCATGGAGTTCTGGTGTAGATCATGTTTTGCTCTAGGGAGAGTTTTAGTCAACGGATCTGCTACATTGAGATCCGTATGTACTTTACAAATCTTTATATCTCCATCCTTGACATGCTCGCGGATGGAGTGAAACCGGCGCTTAATATGCTTGGAATGCTTGTGAGACCTTGGCTCTTTGGCATTGGCAATGGCACCATTGTTGTCACAATAGATCACCATTGGGTCCAACGCATTTGCAACCACACCTAGTTCGGATATGAACTCCTTCATCCAAACTGCTTCCTGAGCCGCTTCTGAAGCCGCAACATATTCGGCCTCCGTTGTTGATCCCGCCACCACAGGTTGTTTGGAGCTCCTCCAACTAACCGCTCCGCCATTCATGAGAAATACGTATCCGTATTGAGACTTAGATTCATCCAGATCGGTGTCAAAGCTAGCGTCGACATAACACTTAGCGACGAGCTCTTCTTCACCTCCGTATACAAGAAAAATATCCTTAGTTCTTCGCAAGTACTTAAGGATATTCTTGACCGCTTTCTAGTGTTCTGAACCTGGATCCGATTGGTACCTACTAGTCAAACTAATAGCATGTGCCACATCCGGTCTTGTACATAGCATGGCGTACATTATACAGCCTATGGCTGAAGCATAGGGGACCTTGTCCATTATCTCTCTTTCTTCCGCCGAAGACGGACTTTGAGTCTTACTCAATGTCGTGCCTTGTGTCATAGGTAAGAACCCCTTCTTACTATTTTCCATTTTAAACTTCATTAAAATCTTATCAAGGTATGTACTTTGCGATAGCCCTATTAGGCGCCTAGATCTATCTCTATAGATCTTTATGCCTAATATGTATGACACTTCACCTAGGTCCTTCATTGAAAATTTTCTGTTTAGATAACTTTTAACACTGTTTAAAAGATCTATATCATTTCCGATCAATAATATGTCATCTGTAGGGATTCGTAGCATGGAAAACAAAAATTTTCTATCGCATACAAACAAACAAGCCAAGATCTATCTACTAGATTGTAGCAACGAGTCGATGGAATAACTTACCCTCGAAGATTCCAAAGTGTTTAACGAGAGCGGATTCTCGTGGGGTGATGTAGTCGTACTATTCCCGATCTCAAGATCGCGTAGACGATCCTTCCGGCGCTGCGTTCCGGCAGCGCTCCCGCAGTCGGTCACACGTTCGGTACTCGACGAAGACCTTCCTCTCCCTTGTTCCAGCAGGCAGTGGAGGTTGTAGCACTCTCCTCGAGATTCCGGCAGCACAACGGCATGGTACCGGAAGTAGAGGTGAGATCCCGCAGGGCTTCGCCTTAAGCCGGAGCGAGTATGGTGGAGTATGAGAGAGCTCCTCGGCGATCTAGGGTTTAGACACACCAAGAAGGAGGGGCTAGAGCCGGCGGCTAGGGTTCCGGGGACTCCCAAGTCGGCGGCTAGGGCAAAACCCTAGGGGTAGGCGGCGGCTATGGAGGGCTGCAACTTTCTAGGGTTTGAGGTGAGGGACTTGTGTGTATAGAGGAGGGAGCCCTGCCCCTCCTTATATAGGTGGAGGGGCCGGCCGTGCCAAGGGGAGGGAGGGGAGTCCCTCCCCAACTCGGCTTGGAGGTGGGCCGCCGGTTGGAGGAGGGATTCCCTCCCCAACTCGGTTTCCCTCCTTCCTCCTCTTTTCCACTTTCCAAAACTTGCCGTTTGACTTTCAAACTAGCCGTTTGACTTTTCAATTTAGGATTTGAATAAACCCTTTATTTTGGACAGCGAATACACTTAGTACATGATGCAATCATTCCAACTTGCAATGACACATTCATGTACCCCTTCCCCTCCGGAGTGCCGGACATTCCGGAACCTTCTAGAACATTCCCGATGAAAACACCGGAATCATTCCCGAACTCCGAAACGGAACTTTCCTTATATGAATCTTATTCTCTGGACCATTCCGGATCACCTCGTGATATCCCGGATCCCATCCGAGACTCCAAACAACATTCGGTGTCTTTCTCATACTACCATAACTACTCAAACAACGTCGAATCCTTAAGTGTGTCTCCCTACGGTTCGTGAATTATGCGGACATGATCGAGACACTTCTCCAAACAATAACCAATAGAGGAATCTGTAAATTCATATGGCTCCCACATATTTCTATGATTACTTTGCGATCAAATGAACCACTTACATACGATACCAATTTCCCTTTGTCTCACGATAGTTTACTTATCCGAGGTTATGATCGTCGGTATCTCTGCATACCTAGTTCAACCTCGTTACCGATAAGTACTCTTTTCTCGTTCCCGTGATATGTGATCCCTTGTGATCTAGTCACATGCTTGCAAGCTAATTGGATGACATTCCACCGAGAGGGCCCAGAGTATATCTATCCGTCATATGGATGGACAAATCCCACTCTTGATCCATGTGTCTCAACCAATACTTTCCGAACACTCAATGCCACCTTTATAGCCACCCAGTTACGGTGTGGTGTTTGATGTCATCAAAGCATCCATCCGGTAAAGGTGATATGCATGATCTCATGGTCGAAGGAATTAGGTTACTATGTATCAGAAAGCATATAGCAATTGAACTATTTAAATGACTTGATCTTTATACTACGCTTATCTATAGGAGTATGTCCATCATATCATTCTCCTAACGATATGATCTTGTTGTTGATAACATCTCAATGTTCATGATAGGGAAACCACAATCATATATCAACCAACAAGCTAGTGATGTATAGAGGCTATACTAGGGACTTCAAATTAAGTTTACAAATCACACAAGTATCAATGTTTCCTTGTTAATACTATTATAGCATGAATGTAAACATTTATCATAAACACAAAGATATAATAATAACTACATTTATTATTGCCTCTAGGGCATATCTCCAACAGTCTCCCACTTGCACTAGAGTCATCTAATCTAGATTACATGGTAATATACCGAACACCCATGGCAGTTTGGTGCTGGTCATGTTTTGCCCTCGGGAGAGGTTTAGTCAACGGATCCGCCACATTCAGATCTGTGTCTACTTCGAAAATCTTTATATCCCCATCCTGGATATGTTCTCGAATAGCGTGAAAACGTAGCTTGATGTGCTTCAGCTTCTTGTGTGACCTTGGTTCTTGCGCATTGGCTATGGCGCCCATGTTATCACAGTAGATAGACATTGGGTCCAGTGCACTAGGAACCACCCCCAGCTCTGTAATGAACTCTTTCATCCATATCGCTTCTTGTGAAGCCTCCGAAGCAGCCATGTATTGCGATTCAGTTGAAGATCTCGCCACAACGCTTTGTTTTGCACTCCTCCAGCTAACTGCTGCACCATTCAAAATAAATATGTATCCAGATTGTGATTTAGAATCATCCGGATCGGTGTTCCAACTAGCACCGGTGTAACCATTAACAACGAGTTGTTCATCACCTCCATAAGAAAGAACCATATCCTTAGTTATTCTCAAGTACTTAAGGATGTTTTTGACCGCTGTCCAATGATCCACTCCTAGATCACTTTGATATCTGCTAGTCAAACTAACAGCATATGCAATGTCGGGTCTAGTACATAGCATGGCATACATTAGAGATCCTATGGCTGAGGCATAGGGAGTCTTACTCATCCTTTCTCTATCTTCTGCCGATGTTGGACTTTGAGTTTTACTCAAGGTCGTATTGGGCAACATGGGCAAGAACCCTTTCTTGCTATCTTCCATTCCAAACCTCTTTAGAACTTTGTCCAAATATGTACTCTGTGACAATGATATTAGGCGTTTCGATCTATCTCTGTAAATCTTTATGCCTAATATGTAAGCTGCTTCGCCAAGATCCTTCATTGAAAAACTATTATTCAAATATTCCTTGATACTATTAAGAAGGTCTACATCATTCCCAATCAACAATATGTCATCCACATATAGTATTAAGAATGCTACAGAGCTCCCACTCACTTTCTTGTAAATACAAGCTTCTCCATAAGTTTGTATAAAACCAAAACTTTTGATTACCTTATCAAAACGTTGATTCCAACTTCGGGATGCTTGCTTCAATCCATAGATGGACCGTTGAAGTTTGCATACCTTGTTAGCATCTTTAGGATCGACAAAACCTTTGGGTTGCATCATATACAACTCTTCATCAATGTCTCCATTGAGGAATGCTGTTTTGACATCCATCTGCCATATCTCATAATCATAATATGCAGCGATTGCTAACATAATCCTCACAGACTTTAGCTTCGCTACTGGTGAGAAAGTCTCATCGTAGTCAACTCCTTGAATTTGTCGAAACCCTTTTGCGACAAGTCGAGCTTTATAGACAGTAACATTACCATCAGCATCTGTTTTCTTCTTGAAAATCCATTTGTTCTCGACAGCCTTCCGGCCATCCGGTAAGTCCACCAAAGTCCATACTTGGTTTTCGTACATGGATTCAATCTCGGATTTCATGGCTTCTTGCCATTTATTGGAATCTGGGCTCATCATCGCTTCCTCATATGTCTCGGGGTCATCGGTGTTGTCCACCAACATGACATTCATAACGGAATCATACCAATCTGGAGTGGTACGAGTTCTCGTTGACCTCCGAGGCTCTATAGCAACTTCAACCGAAGTTTCATGATCACCATCATTAGCTTCCTCTCTTATTGGTGCAGGCACCACAGGAACTTCTTCCGGTGCTGCGCTACTCGCAATTTCGAGAGAAGGTTCGACAACCTCGTCGAGTTCTACTTTCCTTCCAGTCACTTCTTTCGAGAGAAATTCCTTCTCTAGAAAGGATCCATTCTTGGCAACGAAGATTTTGCCTTCGGATCTATGATAGAAGGTATACCCAATAGTTTCCTTCGGGTGTCCTATGAAGACGCATTTTTCCGCTTTGGGTTCAAGCTTGTCCGGCTGTAACTTCTTTACATAGGCTTCGCCTCCCCAAACTTTAAGGAATGACAATTTAGGTTTCTTCCCAAACCATAATTCATACGGTGTCGTTTCAACGGATTTAGACGGTGCCCTATTTAAAGTGAATGCGGCTGTTTCTAATGCATAACCCCAAAATGATAGCGGTAAATCTGTAAGTGACATCATAGAACGAACCATATCTAAGAGAGTTCGATTACGATGTTCGGACACACCATTACGCTGTGGTGTTCCCGGCGGTGTCAATTGTGAAAGTATTCCGCATTTCTTCAAATGCTCGCCAAACTCGTAACTTAGATATTCACCTCCACGATCAGAACGTAGAAATTTAATCTTCTTGTTACGTTGATTCTCTACCTCACTTTGAAACTCCTTAAACTTCTCGAAAGTTTCGGATTTATGTTTCATGAAATAGATATACCCATATCTACTCAAGTCATCCGTGAAGGTAAGAACATAACGATAACCACCGCGCGATGCTACACTCATTGGACCACATACATCGGTATGTATGATTTCTAATAAGTCTGTAGCTCGCTCCATCATACCAGAAAATGGAGTCTTAGTCATTTTTCCCATCAGACATGCTTCGCATCTTTCAAGTGATTCAAAATCAAGTGATTTAAGAAGTCCATCGGAATGGAGTTTCTTCATACGTTTCACTCCAATGTGACCAAGACGACAGTGCCACATATAGGTCGAATTATCGCTTGATTTCAAACGTTTAGCCTCAATGTTGTTGATATGTGTATTTCCACTATCGAGATTCAATAAGAATAGACCATCTATCAAAGGTGCATGTGCATAAAACATATTACTCATATAAATCGAAAAACCATTATTCTCGGATTTAAACAAGTAACCGTCTCGCAATAAACAAGATCTCGATATAATGTTCATGCTCAACGCAGGCACCAAATAACAATTATTTAAGTATAAAACTAATCCCGATGGTAGATGAAGGGGTAGCGTGCCGACCGCGATCACATCAACCTTTGATCCATTTCCCACACGGATCGTCACCTCGTTCTTCGCTAGCTTCCGTTTATTCTGCAGCACCTGTTTCGAGTTACAAATATGTGCAACCGAACCAGTATCAAATAACCAGGCACTACTATGAGTACTAGTGAGATACACATCAATAACATGTATATCAGATATACCTTTCTTATTGATGTTGCCGTTCTTCAAATCCGCCAAGTACTTTGGGCAATTCCGCTGCCAGTGACCTTCTCCCTTGCAGTAAAAGCACTCAGTATCAGGCTTAGGTCCAGCCTTGGTCTTCTTCGTCGGCGTGGTAACTTTCTTACCACCCTTCTTGAAGTGTCCCTTCTGCTTAGACTTGCCTTTCTTGAATTTGGTGGTCTTATTGACCAACAACACTTGGTGCTCTTTCTTGATCTCCACTTCTGCAGATTTCAACATGGCAAAGAGTTCTGGCAACGTCTTGTTCATATTCTGCATGTTGTAGTTCATCACAAAGTTCTTGTAACTTGGTGGTAGTGATTGGAGGACACGGTAAATCCCCAAAGCATTAGGAATCACTATACCCAAGCTTTGAAGTTTGTTTGCGTGCCCAGACATCTTAAGCACATGCTCACTGACGGAGCTGCCCTCTTCCATCTTGCAGTTAAAGAACTTTTCAGAAGCCTCATAGCTTTCAATTGCCGCATGAGTCTCAAAAATCAATTTGAGATCCTCGACAATATCATATGGGTCTGAATCTTCAAACTTTTTCTGAAGCTCCGATTCCAAACCATACAAGATAGCACACTGAACTATGGAGTACTGATTCTTCCGAGCGAGGTAAACATTCTTTACTTCATCGGAAGCATCAGCTGCAGGTGGGTCACCCAGCGGTGCATCCAGCACATAGGTCAAATTACCAGCTGTGAGGACAATCCTCAAATTGCGGAACCAATCCGCGAAGTTGCTTCCATTGTTTTTCAACTTTTCTTTCTCTAGGAACGCATTAAAATTGATGGTAGGGGCTGCCATTGATCTACAACATATTTGCAATAGTTTAGACTAAGTTTATGACAAATTGAGTTCAAATTAATTAATAAAGTTAAACTAGGTGAACTCCCACTCAAAACAACATCCCTCACATTGTTTTAGTGATCACACGAACCAAATCCACTACATCAACACCGATCATCACGAGAGTTGATATAGTTTCAATGGCGAACAATCGACATGTTCATCATATCTACTATATGATTCATGCTTTACCTTTCGGTGATCCGTGTTTCCGAGACCATGTCTGTACATGCTAGGCTCGTCAAGATCAAACCTTAGTTTCCGCATGAGCAAATCTGGCTTGCTCACGTTGTATACACTTGCGGAATCTAACACACCCGATCATCACGTGGTGCTTCGAAACAACAAGCTTTAGCAACGGTGCTAACTAAGGGTGAACACTTTATGACTTGAAATTCATGTGCATGAGGGATCATCTTATAATGCTACCGTCGTCTACTAAGCAATACAAGATGCATAAAGGATTAACATCACATGCAATTCAATATATATGTGATATGATATGGCCTTTCTTCTTTGTGCTTCCGATCTCCATCTTCTAGCACGAACATGATCTCCATCATCACCGGCATTGCATCAAGGTCAATGACGCCTCTCCATGGTTGTCGTCCACCGGCTTCAACTATTACAACTACTTTGAATAGACACGCGGGTCTTGACATAAATTAAAGACAACCATATGGCTCCTGCCGGTTGCCAACTTACAATAAGGAACATTGCATACATCAAATATGATCACAATCATGGCCATATCACATCACTGCACACCCCTGCAAAACAAAGTTAGACGCCTCTACTTTCTTTGCATATTTTACGTGGTTTGGGGCTTTCAATAAGTGTCGTTCTAACTTAAGAACAAGAACCACAACGTTGATACTAGCATTGTTAATCACCCGTTGTAAATTGGATCTTAACTATGCTAGGAGAAACAGGCACCCGCAAAGCCACTTATGCAATACAAGTTGCATGTCAAGCGTGGAGAAAGTCTCATGAACGATGTCATGTAAGGTTAGCCCGGGCCGCTTCATCCCAACATACCGCAAGATGCAAAGTACACAAGAAGCAATCGACAATAAAAGCATCAACGCCCACAATGACCATTGTGTTCTACTCGTGCAACAGATCTACATATAGACACGGCTCTGATACCACTGTAGGGATTCGTAGCATGGAAAACAAAAAATTTCTATCGCATACAAACAAACAAGCCAAGATCTATCTACTAGATTGTAGCAACGAGTCGATGGAATAACTTACCCTCGAAGATTCCAAAGTGTTTAACGAGAGCGGATTCTCGTGGGTGATGTAGTCGTACTCTTCCCGATCTCAAGATCGCGTAGACGATCCTTCCGGCGCTGCGTTCCGGCAGCGCTCCCGCAGTCGGTCACACGTTCGGTACTCGACGAAGACCTTCCTCTCCCTTGTTCCAGCAGGCAGCGGAGGTTGTAGCACTCTCCTCGAGATTCCGGCAGCACAACGGCGTGGTACCGGAAGTAGAGGTGAGATCCCGCAGGGCTCCGCCTTAAGCCGGAGCGAGTATGGTGGAGTATGAGAGAGCTCCTCGGCGATCTAGGGTTTAGACACACCAAGAAGGAGGGGCTAGAGACGGTGGCTAGGGTTCTGGGGACTCCCAAGTCGGCGGCTAGGGCAAAACCCTAGGGGTAGGCGGCGGCAATGGAGGGCTGCAGCTTTCTAGGGTTTGAGGTGAGGGACTTGTGTGTATAGAGGAGGGAGCCCTGCCCCTCCTTATATAGGTGGAGGGGCGGGCCGCGCCAAGGGGAGGGAGGGGAGTCCCTCCCCAACTCGGCTTGGAGGTGGGCCGCCGGTTGGAGGAGGGATTCCCTCCCCAACTCGGTTTCCCTCCTTCCTCCTCTTTTCCACTTTCCAAAACTTGCCGTTTGACTTTCAAACTAGTCGTTTGACTTTTCGATTTAGGATTTGAATAAACCCTTTATTTTGGATAGAGAATACACTTAGTACATGATGCAATCATTCCAACTTGCAATGACACATTCATGTACCCCTTCCCCTCCGGAGTGCCGAACATTCCGGAACCTTCTAGAACATTCCCGATGAAAACACCGGAATCATTCCCGAACTCCGAAATGGAACTTTCCTTATATGAATCTTATTCTCCGGACCATTCCGGATCACCTCGTGATATACCGGATCCCATTTTGAGACTCCGAACAACATTTGGTCTCTTTCTCATACTACCATAACTACTCAAACAACGTCGAATCCTTAAGTGTGTCTCCCTACGGTTCGTGAATTATGCGGACATGATCGAGACACTTCTCCGAACAATAACCAATAGAGGAATCTGGAAATTCATATGGCTCCCACATATTTCTACTATTACTTTGCGATCGAATGAACCACTTACATACGATACCAATTTCCCTTTGTCTCACGATAGTTTACTTATCCGAGGTTATGATCGTCGGTATCTCTGCATACCTAGTTCAACCTCGTTACCGATAAGTACTCTTTTCTCGTTCCCGTGATATGTGATCCCTTGTGATCCAGTCACATGCTTGCAAGCTAATTGGATGACATTCCACCGAGAGGGCCCAGAGTATATCTATCCGTCATATGGATGGACAAATCCCACTCTTGATCCATGTGTCTCAACCAATACTTTCCGAACACTCAATGCCACCTTTATAGCCACCCAGTTACGGTGTGGTGTTTGATGTCATCAAAGCATCCATCCGGTAAAGGTGATATGCATGATCTCATGGTCGAAGGAATTAGGTTACTATGTATCAGAAAGCATATAGCAATTGAACTATTTAAATGACTTGATCTTTATGCTACTCTTATCTATAGGAGTATGTCCATCATATCATTCTCCTAACGATATGATCTTGTTGTTGATAACATCTCAATGTTCATGATAGGGAAACTACAATCATATATCAACCAACAAGCTAGTGATGTATAGAGGCTATACTAGGGACTTCAAATTAAGTTTACAAATCACACAAGTATCAATGTTTACTTGTTAATACTATTATAGCATGAATGTAAACATTTATCATAAACACAAAGATATAATAATAACTACATTTATTATTGCCTCTAGGGCATATCTCCAACATCATCCACATATAATATCAGAAATGCCACATTGCTCCCACTCACTTTCTTGTAAATACAAACTTCTCCATAAGTTTGGACAAATCCAAACTCTTTGATCACCTCATCAAAAGCGGAGATTCCAACTTCGTGATGCTTGCTTCAATCCATAGATGGATCGCTGAAGCTTGCACACCTTGTTAGCATCCTTAGGATCGACAAAACCCTTTGGTTGTATCATATACAACTCTTCTTCAATATTACCATTGAGAAACGTGGTTTTGACATCCATCTGCCATATCTCATAATCGAAATATGCAGCAATTGATAACATAATCCTAACTGACTTTAGCATCGCTACGGGAGAGAGTGTCTCATCGTAGTCAACTCCTTGAATTTGTCGAAACCCCTTTGCGACAAGTCGAGCTTTATAGACGGTTACATTACCATCAGCATCAGTTTTCCTTTTGAAAATCCATTTGTTCTCCACGGCCTTTTGGTCGTGAGGTAAGTCCACCAAGTTCCAAACTTGATTTTCATACATGGATTCCATCTCGGATTTCATGGCTTCTAACTATTTGTTGGAATCCGGGCTCATCATCGCTTCTTCATACGTCGCAGGGTCATCATTTTCATCAACCATGAAATTCATGACAGGATTTCCGTACAGCTCGGGAGCTGCACGCGTCCTGCTTGACCTGCGAGGTTCAGTAGTACTCTCTTTCGGAGTTTCATGATCATTATCATTAGTTCCCTCTTCAACAGGTGGAGCCAACTCCGGAACAACTTCCGGCGCTGCGCTACTCGCCATACTTTGAAGAGAAGTTTCAATAACCTCTTCGAGTTCTACCTTCCGACTACTCACACCTTTCGTGAGAAACTCTTTCTCTAGAAAGGATCCATTCTTGGCAACAAAAACCTTGCCCTCGGATCTGTGATAGAAGGAATACCCAATAGTTTCCTTAGGGTATCCAATGAAGACGCATTTTTCCGCTTTGGGTTCGAGTTTATCCGGTTGAAGTTTCTTCACATAAACATCGCATCCCCAAACTTTAAGAAATGACAGCTTAGGTTTGTTTCCAAACCACAATTCATACGGTGTCTTTTCAACGGATTTAGATGGTGCCCGATTTAAAGTGAATGCAGCACTTTCTAGTGCATAACCCCAAAATGACAACAGCAAGTCCGTCAGAGACATCATAGATCGAACCATATCTAATAAAGTACGATTACGACGTTCCGACACACCATTTCGCTGTGGTGTTCCGGCAGGCGTGAGTTGTGAAAAAATTCCACACTCTTTCATGTGAGTGCTAAACTCGTAACTTAGATACTCACCTCCATGGTTGGACCATAGAAATTTGATCTTTCTATTATGATGATTTTCCACTTCATTCTGAAATTCCTTGAACTTTTCAAAGGTTTCAGACTTGTGTTTCATCAAGTAGATATAACCGTATCTACTCAAATCATCCGTGAAAGTAACAAACTAACGATATCCACCTCGCGCCGACACACTCATTGGACCACATACATCAGAATGTATGATTTCCAATAAATCTGTCGCCCATTCCATTGAACCGGAAAACGGCGTTCTAGTCATCTTGCCCATAAGGCATGGCTCACATGTATCAAATGATTCATAATCAAGTGATTCCAAAAGTCCATCTGAATGGAGCTTCTTCATGCGTTTAACGCCAATATGACCTAGACGGCAGTGCCACATATATGCGGATATATCATCATTTAGTTTAATCCTTTTAGCATCAACATTATGAATATGTGTAACATTATTATTGAGATCCAAAATAAATAAACCATTCATCATCGGTGCATGACCATAAAAGATTTCATTCATATAAATGGAACAACCATTGTTCTCGGATTTAAATGAATAACCACTTCGCATCAAACACGATCCAGATACAATGTTCAGGCTCAGTGCAGGCACCAGATAACAATTATTGAAGTTTATAACTAATCCCGACGGCAAGTGGAGAGGCAGCGTTCCGACGGAGATCACATCAACGCTTGATCCATTGCCGACACGCATCTTGACCTCACCCCTTGCTAGCGGTCGCTTGTTCCGCAGCCCCTGATCCGAGTTACAAATATTAGCAACTGAACCGGTATCAAATACCCAGGTGCTACTGCGAGCACTATTCAAGTACACATCAATAACATGTATATCATATATACCTTCGTTTGCCTTGCCGGCTTTCTTGTCTGCCAAATACTTGGGGCAGTTGCGCTTCCAGTGGCCAGTCCCCTTACAATAGTAGCACTCGGTATCAGACTTAGGTCCAACTCGGGGTTTCTTTTCAGGCACGGCAACAGGCTTGCCGCCCTTACTTCCCTTCCGTTTTCCCTTCTTGTCTTTCTTGAAACCAGTGTTCCTATTGATCATCAACACTTGATGTTCCTTTTTGATCTCCACTTCTGCAGTTTTAAGCATTGACAGAAGCTCGGGGAGAGACTTCTTCATGCCTTGCATATTATAGTTCATCACAAAGCTCTTATAGCTAGGTGGCAGAGACTGCAGAACACGATGGATGCCTAAGTCAATGGGAATCGATATTCCCAAGGACACAAGCTTATCGGCGTAACCCGACATCTTGAGTACATGCTCACTAATGGAGCTGTGCTCTTCCATCATGCAACTAAAGAACTTTTCTGAAGCGTTGTATCTCTCTACAGCAGCATGTGTGTCGAAAATCATTTTCAACTCACCCATTTTATCAAAAGCATTGCCATTTTCGAAACGCTTTCGAAGTTCCGGCTCTAGCCCATACAATATGCCGCAATGAACTAAGTTGTGGTCCTCCTGACGAGTCTGATAGACATTCTTCTCCTCGTTAGGGGCATCATCTAAAGGTGGGGGGCCTAACGGCGCTTCTAGCACATATTGCTTTTGTGCAGCAGAGAGGAGAATCCTCAAATTCATGGCCCATTCGGTAGAGTTTCTACCGTTCGTTGCAAGTTTCTCTTTCTCCATGAACACATTGAAATTAAAAGCAGGTGGTGCCATCTACAATAGAATTTGTAAAGTTTAGACTAAGTGTATGATAGATTGAGTTCAACTAATCCATATTACAAATTAACTCCCACTCAAAAACGACATCCCTCGTGCCTTTTTGGTGATTACATGAACCAAATCCACTACACCAAGTCCGATCATCACGTGAGTCGGTGTAGCTTCAAAGGTGAGCATCAAATGGGCATCATATCAACTATATGACTCATGCTTAACCTTTCGGTCCGTGTTTCGAGGCCATGTCTGTACATGCTAGGCTCGCCAAGTTAGAACCTTAGTATTTGCGTGTGTAACTGTTTTACACCCGAAATATGGCCGTGGATCCAAGAACACCCGATCATCACGTGATATCTTGGAGCGACAAAAACATAATCGGTGCATACTAAAGGAAGAACACATTCTTATCTTGATATTTAAATGAGGGATCATCTTATTATGCTAACAAAGCGCTAAACAAGCAATATAAAATTCTATCAAACATCACATGTTTATTAGTGAAATGATATGGTTCCCGCATATGATCTCTATCATGTGCACCGTGGTATGATCACTATCATACCTATATGTGTAAGTCCAAGGTCTATGGAGATTACACGTTATGTATGTTGTAAGAGTATCATCTCATACTTCTACTTACAACATCACCATATCATAACACTAGCCCAGCAACAATCTAAACTAGACGCCTCTAATTTATCCATTGCAAGTTTTACGTGGCTTAGGGCTTTCGAGATAGAACCGTTCTTACCTACGAACATGAACCACAACGAGGATAACCAAATTGTTGACAACTCATTTGCAAAATAGATATTGACTATAGTAGGAGAGACAGACACCCGCTAGCCACTTATGCAAACTAGTTGCATGTCAAGCGTGGAACAGGTCTCATGTGCGAGGACATGTAAAGTTTGTCCGGGCCGCTTCATCCCACTATGCCACCAATATCCAAAATTACAACAAAGGAGCAACAACATGATCATCATCGCCCACATACTCATATGTGTACTACCCGTGTAAAGTATCTACGCATAAATCCGGCTCTGATACCACTGTAGGGTTCGCAGCATAGAAAACAAAAAATTTCCTACGATGGGAACTATGTACTAAGATCTATCTACTAGATACAAACAACGGGCGGATGCATATCCATAGAGAACATACCCTTGAAGACCGACAATGCTTAACGAGTTCAACTCGTGGTTGATGTAGACGATCTCTTGCCGATCTCAAGATCGAGAGGAAGTCCTAGCGCCGCAAAGCAGCAGCGCATCCGTGCTCGCACACACGTACAAGACACCGGGCAACCTCCGCCTCCTCGCTCCAGCAATGCAGCGGAAGCACAACCCTTTCTTGCCGAATAGACACCGGGAACATGTATCTCGCTAGTCCGAGACCATGGGGGATAAATTCTAGAGGGGGAGAGAGATCCTTCACGAGGAGGTGTGAGATACAAGTGAGAGGAGGGGCTCCTTTTATAGGAGGAGGGGGGGCACCCAAGGGGGTGGCCGCCGGCCATGGGGCTGCCCTCTCCCCTCCTTCATTCATGTGGGTGGACACTCCACTCACAAAATGTCCCTTCAATTTTCTCCACTCAAATTCCCATTAAATTTCCACCAAATTTAATGCAAACTCTCATTAAATAAAACTCTTTTATTTTTATTCAGAATTTTGTCAATTACTTTAATGACAAACATTCACAAATAACCCCTTGCTAGAATTCCATTTCACATGCATAACCACTTTATGCAATTTCACCCGAAAACCTGTTTCGTTATCTAGTGAAATAAATTCCTGCGCTTGTTTATTCTTTCGGCATGAAACATTTGCTCCAACTGGATGCCAGTGTCCCTTAAGTGTGTCACCCTACGGTTCGCGAATAATGCGGACATGATCGAGACCCTTCTCCGATCAATAATCAGTAGCGGGACCTGGAGATCCATACTGACTCCCACACATTCAACGATGACTTTTCCTGTGATCGTCGGAACCTTTTACGCTTGTATCTTAATCCCTTTGTTTCACGATATATTACATGTCCGAGATTTGATCATTGGTATCTCCATACCTAGTTTGATCTCGTTACTGACATGCACTCTTTTCTCGTTCCCGTGATATAACATTCTAGTGATCAAATCACTTGCTTGCAAGCTAACCAATGTGATATCACCGAGAGGGCCCAGAGCATATCTATCCGTCATCGGGATGAACAAATTCCACTCTTGATCCATGATTCTCAACATAACACTTTAGTAGCTTTGAAGCCATCTTTATAATCACCCAGTTACGGAGTGACGTTTGATGTCAACAAGAAACTCTTCCGGTGTTAGTGATTGGCATGATCTCATGGTCTAAGGATTAGGACTACTTCGTAGTTTGTTTATAGCAATATAAACTCAATGACTTTGATCGTAATGCTATACTTCGGATGAATGCTCATCACACCATTACACTAATGCTGTGATCTCGTTATTAACAACATCCAATGTCTATGATCTGGAAACCGTGATCATCTTGTTAATCAACGAACTAGTTTATGAGAGAGGCATAACTAGGAACTTTCTGTTTGTTTATTAAACACACATGTATTAACGTTTCCGTATTAATACAATTATAGCATGCAAAATAAACATCTATCATATACTTGGAATACGCATAATAAACATTTTATTATTGCCTCTCAGGGCATATTCCCTTCAGTCTCCCACTTGCACTAGAGACAATAATCTAGTTACATTGTGATGTATCTAACACCCATGGAGTTCTGGTGTAGATCATGTTTTGCTCTAGGGAGAGTTTTAGTCAACGGATCTGCTACATTGAGATCCGTATGTACTTTACAAAGCTTTCTATCTCCATCCTTGACATGCTCGCGGATGGAGTGAAACCGGCGCTTAATATGCTTGGAATGTGATGGGGATATGCCTACTGGGGTATACCCAGCAGGACATTTCCGACTGGCCCGTGAGCTGGCGAGTGGGCCTGCAGAACGGCGAGTGGATCGAAGCCCAGCAAGGTACCGAGCGACTGGAAGCTGAAGGCCCAGGCGAGTGGATAGGCCCAGTCGGACTAGGTTAAACGACTACTGAAGCTGTAACCGAATCGGTTGAGATATGTAAACCCTAGGGGAGGTGAGCCTATATAAACCTCCCTATAGTGTGAGTAGAGACACGTTCCCTCATACACCCAAGTGACTCGCCGCCTAGCCGCCGAGCTCGCCCATTGTAACACCTCCATAATACAATCTAGCAGGAGTAGGTCTTTACCCTCCGGGGGGCCGAACCTGGGTAAAACCCTGTGTCTTTGCCCTCATCTCGCACCGCAGATGGCTGGCCGCCCTTGCCCCTCGTTCTACTACTCGCTGCCGATTGCAGCATCTGCCGTGACCATTCCCACGACAGTGGCGCCCACCGTGGGGCCTGGCCGGTCTAGCCGGTGTTCTGCGGCGAGATCCAATCTGCCCATCAACGAGACGGTCGCCACCGGGCGCATGATAGCGATCGGCGAGATGCTCCAGATCTTGCCGAGCAGCTACATCCCGGCGGCGCGACCCGTCACGCACAGCGTGATCCTGCCTATCGGCACGATCAGCCTCTTCGTCGGCCTCACCGACGTCATCGCCTCGGAGGACTCGGCTCGCATCCGCGAGTCGCCGCCACGCGATCGGCTCTCCGAGAGCCAGATCCGCACGATCCACCGCCTCGCCTCCGAGTACAACTCGGCCCACAGCAACGTGGCCGGGAATTCAGCGGCCGCAGAGGATGCGGCCCTCACCGACGACGCCGACTCGGCGACCCCGGCGTCACTCGCCGGATCCATCACCGCGGCCTCGTCCGCGGGCTCCATCGCCCAGGTCTCCAACGCGGGAGACTTCGAGGACCCCTCCATCCTCGGGATCTTCGAATTCGACTCCGGGTCAGAGAACTCCGCCGACCTCCGCGATAGAACCGGTCGCCACGCCGCGGCCTACATGGCCACCGGCGCCGATCCGCCGGAGGATCCTTTCTCCACCCCAATCCCTCCTAACGCCACGGCAACGGAGGTCGAGGAACTTCGCCTGAAACTGGCGGAGGCGGTGCGCAAGGAGCAAACCGAGCGCGAAAAATTTCGCCTCGAGCAGGTGACGGCGCAGGAGCTATCACGCTACCACCAGCAGCGGATCAGGTCACGTCTGAACCCCACCGTTCAAGGGCATGCCCTGAACTTCGACGATGAAAACGACCCGGCCCGCGTAGCCGAGCGCGCAATCTGCGAGAACGCGCCACCAGGAGGAAGCGCCCGGCCCCCGCCAGGATCAACGGCGATGGGCGCCCCACCTCCACCCAACCGCACCCCTCCCAGGGACCAGCCGCAGATAGTAGTCTCCTCACGGGAGCGAGACGCAAACGGCCTCCCACTGTTCTCCACCCCGATGGACAACCTCGTGGCAGGCCGAGCAGCAACCGACAGCATCACGGCCACCGGAGACGGCGCCCTACAGATCCAATACGTCAGGGCCCTGCTCGCGAAGGCCGTCGAGCAGCAAAAAGCGCGCGCCGACTCGCAAGGTCGAGTATACTCGCGTTCCTCGGGAAGCAGAGCGGCCTCCAGCGGCCGCCCAGCGGCGGCAAACACCCTCAACTGCCCGCCACCAGAGCCACTGCAGCTCCAACACCGACCCGCGAACGCGGCACTCTCCACCAACGACCCCAGGCCGGCGACCAACTTCGTCGTCGCCAACGGGCAACCCATCGACGCCCGCACCCACATCATCAACAACCAAAGCTGGCGCGCACGCCAGCCCGACGACTTGCGGCACACCCTAACTAATCGCCGCGACGGCGAGCCAATGGGGTCGCTCAGTCGACTCGGACCCAAGTGCTTCAGACCAATGATCCGAGGCGAGAAGTACCCGCCAAACTTCAAGGCGCCAAAAGAGATAGAAAAGTACGACTCCTCGTATGACCCCGCTGTCTGGCTCGACACATACCTCATGGCGATGGGGATCGCGGGTCACACTGACCTGCTCGCCGCCCATTACCTCCCCCTGATGATGGAGGGGACGTGCAGGCAGTGGATCAACACTCTCCCCCAGGACAGTATCGACTCCTGGGAGGAAATGCGCGACGCCTTCGTCAGGCACTTCGAGTGCTCCTACACCCGCGCCACCACTATTGAGGACCTGGAACGGTGCGTCCAGGGACCCCGCGAGTCGACCCGCAACTGGGTCCAACGGTGGCAAGAGCTTTGGTACAACGCGGTCGGTATCCACCCGGACACCGCGATCCATTGCTTCAAGACCTCGTGCCGCTACGAGCCCCTAGTCGCCAAGCTCAAGCGACACTCCCGCACACTCGACAACATCCCCGAACTCCTCGAGATCGCCAAACGGTACGCCGAGGAAGACCCAAACCAGGAAACTGACGACGAGTCAGGAGGTCAACGCCGCGGAGGCGGCAACGACGGCGGACGCCGAACCGACCTACGCTATAGCGGCACTCGCGTCACTGGCAAGCGCCGCAGTGACGGGCGAGTCGACTTCGTCGCCAACACCAGGCACGCGCAGCGCGATCCCAAGAGCTTTCGCCGCGACGGCGGCAACTACAAAAACAAGCCAAGGTTCGACCCCGCGGCCCTCCTTAACCAACCATGTGCGTTCCATAGCAGGGAAGGGAAGCCCGCAACGCACACCACCGCCGACTGCCACACCCTCAGGGAAATCGAGAAGGCACGGCACGCGCGGGAGGACCCCGACAACGACCCGCCAAATGGCGGAAAATTCGGCAAAGTAGCCGGCTCGCTCCACACCTTCACAGGCTTGAACACGAAGCGCGAGAAGAAGGTCATCGCCCGCGCCGTCGCCGTCAACGCGGTGGCCCAAATAGACGTCCCCCAGTTCCTGAACTGGTCGGAGCTGCCCATCACCTGGAGCCGCCAAGACCACTCGCCGCGCGTCGAGTACCCAGGACGAGTCGCCTTGGTGGTCAAGCCAAAGGTTGGCGACTACTGGCTCCCCAAGACGCTGATGGACGGCGGTAGCTCCATCAACATCCTCTACCTCGACACCTTCAGGCGGCTGCGGCTCCTGCAGTCGATGATCGAGACGACCCACACCACGTTCCACGGCATCGTCCCCGGTCGGAAGGCGTACCCGATCGGCAAGGTCACGCTGCCAGTCACCTTCGGCACACCGGCAAACTTCCGCACCGAGCGGATCGTCTTCGAGCTGGTGCCCTTCGACAGCCCCTACCACTGCGTCCTGGGGCGCCAGGCGTTCGCTAAATTCATGGCAGCGCCTCACTACGCGTACAACGCGATGAAGCTCCCCGGGCCGTGCGGCGTCATCACCATCAACGGCGACCCCGACATGACCGCCGAGTGCGAGGCCAAAGGAGACGAGCTCGCCGACGCCGTCATCGCGGCGGAGACTAATCACGCTGACGAGCTCGCCAAGTACGCGAGCGGGGTCAACAATGACGACCCCACAATACTCAAGAAGCCCAACTCAGAGGGCGCAAACACCTCAACCTTTGAGGCCACGACGCACACTCGCACCGTCGAGCTGGTCCCAGGCGACTCCAGCCAGACGGTGACGATCGGGACATGCATGAGCCTAGCATAGGAAGGCGCGCTCATCGAGTTCCTCCATGAGAACAGGGACATCTTCGCATGGAAACCCTCCAACATGCCCGGTGTCCCTAGGGAGCTCGTTGAGCACAAGCTGAACGCCGACCCCAAAGTGCGACCTGTTAAGCAGTCGCTACGGCCCTTCAATGAAGGATGCCGTCGAGCAATCGCCGAGGAAGTGCAGCGTCTACTCGTTGCCGGCTTCATCCGGCCAATCAAATACTCCAAGTGGCTGGCAAACCCAGTCCTGGCCGAGAAGAAAAACGGGACCTGGAGAATGTGTATCGACTACACAAACCTGAACAACGCCTCCCCAAAGGAGCAGTTCGTCCTCCCGCGGATCGACGAGATAATCAATTCAACCGCGGGCTCGGAGTCGCTATGTTTCCTCGACGCCTACTCTGGGTATAACCAGATCAAAATGGCTGTCGAATACGAGGAGAAGACGGCGTTCATCACGCCATTCGGAGCCTTCTGCTACACCGCCATGACCTTCGGCCTCAAGAACGCCGGGCGACCTACCAGCGGTGCATGCAAGAATGCCTCGCGAGCCAAATTGGCCGCAACATCCACGTCTACATCGACGACGTGGTCGTGAAGTCCGCTCGCCAAGGCGACCTACTCGCCGACCTGGCGGAAACTTTCGCCAACCTGCGAAGATACAAGATAAAGCTCAACCCAGGCAAGTGCACCTTCGGTGTACCCGCCGGACAACTACTGGGGTACGTCGTCTCCGAACGAGGGATCGAGGCGAACCCCACAAAGATCGACACGATCGCCCGGCTCGGCAAACCCGAGTGCCTGCGCGACGTCCAGAAGCTGGCCGGACGAGTAGCGGCTCTCAGTCGCTTCATCCCCCGCCTGGGCGAAAAGGCGATGCCCCTATACCGCCTGATGCGCAAGAACCCCACCTTCCAGTGGGACAAGGAGGCGGACGACGCGCTCCGCGACCTCAAAAAAGGTGCTACTCGCCGCACCACTACTTGCCGCCCCCGCCGACAAAGAACCCATGCTGGTTTACGTCGCGGCGTCCGAGCGCGTCGTCAGCGCCGTGATGGTCGTCGAACGACCAGAGGAAGGAAAGGAGCGCCCGGTCCAGCAGCCGGTGTACTACATCAGCGAGGTCCTCACCGAGTCGCGCCAGCAGTACCCACAGTACCAAAAGCTAGTATACGCGGTCTTCAGGGCTCAGCGGCGCCTGCCGCACTACTTCCAGGAGCACCCGATCACGGTCATCTCCTCAGCACCACTGCAAGACATCATCCGCAATCGCGAGGCGACCGGGCGGGTCGCCAAGTGGGCCGTCGAGATCGGCGTCCACAACATCAAATACGAGCCACGAAAGGCGATCAAGTCGCAGGCACTGGCAGACTTCATCGCCGACTGGGAGGAGGCCCAGCAACCAGAGAAGTTGTCGTACCTCCACTACTGGAGCCTGCACTTCGACGGCTCCAAGAACGCGGACGGTGCAGGCGCAGGGATAGTGTTGACTTCACCAAAGGGCGACAAGCTCCGCTACATCCTCTGCCTCGACTTCACGCCCTGCACCAACAACATGGCTGAATACGAGGCCCTACTCCACGGAATGCGAGCCGCCAAGGAGATGAACGTCAATCGCCTCCGCTGCTACGGAGATTCCGACCTTGTCACGGGGCAAGTAGCCGGCACCTGCGACGCCGTCTCCCCTACCATGGCGGCGTACCGCCAAGCGGTGGACAAATTGGGCAGCCACTTCACCGGCTACTCTGTCAAGTGGATCGACAGGCGGAAAAACGAGGAGGCAGACGCCCTCTCTCGCATCGGGTCGGCTTGACTCGCACCACCCGCCGGCGTTTTCCTCGACACGATCTCCAAGCCATCAGTCTCCCCCCGAGGGAGATCGACATCGGAGTCCCACTCCAACCAGAGGCAGCCTTGGTCGCACTCGTCACCGAGCCATACGACTGGACCAAGCCCTACATCGCCTACCTGGAAGCCGGCACCCTGCCAGCAGACGAGACCGACGCTCGAATGATCGCTCGTCGATTCAAGTCTTACACCATCATCGACGGCGAGCTCCACAAGCGCAGCGTCACCGGCGTGTTCCAACGCTGCGTCCAACCAGCTGAAGGACGCAAAATCCTCCACGACATTCACTCAGGTGACTGCCGCCACCACGCCGCCGTTCGCTCCCTGGTCGCCAAGGCTGTGCGACACGGCTTCTACTGGCCCACCGCACACGCCGACGCTGTCGACATCGTCCAGCGATGCGCCGGGTGCCAGAAGTACGCCAATCAGACGCACGTACCGAGCTCGGCGCTCAAAACAATCCCCATCACCTGGCCATTCGCTGTGTGGGGCATGGACATGGTAGGCCCCTTCAAGAAGGCCCCTTCCGGCTACACCCACCTGCTAGTCGCCGTCAACAAATTCACGAAGTGGGTGGAGGCCAAGCCAGTCCGGAAATGCGACGGGAAGACCGCCACTAAATTCCTACGTGAGCTCATATATCGCTACGGGTTCCCAAACAGCATCATCACGGACAACGGCACCAACTTCGCCAAGGGAGCCATGGCCGAATTCTGCGAAGAGCACCACATCCGGCTCGACCTCGCGTCAGTCGCCCACCCGGAATCCAAAGGCCAGGCGGAACGGGCCAACTAAAGCATCCTCCATGGCCTGAAGCCGCGACTCCAAGTACCACTCGAGCGCACCGCCGGGTGCTGGGTCGTGGAGTTGCCCTCCGTCATCTGGGGGATCCGCACCTCAGTCAACAGATCGACAGGATTCACTCCCTTTTTCATGGTCTACGGTGCCGAAGCAGTCATGCCCACCGACCTCGAACACGACTCGCCGCGAGTCGTCCACTATACGGAGGCTGCCAACGAGCTGGCCCGCCAGGATGGGGTCGACCAGCTCGACGAAGCACGCGACCTCGCTCGGTCACGCACCGCCATCTACCAGCAAGGACTCCGCCGCTACCACAGCCGGCGGGTGAAAGCTCGCACCTTCCAGGAAGGCGACCTGGTGTTACGCCTCATCCAGGACAAGAAGGGCATGCACAAGCTCTCCCCTCCGTGGGAAGGCCCATTCGCTATCGGGCGCGTACTCGGCAACGACGCCTACTACCTCATCGACGTCCGTGGGGACGGCGAACTCGACGTCAAGCGACCATGCAATGTAAACCTCCTCCGGAAGTTCTACTCCTAGAACCCCGAACATGTACTCTCCAGTCGCTATGAAATAAAAGAAACTGTTACCGCAAATTGAGCCTACTCTCCATGACTTGTGCCACTCGCACTCGTAAAAACAGCGTTACGCTAAATGCAGAAGTCAACCTTTGGTACTGCGATCGGCACGGCTAAGTAGTGCGGTGTAAGAGCACTGAATCACTTCAGGTCTTGCATCGTCCACGAATAACGCCAACCCGGAGCCCCATTGGAGTCGCCTAGCTCGACTGGTTCTACGAACCAAGACAACTGCCCTCGCTTCTCACAGCGACCTTGGTCCTCCGCATACTCGGCCTAGCGACTCGAACGGCTAATTACCACGCTCGGGGACTGAAGACCAGTTCGTCGCGAGCGGTTAGGGAAAACGCCAAGTAAGAGAGCATGCCCAGGACTCGCCACGCGACTGACCCCACGGGCCAGGCAGGAGTGACGCGCTCACACCAACGCGCTAAGTCCTCAACCACCCTCGAGTCACGCCTAGAACTACCAAGTACCACGCTCGGGGACTCGGCCACCCGACCTCGTTCGCGCACGGGAAAACGGTAAAGTATAGAGCACTCAAGGGAGTCGCCTAGCGAGTGGCTCTTCGAGCTCGGGCGAGTCGACTAAAACATCAAAACACATAACAAAACATATATCATACACGAGGTAAACCCCACAAAAGGGCGGACGCGCTCGGGGACTCGTTCAACATCAATCAAAAGCACACAAACAAATAACAAAATAGACACGACGTCTCATTCAATTGCATGTTGCATTGTTTCGCGTTACAAAATATGCCTGCGTGGAAGAACTGCTGCTAACGCCACAAGGCAAACTACTCTACTCTACAGGCTTCGCCGACGACTCGCCAACATCCCGACGATTGCGGATGAACGCCGTGTAGGGGTTTGATGGATACGTCGTCAGTTCACCCGCCATCGCTGCGTGAAAAGGCTGCTCGACCTTGAAGTCACGATGCGGCGGCTCGGGGTCGTTCGGCGCGACAACCGTCTCCTGGTATGGAAGGAGGTCGCCCATTGCCCAGACACGTTCCGAGTACGTGGCGGCACGCTCTTGCAACTTGAGGACCTCGGACAGCTCCACCGCGCCAGTTGACGATTGGTACCCACTCGTCACATCGTTGATGTCGAAGTCTTCGGGGAAGTGGGCGAGTCCAAGGCTCAGGGCCGTCGATGCTCCACGCCGAAACGCCGATCGCGTCATGAATTCAACGACCGCGGGTGACTTCTCCAATTACTTCCACACCTCAACGAGGTCGCTGGGAATCACCTCCGTGGGTGATATTTCTTGGAGGTAGGCGCGGATGCAGGTCGCCGACAGCGTCGCCGAGTCGACGAGCATGCTTACGCACTGCCTTGCGTCGAGCGAGCTCGCCTCTTCTTCGCTATCAATGATGCGACCTGCGAAGAAGAAGACAATGATGAGTATGACGGACACCACAAAAACCACAACTATAAGAAAGGGAGGATGCACTCACCAAGCAGCGGGCGGGCGAGTCCCATGATGAAGCACTGAAGCGACGTGTGTTCGTCCTGAAGCCCAGCAATAAGGTCTTCCGACACCTTGCGATCCTCTTCTGCGGCCGCAACGGCGGCCTTAGCTCGCCCGTCCGCCAAGTTCGCTTCTTCTCTCGCCTCCCGCAGTTCGCGCTCGAGGTCGGCGATCCGTTGTTCAGCGGCACCCAGAGCAGAACGCGCCGCCACCAACTCACCAGAGGGGACAAGCCCCTGGCGAGCTTCCTCTGCCTTCGCAGCAACAGCCTGAAGGCCTTTGTTCGCCTCCTGGACGATGGCCAGCTCCTTCTCCGCGTGCTGTTTCGCGGCCAATCGGTCCGCCGACTCAAGCTGCAGACCCACATCACCAAAAAAGTTAGTTAAAAAGAAATTCCTAAGTGCCCACCCGCTGAAATTCAACGAGTGCGCACTCGGGGACTGGCGATCAAGAAATTCCTAAGTGCCCACCCGCTGAAATTCAGCGAGTGCGCACTCGGGGACTGGCGATCAAGAAATTCCTAAGTGCCCACCCGCTGAAATTCAGCGAGTGCGCACTCGGGGACTGGCGATCAAGAAATTCCTAAGTGCCCACCCGCTGAAATTCAGCGAGTGCACACTCGGGGACTGGCGATCAAGAAATTCCTAAGTGCCCACCCACTGAAATTCAGTGAGTGCGCACTCGGGGACTGGCGATCAATAAATTCCTCAGTGCCCACCCGCTAAATTTAGCGCGTGCGCACTCGGGGCCTGGATACGAAAATAAAAGACGAGAAATTATAAGAATCACGCCGCTGCAAAGCACCGACCTGATCCTCGGGGACTGGATGTACCTGGATGGCTGCGCCAAGCATGCCATGGAGTTGGATCGCGTCCACGGACGCGAGTAACGCTGGCGTGTGCCCACGACGCTGGTCAACTTCAGCATCGGCGCTCCCCGGAGCGTGGCTCGAGGGCGCAGCCCCACTCGCCGTGGCCGCCTTGTTCACGAAGCGGGGGAAAGTAGCGATAGAGGCACCCGCTCCAAGGGAAGTCGCCTCCGCCGTTCCAGGCAAGGAAGCGCCCTCCTTCGTAGACGCGGCTGCCTCCACCGTGGGCCCAGCCGGCGTGGCCGCCGTGTCGTCAGAGATAGTGACGATGTCGTCGCCCTTGGCCTTCTTACTGCCATCCGCTAAGGCGACAACCTCGTCCGCCTTCCTCTTGCAGGAAGGATCCTCCTCGCTAGCGGCGGAGGTTACCTTGGCCACGGTCGGATGGCCCATCCTTTTCACTCCGGTCCTGCGCATTAATCGAATCAACAAAGACAATTGAAATAGTTATGGAAAATAAGGAGGGGTGAGCGCACTCACTTGGCGACTAGGATGAAACGTAGCCCCGTACGAAGGCCGGCCGGTTTTTCCAGTTCAGGGCCCAGTCGGCGACTGAGCCCCAGTTCCAGGACGTCGCGTGCCCAAGACACGGACGGCTTCTTCGTCGTTGAGGCTGCAGCTGGCGCCTCAGGGACATCCTCGGCGGGAGCTTCCTCGCGAGTTGGAGCCGCTACAGCCGGAGCCTCCTTGCGGGGCGAAGCCGCTGCGGCCGGAGCCTCCTTGCGAGGCGAGGTCGCCGCAGCCGGAGCCTCCCCCAGCCCAGAGACTGGGGCGAATGGCGGGGGCATTGAGGCCAGCGGCACTTCCACGGTCGCCATGTCCAGCGCGGTTGTCGCTGGTGGCGCGCCGTCACCAGCTGGGCTGGGAGCATCGGAGCTGCTCGCCGAGTGCGGTGGTGAGGCCGTCCTCGACGGCTTCGTTTTCTTCTTCAAGGGGGCCCTCGCCTCCCTCTCCTTATTCTTCTTAGACGGAGTGGCTTGACGGCGCGAGGTGGTATCTGGGAGCTCGTCGTCGTCGTCATGACGCTCGAGGCTTTTGCTCGCCTCGATATCGCGCTGACGTTGCCCGCGGGTCTTTCGGACCAGCGGGGCGACCTCCTCTTCGGACTCGTCCTCGTCGTCTTCGTTGCCCCTCGCGGGTGGCGATTCGCCTATGTCCTGGGCGGATGGGCCCGGGCTCTCATCATCCGAAGGTGGGAGCCACCCTTCTACCACCTGGAATAGCTGCGATGAATACAAAACAGAATCAGAATTACCGCGACTACATACCCTGCGACTGCGAACAAGGTAAAGAAATTACCGTTGGAGCTGGACGCTTCGCGGTGTAGGGGGCGATCCCGGCCTGCGCATCCAGGTACACCGCCTGGGTAATCTTCTTCAACGCTGGGAGGTAATCTTCCAGCTTCCACTCGTCGAGGCAGGCCTTCGTCGAGTCCCCCCGGCCCGTGTATTGGTACATGTAGTGGTCGCGCTAGGCGAGTGGAACGAGCCGCCGCCCAAGCCAGCAATTGTACAAATTTATCGTTTGGAGGCCCTTCTTCTTCAGACCACGGATGGTCTGGAGCATCTCGTCAACGACCATCCGCTGGTCGTCGGGGAGCTTGCCGACTTGGAGATGGCGTGGCTCGGAACGACTAGCGGAGTACCGCGGGATCGCCGCCTCGCCCTCCGGGGTCGCCTCGGTCACGTAGAACCACGACTTTTTCCAGTCGCTCGCTGCCTTGGCGGGTAGCATCAGATCAAAGAAAGAGGCTTTGGACTTGAGCTGGAACGTCAAGCCGCCCGCGGCTAGCATTGGGCCGCCTGCCTCCTCGCGGCTGATCCGTCCATGGAACAGATCTTGCCACAAGGGGAAGTAGGGCCGGCAGCCCAAGTCGCATTCGCAGAACGCCACGAAGATGGCGAGCTGCTCGATGCTGTGGGGACCCAGATCTGAAGGCTGGATCCCGTAGTAGGCGCAAAAGTGCCGGAAGAACAAGGACGTGGGAAACCCTAGCCCTCGCTCGAGATGACTGGTGAAACAGACGAATTCCCTCTCTCGCGGGTTTGGGGTCGTTTCTCCGGCTGTGGGGATACGCCAATAGCCGGCTCGCAGGATCCCGGCCTCCTCGAAAGAGGCCAGCTGCGCCCTCGTGCACTTGGATCTACCCCACGGTTCGGTGGAAAGGTCCATGGCCGAGAGGTTGGTTGGAGATCGGAGGATTTCGGGTCGGCTGGATCGTGGAGCAAACGAAGGAAAATGCGCGCACTCGGAAGAAGTGGTGAGCAGTTGACTCTACGGTTGCCTGCCATTCCTCTTATATAGCGGGAGTTACCCGCCAATTCAGGAGGCCGTTACCGCGCGATGATTACGCCAAAGGTTACCGTTGGGTTACCCCAACGGCTAGTTTGACCGCGGCCTGACGGTCCAACTCCAGCCACTCGGCTCGCCAAGTCAATCACTATGACCGCGTCTCGTCGACTCGAATCGCCGAATCCGCGACTCGGTTCGCCGGATTTCCTCCTTTATACAGGAGCCCGCCGACGATTCGACTGGATGCCTACTTTGAAGCCGTATACTCCGACTGCCAGCAGCCACTTACGCCCAATCGACGACGGCCTCGGGGACTACTGATGGGGATATGCCTACTGGGGTATACCCAGCAGGACGTTTCCGACTGGCCCGTGAGCTGGCGAGTGGGCCTGCAGAACGGCGAGTGGATCGAAGCCCAGCAAGGTACCGAGCGACTGGAAGCTGAAGGCCCAGGCGAGTGGATAGGCCCAGTCGGACTAGGTTAAACGACTACTGAAGCTGTAACCGAATCGGTTGAGATATGTAAACCCTAGGGGAGGTGAGCCTATATAAACCTCCCTATAGGGTGAGTAGAGACACGTTCCCTCATACACCCAAGCGACTCGCCGCCTAGCCGCCGAGCTCGCCCATTGTAACACCTCCATAATACAATCTAGCAGGAGTAGGTCTTTACCCTCCGGGGGGACGAACCTGGGTAAAACCCTGTGTCTTTGCCCTCATCTCGCACCGCAGATGGCTGGCCACCCTTGCCCCTCGTTCTACTACTCGCTGCCGATTGCAGCATCTGCCGTGACCATTCCCACGACAGAATGCTTGTGAGACCTTGGCTCTTTGGCATTGGCAATGGCACCATTGTTGTCACAATAGATCACCATTGGGTCCAACGCGTTTGCAACCACACCTAGTTCGGATATGAATCCTTCATCCAAACTGCTTCCTGAGCCGCTTCTGAAGCAGCAACATATTCGGCCTCCGTTGTTGATCCCGCCACCACAGGTTGTTTGGAGCTCCTCCAACTAACCGCTCTGCCATTCATGAGAAATACGTATCCGGATTGAGACTTAGATTCATCCGGATCGGTGTCAAAGCTAGCGTCGACATAACACTTAGCGACGAGCTCTTCTTCACCTCCGTATACAAGAAACATATCCTTAGTTCTTCGCAAGTACTTAAGGATATTCTTGGCCGCTTTCTAGTGTTCTGAACCTGGATCCGATTGGTACCTACTAGTCAAACTAATAGCATGTGCCACATCCGGTCTTGTACATAGCATGGCGTACATTATACAGCCTATGGCTGAAGCATAGGGGACCTTGTCCATTATCTCTCTTTCTTCCGCCGAAGCCGGACTTTGAGTCTTACTCAATGTCGTGCCTTGTGTCATAGGTAAGAACCCCTTCTTACTATTTTCTATTTTAAACTTCTTTAAAATCTTATCAAGGTATGTACTTTGCGATAGCCCTATTAGGCGCCTAGATCTATCTCTATAGATATTTATGCCTAATATGTATGACACTTCACCTAGGTCCTTCATTGAAAATTTTCTGTTTAGATAACTTTTAACACCGTTTATAAGATCTATATCATTTCCGATCAATAATATGTCATCCACATATAATATCAGAAATGCCACATTGCTCCCACTCACTTTCTTGTAAATACAAGCTTCTCCATAAGTTTGGACAAATCCAAACTCTTTGATCACCTCATTAAAGCGGAGATTCCAACTTCGTGATGCTTGCTTCAATCCATAGATGGATCGCTGAAGCTTGCACACCTTGTTAGCATCCTTAGGATCGACAAAACCCTTTGGTTGTATCATATAAAACTCTTCTTCAATATTACCATTGAGAAACGCGGTTTTGACATCCATCTGCCATATCTCATAATCGAAATATGCAGAAATTGATAACATAATCCTAACTGACTTTAGCATCGCTACGGGAGAGAGTGTCTCATCGTAGTCAACTCCTTGAATTTGTCGAAACCCCTTTGCGACAAGTCGAGCTTTATAGACGGTTACATTACCATCAGCATCAGTTTTCCTTTTGAAAATCCATTTGTTCTCCACGGCCTTTCGGTCGTGAGGTAAGTCCACCAAGTTCCAAACTTGATTTTCATACATGGATTCCATCTCGGATTTCATGGCTTCTAACCATTTGTTGGAATCCGGGCTCATCATCGCTTCTTCATACGTCGCAGGGTCATCATTTTCATCAACCATGAAATTCATGACAGGATTTCCGTACAGCTCGGGAGCTGCACGCGTCCTGCTTGACCTGCGAGGTTCGGTAGTACTCTCTTTCGGAGTTTCATGATCATTATCATTAGTTCCCTCTTCAACAGGTGGAGCCAACTACGGAACAACTTCCGGCGCTGCGCTACTCGCCATACTTTGAAGAGAAGTTTCAATAACCTCTTCGAGTTCTACCTTCCGACTACTCACACCTTTCGCGAGAAACTCTTTCTCTAGAAAGGATCCATTCTTGGCAACAAAAACCTTGCCCTCGGATCTGTGATAGAAGGAATACCCAATAGTTTCCTTAGGGTATCCAATGAAGACGCATTTTTCCGCTTTGGGTTCGAGTTTATCCGGTTGAAGTTTCTTCACATAAACATCGCATCCCCAAACTTTAAGAAATGACAGCTTAGGTTTGTTTCCAAACCAGAATTCATACGGTGTCTTTTCAACGGATTTAGATGGTGCCCGATTTAAAGTGAATGCAGCACTTTCTAGTGCATAACCCCAAAATGACAACAGCAAGTCCGTCAGAGACATCATAGATCGAACCATATCTAATAAAGTACGATTACGACGTTCCGGCACACCATTTCGCTGTGGTGTTCCGGCAGGCGTGAGTTGTGAAAAAATTCCACACTCTTTCATGTGAGTGCTAAACTCGTAACTTAGATACTCACCTCCACGGTTGGACCATAGAAATTTGATCTTTCTATTACGATGATTTTCCACTTCATTCTGAAATTCCTTGAACTTTTCAAAGGTTTCAGACTTGTGTTTCATCAAGTAGATATAACCGTATCTACTCAAATCATCCGTGAAAGTAACAAAATAACGATATCCACCTCGCGCCGACACACTCATTGGACCACATACGTCAGAATGTATGATTTCCAATAAATCTGTCGCCCGTTCCATTGAACCGGAAAACGGCGTTCTAGTCATCTTGCCCATAAGGCATGGCTCACATGTATCAAATGATTCATAATCAAGTGATTCCAAAAGTCCATCCGAATGGAGCTTCTTCATGCGTTTAACGCCAATATGACCTAGACGGCAGTGCCACATATATGCGGATATATCATCATTTAGTTTAATCCTTTTAGCATCAACATTATGAATATGTGTAACATTATTATCGAGATCCAAAAGAAATAAACCATTCATCATCGGTGCATGACCATAAAAGATTTCATTCATATAAATGGAACAACCATTGTTCTCAGATTTAAATGAATAACCACTTCGCATCAAACACGATCCAGATACAATGTTCAGGCTCAGTGCAGGCACCAGATAACAATTATTCAAGTTTATAACTAATCCCGACGGCAAGTGGAGAGGCAGCGTTCCGACGGAGATCACATCAACGCTTGATCCATTGCCGACACGCATCTTGACCTCACCCCTTGCTAGCGGTCGCTTGTTCCGCAGCCCCTGATTCGAGTTACAAATATTAGCAACTGAACCGGTATCAAATACCCAGGTGCTACTGCAAGCACTAGTCAAGTACACATCAATAACATGTATATCATATATACCTTTGTTTGCCTTGCCGGCTTTCTTGTCTGCCAAATACTTGGGGCACTTGCGCTTCTAGTGGCCAGTCCCCTTACAATAGTAGCACTCGGTATCAGACTTAGGTCCAACTCGGGGTTTCTTTTCAGGCACGGCAACAGGCTTGCCTCCCTTACTTCCCTTCCATTTTCCCTTCTTGTCTTTCTTGAAACCAGTGTTCCTATTGATCATCAACACTTGATGTTCCTTTTTGATCTCCACTTCTGCAATTTTAAGCATTGATAGAAGCTCGGGGAGAGACTTCTTCATGCCTTGCATATTATAGTTCATCACGAAGCTCTTATAGCTAGGTGGCAGAGACTGCAGAACACGATGGATGCCTAAGTCAATGGGAATCGATATTCCCAAGGACACAAGCTTATCGGCGTAACCCGACATCTTGAGTACATGCTCACTAATGGAGTTGTGCTCTTCCATCATGCAGCTAAAGAACTTTTCTGAAGCGTTGTAGCTCTCTACAGCTGCATGTATGTCGAAAATCATTTTCAACTCACCCATTTTATCAAAAGCATTGCCATTTTCGAAACGCTTTCGAAGTTCCGGCTCTAGCCCATACAATATGCCGCAATGAACTAAGTTGTGGTCCTCCTGACGAGTCTGATAGACATTCTTCTCCTCGTCAGGGGCATCATCTAAAGGTGGGGGGCCTAACAGCGCTTCTAGCACATATTGCTTTTGTGCAGCAGAGAGGAGAATCCTCAAATTCATGGCCCATTCGGTAAAGTTGCTACCGTTCGTTGCAAGTTTCTCTTTCTCCATGAACACATTGAAATTAAAAGCAGGTGGTGCCATCTACAACAGAATTTGTAAAGTTTAGACTAAGTGTATGATAGATTGAGTTCAACTAATCCATATTACAAATTAACTCCCACTCAAAAACGACATCCCTCGTGCCTTTTTGGTGATTACATGAACCAAATCCACTACACCAAGTCCGATCATCACGTGAGTCGGTGTAGCTTCAAAGGTGAGCATCAAATGGGCATCATATCAACTATATGACTCATGCTTAACCTTTCGGTCCGTGTTTCGAGGCCATGTCTGTACATGCTAGGCTCGCCAAGTTAGAACCTTAGTATTTGCGTGTGTAACTGTTTTACACCCGAAATATGGCCGTGGATCCAAGAACACCCGATCATCACGTGATATCTTGGAGCGACAAAAACATAATCGGTGCATACTAAAGGAAGAACACATTCTTATCTTGATATTTAAATGAGGGATCATCTTATTATGCTAACAAAGCGCTAAACAAGCAATATAAAATTCTATCAAACATCACATGTTTATTAGTGAAATGATATGGTTCCCGCATATGATCTCTATCATGTGCACCGTGGTATGATCACTATCATACCTATATGTGTAAGTCCAAGGTCTATGGAGATTACACGTTATGTATGTTGTAAGAGTATCATCTCATACTTCTACTTACAACATCACCATATCATAACACTAGCCCAGCAACAATCTAAACTAGACGCCTCTAATTTATCCATTGCAAGTTTTACGTGGCTTAGGGCTTTCGAGATAGAACCGTTCTTACCTACGAACATGAACCACAACGAGGATAACCAAATTGTTGACAACTCATTTGCAAAATAGATATTGACTATAGTAGGAGAGACAGACACCCGCTAGCCACTTATGCAAACTAGTTGCATGTCAAGCGTGGAACAGGTCTCATGTGCGAGGACATGTAAAGTTTGTCCGGGCCGCTTCATCCCACTATGCCACCAATATCCAAAATTACAACAAAAGGAGCAACAACATGATCATCATCGCCCACATACTCATATGTGTACTACCCGTGTAAAGTATCTACGCATAGATCCAGCTCTGATACCACTGTAGGGTTCGCAGCATAGAAAACAAAAAATTTCCTACGATGGGAACTATGTACCAAGATCTATCTACTAGATACAAACAATGGGCGGATGTATATCCGTAGAGAACATACCCTTGAAGACCGACAAAGCTTAACGAGTTCAACTCGTGGTTGATGTAGACGATCTCTTGCCGATCTCAAGATCGAGAGGAAGTCCTAGCGCCGCAAAGCAGCAGCGCATCCGTGCTCGCACACACGTACAAGACACCGGGCAACCTCCGCCTCCTCGCTCCAGCGATGCAGCGGAAGCACAACCCTTTCTTGCCGAATAGCCACCGGGAACATGTATCTCGCTAGTCCGAGACCATGGGGGATAAATTCTAGAGGGGGAGAGAGATCCTTCACGAGGAGGTGTGAGATACAAGTGAGAGGAGGGGCTCCTTTTATAGGAGGAGGAGGGGCACCCAAGGGGGTGGCCGCCGGCCATGGGGCTGCCCCCTCCCCTCCTTCATTCATGTGGGTGGACATTCCACTCACAAAATGTCCCTTCAATTTTCTCCACTCAAAACTCCACTCAAATTCCCATTAAATTTCCACCAAATTTAATGCAAACTCTCATTAAATAAAACTCTTTTATTTTTATTCAGAATTTTGTCAATTACTTTAATGACAAACATTCACAAATAACCCCTTGATAGAATTCCATTTCACATGCATAACCACTTTATGCAATTTCACCCGAAAACCTGTTTCGTTATCTAGTGAAATAAATTCTTGCGCTTGTTTATTCTTTCGGCATGAAACATTTGCTCCAACTGGATGCCAGTGTCCCTTAAGTGTGTCACCCTACGGTTCGCGAATAATGCGGAGATGATCGAGACCCTTCTCCGATCAATAATCAGTAGCGGGACCTGGAGATCCATACTGACTCCCACACATTCAACGATGACTTTTCCTGTGATCATCGTAACCTTTTACGCTTGTATCTTAATCCCTTTGTTTCACGATATATTACATGTCCGAGATTCGATCATTGGTATCTCCATACCTAGTTTGATCTCGTTACTGACATGCACTCTTTTCTTGTTCCCGTGATATAACATTCTAGTGATCAAATCACTTGCTTGCAAGCTAACCAATGTGATATCACCGAGAGGGCCCAGAGCATATCTATCCGTCATCGGGATGAACAAATTCCACTCTTGATCCATGATTCTCAACATAACACTTTAGTAGCTTTGCAGCCATCTTTATAATCACCCAGTTACGGAGTGACGTTTGATGTCAACAAGAAACTCTTCCGGTGTTAGTGATTGGCATGATCTCATGGTCTAAGGATTAGGACTACTTCGTAGTTTGTTTATAGCAATATAAACTCAATGACTTTGATCGTAATGCTATACTTCGGATGAATGCTCATCACACCATTACACTAATGTTGTGATCTCGTTATTAACAACATGCAATGTCTATGATCAGGAAACCGTGATCATCTTGTTAATCAACGAACTAGTTTATGAGAGAGGCATAACTAGGAACTTTCTGTTTGTTTATTAAACACACATGTATTAACGTTTCCGTATTAATACAATTATAGCATGCAAAATAAACATCTACCATATACTTGGAATACACATAATAAACATTTTATTATTGCCTCTCAGGGCATATTCCCTTCAGGGATTGCGATGTATGGCATAATAGGCATCTAGGATTGAAAAATCCGGGTGTTGACAAGTTGGTATCAGAGCCATCCTGACCATAGGAGACCCTAGTTAGACCGGACGTTTGAACCCAAAAACTTAGTTTCAAAACCAAAGAAAAACAAATATTTACAAAAACTTATTCTCATTCTTATCTCTTTGATTCTTTCATAAAAATTCATGTTCCTCAAAAACTCTTGCAAAATACATAAAATTTTGACACACTGGATCACTCTGCTAACCTACTCATCCTCTATTTTTATAGATGGACTCGAAGTACAGCAAGTTTTACCAACTTGGGAATGGAGACCTTATCTTTGAGAGGGATTTGGACCAGCTTTCGGAACTTCTGGAGCGTCCGCACCCCGAGTTCTTCGGAGCTCAGCTCAATGATCAAGGAGGATAAGACCTGCAGTGGCTAATTGTTGCAAGTCTCCGAGGAAAGATTGAACCTCCCACTGCGGAAGGAATTCAGTTTACCTTGAGGGAAAACAACTAGCTCGATGGACTTGCCAGAGCAATGCAGGAAGCTCTTTCCCATCTATGTGGGCAGAGCATCAATCAGATCAAGGGTACTCGCTTTGAGTTTTTCCCAAGGCGTGATGCAAATGGACAACCACTGGAAGCCCCATACCACCCCGAGCTGAAGACTCAATTGGACCACCTTAGCTTCATGATGTACGATCGTCAGTAGGAATTGGTCAACTGCCGTGACTACTGCAACCACAAGTCTGCCATCATCAAGACGAAGGATCAGACCATCGCCATGCTAGCAAAGGATCGCAAGTCTTGCCGCCGTCAGCTCGACAAGAAGGAGCGCATCATTGCCCGTCTTCGCCACCGCATCTCATCTTTGGAGGAGACCATCCACGAGAGAGACATGCAATTGGAGGAAAGGGAGAATGCCGGAGAGGATCTTCGTGGAGACCCTTACTCCTATCTCAGCGATGACGATGATTTTCTGGAGGATCAGGCCAATGGACTTCTTCACCGATGAGGATGATTTCGCCTTCATCGATGATGATGAAGATGATGAAGCCACAGACTCCTAGGAGTAGTAGCACTTGAGCACTAGCGTAGTGAAAATTATTCGGTCCCACCGTATCGTAGTTCTCAGAATGGTTCTTAAAACTATCTGCTTTTCTTTGTTGTGGTGTGTGTTGTACTGTGTGCTATGAATGAATGAATGAATGAATGAATGAATGAATGAAAAAGCAAGTTGCTAGAAAAATCTGATTCAAACTTTAAAAACTTTTCAAAGACCCGAAACTTTAGAAATTTCCCTCTTTTCTCAAGATCTATCTCAATCTTCAGATGCCACGTGGAGAAAGTGGTTCAGCCCTGGACCCGATGTTGAAGATTCTGCAAATGTTGACTTCTGACCGTGAAGCTGAAAGAGCGGAACGTCAAGCCAACCTAGCCACCCTGCAGCAGATAACCCAACTTGCCCACAACAACCAAGGCCACGGAAATCAGGACAACCATGGATCTAAGCTCAAGAATTTCCAGAACACCAACCCACCTGTTTTCACCAAGTCGGAAGAGCCCCTAGACGCCGATGATTGGCTGCAAACCATGGAAAATAACCTAGAAGTCGCCGGAGTGGAAGCCAACGAGAAAGTTCTATTTGCCACCCATTATCTAGCCGGAGATGCCAGAGCATGGTGGAACAGTGTTCGTGCAATGACCGGAGGCCAGATGATGACCTGGGAGGAATTCAAGGTCAAGTTTAGCAGAACCCATGTGCCACCGGGTTTGATCAAGAGAATGAGAGACGAGTTCAGAGAGCTGAAGCAAGGAAGGATGTCGGTAGTGGAATACCGTGACAAATTTTTGTCATTAGCTAGGTATGCCCCAGACGAGATAGACACGGAAGCCAAGAAGAAAGAAAGATTCCTGAATGGTCTGCATGACGAGATGCAGACAGTGTTAGTCAATATCCCCTTTGCGAATATTGAAGCCCTTATCGACTCTGCTATCCAGATGGAAGGAAAGATCAACAAAGCAAATGAGAACCGCAAGCGTCGCATGATGCATCAGCCAGGAACCCATCATACCCCAAAGTATCGCCCCAACCCATCTCCAGGATTGTAAGGTTCCCAACCTTTAATAAGGTAGAGATCCCTGTGTTTACAATGCTAGTCCCTGGATCAATAGCTAGCATCCACAGTTAAGAGTAATATCAAGAAACAAAGGTCATAATACAACTTTATAACCAGGAATAAAATAAGTTATTACATCTTACATAGCTCCTTTGGTTTTTACATTACATTGCAGCAGAATATCTATAAACATGGGGTCCTTCATCTTCAAAGGGCCACAGGCAGACATGTTGGTTGTAGACTTTGTAATCCTAATCATTTAACTTCACTAATATCAAACAAACCTGCAACATAACAAGTTACCGCCACAAGGGTCAATACATTTTAATTGTATTGGCAAGTGATACTATGGTAGTATAGTGGAGTCTATCATCTATATGCATTTGGCAAAGTGGAGTTGAGGCTTGCATTGCTCAAAAATAGATTTTTCCTTATCATTTGAAAACACTAACTTTTTGTTTGGCAAAATCACCCAAGGCATCTACCAATCAAAGATTGAAGATCCTTTAACCCTTGTTCAATCCACAAGTTTTTAACTTAGAAATTTGGATGATGAGATTCTTGATAGCTTCCATGTCTTGATGCTCAAATTGTCCTTTGCCAGGGACATGGCTAAGTACTTAGATTTTACACTCTGCAGAGGTGGTGCACTTTCCCCACGAGACTTGGTTTCCCAAGACAAGATCTTTCAGAAGCCTTCCCTTAGACCAGAATGGACGCGTTCCAACCTATCATTCCCCTACCACCAACTGTCCATTTGGCTAAGTTCTTGCAACCTATATGATCCAGGCAGAGCCCATAATGCCAAGTGGTTGCACTTGAAGCTTCTCAACATTTGACATCTCAAATCTCTTTGTTCTTGGGTGGCAATCCACAAGTGAGATACACAAGGTTCACCAGTCCCCTGGCCTTGCGTAACCACTTAACACAAATCATTCCTTCCATTCCACCCAGGTGATTCATTCACTTAGTTGTTTTATTAATCAAAACATAAGTCCTCAGACTTAGAAATTTTCCACAGCATGAATATATATTCCACCCTTGTTTTCTATTAGCTAAGCTAAGCATGATAGTAGTAGGAATCTTAACTTAGGAAATTTTCCACTAAGGTTTCATCTACTAGGATTTCCCATAGCAAGGTTTATACTTAGCAAAAATTCCATGCAAGTCCTACTTAGAAATATCACTAATGCATAGTGAAAAATAATAGGACAAAGTATGAAGCATCACTTGACTTTTTGGTAGAGAGTATAAGTTCTCTCATTGTCCTTGCTACAATCACATTCTTCAAGTCACTACAATTCAATCAAGCAAGGCACAAGTTCAATCTACCATTCAAGCAATTCATCACATAAAATGATAAAATCAAAGTAATGCATGCAAGCATGCAATATGTTGTTTTATTTGTAAAAGTGGTTTCTAGTAGGTTGTAAACATTTGGAAACACCTATTGGTCATTTTATAAAGTGGCAAAGTCATTTGAAATAGGTTTCACTTTATAAACCATTTTCTAAAACAAGGTGTTATTTTATGTGGTGTAGAAATGTTTTTAATAGGGCATTAATCTATAGGATTCACAAAATATGTTTTCAAACCATAAAATCTTGTGTTTAGGGTCAGAGAGTTTATTTCCAAAACATTTCTCAAAGGTTTTCTTCCAAAACCATTTTTAATAATTAACCCATATTTTTTTATTTGACTAGAAATGGTTTAAATCAAAGATTCATTCTTTTGTTTCACCAAATACATTTTTGAATCCACAAAGTGATTCCTATGGTCAGTAGGTTTAAAACACACCATTTGCAAAAGATTTTATCCCCAAAACATTTTAGAACAATTTTTATAATCTAAACAAGCATACATAAGTTTCTGCAAAAACCAACATTTTACCAGAAGCTTTTTACTAAACAAAGTGTATGGTTGGCTAGGTCTTGTTTTTCTGAATCCATTGATATAAAGTTTGCAAAAATTGGACATGTAGAATAAAAGTTATGCAATTTACAAAATCACATATCTAATAGATCAAATATGTTCTAATTCAAATCGTCAGAGACACGTGGCGTGTTCTTACTCGCTGATACCATTTTGTCTGGATCACGCGCTGTAGGCCGTTGGATCTAACTGACATCGCACGGCGCAGGTTCATCCTTACTCTTTCGGTTAGTCAACCTATCCAAGCCATCGGATGCAGATCTAACGGTCCCTATTGCTTTTACCAATAAGCAGCGGCGCTGGCGGCAGCGCGGTCAGACGGTGGCGGAGCCGGCGATTTAGGAAGCAAGGGTGATGGGGGAGGGCTTTACCAGGTTTTCCTTGCTTCGCTGATGCTCAACATGGTCGTCACTCGTCGAGGGGCGCTCGGAACCACTGGTGATTCCTCGCCGTAGTTGTCGCCGGCGTCTGGCGACTCTGTTCGTCGCCGGAGGCGAGTGTACGGTTCACGCTAAGGCACGGAAAAGGGTGCGTTAGCTGCGCACAGAAGTGGCGAGTACGAGTGCATCCAGGATACGGGGAGGCGCGGTCGAACTTTACCTGGGAGTGTCGCCGGAGCGGTTGCAGACGGTGGTGTAGTCAGTCGTGGTCGCTGTCGACGATGTGGGGCACGCGCGAGTGAGCTGAGGAGGCAGGGAGATGCACCAGGGCCTGGAGGTCACGTCTGTGCGCTCGAGGAGGCAAGGGTGGCGCGGGGCTGCCGGAATTCGGTTGCGAGCTCGTCGGAGCAGGGCGGGGTCTAGGCGCTAATTGGAGCGGCCTGGGGGCGTATAGGTTCTAGCGATAGAGGGGAAATGGAGAGGGGGCATGGGCGTTTAAGCATGCGTGATCACAGCGAGTAATGGCTGCAGCGTTAAGGCGAATTAAGCCGTGGAATCATAGCCAGAAACGGCGACGAGGGGAGGAAGAAGGGGTCGTCGCGGGTAGGGAGAAACCTGACTGGTGGGGCGTGTCTGTCTGCGTGAGAGAGAGAGGGGGGAGTGGGGTCCATCTGCCAACGTCTGTATGGGTCGATTCGCGAGTGAGGAAAACGTTTCGGCAGAGGGGTTGCAGGTGGGCTGCGAGTTGGGCTTAGTGGGCTCGCTGTCTAGTTCCAGTTTTTTTTTGTTCCTGATTCTTTTTCTTTTTCTCATTTGAATTTTCTGTTTTGATTTTGAATAAGCAATTCAAACCTTCATTTGATTTCAAACCTTTGTCAAAGTTTGTGTAGGTTCAAATACTGATTAGTATTGTATTCTGGTATCAATTTTTGAATAAAACCTTATTCATTTTGGGGTCTTTTTAATTAATAAAAAGGGCCCTTGTTTTAAATCAATATAGGATTTAATAATGTTTTTAATTTCCATTTGACTTATAAATTCTTCCAAAACCTTTCAGTAAGTTTTGATTACTTAAAAGGGTGTCAAATAATTCATCTTGAATTATTTGGGAAAGTTTTTAATAAGATTTAATAATCATTTAAAATTTGGGTTTGTCTTTATTCCAAATAAGATTTGGTTTAAGCCATTTGATTTTATTTTGTAAATTCTTTATCCAATGTTTTATTTGGATTTGAGTTATAATCAATCCATTTGCTTAATAGATTTGGCCAATATTTGATTTGGTCTTTAAATATTATTTATTTAATATTTCTTTCTTTACCTTATAAAATCCATAACTTTTTATTTAGAGATCCAAACTTGGTGATTCCAATTTGTGAAATCTTATTTTAGTTTTTTTATCCTTTTAAATCTCTTTTTGGATTATTTCCTCACCAATTGGTATGGGTTTCTAGATAAGGGTTTTATTAGTTTTGGGAATTCAATTCCTTTATCTTGTTAAATTCATAGGATTTTATTTATGGTTCCAATTTAAGTGAAACCAATTTATATGGTCTTTTAATATTTTTATTTGTCTTTCTTGATCATTTGTGAATGTTTCTTGACAAATTTTTATATGCATCAAATCCATAGGCTTGGAGATAACTTTGGAAATGATTTTATTTCCATTAGGGTTTTAGGGTTTGGATTTATTTTTTCCAAGTGTTTAAATTTCCAGATACATTCATTGAGGAATGCAATTCCCTTGATTTGGATTTTGTTGAGTTCAAACTTTTACCAAAGTTTGTTCAAGATGGGATTTTAAGTTTCCTTTTTGAAACAAAAAGGTTCTTTTCACCCTGATTTTCAACAAAAAATTATTTTGTTTATTTTATTTTTCACATTACAAGATTTGGAAAATCTTGGGATGTGACAAGCTACCACCCTTAAAAAAATCTCGTCCCGAGATTTGGGGAGGCTAGGGGTTACAAGTTGGCTCAAAAGCATCTAGGGCACTACCACCCTTAAAATTTCCAACTAGATTACATCTTGTCTTACTTGGGATCTTGATGTACTTTTTCTGGACAGAGGTTTGCATAGTGGCCTAGCTCCTTGCATTTGAAACATTTGATAAGGTTGAGGTCTTGAGGTGGCTTCTCTGGACAATATGATGCATAATGTCCTAACTTTTTGCAGTGGTTGCACCACACTTGGCTAATATCCTTCCTCATCTTGGGTTTCACTAGCTTTTGTTTATCTTCTTGGCTCTTCTTCTTTTCTGGACATTCACTGGCATAGTGTCCCATCTCTTTGCAATTGTAACATTGCGACTGGCTTTTGTCCTTCTTCTTCTTTTTGGGTCTCTCCAAAGCTAGGAGTTCTTCTAGTTCATGCTCTTCATACCTCACCTCAAAGGTGGGAAATCTGTCTCTCTTCTTGGGGCAGTTACTAGAGATATGACCTTCTTCTTCACAAGAGTAGCAACACTTTATGGTCACTTTGGATTTGGCTTTATGTGGCATGGTTCTGACTTTGCCTTCATCCATCTTGGTAGAAGTTGTTCCCTTATGGAGGTTTCCAAACATTTGATGCATTCCATCTTGCTTCATTTGTTGAACTATAGGATAGATGGGGCATTGAATAGGGGCATGATCATTTCGTTCACATAGGAAACAAGTCACTTGAGATGTGGGGCATTGATTAGTTGGATGTCTCTTTTCACAATTAGGGCATTGATCTTCATGCTCCTTGGATGTATGATCCCTATCTCCACAAATATTGCATGCTTGGGTTCCTTCTAGAATAACACCTTTGTCACCCTTGTTGTCATTAACTCCTTGGGAAAAGTTTTCTCCCATGTTGATCATTTGAGTAGCCAATCCTTGCAACAATTGGGATTGAAGTTTCAAAATCCTTTGTATGGCTGGGTCTAGTCCATTATTGTTGGCTAAAAGCTGAGTTGTCACTTGGCTCAACTGGGTTTGGTTTGCTAGTAGTTGTTCTCTCATGTGCATCTCTTGGTTGTTGTTGTTGTCATCAACCTTGATGTTGGAGTCTCTTGGAGTAGTCATCTGTTTGGGTTGGATTGGGATTAGAATAGGCAAAGTATTTCTAAGGGAATAATTCTAATCACACACATCATAATTCACACAAGCAACGTGCAAGCATTTACAATCAAACACTCCACTCAAACAACAAGTTTCAAGCATAATTTTAGGCAACCAAAAAATATTTTTGTTACACCACATAAGTTGGTGGGTTTGACTTAAACAAAATATGGTGGTCTATCTATATGATTCACTTGGGATCTTTCCATCCCTCTTGGTTGATTCTTCTTGAATGAAATCTTTTTCTTCTTGAGAAAATTCTTGGTCACAAAACTTCAAAGGTGATGATGGCTCCTTCTAAGTTGTGTTTCCTTAGTCTTAAAATCTTGAGAAACATTTCTTGTCACACTTGTAGTCCTTAGTGATATCCAAGATTTGAAGTCCTTGGTGAAAATGCTGAAGATGTTGAAGTCATTAGATTTGAAGATGTTGAAGTCATTAGAGTTGAGATGTTGAAGTCATTAGAGTTGATGAAGTCCTTTGCACATGGTGAAGTATTTGGCCATGGGGTAGGTTTTGGTCCATCAGGTAGAAATAGAAGAGATGTAGAATCAAAACCAAAATGGTTGAGGAAAGAGTTTACAAGATTGTTTGTAAATAAGTTTTGGAACAAATACAACTCCTATTTTTTAAGGGGTTTTGTCCAATCCTAGGTTTACAAATCCTATAGGCAACAAAATGCTCTGATACCATCTATAAGGTTCCCAACCTTTAACAAGGTAGAGATCCTTGTGTTTACAATGCTAGTCCCTGGATAAATAGCTAGCATCCACAGTTAAGATGTAATATCAAGAAACAAAGGTCATAATACAAATTTATAACCAGGAATAAAATAAGTTATTACATCTTACATAGCTCATTTGGATATTACATTACATTGCAGCAGAATATCTATAAACATGGGGTCCTTCATCTTCAAAGGGCCACAGGAAGACATGTTGGTTGTATACTTTGTAATCCTAATCATTTAACTTCACTAATATCAAACAAACCTGCAACATAACAAGTTACAGCCACAAGGGTCAATACATTTGAATTGTATTGGCAAGTGATACTATGGTAGTATAGTGGAGTCTATCATCTATATGCATTTGGCAAAGTGGAGTTGAGGCTTGCATTGCTCAAAAATAGATTTTTCCTTATCATTTGAAAACACTAAGTTTTTGTTTGGCAAAATCACCCAAGGCATCTACCAATCAAAGATTGAAGATCCTTTAACCCTTGTTTAATCCACAAGTTTTTAACTTAGAAATTTGGATGATGAGATTCTTGATATCTTCCATGTCTTGATGCTCAAATTATCCTTTGCCAGGGACATGGCTAAGTACTTAGATTTTACACTCTGCAGAGGTGGTGCACTTTCCCCACAAGACTTGGTTTCCCAAGACAAGATCTTTCAGAAGCCTTCCCTTAGACCATAAAGGACGTGTTCCAACCTATCATTCCCCTACCACCAACTGTCCATTTGGCTAAGTTCTTGCAACCTATATGATCCAGGTAGAGCCCATAATGCCAAGTGGTTGCACTTGAAGCTTCTCAACATTTGACATCTCAAATCTCTTTGTTCCTGGGTGGCCATCCACAAGTGAGATACACAAGGTTCACCAGTCCCCTGGCCTTGCGTAACCACTCAACACAAACCATTCCTTCCATTCCACCCAGGTGATTCATTCACTTAGTTGTTTTATTAATCAAAACATAAGTCCTCAGACTTAGAAATTTTCCACAGCATGAATATATATTCCACCCTTGTTTTCTATTAGCTAAGCTAAGCATGATAGTAGTAGGAATCTTAACTTAGGAAATTTTCCACTAAGGTTTCATCTACTAGGATTTACCATAGCAAGGTTTATACTTAGCAAAAATTCCATGCAAGTCCTACTTAGAAATATCACTAATGCATAGTGAAAAATAATAGGACAAAGTATGAAGCATCACTTGACTTTTTGGTAGAGAGTATAAGTTCTCTCCTTGTCCTTGCTACAATCACATTCTCCAAGTCACTACAATTCAATCAAGCAAGGCACAAGTTCAATCTACCATTCAAGCAATTCATCACATAAAATGATAAAATCAAAGTAATGCATGCAAGCATGCAATAGGTTTTTTTATTTGTAAAAGTGGTTTCTAGTAGGTTGTAAACATTTGGAAACAGCTATTGGTCATTTTATAAAGTGGCAAAGTCATTTGCAATAGGTTTCACTTTATAAACCATTTTCTAAAACAAGGTGTTATTTTATGTGGTGTAGAATTTTTTTAATAGGGCATTAATCTATAGGGTTCACAAAATATGTTTTCAAACCATAAAATCTTGTGTTTAGGGTCAAAGAGTTTATTTCCAAAACATTTCTCAAAGGTTTTCTTCCAAAACCATTTTTAATAATTAACCCATATTTTTTTATTTGACTAGAAATGGTTTAAATCAAAGATTTATTCTTTTGTTTCACCAAATACATTTTTGAACCCACAAAGTGATTCCTATGGTCAGTAGGTTCAAAACACACCATTTTCAAAAGATTTTATCCCCAAAACATTTTAGAACAATTTTTATAATCTAAACAAGCATACATAAGTTTCTGCAAAAACCAACATTTTACCAGGAGCTTTTTACTAAACAAAGTGTATGGTTGGCTAGGTCTTGTTTTTCTGAATCCATTGATATAAAGTTTGCAAAAATTGGACGTGTAGAATAAAAGTTATGCAATTTACAAAATCACATATCTAATAGATCAAATCTATTCTAATTCAAATCGACAGAGACACGTGGCGTGTTCTTACTCGCTGATACCGTTTTGTCTGGATCACGCGCTGTAGGCCGTTGGATCTAACTGACATCACACGGCGCAGGTTCATCCTTACTCCTTCAGTTAGTCAACCTATCCAAGCCATCAGATGCAGATCTAACGGTCCCTATTGCTTTGACCAATAAGCAGCGGCGCTAGCAGCGGCGACTGGCGGCGGCGCGGTCAGACGGTGGCGGAGCCGGCGATTTAGGAATCAAGGGTGATGGGGGAGGGCTTTACCAGGTTTTCCTTGCTTCGCTGATGCTCAACGTGGTCGTCACTCATCGAGGGGCGCTCGGAACCACCGGTGATTCCTCGCCGTAGTTGTCGCCGGCGTCTGGCGACTCTGTTCGTCGTCGGAGGCGAGTGTACGGTTCACGCTAAGGCACGGAAAAGGGTGCGTTAGCTGCGCACAGAAGCGGCAAGTACGAGTGCATCCAGGAGACGGGGAGGCGCGGTCGAACTTTACCTGGGAGCGTCGCCGGAGCGGTTGCAGACGGTGGTGTAGTCAGTCGTGGTCGCTGCCGACGATGTGGGGCACGCGCGAGTGAGCTGAGGAGGCAGGGAGATGCGCCAGGGCCTGGAGGTCACGTCCGTGCGCTCGAGGAGGCAAGGGGTGGCGCGGGACTGCCGGAATTCGGTTGCGAGCTCGTCGGAGCAGGGCGGGGTCTAGGCGCTAATTGGAGCGGCCTGGGGGCATATAGGTTCTGGCGACAGAGGGGAAATGGAGAGGGGGCGTGGGCGTTTAAGCGTGCGTGATCACAACGAGTAATGGCTGCAGCGTTAAGGCGAATTAAGCCACGGAATCATAGCCAGAAACGGCGACGAGGGGAGGGAGAAGGGGTCGTCGCGGGTAGGGGAGAAGCCTAACTGGTGGGGCGTGTATGTCTGCGTGAGAGAGAGAGGGGGAGTGGGGTACATCTGCCAGCGTCTGTGTGGGTCGATTCGCGAGTGAGGAAAACGTTTCGGCAGAGGGGTTGCAGGTGGGCTGCGAGTTGGGCTTAGTGGGCTCGCTGTCTGGTTCCAGTTTTTTTTTGTTCCTGATTCTTTTTCTTTTTCTCATTTGAATTTTCTGTTTTGATTTTGAATAAGCAATTCAAACCCTCATTTGATTTCAAACCTTTGTCAAAGTTTGTGTAGGTTCAAATACTGATTAGTATTTTATTCTTGTATCAATTTTTGAATAAAACCTTATTCATTTTGGGGTCTTTTTAATTAATAAAAAGGGCCCTTGTTTTAAATCAATATAGGATTTAATAATGTTTTTAATTTCCATTTGACTTATAAATTCTTCCAAAACCTTTCAGTAAGTTTTGATTACTTAAAAGGGTGTCAAATAATTCATCTTGAATTATTTGGGGAAGTTTTTAATAAGATTTAATAATCATTTAAAATTTGGGTTTGTCTTTATTCCAAATAAGATTTGGTTTAAGCCATTTGATTTTATTTTGGAAATTCTTTATCCAATGTTTTATTTGGATTTGGGTTATAATCAATCCATTTGCTTAATAGATTTGGCCAAGATTTGATTTGGTCTTTAAATATTATTTATTTAATATTTCTTTCTTTATCTTATAAAATCCATAACTTTTTATTTAGAGATCCAAACTTGGTGATTCCAATTTGTGAAATCTTATTTTAATTTGTTTATCCTTTTAAATCTCTTTTTGGATTATTTGCTCACCAATTGGTATGGGTTTCTAGATAAGGGTTTTATTAGTTTTGGGAATTCAATTCCTTTATCTTGTTAAATTCATAGGATTTTATTTATGGTTCCAATTTAAGTGAAACCAATTTATATGGTCTTTTAATATTTCTATTTGTCTTTCTTGATCATTTGTGAATGTTTGTTGAAATTTTTTTATATGGATCAAATCCATAGGCTTGGAGATAACTTTGGAAATGATTTTATTTCCATTAGGGTTTTAGGGTTTGGATTTATTTGTTCCAAGTGTTTAAATTTCCAGATACATTCATTGAGGAATGCAATTCCCTTGATTAGGATTTTGTTGAGTTCAAACTTTTACCAAAGTTTGTCAAGATGGGATTTTAAGTTTCCTTTTTGAAACAAAAAGTTTCTTTTCACCCTGATTTTCAACAAAATTTTATTTTGTTTATTTTATTTTTCACATTACAAGATTTGGAAAATCTTGGGTTGTGACAAGGATTTGCCCCAAGAACCAACAGACCCCCGATGAACCGTCCAACCTATCCCAACCATGGAAAACCTAGACCCGGAGGAAATCACAACAACCCCGGCAACTCTAGCAATTTCAACCGTGCCCCAACCAAGTTCAACAACGATAATGCTACCGCCAACACCAACCCTGCCCCTAGGACTGGAAGTAATGTTGTGTCTGTCGCGGCCAAGGACAAGTCGCAAGTGACTTGTTATGACTGTGGAAATAAAGACCACTATTCCAACGAGTGCCCCACCAAGAAGAATGCTACAGCCCCCAATGCCAATGCCCCAGCTCAACAGCAGCGTCGTGTTCAGCCCGGAAGAAGATTTTCCCCAGGGAATTCACTCAACCGCAATGGCCGTCTTTTTCTCATGCATGCTGAAGAAGCTTAGGAAGCGCCAGACGTCGTGCTGCGTATGTTTTCTATTAATTCAGTACTTGCACGAGTGTTCTTTGACTCTGGTGCATCGCATTCATTTGTCACCGAAGAATTTGCATGCACTTGTAAAATTCAACCAACAAAATTGAAGCATGTGATGATTGTTCAAATTCCCGGATCAACCACCAAGGCTAGGCAAATTTGCAAAGCCGTCCCTATCCGAATCCATGGCATAGATTTTTATGCAAATCTGATAGTACTCGGAACTAAAGGTTTGGAAGTAGTACTAGGAATGGATTGGATGTCCAAACATAAAGGATTGATTGACTATGCCAAGAAAGCCATCACTATGACCAGTACCGCCAGAATATCAGTCGAGCATATATCTGAAACCTTACCTCGTCAATTCAAATGTAACAAGAGTATATCCCAACCTACCCTTGACCAAGTCTGGATAGTCTGTGAATACCCCGATGTATTTCCAGATGTTTTGCCCGGTATGCCCCCAGATCGGGATATCGAGTTCATCATTGAACTAATCCCCGGAACAGGACCCATAGCCCAGAGACCCTATAGTATGAACCCGTCGGAACTAGAAGAATTGAAGAAGCAACTGGATTTCATGCTAGAAATTGGATTGATTCAACCAAGTACGTCACCATGGAGATCACCTGTCTTGTTTGTGGACAAGAAGGATGGAGGTAACCGTTTGTGTATGGATTATCGGAAGTTGAATGATGTCACCATGAAGAACAAGTACCCCTTGCCCAAGATCGAAGATTTGTTTGATCAGTTGACTGGTGCCAAAGTATTTTCTAAGATTGATCTTAGAACTGGCTATCACCAACTCAAAATTCGTGCGGAGGATATTCCAAAGACTACCTTTACCACCAGATATGGATTATACGAGTATACAGTCATGTCTTTCGGATTAACCAACGCCCCCGCTAATTTCATGAACCCCATGAATAAGATTTTTATGGACTTCCTGGATAAGTTTGTCGTTGTTTTCATCGATGACATTCTGATTTATTCCAAATCAGAAGAAGAACATGAGCTACACCTAAGGACCATTCTTGGAACCCTTAGAGAGCATCAGTTGTATGCCAAGTTTAGCAAATGTGAATTCTGGTTATAGGAGGTAGGATTCCTCGGTCACATCGTATCAGCCAGAGGAATTGCCGTTGACCCTGCCAAAGTGAAAGATGTAGAAGATTGGCAAGCCCCAACCACTCAAACCCAAGTTCGTGCATTTCTCGGATTGGCGGGATATTACCGCAAATTCGTAGAAGGATTCTCGAGTATCGCCCGACCCATGACCCAATTGCTGAAGAAGGACAAGAAGTTTGAATGGACAGACAAGTGTGAAGCGAGTTTTCAAGAACTCAAGAGGAGATTGATATCAGCCCCAATCTTAATCATGCCGGATATCATGAAGTCCTTCGATGTGTATTGTGACGCATCAAAGATTGGTCTCGGATGTGTGCTAATGCAAGAAGGCAAAGTTATATCTTATCTATCCCGACAATTGAAGCAACATGAGCAAAATTACCCAACCCATGACCTCAAACTCGCAGCCGTAGTTCTAGCCCTAAAAACATGGAGACATTACCTGATGGGAAATCGTTGTGAGATTTATTCGGATCACAAGAGCCTAAAGTATATATTCACCCAGAAGGAGCTGAATATGAGGCAGAGAAGATGGATTGAGCTAATCAAGGACTATGATCTGGACATTCACTATCACCCTGGTAAAGCCAACGTAGTAGTCGATGCCCTTAGTAGATTGCCGTGCCGCTTGAACTCCATGATTTTGAAGGAGCAACCAAGTTTGCACAAAGAGATGGAAGATTTTCGAATGGAATTAGTAAGTGAAGGATTTTTGGCTAGCATAGAACTCCAGCCCACTTTGATCAGTCAGATCAAAGAGGCGCATAAAGGAAATGCTACTATCGACGGAATCAAGCGTCGTATCGGTACAGGCAAAGTACCCGGATTCACCGAAGACGAAGGAGTTTTGTGGTACGAAGGACGCCTTTGTGTACCATCAGATTCCGAGTTGAAAGAAGTTATTTTGAAGGAGGCTCATGATACTCTTTATTCTATCCATCCTGGAGGAACTAAGATGTTTCAAGATTTAAAAGAGCAATTTTGGTGGCATAAGATGAAGAGAGAAATAGGAAGCTATATCGCCAAGTGTGATATATGTCAGCGAGTCAAGGCAGGACATCAAAGACCCGTTGGATTGTTGCAACCTTTGCAGATTCCGGAATTGAAATGGGATTCTGTAGGAATGGACTTTATCACTGGACTACCTACTTCTAGTAGGGGAAATGACTCTATCTGGGTCATAGTGGACAGATTGTCCAAAGTCGCCCATTTCTTGCCCGTCAAAACCACATATCAGAGTTCGAAGCTAGCAAAGTTGTACATCGCTAGAATCGTTAGTTTGCACGGAGTCCCCAAGAACATAGTATCGGATCGAGGAACGCAGTTTACCTCGAGATTCTGGAAGAAAGTTCAAGAAGGTTTAGGAACCCGCCTAGATTTCAGTACCGCATATCACCCTCATACCGATGGACAAACAGAGCGAGTAAATCAAATACTCGAAGATATGCTTAGAGCATGTGTGTTAGAATATGGATCCAAGTGGGAAGACTATCTGCCGTTTGCAGAATTTTCCTACAACAACAGTTACCAAGCCAGTTTGCAAATGGCCCCATTTGAGTTCATGTACAGAAGGAAGTGTCGTACCCCTTTAAACTGGTCGGAAGTAGGAGAGAGTCAGATTTTTGGACCCGACATCCTACGAGCAGCAGAAGAGAAGGTTCACAAGATTCGTGAGCACCTCAAGACCGCCCAATCCCGACAGAAGAGTTATGCCGACAAGATATGTAGAGACCTCGCCTTCAACATAGGAGATTTTGTTTATCTGAAAGTGTCGCCATTGAAGGAAATGTAGCGTATCCAACTCAAAGGAAAGTTAGCCCCCAGATATATCGGACCTTTCAAAATTCTGAACCGTTGAGGAGAAGTATCATATCAATTGGAGCTACCCGAAGAGATGTCAGCAGTACACAATGTGTTCCATATCTCGTTACTTCGCAAGTGTCTCGAAGTCCCCGAGAAGACCGAAGTGTTCAATAATATCGACCATCGGACCATAGAGATAAACGATGACCTGACCTATCCCGAAGTATCCATCCGTATTTTGGAAGAAGCCTTTCTAACTACCCGAACCCGAAGCATCAAGTTTCTCAAGATTCAGTGGAGCAACCACACAGAAGAGGAAGCTACCTGGGAGCGCGAAGATCACATCAGGGCGGAGTTTCCCGATCTCTTCAAATCCTAAGTAATCTTTTCGTCCTTTTTCAAATCTCGGGACGAGATTTTGTTTAAGGGGGGAAGGTTTGTAACATCCCAAAAATACTAAGCTTGGATCATCAAGCATTAGTCACCAACATTTAGGGTTAACAAAAACTTTTCTAAATAAAATTATGAATCCATGCATATGAGTATGCATGGATTTTGAAATTCTTTGGAACCACCTTGTTTGATTGTTTCATTGCTTGTAAAATGTTTCTTAGGTGAAATAAACATCATCTAAAACATTTCCCACACTTTTCCTAAAGACAAGTAAATCAAAACACATATATTAAAGGAATGGTCACTTTGACCAATTTAACTCCCATGCCTACTTTGGCTGTCTCAAACTTTCAGAACCTAACAGAAACTTTTCTGGATCTTTGCACCCCTTGAATGTAATCATAACAAAGTATCAAGGCCCACTTTGTGATCATCCAGAAACTTTCAAATGCATAGTTTAAATGACAATTCAAAATTGAATCTTCATCATATGGGAAGATCCCACTTTTTCAAAAAACCACTCAAACAAGCTCAACTTTCAAAACCCAAGCATCTGCAGACACACCAGCACCAACCTAGCAAACCCACCAAAAATCTTTTCAAAATTCAAAACTTGAATTCATGCGGCCATTTCATCAAACAGGTTGCAGATACAAATCAAACAAACATCAAACACTATAGTGTGCAGTAAAATTGGCCTAACTTGTTCCCTATTTAGCTCACAACCAGCTCAGTAGATCATCTAGGAAGATTAACCAAGCAATAGCACCACTGTGAGCTTGCCATTGCCATCAATGGTGAACAGCCAAGCACACCCATGTCACCCCCATGTCGACAGCAAGCTAGGAGGAGACACAAGCCTAGCCAGCATGTCTGGGAGGCAGCCCACCGTCCACCGCCACTCCCTGTCCACCGCTCGAACCTTTCCAACCACTGGACCACACGCACGGACCGCACCCAGACCGCCAGCGACCATGCCGAGCGTGAGCCAGAGCACCACCCTCGACCGAAGCCCACAGACCGCGCGCCGCCCTCGCCGCATGCATACACAATCCCCACCGACCCAGGAGACCGCCAGACATCCCCGTTCGTCGCCCCGTGACATACAGCCACCGCTCGCCGTCGAAGACGCCGCCTCTGCCGCACAGAGCGTCGCATGTTCCAGACCAAACCGCACCGCCCCACGCCTCAAAACCATGTCGTTGAGCATCGCCAGGGAACACCGCAACGTCCCCTACCATCGCCCATGCCAATAGCCGCCTGTAACATCGCCCCCGACGAGCTCACCTTGCGCCCCGTCGGTCCCCTCGCTCGACTATAAATAGAGGCCACCCCCGCTCAATTTCTTCACACCATCTCACTCCCCTCTCGTCATTGATCGTGCCACACCGTTCCCAGAGCAAGGCGAGCACCACCTCGCCGGAATTTCACCGGAGCCCGCCGCCTCTGGAGAAGAAGGGAGCCATCGATTTCGTCCACCCCAAGAGCTGCCGCGACCACCCCTGAGTTCGCCACCGTCGACTTTGTCGTTCGCCCGCCTCGCCGACCCTCGCCAGCACCCCGGTGAGCCCCCAGCACCCCTCATTGGCCGCTCTAGGTTTCTTTCTCGCCGGCGTTGTCTCGCGTCGATGATGACTCCTAGCCGTTGGATTAGAATCAGATCGAACGACCCACATTGCCCTGTACCGCTTCGCCCCTCCCTGTCTCACTGACAAGTGGGGACACCCACTTAAGCAGCCCGCGGGAGCACTGCGCTTAGAAGGCCCGCCCAGTAACTTTTCCCGCGCAGCCCAGTGATTTGAATTAAATGTTTTTCTTTTTAATTCAAACACACTTCTGTACCCATTTTCAAAAATCAATCCAGATTGATTCAGTGCACCAATTTGAATGAAATCAATTTTGTTGGAAAGGTCTTTGAATGCTGAATCCAAGCCCGTTGGATTCAGGTCATTTGGATCTATAGATCATCCTTAGTAAAAATAACAAGGCAGAAGCTTTTCTGCATTCAAACATTTTTAAAATTTAAACCATACTAGATTTTGAGTTGATTCCAACTCTCAAAAATCACATTTAACCATACCTTTCAGAATATATAAAAATATATAGGTTTACCTGCAGAAATAATGTTCAAGTAATTAAAGAATGCTACATAGGCATTTCTAGTCATTTTATTTAAATAAAATAAAAGGGTAAAACCTTATTAAATTGTGACACCATTTTAAATCACATTCCCTTGGACCACAATATGTGGTGATGACATGTGTCAACATGATCCCGTGTTTGGTTTGGAGAATATTAAATCTTAAGTAGTTTTTCAATGAGTAGAAATTACTTTTCTAAAAATAAAAGGGATTAAACCAAGCCTTAACCTTGTAATGTTAGAGATGATGCTAGATCATCTATAGGACCCTTGTGTGTGATGATTGAAAGTAGTTAATTATTGTTTGGTGATTGTGTACATCGTATTTATTTATAGACGCTAGTACCGACCAAGGATATGAGGAGGAAGGAGGATACTACGAAGAGGAAGCCGAGGAGAACTTCAACCACTGCTCTGCACAAGGCAAGCTAACACTTGCAATTTAGCAACCCTAATACTACTAGTGAATGTGCAAGCTAACCCTTGCAAGATATTCTACTGATGCAAACAAATCCTTACTTGTTACCATGCCAACTATATGCCTTAAGCATATGTGATCATACCCACTTGATAACCAAATCCTAGTTCTATTTGCAAGCTTTCTACTTTATTTCTTTATCAAAGCTACTTCCTTAGAGAGTACTCAAGTTACTTGTAGATTCTAAGGAGATATTTGAAGGTTGCATAAAGAGCATAAAATTTGGCCTAAGCTAGATAATCTTGATGTCATCCTGAGGCATGAGATTGAACTTAGTTGAAACTCCACTAATTTATCACCCCTCATTAGTGCTCACCCCCACTTGTAGATGCTAGTGCTAAGCATAAAACTGGATCAACATTAGATGGGATTACTTGGTGAAAATGGTTATGAAAACCTTAGAATGATGGATCATTCTACTGAGATGTTTTGACATGTGTTTCCGAACACCAGATGAGTATGGTAATGAAAATGTTGAGGCATGAGCCTTAGCCCTTTATAAAACTGATGGTTGTCTGAATGCGATACCATTCAAATTTTATCGTACAACCACAATACCCAAAGATTGGGTAGGGCTTGACTAGAAACTTATGTACCTTAGTATTAGCTCCCTCATGGCCAAGGTCTGAGCTGAGGATACCTTGTGAAGATTGTCCACATGTGCAGTACCCAAGATGACAGTTGGTCATGGTTGGGAGGCCAAACTCACAGGAGAGGTGCTTATACTAGGGCGTGTAATTGAAAGGTTAGGATTGAGTATCCGCATACTGAGTATGGTGAATTCAGGATTTGTTTCTGACGGATGTATCAAATGTTGTGGTGAAAGTGTACAATCTCTGCAGAGTGTCAAACTATTCGAATAGCCGCGTCCGCGATTATGGACAGTTGGAGTGGCCATACTGTTCCCCCGTTAGACTTTTCAAAATGACTTGTGAAATGAATTGAGACTTTGAGTTGACCACAACAGGGTTGTGACATGAGTTACAAGATCCCACTTAGGAGTTATAAAATTTTGACTAGCTTTAGAATGTAGTAGAGATAAATCTGGCTTTTGCAAAACAACCCTAGAGTCTAGTGTCCTATTATCCAAAAACCCATTTACCTGTTAGTATTAGTTTGCGAGTACTTAAAGAGTACTCATGGCTTTGTCCCTGGCTATTCCCATGGCCAGACTATGAAGAGGAGTACCTGGAAGACGGACCCCAGGAAGGTTACGACAACTAGGATCATCTCCCATCGTCAGCATTGCCTGTGAACCCGAAGATGGAGCTTCGCCTACGCTACCGTTATTATTACGTATTCCGCTTCTTGATGTTGTATTAAGAACTGGATCATGAGATCCCTATTTGTGTAAGAACTTATGTATCGTTTGTAATGGATCATGTACTATGGTATCCAATTCTGTTATGTCTCGCAAAAAAGGTAATCCTGGGATTGCGATGTATGGCATAACAGGCATCTAGGATTGAAAATTCCGGGTGTTGACAGATATGCAGCATATGGGTGGGAACCCTCAACGTCCCACGATAGTTCTGGCATCTAACGGTTTGTACAAACCATTGCCGTAATTCATTATGTGGGCATGGTGTACACCAAGGAGGCATGCGAGGTCGCGAAGGGGGCAGTGATTGGCTTGGATCATCTTCTGGGCCCCACATCATGGAATTGTGGACGGGAATAAGTTGCCCGGTTGTGCAACAAAGAGTTGATCTCTCATGGGTAAAGTGACACACCTCTGCAGAGTGTAAGAACTGTAACTTGTTACTCCCTATTCCGGGAAGGAGTTGCGAACGCGGCGGGAAAGGAACTCCATAAAAGTTCTGGTAAACCCGTGAAGGTTGACGGACATAGCTTTTCAGAATAAAAGCAACCTTTGAAGAAATGTTTATGAAAACTTGCATTGCCTACGATCTACGGTCTATGGCTTGTGGCTGTAGTTATAGTGCATCAAACACTTCTTTTCTAGTGAATTTGCTGAGTACGCTCGTACTCAAAGTATCTTCTTAACCCTTGCTAGATTCTGAAGACGGAATAGACAACAACCACATCAAGTTATGCTCCAGGATTTATCATGCAAAGCTAAAGCTCTTCAATGAAGTCAACATATACATCAACTCAAGTGAAGACAAAGTTACTGATTATATAGGAATATAATTTCTAGCCAAAGAACCTAATTCTATAGTGTATTGCAATAGCATCAATGGCAATTCCTTAGTTAAATACTAGTGTTAATAGTATAATAGTTTTGCGTTATTTATCTTGATTCTTCTTCGTAAGAAGTTCTTTCCATCTCTTTAACCTAGAGTGTTCTCTGGATCTTGTGTAAAGAGTGAGTTGTAACCTTTAGCCATGTATTGGACCCGATGTGTTTCTGTTGTGCCATTCTGAGGGATGTAATACTATTGAACGGTGTTTCATTGGTGTTATGTCAACGACTATAGTGTACTACATCATGCAGTGGTATGCTGGGTCACCGCAGGCACCATCGGCGGTGGCGCCGCACCTCCAGCCCTACCACGCCATCTCCAGGTCACTTGCTAGTACGTGAGCCTCCTCCATGGCTTTCAGTTACATACTCACAGTCTAGAACATAGGCCCTTTCCCTTCTTCTTCCTCTCTTCGTCATCCTCCATGGAGCGCCACGCCGTTCGACGTAGCCTTTCACTCTTCGCGGCACGAGCCTCCTTAGCAAGGCACTCCTCTTCCTCCTCTTTCTTGCGGCGCTCGTCCTCACGTTGCTTGCTCTTCTTTGCCATCTCCTCGTTACGCAGCGCTTCCTGGTAGCGCCTTATTATTATTGCACGATCGATCTCTTGGATATTCTTCATGGATTGAGGTTGCTCGAGATCTATCCAAGTGTAGTACATGCATACCGGATGGGGAGACTACAAGATAATATTGCATGTTAGTATGATATGGTATAGTTGGGATACATGAAAAACTAAATAGCTTTGTGCATACCGGTGGAGTCTCGTACGGGTTGCGGCTACGCACGGGAGATCGAGAGTAGTTGGCACACATGAAGAACTTCCTTCCCCAAGTAACAGAATTATAGTCTTGGGACTCCTTAACAATGCAATCGGTTTCGCACCAACAAATATGAACCTCCTTTCCATGGCCACCGTCAGTACAATACGCCTTCCGTGGTCTTTCCTCTTGGTCGGCGCAAGGTGGCCTAGCATTGGCCCTCCTCTTCCTCTCTTCATCTTCCTTCTCTTTTTGCCTTTTCCTCTTCCTTCTCTTTTTTCCTATTCCTCTACTCCTCTTCCTTATTCATCTTCACCTCATCCTCTTCATCCTTCTTTTTGGCCAAGTCACGGGCAAGTTGAACAACCAAATCGAATGCATTCCTCTTCCTCAACTTCCTTCCTCTTCCTCACAACCTCCATAGAATCCGCCCAGTACTTCGAGTAGTTCACACCTTCCCCATCATTGTCCTTGTTGGGTTGAGTCTCATACCTACAATAAGAGTGAAAGGTAAAAGTTAGTAAAGTAAGCATGAAGGTGAACATTTTGAACATGTCATTATATAAGAATATACATACGAGAATGGTCCATTTAGGTATGTAAACATGCTTGTGCAATTAGGAGCTTGTTGCCTAGGAACTTGTTGTGAACGACCTCTTGTAAGCCCAAGTTGCCTCCCTCTTTGTTGCCTAGGCACTTGTTGTGTACTTCTTGGTTGGCTAGAAATTTGCTGGCTTGGACCACTTTGTTGGCTACTTCTTGGTTGGCTAGGAATTTGTTGGCTTGGACCACTTTGTTGGCTACTTCTTGGTTGGCTAGAAATTTGTTAGCTTGGACCATTTTGGTGGCTTGGACCACTTGTGCTTGCTTCATTTCCTTTTGCCCTCTTCCTTTGTGTTCAGGGCCGGTCCTGAGATTTCAGGGGCCCGGGGCGAAACTAAAATTTTAGGCCCCTTTCTAATTTTTTTTGATATACAAGAATGAAATGACGAAGAATACTTCAAGTATACCCATTTGCAATATTCATATAAAAATGACAATGTTTACATAATATCTTAAAAAATTCTCCGTGTATTCCTAGAAGCGAAGTTGTGATAATAAAATCAATATCAATCTCGTTCAATAACTTCTCGATGCCGGATCATAAATAACCACACTAATTGGTTCCTCATCAACACTAGCAGATTTTGTAGGAGATGAATCAAATGTGATATCATGATCACTTACATTGTTATTACCCTCATTGATGTCATCATTCTCCTCTGTACCGATATCATCCTCTAGATCAATATTACTATGTTCCTCAACAAGAACTACTACCTCCATTTTGGTTTACAAGTCTTGCGCGTACTTCTGTGTCGCCAAATTGAGCAACTTAGTATCAAGTATATATTATAAAATGTATATCATCGAAAACTTTAGACTTTGTATTTTACTTTTCTTAGCACCGAAATAAGGTGCCATAACCAATTAACCACACTAAAAATATAAATAAGAACAACTAATTAGAACAAAAAATAGGGGAAACGTTAGACTGTAAAAGACTGAGATCAGAAATTCAGAATTCGAACTTATAGACGTTGAACGACCAAAGCGAGACGAGAGGCAGGCCATAGACAGAGGCAGAGGGCGAGGGGGCGATAGGCGACAATCGGCCGATAGGTGGCGGCTTGCTGCTTTCCGCGTGTGGGCCTTCCTACAATCGACAGCGTAGTGTTGAGTCGAGGTTGATGCAGGAACCGGGGTGCGGCGTGCCTTCATACGGTACAATCAAAGAGGATAGCTGATCTAATCGCAGCTTAGGTACGTGATGCCGTGATGGATTCCAAATCAGAAACGTATGTGTATGTCCAGCAAAGTAGAGCGTTCAATCTAGCCCAATAGAAAACTCAAAACTTCTATTTTTTATATCTTTTCTAAGATCTATTATAGCCTATATATACAACAGATATCTGGGGAGGGCCCCCCAAAATTTTGGGCCCGGGGCGGCTGCCCCTCCGGTCCCCCCCCAAGGGCCGACCCTGTTTGTGTTGTACAACTCCGTGCAATGTGCCCTTCACCACTACACTTCCCACAACGAGATATCTCACGAGGCTCTTGAAATTGGTCGTTTCCTGATTCCCGCGCACCAACACGTCTCCATCCGTCCATGTCACTTCTAAAATGCTTTGTCTTGCGTCTACCATGTTTAACAACCTTCCATTCCGGATGGGGCCATAGTTGGAGTCCATGGTACTCCGGCCATTGTGATTGTTCAAGGTATGGATGAAATCTAGGTGCCCATGTATCTTTTGTCTTCATGATAGAGAACTCGGACTCTCTAACGGCGCACTCATGATTATAATCCACATGGCATTTTCGAGACGCACATAGCAAGTGAGAACAAGCGAGATGAAGCAACAATGGCCTTCCGCATGTGCAGTCACAATCCCTTAGGGAGACTCTAAAGGCTCGGCCTCTGTGTTGGACACCATTCGAAGTGGTTCCTCTAGGATCGACCACTTGGTAAATGAGCTCGTCATTATCAAAAACCGTGGCAACTTGGGAGTCTGCTTTCCATGACTGAAATGTCCTCCAATCGTCAACCCTGGGTGGGAACTCGTACTTGTACTCCTTGTTGTTCTGTCCCACAATTTTCTTATCCGTTTCAAGTAAGTAGTTCAAAAAATACCCATTCAACTTGCCGAATGTGTATCGAACTATTGCAGTGACGGGCAATGCACGGATACCCTTAAGAACCTTGTTGATCGCCTCTGCCATGTTGCTTGTGATTTGACCATACCTCCGACCATCCTCATCATAAGCCCGTGCCAACTTGTCCCGGAGTTGAATGTGCCTATTGAGAAACTCTTGACCCTTGGAATCGAGTTTTTTCTTGTTCAGCAATCTGAGATATAAATTTGTGAAACGTCGGTCCGTGAAAGCAAGACAACAATCTTGAAGATCATCAGCCAAATCCTTGCTCTTACATGCCCTATAGAAGTTGGAACAAAAATTTCTCTTGCACCACCGGTGGTGTAAAGGAGGATGCTCGGGAATTTCAATCGTCACCGCGTTGATAATTCCTTGATGGCGATCCGAGATGACACATATTTCCCTATCAAGAGGCAATACCTTCATTCTCAAAAGACGGAAGAACCACTCCCAATTAACATTGTTCTCTGCCTCTACCAAAGCAAAAGCCAAGGGAAGCAACTGATTATTTGCATCATTTGTTATTGCAATCAAGAGAGTGCCACGGAACTGCCCGGTCAAGAAGGTGCCATCCACGGAGATGACCGGCCTACAATGTTCGAAGCCCCTCACACATTGCTCGAATGCCCAAAAAGCAGGCCCAAATATTCGAACATTTATTTCATTACGAACCATCGTTTCGGCACCATATGGCTCAAACACATGAACCATGCCCGGGTTAGCATCGTCCATTGCTAACAACAACCTAGGGATTCGACTGTATGATTCTTACCAACCACCGTACAACATCCTGAATGCAGCTTGCTTCGCCTTCCATGCCTTCCCATACTTCACCTCATAGTGAAAGAGAGCTTCCACGATCTCCATGACCATCTTGATGGTCATTGTTGTAAGTGAAGAAATTTGTTTTGAAAGCCTAAAGGCGAGGAACTCAGAGGTCAGCTGTCGGTGCTCGTGCTTCACATCTTTGCCATCCACCCTTTTGACATGGCACATGTGTGTTGACACACAGCTTGAAATGCGCCAATCGGCCCCCCCCTTGTATGGTCTTGATCGCACAATCCAAGGACAACCATCATCCTCGCATTTAGCCGTGTAACGCTTCTTCACGTCCGAGTGAACCACCGTGAAAGAACGATGATACCTAATAGAGAAGTCCTTGATTCATTTCTTAAGTTCCAACATTGTGTCAAACCTCTGTCCTTTTGAAATCCCATTCTTCTCGTGACTAACATCCCGGTAGGAAGTTGGCCTTGGTCCAAGCACTACACCCTTGCTGCCATAAACCTTGGCTTCATTCGCTAGACTAAGATCACGAAACAAGGGTACCTGAGGATCCCTGGCCAATACCTTCTCATGCACTTAGACCTCATCCTTAGTGAACCCCTCCTCATCAACTTATTCATCGGGACCATCCTCATCCGAGTCCTATGCATACATTCGAGAATACGGGATGTCATGATTCATGTTCTCTTGTGTATGATATAAGTCCAAATTTCTAACAGTGTTGTCATAGAGCTCAACCTCGCTCTCACTATCCCCATACTCATCATTATCCTCTTCCAATGCTTCATCTTGGTTCTTTGAAATGGGGCTCAGAGATGTCCTCAATTCATATTGTTGGGTCAAAGGAGGCTCAGTCAATTCCTCTTGGTTCATGGGTGGAGGACTCCGAGCTTCATATGGGGAGGCAACCGGTATGATACTCCTTTGCAAATTAGCACCAACCTTTTTCGTGGCAAATAACTCAAGAGCTTTGTATTGTGATTCGGCCACCACTTCCGTGTATGCAAACCAACATTGCTCCGAGCTAATACGCATTGTCTTCCAACTGTTGTGCAACCCAAATCCCATATTATGCCTACCCTCCAACTCAACAACATCACTAGGATCCATCTAATTCAAATCTATCCGAACTTGTTGCAACACCTCGGCATAGTTTGGACTACGATCGAACACCAAGTCAATCTCATCCAGGTCCGACTCAATATTGCCTCTCAAAAAAGCTTCCTTGTCCATATGATGAACATGGACAATTCCAGCCATCCCTAAGATAAGTATAAGAACACAACGGTAGATGAATTCAATAAGTATCTATTATGCCAAAATTTACACTGACAACATGCTTATACAACCATAAAGTTACCCTAACCCTAACCCTAACAATCTTATCTATACACATGAAGGTTTACTATAGCAATCCTAACTCTATATATCAACCAAACAACTCATTGCTCCATACAATTTTACATATCCAATTGGATTTTAGATTTGGATGAATTTCTCAATATAGGGATAAATAACTTTAAATTTTCGGATGAAATTGAGGGGAGTAGAGGAGAATACCTTGGTGCAGCGATTGGGGAAGAAATCCCCTAAGTTTTCCTTCAAATCTTGGGCTTTTGGGTGGAGATTAGACTAGGGGAGAGAGATGAGCCGTCGCCATTGTCTTGATGAAAATAGGGGAAGAAGCGGGGTTGGGTCGGGCTGGGGAAGGCCGCGCGTGGCTAAGTGGTGCCGTTTGTGCGGCGCGGCAGGCGTGGGTGTGGCACCAGCTCGGGTGGCGCAACACTTACGAGCCTGGGATCCGCGGAGCCATCGGTGCAAAGCATGCGGCGCAGCGGCGGTGCCTGCGACGCCATGCTAGCCGGCGCTGCACATGCGGCCGGCGTGGCAGGATTGCTGCACCGGGCCCGACCGCTCCAGCGTGGCAGTCGTGCGGCGCCGGCCGATGTGGAGCCGCAGATGTGCGTGTAGTGCCGCGCGTACGGAAGTAGCATAAAAAGTTACTCGTTGTGAATTTCTTTGCAGATAGGCTTAAGGCTTTAGATTATTTTTATTTAAATTGCCGGATAGCTCACCTATGCAGTCAAGAGAAATCCGGACAACCAAAAGCCATTTAATCATGAAAAGGCACTATGGCACCCAATTCAATTGGCAAATTATTATCGACCACCACAGTATGGAGTTCTTTATTATGCAAACAGCTGGACTGCGTGGACCATTCGTTTTACCCAGCAGGCAGCAGCAGCAGAGAGGTGTGCATTGTTCTTTAGCTCTGGTCTGTTCTCCCACGAGCCACGACATCCATATTCCATACGAGTTGAAGGAGACGAAATGGAGTCGGTTTGCTTTAGAACAAAAAGATCATATTATACACGAAAGAATAGCTCTCGAGAATTGCCTATTGGTATTGTTTTATCACATGGGGTGCATGGTGTGCAGATACACGCACCGCAGGGTGGGGCTCCGCTTCGGAACTCTCGCTGCCCGTGCATGCGCACCACATAACGTTTGGCGTGGAACACCAGGGACACGCATCGCTGCTACGCTGTCGTCTACGCCTGCATGTCAGCAGTGTGGCGTCTGCTACGTGTGCTCGTGGTCTCTCGCCTCGTGCCGACACCCCGTGGATCATTAGCTCACCTAATTAAAGAGAAGAAAAACCAGATGATTTTCTTTGGTTCGGTTTGCCAACTTTAAACAAGGTTTTCTAAGGTACGAAAACGATGCGTGCATGTTTGATCACTCAACTCTGTCTGATGCGTGCACCTGAAGGCGCATCATTCGCACACGGGATAAAGCACGATCCGCGATCCGGATGGACCCGCGTCCGTCGGTAAAAGCTAGTATCGGCCTTCGTCTCCTAAGGCTGGTTACAGTAAATTAACTTAAAATACCAACCATGTGTATGTTATTAGTCTAAGTTACTCCTTCGATCCATATTAGTTGATTTTGATTTATATGATTGAATCTAGACATGTTTTAGTGTTAGATACATCGAAATCTAGACAAATTCAAGTCAACTAATCTAATTCGAAGAGAGTACTATCTTTATAGTGCTAAATAATATATGTATGATATCATGTAAAACCTCGTTTATTATTAATATAGACTCATTTTGTCTAAAAATGTATGATGTTATGATAGCATAGCTAGGTATCACAAAACTCTCTTATCATTTAATTGCATGTTATGTTATTTAAATTGCTAGTTGGCAATATATTTAAACTATGTTATTATTTAAATTACTTTCACTGTAGCTAGCCAAGTCACGAACCGACGATACGCACAGCAAGCTCAGGCGGACAGGGTCACCTTTAACAAGGAACTTGAAGCAGGAAATGGAAAAACATTCCAGGTCCATATTCCTACCTGTTCTCGTTTTTCCCTTTTTTTTCGAATATCTTTCCTTTTTCTGCTCTCGAATACTACTTTGATTCTTGTGTGCACATCTCCCACCGGGAAGTGGGAACAGTGCTGATTTACCGTGCCGACCCGACGGACGGTGGGGTAAAAGGCGAGGGTGTGGATAAGATCGTAAGATTCTCATCTCTCTCAACCACGCGGTTGTACTGCCATGGCCCATGGCGCGGCGTGTCTCTTGAGCCCAGAACATTCGTACAGCACCCATGCTTTCACTTTCTCCTTTTCTGATCACCGCACGTACTCGTCGCCTCGTTCGGCACACCTAAAGTCCAACTGCTGCGAAAAAAAATAAAGTCCAACTGCTGCGATCTGTAAAGACAGCAGAGCAAACATCAGCATGATTTGTATGTGATAAAGATCTGGACCGCGATCAGTTAACTTCAAATCCATGTTACGTGTTCGGTGTTCTCGATGGTTAACACCACCACACACATTCATCCCAGAGACAGGGAAAGTGACCTTCGGTGGAAGTGCGATTTCAGGAAAAAATTCTCTAGCCGCTTCTCAGGGACTCGATGAATACCACCAAACTCACTCGGCCGGCATCCACTTGAATATACTATTTGGCGTCTTCGAATATCAAAACACCTACTCCATCCCTCCGTAGACTTTATTTCTCTAGATTCATATTCATATTTACGTACGTAGACATTTTTTAGTGTATAGATACGTGTGAATCTATAATATCTATAAAGTTCATTCCCACTACCTGCATTTAATGTTTGCAAGCTCAAAGCTGGTGCATCCACGTCACCCCAATTACCTCAATCCGTTGGATTTCCAAGATGTGGCTGTAATCTGTCACACCATTAGTCTCACGCGGCACCAGTTGTATCGCTCGAAGAAATAAAATGTGTTACCTTCAGCCGTCACTGCTGCGCCAGAAGTCGATCTGCCCATTCTTTTGATCGGCCCGCCCCAATGCCTCTTGATCTTCCATGTAGTTGTTGTTTTTACTCCTCACATTATTGGGTGGTAACGCCCGTTGTAGCACGATGGCTCAATGATGTATTTGAACCCCTCGGTTCCCTCTCGAGAAACATGGTCGATGTGTCCTTGTGTGTGTTTCCTGGTGTTGCCATTGAGCTCTGCTCCAAGCAGCCAGGGCACCACAAAGCGGAGAAATTGAAACATCAGTGAGCCGCCCCTCTTTCTGCTCTCTTCCTAGCTATATTCTTCTCCTCTCCATCTCTCTCTGTCTTTCCGGTGGGTGGAGGTGTATTGTCCTTCATTGAATACTGTGGAAACTGTCATATTTCTAGGTTCACCAAACAAGGCTGGACGCACTGTGTCGAATCTTTCTCTTTTTTTTTTTGAACGGGGAAAGGTCCCGAAGGACCGAGATGCTGCTATTAGTCAAAGCGGTGAGTACAAATTACAATAAGACCCAAAAGAAAACAAGATAACAACTGGGTCCCTCAAGTTTACACATTGCACCCTGCAGGAAAGATCAGAAAGCAATCGAGTCCTGCATGCCGCTTGACACTCGCCTCCAGCCGAGGCCGCCGTCGTCGGAATCGGGGACGAACCACTTGGCCCAACGTCGACGCAGGGAGCCGTGAGGAGGGAGAGAAAAGGCCGCCGTAGGCGGTTGAAGTAGCTCAGGCACAGAGGCCTCTCGAGCTCGGCGAGGCCATCCTCTTGGCCAAAGATAGCGGTTGGCTTTTTGCTTCCGCTTGGAGATCGCCGGAGAAAACGCAGCATCGCCGCCTGGGAACAGGCGGCCCCGCCCATCGCAAGTATCAGCAGCAGCAAGCCAACCCTCCTTCCTTCCCTCGCCACCATGGCAGGCCGAGATCTGGAGAGGTAGCTAGTCGCCGACAACACCACGAAGGCACACCCGAGCTTTATGGTCGAGCCACTGAGTCCGCAACCTCCGCCGGCAACTGCAACCACTGCAGCGCCACAAAGAGGGAGACCCGGTGACCTCCTGGCGCCGCTCGAAAGCGCCAAGGAGTAGATCGATGATGCGAAGAAGCGTAGCCGCCGCCCACAACCAGACCATCTCCCCCCGCCGCCACGGCCGGCCAGAGAGGGCCCCAGATCTGGGCACAACCACACAACACCCGCAACAAGAACAGCTTTATTCCGGAGCACGGTGTTCGTCGCCGTCTTCCTCCCTCCACCATGGACGGAGAGAAAAGCAACGAGGAACCCTAAAAGGCTAAGGATCTGGCTGCACAGAACCTTAGCGCCGCCTCCACCTACGGGCATCATGCCCAAGACCGGCACAGGGCCAAACCACCTACATCTACCACTATACAACGGCCAGCCTCTCCCATCCCATCCTCTCCAGCCGGAGCCGAAGAAGAAGGGAAGGGGGGCCGGCACCGCTGGGGTGACTCTCAAGGGGGAGGGAGGAGAGGGGAGGAGAGAGGAGAGGTGTCGAATCTTTCTCTGAAACTATCTTCTGCCGTCAGGTTCACAGAATCACAGGTGATTGTCGATTCATTTGACCACATAGTTCATTGCTAATGTGTATTTTGAACAATGTTTTTTCGCTAATGTCAGTGTTGTCCCAGGAAGAATTATTGTCTCCTTTTCCTTAACCACACTGCTAGCACGTTACAACAGTTTTTTGATTATTTGCATGTACAGTTTCTTCACTTCTTGATGACCGATTGAGCGACGCCTTTTTTTTTAATATAGACGCCTTTTGTTGTTACAACCGACAGACAACATTGTCATTGTGTTGTGCTGCTTTGGTTAAAATTGTTTGTTCTAGCAAGCATCCATCGGCTCATTTATTGTTCTTTTTTTCTATTTCCGTATATGTCTTAGTTCCAGATCTGAAGGATACATAATAATCACTTGCTGGTGAGTCTCTTCTATGTTTCTTCCTTCTATTCATTCTTACTTGAAATTCCTCTGTGGGAAATCTGAATTGTCAGGCAAATATAAATCTCTTGCAGCTTGGAACAAAGTCAACAAGTCCAAAAGCAGTAGTGGTTTAGGCATCACCAATCTTTCAGTCCAGAATTATTTTCTCCGGATGAAATTCCTCTTTTGCCTAGCGGTTGTTCAACGGTAGACATGCTTCACATGACCATCTGTACTGGAATTACACCTTCGATACCTAATGTTGGGACTCCATTGGACATGTGGGCACGCTCTGGATGTTAGTTTAGATACTGATCACCTTAACTAGAAGAGGCCAAGTATAATTGTTTTCTCCCTTGACGAGAGAATTTCGTACGCACGAGTAACTGCATGTCATTGGACCGAAGGATTTCGTTATTTATCTCAACCAACATGGTTTCTATCTGATACTGATCTTATCGGATTATCAATTTGCTCATACCATCTGTTAAAATAAAGCGACTCAATGTCCCGTTCGTGCTATCTTTTTTTTCATATATGATCCCCACAACGTGCAACCAAAGGCACGTAATTAAATAGCTGTATCCTTCCACTTCATAACAATATATATGTCAAGTGAACATTATTTTTATGGACTGTTCATGCCAGTTTTTGGAATGCAAGAATATCATCTCGAATGGCCGCCGCAACGCGCGGGGTATCAATTAGTTTAAATAAATCCAAGTCACTTATTTCTGGATAAAAGCAGTTCATAAGAGCTTCTTTATTGGCGCATCCCAAATCATGTTCGGCAGAAGTGTTGGACAAGGCCTTTAGATATCTCTAGCGACGCGACCTATTCTGTACACCCAAAAGTCCGTTTCTATCCAAATGGAATGGTGCACAGAAGGAAATTGGGTCATGTCCTGTTTAGATTGTGTCGCGTGTCCAGTGGACCGACGCAATGACCACCTAGTCTACTGTCAAGGACCTCTAATGGTGATGGGACGTTAATAATGGCGAAGAGACGTCGCTAATGCCCACCCGGCTTCCCGCGCGGCCGGTAGGTTCCCGCCATCATGCACACTGTTGTCGTTTCCTGCTCATGGCCGAAAAAATCCCATGCCGAGCCAGGGTGGTTCCCGTCTAGTCCGCTATCTTTAAACAGGGTTGCTGAAGCGGCAAGGAGCAATATTCCAAGCGCCACCAAAACACCGAACACTAAGCAACCATGCCTCGCCGTAAGATCATCAACTGGGCCGCCCTTAGGCAGATGTGCCGCAATCGCTACTCGCAGCCCTTCGAGGAGGATGTAGAGTTGCAGGCCCTTGAGCTGGCCTGACATTTCTCCAAGGAGGATGTGAGCGGTTTTCAGAGGAAAGGCGAGGGGGCGCAGAAGGCGATGGGGGAGGTGGTTGAGACGGTGGCGCTCTAGGCCGCTCAATTCACCGTGCGTGAGATTCACCACGCAGTGGCCAGGGAAGTTGAAAGTGTAAGATGGTTAACCTAGAGGGGGGTGAATAGGTTTTGACAAAATTCTTTATAATCTTTTGCAAGTTTTAGGCTTTGCGGAATATAAGTGAGCCTAAATGAAACTAGGTGAGGCAACCTAGATGATGTACAAGATACTTCAAACTCGAAGGCTATCACAAGATAAGCAACACAAGTAAGAGATCGGTTAAGTAATAACCGAGGCACGCGGAGACGAAGATGTATTCCCGTGTTCACCACCTTTGGGAAAGGGGCTACGTCATGTTGGAGAGGTGTGAGGTTCCACGAAGGATTCCTCACACGCCACGAAAGCTCACCTTCTTCTCCGAGCCTATCCCATGAAGGAATAGCTCACTTACTCATGGTAGACTTTAAGGTAGTCTCCAAACCCTCACAAACTTTCCACGGAGAAAATCACAAGCCGAATGCCTTCGGGCGGCCCTAGCCGCCTAGGTGTTGGGGATATGCTATATGGGTATCCTCATAGCATGTCTCCTATCCGGATAACCCGGGTGGCCCACAGTTGGTAGCATGGCCCATGGCTTGCTGGGCGGCCCAGTTAGATGGATCTATAAGGGAGGCCCATGCCGGATAAAGGAAGGCTACGGTTGGAGTCACCGACGTACCCGGAGCCTTGGAGTGCAAGATACACAAGACTAGTAATAGACGGTGTAGGACTCTGTGACCTGTCCGGCTAGGAATTTTCCCTGTAACCCTAGGACCTGGCGACTATATAAGTCGGGCCTATGGGAGCCTTTAGGGCACGAGAACTTACAATCTCAGACAACCTCGCACAGCGAACCTATCTCTGTAACTCGGCGTATTGCCCTTATAGTGATTTATAGCAGGAGTAGGATTCCGCCACCGTCGTGGAATCTGAACCTGGGTAAGCTGTGTTAAATCGTACCTGTCAACCGTCCGACTTCCCCCACGTCTCTAAACACGCACTATGAGGACCCCTCAATGGCGTACTTGTCGGCAATACCACGACAGTTGGCGCCCACCGTGGGGCAAGAGGCGCTTCAGGCTCTTCAGCGGGCGAGGACCAAGATCTTCGCGGGAATCGGCGAAACCATAGCAATCGGTCGCGTTCTCTTCTCCGGCAACATTCCGATCGTCCCTCCCGACGAGTTCTGGATCCCGACGAAGACGAACCCTACGCGGTGTTTGATCGTTCCTATCGGAGACATCCACCTCTTCATCGGCGAAACCGACTCGGGCACTAGTTCCCTGGGAGTCGGAGGAGCATCAAGGCCCGCACAGACCGCCTACGGGCAGGATATGTTCGCGGAAGGATCGATGTCGGATCTCTCTTCGGAGTTTGTCGGCAAAGATCGGAAAAATTCAAGGCCCACCCAAACCGCCCCTGTGCAGGATATAAAGGTGGAAGATCGCTGCAAATCCGTCGGCTTCGCCCGTGCGTCTGGACAGCAGAGATCCAAGTTCGTAGGAGTCATTACCATCTTCGATCTAGCACATTGCATTCAGAGAGAGGGCGAAAACCCCCGTGATTATCTTGTCAGTTGGCTCCATATACGAGCCGATCTGGCCCACTACCCCGATGATAATGCTATGTATCACTTCGTGGAAGGACTGGACCGTGGCACGCTTCTCCGGCATTCTCTAAGACGGCAGCATGCAACAGGACGCCTTACCCTTGAAGAGATGGTGAGCACCGTCAACAACTACGTGGAGGCTGATGCGGCAGCCTAGAAAGCGCTTGCGCTCATTGACGGAGATCCTCCGATTCAGCCACCGCCTCCGGCCGCCATTATCGCAGCCGCGCCGCCACCTCCAGTCATCGTCGCTGCTGTTGCACCTCCACCGCCCGTCATCGAGGAAGTCCTGGCACCCTCCGACTCTGTCATTGACGCGCTTTATGCTGACTTCAGTGCAGATTCAGAGGAGATAGATTTCAGTCTAGAAGAGCTAGACTCCGCCATGCAGGAGATGGAGGAGGAATATACGCGCGACGAGCAAGCCAACAATGCCGTCATGTCTCGAGGGGTGTTCGTCACCATTGGGACGACGATGGATGAAGATCAACCTGGACGAGCTCCGCCTACAGCGCTGGAGAAGGGGAAGGGGCCACTTATTGCTGCTGACGATGATCGCGCAAAGGTCATGCCTTCTCCGCCTAACCCAGTGCAGCAGCCGCAGGAACTCGGCACCAGACCGAGCAACAACAACACCGCAAACTTGCCGCCTTCGGCATCTACATCTACAGCAGCCCAAGTTACTCCAGCTGATAGAGTGATGTATGGCAATCTCCTCGTCGAGCCACTGACCGTTGCTCATATCAGGAACATAACCTAGCTTGACGAGAAGCGCCAGCAGCTGCTGGAGGAAGCACAGGCCATCGCGGAGCAAGGCGCTAAGCTAGATCAAGATCTGGTCAACGCGCAGAAGTCCATAGAGAAAGCTAGAGCAATGGAGGCCGAGTACAAGACTTTGCTGCAGCAGCATAAGGACAAGAATGCTCCGGCTCGCGTCATCAACGATCCTGGTGTAAGGCGGAACCTAGGATGGGCTCCCTCGAAGCCGGCACAGGCCAAGCCATACATTGACAGTGAAGGCAAGCAGGTGATGCCCACTCCGCTCCTTAACCTCGCCATCGCCAAGACCCTTCTGGAGCAGGATAGATCGCCCGAGGCAGTGGAACAGGTCTATGACCTAGTGGCCAAGGCGGTGAAGCAGCAGGAAAAGGCCACCTCCCAGAGGCTTGAGTCCGACCCAGTGCTTTGCCAGTCTAGCCAGTATAAGCCGCCAAGGGACAGATCTCCTCTTGATGTCGGGTCCCAGACGGGTTCATTAGAACGAAGACGGAGGGATGCGTGCAACATGAAGGATGATATCCCCATATCCTCCGACCACGGAGAAAAGTCCCGACCTTGTCGCCCATCGCCACCGCCCCGGTCCCCCCGACATCATGAAGATTACAAGGCTCACCATCGTACTGATATGCCCCCACCAAAGCAGTGCGACATCGTCATCCGCGACAACGCGGAGCAGACCCATCACGACGAAGAGCGCAACCAAGGACACAGGAGCAGGTCATACCATAACCCTCCATGTCCGACAAGCAACCGTGACAGGCGTGAGGCGTCGCAGGAGGGTAACAGCAAGAAGGCTAACCCACCGCCACCTCTGCCTTCGTCACCACCAAGCAGTCACCATGGCGGAGGAGGCCCACATCGTTCACGCAGCCCATCCCCTGTTGACAAGAAGAAGAAGAACCCGGAGCCGTACGATGCACGTTCGCGGATCGATAAGATCCACGAGGCCCGGGAAGGACCATACCTGGGACCACGTTGCTTTGGACCTGCAATACAGTCCGCAACTTACCCCAAAGGTTTCCGGATTGACAAGATCATCAATCCCTATGACGGCACCGCCAAGCCAGCCACATGGTTGCAGGACTACGGCAACGCGGTGGAGATTGCCGGAGGCAACCCCAACATCGTCGTCAAGTACCTCCCATCAATGTTGGCGGGCACGGCCCGTCAATGGATCGACGACTTGCCGGAGAAATCTATCTACAACTGGTTGGACATGCAAGAAGCGTTCACCAAGAACTTTGCGGGTACATACAAGCGTCCCTGCACTGTGGGCGATCTACAGCGGTGCATGCAAGAGAAAGACAAGACATCTCGCGCCTACCTCTCCCGCTGGCTGGACATGAAGAATTCCTGCGCAGGAGTGCACGCTCAGACCGCCATGGCCGCCTTCATCGATGGGTTGGAAAGGGGCACGTTGCTCCGACATAAGCTGAAGCGCTTGCAGGACAATCACCAGCTTGACTTGAATTAGATGATCCAGTTGGCCAGCGAGTTCGTGGCTGCCGACGACGATGCTCGCGGCTCCTTGCCGGCAACGGCCGTTCCAACTCAAGCTCGAAGGAACAGCAGCACAAAGCGGAAAACCGCTCCAGAAGAAAAGCAATCTACCGAAATGGTCGCTATGACTTTTGCAGGACGAGGCGATGGCGGACAACGTGGCCGAGGAAGGGGAGCTGGTCGTGGGAAGCAACGAGGAAGTGAAACTACCTCGGCGCCGCTCCGCGTTCCCCTAACCTACGAGGAGTACCGCGATATGCCGTGCCTCGTACACCTCGACGTCAACAGCAAGGCCACCCATACCAATCGACACTTCAAGTTCGTCAATGACCTCAAGGAAGACCCGGAGTCCGGCTACAAGCAAAGTCGGAAGAACAGATCGCGAGGCAAGGGCAAGGGAAAGAATAAGGAGGAGGAGTCCAAGGATTCAAGTGACATGGACGAGGACATTGACCCCAAGCACGCCGCCAAGAGCGAAGACAAGGGCAAGAACCCCTTCGCGAAGAAGGCTCCGGTCTACCACACTTTCCTTGGCACCCCCACCGTCCGAAAACAGAAGACCTCTCTGAGGATACTAATGGCCACTCTCCCCCCAGTTCCCTAGTACCTGCGCCTGTCACAGGTTCCAATTACTTGGGACAGGACGGACCACCCAGACCTCATACCTACGGAGAACTAGTACGCCATGGTCATCAACCCCTTGATTGACGGCGTGGAGTTCACCAAGTGTATGGTGGATAGTGGAAGCACATCAACATCATGTACCTGGATACACTGCAGAATATGAACTTGACGGAGGAAAATCTAAGGCGGACCAACACCATCTTCCATGGCGTAGTTCTTGGTCGGGAGGCTCGGTCCCTTGGGTGCATTATACTTCAAGTGCCTTTGGCGATGTTAACAATTACCGCCAAGAGCGCATGACCTTCGAGGTGGTCCCCTTCAATAGCGTGTACCACGTCATATTCGGCCGCGACATATTCCACACGTTCATGGCCAAGCAATGCTTCGTGTACAACAAACTCAAGATACCCAGACCAAACGGTGACATCACCGTATCTAGAAGCTTTACCAAGGAAAGGGACTGCGAGATCAATGAAGCAGCCATTGCAGAAGCTGTCCTCTATAGCGAAGAATTCAAAGAGATCTAGGGCAAGGTCGATGACTCAGAGATGCCCGCGTCGAAGAAGCAGATCTCCGACTCCGCTCATGCGTTCAAGGCCGCCATCGATACCAAGTCGGTGGAACTTGTGGTAGGCGATGCCTCCAAGGTCACCGCCATTGGGACGAACCTGGATCCCAAATAGGAAAGCGCGCTCGTCGAGTTCCTCCGTGAAAATAGGGACATCTTTTCCTGGCAACCTGCCGACATGAAAGGTGTACCTGGGGAACTTGCCGATCACAGCCTAAACATTGATCCAAAATCCAAACCAGTGAAACAACCTCTACGACGCTTTGGAGATGAGAAGAGACGCGCCATTGGCAAAGAGATAGCTAGGTTACTTAAGGCTAGATTTATACGAGAAGTCCTTCACACCCAATGGGTGGCCAATCATGTACTTGTCCCCAAAAAGGGAACCAATGAATTAAGAATGTGTGTTGATTACACCGGCTTGAAAAAAGTATGTCCCAAAGATCCGTTTGCTTTGCCTCGCATTGACCAAGTCATTGACTCGACGACTGGCTTAGAACTTTTGTGTTTTCTTGATGCATACTCAGGATACCACCAGATCAAGATGAGGAAGTCGGACCAATTGGCCACTTCGTTCACTACCCCATACTGCACGTTTTGCTATGTTACGATGCCCTTTGGGCTGAAAAACACATGTGCTATGTACCAGCGGACAATACAACGTTGCCTTCACGACCAAATTGTGCGGAACGTTCACGCCTATGTGGACGATATCGCGGGGATGTCCAAAAAGTCAAACGACTTAATCTCTGACTTAAAAGAAACCTTTGATAATCTCCGGAAATACAACATGATGCTTAACCCTAAGAAGTGCATCTTCGGGGTACCAGCCGGCAAATTGTTGGGCTTCATCGTTTCCCATCGCGGAATCAAGGTCAACCCAGAGAAAATCAAGGCCATCTTAAACATAAACCATCCGACATGCCTAAAGGACATTCAACGACTAACAGGTTGTGTTGCAGTAGTTAGTCGGTTCGTCAGCCGACTTGGAGAGAAGGCTCTGCCGTTGTACAAGTTGCTGAAGAAGGTGGACAAATTCACATGGACAGACAAGGCAGATGCAGCATTTAAGCAGCTCAAGGAGATTCTTTCCTCAGCGCCTATCCTTGCAGCACCCGAGCCTGGAGAGCCCCTGTTAATCTACATGGCGGCAACCAACCGGGTAATCAACATTGTCGTCGTGGTAGAGCAGAAGGAACCAGGCTATGAGCACGGAGTTCAACGACCAGTTTACTATGTGAGCAAGGTCTTGACGGAGTCCAAGGAGTGTTACCCGCACTACCAGAAGATAGCTTATGGAGTATTCCTTGCTTCTCGGAAGCTGAGGCATACTTTCAGGAGCACCTAATCACAGTGGTGAGCAATACTCCACTGTCCGACATTATCAACAACAGCGACGCTACAGGAAGGGTCGCGAAGTGGGACATTGAACTTGCCGCCTTCGAGATCACTTACAAGAGACGCGACGCTATCAAGTCACAAGCCTTGGCGGATTTTGTTGCAGATTGGACAGAGATGCCAGACGCTACTCCGTTGCCGAAACCAGAGTACTGGGTGATGCACTTTGACGGATCAAAGCTTCTCAATGGCTCGGGGGCTGGTGTATTGCTACAGTCACCAACAGGAGACAAGCTACACTACGTTCTGCAGATCCACTTCAAGGCTACAAACAACATGGTGGAGTATGAAGCACTCATTCACGGACTACGTGTAGCCAAGGATATTGGCATCAAGCGCATAGTTTGCTGTGGTGATTCCGACTTGGTTGCCCAGCAGGTGGCTGGCACCTGGAATGCGCGGAACCCTATGATGGCGGCATATCGAGACGAAGTGGATGAGATAGCCAAGAGCTTCTTGGGCTACGAAGTCAAGTATGTACCTAGGGAGCAAAATGAGGCGGCTGATCTGCTGTCTAAGCTTGGATCAGGGCGCAAGCAAATTCTGCCAGGAGTTTTTCTAGAGCACCTGCGCACACCATCTGTGAAGGGAGACGACATCAACAACCCGGATAGAGCTGACTCTTTCGTCAACATGGTGACCAAGGTCTCTCCGGCTTGGACAAAACCGTTCATGGAATATCTCGAACACAGAACTTTGCCCGACGACGAAGTCGAAAGACGACAAATAGTACGACGAGCAAAGGGTTATACCATAATCAATGGGCAACTCTACAAAACGAGCACTACTGGTGTATACCTAAACTGTGTTACCCAGCTAGAAGGTATGGAAATCCTACGCAAAATCCATCTCGGAGATTGCGGGCATCACGCCGCTCCTCGATCGTTGGTCGCGAAAGCCTTTCGGCAAGGATTCTACTGGCTGAACGCGAAGGCGGACGCCGACAAGATGGTTGAGACATGCATGGGATGCCAGTATTATGCCCGACAACCACATGTTCCTGCTGAAGAATTGCGAACAATACCAATAACTTGGCCGTTCGCAGTCTGGGGGCTAGACATGGTGGGACCGTTACAGACGGCACCTTGTGAAGGGAATATGCCCTGAGAGGCAATAATAAAGTGGTTATTATGTGTATTCCAAGTATATGATAGATGTTTATTTTGCATGCTATAATTGTATTAATACGGAAACGTTAATACATGTGTGTTTAATAAACAAACAGAAAGTTCCTAGTTATGCCTCTCTCATAAACTAGCTCGTTGATTAACAAGATGATCAAGGTTTCCTGATCATGGACATTGGATGTTGTTAATAACAGGATCACAACATTAGTGTAATGATGTGATGAACATTCATCCGAAGTATAGCATTACGATCAAAGTCATTGAGTTTATATTGCTATAACAAATTACGAAGTGATCATAGTCCTTAGACCATGAGATCATGTCAATCACTAACACCGGAAGAGTTTCTTGATAACATCAAACGTCACACCGTAACAGGGTGATTATAAAGATGGATTCAGAACTAACAAAGTGTTATGTTGAGGCTCATGGATCAAGAAGTGGAATTTGTTCATCCCGATGACGGATAGATATACTCTGGGCCCTCTCGGTGATATCACATTGATTAGCTTGCAAGCAAGTGATTTGATCACTAGAATGTTATATCATAGGAACGAGAAAAGAGTGCATGTCGGTCGAGATTAAACTAGGTATGGAGATACCGATGATCGAATCTCGGACATGTAATATATCGTGAAACAAAGGGATTAAGATACTAGCGTAAAAGGTTCCGACGATCACAAGAAAGTCATCGTTGAATGTGTGGGAGTCAGTATGGGTCTCCAGATCCCGCTTCTGATTATTGATCTGAGAGGGGTCTCGATCATGTCCGCATTATTCACGAACCGTAGGGTGACACACTTAAGAGACACCGACATCCAATTGGAGCAAAAGTTTCATGCCGAAAGAATGAACAAGCGCAGGAATTTATTTCACTAGATACCGAAACAGGTTTTCGGGTGAAATTGCATAAAGTGGTTATGCATGTGAAATAGAATTCTAGCAAGGGGTTATTTGTGAATGTTTGTCATTAAAGTAATTGACAAAATTCTGAATAAAATAAAAGAGTTTTATTTAATGAGAGTTTGCATTAAATTTGGTGGAAATTTAATGGGAATTTTGAGTGGACTTTTGAGTGGAGGGAATTTAGAGGAGTTTTGTGAGTGGAGTGTCCACCCACATGAAGAGGGGAGGGCAAGGGGGCAGCCCGCATGCGCTGGCCACCCCCTTGGGGTTCCCCCTCCTCCTATAAAAGGAGCCCCTCCTCCTCACTTGTCTCAAACACCTCCTCGTGAAGGATCTCTCTCCCCCTCTAGAATTTATCCCCCATGGTCTCGGACTAGCGAGATACATGTTCCCGGTGGCTATTCGGCAAGAAAGAGTTGTGCTTCCGCTGCATCGCTGGAGCGAGGAGGCGGAGGTTGCTCGGTGCCTCGAACGTGTGTGCGAGCACGGATGCGCTGCTGATTTGCGGCGCTAGGACTTCCTCTCGATCTTGAGATCGGCAAGAGATCGTCTACATCAACCACGAGTTGAACTCGTTAAGCTTTGTCGGTCTTCAAGGGTATGTTCTCTACGGATATACATCCGCCCGTTGTTTGTATCTAGTATATATAGATCTTGGTATATAGTTCACATCGTAGGAAATTTTTTGTTTTCTATGCTGCGAACCCTACAGTGGTATCAGAGCCGGATCTATGCGTAGATACTTTACACGGGTAGTACACATATGAGTATGTGGGCGATGATGATCATGTTGTTGCTCCTTTGTTGTGATTTTGGATATTGGTGGCATAGTGGGATGAAGCGGCCCGGACAAACTTTACATGTCCTCGCACATGAGACCTGTTCCACGCTTGACATGCAACTAGTTTGCATAAGTGGCTAGAGGGTGTCTGTCTCTCCTACTATAGTCAATATCTATTTTGCAAGCGAGTTGTCAACAATTTGATTATCCTCGTTGTGGTTCATGTTCGTAGGTAAGAACGGTTCTATCTCGAAAGCCCTAAGCCACGTAAAACTTGCAATGGATAAATTAGAGGCGTCTAGTTTAGATTGTTGCTGGGCTAGTGTTATGATATGGTAGTGTTGTAAGTAGAAGTATGAGATGATACTCTTACAACACACATAGCGTGTAAAATCCATAGACCTTGGATTTACACATATAGGTATGATAGTGATCATACCATGATGCACATGATGGAGATCATCTGCGGGAACCATATAATTTCACTAATAAACATATGATGTTTGGTTGCATCTTATATTGCTTGTTTAGCGCTTTGTCAAGCATAATAAGATGATCCCTCATTTAAATATCAAGATAAGAATGTGTTCTTCCTTTAGTATGCACCGATTATGTTTTCGTCGCTCCAAGACATCACGTGATGATCGGGTGTTCTTGGATCCACGACCATATTTCGGGTGTAAAACAGTTACACACGCAAATACTAAGGTTCTAACTTGGCGAGCCTAGCATGTACAGACATGGCCTCGGAACACAGACCGAAAGGTTAAGCATGAGTCATATAGTTGATATGATGCCCATTTGATGCTCGCCTTTGAAGCTATACCAACTCACGTGATGATCGGACTTGGTGTAGTGGATTTGGTTCATGTAATCACCAAAAGGACACGAGGGATGTCGCTTTTGAGTGGGAGTTCATTCGTAATATAGATTAGTTGAACTCGATCTATCATACACTTAGTCTAAACTTTCCAAATTCTGTTGTAGATGGCACCACCTGCTTTTAATTTCAATGCGTTCATGGAGAAAGAGAAACTAGCAACGAACGGTAGCAACTTTACTGAATGGGCCATGAATTTGAGGATTCTCCTCTCTGCTGCACAAAAGCAATATGTGCTAGAAGCGCCGTTAGGCCCCCCACCTTTTGATGATGCCCCTGACGAGGAGAAGAATGTCTATCAGACTCGTCAGGAGGACCACAACTTAGTTCATTGCGGCATATTGTATGGGCTAGAGCCGGAACTTCGAAAGCGTTTCGAAAACGGCAATGCATTTGATACAATGGGTGAGTTGAAAATGATTTTCGACACACATGCTGCTGTAGAGAGCTACAATGCTTCAGAAAAGTTCTTTAGCTGCATGATGGAAGAGCACAGCTCCGTTAGTGAGCATGTACTCAAGATGTCGGGTTACGCCGATAAGCTTGTGTCCTTGGGAATAACGATTCCCATTGACTTAGGCATCCATCGTGTTCTGCAGTCTCTGCCACCTAGCTATAAGAGCTTCGTGATGAACTATAATATGCAAGGCATGAAGAAGTCTCTCCCCGAGCTTCTGTCAATGCTTAAAACTGCAGAAGTGGAGATCAAAAAGGAACATCAAGTGTTGATGATCAATAGGAACACTGGTTTCAAGAAAGACAAGAAGGAAAAACGGAAGGGAAGTAAGGGCGGCAAGCCTGTTGCCGCGCCTGAAAAGAAACCCCGAGTTGGACCTAAGTCTGATTCCGAGTGCTACTATTGTAAGGGGAATGGCCACTGGAAGCGCAACTGCCCCAAGTATCTGGCAGACAAGAAGGCCGGCAAGGCAAACAAAGGTATATATGATATACATGTTATTGATGTGTACTTGACTAGTGCTCGCAGTAGCACCTGGGTATTTGATACCGGTTCAGTTGCTAATATTTGTAACTCGAATCAGGGGCTGCGGAACAAGCGACCGCTAGCAAGGGGTGAGGTCAAGATGCGTGTCGGCAATGGATCAAACGTTGATGTAATCGCCGTCGGAACGCTGCCTCTCCACTTACCGTCGGGATTAGTCATAAACTTAAATAAATGTTATCTGGTGCCTGCACTGAGCATGAACATTGTATCTGGATCATGTTTGATGCAAAGTGGTTATTCATTTAAATCTGAGAACAATGGTTGTTCCATTTATATGAATGAAATCTTTTATGGTCATGCACCGATGATGAATGGTTTATTTCTGTTAGATCTCAATGATAATGTTACACATATTCATAATGTTGATGCTAAAAGGATTAAACTTAATGATGATATATCCGCATATATGTGGCACTGCCGTCTAGGTCATATTGGCATTAAACGCATGAAGAAGATCCATTCAGATGCACTTTTGGAATCACTTGATTATGAATCATTTGATACATGTGAGCCATGCCTTATGGGCAAGATGACTAGAATGCCGTTTTCCGGTTCAATGGAACGGGCAACAGATTTATTGGAAATCATACATTCTGATGTATGTGGTCCAATGAGTGTGTCGGCGCGAGGTGGATATCGTTATTTTGTTACTTTCACGGATGATTTGAGTAGATACGGTTATATCTACTTGATGAAACACAAGTCTGAAACCTTTGAAAAGTTCAAGGAATTTCAGAATGAAGTGGAAAACCATCGTAATAGAAAGATCAAATTTCTACGGTCTGACCGTGGAGGTGAGTATCTAAGTTACGAGTTTAGCACTCACATGAAAGAGTGTGGAATTGTTTCACAACTCACACCTGCCGGAACACCACAGCGAAATGGTGTGTCGGAACGTCGTAATCGTACTTTATTAGATATGGTTCGATCTATGATGTCTCTGACGGACTTGCCGTTGTCATTTTGGGGTTATGCACTAGAAACTACTGCATTCACTTTAAATCGGGCACCATCTAAATCCGTTGAAAAGACACCGTATGAATTGTGGTTTGGAAACAAACCTAAGCTGTCATTTCTTAAGGTTTGGGGATGCGATGTTTATGTGAAGAAACTTCAACCGGATAAACTCGAACCCAAAGCGGAAAAATGCGTCTTCATAGGATACCCTAAAGAAACTATTGGGTATTCCTTCTATCACAGATCCGAGGGCAAGGTTTTTGTTGCCAAGAATGGATCCTTTCTAGAGAAAGAGTTTCTCGCGAAAGGTGTGAGTAGTCGGAAGGTAGAACTCGAAGAGGTTGTGGAACCTTCTCTTCAAAGTATGGCGAGTAGCGCAGCGCCGGAAGTTGTTCCGGAGTTGGCTCCACCTGTTGAAGAGGGAACTAATGATAATGATCATGAAACTCCGAAAGAGAGTACTACCGAACCTCGCAGGTCAAACAGGACGCGTGCAGCTCCCGAGCTGTACGGAAATCCTGTCATAAATTTCATGGTTGATGAAAACAATGACCCTGCGACGTATGAAGAAGCGATGATGAGCCCGGATTCCAACAAATGGTTAGAAGCCATGAAATCCGAGATGGAATCCATGTATGAAAATCAAGTTTGGAACTTGGTGGAATTACCTCACGACCGAAAGGCCGTGGAGAACAAATGGATTTTCAAAAGGAAAACTGATGCTGATGGTAATGTGACCATCTATAAAGCTCGACTTGTCGCAAAGGGGTTTCGACAAATTCAAGGAGTTGACTACGATGAGACTTTCTCTCCCGTAGCGATGCTAAAGTCAGTTAGGATTATGTTAGCAATTGCTGCATATTTCGATTATGAAATATGGCAGATGGATGTCAAAACCGCGTTTCTCAATGGTAATATTGAAGAAGAGTTGTATATGATACAACCAAAGGGTTTTGTCGATCCTAAGGATGCTAACAAGGTGTGCAAGCTTCAGCGATCCATCTATGGATTGAAGCAAGCATCACGAAGTTGGAATCTCCGCTTTGATGAGGTGATCAAAGAGTTTGGATTTGTCCAAACTTATGGAGAAGCTTGTATTTACAAGAAAGTGAGTGGGAGCAATGTGGCATTTCTGATATTATATGGGATGACATATTATTGATCGGAAATGATATAGAACTTTTAAACAGTGTTAAAAGTTATCTAAACAGCAAATTTTCAATGAAGGACCTAGGTCAAGCGTCATACATATTAGGCATAAAGATCTATAGAGATAGATCTAGGCGCCTAATAGGGCTATCGCAAAGTACATACCTTGATAAGATTTTAAAGAAGTTTAAAATGGACGGAAGTAAGAAGGGGTTCTTACCTATGTTGCAAGGCAAGACATTGAGTAAGACTCAAAGTCCGGCTTCGGCGGAAGAAAGAGAGATAATGGACAAAGTCCCCTATGCTTCAGCCATAGGCTCTATAATGTACGCCATGCTATGTACAAGACCGGATGTGGCACACGCTATTAGTTTGACTAGTAGGTACCAATCGGATCCAGGTTCGGAACACTGGATAGCGGTCAAGAATATCCTTAAGTACTTACGAAGAACTAAGGATATGTTTCTTGTATACGGAGGTGAAGAAGAGCTCGTCGCTAAGTGTTATGTCGACGCTAGCTTTGACACCGATCCGGATGACTCTAAGTCTCAATCCGGATACGTATTTCTCATGAATGGCGGAGCGGTTAGTTGGAGGAGCTCCAAACAACCTGTGGTAGCGGGATCAACAACGGAGGCCGAATATGTTGCTGCTTCAGAAGCGGCTCAGGAAGCAGTTTGGATGAAGGAGTTCATATCCGAACTAGGAGTTGTGGCAAACGCGTTGGACCCAATGGTGATCTATTGTGACAACAATGGTGCCATTGCCAATGCCAAAGAGCCAAGGTCTCACAAGCATTCCAAGCATATTAAGCGCCGGTTTCACTCCATCCGCGAGCATGTCAAGGATGGAGATATAAAGATTTGTAAAGTACATACGGATCTCAATGTAGCAGATCCGTTGACTAAAACTCTCCCTAGAGAAAAACATGACCAACACCAGAACTCAATGGGTGTTAGATTTATCACTATGTAACTAGATTATTGTCTCTAGTGCAAGTGGGAGACTGAAGGGAATATGCCCTGAGAGGCAATAATAAAGTGGTTATTATGTGTATTCCAAGTATATGATAGATGTTTATTTTGCATGCTATAATTGTATTAATACGGAAACGTTAATACATGTGTGTTTAATAAACAAACAGAAAGTTCCTAGTTATGCCTCTCTCATAAACTAGCTCGTTGATTAACAAGATGATCAAGGTTTCCTGATCATGGACATTGGATGTTGTTAATAACGGGATCACAACATTAGTGTAATGATGTGATGAACATTCATCCGAAGTATAGCATTACGATCAAAGTCATTGAGTTTATATTGCTATAACAACTTACGAAGTGATCATAGTCCTTAGACCATGAGATCATGTCAATCACTAACACCGGAAGAGTTTCTTGATAACATCAAACGTCACACCGTAACAGGGTGATTATAAAGATGGATTCAGAACTAACAAAGTGTTATGTTGAGGCTCATGGATCAAGAAGTGGAATTTGTTCATCCCGATGACGGATAGATATACTCTGGGCCCTCTCGGTGATATCACATTGATTAGCTTGCAAGCAAGTGACTTGATCACTAGAATGTTATATCACAGGAACGAGAAAAGAGTGCATGTCGGTAACGAGATTAAACTAGGTATGGAGATACCGATGATCGAATCTCGGACATGTAATATATCGTGAAACAAAGGGATTAAGATACTAGCGTAAAAGGTTCCGACGATCACAAGAAAGTCATCGTTGAATGTGTGGGAGTCAGTATGGGTCTCCAGATCCCGCTTCTGATTATTGATCTGAGAGGGGTCTCGATCATGTCCGCATTATTCACGAACCGTAGGGTGACACACTTAAGAGACACCGACATCCAATGGGAGCAAAAGTTTCATGCCGAAAGAATGAACAAGCGCAGGAATTTATTTCACTAGATACCGAAACAGGTTTTCGGGTGAAATTGCATAAAGTGGTTATGCATGTGAAATAGAATTCTAGCAAGGGGTTATTTGTGAATGTTTGTCATTAAAGTAATTGACAAAATTCTGAATAAAATAAAAGAGTTTTATTTAATGAGAGTTTGCATTAAATTTGGTGGAAATTTAATGGGAATTTTGAGTGGACTTTTGAGTGGAGGGAATTTAGAGGAGTTTTGTGAGTGGAGTGTCCACCCACATGAAGATGGGAGGGCAAGGGGGCAGCCCCCATGCGCCGGCCACCCCCTTGGGGTTCCCCCCCTCCTCCTATAAAAGGAGCCCCTCCTCCTCACTTGTCTCAAACACCTCCTCGTGAAGGATCTCTCTCCCCCTCTAGAATTTATCCCCCATGGTCTCGGACTAGCGAGATACATGTTCCCGGTGGCTATTCAGCAAGAAAGAGTTGTGCTTCCGCTGCATCGCTGGAGCGAGGAGGCGGAGGTTGCTCGGTGCCTCGAACGTGTGTGCGAGCACGGATGCGCTGCTGATTTGAGGCGCTAGGACTTCCTCTCGATCTTGAGATCGGCAAGAGATCGTCTACATCAACCACGAGTTGAACTCGTTAAGCTTTGTCGGTCTTCAAGGGTATGTTCTCTACGGATATACATCCGCCCGTTGTTTGTATCTAGTATATATAGATCTTGGTATATAGTTCACATCGTAGGAAAATTTTTGTTTTCTATGCTGCGAACCCTACACCTTGTGGGTTTACGCATCTGCTTGTAGCAGTTGATAAATTCACTAAATGGATAGAAGCTAAACCCATTAGAAAGCTTGATGGGGCAACTGCCCTCAGGTTTGTCCAAGATCTAGTGGTGAGATTTGGTCTCCCACATAGCATTATCACCGACACCGGCATCAATTTGTCACTCGGAGAAGTGGAGGCTTATTATTGGGAGAAAGGCATCCGACTTGAACTTGCATCTGTGGCACATCCACAATTCAATGGTCAGGTTGAGCGAGCCAATGGATTAATTCTGCAGTGAATCAAGCCACGTCTTGAGGCACCGCTACATAGAGCAGCTGGAGCCTAGGCAGAAGAATTTCCATCTGTGCTGTGGAGTTTACGAACTACACCCAACAGATCCATCGTCTATACCCCTTACTTCATGGTATATGTTGTAGAAGCCATCCTACCTTTCGACATCCTTCACGATGCACCAAGAGTTGCCGCCTACGACGAAGATGACGCTGAAGAATCCAAACGCCTAGATGTGGACCTTCTCGAGGAGGAGCGCATTTTGGCATGCCAAAGATCCGCCATCTACCAGCAGAAGCTACGCAGCTACCATAGTCACCGCGTTTGGCATCGCTCGTTTAAAGAGGGGGATTTGGTGCTCCGACTTAAGCAGAAGAAGCCACACAAATTATCCCCGCCATGGGAAGGACTGTTCATCATAAGCAAGGCGCTACTCAATGGGTCTTACTACCTCGTTGACAATCGTGAACTGAAGTATAGACCCAACGAGGATCATAAGCATAAGCGACGTGACCCGGATGATGACTACCCGGAGCTTCATCGGGCATGAAACATAGCACAGCTACGTCCTTTTTACACTTAGCATTTTTATCTAATTGTGTACCTCTTATATGATCAATGAAATAAAGCTCTCTGGTTCACTCATATTTCTGAGTCTTTTACCTCCTTTAGTGTTCATTTTTGGATGATGTAAAACCTTTTATGCACAAGCTTTGCGATTGCACTTGTGAAAATTCCGCCTACGGGCGTTAGCTTAAGTTTTCTGGTCTACACGTTCTTTGTTGTTTTTATGTGGATTCTGGAGTAGTGACTTTCGACACTTATTGTCGGTGATTTTGTGCTTAGGTTATTGACGACGCCATTATGAATCATCACCTGAGTGCATGGTTCCGACAACGAGTCTTCCGACCTTTGGCGCAGGTAATGGATAAGCCAACACTTGCTTAAAAATATATACATGTTGGAAACTAGTTCTTGAGCAGCAGGAAATAACAACCATTGTTTTCCGCCTTAAGTTACATAAACAAGTTTTTTTTCGCATATGCACCAAAGGTGAAACAAATATTACAAAGTTGTTCTTCATTCCTTTGGCGCAGGTGACTTGGAAGCAGCGTCATCACCAGCCGGAGAACCACCCTCGAAGTCGGTGCTGTGGAGGGACTCAGAGGAACCTTGGTTGCCGCTGTAGATGGTGTTCATTGGCACAAAGACGTTGACGTCTACCAACTCGGCAACTCTGGTGTCATAGCCCGCGAGCGACGACAAGATGGATTCATGGTTAATCTCTTTGCCATCATCGTCTACATCAGGAATGCCAGAGGTCACCGTGTCGATGTCGTCATCTTCGTAGTGTGCCTTCACCATTGACAGCGCCATCCTTGCGCCAGCCCGTGCACATGAAGCTTTCCAGCTTGTGATACACTCGGGGGCTCGGTGCAGAATCTCCGAGTACTTCATCACGGAGTCTGATGCCTTGATATTTATCTAGAGGGACTTGGCGATCTCCTTGGCTTGCTTGATGGCGGTGTTGATGAAGTTGCCAGCAAGAACCATGCATTCCTTGGTTGGAGGAGGCGACCGGGTTAAACCCATAGGAGCTGAAAAATCCGAAAAAGGAACACATGAGTTCAACAATTCAGAGTACCCAAACTACAGAAATCCAAGACGGAGAAAACTTACTGAAAATGCTGGCCTCAGCTTGCCAGAGGGTGTCCGCCAAGGATTCTTTCTCTTGTTGGAGGATATTATACGCCTCGCTATGGCGTTGATTCTGCTCATCAGCATCTTGCTTCTGATCTTTTAAGATCGCAATCTCCTCCTTCAAGCGATTGATTTCCTCGGTGGTTGAGTCCTGCAGGGCCTTCATCGACTCCTCATGCATTTTCAGCATGTCTTTCCTCTCTTTCTTAAGAATTTTTTTCTCGCTATCCAACTCTTGAATGTGCCTGGATTGCTCGACAATATTCTTGGCCTTGGCGATGGTTTCTGCAAATCGGAGAAAGTAAAGTACACAGTGAGTACTCGGAGAATATGGACACAAAACCAAGTCGGAATGCGAAAAAGAAAACAGACGCTTGCTCTTGGTGATCTGTTCCTTCAAGAAGGTAGTTTTACCCTTTTCAGCTTCCAGGTCTGCGTGCATCTTCTGGTACTTGTTATTGTCCATACCCCTCCGAGCACTCTCGTTCTATGGAAAAGAGGTCAAAGTTAAAACGCTGTTTGGTCTGCTTGGAGCATCTAGACGGAAATTTTACACCTAGACGCTCAGGGGCTACAATGAGAGTTTTTGACTTAGCATTATGCTTATCTTTTCTTTAAGCATCTAGTCGGAACTAATTCAGTTTTCGATTAGAGGCTTGGGGGCTACAACATAAAGTTTTTAACTCGGATATATGCTTATCTTTTCTTTAAGCATCTAGTCGGAACTAATTCAGTTACAACTAGAGGCTTGGGAGCTACAGTATGGAAATTTATAAATACTGCGTATGCTACTCTTAAAGCATCTAGTCGGAATATTTCATTCCACCTATATGCTTGGGGGCTACAGTGAGAGGTTTTCTAACTTAGTCACTCTTGGATCATATAGATGCAAAAACCTATGGTTTTTTCGTCTACATCCTCGGGGTCTACAGTGGGATACTCATATGAAATGCAAAAGGCAAATAAAACTTACAGGTGCAATGATCTTGAGGTTTGTAGAACTCTCGGCCAGCAGCTTGCCAAAGGATCCGCTGTTTCCTTGCAAGATTTCTGCTTGTCAGCGGAGCTCCTCTAGACCACACGTCGGAGATGTTGGTGCCACACCAGGGACCAAAGCAGTGCTACCCAGTGTAAGTACCGGATAGACTATATTTGGATAGGCTATGGTTTTCTTGGATGCGGGGGCGCCGCCAATGACAGAGGTACCTGCTTCCACCACCGTGTTACCGCCACCGATGGCATCCTTAGCCGGAGCTTCAGCCATTTGGTGGGCGGCACTTTCCTGCGTTGCCTGCTCGCCGATGATAACAACCTCGGTAGAGGCACCTGAGTCCACTTCCATGGCGGAAGGGCCAGATGCCTCCTTAGCTTGTGAGCTTGTCGGGGCAGACGAAGGCTTGACGGAGGGAGTGGTAGGGGCGATGGCGGGAGATGCGTTGCGATGCAGCATGTCCTTGATGGTTCTAGAAGCCCCCAATTTGGAGGTCTTCTAGAAGCCAAAATGCATAAGTACAGGAGCAACACAGATAAATAGACAATGTCAGAGGAAGAGAAGCTTACACAAGTGGGGGTGCTTTAGCAAAGGGGATCCCGGTAACTTTTCTCTTTTCCGCCTCCAGGGCGGCGGTAGTCTTCTTGGAGGCTCCACCCTCCGTCTTCTTCTTCTTGCCTCCGTCGGCAACGTCAGAGGTGGAGCTCTTCCGCTTTCGCGCCAACAGAGCATCGTCGTCGGACACGACCGTGACTTCCTTCATCTTTGGATCGTAGATTTGGGCAGCCAGGTTGTCCTCCTCTAGATCGCTAAGCTGTTAAGCGAGAAGTCACCGTGTTAGATGAGGTGACATTTGCAAGACGGAAGAACTGGAGTATATGTCATACACGGAAAATAAATACCTACCTTTGGGCACTTGCCGTCTACGAACATGTCGTAGGTGATGGTGAAGCCACGCTTCTTGTCCTTCACCTTAACGATGTCCTTAAGGCGGAGCTTGACGGAGTCGCTCGAGAAGTTGTCCATGGAGATGCGGAGGCTATCCCTTCTATCGCTGGTATACTTGTGCATGAGCTTCGCGCGGTGCTGCAGAGGTTGGATTCGCCTGATGAACCAACACATGGCTAGGTCCAAGCCGGTCAAACCCGTCTCTACGAACCATTCTATCCGCCTTATGGCGCGGGAAGCATAAAGTTCGGAGGGAAGGGAGGCCTATGATCTCCATGACGAGGCTTCAGCAGCGGCTCCGTCAACGAAGTCCGGGTACGTTACTTGTCGGCCAGCCACAGGAATGTCTGGGCCGTAGAAGTACGTCCGTTGCCAATTTTTGCAGGACTCGTGGCCAACGATGTCGGGGAACCACTGGCCAGGTCGGATCTTGAAGCTTACGGTGCCGTAGTTCCTAAGTTCTTCCTTACTAGCTCCGGCTTTACGTTTGACGGTGAAGAAGTACACGAAGAGGTCTAGCCTAGGCTTTATCCCTAAGTAACCCTCGCAGAGCGCTGCGTAGTTGCTAAGCTCTAAGATACTGTTGGGAGAAAGATTCTGGGGTTGGACTCTGTAGTGGTTTAAGACGGAGAGGAAGAAGTTGGAGATGGGTAGGGAGACGCCGCGTACCAGTTGGGCTTTGGGGTACACCTTTTCTCCGTCTTGGGGAGAAGGTGTCACCTCGCCGGTCGGCGTCGCCCGCCAGGCAAGCCCTCCGTCGCAGGGAGGTAGCCCTCGGCGATCAGCTCCTGGATATCACGGTCCGTGATATCTGAGCCGCGCCAGTCGCCCTTGTGCGAGTCTAGCTCCTCCTCCAACGGCTCTAGCGCCGCCAGATTCTGGTCGCTGCCGGTGGACTCAATCACCGCCGATGCGGGGATGACCAGGCCCTCTGGGGGCACGACGATAGAGCTCGCCGGCTTTGCCGCGACTTCGCTCGACGCCGCCATGGAAGGAGACGTGCTGCTGCTGGCCATGGAGAGAGGTTGGATGTGACTGGTGCGGATTGAGGCTAGGGTTTTTTGCGAGTTAGGCGCGGAGATATCGAGGAGGCACGCGCTGGAGGAAGAAGATGACGCGAGGAGAGAATGAGGTAAAAGGTAGAAATTCCACCACGGTTACTATTTATCATCTCCAACGTCAAGATTCGTGCAGCTTGATCGGACGGTTTCCGTGTAGACGATGTGTTCGCGAACGTGTGCGGAAATTCCACCACGTCTCCAACCGTCGCCGCCAACGGTTCGTATCGCTCGCGCGGGAAAATCGGACATGATTGCATTCTCTGCATGTGTGAGTTACGAGGCGTCGCTGACCTAAGACTACGTCGTCCTAGCTGACATAGGCAGATGAGCCGTTGCATCAGAAGATTCCGGCATGGACGGATCCAGTCCGGCTACGGAAGAGTACGATGGAAGATTCAGCATTTCTCCGAATTACGTGTTAAAGACGGAGAAAACCTTGCAGGGTTCTTTGGGAGGACTACAAGATATTGCTTGAAGGTTTGCCGACATTCATCTAGATGGAGCATTCCACACGAAGAGGCAAGACGGCGCAAGATCTCGGAGTTTTCCGGGGGCTACTGTTGGGGATATGCTATATGGGTATCCTCATAGCATGTCTCCTATCCGGATAACCCGGGTGGCCCATAGTTGGTAGCATGTCCCATGGCCTGCTGGGTGGCCCAATTAGATGGATCTAGAAGGGAGGCCCATGCCGGATAAAGGAAGGCTACGGTTGGAGTCACCGACGTACCCGGAGCCTTGGAGTGCAAGATACACAAGACTAGTAATAGACGGTGTAGGACTCTGTGACCTGTCCGGCTAGAACTTTTCCCTGTAACCCTAGGACCTGGCGACTATATAAGTCGGGCCTATGGGAGCCTTTAGGGCACGATAACTTACAATCTCAGACAACCTCGCACAGCGAACCTATCGCTGTAACTCGGCGCATTGCCCTTATAGTGATTTTAGCAGGAGTAGGATTCCGCCATCGTCGTGGGATCTGAACCTGGGTAAGCTATGTTACCTCGTACCCGTCAACCGTCCGCCTTCCCCCACATCTCTAAACACGCAATGTGAGGACCCCTCCATGGCATACTCGTCGGCAATACCACGACACTAGGGTTTCCCACAAACCCAAGAGTAACAAGCTAACTCGATGAACTCAAGGGGGAATGAACTTTGGCTTGGTGGAAACGTAGATCGGGACCTCCTCTTCCTTTCTACCAAAGGGATTTGGATTTGGTTGGGTATAATGGGAGATCCTCAAGCTTTTGTGTTTCAACAATGGGGGAGAGAGAGAGAGCTTCAAGAAATGATATAAACTGAATGCCTAACCTGCTCAAGCTAGAAGAAGGGATATTTATACTCAAGGAAAAAACAATCCGTTTTAAGCCAAAAACGCAAGGTCCAGTTTTAAGTTCGGTTGGACAGGTTCACACACTGGACAGTCCAGTCCTCATCCCTGAAAACCGGACTGAAGCCGAATCTGCTCTCATTACCCAGACTCAGATAGATTCGGAGTGAGTAAACCGGAAAACCCGGTTTGAGTTCGGATTTCCGATCCTGACACCGGTCGGTCCGGTCTGGGAGCTGGTCCAACCGGTCTGAAAACCGGATATGCAGAAAAGGGCTTTGATGGATAGGATTTCTTCTCTTCTCTATTTGGTGATGGATTAGGTAGGAGAAAGGGATGTGTATATGGCTTAGGTGATCATCCCCAACAAGCTCATCGAGAGAACCCCTATTAATAGTGCAGAGCTCCTAAGCGGACTCAAATTACATAAAAAGGGAAAACTCCGGTGCGAAGCTTCGTTATCAAAATGGGGGGGAGGGGCTCTCCGATAACCTTTCATCACAGCATCAGAGTAGAACCTGTGTAAGACACTAGAAATAGCATTAGTCCACTCTAACCACGGTGTCATTGTCAACCAAAAATAGTATAGGGTAAAATACCCTTTCAATCTCCCCCTTTTTGGTTGGCGATGACAAACCGAGCTAGAGTTCTCAAGGATATTATAAACAACAATAGACATAGTCATAGCATAATATAAATATCCATGGTTCACACACATAGCACAAACTTGTCCAACAGACAGAAATAAAGCAAATAGTTCATACATAAAGCGAAGGGGAAAGCACAATGCCATAAGAAGCAATGAGAAATCAAGGGGCATTGTGCTAACTGCGAACCCCGGAAACCCCCGGCAAGGAACCCGTAGATAACTAATAGAACTCTACTCTTCTCCTCCATTGGCATCGAGACACCAAAAAGGAAGAGGAGGAGAGCGATGCTAACGCAACCCAACTAGAAGAACGACGGAGGAGGAGGCCGAGGTGGGACATCTTCCTCTTCAGAGTACTCGTCACTATCAACAGCATCATCATTGTACTCATCATCATGACCCTGAGCAGAGGGACCACCGGGACCACTGGGAGCAAAATGACCGGGGAAGTAGCCATAGAACATAGCATCATCAAGAGGCGGCATCTCATAGTTGACATAAGGGGCAAGGGCCATCTCAGGACCATCTGGTGGAGGAGTGACATTCTGGGTCGCAAGATACTCATTGTGGCGGCGCCTAGTCTACTGGCTCAACTCCAAAGCCTTGTGACTCACATCATAGGTAGAACGGCACATCTGGAAGAGCCTCTTGAAAAACTTGGCAGCACCACCCTTCGGCCTTGGGTGATAGGAGGACTCACCAACTGGACGACGAGAACCAGCCCGAGTAGAAAAAGATGGCCGAGGATCATGAGCAGATTTGGTGCGGTGCTCAGGAGGCCGCATCCTAGGGACATCAGGAGTGTGGGCACGGAGACAAAGATTAAGCATTTCATGTTCCTCGCGCTCGCCCACCATCACACCAGGCGGCACCACCCGATTGAGCAGCTTCTGAACATACGCGCAGAAAGTGGGAGTCATCCTGTCCAAAGCAGCCCGCCGCAGCTCACAGTACACAAAGTCACATCCATCAATCTTCCTTAGCCGATCAGGGTGACAGTAGTACAACAGGTTAGAAAAATACCCACGACAGTTAGTGGAATCGCCAACACGGGGAACAGGGGACTGACGGAAGATAGTGGCCAAGGTATGATAGTAGTAATACATGACAGTCATTCACGGAGGACTCCACTGAGAATCACTAGGATAGCAGAAAGCAAGAGTCTCAGCAGGCTTGACCTTCTCACTGTGAATACAGAAGCCTCCTCCTCTACCGGTGTAGCCCATGACATCGAATAAATCAGCATAAGTAGCGTGAAAACGCCGCGTGCCAGTCATCCAGGTCATAGTGCGATCCTCATCATCATGAAAATAGACTGTGCAAAAGAACTGACAAATGAAGTCGGGGTAATAGTCCTCCTTGAGACAGACAAGGTCGAACAGATCCATTTTCCTCAAAGCTTCATCAACATAGAAGTAATCAGAGGCTGCATACATATTGAACCACTCCAGATTGAGAGATTGAATGTGGCCACAAGGAGTGACCCGGAACTGAGTGTAAATGTGATCCCACATCATAGCCTGAGTCCTAGTCCAAAATTTCTTATCAGATCCTTTATAGGTGCGTTGCTTGAAGCTATAGGGATTCTGCTTGCGGAGAGCCGGTACTGACCAATCTCCATACCCTTCAGATTTTGACAAGGCACATCCTTAGCCTCGGCCTGAGAAGCTTACTGTTTACCCTGTTAGCTTTGAGTTTGATGCGCCCAGAGAGAGCGCTACCCTCTGGCTCAAGCTGCACAGGCTGAGTGTTGCGACGATCCCGCTTAATCCTGTTAGCTACCTCGGGCACATACTCACTATCAGGCACATACTCATCACCAGCAGAATCAGTGTAAGATCCCTCCTTTGTAAAGGAAAGGATCCCTGTGATTGCAATGCTAGTACCTGGATCAATGCTAGCATCCACAGTTTAAGATGAAGTACACAGAAACAAAGGTCATTATTACATATCATTCCAGAGACAAACATAGTCTTTTACAACTCCATGGCCACAGGCCTAATACAAGAGTTCAAATATATAATGAGATAAATAAGTCTTCATCTTCATGTGCCACAGGCAAGCATGTTGAGTGTAGACTCATGACTCCTAATCATCATCAGAATATCCTGCAACATCACAAGTTACAGCCACAGTGGGTCAATACATTGGAATAGTATTGGCAAGTGATACCTTAGTAGAATATTGGTGGACTAGATACTATATGTATTTTGGCAAGTGTACCTTAGGCTTGCTTTGCACAAAATAGGTTTTGCCTATTAGTTGAAAGCACTAAGTTTTTCTTTGTCAAAATCTTTCCCAAGGAACCACCAATAGACATTGGGGTCCTTCACCCTTGTTCAACCACAAGTTTTTACTTAGAAATTGGGATGAGGAGATTCTTGATAGCTTCCATGTCTTGATGCTCAAGTTGTCCAATACGAGGGACATGGCTAAGTACTTAGATTCTTCCATCTGTAGAGGTTATGCACTTTCCCCACAAGACTTGATTTTCACCAAGACAGGACCTTTCAGAAGCCTTCCCTTAGACCAAATGGACGCGTTCCAACCTATCATCCCACTACCACCAACTGTCCAAATGGCTAAGTTATTGCAACCTATGTGATCCAGGCAGAGCCCATATTGCCAAGTGGCTGCTCTAGAAGCTTCTTAACATTTGGCCTCTCAAATCCCTGTGTTCCTAGGTGGCTTTCCACAAGTGAGATACACAAGGTAAACCATAGAAATGGGCCTTGTGTAACCACTCAACATAACCCATTCTTTCCATTCCACCCAGGTGTTTCATTCACTTAGTTGTTTTATTAAACAAAAACATAGTCCAAAGACTTAGAAATATTTATTCGTAGCATGAATATAACCACCCTTGGTTTATACTAGCTAGGCTAAGCATGGCATTGATAATACTTAGAAATATTTCTAGCAATTCTACAACTACTAGGATTTCCCAAGCATACCATATAGATCAAAAATATCCATGCAAGACTAGCAAAATATTTCTAATGCATATTTGAAAAACATAGGAAAAAATTCATGAAGCACCACTTGCCTTGGTAGTTTGGAGAGTAGCTACAATCCTCACAATCACAATCACTATTTGCACCAAAATCTACACATAAAATAATCATACCAAAATCACATACATAACAAGTACAAGCAAAAATATATGGATGCATGCATAATGCCATGTGATGATTTCCTAGACCAAACAATACAAGTTCATAGTACTGATACATAAACAAGTTCAAAACTTGCCAAACAAACTTTATTTGAACATTAAAACATTTCTCAAATAATTATTATATCCAAATTATGCCTACACATGTTTCTGCAAAAACACCCATTTTAACAGAAGCAAAACATTAAACACATTGCATAAATGGAAATGGTTTTCTCTTCTGATTCCATTGATATAAATTTTTTCAAATTTGGACGTGGGAATCAAAAGTTATGAATTAAACAAGTTTAAACATTTAATAGATCAAATTTCTGATTTTAAATCTAACTCATAGACACGCGGCGCTTTCTAATTGGCTGGTACCGCTTCGCGCTGGATCGCGCTTCCGAGCCGTTAGATCTAACTAAAACTTGCGGCTCAGATCTAAACTTACCCCTTCGGCTATGTTCTATCGCATCCACTGGATCTAAATCGAACGGCCCTAAGCAACTGACCAACAAGTGGCGGCGCTAGCGGCGGCGCGCTCTGACCATGTAGCAACTGTCAGGATCAACTGCTACACCATCTCCTGACACCACGTGTCCAAGAAATCCAACTTCATTCAACCAAAACTCACACTTGCTAAATTTGGCATACAACTTATGCTCTCTAAGCTTCTCAAGTATCAAACGTAAATGTCCTTCATGCTCTTCTTTGCTCTTGGAGTAGATCAAAATGTCATCGATGAAAACAACAACAAATTTATCAAGAAATTCCATGAACACCTTGTTCATCATATTCATGAAATAAGCTGGTGCATTGGTCAAACCAAATGGAATCACGGTATACTCATACAATCCATACCTTGTGGTGAAAGCTGTTTTAGGTATGTCTTGTTCTCTTATCTTGAGTTGGAAATAACCTGACCGGAGATCAATCTTTGAGAACACACAAGCTCCTTCTAACTGATCAAACAAGTCAGTGATTCTAGGCAAAGGGTATTTGTTCTTGATAGTCACCTCATTGAGTGAACGGTAATCTATGCATAACCTTTGACTTCTATCTTTATTTTCCACAAACAAAACTGGTGCTCCCAAAGACGAAGAACTTGGTTGGATAAAACCTTTCTGCAACTGTTCTCCAAGTTGCTTCTTGAGTTCTTTCAACTCATCAACTGACATCTTGTACGGTCTATTTGCTATTGGTCCAGATCCTGGTAGCAAATCAATAAGGAATTCCACATCTCTATCAGGTGGCATTCCCGGCAATTCTTCCGGAAATACATCCGGATATTCACTCACAATTGGCACACTATCCATGCTAACCCCCTTAAGAGAATTTAGCTTACTCCTTTTTGCCTCAAAGTTGGTCTTGAATCTGATTCTCTTATTTTCTGGAGTTGTGAGTGAGACAGTATGATTGGCACAATCTATCACTCCCTTGTGCTTAGTCATCCAGTCCATTCCCAAAATAACGTCCAATCCTTGGGAGTTTAGGATTATCAAGTTAACGGGAAACTTATACTTCCCAAACTCTATGACTAGATCATGACATCCAGAATTCACTATCATTTCTCCGCCAGGAGAACTTACTTTTATAGGACACCCAATAGTTTCTACCGGTAGTTCATTTCTTTCAACAAATTCTCTTGATATGAATGAATGAGATGCACCAGTATCAAAGATAACAAATGCTGGAACAGAATTGAGTTTGAACTTACCAGCAACAGCATCAGGTTCCTCATAGATTTCTTCCACATTGATGTGGTTCACTTGTCCCTTTTGAAAAGGGTTGGGCTTGTTGGGTCCTTCAACTTTCTTTTCTGGGCATTCATTTGCATAATTCCCCATCTTCTTGCACTTGAAACATTCAACCTGACTAAGATCTTTCTTGACAGGCTGGCTTCCACTGCCACTTCCACTTCCACTGTGGTGGCTCTTATATCCACCTTTGTTATTCTTGTACTTATCGTTGTCATGACTACGGTGGTGCTTGTTGTCATGATAACGGTTGTGGTTGTGGTGCTTGTTGAACTTCCCATGCTTGTGGGATCCAGAACTCCCGCTGTCATCATAATGGGAACGCTTGTGAGACAATGCCGAGCTATGCTTGTCAGAGTGCTTTCTCTTCCTGCTTTCCACTTGTTTCATTTTGCTCTCCAAAATAGCAGCCTTGTCACAAAGAGACTGGTATGTGGGACATAGGCCACAGCTAACTGCAGGTTCAATTCATCATTCAACCCTTCAAGGAACTTTTCCTTCCTCTTAGCATCAGTGTCAACTTCATCCGGTGCATATCGCGCCAGATTGTTGAACTCCTCAATGTATTCAGCCACGCTGCGGTGGCGCTGTTTCAAGTTATGGAACTCTTTCTTATTTAAACTCATCACTCCGGATGAGATGTGAGCAGTACGAAAACCATCTTCAAAGATAGCCCATGTCACATCCTCAATGGGAGTGGTGATCTGGAAGTTATCCCACCAAGTGGCTGCTGGTCCTTCCAACAAGTGAGCTGCAAATCTGACTTTCTCTTCATCAGTACAGCCAACAGTTACCAAGTCCTTGTTCACAGAGCATAGCCAATCATTGGCCACCATAGGATCAGTAGTTCATGAGAACTTTGCTGGCCTCAATCTTAAGAACCTGGTAAGCATGTCAAAACCCGGTGGGTTTTTCTGATTGTTGTTGTTGTTGTTGTTATTGTTGTTGTTGTTGTTGTTGTTGTTGTTGTTGTTGTTGTTGTTGTTGTTGTTGTTGTTGTTGTTGTTGTTGTTGTTGTTGTTGTTGTTGTTGTTGTTGTTGTTGTTGTTGTTGTTGTTGTTGTTGTTGTTGTTGTTGTGTTGTTTGTTGTTGTTGTTGTTGTTGTGTTGTTGTTGTTGTTGTTGTTGTGTTGTTGTTGTTGTTGTTGTTGTTGTTGTTGTTGTTGTTGTTGTTGTTGTTGTTGTTGTTGTTGTTGTTGTTGTTGTTGTTGTTGTTGTTGTTGTTCTGATTCTGGATGAACGTAGTCATCATTTGCATCAGCTGAGTCTGAGCTGTCATCATTTGTTGCATCTCAGGAGTGATGTTGTTGTTGTTGGGGTTGGGATTGGCACGTCGGGGTGGCATATGTGGTTTTCAATAAGGATAAGAATGAGATACCCATAGATGCTAACATGCACAATACATCACATAAACAATCACCAAACATGCATCATAAAAAGTTCAACAACATAGACAACAAGTTTGCAAAGTAAACACACCAACAACAAGCCATCCACATGTTGGATGGTCATTGCGACTCAATAATCAAAGACATGATAAATAAAGGTAAATGAGTAGTCATCACTACTCCTCGGCATCAACCTCCTCATCAACAAATGTAAGACCTGCATTCTCCATTGCGGTCTTGTATTCCTCGACATTGGTGGTCAAGGTCTTTACTTTGGCTTTGAGAGCCCTCTTCTGTGAGCAAAGCCTCTCAATCACAGTCTGCTGATGCTCTAGCTCGAAGTCCTTGGACTCTAGTTCTGTAGTCATGTCTCGAATCCTCTTGTTCCAATCTTGGACTCGCTTCTCTTGACTCTTGAACTTTCTGTCCCGACTCTCAAACTTGGCCTCCATCTCTTTGACTATCTCATCTTGCTCTGCGAAGAGCTTGTCCTTCTCACGAAGCTGCACCTAGAGTTCGTCATTGCTAAGCATGACGTTGGTCCTATCAGTGTCTATGTGCCTAAGAAGAACCTCTAAGTCCTGGAGGTATAGGAGAATCGGCTCTGCCGTCTCTCTCGAAGTATCCTCAAAGTCAATGGCCTCACCATCATCATCACGTCTACCAAAGGTGTGGAAGTGAGTACCCCTAACCTCTCGAGAGTGTCTCCCTAGTAAACGTCCAATCAAATCCTGCATGACTACCTCAAGGCCTCTCTCCTTGTCATCATGCATGAGCTTGAAGACGATGGCCTCCGTGGCAGGCTCAGTCTGGCGTCCTGGCTGATTGACCTTGAAGCCCCAAAGGTCTTTCCTCTCAAACTTGGTGAGGGGAAGCATCATGATAGTAGGAAGAGGGAGATTGAGCAGACTAGTGAGCTCAATAATACGAGGGCCAAAACGAGTTCCCTTGAACTCTTCAGCCGTGCTGATAGTAACATTAGGCATCTATTTATAAGATAGAAAAAGTTAGGATCAATACAATTTAAGACAATTCACAAGACAAGACATCACATGCATAACATTGGAGCAACACTCAAATCATAACATACATAATACAAGCAACCTAGTTTCACTATAACTTAGTCAAAACTTTGGAAATGTAATGAGGAGTGTGGTGGTCCAACTAATAAGGATCAATTCATCTTTCACTTTCTAATCTAAAGGCTAACAATGCAACCTTCTACCAAAAGAGATGAGAAAAGAAGATTAGAAAAGTTTACCAGAAGAATAATACAAGTGTGGAAGTTGTTGAAAATTTTTCCTTAGTGGTTTCCAATCCTAGGGTCATAATCCTACAGGCAACACAGTGCTCTGATACCATCTGTAAGATCCATCCTTTGTAAAGGAAAGGATCCCTGTGATTGCAATGCTAGTCCCTGGATCAATGCTAGCATCCACAGTTTAAGATGAAGTACACAGAAAAAAGGTCATTATTACATATCATTCCAGAGACAAACATAGTCTTTTACAACTCCATGGCCACAGGCCTAATACAAGAGTTCAAATATATAATGAGATAAATAAGTCTTCATCTTCATGTGCCACAGGCAAGCATGTTGAGTGTAGACTCATGACTCCTAATCATCATCAGAATATCCTGCAACATCACAAGTTACAGCCACAGTGGGTCAATACATTGGAATAGTATTGTCAAGTGATACCTTAGTAGAATATTGGTGGACTAGATACAATATGCATTTTGGCTAAGTGTAGCTTAGGCTTGCTTTGCACAAAATAGGTTTTGCCTATTAGTTGAAAACACTAAGTTTTTCTTTGTCAAAATCTTTCCCAAGGAACCACCAATAGACATTGGGGTCCTTCACCCTTGTTCAACCACAAGTTTTTACTTAGAAATTGGTACGAGGAGATTCTTGATAGCTTCCATGTCTTGATGCTCAACTTGTCCAATACCAGGGACATGGCTAAGTACTTAGATTCTTCCATCTGCAGAGGTTGTGCACTTTCCCCACAAGACTTGATTTTCACCAAGACAGGACCTTTCAGAAGCCTTCCCTTAGACCAAATGGACGCGTTCCAACCTATCATCCCACTACCACCAACTGTCCAAATGTCTAAGTTATTGCAACCTATGTGATCCAGGCAGAGCCCATATTGCCAAGTGGCTGCACTAGAAGCTTCTTAACATTTGGCCTCTCAAATCCCTTTGTTCCTGGGTGGCTTTCCACAAGTGAGATACACAAGGTAAACCATAGAAATGGGCCTTGTGTAACCACTCAACATAACCCATTCTTTCCATTCCACCCAGGTGTTTCATTCACTTAGTTGTTTTATTAAACAAAAACATAGTCCAAAGACTTAGAAATATTTATTCATAGCATGAATATAACCACCCTTGGTTGCTACTAGCTAGGCTAAGCATGGCATTGATAAGACTTAGAAATATTTCTAGCAATTCTACAACTACTAGGATTTCCCAAGCATAGCATATAGATCAAAAATATCCATGCAAGACTAGAAAAATATTTCTAATGCATATTTGAAAAACATAGGAATAAATTCATGAAGCACCACTTGCCTTGGTAGTTTGGAGAGTAGCTACAATCCTCACAATCACAATCACTATTTGCACCAAAATCTACACATAAAATAATAATACCAAAATCACATACATAACAAGTACAAGCAAAAATATATGGATGCATGCATAAAGCCATGTGATGATTTCCTACACCAAACAAGACAAGTGCACAGTACTGATACATAAACAAGTTCAAAACTTTCCAAACAAACTTTATTTGAACATTAAAACATTTCTCAAATAATTATTATATCCAAATTATGCCTACACATGTTTCTGCAAAAACACCCATTTTAACATAAGCAAAACATTAAAGACATTGCATAAATGGAAAGGGCTTTCTCTTCTGATTCCATTTGTCAAATTTGGACGTGGGAATGAAAAGTTATGAATTAAACAAGTTTAAACATTTAATAGATCAAATTTCTGATTTTAAATCTAACTCATAGACACGCGGCGCTTTCTAATTGGCTGGTACCGCTTCGCGCTGGATCGCACTTCCGAGCCATTAGATCTAACTAAAACGTGCGGCTCAGATCTAAACTTACCCCTTCAGCTATGTTCTATCGCATGCACTGGATCTAAATCGAACGGCCCTAAGCAACTGACCAACAAGTGGCGGCGCTGGCGGCGGCGACAGGCGGCGGCGCGCTCTGTCAGCGACGGAGCCGGCGAACTAGGTCGCATGGGGAGGTGGGAGGATGCTCACCAGAATCGCCGTGACGAGGAGATGCTCAACGTGTGCTCGGTTGGCGAAGGGGTGCTCGGAGTCGTCGTAGATTGCTCGTCAGAGTAGTCCCTGGCGACGGTGCTCTCGGTTGACGACGAAGGCGACGCTCTGGGCCATGCTAAGACGAGATAAGGATGCAGTTAGATGCTTAGAAGGTTGGGGATCACACGCGTATCAACCAGAGGGAGAGGGGAGGCTGGGACTTACGAGGAACGATCGCCGAAGTTCGAGCAGAGGGTGGCGGAGCTCAGTCGTTGACGCTGTCGAGGCTACAGATCATGCGCAAGCAAACAGAGAGTGTCAGTAGGTGCGCACAGAGATGTAGAACAAGCCAGTATGAACCATAGGCAGAGGGGAGCACGGTGCTCACCGGAATTCGACGACGAACTCGTCGGAGCAGCGGGCGTCCAGAGAGAAATTCGAGCAGCCTGGTGGCTCCGGTGAGGTGTGGTTTGGGGGAAAAGGAGGAGGAGAGCATGGTGTTTAAGTAGGCAAGACAGGGGCATGAATTAATCAGGCATTGAACGGGAATTGAATCCGCGAATTAAACAGGAAACGCCCAGCGTAATTTGGGGATAAACTGGTCGCTGGTGGTGGAGACGACGACTGCCATGTGGGCCGCGGTTGTCAGCGAGAGAAAGAAAGAGGGGATGGGCCCAGGCGGTCATTGACTCTGTGGGTACGGCTACGAGCGAGAGAGAGAGGGGAAACCCCGGGTGGCTTAGTGGGCTGGTTTCACTGTTGGGCTGGATTAGTAGCACCGACCTTTTCTTATTTCTTTATTCCTTTTCTTTTTCTATTTGAATTTCCAGGAAACATTTTCAAATGATTTCAAAACCATTTGAATTCAAACTTTTTCTGGATTTTTGTAGAGTGTAACACTCATAATTCTGGGCATAAAATCATGTGGTCTCTCTGTATTAGCTTGGTCCTATAGATCAAACAAAATAAACAGTGACTTAGCACTTGATTTGAAAAAGTTTTAAAAATGTTTTAAATCTATATTTGTTTTGTAAATTTTGGTTTAAGCACTAGCAATCAAGCAAAACAATCTAAGAGCAACAAGGTTTGGTTTTGAACAAATAATCTCCCATTGGAGAGTAGCATCTGATTAATGTTTGATCACATAAAATCATAGCTCCCAAGTTCTGTTTTCTTTCAAAATGAGTTTGAATTTGATCCCTAAATGATATGCATGCATGATATGAAATCTTTGAAAAAATGATTTTAGGGATGTTACAATCAGCATCTTCACCTGTGAAAAAGAGAGAGAGGTTGGGGAGCACAGAGATAAGTACACATGCCAAAGGGAATGATGGGAGAAAATAAAACTTGGATTTGGACAAGTGCATGGTAAAATAGGAGACATTGCAGAGAGGTCTGGTGCCAGGGCCAGAACAACCGGTTCCAGAACCGGATGGTCCGGTGCCAGGGCCGGTTGGACCGAAAGCAAAACCGGACGGTCCGGTGTCAGAGCCGGAAAACCGGACTCAGACCGTACGGTCCGGTGCTACAACCGGATCAACCGGGTTGCAAACCGAGATCCACGGAGGCCACTATGCAATGTAAAAAATCTTACCAATGACTCAAGTACTTGTGCAAATACAATTCTAAGTAGAGTGGGTAGGACATGGAGGAACGAGGGTGGGAATAAAGAAACAAGATGGACCCCTAACTTGTCAAATACAACACAATGTATAGCAAAACATAGGGATTTGAGAAGGACAAGAGGAGAGGGAGCAAAAGAAGTACCCGAGGACATGGGCCGTCTTCCCGTGAAGGAAGGCACCAAGGAGCCCTTGAGGAAGAAGAACACCAAAAAGCTCCCGAACCACTGCGAGATGAAGAAATTCCTTTGGTGAAAAGCCTCCAAAAGTCCTTCCTCACGAAATGGTGGTCCAATCTATGGATCCTAGGGGTGGAATCACCCTAGGAGAGGAGGGGAGGGTGGGGAGGGGCGGCAATGGAGGAGGAGGGGTCGGGGGAAGTGAAGGGGAACTGTGGGAGGGAGGAGGGACCAGGGAGAAGAGGGAGAAAAGAGAAAAAAAACAGATCTGAAAACTCGGTTTTAAGTCCGGTTGAACCGAGATCCAAACAGGAGGACCCGGTCCACAGGTCGGAAAACCGGATGCCAACCGGAAAACGAATCAGACACGGGATTTGAATAGACCCGGTATAGTATAACCGGATTTTCCGGTTCTGGTCTGGTTTTCCGATGCTGGCACCGGGCGGTCCTGTCTGGGAGCCGGTTCAACCGGGCCGAAAACCGAACAACAGAAAAGATCAGAATTTTTTTTCTTTCGAGGATGGCATGTGCATGTAGAGGAAGATAGTAGACTCCAAAAGGGTAGAGGAAGCAGGTGATCTAGGCATTCCTATTGGAAAGAACCAATTTTAACCTCACAAATAGAAACAATAGGCACGATTCGAGGATATCATGAGCTAGAGGAAGATCAAACTCAGAGAGTCTCAAGATGGAAACCATTGAAAAGCAAAGGAGGCTAGGAGGTTGTGGGGGATTTCTCGCCCTATGTTTAAGCACATGTGTCATGGCGCCTCAAAGATAGATGCTTGGACTCATATCATGACACGAGACCAGTTTATGTTGCACACATAGGTATGCATCAAACCAAGACATGGTAAGATGGCTATCCCTACATGTGCTGCGCAACTAGTCTACATAGCATGTTAAGAGCTAGAATATAGTGCAAGAAGCAAATCAATCCAAGTTTTGGGGATCTAGGATACCGAGTTCTCGCCTCAACATGACAAACCGGGCTTCATCCAAAGGCTTTGTGAAGATATCGGCCAATTGGAACATCGTACCCACATGAGTGAGATTGATATCACCATTTGCGACATGGTCACGTAGGAAGTGGTGGAGAATGTCAATATGTTTGGTGCGGCAATGTTGGACGGGGTTGTTGGCGATATTTATTGCGCTTTCATTGTCACATAGAAGAGGCACCATACCAAGATACACACCATAGTCTTTCAAGGTTTGCCTCATCCATAACAATTGAGCACAACAAGATGCCGCGGATATGTATTCGGCTTCGGCGGTGGATAGGGTTGTGGAGTTTTGTTTCTTGGAAGACCAACTCACCAACGACTGGCCAATAAATTGGCAAGCCCCGGAGGTTGATTTCCGGTCAACCTTATCACCTTCCCAATCGGCATCCGAATAGCCAACAAGCTCAAAGTTTGACCCCTTTGGATACCAAAGCCCGAGAGTAGGAGTGAGAACAAGGTACCTAAAAATCCATTTGACTGCCATCAAGTGGCACTCCTTGGGAGCGGATTGAAAACGAGCATACATTCCAACACTTAACATGATATCTGGCCTAGAAGCACAAAGGTAGAGCAAGGAACCAACCATAGAACGATATAACTTTTGATCCACGTCCTTCTCACCTACTCCAAGGCCAAGTTGTCCATTTAGTGGCATGGGTGTCTTCATGGGATTAGCCTTGGCCATCTCGAACTTATTGAGCATATCCTTAATGTATTTCTCTTGAGAGATGAAAGTGCCATGAGGAAGTTGCTTTATGATGAAGCCTAGAAAGAACTTCAACTCCCCCATCATGGACATCCTAAATTTCATAGTCATCAACTCGGAAAAATCTTTGTTATGAGATTCGTTAGTTCCACCAAAGATAATATCATCAACATATATTTTAACAATAAATAAGCCACCCCCTTTAACCCGTTTGGTGAAAAGGGTGGAATCGACCTTACCCACGCTAAACCCATCCATGAGTAGAAAATCCCTAAGGTGCTCATACCAAGAACGAGGAGCTTGCTTTAGTCCGTAGAGAGCCTTATGGAGTAGATACACATGGTTGGGATAGCGTGTGTTTTCGAAACCCGGGGGTTGAGCTACATACACAACCTCTTTCAAGGGACCATTAAGAAATGCACTTTTCACATCCATTTGATAAAGTTTGAAGTTATGGAAAGATGCATAAGAAAGCAAGAAACGAATAGATTCAAGACAAGCAACGGGTGCAAAGGTGTCATCATAGTCAATACCTTCTATTTGGGCATACCCTTGCGCCACTAACCTTGCTTTGTTCCTCGTGACGACCCCGTTCTCATCTTGCTTGTTTTTGAACACCCATTTGGTCCCAATAACATTGATGTGATGATCTTTAGGCCTCTCCACTAGAGACCATACTTCATTGCGGGTGAAACACTCGAGTTCTTCTTGCATGGCAATGACCCAATCCGGATCCTCCAAAGCCTCATGAACCTTAAGGGGCTCAAAGTTGGACACAAAAGCATGATGCCCACAAAAGGTTGTGAGGTTCTTCTTCCTGGCACGGGTCTCGACCCCTCTTGATATGCTTCCAAGGATATTGTTAACTTGAAGACGACTTGCAATGGAGGCGGCCTTAATCTTCCGAATAGTGCCTTCATGATCAACAAATTCATATTTTGAGGGGCCTTGATCATTGACACCATATTGAGCTTGGCCTTGAGATGGAGGTTGATCTTCTACTTGGTCTTGCTCAAGGGTTTGAGGGCTTGGTTCTGGTTCTTTAGTTTGCATGGCATTGAAGGGAATATGCCCGAGAGGCAATAATAAAGTGGTTATTATCGTATTCCTTATTTATGATAAATGTTTATTTTGCATGCTATAATTGTATTAATATGGAAACGTTAATACATGTGTGTTTCATAAACAAACAGAAAGTTCCTAGTTATGCCTCTCTCATAAACTAGCTCGTTGATTAACAAGATGATCAAGGTTTCCTGATCATAGACATTGGATGTTGTTAATAATGGTATCACAACATTAGTGTAATGGTGTGATGGACATCCATCCGAAGTATAGCATTACGATCAAAGTCATTGAGTTTATATTTCTATAACAACTTACGAAGTAATCCTAATCCTTAGACCATGAGATCATGTCAATCAATAACACCAGAAGAGTTTCTTGATAACATCAAACGTCACACCGTAACAGGGTGATTATAAAGATGGATTTAGAACTAATAAAGTGTTATGTTGAGGCCCATGGATCGAGAGTGTAATTTTTTCATCCTGATGACGGATAGATATACTCTGGGCCCTCTCGGTGATATCACATTGGTTAGCTTGCAAGCAAGTGATTTGATCACTAGAATGTTATATCACGGGAACGAGAAAAGAGAGCATGTCAGTAACAAGATCAAACTAGGTATGGAGATACCGATGATCGAATCTCGGACATGTAATATATCGTGAAACAAAGGGATCAAGATACTAGCGTAAAAGGTTCCGACGATCACAAGAAAATCATCGTTGAATGTGTGGGAGTCAGTATGTGTCTCCAGATCCCGCTTCTAATTATTGATTCGAGAGGGGTCTCGATCATGTCCGCATTATTCACGAACCGTAGGGTGACACACTTAAGAGACACCGACATCCAATTGGAGCAAAAGTTTCATGCTGAAAGAACGAACAAGCGCAGGAATTTATTTCACTAGATACTGAAACAGGTTTTCAGGTGAAATTGCATAAAGTGGTTATGCATGTGAAATAGAATTCTAGCAAGGGGTTATTTGTGAATGTTTTTCATTAAAGTAATTGAAAAAATTCTGAATAAATAAAAGAGTTTTATTTAATGAGAGTTTGCATTAAATTTGGTGGAAATTTAATGGGAATTTGAGTGGGTTTTTGAGTGGAGAAAATTGAAGCGCCATTTTGTGAGTGGAGTGTCCACCCACATGAATGAGGGAGAGGTGGGGGAACCCTCCATGTACGACGGCCATGCCCCCTTGGGCTGCCCCCCTCCCCTATATAAGGATCCCCTCTGCTCACTTCTCACTCACACCTCCTCGTGAAGGATCTCTCTCCCCCTCTAGAATTTATCCCCCATGGTCTCGGACTAGCGAGATACATGTTCCCGGTGGCTATTCGGCAAGAAAGATTTGTGCTTCCGCTGCATCGCTAGAGCGAGGAGGCGGAGGTTGCTCAGTGCCTCGAACGTGTGTGCGAGCACGGATGCGCTGCTGTTTTGCGGCTCTAGGACTTCCTCTCGATCTTGAGATCGGCAAGAGATCGTCTACATCAACCACGAGTTTGGACTCATTAAGCTTTGTCGTTCTTCAAGGGTATGTTCTCTATGGATATACATCCGCCCGTTGTTTGTATCTAGTAGATAGACTTGGTACATAGTTGTTCCCATCGTAGGAAAATTTTTGTTTTCTATGCTGCGAACCCTACAGTGGTATCAGAGCCAGATCTATGCGTAGATACTTTGCACGGGTAGTACACATATGAGTATGTGGGCGATGATGATCATTTTATTGCTTCTTAGTTGTACTTTGGATATTGGTGGCATAGTGGGATGAAGCGGCCCGGACAAACTTTACATGTCCTCGCACATGAGACATGTTCCACGCTTGACATGCAACTAGTTTTGCATAAGTGGCTAGCGGGTGTCTGTCTCTCCTACTATAGTCAATATCTAATTTGCAACGAGTTGTCAACAATTTGGTTATCCTTGTTGTGGTTCATGTTCGTAGGTAAGAACGGTTCTATCTTCGAAATCCCTAAGCCACGTAAAACTTGCAATGGATAAATTAGAGGCGTCTAGTTTAGATTGTTGCTGGGCTAGTGTTATGATATGGTAATGTTGTAAGTAGAAGTATGAGATGATACTCTTACAACACACATAACGTGTAAGTTCTATAGACCTTGGCCTTACACATAAAGGTATGATAGTGATCATACCACGGTGCACATGATGGAGATCATATGCGGGAACCATATCATTTCACTTACAAACATGTGATGTTTGATTGCATCTTATATTTCTTGTTTGGCGTTTTATTAGCATAATAAGATGATCCCTCATTTAGATATCAAGATAAAAATGTGTCTTCCTTAAGTATGCACCGGCAATGTTTCGTCGCTTCAAGACATCACGTGATGATCGGGTGTACTTGAATCCACGAGCATATCTTGGGTGTAAGACAGTTACACACGCGAATACTAAGGTTCTTACTTGGCGAGCCTAGCATGTACAGACATGGCCTCGGAACACGGACCGAAAGGTTAAGCATGAGTCATATGTTTTGATATGATGACCATATGGATGCTCGCCTTTGAAGCTACACCGACTCACGTGATGATCGGACTTGGTGTAGTGGATTTGGTCCATATGGATGTCGTTTTTGAGTGGGAGTTCATTTCTAATTTGGATTAGTAGAACTCAATTTATCATATATTACATCAGAGTGAATTTGCATAATTTGTTGTAGTCATTGGCATTCGTTCACCACCTTATGCTTAGTTGTAATTGAGATAATAGAACTATAGAATTATGGATATATACTTTACGAACTGGTATCGTATTGTGTTGAGTGTCAATCTAAAGTTTAAAGTCCTATTGCAAACTTTCAGCAAACTCTATTTACTCCATGAAATTTAATAGTTGGTATTAAATCGAGAGTAACAATTCCAGTGTTAGTATCTTAAGTATCATGTTTGCCTCCATGATTCTTGATTGTTTTAATATCAAGTTTATCTAGGAGCTGAAAGAATTGTTTCAGAAACCATCATGTGTGACAGATATAACGATATCTGAAACAATGTTTCGGTTGCAATATGATAGAGTATAATATATGATCTCATATTGGATGAGAATTTGCAAAGGTTGGAGATGCTAGACATCCTAATCATCCAAAAGGGTTTTGGAAAGTAATGTTATACTCACGATTCGCCTTTATATGCTACAGTAGCTTGATCATGAAAGTCGTCATGATAAGGATGAATAGAAGATGTATAAAAGTGTTTACTACACTAAAAGATTACTAAAGAATGGATTTTGAAAGAATACCGATCATTTGATGATGGTAATCTACTTCAAAGTGCAAGTCCAAAGGTATTATTATTTGAATATACATGCTTTGGACTATGTGTCATGTATATGGTGCCACTTTTGATGTTGATAGATTCTTTTAAAAATGAAAGGAAATGCTGAAAGAGAATCTATAAAATATATTTGGCAGAAAAGAAAAGATTGGAAATATCCAATTTAGGTATATGGATGATATACATGTTATGGTTGTATTCTTTGGTTGTTAAAGAATGTGGTTCTTGGGTATTGGATACCGAATTGGTTGGTATGAAATTTCATACGGAACGACGCAATTCATGAACCACAATGGCCTAAGCAACTACCAAGAGAATATGTGATGATGTTCATCGAAAACAAACAAACCGTTGTTTGTATTTCTCGTTGACATCAAAGCTTGACTTCAAGATTTGTTTTAATAATTGTTATTTAAAACAGGTATTATGAGAACAAAGGTTTTTCAAATAATTACCGTATTCCATATAAGATGGATGATTTACAAATCTAGTTGGATAAATCACATCCATAAAACCTAATGCTAAAATGTCGCAAGGCAAATGATTGAAAGATCACTTACGAAGTGACATCGCTGTTTAAATTATATTGGAAAGAAAACATGAAGAATCTCCATATTCATGGATTTTTGCAGTCTTTGATTTGATCAAGTGACGCTTGTGAGACTTTCCACGTGATAATTAAAACTTCGTTCAAAGGCCAAAGAAGAACGAATGACTAAAATATTGAAATTTATACATATCGATGTATGTAGTCCATTATGTGTAGTCGTAAGCGATGGGTTTCAACTTCATATGCTTTCTCCGGAAATTTGAGTGAATGTTCACTTAATGAGAAAGAAGTATGAAATATTTGAAAATGTTCAAAGACTTTCAAGATGAAGTGAAAATCATTGTGACAAGAAAATAAATGGTTTATGATTTTATCATAAGGGATTTATTTGAGTTACAAGTGTAACAAGAAAAATAAATGAATTATGATTTTATCATAAAGGGATTTATTGAGTTGCAAGTTTAGCAAAACACCTAGATTTACATCTCCCAAAACGCCATAGTAGTATGGAGTGTTTGAGATTTGTAATGAAAACTTGTTTAACATGGTTGGATCAAAGGTGTTATTTATAAAACTGCCATTATGTTTTAAAATATTAAAAGCTTTAGATACTTCCGCTTTTACACTGAAAAGAGCTCCATCTTGATCCGTTGAAATGACACCATGGAAGTTATGGTTTGGGGTAAAACCCAAGTTGTCATTTCTTAAATTTTGGTATGCTAAACATAAGTAAGATGTTTACAACCGAAGTCGGATGAGCATGTCTTTGTAGGTTATTTCGAATAACAATTGGTTATTCCTCCATAACACCAAGGACAAAAGGGTTTGTCGCTTGAAACATGAAGTTTCTTGAAGAAGGAATTTTTCATAAATGTTAAGTGGGAGGACAATAGAACTTTGATAAGCTTAACGAACCTTAGCTAAATGTGCTGAGTTGCGCAGCGCCGGAAATGGTTCTGGAGGCTGCCATAATGCTCATAGCTTATGTGCCTCAAAGGTTGTGGTCACGGAGATCTAAGTTCTTATTGAACCAAGTCAGTCGGATAAACAAATCAAATGCTGAGATTTGAGAGTAAATCATTATTGTTTCACAATGATGAACCGACTACATACAAAGAAGCGATGATGGGCCCTGACTTCGTCAAATGGCTTGAAGCCATAAAATCTGTGATAGTTTCATACATGAGAAATCAAGTTTGAACTTGGAAGACCCTCCGGAAAGGTGTAAAAACCTATCGGTCATATTTGGATCTATAAAGAAACAGACATGGATGTTTCACATCTATGAAATAGTTGACATGTCGTAAAGTATTTTACGACAATGTTCAAGGAGTTGACTATGAAAAGATTTGATCTTTCATAGCGATATTTAGTCTGGACGGATTAAAGTAGCAACCACTACATATAATTTGGTATATGGTAGATGAATAAACAAAACAAAATTCTTCTAATAGAATGGTTACCTAGGACGTGTACATGACATGGTCCAAAGGGTTTTGTTAAAATTCAAAGGATGCTAAAAGGGCATGCAAACTTCAATGGTTGAAGTAAGCATCGCGGAGTTGGAATCTTCACCTTAATGAAAAGGAGTTTTCATCAGGAGACGATGAAGATGCTTGCATTTGCAAGAAATTAAGTGGGAGCGCTGAGACATATTTCTAATACATTATGTGGAGGACATCTTGTTGATTAGAAATGATGTAATTTTTATTGACAAAGGTTAAGAATTTCATTTTGATGAAAGACTTAGGCAAAACCCGAATATTTAGCATGAATGTCTATAGTGGATAGACTGTGACGCTAATATGGTTATGCCAAACGTACATATATGAGATATTGAAGGAGTTCAATATAAAAACGACAAGAAGCAGTTCTTGTCGCATGGAAAGGAATTGAATCAAGATTCAAGTGTATCGACACTTGATAAGTGAAACAAGATTCAAGTGCTTTGACACTTGATGAGTGAAATCACGAGAATGTTTTGATCAATCATACCATGATATGTACACATCCAGATATCTCCTATGCTCTAAGTGTTATGAGCATATACCAGAATGAATCATAAAATGATCATTGGACGATAGTGAGGATATTCTTATGATCTCTTTGAAAGAACTAAGAATATATTTGTGTAGAGGTGACAAACAATTACAAATAGTTCATTTTAAAGCGTTAAATTGATACTAGTTTTGTCACAAGATACAAATTAAGTTTATCTCAATTTAAATTATGAGTGGCACAATGTAATGGAAAGAAGATTCCATGATGGATTTGGATGAAATCCATAGTTAAGACATTGTGACGAATATTACAACAAAAAGGCTAAGTATATGACTGCTATAGTAGCAGCAAAGGAGGGAATTTGTGTCAAGAAGTTTGTTATCAAACTAAGGTGTGGTTCGCAACGGGCTAACACTAAAGATATATTGTATGACAATACTATCGACATGATTTAACCCCAAGGAACTAAAGGTCTCACCGAAAGACCAAATTTATACAATGCCATATCATTGGAGAATGAGTGACGCGTGAAGACGCAAAGACATGCAAATACACACGGACCTGAAGCGTTAGATCCGTAGATTATGTTAACCACTTGCAATTGTGTATATGGAACACCAGAAAGCCATAGGTGTTCAATACGCAAAGTTTTCAAACTAGATTATTGTCTCTAGTGCAAGTGGGAGACTGAAGGGAATACGCCCGAGAGGCAATAATAAAGTGGTTATTATCGTATTCCTTATTTATGATAAATATTTTATTTTGCATGCTATAATTGTATTAATATGGAAACGTTAATACATGTGTGTTTAATAAACAAACAAAAAGTTCCTAGTTATGCCTCTCTCATAAACTAGCTCGTTGATTAACAAGATGATCAAGGTTTCCTGATCATAGACATTGGATGTTGTTAATAACGGGATCACAACATTAGTGTAATGGTGTCATGGACATTCATCCGAAGTATAGCATTACGATCAAAGTCATTGAGTTTATATTGCTATAACAACTTACGAAGTGATCCTAATCCTTAGACCATGAGATCATGTCAATCACTAACACCAGAAGAGTTTCTTGATAACATCAAACGTCACACCGTAACAGGGTGATTATAAAGATGGATTCAGAACTAATAAAGTGTTATGTTGAGGCCCATGGATCGAGAGTGGAATTTTTTCATCCTGATGACGGATAGATATACTCTGGGCCCTCTCGGTGATATCACATTGGTTAGCTTGCAAGCAAGTGATTTGATCACTAGAATGTTATATCACGGGAACTAGAAAAGAGTGCATGTCAGTAACGAGATCAAACTAGGTATGGAGATACCGATGATCGAATCTCGGACATGTAATATATCGTGAAACAAAGGGATCAAGATACTAGCATAAAAGGTTCTGACGATCACAAGAAAGTCATTGTTGAATGTGTGGGAGTCAGTATGGGTCTCCAGATCCCGCTTCTGATTATTGATCCGAGAGGGGTCTTGATCATGTCCTCATTATTCACGAACCGTAGGGTGACACACTTAAGAGACACCGACATCCAATTGGAGCAAAAGTTTCATGCCGAAAGAATGAACAAGCGCAGGAATTTATTTCACTAGATACCGAAACAGGTTTTCGGGTGAAATTGCATAAAGTGGTTATGCATGTGAAATAGAATTCTAGCAAGGGGTTATTTGTAAATGTTTGTCATTAAAGTAATTGACAAAATTCTGAATAAAATAAAAGAGTTTTATTTAATGAGAGTTTGCATTAAATTTGGTGGAAATTTAATGGGAATTTGAGTGGAGAAAATTGAAGGGCCATTTTGTGAGTGGAGTGTCCACCCACATGAATGAGGGAGAGGTGGGGGCACCCTCCATGGCCGGCGGACATGCCCCCTTGGGCTTCCCCCCCCTATATAAGGAGCCCCTCCTCTCACTTCTCACTCACACCTCCTCGTGAAGGATCTCTCTCCCCCTCTAGAATTTATCCCCCATGGTCTCGGACTAGCAAGATACATGTTCCCGGTGGCTATTCGGCAAGAAAGAGTTGTGCTTCCGCTGCATCGCTGGAGCGAGGAGGCGGAGGTTGCTCGGTGCCTCGAACATGTGTGCGAGCACGGATGCGCTGCTGTTTTGCGGTGCTAGGACTTCCTCTCGATCTTGAGATCGGCAAGAGATCGTCTACATCAACCACGAGTTTGGACTCGTTAAGCTTTGTCGGTCTTCAAGGGTATGTTCTCTACGGATATACATCCGCCCGTTGTTTGTAACTAGTAGATAGATCTTGGTACATAGTTGTTCCCATCGTAGGAAATTTTTTGTTTTCTATGCTGCGAACCCTATAGGCATCATGAGACAGATGTTGATCTTGTGATGCATTTGATGGCTCAACTTGGGTAGAGCTCGGCTCTTCTTGAGTTGAGCTTGATTCTCCCCCATCATCTTGTTGAACATGAATGTGAGACTTGGTGGGCAATATGTGCCCAATACCCATCAACTTGATGACTTGAGAAGAATCACCATATCCTACATCACGAGAAGAAACTTGCCCCTCATGGGGGCCATTATTCTCCAAAAACTCCACATCACAAGATACTTCAACACAACCATTGGTCTTGTTGTAGTATCTATAGGCGTGAGAGTTTTCCGCATAACCAACAAAAATACCCTCTATAGTTCTAGATTCGAATTTACCGAGCTTTTCCTTTTTGTTCTTGACGAGGCACTTGCAACCAAAGACACGGAAGTAGTTGACGTTGGGCTTCTTACTTGTGAGAATCTCATATGGAGTCATGTCAAAGGGAGCACGGAGGAAGAGCCGGTTCTTGTATTGGACCGCGGTAGCAATAACTTCTCCCCAAAAATTGTGAGGGGACTTGAATTCACTCAACATTGTTCTTGCCATCTCAATGAATGTCCGGTTCTTCCTTTCAACAACACCATTTTGTTGAGGGGTATAAGGAGCTGAGAATTCATGATTGATCCCCTATCTTCAACAAATTCTTGCATGGTGTAGTTCTTGAACTCGGTGCCGTTGTCGTTCTAATAGTCTTGATCTCCACACCATGAGTACGTTGAGCTTGCTTGGCGAAGATCATGAATTCCTTGAAGGTCTCATCCTTCATCTTGAGAAGAAAGACCCAAGTATACCTTGAGTAATCATCAACAATGACAAGACCATATCTTCTTCCACCAAGAGAGTCATATGTCGAAGGCCCGAAGAGATCCAAATGGAGCAGCTCCAAGGGTCTTGACGTGGCCACCTTGGTAACGGAAGGATGATGCTTCCCAATTTGCTTTCCTGAAATGCACGCACTACACACACGATCTTTCTCAAAGGAGGTACCGGTTAGTCCAATAATATGCTCACCCTTTAGGAGTAGATTGAGATTTCTCATGTTGACATGGCCTAGGCGATGATGCCAAAGCCATCCCTTGTCAGCCTTGGCCATTAGACATGTAGGAAGAGATTGGCTCTCTTTCGAGAGGTCGACCACATAAAGGTCGTCTTACACGTGTCCAATGAGAACCAAGCTGAGATCATCACCCCTAAAGACCTTCACAAAAGTTCTAGAGAAATAGGAGTCATAGCCGGCATCGGCGAGATGTTTAATAGAAAGCAAGTTGTAACCAAGGTTTTCAACATGTAGGACGGTCTCAAGAGTCAAAACCTTGGAAATTACCAACTTACCATAACCTAGTACCTTTCCTTTAGAGTTATCTCCAAAAGTGATGCTTGACGTTGAGTTGACATAGTGAATGAATTGGTCAAGCCCACTCCTACCTCCGGTCATGTGATTGGTGCATCCACTATCAAACACCCATTTTGATCCACCGGAGGCATAACCCTACAAAATCAATTCTTTGATTTAGGAACCCATTGAGTAATGGGTCCCCTAGAATTAGCAACAAGATCCTTAGGTACCCAAATTGAGTACCACCTATAAGCATAACCATTTCGAGGGCCAACATATTTGGCATATACATCTCCTTGAGTGCCCTTACAAAGCACATAGGAAGGATTAGACTTTACCGCATACTTGTGATTGGGATTGCCCCTCATGGCTCCCCCATTCACCACATTCCTTTTGACTTGGTCAACCACCTTGTCACCTTATTTTACAAAGGTTATCTTCTTTGGTGGAATGGCATTACTCGTGTTGTTCTTTGGATCAAAGCCAACACCTTCCTTGGAAATTCTCGTCTTTTGACGGGATAAGATCTCATCTAGGATCTTTCCCTTGGAGGTAGGTGCACGACGCTCTTTCTCAAGTTGCTATTTCAACTTCTTATTTTCCTCAATGAGGTGAGCTTGATCAAAGGTAGAGTTAGAGGTACAAGAATCATTTTCAACTATAATTGGATCCTTCAATGTACCAAGAGCCTTCTCATAGGACACCCGAAGTTGATCATGGTTCTCTCCAAGTTTTATGAGCTCATGTTTGACAAGCAAACTAGCCTTCTCAAGGTGCTCAAGGTCCTTGGTAGATAAGCATGAGCAACTTCAAGCTCTTTCTTTGAGGCATAAAGCTCTTGGGACAATGAGTTAGCCCTATCAATAGTGTCCATGTCTTTTGCTTTATCAATTTCAAAGATTTCAATTTGTAGTTTAAGAAAAGAATTGGTATTCTTTTCCTCACAAAGCTCTTGCTCAAGAAGATTGAATCTTCATTTCTCATCATCAATATGAGTTCCAAGCTATCAATGGCCTCATCGCGTGAGCTAAAAAGTTCCATTAATTGCTTGACTCTAGCACGAGCAATGGGAGGAAGAGACTTCATGATAGCATACATTTCTTTTATATATTCTTTACCAAATTCATCATTATCACTATCACTATCATGGTCACTCTCAAGATCATCCAAGACACTAGATATGGATGGAGGAGGGACAATTACCTTGGAGCTTCTTGCCATAAGACAAGAACCGGTGATCTTGGGAATAGGAGAACTCTTGATGTAGTCCTTGGAGTAGTCGTAGGTGAGAGGTGAACCGGGTTCGACATATGCCAAACCGGTCACACCCACCACTTTCTCCTTATCCCCACACTCCATGTCGGACTCTTCCTTGGAGCTCCTTGCCATGAGGCAAGTGGCGGTGACCTTGGAGTTAGGAGAGTCGTCGGTGTAGTCCTTGGTGTAGTCATAGGTGAAGAGAAACCCGGGTTTGGCAAAGGCCAAACCGGCCACTCCAACCACCTTCTCTTCATCCTCTTCCTCATTGTCGGATATGTATTCTTGGCCTAGGAAGCCCTTACCATCACACCTATTGTTCCTCTTGTATATTTCATTGATGGGGTTGGGCTTCAATCTTGGTTTGGCACCTTCTTCGTACTTAGGCTTGTCAAGCCTCTTCTCATACGGACACTTGTCGACAAAATGGGTTGCCTCATCACAATTGTAGCACATCCTCTTCTTCTCACTTGATCCCATTGAGCTTCTCCTTCTTTGGAACTTCATGTTCTTGGTGAAGAGAGCAAGTTGAGAGAGCATATCATCAACTCCATCAACATCGCTATCTTCATCACTAGCAACATCTTCTTGCACTTGCTTTCCCTTTAATGCTAGAGAGTGGGAAGACCCGATAGCACAGTTGATCTCCTTGATCTTTTTCCCTTCATCCGCCAAGTTATCCGTGGCAACTAGATAAGAGACTAGATTATCAGGAGTGAATTGATTAGCTCTATCAAGGAGTTGCAAGTTCAAGGCAAGCTTCTTTGTCGATGACCGCGATCATGGAGACAATCTTGGACTTGATAAGTTCATCATTCAAATTGAATCCATCATCATACTTCTCACACCCTAGGCCACCAATCTTCACGCGAAGGGCAACGAGTCACTTGTATGCTTCAACGATAGTCTCACCATCATGATTCATGAACATGTTCATCTCAGACTTGGTAGCTTCATACTTGGATTTTTGGATAAGAGAGGTTACCTCTTGGAGAATGACAATCCTATCCCAAAGATCCTTTGCGGTGGGGATGTCGCTGACTTGATCATGGAGAGTGCGGTGAATGGCACTCCTTATCTTGTCACAAGCCGTTGCATTTAGTTGGCGGCCGTAGTACTCTCCCGGGGTGAGGTTGTTGGTATCATGAGGGTGGAAACAGGTGCATACAATCTCCCAAAGCTCAACGCTACAGCTGCGAAGATGAGATTCCATAGAAGCTGTCCAATGAGAGAAATGAGTTCCATCATAATGAGGTGAAGGACCCGAACCATTAATATGAGGCATGATGTTCTTTTGCTTAGGATAAACATAAGGGAATTGATTAGGGGGCGTGGAAGTTTTTGACGAGCCGCCCTCATGAGCGGACTCGGCATCCTTATCCTTTTCGGTGTCCATTGGTCTCCCTTGCCAAGAAAAGCCCCATCGCCAATGGCCTGAAGTTGTCCTTCTAGGTAACTCATTCGAACAAGGAGATCGGAATCCGCCTTGGCCTTTTCAAGGGCACCCTTGGCTAAGATTTCACGAAGCTCCTTGACCGAATAAGTCTTTTCCTCCTCATCATCGGATAAAACCATCTTTTCTCTTAGGCGGTAAAGCCCTTAAAAGAGCCCTTGGCTCTGATACCAATTGAAAGTGTAAGATGGTTAACCTAGAGGGGGTGAATAGGTTTCTACAAAATTCTTTATAATCTTTTGCAAGTTTTAGGCTTTGCGGAATATAAGTGAGCCTAAATGCAAACTAGGTGAGGCAACCTAGATTATGTACAAGATACTTCAAGCTCGAAGGCTATCACAAGATAAGCAACACAAGTAAGAGATCGGTTAAGTAATAACCGAGGCACGCGGAGACGAAGATGTATTCCCGTGTTCACCACCTTTGGGAAAGGGGCTACGTCACGTTGGAGAGGTGTGAGGTTCCACGGAGGATTCCTCACGCGCCATGAAGACTCACTTTCTTCTCCGAGCCTATCCCACGAAGGAATAGCTCACTTAATCATGGTAGACTTTAAGGTAGTCTCCAAACCCTCACAAACTTTCCACGGAGCAAATCACAAGCCGAATGCCTCCGGGCGACCCTAGCCACCTAGGGTTTCCCACAAACCCAAGAGTAACAAGCTAACTCGATGAACTCAAGGGGGAATGAACTTTGGCTTGGTGGAAACGTAGATCGGGACCTCCTCTTCCTTTCTACCAAAGGGATTTGGATTTGGTTGGGTAGAATGGGAGATCCTCAAGCTTTTTTTTGTTTCAACAATGGGGGAGAGAGAGAGCTTCAAGAAATGATATAAACTGAATGCCTAACCTGCTCAAGCTAGAAGAAGGGATATTTATACTCAAGGAGAAAAACTAGCCGTTTTAAGCCAAAAACGCAAGGTCCGGTTTTAAGTTCGGTTGGACCGGTTCACACACCGGACAGTCCGGTCCTCAGCCCGAAAAACCGGACTGAAACCGAATCTGCTCTCAGTACCCAGACTCGGATAGATTGGGAGTGAGTAAACCGAAAAACCCAGTCTGAGTTCGGATTTTCGATCCTGACACCGGACGGTCCGGTCTGGGAGCCGGTCCAACCGGTCTGAAAACCGGATCTGCAGAAAAGGGCTTTGATGGATAGGATTTCTTCTCTTCTCTCTTTGGTGATGGATTAGGTAGGATAAAGGGATGTGTATATGGCTTAGGTGATCATCCCCAACAAGCTCATCGAGAGAACCCCTCTTAATAGTGCGGAGCTCCTAACCCGACTCAAATTACATAAAAAGGGAAAACTACGGTATGAAGCTTCGTTATCAAAATGGGGGGTCTCCGATAACCTTTCATCACATCATTGAACTATAACCTGTGTAAGACACTAGAAATAGCATTAGTCCACTCTAACCACAGTGTCATTGTCAACCAAAAATAGTATAGGGTAAAATACCCTTTCAGAAGTGGTGGAGGCGGTGGCCAAGGAGACCGCCACAACAACCCTGCACGAGATCCGCCACAAGGCGACCATGGTCACACTAGAGGCGGTGGTGACGGAAGCCGCAATGGTGGCCGTGCGCGAACTTCACCACGCATCCGCGACACGCAAGGAGGAGTCGGACGCCGCGACACGTGAGCAGGCCAAACTCACCGCCGATGATGCAGCGGAGGACTGCTTGGCGGAGGCGGCGGCCATGGCAGCAACTTGAGGGCTCGTGGATGAGGAGGAGGTGGACGAAGAGGGGTGGTGGACGAGGAGGATGCCTCTTATGGCTGTGAAATATAGCCATCCAGACTCGCATTTAAACTAGATATTATACATACATTTGATGAAATATCTCTCTAAATCCTGCCACTAATGCCTAATGATCAAAGGGGTATGCAATCCTTTCTTGCTATTTTTTCCTGCACGGATAATAACGTATAATGATGGGAATTACAACCTTAAAGTCAAATATACGATATTTCCAACATGTTAAAGAAACCAGGATACATGAAGTGGATCTAATGACTTTAATGACCAAATATACGGCCGGAATAAAATTCTCGCCGTATACTTTCGGCCGTATAGTTGGCACCGACGTTGCCGGGTCAAACAGAACAACTTTCGTGAATGGAACCCTATATAAAGAGGCTTTGGGCGACGAGAAAACCCTCCTCGGTCTCTCTATTTTCGACCACAACTCTCCCTACCACCAGAAGCCACCACGCCAGAGGAATAGATCTAGATCTAATCTCCAAACCCTTCTCTACCACCATAGCCATATTCCACCACTTGTAATAGTAGATCTCTTCTCAAATTGGCAACATTATAAGACTATTTGCTATCAATCTTATGATATCTATTATAATATTTATGATTGTTGATTTCATCTCTATCTGTGAGTAATTCTCCTTGGGCTAAGGGCTTCGTCCTAGCCATGTAGCTTTTTGTGCATGTTATTTATCATAGATGGGATCAAGTATTAGTTTGTTTGACATGATGATTATTGTACCCTCTCTTGCCTCAATCTAAGGACTTGTCAGGTACCCACGGCCCCAAGGATTGATCCAATATAGGGAGAGTGAATGATGACTGATCTGCAAGTTGGGAAACCTAGTGACAGAAGGGGTAGTACGGCTGTATGTGAGGGATTTACTTGGGATTAACGGTGACATCACTATGCATATCATTAGTTCTCTTTCTTCTATGGATGAGACTAGTAGGTTATTGCTATAAGCGGTTGTAGAGGCAATAGCAATTATGGATGCACTGCCCACATATAATTATCTTGCTCTAACAATTACATGCATACTTTATTATTATCCTTTATTCCCATCAGATGTTTTGCACAACTACTAGTGAAATCGAAAGCCCCATGCCCTCTCTCTTTCCATCGTCAACAACAAAAAGATCGCAAACTCTTGGTCTGGTGAAAACACAAAAGGAATTCTAAAACTCCCGAAGGTCCGTTAAAGTAACTTCACTTTACTTTCTGCTTCCCGAGGATTCGATAAACCTAGGTCTACTAGGGAAAAACAACTATACTACATCAGTAATCCGGATCGAAGGTATCAACCCTTTTGCTGGCGCCATTACCGGGGAAGCAATAGCTACCATCGTGAGGTTAGTAGGAACCTTGCTAGTTTTAATTCTTGTTTTTAATTTTGTTAGTTTGCTTTTAGTCTTTATTTGAATACCCAAAAAAATAGTCAATATTTTATTTCTTGTTTTTACCATTATTAGTATTTTTTTAAGAAAATCCAAAAACATAAGAAATATGGCTGAAAATAAGCTTGGGGAATTTGCAACTCCCAACAATGATTATTTGTGTACTCCTATTACTTAGCCAATAATTGCTGCTGAAGACTATGAAATTAAACCCTACTATTTAAGTTTGGTTCAACAGAATCAATTTGGAGGCTCTACTGTTGAAGATGCAGGTATGCACTTAAATACTTTTACTGAAATATGTGATATGATGCACATTAAAGACGTTGACCCCGACGCGGTCAAGTTGAGCTTATTTCCTTTCTCTCTTAGAGGAAGAGCAAAAGAATGGTTGCTATCTTTGCTTAGAAATACTATTGCATCATGGGTGGAATGTACTTGTTTATTTATGACTAAATTCTTTCCACCTGCATAGACTATGCAACTAAGATCTAATATTACTGGTTTTAGGCAGGAAGAGCGTGAGCCACTAGCGCTTGCATGGGTGAGAATGAAAGAATGCATGAGAAACTATCCCAGCCATGGGATGGAAGATTGGTTAATCCTCCATTTATTTTATAATGCTCTTAACCCTGTCTCTAAGTCTATGATTGATGCTGCAGCTAGAGAAATATTTATGGGCAAACAAATTACCGAAGCAAAGCAGTTGCTATACAATATGCAAAACAACCATGCCCAATGGCATGTGGAAAGATCAAACATGAAGAAGGTGAACTCCGTCACACCTCAAGAAAATGAAGAACTCAATGCTAAGCTAGATGAGCTCATATTAGACGTCAAAGGTAAGGAAACCCCGGTAAGAGCTAGTCTCGATCCAAATATTGAAGAAATAGAATTCATAGCTCGTAATGATTATAACCCTGCTTGGAAGAAGAATTATAATCCAATTTTTCAGAAACACTATTCTAGTCTTGCAGGTAACTCTAATAATAATATGGCATCAAGTAATGGTAGTCTCCAAGAAACTCTTAAATCTTTTATGGACTCACAAAATGAGCAAAACAATATCCTAGTTAAAATAAAGTAAAACCATAATGCTATGCTTGGTAAATCATCTAACCAAGCTGTTAGTTTGAGGAATGATTTGCAGGACCTCCAAGAAAGAACGAGGATTGTTGAGGCACAACTAGGTAAGATAACCGAGAGTCAAACTCTCATTCTAGCTAAGTTTGTAGGTAAAGTTGAGCCCAGTCCAGTAGAAGACCTCAAGATGATAAGAATCCAAAGGGAGTTGCCTGAAGAACTTGACTATAGCAATGCTCCTTTACCGAATTACACAGTTTCCCTTAAGTGGATTACCCAAGGTTTATCGAACTCAGGGAGGAAGTGTTCAAAGGTATCCCTCTCAAGCAACCCTGCAATCAAGATACAAGAAGTCTCTTGTGTCCCCAACACACCCAATACACTTGTCAGGTGTATAGGTGCACTAGTTCGGCGAAGAGATAGTTAAATACAAGTAATATGGATGATTATAAGTGGTAACGGTGCTAGAAAAGACTTTGATGGCAGAAGAGAATAAAGGAAATCTGAAATAAAGATGCAAGCAAGCAAACATGCAACAGATCTAGTTGTAAATGGTGTTTCAATGCTTAGAAACAAGGCCTAGGGATCATACTTTCACTAGTGAACACTCTCATATATATATCTTATCTTCATGATACTACTCTGAACTACTCTCCGATTGGACACAATAATCCACGGTAGGGCTACAAAAACACTCCTTAAAGTTTGCAATCCCCATCTAGATAACCCCACACTGTCACCTTGAGCGCTAGATGGTTCCTTCAAACACCACAATTTCATAAAGACATCCAATTCCAAATATAACTCATGACAAGTATTTATGTAATCTATAGCCTAAGTGCCACACGGTGTGCATGCTATCACTTTCACACACATGGAGAGAGTCGGGATTAATTAAAGCACTTGAGTAGCAGAGTAGATATGTAACATCCCTAAAAACATGATTTCAAAGATTGCATATCATTCATGCATGCATATAGAATTGAGATCAATTTCAAAACTCATTTCAGAAAACAGAAGCACATAGTGCTATCATTTTATGTGAACAAACTTATATCAAATGGCCATCCCCATTTGAGAGTTTGAATGTTTTAAACCTAGATTGTTTATCTCCCTTGTTGAATGGATTGAGTGTGGAATTTGGACCAAACTTTACAAAATGGAAATGGTTTCAAAAACCATTTTTCAAACATTTGCAAATCAAGTGCAAAGTCCCTGTTATTTTGTTTCTCCAAAAATGACCAAGCCTTTTCAAAGTGACCCCATGGTTTTATACCTAGAATTGAGAGTGTTGCACACTGCAAAAATCCCAAATAGATTTGAATTCAAATGGAGTTTGAATTCATTTGAAAACCATTCCTGAAATTCATTCTAGAAAAAAAAGATTACAGAAAAGAAAAGGGCCAGACGCTCCTGATCTAGCCCAACAACACAACCGGCCCAGTTAGCCCACCCGGCCTCCCTCTCTCTCACTCGCACTCACAGACGCACCCACACAGGCACCGACACTCGGACCCCACCCCCTCTCCGTCTCATTCGCTGACTGGTGGACCTCGACAGCTCACCCTCGTCTTCCTAAAATCGCGCCCGACCACGTCGCCGGCCGTTTCCTCCGCCCATCACTGCCGCGTTGATTCCTCGCTTAATTGCCCTTGATTCCGCGCTTAATCGCCACTCCCCTCTCGCCTACATAACCCCCTCTGCACCGCGGTCATTTCCCCTCACTCAACGCCTCCACATCGCCACCAGGCTGCCCACAATCGCACTTGCGCTGCCGCAGACAGACGCGCTCCGGCGACGAATCATGGTAAGCTCAGACCGCCCCGTTGCCTCTCGTTCAAACCACTGCAACCAGCATGATCTTGTGCATCTGCTAATGCCTCTGGTTTGCTTGCTCGTGACCCAGGTCATCGTTTCCGTTCACGCCCGCAACCACCAGCGCCGCCGCTCGACTCCGGCGAGCAATAGCGGTAAGAACTAAGCGCCCCTTGCCTTCCCTTTGTTACCAACTTGTTCGCTAGTCACTTGCACATCTTCTAAACCCTCTGCCTTGTGCTAGGACGACACGGAGCCTCGACTGCGATGTAGAGGGAGTGTCCCAACCTTTACACAATATAAGGTGGAGTCCCCTGTGTTCACAATGCTAGTCCCTAGATCAATAGCTAGCATCCACAGTTAAGATGTAATATCAAGAAACAAAGGCCATAATATAACTTTATAACCAGGAATAACATAATTTTATTACATCATACATAGCTCATCTGGCTATTACATTACATTGCAGCGGAATAACTATAGTCATGGGGTCCTTCATCTTCAAAGTGCCACAGGCAGATGTTGGTTGTAGACTTTGTAATCCTAATCAATCAATCTTCTCTAAAGTCAATCAAACCTGCAACATTACAAGTTACATCCACAAGGGTCAATACATTTGAATTGTATTGGCAAGTTTCACTACTAAGTTTATTATGAGTGGATCCTATCATTACATGCATATTTGGCTAAGTAGAGTTTTAGGCTCATTTGCATAAAGCAATATTTATCCTATCTTTCAAAATGGTTTTGGTCCTTTGTCAAATCTCCTTTTCAAAATTCCTTGAACTCCTTGGTAACCCCAAGTGTTCAAGTTCTTGTCAAAAATTCCTTGAGCTACTTGGTAACCCCAAGTGCATCAAGTTTTATTAAAATCTCATGAGTTCCTTGGTAACCCCAAGTGTTCATGATTTCATCAAAATCTCTTGAGTTCCTTGGTATCCCCAAGTAAATCAAGTTTTATCAAAGTCTCTTGAGCTCCTTGGTACCCCCAAGAGCATCAAGTTTTAAAAGTTTTCTTTTAGAAATTAGAATGTCGAGATCTCCCATAGCTTCAAACTTTAGTTGCTCAGTATTGTCCATAACCGGGGACACGGCTAAGTACTTGGATTTATTATCTTCTGCAGAAGGAGTACTCTTTACCCACATGTCACAATCCCATCCTTTTGCCACCAGTGGCCACTGGATTAGTGCTCACCAAGATGGAGTACCGGCAGATTAGGAATGTGACGAAGTCTTTCCAAAGAGTCCTCCCATGCACCATTGCTAGCTTGTCTTCAAGTACCCATGTAGGATTCCAGGTCCTCATGCCCAGTAGCCTGAAGACAATGCATGGGTCTTCCCAATGTAGTTGACTAAGCCAGAGCCATAATAGCATGTGGTTGCACACGAAAGCCACAAATGGAGAAACATGTTCAATCTCTAAGTTTCCTGGGTGGTTTCCTTTGGAGCACAACACAAAGATATTGCCATAGACATGGTTCCTTTTGTTTCCACCTTCTCTAAAACTCAAAGTATCCTTGGCCACCCAGGTGGTTCATTGAGTCTTTGTTTTATTATATAAAAACACAAATCCTTTTCTCAACTTCATAAAAATCTCAACATGTATCTCTTTTCAAAATATAGCATGGCTAAGCATGTAACAACTACATTGTTTTCTCTAAGGAATGTATAGGGAATCCTATTAGGATTTAGCATAGCATAAGTATAGAAATTCTTTTCATGCATGTTTCAAAATCCACTAAGTATAATGAAAATAGTAGGACTTTAGATGATAGTGTAACTTGCCTTTTTGGTAGGGAATGTTGGTTCACTCCTTGATCTTGCTAGTCTCACACTTCTCTAACTTTACTACAATCAATCAAGCAAACACAATATCAACAATCATTCCAAACCAATAATCAATCAAACAATTTCACACACATAAAACAATGGGATCTAAGTCATGCATGTAAGCATGCAAGAGGTGGTTCTATTTGCAAAGATGGTCTCCACTAGGTTTCTAAACTTTGCAAGGTCCAAAGTGGTCATTTTCTTCAAGGTTCCCAACCTTGAATAAGGTAGAGATCCCTGTGTTTACAATGCTAGTCCCTGGATCAATAGCTAGCATCCACAGTTAAGATGTAATAGCTAGAAACAAAGGTCATAATATAACTTTATAACCAGGAATAACATAATTTTATTACATCATACATAGCTCATTTGGCTATTACATTACATTGCAGCGGAATCACTATAAGCATGGGTCCTTCATCTTCAAAGTGCCACAGGCAAACATGTTGGTTGTAGACTTGTAATCCTAATCAACACACTTCACTAACATCAAACAAACCTGCAACATAATAAGTTACAGCCACAAGGGTTAATACATTTGAATTGTATTGGCAAGTGATACTATGGTAGTATAGTGGAGTCTATCATCTATATGCAGTTGGCTAGGTGGAGTTTAGGCTTGCTTTGCTCAAAATAGTTTTTTCCTTAACATTTGAAAACACTAAGTTTCTGCTTGACAAAAACATCTTTCTGCAAGGCATCTACCAATCAAAGATTGAAGATCCTTTAAACCTGGTTCAAACCACAAGTTTTTAACTTAGAAATTTGAATGATGAGATTCTTGATTTCTTCCATGTCTTGATGCTCAAATTGTCCTTTACCAGGGACATGGCTAAGTACTTAGATTTTACACTCTACAGAGGTGGTGCACTTTCCCCACAAGACTTGGTTTCCCAAGACAAGATCTTTCAGAAGCCTTCCCTTAGACCAAAATGGACGCGTTCCAACCTATCAAACTCTACCACCCACTGTCCATATGGCTAAGTTCTTGCAACCTATATGATCATGGCAGAGCCCATATTGCCAAGTGGTTGCACTTGAAGCTTCTCAACATTTGACATCTCAAATCTCTTTGTTCCTGGGTGGCCATCCACAAGTGAGATACACAAGGTCAACCATAGACATGGGCCTTGTGAACCACTCAACCAAAATCCACCAAGCAAGTCCCATTCCACCCAGGTGATTCATTAACTTAGTTGTTTTATTAAACAAAGCACAAGTCCTCAGACTTAGAAATTTTCCATAGTGTGAATATATTTCCACCCTTGTTTTCTATTAGCTAGGCTAAGCTTGATAGTAGTAGGAATCTTAACTTAGGAAAATCCTACTAAGGATTCATCTACTAGGTTTTCCTATAGCAAGGTTATACTTAGCAAAATCCATGCAAGTTTTACTTAGAGAAAATCACTAATGCATAGTGAAAGTAATGGGACAAAAAGTATGAAGCATCACTTGCCTTTTTGGTAGAGGGTATAGGTTCACTCCTTGTCCTTGCAACAATCACACTCTTCAAGTCACTACAATTCAATCCAGCAAGGCACAAACTCAATCTACCAATCAAGCAAAACAACACATAAAATCATAAAGTCTAGGAAATGCATGCAAGCATGCCAAGCTTTGTTTTGTTGGAAAAAGTGGTTCCTAATGGGTCATAAACATTTGAAAACACCTATTGGTCATTTTGTAAAGTGGCAAAGTCATTTGCAAAAGGTTTCACTTCAAAAACCATTTTCAAAACAAAGTATCATTTTATGTGGTGTAGAAATATTTTTGTACTAAGGCATTAATCTATAGGGTTCACCAAATAAGTTTTCAAACCATAAAACTTGGTGTTTGGGGTCAGAAAGTTTAAAACAAAATATTTTCCAAAGGTTTTCTTCCAAAACCATTTTTAATAAATAAACCACATTTCTATTTGACTAGAAATGGTTTTAAATCAAAGAATCATTCTTTTGTTTCACCAAATACATTTTTTGGATCCACAAAGTGTTACCTAATGTTAGTAGGTTCAAATCAAACCATTTGCCAAAGATTTTATCCCCAAATTCATTTTTAAACAATTTTCACATCCTTATCAAGCATACAAATGTTTCTGCAAAAACAAACATTTTAACAGAAGCTTTTTGCTAAACAAAAGGCATGGTTTGCTAGGGATTGTTCCACTGATTCCAATGATATCAAATTTGCAATTTTTGGACGTGTGGATCAAAAGTTACAAAGGTTTGAAAATCGCAAACAAATCTGTTTTCAAATTTCTGTTTTAAACTAGAGCTGGCCACGCGTCGCTCTCTAATTGGACTGTACCGGTTCGGCCGGATCGCGTAGTTGCAGCCATTGGATCTAATCAGATCGTGCGGCATAGGACGTGTACCTCTTCGTGGTTAAGTGATCTAATCTTGCTCGCCCGATCTAGATCCTACGGCGCTGGCTTGCTTGACCAAATGCGGGCGGCGCCGATGGTGGCTAGCGGTGGCGCACGGCCAGGCGATGGCGCTACGGCTATTACAAGAAGCGAGGGAGGATGGGAAAGTGCTCACCAGAATCGCAGGGCTGTGGTGATGCTCAAGGTACTGCTAGCTTGACAAGGGGAGCTCAGGGGCAGTCGTAATTCCTCGCCGGAGTTAGGTCTGGCGACGGTTGCACGCTGTCGAGGCCGAGGACGATGCTACGGCAACAAGAAGACAAACAGAGGACATGGTTAGCTGCGCATGGTCGAGGCGAGTGAGGGAGCGTGAATGAAACGGCGTGGGGCGGTCTGGTTTACCTGGGAGACGTCGTCGCAGTTAGAGACAGACGGCGGCGCTCAGAGCTTTGTCGGAGTCGACGCTCGGGGACGCCCACGGTCGAACGAGGGGCACGGACAGATGCGTCAGGAGGTGGAGAAGGTGTGAGCTTGGTCGGGGAGGTAAGGAGTGGTCAGGCTCGGCCAGAATCGACAAGGAGGGTCGTCGGAGACAGAGCTGCTCGGGGAGAAATTGGGGCGGCCTGGGGGCGTGCTTGGGGGAGGAGAGAGAGGGGAAACGGAGGAGAGTCGTTGGCGTTTAAAGGGGCATGGTCACTGCGAGTAATGGTGGCCTCATTAAAACGAATTAAGCCTGAGGAATCAACGGCAGGAGCGGGGGAAGAACGAGTCACTGCGGGTGAGGAAGATGAACAGGAGGGGTGGGGCATACCTATCAGCGAGAAAGGAAGTGAGGGGGAGGGGTCCACTTGTCAGTGTCCTCACGGGTTGCTTCTGCGGTAAAGAAAACGGTTTGGGGGCGAGGGAACAGGTGGGCTGGACTGGGCTATTGGGCCAGTTTGTTGGGCTGGGTCCTTTGCACTATTTGTTTCTGTCTGAATGATTTAACCTTTTCTATTTCCATTTACTAATTTGAAAATCAATTCACAATTCAAACAACAAAACAAAAATTCAAATAATTCAAACAATCACCACACTTGTAATAAGTTTTTGGTTCTGTTTATCAACATAAACCAAATACCAAATTAAAATAATATTTTTATTCTTTTTAGGATCCATTCATTAATTAAATAAAATGGAGCTTTAGTTATTTAATCAAATAGGGTTTGATTTTTTTAATAAAATCTCCATTTGAAATCCAAATATTTTCAAAACCAAATTAGTAGGTTTTATTTGGAAATAAAGAATACTTGGAAACTTGTTTAAAACAAAATAACCTTTTATTTTAGGGTCCATTAATAATTAAATAAAATGGACCTTAGTTAATAATCCATATAGGATTTGTTTTATTAAAATCTTTATTTTTAAATCTAAAATAAAACCAAAACACTTCAGTAGGTTTTATTTGAGAATATAAAATATTTGGAAAACTTATTTAAAATAAATAAATAAGTTTTAGTGTTTGTTAAAAATGGGAAAAGCCTTTACTTAAATAAAATTGGATATTAAATCCTTATTATTTTATTTAAATAAACCTTTACTATTTTTATCAAAACAAAACATTTTATTTCAAAACATTGGCCAAGGTTTAATTTGGCTTTATAAATAATCCTTATTTATAAATCTACCTTTTCTTTTGAAGACCAAATCTTTTATTAAAAGATCCAAAATAGTAATTTTCAAATATGTTGAGGTTTATTGTTTATTTAACTTTTTAAATCCCTTTAGGATTTTATTTGATCCAAATAGGTTTTGAAAGTTCCCAATTGGAGTCAAAAAGTTTCTTCTCACCCTGAAAATCAACAAAGTTTTATTTTATTCATTTATTTTTCACATTACAAGATTTGGAAAATCTTGGGATGTGACATTTTCCAAAGTGGCAAAGTCATTTGCAAAAGGGTTTTGTTCATAAACCATTTTTAAATCCTTTCACCATTTTATGTGGTGAAAAATGTTTTTATTAAATCAAAACTTTTAAGTCTTTCACCAAACGAGTTTCTAATTCTCAATCTTGGTGTTTTAGGGTCAGTAGGTTTGGTCCAAAACATTTTTCCAAAGTTTTTACTCCAAAAACATTTTCATAACCAAAATCTTTATTTTCATTTGGCTAGAAATGGGCTAAATCAATTAGTCCATCCTAAACTTCACCAAATCCATTTTTCAAAACCATGGGTTGGTTCCTAGGGTCAGTAAGTTCACAACAAACCAATTTGCCAAGGTTTCAAACTTAAAAACATTTTTGAATCATTTTTCTAATCTAAACAAGCATACAAAAATTTCTGCAAAAACCAACAAGCTAACAGATACTATTTACTAAACAAAAGGCATGGTTGGCTAGGGCTTGCTCCACTAATTCCAACGATATAAAGTTTGTAATTTTTGGACGTGTGGATCAAAAGTTATAGGGATTTCAAAATCATATTCTAAACATATTCAAATTTCTGTTTTAAATAAGAACTGGCCACGCGTCACAACGCTACTGGCTGGTACCGGTTCGGCCGGATCGGCTCTGCGGTGCGTTGGATCTAAATAGATCGTGCGGCACAAGACGCGTACCCTTTCGAAGTTAAGTGATCTAATCGTGAGCGTCAGATCTTGATCCTATGGTGCTGGTCTGCTTGACCATATGCGAGCGGCGCCGGCGGTGGCTAGCGGCGGCACACGGCCAGGCGGTGGCGCTACGGTGGTTACAGGAAGCGAAGGAGGAGGGGAGTATGCTCACCGAGATCGTAAGGATGTGGTGGTGCTCGACGTGTGGTTGGCGTGGCAAGCGGCACACGAGGACAGGAGGAATTCCTCGTCGGAGTTAGGTCTGGCGACGGTTGCACGCGGTCGAGGTCGAGGACGATGCTACGGGTCACGAGAAGGCAAACCAGAAGCATGGTCAGATGCGTACGATCAAGGAGATGACGTGTCCGTGAACGAGAGGGGTCGGGGCGGTCGGATTCTACCTGGTGAACTCGTCGGAGTAGAAGACAGACGCGGCGGCGCTCAGAGCTTGTCGAAGACGGCTTTCTGGGGCGCCCGCGGTTGAATGGCGGGTACAGGAAGATGTGACAGGGAGTGGTGAGTGTACTCGTGTGCTTGTGGAGGCATGAGGTGGCAAGTACTGGCCCGAATTGGAGGTGGAAGCTTGTCGGACCAAGGGTGGTGTGGCGAGAAATGGGGCAGCCTGGGGGCGTGTCAAAGTGGGGCGACAAAGGAGAAAGGAGGAGGATACGCTGGCGATTAATAGCGTGCAGTCCCGACGAGGTTAAGGCGCGGAATCAATGCGTATTCAACGCCGGCATAATTGGCAGCAACGGCAGGCGTCGTTAGCGCGAGGAGGAAGAAGAGGAGTGAGCTGGCTGTGTGGGTCCCTGCTGTCAGCGAGGAATGAGAGGGGGAAGAGGGCCACCAGTCATTGGTTCTGCGGGTCAGTTAACAGGTGCAAAACGATTCGCCGAGGGAGGGTGAGCTGGGCTATTTCTGGGCCTTGTTGGGCTACTGGGTTGGGTCGACCAGTTCCTTATTTTTTTTCTTCCTGAACCTTTTCTTTTTTCTAAATCTAATTTCTGTTTTGAAATTCAAACAATCAAACCACATTCAAATCAATTCAAACAATCACCAAACTTTGCAACTATGAATTTGATTCTGTTCAGTAACATAAACCAAAATTCCAAACCAAAATAATAATTTATTTTAGGGTCCATTATTAATTAAATAAATAGACCTTGTTTTAATAAATCAAAATAGGATTTAATTTTTATTTTAAAACTCCATTTTGAAAACTAATTATTTTCAAAACCAAATCAGTAGGTTTTATTTGGGAATTTAAAATACTTGGAAGAACTTAAAATAAATAAGTTTTGATGTTTTGGAATTAGTAAAACCTTTATTAATAAAACTTGGATGTTAAATCCTTTTTAATTTATTTAAATAAACCTTTACTATTTTTATCAAAACAAAATGTTTTATTTCAAAAGCTTGGCCAAGGTTTAATTTGGCTCTATAAAATAATCCTTATTTATAAAACTTCTATTTCTTGTGAAAACCAAATCATTTTATTTCAAAGATCCAAAATTCCAAAATATTTTATTTTCCTTTATCAAATGTTTATCTTTTTAAATCCCTTTAGGATTTTATTTGATCCAAATTGAATTGAAGCTTTCCAATTGGATTCAAAAAGTTTCTTCTCACTCTGAAAATCAAACAAAGTTTTATTTTATTCAAATATTTTTCACATTACAAGATTTGGAAAATCTTGGGATGTGACAGGCTACCACCCTTAAAATAAATTTCGTCCCGAGATTTGGGAAGGCTAGGGTTACAAGTAGGCTCAAAACATCTAGGGTACTACCACCCTTAAAAATTTTCAAACTAAGATTACACATTGGCCTTCTTGGGATCCTGGGGAAACTTCTCTGGGTTGTTTCCATACTTGACTCATGGGCCAAGGTTGAGTTTCTCCATGGGCTTGTTCAACTTGTTCTTCATATTTTCTGGACAGTTGCTTGCATAATGTCCTGGTTCCTTGCAATTGAAACAGTGGATATCTTTGAGTTCTTTACGTAGCTCTTGTGGGCAAGTTGCTACATAATGGCCTAGCTCTTTGCAATTGTTGCACACCACTTGGCCAATCTCTTTATTCTTCGGGTTCTCTGGGCATTCACCGGAATAGTGTCCCATTTCCTTACATTTATAACATTGCACATGGCTTTTGTCTATCTTTTGCTTCTTGGGTTTCTTTGATCCTTTGAATTGGGTTGTTTTGTTTGGAGGTATAAGTGATCCTTTTCCTTTGTCGTCAGCCTTCTTGGTAGACTTGGATCCTTCTTGTTTCCTTTGTTCCACAATGGAATAGATGGGGCATTGGATAGGAACATGGTTGCTTCCTTCACATAGATAGCAAGTAGCTTGAGAAGTGGGACATTGTCCAATAGGATGTTTCTCTTCACAGTTGGGGCATTGATCTCCATGCTCCTTGGAAGTATGATCCTTGTCTCCACAAATAATGCAAGCTGGGGCTCCATCTAGAATAATATTTCTGTCATCCTTGTTGTCAAAGACTCTTTTGGGATAGCTTTCTTCCATATTGATCATTTGATCAGTCACCTTAAGCATCAATTGGCCTTGAGTTTCCAAAAATCCTTGCAGGGTTGGATCTTCTCCACTGGAGTTGGCTATGAATTGAGCTGTCACTTGGTTCAGCTGGTTCTGAGTTGCTATGAGCTCTTTCATGCTGTCCTTTTGGTTGGTGTTGGTGTCATCAACCTTGATGTTAGGGTTTCCTGGAGTAGTCATCTGTTTGGGTTTGAAGGGAGATTAGAATAGGCAAGATATTCCTAAGGAAATATTTCTAATCACATACATCACCATTCACTCAAGCAATATGCAAGCATTCACAAACAACTTTTCACTCCAACAACAAAGTTCAAGCACATACTTAGGCCACAAAATATTTTTGTTACACCACATAAGTTGGTGGTTTTGTCTTAACTAAAATATGGTGGTCCATCTATAGGGTTTACTTGTGATCTTTCCATCTTTCATGATTCTTCTTGTATGAGATCATGGTTTCCTTGAGAAAAACTCTTGGTTGCAATACTTCAAATGATGTAGGCTTCTTCTAACTTTTGCATTCCTTTAGTCTCTAAATCTTGAGCAAGATCTCCTTGTCTCACTTGTAGTCCTTAGTGATATCCAAGTTGGAAGTCCTTGGTGAACATGCTGAAGATGTTGAAGTCATTAGAGTTGAAGAAGTTGAAGTCATTAGAGTTGAAGAAGTCCTTTGCACATGGTGTAGTCTTTGGTCATGGGGTAGGTTTTTCCATCAAGTTGAAATAGAAGAGAGGTAGAGTTGAAACCAAAATGGTTGAGGAAAGAGTTTACAAGTGTTTTTGTAAATAAGTTTTTGGAACAAGTACAACTCCTATTTTTCTAAGGGGTTTTTGTCCAATCCTAGGGTTTACAAATACTACAGGCAACACAATGCTCTGATACCATCTGTAGAGGGAGTGTCCCAACCTTTACACAATATAAGGTGGAGTCCCCTGTGTTTACAATGCTAGTCCCTGGATCAATAGCTAGCATCCACAGTTAAGATGTAATATCAAGAAACAAAGGTCATAATATAACTTTATAACCAGGAATAACATAATTTTATTACATCATACATAGCTCATCTGGCTATTACATTACATTGCAGCGGAATAACTATAGTCATGGGGTCCGTCATCTTCAAAGTGCCAAAGGCAGATGTTGGTTGTAGACTTTGTAATCCTAATCAATCAATCTTCTCTAAAATCAATCAAACCTGCAACATTACAAGTTACCGCCACAAGGGTCAATACATTTGAATTGTATTGGCAAGTTTCACTACTAAGTTTATTATGAGTGGATCCTATCATTACATGCATATTTGGCTAAGTAGAGTTTTAGGCTCATTTGCATAAAGCAATATTTATCCTATCTTTCAAAATGGTTTTGGTCCTTTGTCAAATCTCCTTTTCAAAATTCCTTGAACTCCTTGGTAACCCCAAGTGTTCAAGTTCTTGTCAAAAATTCCTTGAGCTACTTGGTAACCCCAAGTGCATCAAGTTTTATTAAAATCTCATGAGTTCCTTGGTAACCCCAAGTGTTCATGATTTCATCAAAATCTCTTGAGTTCCTTGGTATCCCCAAGTAAATCAAGTTTTATCAAAGTCTCTTGAGCTCCTTGGTACCCCCAAGTGCATCAAGTTTTAAAAGTTTTCTTTTAGAAATTAGAATGTCGAGATCTCCCATAGCTTCAAACTTTAGTTGCTCAGTATTGTCCATAACCGGGGACACGGCTAAGTACTTGGATTTATTATCTTCTGCAGAAGGAGTACTCTTTACCCACATGTCACAATCCCATCCTTTTGCCACCAGTGGCCACTGGATTAGTGCTCACCAAGATGGAGTACCGGCAGATTAGGAATGTGACGAAGTCTTTCCAAAGAGTCCTCCCATGCACCATTGCTAGCTTGTCTTCAAGTACCCATGTAGGATTCCAGGTCCTCATGTCCAGTAGCCTGAAGACAATGCTTGGGTCTTCCCAATGTAGTTGACTAAGCCAGAGCCATAATAGCATGTGGTTGCACACGAAAGCCACAAATGGAGAAACATGTTCAATCTCTAAGTTTCCTGGGTGGTTTCCTTTGGAGCACAACACAAAGAGATTGCCATAGACATGGTTCCTTTTGTTGCCACCTTCTCCAAAACTCAAGGTATCCTTGGCCACCCAGGTGGTTCATTGAGTCTTTGTTTTATTATATAAAAACACAAATCCTTTTATCAACTTCATAAAAATCTCAACATGTATCTCTTTTCAAAATATAGCATGGCTAAGCATGTAACAACTACATTGTTTTCTCTAAGGAATGTATAGGGAATCCTATTAGGATTTAGCATAGCATAAGTATAGAAATTCTTTTCATGCATGTTTCAAAATCCACTAAGTATAATGAAAATAGTAGGACTTTAGATGATAGTGTAACTTGCCTTTTTGGTAGGGAATGTTGGTTCACTCCTTGATCTTGCTAGTCTCACACTTTTCTAACTTTACTACAATCAATCAAGAAAACACAATATCAACAATCATTCCAAACCAATAATCAATCAAACAATTTCACACACATAAAACAATGGGATCTAAGTCATGCATGTAAGCATGCAAGAGGTGGTTCTATTTGCAAAGATGGTCTCCACTAGGTTTCTAAACTTTGCAAGGTCCAAAGTGGTCATTTTCCAAAGTGGAAAAGTCATTTGCAAAAGGGTTTTGTTCATAAACCATTTTTAAATCCTTTCACCATTTTATGTGGTGAAAAATGTTTTCATTAAATCAAAACTTTTAAGTCTTTCACCAAATGAGTTTCTAATTCTCAAACTTGGTGTTTTAGGGTCAGTAGGTTTGGTCCAAAACATTTTTCCAAAGTTTTTACTCCAAAAACATTTTCATAACCAAAATCTTTATTTTCATTTGGCTAGAAATGGGCTAAATCAATTAGTCCATCCTAAACTTCACCAAATCCATTTTTCAAAACCATGGGTTGGTTCCTAGGGTCAGTAAGTTCACAACAAACCAATTTGCCAAGGTTTCAAACTTAAAAACATTTTTGAATCATTTTTCTAATCTAAACAAGCATACAAAAATTTCTGCAAAAACCAACAAGCTAACAGATACTATTTACTAAACAAAAGGCATGGTTGGCTAGGGCTTGCTCCACTGATTCCAACGATATAAAGTTTGTAATTTTTGGACGTGTGGATCAAAAGTTATAGGGATTTCAAAATCATATTCTAAACGGATTCAAATTTCTGTTTTAAATAAGAACTGGCCACGCGTCACAACGCTACTGGCTGGTACCGGTTCGGCCGGATTGGCTCTGCGGTGCGTTGGATCTAAATAGATCGTGCGGCACAGGACGCGTACCCTTTCGAAGTTAAGTGATCTAATCATGAGCGTCAGATCTTGATCCTATGGTGCTGGTCTGCTTGACCATATGCGAGCGGCGCCGGCGGCGGCTAGCGGCAGCGCACGGCCAGGCGGTGGCGCTACGGTGGTTACAAGAAGCAAAGGAGGAGGGGAGTATGCTCACCGAGATCGTAAGGATGTGGTGGTGCTCGACGTGTGGTTGGCGTGGCAAGGGGCGCACGAGGACAGGAGGAATTCCTCGTTGGAGTTAGGTCTGGCGACGGTTGCACGCGGTCGAGGTCGAGGATGATGCTACGGGTCACGAGAAGGCAAACCAGAAGCATGGTCAGATGCGTACGATCAAGGAGATGACGTGTGCGTGAACGAGAGGGGTCGGGACGGTCGGATTCTACCTGGTGAACTCGTCGGAGTAGAAGACAGACGCGGCGGTGCTCAGAGCTTGTCGAAGACGGCTTTCTGGGGCGCCCGCAATTGAATGGCGGGTACATGAAGATGTGCCAGGGAGTGGTGAGTGTACTCGTGTGCTTGTGGAGGCAGGAGGTGGAAAGTACTGGCCGGAATTGGAGGTGGAAGCTCGTCGGACCGAGGGTGGTGTGGCGAGAAATGGGGCAGCCTGGGGGCGTGTCGAAGTGGGGCGACAGAGGGGAAAGGAGGAGGAGACGCTGGCGATTAATAGCGTGCAGTCACGGCGAGGTTAAGGCACGGAATCAATGCGTATTCAACGCCGGCGTAATTGGCAGCAACGGCAGGCGTCGTTAGCGCGAGGAGGAAGAAGAGGAGTGAGCTGGCTGTGTGGGTCCCTGCTGTCAGCGAGGAATGAGAGGGGGAAGAGGGCCACCAGTCATTGGTTCTGCGGGTCAGTTAACAGGTGCAAAACGATTCGCCGAGGGAGGGTGAGCTGGGCTGTTTCTAGGCCTTGTTGGGCTGCTGGGTTGGGTCAACCAGTTCCTTATTCTTTTTTCTTCCTGAACCTTTTCTTTTTCTAAATCTAATTTCTATTTTGAAATTCAAACAATCAAACCACATTCAAATCAATTCAAACAATCACCAAACTTTGCAACTATGAATTTGATTCTGTTCAGTAAGATAAACCAAAATTCCAAACCAAACTAATAATTTATTTTAGGGTCCATTATTAATTAAATAAATAGACCTTGTTTTAATAAATCAAAATAGGATTTAATTTTTATTTTAAAACTCCATTTTGAAAACTAATTATTTTCAAAACCAAATCAGTAGGTTTTATTTGGGAATTTAAAATACTTGGAAGAACTTAAAATAAATAAGTTTTGATGTTTTGGAATTAGTAAAACCTTACTAATAAAACTTGGATGTTAAATCCTTATTAATTTATTTAAATAAACCTTTACTATTTTTATCAAAACAAAATGTTTTATTTCAAAAGCTTGGCCAAGGTTTAATTTGGCTCTATAAAATAATCCTTATTTATAAAACTTCTATTTCTTTTGAAAACCAAATCTTTTTATTTCAAAGATCCAAAATTCCAAAATATTTTATTTTCCTTTATCAAATGTTTATCTTTTTAAATCCCTTTAGGATTTTTGTAGGGGCCTCAACCTGATAAGGTAGATTCCTCCTGTGTTTTACAATGCTAGTCCCTGGATCAATAGCTAGCATCCACAGTTTAGATGTAATATCAAGAAACAAAGGTCATAATATAACTTTATAACCAGGAATAACATAGATATATTACATCTTACATAGCTCATATGGCTATTACATTACATTGCAGCGGAATAACTATGGTCAAGTGGTCCTTCATCTTCAAAGTGCCACAGGCAGATGTTGGTTGTAGACTTTGTAATCCTAAACAATCAATCTTCACTAAAATCAATCAAACCTGCAACATACAAGTTACAGCCACAAAGGGTCAATACATTTGAATTGTATTGGCAAGTGATACTATGGTATTTATAGTGGAGTCTAACATCTATATGCATTTGGCTAAGTGGAGTTGAGGCTTGCATTGCTCAAAATAGATTTTCCCTAACATTTTGAAAATACTAAGTTTTTGCTTGTCAAAATCATTTTTCTCAATCAAAGATTTCAAGATCCTTGTACCAAGCCATCTCTCCATCAATGATTGAAGAATTCAAACAACCCTTGTTCAAACCACAAGATTTTAATTTTAGAAATTTGAATGATGAGATTCTTGATTGCTTCCATGTCTTGATGCTCAAATTGTCCTTTACCAGGGACATGGCTAAGTACTTAGATTTTACACTCTACAGAGGTGGTGCACTTTCCCCACAAGACTTGGTTTCCCAAGACAAGATCTTTCAGAAGCTTTCCCTTAGACCAAAATGGACGCGTTCCAACCTACCAAACACTACCACCCACTGTCCATATGGCTAAGTTCTTGCAACCTATATGATCATGGCAGAGCCCATATTGCAAAGTGGTTGCACTTGAAGCTTCTCAACATTTGACATTTCAAATCCCTTTGTTTCCTGGGTGGCATTCCACAAGTGAGATACACAACCCAAGTCCATGGCCTTGTGTAACCACTCAACATATCCCAATCATTCCATTCCACCCAGGAGGTTCATTAACTTAGTTATTTTATTAGACAAAATCACAAGTCCTCAGACTTAGAATATTTTTCCATAGTGTGAATATATATTCCACCCATGTTTTCTATTAGCTAGGCTAAGCTTGGTAGTAATAGGATACTTAACTTAGGAAATGCTACTAAGGATTCATCTACTAGGTTTTACTATAGCAAGGTCTATACTTAGCAAAATCCATGCAAGTTTTACTTAGCAAAATCACTAATGCATAGAGGAAGTAATGGGACAAAAAGTATGAAGCATCACTTTCCTTTTTGGTAGAGTATAGGTTCACTTCTTGATCTTTGCAACAATCACACTCTTCAAGTCACTACAAATCAATCAAGCAAGGCACAAACTCAATCTACCAATCAAGCAAAACAACACACATAACTAACAAAGTCAAAGAAATGCATGCAAGCATGCCAAGCTTTGTTTTGTTTGAAAAAGTGGTTCCTAGTGGGTCATAGTCATTTGGGTACATCTAATGGTCATTTCCTAAAGTGGCTAAGTCATTTGCAAAAGGTTTCACTTTAAAACCATTTTCAAAACAAAGTGTTATTTTATGTGGTGTAGAAATATTTTTACTAAGGCATTAGCCCATAGGGTTCACCAAATGAGTTGCTATTGCAAAACTTGGTGTTTTGGTCAGTAGGTTTGGTCCAAATCATTTCCTCGAAGTTTTCTTTTCTTAAACATTTTTATAACAAAAACCATTCCTTTTATTTGGCTAGAAAAATGGCTAAGTCAATTAATCTAACCTAAATCTTTCAAAAAACATTTTTAATACCAAGGGTTGGTTCCAAGGGTCAGTAAGGTCACAATAAACCAATTGGAAAAGGTTTGATCTCAAAAATCATTTTTAAATGATTTTTCCAATGTTAGCAAGCACACAAAAGAATTTGCAAAATCAAACAATCTATCAAATACTATTTGCTAAACTAAGGGTAGGGTTGGCTAGGGCTTGTTCTCCTAAATCCATTGATATAAAATTTGTCAAATTTGGACGTGTGGTTTGAAAGTTATAAGGATTTGAAATTGGCTTTTAAATCTGGTTTCTAATTCTATTTTTAATCAGAACAGGGACACGCGTCGAGCCGTGATTGGTCGATACCGATTTGTCCGGATCGCGTACTGCGGAGCGTTGGATTTAATTTAGATCGGGCGGCTCAGAGCTAGCGTACACTTTCAGTAAGTGGATCTATCGTGACGCTGCGATCTAGATCGGACGGTTGTCTTTGCACGGACCAGACTTGGGCGGCGCAGCGACGGTTGCTGGCGGCAGCGAGGTCAGTCGGCGGCAGCGCTGATGAAATAGGACGCGAGGAAGAAGGGGAGGATGCTCACCAGGCTCAGGAGAATACGGCGATGCTCAACATGCTGCTGGTTCGACGAGGGGCACTCTGGAGTGGGCTCGATTTCTCGCCGGAGTTGGTTCTGGCGACGGACGCGCTCAGTCGAGGTCAAAGACGGCTCTGTGGTCCACGGAAAGACAAACGGAGGACGGGGTTAGCTGCGCAAGACCATGGCAAGGATGTGTGCGTGAACGGAAGGGGTCGGGGTGGTCTAGGATTACCGGAGGAGCTCGTCGGAGGCGAGACAGACGGCGGCGACGGTGGTCGTTGTCGAAGGCGAGGTTACAGGGTACCCGTGGTCGAGTTTGTTGCACTAGCAGATGCGCCTGAGAGTGGGGAAGCTGTGAGCTTGGTCGGGGAGGAGAGGGGCGGTGAGAGGCTGCCGGAATTGCTGAGAATGGTCGCCGGAGACAGAGACAGTCGAGGAGAGATTGTGGTGGCCTGGAGGCGTGTCGAGGAGGGCGTCTGGGGGAGAAGGGAGAGGAAAGCCTGGCGTTTAACGCTGGGTGGTCACGGTGAGGAGTAATCGATGCAGTAAAGTGTATTGACCGCGAGAAATTTAACGACAGAAATGGTCGCGAGGTGAGGGGAAGAAGGAGTCGCAGGGAGGAAGAAGAACATGAGGGTGGGGTCTGGTGTCAGTGAGAAAAGGAGAGAAAGGGGGAGATCCACCAGTCAGTCTCGGTGTGGGTCGGAAACAAAGTGAAAAAGAAAACGGTTCAGGGAGGGAAGTTGGGCTAGATGGGCTGGAGCTAGGCCAGATGGTTGGGCTGCTCGTTTTGTTCTCTTTTTTTCTGTCTAATTCTTTTTCTTTTTCCATTTCTATTTCCTGATTTGTTATTTCAACAATTATTCAAGCATTCAAATAATTCAACAATTCAAACAATCATTAAACTTTGCATTGTGTTTTTGGTTCTGTTCATCAACATAATTTCACATTCTAAAATAAAATATTATTTTAAATCTTTTTAGGTTCCATTTATTAATTAAATAAGTAGGCCATGGTTTATTAATTAAATAGAGTTTTTGTTGTTTATTAATAAAATCTTCATGTGAAATCCAAATACTTTCAAAATCAAATCAGTAGGTATCATTTGGAATTAAATAATATTTGGATACTTGTTTAAAACAAAATATTATTTTACTTTAGGGTCCAATATTAATAAAATGGGCCAAGGTTTTATTAATCAAATAGTATTTGATTTTATTAATAAAATCTTTATTTGAAACCTAAATATTTTAAAATAAAATTAGTAGGTTTAATTTGGGAATTTATAATATTTGGAAATTTGTTTTTAAAAATAAAATAGCCTTTTATTTTAGTGTCCTTTATTAATTATTATAATAGACTTTTATTATTAAATCCAATAGGATTTGTTTTATTGAGATATTTATTTTGAAATCCTAAAATAAAACCAAAACACTTCAGTAAGTTTTAATTAAGAAAATAAAATACTTAGAAAACTTATTTACAATTATTTAATAAGTTTTGATATTTCAATTTAAATTAGTAAAACCTTTTATCTAAATAAAGTTGGATATTAAATCCTTATTAAAATAAACCCTTGCTATTTTTATTCAAAACAAAAACACTTCTTTCAAAATATTGGTCAAGGTTTAATTTGGCTATATAAAATAATCTTTATTTATGAAACTTCTATTTCATTTGAAAACAATTCTTTTCATTTAAGAGTTTCAAAATGGTATTTCAAAAACATTTTATTTTCTTTATTTAAAAGGTTTATCTTTTTAAACTCCTTTAGGATTTATTTAATTCAAATGGGTTTGAAGTTCCAATTGAATTCAAAAAGTTTCTTCTGGCTCTGAAAATCAAACAAAGTTTTTATTTTATTAATTTATTTTCACATTACAAGATTTGGAAAATCTTGGGATGTGACAGGCTACCACCCTTAAAATAAATCTCGTCCCGAGATTTGGGAAGGCTGGGGTTACAAGCAAGTTCAAAACAACTAGGGTACTACCACCCTTAAAAATTTTCAAACAAAAATTACATATTGGCCTTCTTGGGTCCTGGAAAATTTCTCTAAGCAAACTTTTGCTTTATTTCTATACTTGACTCATGGGCCAAGGTTGAGATCCTTCATAGACTTGTTTAACTTGTTCTCCATCCTTTCTGGACAATTGTTGGCATAGTGGCCTAGTTCCTTGCATTTGAAACATGTGACAAGGCTGAGATCCCTCATCGGCTGGTTTATCTTATGCTTCATCTTTTCTGGACAGTAGTTTGCATAATGTCCTAACTCTTTGCAGTGTTTGCACATCACTTGGCTAAAATCCTTCCTTATCTTGGGTTTCACTAGCTTTTGTTTGTCTTCTTGTCTCTTCTTCTTTTCTGGGCATTCACTGGCATAGTGTCCCATCTCTTTGCAACTGTAACATTGCAACTGGCTTATGTCTTTCTTCTTCTTTTTGGGTCTCTCCAAAGCTAGGAGTTCTTCTAGTTCATGTTCTTCATGAGTGGGAGATCTTTCTCTCTTCTTGAGGTATTGATCTTCATGTTCCTTGGATGCATGATCCTTGTCTCTAAAAACTTTGCTAGCTTGGGTTCCTTCTAGAATAACATCTTTGTCATCCTTGTTGTCATTAGCTCTTTGGGAAAAGTTTTCTCCCATGTTGATCATTTGAGTAACCAATCCTTGCAACAATTGGGATTGAAGTTTCAAAATCCTTTGTATAGCTGGGTCTAGTCCATTGTTGTTGGCTAAAAGCTGAGTTGTCTCTTGGCTCAACTGGTTTTGGGTTGCTATAAGTTCTCTCATGTTGTCTTCTTGGTTGGTGTTGGTGTCATCAACCTTGGAGTCTTTTGAGGTAGTCATCTGTTTGGGTTGAATTGGGATTAGAATAGGCAAAATATTTCTAAGGAAATATTTCTAATCACACACATCACAATTTACACAAGAAATGTTCAAGCAATCACAAACAAACATTTCACTCAAACAAGGTTCAAGCACATACTTAGGCAACAAAATATTTTTGTTACACCACATAAGTTGGTGGTTTTGTCTTAGCTAAAATATGGTGGTCCATCTATATGGTTTACTTGTGATCTTTCCTTCCTTCTTGATTCTTCTTGTATGAGATCTTGGTTTCTTTGAGAAAAACTCTTGGTCACAATACTTCAAAGTTGTTGATGGTTTCTTCTTATTTTGCATTCCCTCAGTCTCTAAATCTCGAGTAAGATTTCCTTGTCTCACTTGTGGTCCTTAGTAGTTTCTAAGTTGGAAGTCCTTGGTGAACATGCTGAAGATGTTGAAGTCATTAGAGTTGAAGAAGTTGAAGAAGTCCTTTGCATATGGTGTAGTCTTTGGTCATGGGGTAGGTTTTTCCATCAAGTTGAAGTAGAGAAGAAGTAGAGTTGAAAACAAAATGGTTGAGGAAAGAGTTTACAAGTGTTTTTGTAAATAAGTTTTGGATCAAAATATAACTCCTATTTTTCTAAGGGTTTTTGTCCAATCCTAGGGTTTACAAATCCTACAGGCAACACAATGCTCTGATACCATCTGTAGGGGCCTCAACCTGATAAGGTAGATTCCTCCTGTGTTTTACAATGCTAGTCCCTGGATCAATAGCTAGCATCCACAGTTTAGATGTAATATCAAGAAACAAAGGTCATAATATAACTTTATAACCAGGAATAACATAGATATATTACATCTTACATAGCTCATATGGCTATTACATTACATTGCAGCGGAATAACTATGGTCAAGTGATCCTTCATCTTCAAAGTGCCACAGGCAGATGTTGGTTGTAGACTTTGTAATCCTAAACAATCAATCTTCACTAAAATCAATCAAACCTGCAACATACAAGTTACAGCCACAAAGGGTCAATACATTTGAATTGTATTGGCAAGTGATACTATGGTATTTATAGTGGAGTCTAACATCTATATGCATTTGACTAAGTGGAGTTGAGGCTTGCATTGCTCAAAATAGATTTTCCCTAACATTTTGAAAATACTAAGTTTTGCTTGTCAAAATCATTTTTCTCAATCAAAGATTTCAAGATCCTTGTACCAAGCCATCTCTCCATCAATGATTGAAGAATTCAAACAACCCTTGTTCAAACCACAAGATTTTAATTTTAGAAATTTGAATGATGAGATTCTTGATTGCTTCCATGTCTTGATGCTCAAATTGTCCTTTACCAGGGACATGGCTAAGTACTTAGATTTTACACTCTGAAGAGGTGGTGCACTTTCCCCACAAGACTTGGTTTCCCAAGACAAGATCTTTCAGAAGATTTCCCTTAGACCAAAATGGACGCGTTCCAACCTACCAAACACTACCACCCACTGTCCATATGGCTAAGTTCTTGCAACCTATATGATCATGGCAGAGCCCATATTGCCAAGTGGTTGCACTTGAAGCTTCTCAACATTTGACATTTCAAATCCCTTTGTTTCCTGGGTGGCATTCCACAAGTGAGATACACAACCCAAGTCCATGGCCTTGTGTAACCACTCAACATATCCCAATCATTCCATTCCACCCAGGAGGTTCATTAACTTAGATATTTTATTAGACAAAATCACAAGTCCTCAGACTTAGAATATTTTTCCATAGTGTGAATATATATTCCACCCATGTTTTCTATTAGCTAGGATAAGCTTGGTAGTAATAGGATACTTAACTTAGGAAATTCTACTAAGGATTCATCTACTAGGTTTTACTATAGCAAGGTCTATACTTAGCAAAATCCATGCAAGTTTTACTTAGCAAAATCACTAATGCATAGAGGAAGTAATGGGACAAAAAGTATGAAGCATCACTTTCCTTTTTGGTAGAGTATAGGTTCACTTCTTGATCTTTGCAACAATCACACTCTTCAAGTCACTACAAATCAATCAAGCAAGGCACAAACTCAATCTACCAATCAAGAAAAACAACACACATAACTAACAAAGTCAAAGAAATGCATGCAAGCATGCCAAGCTTTGTTTTGTTTGAAAAAGTGGTTCCTAGTGGGTCATAGTCATTTGGGTACATCTAATGGTCATTTCCTAAAGTGGCTAAGTCATTTGCAAAAGGTTTCACTTTAAAACCATTTTCAAAACAAAGTGTTATTTTATGTGGTGTAGAAATATTTTTACTAAGGCATTAGCCCATAGGGTTCACCAAATGAGTTGCTATTGCAAAACTTGGTGTTTTGGTCAGTAGGTTTGGTCCAAATCATTTCCTTGAAGTTTTCTTTTCTTAAACATTTTTATAACAAAAACCATTCCTTTTATTTGGCTAGAAAAATGGCTAAGTCAATTAATCTAACCTAAATCTTCCAAAAAACATTTTTAATACCAAGGGTTGGTTCCTAGGGTCAGTAAGGTCACAATAAACCAATTGGAAAAGGTTTGATCTCAAAAATCATTTTTAAATGATTTTTCCAATGTTAGGAAGCACACAAAAGAATTTGCAAAATCAAACAATCTATCAAATACTATTTGCTAAACTAAGGGTAGGGTTGGCTAGGGCTTGTTCTCCTGAATCCATTGATATAAAATTTGTCAAATTTGGACGTGTGGTTTGAAAGTTATAAGGATTTGAAATTGGCTTTTAAATCTGGTTTCTAATTCTGTTTTTAATCAGGACAGGGACACGCGTAGAGCCGTGATTGGCCGATACCGATTCGTCCGGATCGCGTACTGCGGAGCGTTGGATTTAATTTAGATCGGGCGGCTCAGAGCTAGCGTACCCTTTCAGTTAAGTGGATCTATCGTGACGCTGCGATCTAGATCGGACGGTTGTCTTTGCACGGACCAGACTTGGGCGGCGCAGCGACGGTTGCTGGCGGCGGCGAGGTCAGTCGGCGGCGGCGCTGATGAAATAGGACGCGAGGAAGAAGGGGAGGATGCTCACCAGGCTCAGGAGAATACGGCGATGCTCAACGTGCTGCTGGTTCGACGAGGGGCACTCTGGAGTGGGCTCGATTTCTCGCCGGAGTTGGTTCTGGCGACGGACGCGCTCAGTCGAGGTCGAAGACGACTCTGTGGTCCACGGAAAGACAAACGGAGGACGGGGTTAGCTGCGCAAGACCATGGCAAGGATGTGTGCTTGAATGGAAGGGGTCGGGGTGATCTAGGATTACCGGAGGAGCTCGTCGGAGGCGAGACAGACGGCGGCGACGATGGTCGTTGTCGAAGGCGAGGTTACAGGGTACCCGTGGTCGAGTTTGTTGCACTAGCAGATGCTCCTGAGAGTGGGGAAGCTGTGAGCTTGGTCGGGGAGGAGAGGGGCGGTGAGAGGCTGCCGGAATTGCTGAGAATGGTCGCCGGAGACAGAGACAGTCGAGGAGAGATTGTGGTGGCCTGGAGGCGTGTCGAGGAGGGCGTCTAGGGGAGAAGGGAGAGGAAAGCCTGGCGTTTAACGCTGGGTGGTCACGGTGAGGAGTAATCGCTGCAGTAAAGTGTATTGACCGCGAGAAATTTAACGACAGAAACGGTCGCGAGGTGAGGGGAAGAAGGAGTCGCAGGGAGGAAGAAGAACAGGAGGGTGGGGTCTGGTGTCAGTGAGAAAAGGAGAGAAAGGGGGAGGTCCACCAGTCAGTCTTGGTGTGGGTCGGAAACAAAGTGAAAAAGAAAACGGTTCGGGGAGGCAAGTTGGGCTAGATGGGCTGGAGCTGGGCCAGATGGTTGGGCTGCTCGTTTTGTTCTATTTTTTTCTGTCTAATTCTTTTTCTTTTTCCATTTCTATTTCCTGATTTGTTATTTCAACAATTATTCAAGCATTCAAATAATTCAAACAATCATTAAACTTTGCATTGTGTTTTTGGTTCTGTTCATCAACATAATTTCACATTCTAAAATAAAATATTATTTTAAATCTTTTTAGGTTCCATTTATTAATTAAATAAGTAGGCCATGGTTTATTAATTAAATAGAGTTTTTGTTGTTTATTAATAAAATCTTCATGTGAAATCCAAATACTTTCAAAATCAAATCAGTAGGTATCATTTGGAATTAAATAATATTTGGATACTTGTTTAAAACAAAATATTATTTTACTTTAGGGTCCAATATTAATAAAATGGGCCAAGGTTTTATTAATCAAATAGTATTTGATTTTATTAATAAAATCTTTATTTGAAACCTAAATATTTTAAAATAAAATTAGTAGGTTTAATTTGGGAATGTATAATATTTGGAAATTTGTTTTTAAAAATAAAATAGCCTTTTATTTTAGTGTCCTTTATTAATTATTATAATAGACTTTTATTATTAAATCCAATAGGATTTGTTTTATTGAGATATTTATTTTGAAATCCTAAAATAAAACCAAAACACTTCAGTAAGTTTTAATTAAGAAAATAAAATACTTAGAAAACTTATTTACAATTATTTAATAAGTTTTGATATTTCAATTTAAATTAGTAAAACCTTTTATCTAAATAAAGTTGGATATTAAATCCTTATTAAAATAAACCCTTGCTATTTTTATTCAAAACAAAAACACTTCTTTCAAAATATTGGTCAAGGTTTAATTTGGCTATATAAAATAATCTTTATTTATGAAACTTCTATTTCATTTGAAAACAAATCTTTTCATTTAAGAGTTTCAAAATGGTATTTCAAAAACATTTTATTTTCTTTATTTAAAAGGTTTATCTTTTTAAACTCCTTTAGGATTTATTTAATTCAAATGGGTTTGAAGTTCCAATTGAATTCAAAAAGTTTCTTCTGGCTCTGAAAATCAAACAAAGTTTTTATTTTATTAATTTATTTTCACATTACAAGATTTGGAAAATCTTGGGATGTGACAATTTTATTTGATCCAAATTGATTTGAAGCTTTCCAATTGGATTCAAAAAGTTTCTTCTCACTCTGAAAATCAAACAAAGTTTTATTTTATTCAAATATTTTTCACATTACAAGATTTGGAAAATCTTGGGATGTGACAAGCGACCTCGACAGCAAGCGACAGACGCCGCCCGCAACTCCGACGAGCCCCAGCGACCGTGCCCGTGCGCCCCTCGTCAAGACGCTACTTAGTTGAGCTGCTCCTCGACGCTACGAACCTGGTGAGCATCCTCCTGCCTCTCCGGACGACCTGTAGCGTCGTGCCGCCGCAGACAGAGCTCGCCGCTGCCAGTAGCCGCCGCCAGCGCCGTCCCGCTTTGGTCGTTTGATCCAGAGCCGTCAGATCTGGATCTAGCGTATAGGATTAGATCACTTAACGAATCGTTATGGGTAGATCTGAGCCGTGTGTTTTAAGTAGATCCGACGGCGCAGGAGGGTGATCCTGAGCGAAACGGTATCAACCAATAGAATTAAGACGCGTGGCTAGGGTTTGAGTTTAAAACAGAAATTAAAACAGATTTGGATTCAAATTTGATTAGGCTATAACTTTTGATTCCCACGTTAGATTTTTGCAAATTTTATACCGTTGGAATCAGGAAGACAAGCCCTTTCTGTTTATGCAATGTGTTTAGTGAAAAGTTTCTGTTAAAATGACTTTATTTGAAGAAACTTGTTTAAGGATATTTTGAGTGTAGAAATTGTTTAGGAATTTGTTTTAGTGCTAAATAAACTTGGTTTAGCTAGATTATGACTTGTTTATGGTTCAGTACTATGCACTTGCTTGGTGGAGTTTTAAAAATCATCACTTAGCATTTTTGCATGCATGCATATATATTTTTGTTTGTATATGACCTGTATGTGATTGTGGTTATATTCTTTGTGTAGACTTTGGTGCTAGTTATTGTGATTGTGAAGAGTGCTACTCTCCCAACTACCAAGGCAAGTGGTACTTCATGAATATTCCCATTCCTATGTTTTATACAAGCATTAGAAATATTTTTCTAAGTCTTGCATGTTACTATTTTTTGCCAAATGCCATGTTGGGAAATCCTAAAGTAGATATAGAATTGCTAGGAAATTCCTAAGTTAAGTTACTATGACATGCTTAGCCTAGATAGTAGCAAACAAGGGTTGGTAAAGTATATACATGCTATGCTGAAAATAATTCTAAGTCTTTTGACTTATGTTTTTCTTAATAAAACAACTAAGTCAATGAATCACCTGGGTGGAATGGGACTTGAATGGTGGTTTTTGGTTGTGTGGTTACACAAGGCCCGTGGACATGGTTTACCTTGTGTATCTCACTTGTGGTATGCCACCCAGGCACAAAGGGATTTTAGAGGCCAAGTGTTGAGAAGCTTATAGTGCAGCCACTTGGCAATATGGGCTCTGCCTGGATCACATAAGTTGCTAGAACTTAGCCATTTGGACAGTTGGTGGTAGTGGGAATGATAGGTTGGAGCGCGTCCATTTGGTCTAAGGAAAGGCTTCTGAAAGCTCCTGTCTTGGGAAACCAAGTCTGGTGGGGAAAGTGCACAACCTCTGCAGATGGAAAATCTAATTACTTAGCCAAGTCCATGGCAATGGACAACTTGAGCATCAAGACATGGAAGCTATCAAGAATCTCATCAGTCCAACTTCTAAGTAAAACTTGTGGGTGAACAAGGGTAAAGGACCTCAATGTCTATTGATGGTTTCTTGGGAAAAGTTTTGACAAAGAAAAACTTAGTGATTTCAACTAATAGGAAAAACCTATTTTGAGCAAGGCAAGCCAAGCTACACTTAGCCAAAATGCATATAGTAATATAGTCCACTTAAAATTTACTAAGGTATCACCTGCCAATACTATTCCAAAGTATTGACCCACTGTGGCTGTAACTTGTGATATTGCAGGTTACTCCGATGATGATTAGGTGTCATGAGTCTACACTCAACATGCTTGCCTGTGGCACATGAAGATGAAGACTTATGTTTATTTACTTATTCCAAACTCTTGTATTAGGCATGTGGCCTTGAGTTGTAAAAGACTATGTTTTATCTCTGGAATGGATGTAATAAATGACCTTTGTATCTGTGTACTTCATCTTAAACTGTGGATGCTAGAAATGATCCAGGGACTAGCATTGCAATCACAGAGATCCTTTTCCTTTACAAAGGAGGGATCTTACAGATGGTATCAGAGCACTGTGTTGCCTGTAGGATTATGACCCTAGGATTGGAAACCACTAAGGAAAATTTTCAACTACTTCTACACTTGTCTATTCTTCTCGTAAACTTTTCTAATCTTCTCTTTCTCATCTCTATTTGTAGATGAACTCCATCAACTAAGCCATAAAGAAAGGACCACTCATGACCATGACCTTGGAGTGTGAGACTAAGTTTCCCAAAATTCTCAAGGACCTCATGGTGGCAATGGAAATACATGGTGCAGCTGTGTACAAAGGCTTTCCAGTGATGGATGAAGGAGTTGAGTACTGGTGGGTGCAACTTCACTTGTACAAAAACAAGGAAGACAACCACAAAGAAACAGGATTCTGCATGTACACCAACATTGTGGTGCACACCACATTCTTTGAGTCAGCAAGAGAAGCAACTTGGAGGACTATCAAAGAACTTAGTGCTAGAGTCAAGTGCAGAATGCTCAACCTCCAAAAAGACTTGATAAAAGAGAAGGAACTTACCCAAGAGTTGGAAGCCACCAACCAAACCTTAAGAGGAGATATTATAGACTTAGTGATGGAATCATGTGAGCAAGATAGGCTGATTTCTTCTAGGAACATTGTGTTAGCCAACAGATCCAGTGAGATAGGATTGTAAACGTACTTCGTTAGTTGGACCACCACCTATCACCTTATTTTCCAAAATGATACCTTAAATAAGTTTGGACCTTGGTTGATGTAATGGATTCATGTATGCATGACTTGTGTGATTTTTTTCCAAGGATATGTATGCGATGTTTGTCTTTGTTTTATCTTAAATTGTGTTTCTAACTTTTCTATCTTATAAATAGATGCCTATTACCATCAGCACTGTTGAGGAGTTCCAGGTTACCCGTTTTGGTCCTCGTATCGTTGAGCTTACCACCTTGCTCAATCTCCCTCTTCCCACCATCATGGTGCATCCACTCACCAAGTTCGAGAGGAAGGACCTCTGGGGCTTCAAGGTGAACCAGCCCGGACGCCAGACAGAGCCTACTATGGAGGCCATCGTCTTCAAGCTTATGCACGATGACAGGGAGAGAGGCATGGAGGTAGTTATGCAGGACCTGATAGGACGTATGCTAGGACGACACTCCCGACAGGTTAGAGGCACCCACTTCCACGTCTTCGGAAGACGTGATGAGGATGGAGAGTCCATCGACTTCGAGGACGACTCGAGGGACGCAGCAGAGCCGATACGTCTGTATCTCCAGGACTTAGAGTCTCTCATTAGGCACGTGGACACAGACAGGACCAATGTCATGCTCAGTAATGACGAGCTCCAGGTACAGCTTCGCGAGAAGGACAAGCTCTTCGCGCAGCAGGACGAGATAGTCAAGGAAATGGAGGCAAAGTTCGAGACCCAGGACAGGAAGTTCTAGAGTCAGGAGAAGCGTGTCCAGGATAGGAACAAGAAGATCCGGGACATGACTGAAGAACTGCAGTCCAAGGACTTCGAGCTAGAGCAGCAGCAGACGGTGATAGAGAGGCTTCGTTCCCAGAGGAGGGCTCTCAAGGCCAAGATTGAGTCCTTGACCACTACCATTGAGGAGAACAAGACCGCGATGGAGAACGCGGGTCTTACCTTTGTTGATGAGGAGATTGATGCTGATGAGTAGATTTGACTACTTGTTTATCTTTTATTATCGTACTTGTTATTTGAGAACTTGATATTGGACCATCCGACATGTGGATGGCTTGCTACTTGTGTGTTTTACTTTGTGAACTTGTTATCTTGTTGTTGAACTTTTATCTTTGTGTTGCATGCTATGTGTTTGCTTATGTGATGTAATGTGCATGAAAACATCTATGGGTATCTCATTCTTATCTCTATTTGAACAAACCACAGATGCCTCCCCGTCGCGCAAACCCCAACAACAACAACAACAACAACATCACACCAGAAATGCAACAAATGATGACTGCTCAAACACAGCTGATGCAGATGATGACAACATTCATTCAGAACCAAAACAACAACAACAACAACCCCAATAACAACAACAATAACAACAACAACCCTCCGGGCTTTGATATGCTCACCAGATTTTTGCGATTGAGGCCAGCTAAGTTCTCGGGGACGACTGATCCCATGGTGGCCAATGATTGGCTACGATCTGTAAACAAGGACTTAGTAACCGTGGGCTGCACGGATGCTGAAAAGGTCAGATTTGCAGCACATCTACTGGAAGGGTCAGCCGCCACTTGGTGGGACAACTTCCAGATCACCACTCCTATTGATGAGGTGACATGGGCTATCTTTGAGGATGGCTTTCGCACTGCTCATATCTCATCAGGAATAATGAGCCTGAAAAAGAAAGAGTTCCACAATCTGAAGCAGCGCCACCGCAGCGTGGCTGAGTACATCGAAGAGTTCAACAATCTGGCGCGTTATGCACCGGATGAAGTTGACACAGATGCCAAGAGAAAGGAAAAAATTTCTGGAAGGCTTGAATGATGATCTGAATCTGCAATTGGCTGTGGCATATGTTCCCACTTATCAGTCGCTCTGTGACAAGGCTGCTATATTGGAGAACAAAATGAAGCAAGTCGAGAGTAGAAAGAGAAAGCACTCTGACAAGCACAGCTCGGGGTCGTCTCACAAACGATCTCACTATGATGATAGTGGAAGCTCAGGATCCCACAAGCATGGGAAATTCAACAAGCACCATAACCACAACCGTCATGACAACAAGCATCACCGCAGTCATGACAATGACAAGTACAAGAACCACAAGAGTGGACATAAGAGCCACCACAGTGGTAATGGAAGTGGAAGAGGAAGTCAGCCTGCTAAGAGAGACATCAGTCAGGTTGAATGCTTCAAATGCAAGAAGATGGGACACTATGCAAATGAGTGCCCCGAAAAGAAAGTTGAAGGACCTGTCAAGCCCAATCCTTTTCAGAAAGTTCAGGTGAACCACATCAATGTGGAGGAGGTCTATGAGGAACCTGATGCTGTTGCTGGTAAGTTTAGACTCAATTCTATTCCAGCATTTGTTCTTTTTGATACCGGAGCATCGCATTCATTCATATCAAAAGCATTTGTTGATAGAAATGGGTTTCCAACTGAAAACATTGGGTGTCCAATAAAAGTTAGTTCTCCAGGTGGAGAAATGATAGTAAGTCTTGGATGCCGGGATCTAGTAATAGAATTTGGAAAACATAAGTTTCCAGTGAGTCTGATAATCCTAGATTCCCAAGGATTGGACGTAATATTGGGAATGGATTGGATGGCTAAGTATGAAGGAGTACTAGATTGTGCTAATCGTACTTTTGCACTCACAACCCCGGAAAGAAAAAGAATTAAATTCAAGTCCAACTTTGAATCCAAAGGAAGTAAGCTAAATTCTCTTAAGGGGGTTAGCATGGACAGTGTGCCAATTGTAAGTGAGTATCCGGATGTGTTTCCGGAAGAATTGCTGGGAATGCCACCAGATAGAGATGTGGAATTTCTGATAGATTTAGTACCAGGTTCTGGACCAATAGCAAAGAGACCATATAAAATGTCAGTTGATGAACTGAAAGAACTCAAGAAGCAACTAGGAGAACAGTTGCAGAAAGGATTTATTCAACCCAGTTCTTCATCTTGGGGAGCCCCAGTTTTGTTTGTGGAGAAGAAAGACAGAAGTCAAGGGTTATGCATAGATTACCGTTCACTCAACGAGGTAACTATCAAGAACAAATATCCTATGCCTAGAATCAATGACTTGTTTGATCAGCTAGAAGGAGCATGTGTGTTCTCAAAGATTGATCTCCGGTCATGCTATTTTCAACTCAAGATAAGAGAACAAGACATACCTAAAACAGCATTCACCACAAGGTATGGATTGTATGAGTATACTGTGATGCCTTTTGGCTTGACCAATGCTCCAGCGTACTTCATGAATATGATGAACAAGGTGTTCATGGAATTTCTTGACAAGTTTGTTGTCGTTTTCATCGATGACATCTTAGTCTACTCCAAGAGCAAAGAAGAACATGAAGGACACTTGCGTATGATACTTGAGAAATTAAGAGAGCATAAACTTTATGCCAAATTCAGCAAGTGTGAGTTCTGGTTATAGGAAGTTGGTTTTCTTGGTCATGTTATGACAAAGGATGGTGTAGCAGTTGATCCTGCTAAGGTTTCAGCAGTGACTGAATGGGAATCTCCCAAGTCCGTGAAGGAAGTTCGTAGTTTCCTTGGCTTAGCAGGTTACTACAGGAGATTCATTGAGAATTTCTCAAAGGTTGCTAAGCCCATGACTGAATTGTTAAAGAAAGACAAGAAGTTTACTTGGTCTGAAGGTTGTGAACTCAGCTTTCAGGAGTTGAAGAAGAGACTTGTAACAGCACCAGTTTTATGTCTACCAGATTTGGAAAAGGATTTCCAAGTATATTGTGATGCATCTCATCAAGGTTTGGGTGCCGTACTTATGCAAGACGGTAAAGTGGTAGCCTATGCCTCGAGACAACTCAAAACTCATGAAGTGAACTATCCTACTCATGACTTAGAGTTGGCCTCTGTCGTCCATGCACTCAAAACATGGAGACACTACCTTTTGGGAAAGCGTTGTGAAGTGATCACTGATCACAAGAGTTTGAAGTATATCTTCACCCAGAAGGAAATTAATATGAGACAAAGAAGATGGTTAGAACTTATCAAGGACTATGACTTAAGTTTGCAATACCACCCCGGTAAAGCAAATGTTGTAGCAGACGCTCTAAGTCGTAAGGTATTTGTGAATGGCCTTACCAAAGGAGAATTGCCAGATGATTTGTGTACCCAATTCAGAAAACTCAGATTGGAGATTGTGCCCGAAGGACATCTCATGTCTTTGGATGTTCAACCCACTTTGTTGGACAAGATCCGAGAAGCTCAGAAGACGGATAAGGAAATTGAAGAGATTAAGGAAAAGATTTGCCAAGGAAAAGCTAAAAATTTCCATGAAGACGAACAAGGTACTTTATGGCATGGGAAACGTATCTGTGTTCCACAAAATCCGGAGTTGCGGAAACTGATTTTGCAGGAAGCACACAACTCTCCGTATTCTATTCACCCGGGTAACACCAAAATGTACATGGACATGAAAGAAAGATTTTGGTGGAATAATCTCAAGAGGGACATCGCCGAACATATTGCTTTGTGTGATGTGTGTAGTAGAGTGAAAGCGGAGCATCAGAAACCAGCAGGTTTGCTTCAACCACTACCTATTCCTGATTGGAAGTGGGACAAAATTGGAATGGATTTCATTACCGGACTACCAAGGACCAGGTCAGGATATGATTCAATATGGGTAGTAGTGGATCGCCTAACTAAAGTGGCTCATTTCATACCCGTGAAGACAACTTATACAAGTGCCAAGTTAGCCAAAATCTACATGAGTAGAATTGTATGTCTACATGGTGTGCCCAAGAGTATTGTATCTGATAGGCGAACTCAATTCACTTCCCATTTTTGGAGACAGCTACATGAGTCATTGGGAACGAGGTTGGAATTCAGTACCGCTTTCCATCCTCAAACAGATGGACAAACAGAAAGGACTAATCAAATTCTGGAAGACATGTTGAGGGCATGTGCCCTAGACTATGGAGCCAGTTGGGATGAAAGTCTGCCTTACGCAGAATTTTCTTACAACAACAGCTATCAAGCCAGCATTGAGATGGCACCGTTTGAGTTTCTCTACGGAAGAAAGTGTACCACCCCATTGTTATGGAATGGTGTGGGAGAAAGAAGTTTATTCAGGCCATATCTTATCAAAGAAGTCGAAGAGAAGGTCAAGTTGGTTAAGGACAGGTTGAAGATAGCACAGTCCCGATAGAAAAGCTACGCAGATCCTAAGCGTAGAGAAGTCACCTACGAAGTTGGTGATAGAGTTTATCTTAGAGTATCACCACTTCGTGGAGTGAAGAGATTCGGAGTCAAAGGAAAGTTGGCACCAAGATATGTTGGGCCATTCAAGATTCTAAGTCGCAAAGGAGAAGTTGCCTATGAAATTGAATTGCCAGAATCTCTGTCAGCTGTCCATAATGTGTTTCATGTGAGTCAGCTTAAGAAATGTCACCCAAAAATGGAAGAAACCTCCTTGAAAGATACTATACCTTTGGAGGAAGTTCAACTAGAAAGTGATCTCACTTATGAAGAGAAACCTATCAAAATTCTTGAGACTGTAGAAAGAGTCACAAGGACAAAGATTATCAAGTTTTGCAATGTGCAGTGGAATCATCATTCCAAAGAGGAAGCAACATGGGAAAGAGAAGATGATCTTTGGAAGGACCACCCTCACCTATTTGCTAGCCAATCCGAATCTCGAGGGAGAGATTCACCTTAAGGGGGTTAGATTTGTAACATCCCTAAAAACATGATTTCAAAGATTGCATATCATTCATGCATGCATATAGAATTGAGATCAATTTCAAAACTCATTTCAGAAAACAGAAGCACATAGTGCTATCATTTTATGTGAACAAACTTATATCAAATGGCCATCCCCATTTGAGAGTTTGAATGTTTTAAACCTAGATTGTTTATCTCCCTTGTTGAATGGATTGAGTGTGGAATTTGGACCAAACTTTACAAAATGGAAATGGTTTCAAAAACCATTTTTCAAACATTTGCAAATCAAGTGCAAAGTCCCTATTATTTTGTTTCTCCAAAAATGACCAAGCCTTTTCAAAGTGACCCCATGGTTTTATACCTAGAATTGAGAGTGTTGCACACTGCAAAAATCCCAAATAGATTTGGATTCAAATGGAGTTTGAATTCATTTGAAAACCATTCCTGAAATTCATTCTAGAAAAAAAAGATTACAGAAAAGAAAAGGGCCAGACGCTCCTGATCTAGCCCAACAACACAACCGGCCCAGTTAGCCCACCCGGCCTCCCTCTCTCTCACTCGCACGCACAGACGCACCCACACAGGCACCGACACTCGGACCCCACCCCCTCTCCGTCTCACTCGATGACTGGTGGACCTCGACAGCTCACCCTCGTCTTCCTAAAATCGCGCCCGACCACGTCGCCGGCCGTTTCCTCCGCCCATCACTGCCGCGTTGATTCCTCGCTTAATTGCCCTTGATTCCGCGCTTAATCGCCGCTCCCCTCTCGCCTACATAACCCCCTCTGCACCGCGGTCATTTCCCCTCACTCAACGCCTCCACATCGCCACCAGGCTGCCCACAATCGCACTTGCGCCGCCGCAGACAGACGCGCTCCGGCGACGAATCACGGTAAGCTCAGACCGTCTCGTTGCCTCTTGTTCAAACCACTACAACCAGCATGATCTTGTGCATCTGCTAACGCCTCTGGTTTGCTTGCTCGTGACCCAGGTCATCGTTTCCGTTCACGCCCGCAACCACCAGCGCCGCCGCTCGACTCCGGCGAGCAATAGCGGTAAGAACTGAGCGCCCCTTGCCTTCCCTTTGTTACCAACTTGTTCGCTAGTCACTTGCGCATCTTCTAAACCCTCTGCCTTATGCTACGACGACACGGAGCCTCGACAGCAAGCGACAGACGCCGCCCGCAACTCCGACGAGCCCCAGCGACCGTGCCTGTGCGCCCCTCGTCAAGCCGCTGCTAAGTTGAGCTTCTCCTCTACGCTACGAACCTGGTGAGCATCCTCCTGCCTCTCCGGACGACCTGTAGCACCGCGCCGCCGCAGACAGAGATCGCCGCCGCTAGTAGCCGCCGCCAGCGCCGCCCCGCTTTGGTCGTTTGATCGAGAGCCGTCAGATCTGGATCCAGCGTATAGGATTAGATCACTTAACGAATCGTTATGGGTAGATCTGAGCCGTGTGTTTTAAGTAGATCCGACGGCGCGGGAGGGTGATCCTGAGCGAAACGGTATCAACCAATAGAATTAAGACGCGTGGCTAGGGTTTGAGTTTAAAACAGAATTTAAAATAGATTTGGATTCAAATTTGATTAGGCTATAACTTTTGATTCCCACGTTAGATTTTTGCAAATTTTATACCGTTGGAATTAGGAAGACAAGCCCTTTCTGTTTATGCAATGTGTTTAGTGAAAAGTTTCTGTTAAAATGACTTTATTTGCAGAAACTTGTTTAAGGCTATTTTGAGTGTAGAAATTGTTTAGGAATTTGTTTTAGTGCTAAATAAACTTGGTTTGGCTAGATTATGACTTGTTTATGGTTCAGTACTATGCACTTGCTTGGCGGAGTTTTAAAAATCATCACTTAGCATTTTTGCATGCATGCATATATATTTTTGTTTGTATATGACTTGTATGTGATTGCGGTTATATTCTTTGTGTAGACTTTGGTGCTAGTGATTGTGATTGTGAAGAGTGCTACTCTCCCAACTACCAAGGCAAGTGGTAGTTCATGAATATTCCCATTCCTATGTTTTATACAAGCATTAGAAATATTTTGCTAAGTATTGCATGTTACTATTTTTTGCCAAATGCCATGTTGGGAAATCCTAAAGTAGATATAGAATTGCTAGGAAATTCCTAAGTTAAGTTACTATGACATGCTTAGCCTAGATAGTAGCAAAAAAGGGTTGGTAAAGTATATACATGCTATGATGAAAATAATTCTAAGTCTTTTGACTTATGTTTTTCTTAATAAAACAACTAAGTCAATGAATCACCTGGGTGGAATGGGACTTGAATGGTGGTTCTTGGTTGAGTGGTTACACAAGGCCCATGGACATGGTTTACCTTGTGTATCTCACTTGTGGTATGCCACCCAGGCACAAAGGGATTTTAGAGGCCAAGTGTTGAGAAGCTTATAGTGCAGCCACTTGGCAATATGGGCTCTGCCTGGATCACATAAGTTGCTAGAACTTAGCCATTTGGACAGTTGGTGGTAGTGGGAATGATAGGTTGGAGCGCGTCCATTTGGTCTAAGGAAAGGCTTCTGAAAGGTCCTGTCTTGGGAAACCAAGTCTGGTGGGGAAAGTGCACAACCTCTGCAGATGGAAAATCTAAGTACTTAGCCAAGTCCATGGCAATGGACAACTTGAGCATCAAGACATGGAAGCTATCAAGAATCTCATCACTCAAACTTCTAAGTAAAACTTGTGGGTGAACAAGGGTAAAGGACCTCAATGTCTATTGATGGTTTCTTGGGAAAAGTTTTGACAAAGAAAAACTTAGTGATTTCAACTAATAGGAAAACCCTATTTTGAGCAAGGCAAGCCAAGCTACACTTAGCCAAAATGCATATAGTAATATAGTCCACTTAAAATTTACTAAGGTATCACTTGCCAATACTATTCCAAAGTATTGACCCACTGTGGCTGTAACTTGTGATGTTGCAGGTTACTCCGATGATGATTAGGTGTCATGAGTCTACACTCAACATGCTTGCCTGTGGCACATGAAGATGAAGACTTATGTTTATTTACTTATTCCAAACTCTTGTATTAGGCCTGTGGCCTTGAGTTGTAAAAGACTATGTTTTATCTCTGGAATGGATGTAATAAATGACCTTTGTATCTGTGTACTTCATCTTAAACTGTGGATGCTAGCAATGATCCAGGGAATAGCATTGCAATCACAGGGATCCTTTTCCTTTACAAAGGAGGAATCTTACAAGATATACTTGATTACAAAGCTCATGATCCCAATAAGATCACGCATATAGAGAGAGATGAACACATAGCTACCGGTAGAGCCCTTAGCCTCTAGGAAGAACCACTCCCTCCTCATAATGGGAATCAGCAACAGCGATGGAGATGGTGGTGGAGATCGCTCCGGGGGCACTTACCCGTCCGACAGGGTGCCGGAACAAAGACTTTTGTCCCCCAAATCTCCCCTTCAGTGGCGGCGGTGCTTTGGAACTTTTCGTGGATGTATGTCGATTCATCTAGGGTTTTCACATTGGGGGCTTCTTATAGGCGAAAGGGGTATGTCGGTGGAGGGCCAGGGGGCCCACACCACCTGGTGGCACCACCAGGGCCACCCGTGCCACCATAGGGTGTGGCCACCCTGGTGTCCCCCTCCGTCTCTGCTTTGTGTTTCTGTATTGCTCCGAAAAAAATAGGCAGATTGGCTTTTGTCCCGTCCAATTCCGAGAATATTCATTTTTTAGCTTTTCTGAAATAAAAAACATCAGAAAACAGGCAACTGGCACTGTGGCATCTTCTTAATAGGTTAGTTCAAGAAAATGTATAAAAATACCTCAAAGTGTAGACAAAACACAAGATAGTTGCAAAACAAGCATGGAGCATCAAAAGTTATAGATACATTTACGACGTATCAAGCATCCCCAAGCTTAACTCCTGCTCATCCTCGAGTAGGTAAGTGATAAAAAGAATAATTTTTTAGGTGACATGCACCATCACAATATTGATCAAACTATTTGCAAACACTGAAAGTTGGGATCAGAGTACTCTAAAAATGAGCATGAAAGATGAAGTTCTAACAATAAGACATAGTAACTATGTTCCAACAGGAAAGGATACAAACAAAGATCATTAATAACAATGCATTGAAAGACGTTTGTTTGTTTCACATATAGAAAACATAGCATACTGGCAATCAACTTGTCCCTCATGGAGTAGCAAAACATAAATGCATAGGACACCTTCAAAGTTCATATGGGTGACTAGATACAATTAGTTCAAGAACAAGCAATATCAACATTATGAATCAATCAATAAGTTATGGGACAATGCACATAAAACTAAGAATGACAACTATGCTCTCTTAATTGGTGCCTAAGGATAGAAGGTGAAGACTCAATATAAATTTGGAAAGAAAGGCCCTTCAAAGGGAAGCAGGGATTTCAAGTTTCATAAAGAGCTTCCAAAAATTATGGTACTCATTAGGTTTTAGCTCTCATTGCCTCTATCATAAGCATATTGAAGTGGTTAAGGTTAAAGTGAACAAAGTATGGAGTATATGCTTGAAAGTATAAGTTGGCAATCTCATGTATCTTGATCAGGGTCGTTCCTCATGCTACTCAACTTTAGTTACCGGTAAGTTCTTGTCATAGTAAGTATATGTGTATCATAGAGAACCGCCAACAGGTTACCCCTTGGCCCATGATACAGGATCTATCCCATATCAAAATGACAAGGCAACACACAATGAGCATCTCAGCAATCTTCTTATTTACCATGGACAATGGTGCTTTTTTCTCTTCTTTCCTCTTTTTTGTCCTTTTTTCTTTTTTTTCTCTTTTTTTATAAGAAGAATGCTTCATAAATTGCTCACTATGGTGATCCTGCAAGCTTCAACCATGATTAGGCATGGCTTAGGCTAGCAGCCCAGGCATTTCTCTAACACATATACATAACTCCATGGACTTACAAGCTCCCCTTTTATTTCACACCACCAACATCCATAAACAAAAGAGCATGATATCAACTGGGTAGATATTTACAGGTGTTGAAAGCGTTCCTCGTGACAGCACGGTTCTGCTAATTCCCAACTTATAAGTGTAAGCATATACAACATAGATGACACAATGGTTCAAGTTTATTAGGGGTAAGAAAAATAAAGTGTGCCATCAAGTTTGTGAGAGCTTTAATCACTATTTTCACATAACAAGTTTAATTTGGAAGATAGTTAAAACAAGAATATACTTGGAATGGTGTAACACCCAATGCATAGGAATTTATAGTGGACTCTTTGGAATAAATTGGTTTCTTGGGATTTGGATGCATGAGTAGAGCTATCTCAGTACAAGTGGAGGCTAGCAAAAGATTGGGAGCGACCAACTAAGAGAGCAATAATGGACATAATCATGCAAAGCGACAAAACATTATCAATCAAAGCATAAAGTGGTATCACATGTATCATAGAGGGTAAGGTGACTTGTTCATAGTCATAACATGGTGTGAGCATGTGCGAAGTCAACCCAAACAAAGCATCAAAGGAGAATACCACAATATTATGCTTTTGTATGCTTAAACAACTCATGATTCTTTCAAGGCACATTAAGCAATCTCAATTGCTTGGAACAAGTCACGCTACAACAATAATCACTAAGCATAAGTTCAAAGCAACATCTAACATGACATGATAAAATCTAAGCCACAGTCAAAGCAAGCTCCTTTTTGTACCACCTAAGCATGAAGCTTCCTACTCTTTTCCAACACCAATCGACTTATTTGAAACAACTAACAAAGATAATAATCAATAAAGATCAGTGAGATTGTCTTACAAATTCACAAAGAAGAAAAAAGTTCTAAGCTAAAAGCACAAGAAAACTAAGGCTAAACACAGTGCTAGCAAAAGAGAACACTCATAAGACAATAAGAATAAAAACTAGAGTGTTGTAGGCAATGAAAACAGAGTGTGTCTCTCTCCACAATAAGTGTGATGGGATCCAACCAAATTATTGCAGCAAACCAAGAAAACGAAAATGAAAAACAAAAACTAAGATGCTCTAAGAACAACACAACAATGCATGAAACAATAAAAACGAAGTGTCTAGAAAGAGACCTGAGATTTTTATTGATGAAGAAGGGGATGCCCAAGGCATCCCCAAGCTTTGACGCTTGTACCTCTTGAATATTTCTTGGGGTGACACGGGGTGGCATCCCCAAGCTTGAGTTTTTGTCCATTCTTCATATCATTACATCATTCTTTCCCTACACCTGAAAATATCCTTCATACAAAACTTCACACAATTATTCATTAGCAACATTAGTGCATTCAAAAGTAATAAACCTTTGGGTTTAGTATAAAAACAGCAAAACTTTCATTAAAACACAAGCTACTAAATCAATTCCCTCAAAAATCTCAATTTACCAAAGAGGACTCAAAAGGAAATCAATATAGAAGCAAATGCAAATAATGGCAGAAATCTGTCAAAACAGACCAGCAGGTAAAAACCGATTTTTTCGAGAACCTTCTGTTGCTCAAATAAAAAAGTGTTGAACAAACAAAAGTTAGCTACCAACCTGGGGGATTTATTCAGAAAATTATAGATTAATCCGACATACAGAGATGTTTCACTAATTTTTACAGTGAAGCACAAAAATCTGTTTCGGGACAGCAATTTCCCCAAATATTACTTCTCTCTCATTAGAGGTTATTATTGGCACAAAAATCAAACAAAAAGGATAAGGAGAGGTTATTACAGAAGTAATAACTTCCAAGGCTCAACCAAAACTTTTGGGTTATCTCCCAATAAGTACTTTTCTTTAACGCCTTTAAGTTAGGCATAATAGTTTGAGAAGATGCTCACATAAGAAATATGAATTTGAAGTAAAAGAGAGCGTCAAGAAGAAAATTTAAAACACATTTAAGTACAACCCATTTCCTATGAAAACTAATCTTCTAAATAAACAAGTCATGAAAGCACAAAGCAACAAGCATAGGAAAGCAAAACAAGTGCAACTTCAAAATTTCAACATAAAGAGGGGAAACTTAATATTATTGAGATGCATAAAACCATGTTTCCCTCTCTCATAATAACTTTCAGTAGCAACATGAACAAAATTAACAATATAACTATCACATAAAACATTAATATCATGAGCCACATGCATATAATAATTATTACTCTCCACATAAGCATAGTCATTCTTATTAATTGCAGTGGGAGAAAATTCAAAAAAATAGCTATCATTATTATTCTCATCACCATAATCATCAAATATAGGAGGCATATTGTAATAATAATTAATTTTCTTCTCAATAGTAGGTGGACTGAAAATATCATATTCATCATTGTAATCATCATATATTGGAGGTTCAGTATCATCAAAGTAAATTTTTTCCTCTAAAGATGGGGGACTAAAAAGATCATTTTCATCAAAACTAGCTTCCCCAAGCTTAGACTTTTCCATAGCATTAGCAATAATGGTGTTCAAAGAATTCATACTAATAAAGTTTCTATTAGCATGCAAATAAAGTTCCATAGGTTTTTTAATTTTCTCTTCAAACACTTCATGTCCTAACTCAAGATAAATACTATAAAGCTCTCTAATTTTGTTGTTGTTTCCCATTAAGCCTATTAGTGAAAACAAAAACAAGAAACAAAAATATAAAATTGTAGAATCTAAAGGAAATAACTTCGAGCACTCACACACCAGATGATGTGAGTACCTTTTGTAGGGTTTCGTAGCATGGAAAACAAAAAATTTCTACCGCATACAAACAAACAAGCCAAGATCTATCTACTAGATTGTAGCAACGAGTCGTTAGAATAGCTCACCCTCAAAGATTCCAAAGTGTTTAACGAGAGTGGATTCTCGTGGGTGATGTAGTCGTACTCTTCCCGATCTCAAGATCGCGTAGACGATCCTTCCGGCGCTGCGTTCCGGCAGCGCTCCCACAGTCGGTCACACGTTCGGTACTCGACGAAGACCTTCCTCTCCCTTGTTCCAGCAGGAAGCGGAGGTTGTAGCACTCTCCTCGCGATTCCGGCAGCACAACGGCGTGGTACCGGAAGTAGAGGGGAGATCTCGCAGGGCTTCGCCTTAAGCCGGAGCGAGTATGGTGGAGTATGAGAGAGTCCCTCGACGATCTAGGGTTTAGACACGCCGAGGAGGAAGCTTGGCAAGCGGTTAGGGTTGCTAGGCGGCGACGGCTTGACCTAGGGCGGCGGCAGCGGCAGCAGGTGGCGGCGCCGGCGGCTTAGGGTTTGGAGGCGGGGATCTTGTGTGTCTCTGGGAGGGAGCCCTGCCCCTCCTTATATAGGTGGAGGGGCCGGCCGGCCAAGGGGAGGGAGGGGAGTCCCTCCTCAACTCGGCTTGCTGGGGCGCCGGCGGTGGGGAGGAGGGACTCCTCCCCAACTCGGTTTCCTCCTCTTTTCCACTTCCCAAAAATAGCCGTTTGACTTTCAAACTTGGCGTTTGACTTTTCAAACAAGGATTTGATTTAATCCTTTATTTTGTTCAGCGATGACACTTAGTACATGATGCAATCATACCAACTTGATATAACACATTCATGTACCCTTCACCTCCGGAGTGCCGGACATTCCGGAACCTTCTAGAACATTCCCAATGAAAACACCGGAATCATTCTCCAACTCCGAAACGGGACTTTCCTTATATGAATCTTATTCTCCGGACCATTCCGGATCTCCTCGTGATATCCTGAATCCCATTCGAGACTCCGAACAACATTCGGACTCTTTCTCATCATTCCATAACTACTCAAACAACGTCGAATCCTTAAGTGTGTCTCCCTACGGTTCGTGAATTATGCGGACATGATTGAGACACTTCTCCGATCAATAACCAATAGAGGAATCTGGAAATTCATATGGCTCCCACATATTTCTATGATTACTTTGCGATCAAATGAACCACTTACATACGATATCAATTTCCCTTTATCTCACGATATTTTACTTATCCGAGGTTTTGATCGTCGGTATCTCTGCATACCTAGTTCAACCTCGTTACCGATAAGTACTCTTTTCTCGTTCCCGTGATATGTGATCCCTTGTGAGCCAGTCACATGCTTGCAAGCTAATTGGATGACATTTCACCGAGAGGGCCCAGAGTATATCTATCCGTCATATGTATGGACAAATCCCACTCTTGATCCATGTGTTTCAACCAATACTTTCCGAACACTCAATGCCACCTTTATAGCCACCCAGTTACGGTGTGGTGTTTGATGTCATCAAACCATCCATCCGGTAAAGGTGATTTGCATGATCTCATGGTCGAAGGAATTAGATTACTATGTATCAGAAAGCATATAGCAATTGAACTATTAAAATGACTTGATATTTATGCTACGCTTATCTATAGGAGTATGTCCACCATATCATTCTCCTAACGATATGATCTTGTTGTTAATAACATCTCAATGTTCATGATAGGGAAACCACAATCATCTATTAACCAACTGTTGGGGCCACGCGGAGATAAAATAAAATTTTCCTCTAACGTGGTGATCCCAAGATCTAGCTGAGGTAGAAAGCCACGAGGTTTACCACTAGACGCGAGGTTGCAGATTACTGATGAAGCGCGTCAGTTGATGCAGTGCAGTCCTCACGATCCGATCGTCCTGGTGCTGATCGTACAACACCTCTGCTGGTATCCACACGTACAAGGAGGAGCGCCGGCGGCAAACTGCTAGGTTCGTTACGGCGGCTGGACTGCTGTGGAGCTAGGGTTTCCAACACATGGAATGACCTAACCGAACAACGATTAACCTTTCTGGGTTACGGTGCTCCACTATATATAGGGAGTGAACGTGGGCTCTGCTCATGCGACCCATTCACTAAAGCCCATATAACACTAGTCACCGTGAGTCCAACTCACTAACTCAGTCCTAATCTGGTTTAGGTCCAACCCAACCAGATTATATGTTCAGATCCAATCCGAACTTGCTCCCGCTCTTAAGTGTGTGACCCCGCAGGCTCATGGTTACTTGGACACGATTAGAGTCCGACTCACAATCGATCAATCGGCATCGGCTCCTAGCAGAACTTGCCGATTCCCAAGTACCAAAGAGTCATGACGACTTGCCTTTCCAATGCGACTTACGTCTGAGTCCCTTTTGCCTCACGATATACCTTGTCAGACTATAGGCGAATATATGTCATCCCTTAAATAGTCCGACTCTCTTCTCGATCCGAGATAAGTGATTCACCCGACTAACTTTTAGCCGATCGCCTCGGTTAACACTTAACCGAGTCGTGCATGGCCATGCTTTCCGAATCATATCTCACGAGAGGGCCCAGAGAATATCTCTCCGAGTGGAGGGGCAAATCCCATCTTGGTTATTCACATCACGCAGCTTGATTCTCAGTCGACCCGAACCCTGCCTTTATAACTGCCCAGTTACGGATCAGCGTTTGACAGAACCTAAGTCGGTGATCCTCAACTCGGACTATGCAACAACCTCAGGTCTAAGGATTACATTGATTGAGATATACAAATGACAGCTAAGTTCGTTGTACCTCAATATGGGTCAATCCGACTCGCTAAACTCTTTAGCCTAGTCTGTGTAAGTTGGAATAGCATCTCCATGCCCATGACAAGTGGAACCGAGTCATCAAGCCAACTTTCACATTGGTCTAAGTTGTGTGTCCAGCACAACCTCAATGACCAAGGATATTTAGTACAAACAACATGAATGCATAGTTCCACAACTGAATCACATATTCAATGATACACATCAGATGTTTATACAAGGACTACTTAATAACTTTATGAATACAATGGGAAATATCATCATACATGATTGCCTCTAGGGCATATTCCCAACAGTCTCCCACTTGCACTAGAGTCAATCTTCCGACATCACATGTCTAAGCATCTAATGCCCATGGCTCTCAGGTGCGCCTCATGCTTCGGCTGGGGTAACGGCTTTGTCAACGGATCCGCAATATTTGCATCCGTGTGTACCTTGCATAACTTGATATCACCCTGATCCACGAACTAGCGAATTAGGTGGTACCGCATGAGTATGTGCTTGTTCTTCTGGTGTTGTCTAGGTTCCTTGGCTTGTGCAATAGCACCATTGTTGTCACAATATACGTCCAACGGATTGGACGAGCCCTGAACCACACCAAGATCCATGAGGAAATTCCTCATCCAAACAGCTTCCTTTGCTGCCTCCGAGGCGGCAATATACTCAGCCTCTGTTGCAGACGCAGACACAGTCTCTTGCTTGGAACTTTTCCAGCTCACATCACCTCCGTTTATAATAAACACGTATCCGGATTGCGAACGAGAATCATCAGAGTCGGTGAGATAACTCGCATCCGTGTAACCCTTTACACTGAGTTCATATTCACCACCATAAACCAAGAACATATCCTTAGTCCTTCTCAAGTACTTTAGGATATTTTTAGCCGCTGTCCAGTGGATCTCTCCAGGATCAGCCTGGTATCTGCTCACAACACTTAGAGCATAGGAAACATCCGGCCTAGTACAAATCATGGCGTACATGATGGATCCAACTGCAGAAGCATATGGAATCGCACTCATCCTACTTCGCTCATCAGTTGTCGAAGGACACTGAGTCTTGCTAAGTTTTACACCATGGGACATCGGTAAGAACCCCTTCTTAGACGATTCCATGTTGAACTTTTTCAACACTTTGTCCAAATAAGTACTCTGACTCAATCCAATGAGCCTCCTTGATCTATCTCTATAGATCCGGATTCCGAGGATGTATGTTGCCTCACCCAAGTCTTTCATTGAGAAACTCCTTTCCAATGATTCCTTGGTTTCTTGCAACATCTGGACATCATTTCCAATCAGTAATATGTCATCCACATATAAGATTAGAAAATTTACTTTGTTCCCACTAAACTTCTTGTACAAACAAGAATCATGATCACTCTTGATGAAGCCAAACGATTTGACTACCTCATCAAAGCGAATATTCCAACTCCGAGATGCTTGCTTCAACCCATAAATGGATTTCTGAAGTTTGCATACCTTGTCAGCATTAGCCGGATCGACAAAACCCTCGGGCTGTATCATATACACGTCCTCGGTTAAATTTCCATTAAGGAAAGCCGTTTTGACATCCATCTGCCATATCTCATAGTCGAAATAGGCCGCTATAGCTAACATGATCCGAACTGATTTAAGCATCGCTACGGGCGAGAAGGTCTCGTCGTAATCAACTCCTTGAACTTGTCGGAACCCCTTCGCGACAAGGCGTGCTTTATAGATTGAAACATTTCCATCCATATCAGTTTTCTTCTTAAAGACCCATTTGCACTCGACGGGTCTTGCACCGTCTAGCAGATTAACCAAGTTCCAAACTTGATTTTCATCCATGGACTTTATCTCGGATCTCATGGCTCCAAGCCATGACTCGGAATCAGATCCCACCATCGCTTCCGAATAATTTGCCGGCTCATCACTGTCTAACAGTAACACATCACGAACACTTCGTAATCTTGCCGATCTTCGTAGTACAGGTGCTGCTGTCGGCTCAGCTGCCACGATCGGCTCAACCTCCAAGGTTTTTGCCGATTCGCTATTAGCCGATTCGCTATTAGCCGATTCCTCTCGAATTTCTTCGAGTTGCATCGTGCTCCCACTTCCTCCCCGACTGAGAAACTCTTTCTCAAGGAAGACACCGTTCCGAGCTACAAACACTTTGCCCTCTTCTCGGTTGTAGAAGTAGTAACCCAAGGTTTCCCTCGGATACCCCACGAAAATACATTTATCCGACTTGGCCGTAAGCTTGTCCGACTGAAGTCGCTTGACAAAAGCTTCACAACCCCAAATCTTAAGAAAAGACAAACTCGGCTTTTTGCCTGTCCACATCTCATGCGGTGTCTCTCTCTACCGATTTTGATGTACTTTGTTTAGTGTGAACGCCGCTGTTTCTAGACAATAACCCCAAAATGATAAAGGCAGATCTGTCCGACTCATCATTGATCGTACCATGTCCAACAAGGTCCGATTCCGCCTTTCCGAAACACCATTCCTTTGTGGCGTTCCTGGCGGAGTAAGTTGAGGAACTATTCCACAACTTTTCAGATGGTCATCAAACTCATGGCTCATGTACTCGCCTCCTCGGTCCGACCGAAGAAACTTTATTTTCTTGCCGAGTTGATTCTGTGCTTCATTCTGGAATTCTTTGAACTTTTCAAAGGCTTCCGACTTATGTTTCATTAAGTAGATATATCCATACCTACTCAAATCATCAGTGAAGGTAATGAAGTACTCATAACCACCCCTGGCTGTCGTGCTCATTGGTCCACATACATCACTATGTACTAGTCCCAACAAGTCGGACGCCCTTTCGCAACTCTTTGCAAAAGGTGTCTTGGTCATTTTGCCGAGTAGGCAAGATTCGCATGTCTCGAACGACTCCAAGTCGAACGAAGTTAGGAGTCCATCATCATGGAGCTTCTTCATGCGTTTCCAACTTATATGACCAAGCCGACAGTGCCAAAAGTAAGTCATATTCAGATCATTTGGTTTCAACCTTTTAACATTTATGTTATAAACCGACTCACCATCAAGATTCAAAATAAATAACCCGTCCTGGACGGGTGCAAAGCCGTGAAACATGTCATTCAAATACAAAGAACAACCATTTTTCTTGATATTCGACTCATAGCCTTGCCTCATCAAACATGAAGCAGAATAATGTTTCGACTGAGCTCTGGAACATAATAACAATTATTTAGTTCCATAATGAATCCGGAAGGTAAATGAAGTTGCATCGTGCCGACTTCCAACGCAGCAACTCTTGCTTTGTTGCCGACTGTAACATCCCAAAAATCATAATTTCAAAACTCATTCATATCACTTTGCATCATTCATTCATTTAGGGTTTTCTCAAAAATCACTTAGTGATAGAATATGAGCTATGATTTCATGTGGTCAAATTGTCCCAAATAAACATCACCCTTTGAAATTTGAATGTTTAAATACTTGATTGCTTGCCTCCATTGATGGAAAGTTTAGGTGAAATTTTTAAACCCCCCAGATTTCAAATTTAGAAATAGTTTTCAAAATCCCTTTCAATTACTTGCAAACAGGAACAAATCCCTAATTATTTTAGAAACCAAGCTGGACCAAGCCTTGCAAAGTAACCACTTAGTTTTATGACTATTTTTGAATCCACAAAAACCCTACAAAAGTCCCAAGGCAATTTGATTTCAAAAGGATTTGAATTCATATCAAAATTCATACCAGAAAATGAATTTAGAAAAAGAAAAGAACACTTCAAAAGAAAAAGGCCACGCGGCCACAATTTGGCCCAGCGGTAGAACGAGCCCAGTAAGCCCACCCGGGGATCTCCTTTTCTTCTCTCACGCACGAGCACACGCAAACCGACGCTGACAAGCAGACCCCACCCAAACTCAGCGCACCTCGCTGACTAGCGGGCCATCTCCACGCCAGCGTCGTCTCCACCCGCACGACCTGTTCCGTTTCCTGAGTGATAATCGCGACGTCAATTCGAATCAATGGCCGAGTAATTCTCGCGCTCAGCCAGGCTATATAAACCCCCTATGTCCCCTCTCTCTTTTCCCCCAAACCCCGAGCACAGAACGCCCCCAGGCTGCGCGCATTTCTCTCTGCAACCCCGCCGTCTCCGACGACTGCGCCGGCAAATTCCGGTGAGTCTCGAGTTTCCCCCAGTCTCGCGTTCACGCTATCTTGTTCAGTGAACCTCTGTGCATCTTCTGACACTCTCCGTTTGCCTTCGCATGACCCCTAGCTTTGGCAACGTCGACGACTGGCCGCCACCGTCTCCTGCAAGAACTCCGGCGACCTCCCTCCGTAAGTAGCCACCGCCCCTTGCCCTCTGACTGATACGCCTAGAATCCCCATCGTCTTGCGCATCTGACAGTACCCCTATTTTGGCTTAGCACGACGAGGAACCTCGCCAACGTCGACAACTGACCGTGGCTGACGCATTCGCGAACTCCGGCGAGAAATCTCCGACGAACCCGTACGCCCCTTCCCAAGCCATTGCCACCTTGAGCATCAGCAGCCTTCTGCGGTTCTGGTAAGCATCTCCTCCCTTCCCCGGGCGACCTAGAACGCCGGCACCGCCACTGACTGACGCGCCGCCGCCTGTCACCGCCGGCAGCGCCGCTCGTTTTTGGTTAGGAGAATTTTAGCCGTTAGATCTGAATCCTACGCGTAGAAACACTTCACTTAACGAAGGGGTATGGACGGATCTGAGCCGCGCAGCGTTAGTTAGATCCAACGGCACAGAAGGGTGATCCGGTGCGAACCGGTACGCGCCAGTAATAACGCGACGCGTGGCAAGGTTAAATTAAAAACAGAATTTAAAACCTGATTTAGATTCAAACTTCAAATGCTTATAACTTTTGAATTCCACGTTGGATTTTTGCAAACTTTATACCGTTGGATTCAGTGAAACAAGGCCTTTCTGAATATCCCATTTGTTTAGTATATAGTAACAGCTAAAATGATTTTATTTGTGGAACAAGTTTAGGGCTACTTTTGATATAGTTTATTTATGTATATTATTTTGGGGCCAAATAAAGTTTAGTGAGCAAACTTGGATCATATTAAGTTTCTGTAGTCATGAACATACTTGGTAGAAATTTCAAAATTCCACACTTGGTAGATTCTTGCATGCATGCATTCATGTTATTTTTGGTTGTATTTAATTGTGTGTAATTGTATGTTTTGATTTCTTGTGTAGATTTTGCTAGTGATTGTGATTGTGAAGAGTGCTACTCTCCACACTACCAAGGCAAGTGATATTTTCATCAACATTTTTGTCCTATGTTTTGTACTAGCATTAGTTATTTTGCTAGAATTTATTGCATGATATTTTGCCAAGTGCTAAGATGGGAAATCCCAAGTAAAATAGAATAGTAGAAATAATAAGGAAATTATCCTATGGTAGGTTGCCATATTCTGCTTAGTCTAGCTACTTAGCAAACAAGGGTGGTGAACATCTATATAGTTTGTGATAAAATATTCTAAGTCAAGAGACTTATATTTTTCTTAATAAAACAACTAAGTCAAATGAACCTCCTGGGTGGAATGGAATGTTTGGGTTATGTTGAGTGGTTACACAAGGCCATGGACTTGGGTTGTGTATCTCACTTGTGGTATGCCACCCAGGCACAAAGGGATTTGGAGGCCAAGTGTTGAGAAAGCTTACAGTGCAACCACTTGGCAATATGGGCTCTGCCATGATCGTATAGGTTGCTAGAACTTAGTCATTTTGGACAGATGGTGGTAGTTGGGTTGATAGGTTGGAGCGCGTCCATTTTGACTAAGGAAAAGCTTCTGAAAGGTCCTGTCTTGGGAAACCAAGTCTGGTGGGGAAAGTGCACAACCTCTGTAGATGGAAAACCTAAGTACTTAGCCTTGTCCAAGGAAATGGACACTTTTGAGCATCAAGACATGGAAGCTACAAGAATCTCATCACTCCAACTTCTACAATAAAAATTTGTGGGTGAACAAGGGTGAAGGACCTCAATGTCTATTGGTGGTTCCTTGGGAATGTTTTTGACAAAGAAGAAACTTAGAGTTTTCAACTAATAGGAAAAACCTATTTTCAAGCAAAGCAAGCCAAACTACACTTAGCCAAAATGCATATAATAATATAGTCCACTTAAAATATACTAAGGTATCACTTGCCAATACTATTCCAAAGTATTGGCCCTCTGTGGCTGTAACTTGTGATGTTGCAGGTTACTCCGATGATGAATAGGAGTCATGAGTCTACACTCAACATGCTTACCTGTGGCACATGAAGATGAAGACTTATGTTTATTTACTTATTCCACAAACTATTGGATTAGGCCATTGGCCCTGAGTTGTAAAAGACTATGTTTATCTCTGGAATGAATGTAATAAACGACCTTTGTATCTGTGTACTTCATCTTAAACTGTGGATGCTAGCATTGATCCAGGGACTAGCATTGCAATCACAGGGATCCTTTCCTTTATAAAGGAGGGGTCTAACAGATGGTATCAGAGCACTGTGTTGCCTGTAGGATTATGACCCTAGGATTGGAAAACCAAGGAAAAAGTTTTTCAACTACTTCTACACTTGTCTATTCTTCTCGTAAAGCTTTTCTAATCTCTTTCAACTTCCTTTGTAGATGAACTCCATCAACGAAGCCGTGAAGAAGGGACCACTCATGACCATGACCTTGGAGTGTGAGACTGAGTTTCCCAACATTCTCAAGGACCTCATGGAGGCAATGGATGCACATGGTGAAGCCGTGTACAAGGGCTTTCCGGTGATGGATGAAGGAGTGGAGTATTGGTGGGTGCAACTTCACTTGTACAAAAACAAGGAAGACAACCACAAAGAAAGGGGATTCTGCATGTACACCAACACAACAATGCACACCACATTCTTTGAGTCAGCCAGGGATGCAGCTTGGAGGACTATCAAGGAACTAAGTGCTAGAGTCAAGTGCAGAATGATCAACCTCCAAAAGGACTTAGAGAAAGAGAAGGAGCTTACTCAAGAGTTGGAAGACAACAACCAAGAAATAAGGGGAGATGTTATAGACTTAGTGATTGAGTCAAGAGAGCAAGATTGGTGGATTGCCTCTAGGAACATTGTGTTTAATAATAGATCCCGTGAGATTGTACTGTAAGAAACATCGTTAGTTGGACCACCACCTATCACCTTATTTCCAAAATATATTCTAATTAAGTTTGGACCTTTGATTAATGTAATAGACTTATGTATGCATGATTTGTGTGATGATTGTATTCCATGGATATGTATGAATGTTTGTCTCGATTTACCTTGATTTGTGTTGTTCTAACTTTTTCATTCTTATAAATAGATGCCTATTGCCATCAGCACTATTGATGAGTTTCGGGTTACTCGTTTTGGTTCCCGTATCATTGAGCTTACCACTCTGCTTGATCTCCCTCTTCCTACCATTACGGTGTACCCACTCACCAAGTTCGAGAGGAAGGACCTCTGGGGTTTCAAAGTGAATCAGCCCGGACGCCAGACTGAGCCTACTACTGAGGCCATCGTCTTCAAGCTGATGCACGATGACAGGGAGAGAGGCATGGAGGTAGTCATGCAGGATCTGATAGGACGACTGTTAGGCCGTCATTCCCATCAGGTTAGAGGCACTCACTTCCACGTCTTTGGAAGACGTGATGTTGACGGAGAGTCCATCGACTTTGAGGACGACTCGAGGAGCACTGCGGAGCCGATACGTCTTTATCTTCAGGACTTAGAGACTCTTCTCAGGCACGTAGATACGGACAGGACGAACGTCATGCTAGGAAATGACGAGCTTCAGGTGCAGCTTCGCGAGAAGGACAAGCTTTTTGCGCAGCAGGATGAGATGATCAAGGAAATGGAGACAAAGTTCGAGGCCCAGGACCGCAAGTTCAAGAGTCAAGAGAAACGCGTCCAGGATAGGAACAAGAAGATCCGGGACATGACCGAGGAACTGAAGTCCAAGGACTTTGAGCTTGAGCAGCAGCAGATGGTTATTGAGAGGCTTCGCTCCCAGAAGAGGACTCTCAAGGCCAAGGTCGATTCCTTGACCACTACGATTGAGGAGAACAAGACCGCGATGGAGGGGCAGGTCTTACCTTTGTCGAGGAGGAGATTGACGCTGATGAGTAGACTTGACTACTCGTTTACCTTTATTATTCATACTTATTATTGTGAACTTGTTATTGGACCATCCGACATGTGGATGGCTTGCCACTTGTGTGTTTTACTTCATGAGCTTATTATGTGGATGTTGAACTATTATTCTTATGATGTTGTTATGTGTTTGCTTATGATGTATTGTGCATGAATCATCTAAGGGTATCTCATTCTTATCTATTTGAACAAACCACAGATGCCTCCCCGTCGCGCAAACCCCAACCCCAACAACATCACCCCGGAAATGCAACAAATGATGAATGCGCAAACACAGCTTATGCAAATGATGACGACATTCATCCAAAACCAGAATAACAACAACAACAACAACAACAACAACAACAACAACAACAACAACAACAACCCCAACAACAATAACAACAACAACAACAACAACCCTCCGGGTTTCGATATGCTCACCAGATTTCTGCGTTTGAGGCCAGCAAAGTTTGCGGGAACAACTGATCCCATGGTGGCCAATGACTGGCTACGTTCCGTGAACAAGGACTTAGTGACCGTGGGCTGCACGGATGCTGAAAAAGTCAGGTTCGCAGCACATTTGTTGGAAGGACCAGCTGCCACATGGTGGGACAACTTCCAAATCACCACTCCTATTGATGAGGTGACTTGTGCTATCTTTGAAGATGGCTTTCGCACCGCTCATATCTCATCAGGAATGATGAGTCTGAAAAAGAAGGAGTTTCACAACCTAAAACAGCGCCACCGCAGCGTGGCAGAATACATAGAAGAGTTCAACAATCTGGCGCGTTATGCACCGGATGAGGTTGACACAGATGCCAAAAGAAAGGAAAAATTTCTGGAAGGCTTAAGTGATGAACTGAATCTACAGTTGGCTGTAGCATATGTTCCAACCTATCAGTCATTGTGTGACAAGGCTGCTATCTTGGAGAGTAAAATAAAGCAAGTCGAGAGTAGAAAGAGGAAACACTCCGACAAGCACAGCTCGGGATCGTCTCACAAACGATCTCACTATGATGACAGTGGCAGCTCAGGATCCCATAAAAATGGGAAATTCAGCAAGCACAACCACAACCGTCATGACAACAAACATCACCGCAGTCATGACAAGGACAAGTACAAGAACCACAAGGGTGGACATAAGAGCCACTATGGTGGAAATGGTAGTGGTAGTGGAGGCCAACCTCCTAAAAAGGACATCAGTTAGGTTGAGTGCTTCAAATGCAAAAAGCTGGGGCATTATGCAAATGAGTGCCCTGAAAAGAAAGTTGAAGGACCTAACAAGCCAAATCCTTTCCAGAAAGGACAGGTTAACCACATAAATGTGGAGGAGGTCTATGAGGAGCCTGATGCCGTGGCTGGTAAGTTCAGACTCAATTCAATTTCAGCATTTGTACTCTTTGATACCGGTGCATCTCATTCATTCATATCCAAGGCATTTGTTGATAGAAATGGGTTTGCATCAGAAAACATTGGGTGTCCAATAAAAGTTAGTTCTCCGGGGGGAGACATGATAGTAAGCCTTGGATGCCGGGATCTCACCATAGAGTTTGGTAAACATAAATTTCCAGTAAGCCTGATAATCCTAGATTCCCAAGGACTAGACATAATTTTGGGAATGGACTGGATGGCTAAGTATGAAGGAGTATTAGATTGTGCCAATCGTACCGTTACACTCACAACCCCCGAAGGAAAAAGAATAAAATTTAAGTCAAACTTTGAATCCAAAGGAAGTAAGCTGAATTCTCTTAAGGGGGTTAGAATGGACAGTGTACCAATAGTATGTGAGTATCAGGATGTGTTTCCGGAAGAGTTACCAGGAATGCCTCCAGATAGAGATGTGGAGTTTCTGATAGATTTGGTGCCAGGATCAGGACCAATAGCTAAGAGACCATACAAAATGTCAGTTGATGAATTGAAAGAGCTCAAGAAACAGCTAGGAGAACAATTACAGAAAGGGTTTATTCAACCAAGTTCTTCATCTTGGGGAGCCCCAGTATTGTTCGTGGAGAAGAAGGATAGAACACAAAGGTTATGTATTGACTACCGTTCACTCAACGAGGTTACTATCAAGAACAAATATCCTTTGCCAAGAATTAATGACTTATTTGATCAGCTAGAAGGAGCATGTGTATTCTCGAAGATTGATCTCCGGTCAGGTTATTTTCAACTCAAGAAACGAGAGCAAGACATACCAAAAACAGCATTCACCACAAGGTATGGATTATATGAGTATACCGTGATGCCTTTCGGTTTAACCAACGCTCCAGCATACTTCATGAATATGATGAACAAGGTGTTCATGGAATTCCTTGACAAGTTCGTTGTCGTTTTCATCGATGACATCTTGGTCTACTCCAAGAGCAAGGAAGAACATGAAAGACACTTGCGCTTGATACTTGAGAAACTAAGGGAACATAAACTTTATGCCAAATTCAGCAAGTGTGAGTTCTGGTTAGAGAAAGTTGGTTTTCTTGGTCATGTGATGACAAAAGATGGTGTGGCAGTTGATCCTGCTAAGGTTTCAGCTGTGACTGAATGGGAATCACCCAAGAATGTGAAAGAAGTTCGTAGTTTTCTCGGCTTAGCAGGGTATTACAGAAGATTCATTGAAAATTTCTCGAAGGTTGCTAAGCCAATGACAGAATTGCTAAAGAAGGATAAGAAGTTTGCTTGGACTGAAAGTTGTGAAATCAGTTTCCAAGAATTAAAGAAGAGACTTGTAACAGCACCAGTACTTTGTCTGCCAGATTTGGAAAAGGATTTCCAAGTGTATTGTGATGCTTCTCATCAAGGTTTGGGTGCCGTACTTATGCAAGATGGTAAAGTCGTAGCCTATGCTTCGAGACAACTCAAAACTCATGAAGTAAACTATCCTACTCATGATTTGGAGTTAGCCTCTGTCGTCCATGCACTCAAAACATGGAGACATTACCTTTTGGGAAAGCGTTGTGAAGTGTTCACCGATCATAAAAGCTTGAAGTATATCTCCACCCAGAAGGAAATCAACATGAGACAAAGAAGATGGCTAGAACTTATCAAGGATTACGACTTAAGTTTGCAATACCATCCCGGTAAAGCAAATGTAGTAGCCGATGCTCTAAGTCGTAAGACATTTATGAATGGCCTTACAAAAGGGGAATTGCCAGATGACTTGTGTAAGCAATTCAAAGAACTCAGATTGGAGATTGTACCAGAAGGATATCTCATGTCCTTAGATGTTCAACCCACTCTACTAGACAAAATCCGAGAAGCCCAGAAGACTGATGAGGAAATTGGAAAGATAAAGGAAAACATTAGTCTAGGGAAGGCTAAGAGTTTCCGTGTTGACGAACAGGGTACTTTATGGCACGGGAAACGTATATGTGTTCCACGAGACCCAGAGTTGCGGAAATTGATCTTACAAGAAGGACACAACTCTCCGTATTCTATTCACCCGGGAAATACTAAGATGTACATGGACATGAAGGAAAGGTTTTGGTGGAACAATCTCAAAAGGGACATCGCGGAACATATCGCTTTGTGTGATGTGTGTAGCAGAGTCAAAGCGGAACACCAGAAACCAGCAGGTTTGCTTCAACCACTGCCTATTCCTGAATGGAAGTGGGAAAATATTGGTATGGATTTCATCACAGGATTACCAAGGACCAGGTCAGGGTATGATTCCATATGGGTAGTGGTGGATCGCCTAACTAAGGTGGCTCATTTCATACCTGTGAAGACCACCTATACAAGTGCCAAGTTAGCAAAAATTTACATGAGCAGAATTGTATGCCTTCACGGTGTGCCTAAGAGTATTGTATCAGATAGAGGAACCCAGTTCACATCTCACTTCTGGAGACAGCTTCATGAATCTTTAGGAACAAGATTGGAATTAAGCACCGCTTTTCATCCACAAACAGATGGACAAACAGAAAGAACCAACCAAATTCTTGAAGACATGCTAAGAGCCTGTGCTCTAGACTATGGAGCAAGTTGGGATGAAAGTTTACCGTATGCAGAGTTTGCCTGTCCACATCTCATGCGGTGTCTTCTCTACCGATTTTGATGGTACTTTGTTTAGTGTGAACGCCGCTGTTTCTAGACAATAACCCCAAAATGATAAAGGCAGATCTGTCCGACTCATCATTGATCGTACCATGTCCAACAAGGTCCGATTCCGCCTTTCCGAAACACCATTCCTTTGTGGCGTTCCTGGCGGAGTAAGTTGAGGAACTATTCCACAACTTTTCAGATGGTCATCAAACTCATGGCTCATGTACTCGCCTCCTCGGTCCGACCGAAGAAACTTTATTTTCTTGCCGAGTTGATTCTGTGCTTCATTCTGGAATTCTTTGAACTTTTCAAAGGCTTTCGACTTATGTTTCATTAAGTAGATATATCCATACCTACTCAAATCATCAGTGAAGGTAATGAAGTACTCATAACCACCCCTGGCTGTCGTGCTCATTGGTCCACATACATCACTATGTACTAGTCCCAACAAGTCGGACGCCCTTTCGCAACTCTTTGCAAAAGGTGTCTTGGTCATTTTGCCGAGTAGGCAAGATTCGCATGTCTCGAACGACTCCAAGTCGAACGAAGTTAGGAGTCCATCATCATGGAGCTTCTTCATGCGTTTCCAACTTATATGACCAAGCCGACAGTGCCAAAAGTAAGTCATATTCAGATCATTTGGTTTCAACCTTTTAACATTTATGTTATAAACCGACTCACCATCAAGATTCAAAATAAATAACCCGTCCTGGACGGGTGCAAAGCCGTGAAACATTTCATTCAAATACAAAGAACAACCATTATTCTTGATATTCGACTCATAGCCTTGCCTCATCAAACATGAAGCAGAATAATGTTTCGACTGAGCTCTGGAACATAATAACAATTATTTAGTTCCATAATGAATCCGGAAGGTAAATGAAGTTGCATCGTGCCGACTTCCAACGCAGCAACTCTTGCTTTGTTGCCGACTGTAACATCCCAAAAATCATAATTTCAAAACTCATTCATATCACTTTGCATCATTCATTCATTTAGGGTTTTCTCAAAAATCACTTAGTGATAGAATATGAGCTATGATTTCATGTGGTCAAATTGTCCCAAATAAACATCACCCTTTGAAATTTGAATGTTTAAATACTTGATTGCTTGCCTCCATTGATGGAAAGTTTAGGTGAAATTTTTAAACCCCCAAGATTTCAAATTTAGAAGTAGTTTTCAAAATCCCTTTCAATTACTTGCAAACAGGAACAAATCCCTAATTATTTTAGAAACCAAGCTGGACCAAGCCTTGCAAAGTAACCACTTAGTTTTATGACTATTTTTGAATCCACAAAAACCCTACAAAAGTCCCAAGGCAATTTGATTTCAAAAGGATTTGAATTCATATCAAAATTCATACCAGAAAATGAATTTAGAAAAAGAAAAGAACACTTCAAAAGAAAAAGGCCACGCGGCCACAATTTGGCCCAGCGGTAGAACGAGCCCAGTAAGCCCACCCGGGGATCTCCTTTTCTTCTCTCACGCGCGAGCACACGCAAACCGACGCTGACAAGCAGACCCCACCCAAACTCAGCGCACCTCGCTGACTAGCGGGCCATCTCCACGCCAGCGTCGTCTCCACCTGCACGACCTGTTCGTCCCCAATCAACGCTGCCGTTTCCTGAGTGATAATCGCGACGTTAATTCGAATCAATGGCCGAGTAATTCTCGCGCTCAGCCAGGCTATATAAACCCCCTCTGTCCCCTCTCTCTTTTCCCCCAAACCCCGAGCACAGAACGCCCCCAGGCTGCGCGCATTTCTCTCTGCAACCCCGCCGTCTCCGACGACTGCGCCGGCAAATTCCGGTGAGTCTCGAGTTTCCCCCAGTCTCGCGTTCACGCTATCTTGTTCAGTGAACCTCTGTGCATCTTCTGACACTCTCCGTTTGCCTTCGCATGACCCCTAGCTTTGGCAACGTCGACGACTGGCCGCCACCGTCTCCTGCAAGAACTCCGGCGACCTCCCTCCGTAAGTAGCCACCGCCCCTTGCCCTCTGACTAATACGCCTAGAATCCCCATCGTCTTGCGCATCTGACAGTACCCCTGTTTTGGCTTAGCACGACGAGGAACCTCGCCAACGTCGACAACTGACCGTGGCTGACGCATTCGCGAACTCCGGCGAGAAATCTCCGACGAACCCGTACGCCCCTTCCCAAGCCATTGCCACCTTGAGCATCAGCAGCCTTCTGCGGTTCTGGTAAGCATCTCCTCCCTTCCCCGGGCGACCTAGAACGCCGGCACCGCCACTGACTGACGCGCCGCCGCCTGTCACCGCCGGCAGCGCCGCTCGTTTTTGGTTAGGAGAATTTTAGCCGTTAGATCTGAATCCTACGCGTAGAAACACTTCACTTAACGAAGGGGTATGGACGGATCTGAGCCGCGCAGCGTTAGTTAGATCCAACGGCACAGAAGGGTGATCCGGTGCGAACCGGTACGCGCCAGTAATAACGCGACGCGTGGCAAGGTTAAATTAAAAACAGAATTTAAAACCTGATTTAGATTCAAACTTCAAATGCTTATAACTTTTGAATTCCACGTTGGATTTTTGCAAACTTTATACCGTTGGATTCAGTGAAACAAGGCCTTTCTGAATATCCCATTTGTTTAGTATATAGTAACAGTTAAATGATTTTATTTGTGGAACAAGTTTAGGGCTACTTTTGATATAGTTTATTTATGTATATTATTTTGGGGCCAAATAAAGTTTAGTGAGCAAACTTGGATCATATTAAGTTTCTGTAGTCATGAACATACTTGGTAGAAATTTCAAAATTCCACACTTGGTAGATTCTTGCATGCATGCATTCATGTTATTTTTGGTTGTATTTAATTGTGTGTAATTGTTTGTTTTGATTTCTTGTGTAGATTTTGCTAGTGATTGTGATTGTGAAGAGTGCTACTCTCCACACTACCAAGGCAAGTGATATTTTCATCAACATTTTTGTCCTATGTTTTGTACTAGCATTAGTTATTTTGCTAGAATTTATTGCATGATATTTTGTCAAGTGCTAAGATGGGAAATCCCAAGTAGAATAGAATAGTAGAAATACTAAGGAAATTATCCTATGGTAGGTTGCCATATTCTGCTTAGTCTAGCTACTTAGCAAACAAGGGTGGTGAACATCTATATAGTTTGTGATAAAATATTCTAAGTCAAGAGACTTATGTTTTTCTTAATAAAACAACTAAGTCAAATGAACCTCCTGGGTGGAATGGAATGTTTGGGTTATGTTGAGTGGTTACACAAGGCCATGGACTTGGGTTGTGTATCTCACTTGTGGTATGCCACCCAGGCACAAAGGGATTTGGAGGCCAAGTGTTGAGAAAGCTTACAGTGCAACCACTTGGCAATATGGGCTCTGCCATGATCGTATAGGTTGCTAGAACTTAGTCATTTTGGACAGATGGTGGTAGTTGGGTTGATAGGTTGGAGCGCGTCCATTTTGACTAAGGAAAAGCTTCTGAAAGGTCCTGTCTTGGGAAACCAAGTCTGGTGGGGAAAGTGCACAACCTCTGCAGATGGAAAACCTAAGTACTTAGCCTTGTCCAAGGAAATGGACACTTTTGAGCATCAAGACATGGAAGCTACAAGAATCTCATCACTCCAACTTCTACAATAAAAATTTGTGGGTGAACAAGGGTGAAGGACCTCAATGTCTATTGGTGGTTCCTTGGGAATGTTTTTGACAAAGAAGAAACTTAGAGTTTTCAACTAATAGGAAAAACCTATTTTCAAGCAAAGCAAGCCAAACTACACTTAGCCAAAATGCATATAATAATATAGTCCACTTAAAATATACTAAGGTATCACTTGCCAATACTATTCCAAAGTATTGACCCTCTGTGGCTGTAACTTGTGATGTTGCAGGTTACTCCGATGATGAATAGGAGTCATGAGTCTACACTCAACATGCTTGCCTGTGGCACATGAAGATGAAGACTTATGTTTATTTACTTATTCCACAAACTATTGGATTAGGCCATTGGCCCTGAGTTGTAAAAGACTATGTTTATCTCTGGAATGAATGTAATAAACGACCTTTGTATCTGTGTACTTCATCTTAAACTGTGGATGCTAGCATTGATCCAGGGACTAGCATTGAAATCACAGGGATCCTTTCCTTTATAAAGGAGGGGTCTAACACCGACTCGAATATGAACCTCGCCTCTTGTTACGCTCCTAGTTCTTACCAGTCCCTGCAACGAGTTGCAGATGTGAATAACTGATCCGGTATCATATACCCAAGAACTATTAGGTGCATCAGCAAGATATATGTCTATAACATTGCAAACAAGTGTACCTGAGTCGGAAGTCATACCTCCACTCTTGGCTTTGTCGGCCAAGTACTTGCTGCAGTTCCTCTTCCAGTGACCATCCGCCTTGCAGTAGAAGCAAGTGGATCCGGCTGAAGGAGATGGTTTAGTCCCTGAGGAAGCGCTTGGGACAGGGTCCTGAGCCTGCTTTCCTCCTGACTTAGCCTTCTTCTTAGTCCAAGAACTCTTCTTGAACTTAGCCTTATTCTGCACCATCAACACTTGACTGGTGCCCTTCTTGAGATCCGCCTCTGCCTGCTTGAGCATCCCATGCAATTCAGTGAGCTTCTTATCCATACCATGCATGTGGTAGTTCGAAATGAACTGTCCATATGCACTAGGAAGAGAGTTCAGAATTATATCCGTAGCGAACTCTTCGCTTATGGGGTAGCCAAGCCTCTCCAGAGACTGCACGTAACCAACCATTTTGATCACATGCGGACTCAGTGGATCGCCATCCTTAAGCTTGTAACTCAGCAAAGCCTGAGAGACTTGATACCTCTCAGTCTTCGCCTGAGCCTGGAACATACTTTTGAGGCTTTCGATCATATCGTAGGCCTCAACATGCTCGAACTGCTTTTGCAAGTCCGGTTCCATGTGAGCAAGCATAAGACAGCTGATATCCGTGGACTCATCCTTAGCCCGACGGTAGGCATTGGTGGCTGCGACAGTCGCATTCTCATTCGGCTCATCTGGAAGTGGGTTGTCTAGGACATGGTCCTTCTTTTCTTGTTTGAGAACAATTCTCAGATTTCGATACCAGTTGGTAAAATTAGTGTCGTTCAGTTTATCTTTCTCAAGAATGGTTCTCAACGCAAAACCGGATATCTGAGAGTGACTGCTACTTGGTGCCATGATCTACAACAGAAAATATGCAAAGCACTTAAGACATGTATTCATAAAAGAGCAAGCATATTAAACATTTTAATATTTTATGCTCCCACTAGAACCAACACCCCTCTGATGGTTACTTAGTGATTCAGGATCCTAAATAAGCAAGTCGGCTAGTGAGCTTTAGCATCACCGCTAGCCGCCAAGTGATCTAGGTAGACAACTCCTTGTCAATCGCATCTCATGCGACTCCTGTTGGACGGGTGGCATCACATGCCCCGGCTCCCATCCGACCTTTCCCCGAGTCCCACAACTGTCGTGATAGACCCGTCTAGCTTACCGAGTGTTTCTGCAGTAAGAGTCCGACTCGAACCCACCTAGTCGGAAAGAATTGGCAGCACCTCAATTTTATGAGCCCACTACCAAAAATGTCCGACTTGTGGTGGTGCAAACACTGGCGGGAAAACCGACTAGACCTTCTTTGAGGGATTAAATTTTACCGACTATCTAATAGAGGTAAAACTGAGACATAACAATAACGCAAAATAAAGCAATTATAATGTGAAATGGTATGGCTCTCTTCATGGCGATCTCCATCTCCACAAAGCCTGTAATCCGACTCGTGCCAACTCTTGTCACTTGCCGTCTTACTCCATGTCGCCGACATGTATAACGCCTTTCATGCCTTCTGGGTTCTCTAACAGCTACACTAGCTTAGTAAAGTAAATTACATAGAGAATCCGACACGCAGGTCGTTATACAATAAAATGACAGCACCTAGGCTCCAGCCGGCTGACAAAAACCGTGATTCGCAGATCACGTATGGATTACACACATACATCACATGCACATGAACCATACCATTCACAACTTCCTGCAAAAACAAGTTATGCATAGATACAATATCTACCGGCGTTGTGAAACTCGCAACGACATCTAAGGCGCTACGACAGGGCGAAAACATAGATCTCATCTACGATCCGAACATGGATTCCGACCATCGTTCCGATTCGATCAAACTTTTTGATCTTCGATCACCGCTTCTGGATTTACGTGTCACAGTCTACCCCGATGGCGGAAGCCGACCGGTAGGGGTATGTCGTTCCACGACCTCAGCAGTATGATCACGGAAATCAGATCTACTATTCCCCGAGTACAGTTGATCCAATCAACTTCATACAAAACCGATCTATCTCATAGATCGACCACCAAAACAGCACATAGATCTCATCTATAGCCTACCGCATATCTCATATGCGAGATCTCGAGCCTAAAACCAGAAGCTATCGCTCTGATACCACTGTTGGGGCCACGCGGAGATAAAATAAAATTTTCCTCTAACGTGGTGATCCCAAGATCTAGCTGAGGTAGAAAGCCACGAGGTTTACCACTAGACGCGCGGTTGCGGATTACTGATGAAGCGTGTCAGTTGATGCAGTGCAGTCCTCATGATCCGATCGTCCTGGTGCTGATCGTACAACACCTCTGCTGGTATCGACACGTACAAGGAGGAGCGCCGGCGGCGAACTGCTAGGTTCGTTACGGCGGCTGGATTGCTGTGGAGCTAGGGTTTCCAACACATGGAATGACCTAACCGAACAACGATTAACCTTTCTGGGTTACGGTGCTCCACTATATATAGGGAGTGAACGTGGGCTCTGCTCATGCGACCCATTCACTAAAGCCCATATAACACTAGTCACCGTGAGTCCAACTCACTAACTCAGTCCTAATCTGGTTTAGGTCCAACCCAACCAGATTATATGTTCAGATCCAATCCGAACTTGCTCCCGCTCTTAAGTGTGTGACCCCGCAGGCTCATGGTTACTTGGACACGATTAGAGTCCGACTCACAATCGATCAATCGGCATCGGCTCCTAGCAGAACTTGCCGATTCCCAAGTACCAAAGAGTCATGATGACTTGCCTTTCCAATGCGACTTACGTCTGAGTCCCTTTTGCCTCACGATATACCTTGTCAGACTATAGGCGAATATATGTCATCCCTTAAATAGTCCGACTCTCTTCTCGATCCGAGATAAGTGATTCACCCGACTAACTTTTAGGCGATCGCCTCGGTTAACACTTAACCGAGTCGTGCATGGCCATGCTTTCCGAATCATATCTCACGAGAGGGCCTAGAGAATATCTCTCCGAGTGGAGGGGCAAAATCCCATCTTGGTTATTCACATCACGCAGCTTGATTCTCAGTCGACCCGAACCCTGCCTTTATAACTGCCCAGTTACGGATCAGCGTTTGACAGAACCTAAGTCGGTGATCCTCAACTCGGACTATGCAACAACCTCAGGTCTAAGGATTACATTGATTGAGATATACAAATTACAGCTAAGTTCGTTGTACCTCAATATGGGTCAATCCGACTCGCTAAACTCTTTAGCCTAGTCTGTGTAAGTTGGAATAGCATCTCCATGCCCATGACAAGTGGAACCGAGTCATCAAGCCAACTTTCACATTGGTCTAAGTTGTGTGTCCAGCACAACCTCAATGACCAAGGATATTTAGTACAAACAACATGAATGCATAGTTCCACAACTGAATCACATATTCAATGATACACATCAGATGTTTATACAAGGACTACTTAATAACTTTATGAATACAATGGGAAATATCATCATACATGATTGCCTCTAGGGCATATTCCCAACACCAACAACCTAGTATTATATAGAGGCTTTACTAGGGACTTCAAATTAAGTTTACAAATCACACAAGTATTAATGTTTACTTGTTAATGCTATTATAGCATGAATGTAAACATTTATCATAAACACAAAGATATAATAATAACTACATTTATTATTGCCTCTAGGGCATATCTCCAACAGTCTCCCACTTGCACTAGAGTCATCTAATCTAGATTACATGGCAATATACCGAACACCCATGGCAGTTTGGTGCTGGTCATGTTTTCCCCTCGGGAGAGGTTTAGTCAACGGATCCGCCACATTCAGATCTGTGTGTACTTTGCAAATCTTTATATCCCCATCTTGGATATGTTCTCGAATAGCGTGAAAACGTAGCTTGATGTGCTTCAGCATCTTGTGTGACCTTGGTTCTTGCGCATTGGCTATGGCGCCCATGTTATCACAGTAGATAGACATTGGGTCCAGCGCACTAGGAACCACACCCAGCTCTGTAATGAACTCTTTCATCCATATCGCTTCTTGTGAAGCCACGGAAGCAGCCATGTATTCTGATTCAGTTGAAGATCTCGCCACAACGCTTTGCTTTGCACTCCTCCAGCTAACTGCTGCACCATTCAAAATAAATACGTATCTAGATTGTGATTTAGAATCATCCGGATCGGTGTTCCAACTAGCATCGGTGTAACCATTAAAAACGAGCTGTTCATCACCTCCATAAGAAAGAACCATATCCTTAGTTCTTCTCAAGTACTTAAGGATGTTTTTGACCGCTGTCCAATGATCCACTCCTGGATCACTTTGATATCTTCTAGTTAAACTAACAGCATATGCAATGTCGGGTCTAGTAAATAGCATGGCATACATTAGAGATCCTATGGCTGAGGCATAGGGAGTCTTACTCATCCTTTCTCTATCTTCTGCCGATGTCGGACTTTGAGTTTTACTCAAGGTCGTATTGTGCAACATGGGCAAGAACCCTTTCTTGCTATCTTCCATTACAAACCTCTTTAGAACTTTGTCCAAATATGTACTTTGTGACAATGATATTTGGCGTTTCGATCTATCTCTATAAATCTTTATGCCTAATATGTAAGCTGCTTCGCCAAGATCCTTCATTGAAAAACTATTATTCAAATATTCCTTGACACTATTAAGAAGGTCTACATCATTCCCAATCAACAATATGTCATCTACATATAGTATTAAGAATGCTACAGAGCTCCCACTCACTTTCTTGTAAATACAAGCTTCTCCATAAGTTTGTATAAAACCAAAACTTTTGATCACCTTATCAAAACGTTGATTCCAACTTCGGGATGCTTGCTTCAGTCCATAGATGGACCGTTGAAGTTTGCATACCTTGTTAGCATCTTTAGGATCGACAAAACCTTTGGGTTGCATCATATACAACTCTTCATCAATGTCTCCATTGAGGAATGCTGTTTTGACATCCATCTGCCATATCTCATAATCATAATATGCAGCGATTGCTAACATAATCCTCACAGACTTTAGCTTCGCTACTGGTGAGAACGTCTCATCGTAGTCAACTCCTTGAATTTGTCGAAACCCTTTTGCGAAAAGTCGAGCTTTATAGACAGTAACATTACCATCAGCATATGTTTTCTTCTTGAAGATCCATTTGTTCTCGACAGCCTTCCGGCCATCCGGTAAGTCCACCAAAGTCCATACTTGGTTTTCGTACATGGATCCAATCTCGGATTTCATGGCTTCTTTCCATTTATTGGAATCTGGGCTCATCATCGCTTCCTCATATGTCTCAGGGTCATCGGTGTTGTCCACCAACATGACATTCATAACGGGATCATACCAATCTGGAGTGGTACGAGTCCTCGTTGACCTGCGAGGCTTTGTAGCAACTTCGACCGAAGTTTCATGATCATCATCATTAGCTTCCTCTCTAACTGGTGCAGGCACCACAGGAACTTCTTCCGGTACTGCGCTACTCGCAATTTCGAGAGAAGGTTCGACAACCTCGTCGAGTTCTACTTTCCTTCCAGTCACTTCTTTCGAGAGAAATTCCTTCTCTAGAAAGGATCCATTCTTGGCAACGAAGATTTTGCCTTCGGATCTATGATAGAAGGTATACCCAATAGTTTCCTTCGGGTATCCTATGAAGACGCATTTTTCTGCTTTGGGTTCAAGCTTGTCCGGCTGTAACTTCTTTACATAGGCTTCGCATCCCCAAACTTTAAGAAACGACAATCTAGGTTTCTTCCCAAACCATAATTCATACGGTGTCGTTTCAACGGATTTAGGTGGTGCCCTATTTAAAGTGAATGCGTCTGTTTCTAATGCATAACCCCAAAATGATAGCGGTAAATTTGTAAGTGACATCATAGAACGAACCATATCTAAGAGAGTTCGATTACGACGTTCGGACACACCATTACGCTGTGGTGTTCCCGGCGATGTCAATTGTGAAAGTATTCCGCATTTCTTCAAATGCTCGCCAAACTCGTAACTTAGATATTCACCTCCACGATCAGAACGTAGAAATTTAATCTTCTTGTTACATTGTTCTCTACATCACTTTGAAATTCCTTAAACTTCTCTAAACTTTCGGACTTATGTTTCATGAAATAGATATACCCATATCTACTCAAGTCATCCGTGAAGGTAAGAACATAACGATAACCACCGCGCGATGCTACACTCATTGGACCACACACATCGGTATGTATGATTTCCAATAAGTCCGTAGCTCGCTCCATCATACCAGAAAATGGAGTCTTAGTCATTTTACCCATCAGACATGCTTCCCATCTTTCAAGTGATTCGAAATCAAGTGATTCAAGAAGTCCATCGGAATGGAGTTTCTTCATACGCTTCACTCCAATGTGACCAAGATGACAGTGCCACATATAGGTCGAGTTATCGCTCGATTTCAAACGTTTAGCCTCAATGTTATTAATATGTGTATTTCCACTATCGAGATTCTACAAGAATAGAACATCTATCAAAGGTGCATGTGCATAAAACATATTACTCATATAAATCGAACAACCATTATTCTCGGACTTAAACAAGTAATCGTCTCGCAATAAACAAGATCCCGATATAATGTTGTAGGGGTCCCAATCTTTAATAAGATTGATCCCTCCTGTGTTTACAATGCTAGTCCCTGGATCAATAGCTAGCATCCACAGTTTAGATGTAATATCAAGAAACAAAGGTCATAATATAACTTTATAACCAGGAATAACATAAGTTTATTACGTCAAACATAGCTCATTAGGCTATTACATTACATTGCAGCAGAATAAATATAGTCATGGGTCCTTCATCTTCAAAGTGCCACAGGCAGATGTTGGTTGTAGACTTTGTAATCCTAAACAATCAATCTTCACTAAAATCAATCAAACCTGCAACATACAAGTTACAGCCACAAAGGGTCAATACATTTGAATTGTATTGGCAAGTGATAGTATAGTAGTATAGTGGAGTCTATCATCTATATGCATTTGGCTAAGTGGAGTTGAGGCTTGCATTGCTCAAAATAGATTTTTCTTATCATTTTGAAAATACTAAGTTTTTGCTTGACAAAATCATTTTCCTCAATCAAAGATTTCAAGACCCTTGTACCAAGCCATCTCTCCATCAATGATTGAATAATTCACACAACCCTTGTTCAAACCACAAGATTTTAACTTAGAAATTTGAATGATGAGATTCTTGATTGCTTCCATGTCTTGATGCTCAAATTGTCCTTTACCAGGGACATGGCTAAGTACTTAGATTCTACACTCTGCAGAGGTTGTGCACTTTCCCCACAAGACTTGGTTTCCCAAGACAAGATCTTTCAGAAGCTTTCCCTTAGACCAAAATGGACGCGCTCCAACCTATCAAACACTACCACCCACTGTCCATATGGCTAAGTTCTTGCAACCTATATGATCATGGCAGAGCCCATATTGCCAAGTGGTTGCACTTGAAGCTTCTCAACATTTGACATCTCAAATCCCTTTGTTTCCTGGGTGGCCATCCACAAGTGAGATACACAAGGTTCACCAGTCCCCTGGCCTTGTGTAACCACTCAACCATTCTCCACCAAGCAAGCCCATTCCACCCAGGGGATTCATTAACTTAGTTGTTTTATTAAACAAAAACATAAGTCCTCAGACTTAGAATATTTTTCCATAGTGTGAATATATTTTCCACCCATGTTTTCTATTAGCTAGGCTAAGCTTGGTAGTATTAGGAATCTTTAACTTATGAAAATCCTACTAAGGATTCATTACTATGTTTTCCTATAGCAAGATCTATACTTAGCAAAATCCATGCAAGTTTTACTTAGCAAAAATCACTAGTGCATAGTGAAAGTAATAGGATAAAAAGTATGAAGCATCACTTGCCTTTTTGGTAGAGTATAGGTTCACTTCTTGATCTTTGCAACAATCACACTCTTCAAGTCACTACAAATCAATCAAGCAAGGCACAAACTCAATCTACCAATCAAGCAAAACAACACACATAAATAACATAGTCAAAGAAATGCATGTAAGCATGCCAAGCTTTGTTTTGTTTGAAAAAGTGGTTCCTAGTGGGTCATAGTCATTTGGGTACATCTAATGGTCTTTTCCTAAAGTGGTTAAGTCATTTGCAAAATGTTTCACTTAAAATCATTTTCAAAACAAAGTGTTATTTTATGTGGTGTAGAAATATTTTTACTAAGGCATTAGCCCATAGGGTTCACCAAATGAGTTGCTATTGCAAAACTTGGTGTTTTGGGTCAGTAGGTTTGGTCTAAACTATTTTATCAAAGTTTTTTCTCCATAAATATTTTTATAATAAAAACTATTCCTTTATTTGGCTAGAAAATGACTTAGTCAAGTAATCTAACCTAAATTTCACAAAAATCAATTCTAACACCAAGGGTTGGTTCCTAGGGTCAGTAGGGTCACAACAAACCAATTGGCAAAGGTTTGATCTCAAAATTCATTTTTAAATGATTTTTCTAATGTTAGCAAGCACACAAAAGAATCTGCAAAATCAAACAATCTATCAAATAATATTTGCTAAACTAAGGGTAGGGTTGGCTAGGGCTTGTTCTCCTGAATCCATTGATATAAAATTTGTCAAATTTGGACGTATGGATCAAAAGTTATAAGGGTTTGAAGTTTGCAAATAATTCTGATTTCAAATTCTAATTTCAATCTATCTGGTGACACGCGGCAGCTTCTTATTTGTCGGTACCGTTTCGGTTGGATCGTGGCTATGGGGCGTTGGATCTAGTTAGATCGAGTGGCTCAGATCGAGTACCTCTTCGCGTTTAAGTCGTTCTATCTCACCCACTTGATTGATATCGGACGGCTCCTATCAAACGGTCACGAACTGGCGGCGTGATAACAACGGCGAGCGGCGGAGCGGCCAGTTGGCGGCGGCGCTAGCGAAACAGGAAACGAGGAAGGAGGAGAGGGGGCTCACTGTGTTCGTCGTGGCACGGTGATGCTCAACCTGCTACTGGTTGATGAAGGGGCGCACGGGGTTGGGCGGAATTCCTCGCCGGAGTTGCGAATGTCGTCAGGTGGTCGTCGTGGACGAGGATAGGGAGCGCCCTAAGACAAAAGGAGGGTACGGTTAGGTTCGTAAGCGAGAGGCGAGTATGTGTGCATCATCGAGACGGAAGGGGGCGGTCAGATGTTACCTAGAAGACTCGCCGGAGTAAGGCAGACGCGGCGGCGGTACTGGTGGTTGTCGTTGGCGAGGCTCAGAGGTGCCCGCGGTCAAATGGGTGGTACGGGGAGGAAGGTCTGGGAGTGGGGAAGCTTCCAGGGTGCTCGGGGAGGCTCGGGGCGGTGTGTGCTGGTCGGATTTCGCTGGAGAAGGTCGCCGGAGTATGTGAGGTTGCAGTGGCCAATTGGAGCAGCACTGGGGCGGAGAGGAACTGGAACCAGAGGGGAAACGGAGAGGGGAGACTGGCGCTTTAAGGTGTGCGATCACTGCGAGTAAAGGTCGTCGCGTTAAGGCGTAATCAAGCCAGGAATTTATGTCTGCAACGGCGAGGAGAAGGGAAGAACTAGTCCGCGGGGTGGGGAAGAAGAGCAGTAGGTGTGGGGTCCGCTGGTCAGTGGGGAAAAGAGTGGGGGAGAGGTCCACCAGTCGGTGTCTGCGTGGGTTGCTTCTGGGGTGAGAAAAGTAACGCTTCGGGGGAGGGGAATCTGGGCTGTGGGACTGTTGGGCTGGGCCTTGTTGGGCTGGTCTGTTTCCTCTCTTTTTTTTTCTGTCTATTTGTTTTATTCTTTTCTATTTTATTTTCTGATTTGATTATTCAAACACATGATTCAATCAACCAAATAAATTCAAACCAACATCACACTTCACAACTTTTGAACTTGATTCTGTTCAGTAACAAATACCAAAATTCTAAAATAAAATAATATTTTAATTCATTTTAGGATCCATTCATTAATTAAAAAAATGTAATTTTAGTTATTTATTTTAATAGGGTTTGATTTACTTGATAAAATCACCATTTTAAATCTAATATTTTCAGAACAAATCAGCAGGTTTTATTTGGAAATAAATAATACTTGGATACTTGTTTAAAACAAAATAATATTTTGCTTTAGGGTCCAATAATAATTATATATAATGGGCCTTAGTTATTAAATCAAATAAAGTTTGATTTTATTAATAAAATCTTTATTTGAAACTAAATATCTTCAAAACCAAATTAGTGGGTTTTATTTGGGAAATATAGATTACTTGGAGATTTGTTTTAAAATAAAATAACATTTTATTTTAGGGTCCATTATTAATTAATATAATAGACTTTCATTATTATTTCAAATAGGATTTATTTTATTTGAGATATTTATTTTGAAACCTTAAAACAAGCCCAAACACTTTAGTAGGTTTTATTAGAGAATATAAAATACTTGGAAAACCTATTTAATATAATTTAATAAGTTTTGATGTTTTTAATTAAAATGGTAAAACCCTTTTTATCAAATAAAGTTGGATATTAAATCCTTATTATTTTATTTAAATAATCCTTTATTATTTTTAAATAAACCTTTATTATTCTGTTTAAAATAAAATGTTTTATTTTCCAAAGCTTGTCCAATGTTTAATTTGGCTTTATAAAATAATCTTTATTTATAATTCCACCTTTTCATTTGGAAACAAAATCTTTTATTAAAAGATCCAAAATAATAATTGTAAAACATTTTAATTTCCTTTAATAAATGTTTATCTTTATAAATCCTTTTAGGATTTTATTTAATTCAAATGAGTTTGAAATTCCAATTGAGTTCAAAAAGTTTCTTCTAGCTCTGAAACTTAAGCAAAGTTTTATTTTATTCATTTATTTTCACATTACAAGATTTGGAAAATCTTGGGATGTGACAGGCTACCACCCTTAAAATAAATCTCGTCCCGAGATTTGGGGAGGCTGGGTTACAAGCAAGTTCAAAACAACTAGGGTACTACCACCCTTAAAAAAATTTTAAACAAAAATTACATATTGTCTTCTTGGAATTCTGGGAAAAATTTCTCTAAGCAAACAGTTGCATGTGTCCTTGGTTTCTTTACTTGACTCATGGGCCAAGGTTGAGATCCTTCATAGACTTGTTTAACTTGTTCTCCATCCTTTCTGGACAATTGTTTGCATAGTGACCTAGTTCCTTGCATTTGAAACATGTGACAAGGCTGATATCTCTCAAAGGCTGGTTTATCTTATGCTTCATCTTTTCTGGACAGTAGTTTGCATAATGTCCTAACTCTTTGCAGTATTTGCACATCACTTGGCTAAAATCCTTCCTTATCTTGGGTTTCACTAGCTTTTGTTTGTCTTCTTGTCTCTTCTTCTTTTCTGGGCATTCATTGTAATAGTGTCCCATCTCTTTGCAAGTGTAACATTGCTCTTGAGTAATATCCTTCTTGTTTGGGTTGGGGCATTTCTTCTTCTTCTTGGGTCTCTCCAAAGCTAGGAGTTCTTCTAGTTCATGTTCTTCATAGGTGGGAGATCTTTCTCTCTTCTTGGGGCATTGATCTTCATGCTTTTTGGATGCATGATCCTTATCTCTAAAACTATTGCTGGCTTGGATTCCTTCTAGAATAACATCTTTGTCATCCTTGTTGTCATTAGCTCTTTGGGAAAGGTTTTCTCTCATGTTGATCATTTGAGTAACTAATCCTTGCAACAATTGAGATTGAAGTTTCAAAATCCTTTGTATGGCTGGGTCTAATCCATTGTTGTTGGCTAAAAGCTGAGTTGTCATTTGGCTCAACTGATGTTGGGTTGCTATGAGCTCTCTCATGCTGTCAGCTTGGTTGGTGTTGTCATCAACCTTGATGTTGGGGTTTCTTGGAGTAGTCATCTGGTTGGGTTGAAGGGAGATTAGAGTAGGCAAGATATTTCTAAGGAATTATTTCTAATCACGCACATCACAATTCACACAAGCAATTGCAAGCCATCACAAACCAACACTTCACTCAAACAACAAAGTTCAAGCAAATACTTAGGCAACAAAATATTTTTGTTACACCACATAAGTTGGTGGTTTTGACTTAACTAAAATATGGTGGTCCATCTATATGGTTCACTTGTGATCTTTCCTTCCTTCTTGATTCTTCTTGTATGAGATCTTGGTTTCCTTGAGATAAATTCTTGGTTGCAATACTTCAAAGTTGTTGATGGCTCCTTCTCATTTTGCATTCCCTCAGTCTCTAATTCTTGAGCAAGATTTCCTTGTTTCACTTGTAGTCCTTAGTGAATATGCTGAAGATGTTGAAGTCATTAGAGTTGAAGATGTTGCAGAAGTCTTTTGCACATGGTGTAGTCTTTGGTCATGGGGTAGGCTTTTCCATCAAGTTTGAAATAGAAGAGAAGTAGAGTTGAAACCAAAATGGTTGAGGAAAGAGTTTACAAGTGTTTTTGTAAATAAGTTTTTGAAATAAGACAACTCCTATTTTCTAAGGGGTTTTGTCCAATCTTAGGTTTACAAATCCTACAGGCAACACAATGCTCTGATACCATCTGTAGGGGTCCCAATCTTTAATAAGATTGATCCCTCATGTGTTTACAATGCTAGTCCCTGGATCAATAGCTAGCATCCACAGTTTAGATGTAATATCAAGAAACAAAGGTCATAATATAACTTTATAACCAGGAATAACATAAGTTTATTACATCAAACATAGCTCATTAGGCTATTACATTACATTGCAGCAGAATAAATATAGTCATGGGTCCTTCATCTTCAAAGTGCCATAGGCAGATGTTGGTTGTAGACTTTGTAATCCTAAACAATCAATCTTCACTAAAATCAATCAAACCTGCAACATACAAGTTACAGCCACAAAGGGTCAATACATTTGAATTGTATTGTCAAGTGATAGTATAGTAGTATAGTGGAGTCTATCATCTATATGCATTTGGCTAAGTGGAGTTGAGGCTTGCATTGCTCAAAATAGATTTTTCTTATCATTTTGAAAATACTAAGTTTTTGCTTGACAAAATCATTTTCCTCAATCAAAGATTTCAAGACCCTTGTACCAAGCCATCTCTCCATCAATGATTGAATAATTCACACAACCCTTGTTCAAACCACAAGATTTTAACTTAGAAATTTGAATGATGAGATTCTTGATTGCTTCCATGTCTTGATGCTCAAATTGTCCTTTACCAGGGACATGGCTAAGTACTTAGATTCTACACTCTGCAGAGGTTGTGCACTTTCCCCACAAGACTTGGTTTCCCAAGACAAGATCTTTCAGAAGCTTTCCCTTAGACCAAAATGGACGCACTCCAACCTATCAAACACTACCACCCACTGTCCATATGGCTAAGTTCTTGCAACCTATATGATCATGGCAGAGCCCATATTGCCAAGTGGTTGCACTTGAAGCTTCTCAACATTTGACATCTCAAATCCCTTTGTTTCCTGGGTGGCCATCCACAAGTGAGATACACAAGGTTCACCAGTCCCCTGGCCTTGTGTAACCACTCAACCATTCTCCACCAAGCAAGCCCATTCCACCCAGGGGATTCATTAACTTAGTTGTTTTATTAAACAAAAACATAAGTCCTCAGACTTAGAATATTTTCCATAGTGTGAATATATTTTCCACCCATGTTTTCTATTAGCTAGGCTAAGCTTGGTAGTATTAGGAATCTTTAACTTATGAAAATCCTACTAAGGATTCATTACTATATTTTCCTATAGCAAGATCTATACTTAGCAAAATCCATGCAAGTTTTACTTAGCAAAAATCACTAGTGCATAGTGAAAGTAATAGGATAAAAAGTATGAAGCATCACTTGCCTTTTTGGTAGAGTATAGGTTCACTTCTTGATCTTTGCAACAATCACACTCTTCAAGTCACTACAAATCAATCAAGCAAGGCACAAAATCAATCTACCAATCAAGCAAAACAACACACATAAATAACATAGTCAAAGAAATGCATGTAAGCATGCCAAGCTTTGTTTTGTTTGAAAAAGTGGTTCCTAGTGGGTCATAGTCATTTGGGTACATCTAATGGTCTTTTCCTAAAGTGGTTAAGTCATTTGCAAAAGGTTTCACTTAAAATCATTTTCAAAACAAAGTGTTATTTTATGTGGTGTAGAAATATTTTTACTAAGGCATTAGCCCATAGGGTTCACCAAATGAGTTGCTATTGCAAAACTTGGTGTTTTGGGTCAGTAGGTTTGGTCTAAACTATTTTATCAAAGTTTTTTCTCCATAAATATTTTTATAATAAAAACTATTCCTTTTATTTGGCTAGAAAATGACTTAGTCAAGTAATCTAACCTAAATTTCACAAAAATCAATTCTAACACCAAGGGTTGGTTCCTAGGGTCAGTAGGGTCACAACAAACCAATTGGCAAAGGTTTGATCTCAAAATTCATTTTTAAATGATTTTTCTAATGTTAGCAAGCACACAAAAGAATCTGCAAAATCAAACAATCTATCAAATAATATTTGCTAAACTAAGGGTAGGGTTGGCTAGGGCTTGTTCTCCTGAATCCATTGATATAAAATTTGTCAAATTTGGACGTATGGATCAAAAGTTATAAGGGTTTGAAGTTTGCAAATAATTCTGATTTCAAATTCTAATTTCAATCTATCTGGTGACACGCGGCAGCTTCTTATTTGTCGGTACCGTTTCGGTTGGATCGTGGCTATGGGGCGTTGGATCTAGTTAGATCGAGTGGCTCAGATCGAGTACCTCTTCGCGTTTAAGTCGTTCTATCTCACCCACTTGATTGATATCGGACGGCTCCTATCAAACGGTCACGAACTGGCGGCGTGATAACAACGGCGAGCGGCGGAGCGGCCAGTTGGCGGCGGCGCTAGCGAAACAGGAAACGAGGAAGGAGGAGAGGGGGCTCACTGTGTTCGTCGTGGCACGGTGATGCTCAACCTGCTACTGGTTGATGAAGGGGCGCACGGGGTTGGGCGGAATTCCTCGCCGGAGTTGCGAATGTCGTCAGGTGGTCGTCGTGGACGAGGATAGGGAGCGCCCTAAGACAAACGGAGGGTACGGTTAGGTTCGTAAGCGAGAGGCGAGTATGTGTGCATCATCGAGACGGAAGGGGGCGGTCAGATGTTACCTGGAAGACTCGCCGGAGTAAGGCAGACGCGGCGGCGGTACTGGTGGTTGTCGTTGGCGAGGCTCAGAGGTGCCCGCGGTCAAATGGGTGGTACGGGGAGGAAGGTCTGGGAGTGGGGAAGCTTCCAGGGTGCTCGAGGAGGCTCGGGGCGGTGTGTGCTGGTCGGATTTCGCTGGAGAAGGTCGCCGGAGTTGGTGAGGTTGCAGTGGCCAATTGGAGCAGCACTGGGGCGGAGAGGAACTGGAACCAGAGGGGAAACGGAGAGGGGAGACTGGCGCTTTAAGGTGTGCGATCACTGCGAGTAAAGGTCGTCGCGTTAAGGCGTAATCAAGCCAGGAATTTATGTCTGCAACGGCGAGGAGAAGGGAAGAACTAGTCCGCGGGGTGGGGAAGAAGAGCAGTAGGTGTGGGGTCCGCTGGTCAGTGGGGAAAAGAGTGGGGGAGAGGTCCACCAGTCGGTGTCTGCGTGAGTTGCTTCTGGGGTGAGAAAAGTAACGCTTCGGGGGAGGGGAATCTGGGCTGTGGGACTGTTGGGCTGGGCCTTGTTGGGCTGGTCTGTTTCCTCTCTTTTTTTTTCTGTCTATTTGTTTTATTCTTTTCTATTTTATTTTCTGATTTGATTATTCAAACACATGATTCAATCAACCAAATAAATTCAAACCAACATCACACTTCACAACTTTTGAACTTGATTCTGTTCAGTAACAAATACCAAAATTCTAAAATAAAATAATATTTTAATTCATTTTAGGATCCATTCATTAATTAAAAAAATGTACTTTTAGTTATTTATTTTAATAGGGTTTGATTTACTTGATAAAATCACCATTTTAAATCTAATATTTTCAGAACAAATCAGTAGGTTTTATTTGGAAATAAATAATACTTGGATACTTGTTTAAAACAAAATAATATTTTGCTTTAGGGTCCAATAATAATTATATATAATGGGCCTTAGTTATTAAATCAAATAAAGTTTGATTTTATTAATAAAATCTTTATTTGAAACTAAATATCTTCAAAACCAAATTAGTGGGTTTTATTTGGGAAATATAGATTACTTGGAGATTTGTTTTAAAATAAAATAACATTTTATTTTAGGGTCCATTATTAATTAATATAATAGACTTTCATTATTATTTCAAATAGGATTTATTTTATTTGAGATATTTATTTTGAAACCTTAAAACAAGCCCAAACACTTTAGTAGGTTTTATTAGAGAATATAAAATACTTGGAAAACCTATTTAATATAATTTAATAAGTTTTGATGTTTTTAATTAAAATGGTAAAACCCTTTTTATCAAATAAAGTTGGATATTAAATCCTTATTATTTTATTTAAATAATCCTTTATTATTTTTAAATAAACCTTTATTATTCTGTTTAAAATAAAATGTTTTATTTTCCAAAGCTTGTCCAATGTTTAATTTGGCTTTATAAAATAATCTTTATTTATAATTCCACCTTTTCATTTGGAAACAAAATCTTTTATTAAAAGATCCAAAATAATAATTGTAAAACATTTTAATTTCCTTTAATAAATGTTTATCTTTATAAATCCTTTTAGGATTTTATTTAATTCAAATGAGTTTGAAATTCCAATTGAGTTCAAAAAGTTTCTTCTAGCTCTGAAACTTAAGCAAAGTTTTATTTTATTCATTTATTTTCACATTACAAGATTTGGAAATCTTGGGATGTGACAAATGTTCATGCTTAACGCAGGCACCAAATAACAATTATTTAAGTATAAAACTAATCCCGATGGTAGATGAAGGGGTAGCGTGCCGACCGCGATCACATCAACCTTTGATCCGTTTCCCACGTGCATCGTCACCTCGTTCTTCGCTAGCTTCCGTTTATTCTGCAGCACCTGTTTCGAGTTACAAATATGAGCAACCGAACCAGTATCAAATACCCAGGCACTACTACGAGTACTAGTGAGATACACATCAATAACATGTATATCATATATACCTTTCTTCTTGATGTTGCCGTTCTTCAAATCCGCCAAGTACTTTGGGCAATTCCGCTTCCAGTGACCTTCTCCCTTGTAGTAAAAGCACTCAGTATCAGGCTTAGGTCCAGCCTTGGTCTTCTTCGTTGGCGTGGTAACTTTCTTACCATCCTTCTTGAAGTGTCCCTTCTGCTTAGACTTGCCTTTCTTGAATTTGGTGGTCTTATTGACCAACAACACTTGGTGCTCTTTCTTAATCTCCACTTCTGCAGATTTCAACATGGCAAAGAGTTCTGGCAACGTCGTGTTCATGTTTTGCATGTTGTAGTTCATCACAAAGTTCTTGTAACTTGGTGGTAGTGATTGGAGGACACGGTAAATCCCCAAAGCATTAGGAATCACAATACCCAAGCTTTGAAGTTTGTTTGCGTGCCCAGACATCTTAAGTACATGCTCACTAACGGAGCTGCCCTCTTCCATCTTGTAGTTAAAGAATTTTTCAGAAGCCTCATAGCTTTCAATTGCCGCATGAGTCTCAAAGATCAATTTGAGATCCTCGACAATATCATATGGGTCTGAATTCTCAAACCTTTTCTGAAGCTCCGATTCTAAACCATACAAGATAGCACACTGAACTGTGGAGTACTGAGTCTTCCGAGTGAGGTAAACATTCTTTACTTCATCGGCAGCATCAGCTACAGGTGGGTCACCCAGCGGTGCATCCAGCACATAGGTCAAATTACCAGTTGTGAGGACAATCCTCAAATTGCGGAACCAATCCGCGAAGTTGCTTCCATTGTTTTTCAACTTTTCTTTCTCTAGGAACGCATTAAAATTGATGCTAGGGGTTGCCATTGATCTACAACATATTTGCAATAGTTTAGACTAAGTTTATGAAAAATTGAGTTCAAATTAATAATAAAATTAATCTAGGTGAACTCCCACTCAAAACAATATCCCTCACATTGTTTTAGTGATCACATGAACCAAATCCACCACATCAACACCGATCATCACGAGAGCTGATATAGTTTCAATGGCGAACAATCGACATGTTCATCATATCTACCATATGATTCATGCTTTACCTTTCGGTGATCCGTGTTCCGAGACCATGTCTGTACATGCTAGGCTCATCAAGATCAAACCTTAGTTTCCGCATGAGCAAATCTGGCTTGCTCACGTTGTATACACTTGCGGAATCTAACACAACCGATCATCACGTGGTGCTTCGAAACAACAAGCTTTAGCAACGGTGCTAACTAAGGGTGAACACTTTTATGACTTGAAATTCATGTGCATGAGGGATCATCTTATAATGCTACCGTTGTCTACTAAGCAATACAAGATGCATAAAGGATTAACATCACATGCAATTCATAATATGTGATATGATATGGCCTTTCTTCTTTGTGCTTCCGATCTCCATCTTCTAGCACGAACATGATCTCCATCATCACCGGCATTGCATCAAGGACAATGACGCTTCTCCATGGTTGTCGTCCACCGGCTTCAACTATTACAACTACTTTGAATAGACACGCGTGTCTTAACATAAATTAAAGACAACCATATGGCTCCTGCCGGTTGCCAACTTACAATAAGGAACATTGCATACATCAAATATAATCACAATCATGGCCATATCACATCACATTACACCCCTGCAAAAGAAAGTTAGACGCCTCTACTATCTTTGAATGTTTTACGTGGTTTGGGGCTTTCAATAAGTGTTGTTCTAACTTACGAACATGAACCACAACATTGATACTAGTATTGTTAATCACCCGTTGTAAATTGGATCTTAAATATGCTAGGAGAAACAGGCACCCGCAAAGCCACTTATGCAATACAAGTTGCATGTCAAGCATGGAGCAAGTCTCATGAACGATGTCATGTAAGGTTAGCCCGGGCCGCTTCATCCCAACATCCCGCAAGATGCAAAGTACACAAGAAGCAATCGACAATAAAAGCATCAACGCCCATAATGACCATTGTGTTCTACTCGTGCAACAGATCTACATATAGACACGGCTCTGATACCACTGTAGGGTTTCGTAGCATGGAAAACAAAAAAATTCTACCGCATACAAACAAAAAAGCCAAGATCTATCTACTAGATTGTAGCAACGAGTCGATAGAATAACTCACCCTCGAAGATTCCAAAGTGTTTAACGAGAGCGGATTCTCGTGGGTGATGTAGTTGTACTCTTCCCGATCTCAAGATCGCGTAGACGATCCTTCCGGCGCTGTGTTCCGGCAGCGCTCCCGCAGTCGGTCACACGTTTGGTACTCGAAGAAGACCTTCCTCTCCCTTGTTCCAGCAGGCAGCGGACGTTGTAGCACTCTCCTCGCGATTCCGGCAGCACAACGGCGTGGTACCGGAAGTAGAGGGGAGATCTCACAGGGCTTCGCCTTAAGCCGGAGCGAGTATGGTGGAGTATGAGAGAGTCCCTCGACGATCTAGGGTTTAGACACGCCGAGGAGGAAGCTTGGTCGGCGGCTAGGGTTGCTAGGCGGCGGCGGCTTGACCTAGGGCGGCGGCGGCAGCAGGTGGCGGCGCCGGCGGCTTAGGGTTTGGAGGCGGGGATCTTGTGTGTCTCTAGGAGGGAGCCCTGCCCCTCCTTATATAGGTGGAGGGGACGGCCGTCCAAGGGGAGGGAGGGGAGTCCCTCCCCAACTCGGCTTGGTGGGGCGCCGGCGGTGGGGAGGAGGGACTCCTCCCCAACTCGGTTTCCTCCTCTTTTCCACTTCCCAAAAATAGCCGTTTGACTTTCAAACTTGGCGTTTGACTTTTCAAACAAGGATTTGATTTAATCCTTTATTTTGTTCAGCAATGACACTTAGTACATGATGCAATCATACCAACTTGATATAACACATTCATGTACCCTTCCCCTCCGGAGTGCCGGACATTCCGGAACCTTCTAGAACATTCCCAATGAAAACACCGGAATCATTCTCCAACTCCAAAACGGGACTTTCCTTATATGAATCTTATTCTGCGGACCATTCCGAATCTCCTCGTGATATCCTGAATCCCATTCGAGACTCCGAACAACATTCAGACTCTTTCTCATCATTGCATAACTACTCAAACAACGTTGAATCCTTAAGTGTGTCTCCCTACGGTTTGTGAATTATGCGGACATGATCGAGACACTTCTCCGATCAATAAACAATAGAGGAATCTGGAAATTCATATGGTTCCCACATATTTCTACGATTACTTTGCGATCGAATGAACCACTTACATACAATATCAATTTCCCTTTGTCTCACGATAGTTTACTTATCCGAGGTTTTGATCGTCGGTATCTCTGCATACCTAATTCAACCTCGTTACCTATAAGTACTCTTTTCTCGTTCCTGTGATATGTGATCCCTTGTGAGCCAGTCACATGCTTGCAAGCTAATTGGATGACATTTCACCGAGAGGGCCCAGAGTATATCTATCCGTCATATGGATGGACATATCCCACTCTTGATCCATGTGTTTCAACCAATACTTTCCGAACACTCAATGCCACCTTTATAGCCACCCAGTTACGGTGTGGTGTTTGATGTCATCAAAGCATCCATCCGGTAAAGGTGATATGCATGATCTCATGGTCGAAGGAATTAGATTACTATGTATCAGAAAGCATATAGCAATTGAACTATTAAAATGACTTGATCTTTATGCTACGCTTATCTATAGGAGTATGTCCACCATATGATTCTCCTAACGATATGATCTTGTTGTTAATAACATCTCAATGTTCATGATAGGGAAACCACAATCATCTATTAACCAACAAGCTAGTATTATATAGAGGCTTTACTAGGGACTTCAAATTAAGTTTACAAATCACACAAGTATTAAAGTTTCCTTGTTAACACTATTATAGCATGAATGTAAACATTTATCATAAACACAAAGATATAATAATAACTACATTTATTATTGCCTCTAGGGCATATCTCCAACACCTTTTACCTTACCTCCCCGGCAACGGCGCCAGAAAAAACTTTGATGGCGTGTTGTTGACGTGGGAGCTTCTTATTCTTATTTAATGCCCCAGCAATGGCGCCAGAAAAGATCTTGATGTCTACGCACTTCTATTCTTGTAGACAGTTGTTGGGCCTCCAAGTGAACAGGTTTATAGAACAGCATCAAGTTTCCCTTAACTGGATTACCCAAGGCTTATCAAACTCAGGGAGGAAGTGGTCAAAGGTATCCCTCTCAAGCAACCCTGCAATCAAGATACAAGAAGTCTCTTGTGTCCCCAACACACCTAATACACTTGTCAGGTGTATAGGTGCACTAGTTCGGCGAATAGATAGTGAAATACAAGTAATATGGATGATTATAAGTGGTAACGGTGCCAGAAAAGAATTTGATGGCGGAAGAGACTAAAGGCAATCTGAAATAAAGATGCAAGCAAGTAAACATGCAACAGATCTAGTTGTAAATGGTGTTTCAATGCTTAGAAACAAGGCCTAGGGATCATACTTTCACTAGTGAACACTCTCATATAGATATCTTCTCTTCATGATACTACTCTGAACTACTCTCCGATTGGACACTCTAATCCACGGTAGGGCTACAAAAGCACTCCTTAAAGTTTGCAATCACCATCAAGATAACCCCACACTGTCACCTTGAGCGCTAGATGGTTCCTTCAAACACCACAATTTCATAAAGACATCCAATTCCAAATATAACTCATGACGAGTATTTATGTAATCTATAGCCTAAGTGCCACACGGTGTGCACGCTGTCACTTTCACACACGTGGGGAGAACCAGAGTTTAATTAAAGCACTTGAGTAGCAGAGTAGATCTACTTGATTACAAAGCTCATGATCCCAATAAGATCACGCATAGAGAGAGAGATGAACACATATCTACCGGTAGAGCCCTTAGCCTCTAGGAAGAACCACTCCCTCCTCATAATGGGAATCAGCAACAGCGATGGAGATGGTGGTGGAGATCGATGGAGATGGCTCCGGGGGCACTTCCCCGTCCTGGCAGGGTGCCGGAACAGAGACTTATGTCCCCCAAATCTCCCCTTCAGTGGCGGTGGCGCTGTGGAACTTTTCGTGGATGTATGCCGATTCATCTAGGGTTTTCACATTGGGGGCTTCTTATAGGCGAAAGGGGTATGTCGGTGGAGGTCCAGGGGGCCCACACCACCTGGTGGCACCACCAGGGCCACCCGCGCCACCATAGTGTGTGGCCACCCTGGTGTCCCCCTCCGTCTCTGCTTTGTGTTTCCGTATTGCTCCTGAAAAAAATAGGCAGATTGGCTTTTGTCCCGTCCAATTCCGAGAATATTCATTTTTTAGCTTTTCTGAAATAAAAAACAGCAGAAAACAGGCAACTGGCACTATGGCATCTTCTTAATAGGTTAGTTCAGTAAAATGTATAAAAATACCTCAAAGTGTAGACAAAACATAAGATAGTTGATACAAAACAAGCATGGAGCATCAAAAATTATAGATACATTTACGACGTATCAGGTAGCAATAAAGGTATGTGAGCTTGAGGAAGAATATAAGAAAATTGCTAAAAAATACATGTTAAGATTGATGATATATTTGAGCCTACTATTAAGATTAAAATTGGGACTAATGAAATAGCTGCACTTTGTGATTTAGGTGCAAGTGTTTCAACAATTGCAAAGAGTCTTTTTAATAAGTTAAAACTTGGCGCTTTTGAAATCATCGAGTTAAAATTGCATCTAGCAGATTCTACCTACAAACAAGCACTAGGAATTAAAGAGAATACCTTAGTATACATTAAAGGTTGTCCTACTCTTATTGATTTTGTTATTGTTGACATACCTGAAGATGCTACCGCTCCTATCATATTAGGTTGTCCTTTCTTAATAACTATTAAGGCTTTGATTAATCTGCATGAAGGGAACATGAAGCTCCAATTGCCTTCGCGGGATCCTTTTGTTATTCATTTTACCAGGAAAAAGAAATCCAAGCAAGATGAGAAGGAGGTCATCACTTTGAAGGCCAACTATTTTGGAGTGGGTGTTTCACTCATCTGGCCTAAATGAGCAACATCAAGGTCAAGCTATTGACCATAAAAGAGCCCTGCATTGGAGGCAACCCATGTGAAATAAAAGTTTGAGTAAAGTTTTTAAGTTTTAGTTTAAGTTTTATGTTGAATAAGGAGTGCTAGAAAACTCCAGTGAGAAGGAGAGATTCAGTGGTACTAAAATTCCTATTTTATACATGCTAATGTTGGTCGATAATTTAGTCTATCATTTTTCTGTCAAAACATGGTGTTTCGCTAAGTTTCAATCTAAACAGTAATTCTTGAAGAAATAGATTTTTTTGATGTATACAGTATCTTTAACGACCAACTATACGGCGGGAATAAAAATTCTAGCCGTATAGTTCCGGCTGTATAGTTATTTAATCCATCGATAGTTTTTCTTTTCCAAATACAGAAGGTTTAACGACCAACTATACGGCGTGACCATTTTCGTCCGGCCGTATAGTTACAACCGCTAGGAAAGAAACCCTAATTTTGGCCATCATACCAACTATATGGCGGGAACAAATTGTTTTGGCCGTATAGTTGCGAGTGTATAGTTGCATCCGACCACTCAAACGCACGGGAAGGTACCCAAAACACCAAAACTTCAATCCTTTTTATCTCTTCTACCTCCAAACTCTCTCAAACCCTCAAGGGATCTTCACCTCTACTCAATTTCGTTTGATTTCCTCACACACAGGTGATCTACGGTATGTTTCTCCTCCGATCCTCCAATTATTTTTCATGAATTCATCTCTGATCTATTGTCATTATCAATCTAGGGTGAGACTTACTTTGAACTAGTTGCCATGATTCTCTTGCCTAGATTATTATGATGAGAATATTCTTTAGTGTGCTATGATGAGGAATATGTTATGCTTATTATTGTTGGAACAAAAAAATTATTCTTGTCTTTCTTATTTATTTTTAGAAGATGAACACAAGGATCCAAACACATGCTCGTGCTGCTGCAAGTTATTCTCAGGCTACTGCTGCAGCTCAGGACCGCATGGGGATATGGTTCAGGAATGAGCTCCAACGTGATCGCTTTAACAAGATCAAGAACCAAGAAGTGAAGGCAACCAAGTGGGCTTGTCCCGTCATATTGAACCAACTCGGTATTTCTAATGACTTCAATTTACTTTGCAATAGGTTTGGCCTACAAAACTTTGTATTTCATGATGTGCCTACTTATCGCCGGTTAACTCTTGAATTTTTAACTTCATTGCAAAGCACCGTTAGAACATGGCCAGGAGAGGACACTATCTCTTTCCGTCTTATGAACCACAATTATACTTTGACACTTGATAAATGGTGCAATTGCCTTAATTTACCAAACAATGATGCTCATGCCCTGCGTGCATCTTATACCGACATGAACCCTTCCCCAGATCATTATTATAATAGAATGACTTTCACCTCTAGAGTCAATAGGGGAAAGAATATTCAACATCCTGTTATTTGCTATTTTTTCTATGTCACCGCTAACACCTTGCAGGCACATAATGTGTTTACAACACTCAATGAAGAGGACATATTGGTTCTCGCAAAATCTGCTTTCAACAACAACTTGTCACTCAACTTGGACGCAATTCTTGTGCGCTATTTGGAGCACCAGTCCTCCCAAAGGCAAGGACCCCTCACAGGTGGAGGTGTCATCACCGTGCTTGCGATCGCCCTAGGCATCGACCTAGGTGAGTTGCAACCAGTGCTAGGTGAGCGATGTGTTATTTTCTCTACTTTAAAAGCTTGTGGAATGCTCACTAGAAGAGGTGGTGTTTATTACTTTCATATTGCAGGAGTTGGGCGTCTCTACCCTGCTCCTTTGCCTAATGTTATCTTATCTATCGAGGAGGGACGTTTGCTATATGATGTGCAGGTTGAACACCATCAACCCTAGGAAGAGACTCCGGACGAGGATGAGGAACAAGAAGAGGAGCAAGAAGTTCCTTATCAAGAGGAGCAGCCACCGAACCGGTTCGCTACATATCAAGACTTCCAAGAACTTGGAGGAACTGTGGAGGGGATGCATAATCTCGCCCTGAACCTCCGAGAAACAACAAGTAACTTATCAACTCAGTTTGTGGACTGGAGTTACAACTTTTACCAACACCTCAATGATTTGAAGAGCTTGCAAAAGCCTAAGCTTGGGGAGGTTTTCTATATATTTTTATTTGGCGTTCATTTGCTTTATTTTATTTTCAAGGTTATGCTTTTTTTTACTTTATAAGCATTCGTGTTGGTTTCCCCAACACTTTATCTTCAGTTATTTTATTTTGTTTTCGAGATTTTCTAGCCGAGCTTTGCTGCCAATTTTCTATTCTTTAAATTTCCCTTCTCAAAAACCACAAAAAGATTTCTCCATTTATCTTTATTTTCCCTCTTTATTTTCTTTTCTCCTTTAGGTTCTCATGTATTTGCAGGAGAGTGACCGACTTCGAGTTTCCAAGAAACAAATAAAAATGGAAGAGAGAAGTGGAACCAAACATGAGAGGTATGCCTTATGACTCCCCACTTTTGAAGTTTGAGAAACCCATGCTAGTTAGTAGTAAATATTAAGATATTATATATATGGAGTGAGTCTCTGTATTATAGTAAATTTTTTGTTTGCATGGGTATTTATTTGAGTAAATTTTGTTCCAGCTCTTGTAGTTAACCAAGTCTTGCATGAAAATAAGCTAAAAAATTATAATAAGAAAAAGTCTCACAATTGAAGACTTGTTTGTTGTAGTGTTTTGTAAGACCCCTCCTTTGTAAAGGAAAAGGATCCCTGTGATTGCAATGCTAGTCCCTGGATCATTGCTAGCATCCACAGTTTAAGATGAAGTACACAGATACAAAGGTCATTTATTACATCCATTCCAGAGATAAAAACATAGTCTTTTACAACTCATGGCCACAGGCCTAATACAAGAGTTTTGGAATAAGTAAATAAACACAAGTCTTCATCTTCATGTGCCACAGGCAAGCATGTTGAGTGTAGACTCATGACTCCTAATCATCATCGGAGTAACCTGCAACATCACAAGTTACAGCCACAGTGGGTCAATACTTTGGAATAGTATTGGCAAGTGATACCTTAGTAAATTTTTAAGTAGACTATATTACTATATGCATTCTGGCTAAGTGTAGCTTGGCTTGCTTTGCTTGAAAATAGGTTTTCCCTATTAGTTGAAATCTCTAAGTTTTTCTTTGTCAAAAACTTTCCCAAGAAACCACCAATAGACATTGGGGTCCTTCACCCTTGTTCACCCACAAGTTTTACTTAGAAGTTGGAGTGATGATATTCTTATAGCTTCCATGTCTTGATGCTCAAATTGTCCATTACCATGGACTTGGCTAAGTACTTAGATTTTCCATCTGCAGAGGTTGTGCACTTTCCCCACCAGACTTGGTTTCCCAAGACAGGACCTTTCAGAAGCCTTTCCTTAGTCAAATGGACGCGTTCCAACCTATCATCCCACTACCACCAACTGTCCAAATGACTAAGTTCTAGCAACCTATATGATCAAGGCAGAGCCCATATTGCCAAGTGGTTGCACTGTAAGCTTTCTCAACACTTGGCCTCCAAATCCCTTTGTGCATGGGTGGCATACCACAAGTGAGATACACAAGCCAAATCCATGGCCTTGTGTAACCACTCAACCAAAAACCACCACTCAAGTCCCATTCCACCCAGGAAGTTCATTGACTTAGTTGTTTTATTAAGAAAAGCATGAGTCCCAAAGGACTTAGAATTATTTCACCATAGCATGTACATACTTTACCAACCCTTGTTTTCTACTAGCTAGGCTAAGCATGGCATAGTATCTTAACTTAGGAAAATTCCCTAGAAATTCTACAATTCTACACTACAAAGGTTTCCCAACCTAGCATTTGGCAAAAGTAGCATGCAAGACTTAGTAAAACTAATTCTAATGCTTATTCAAAATAAAAGGGAATGGGAATATCATGAAGTACCACTTGCCTTGGTAATGGGGAGAGTAGCACTCTTCACAATCACAATCACTAGCTAAATCTACACAAAAATTTGTAGCATACAATTACACTCAATTTATATACAATCAAAAATATGAATGCATGCATGCAAGAAATTACTAAGTGATGATTTTGAAAACTCTACCAAGCAAGTGCATGATACAGAAACATAACAAGTCACAAAGTTTGCTAACTAAACTTATTTAGCCCTAAAACAATTTGCTAAACCAAATCTATACTCAAAATGGACCTAGAAAAGTTTCTACATACAAAGTCACTTTAATAGATACTTTTTGTTAAACACATTGGAGATTCAGAAAGGGCTTGACTCACTGATTCCAACGGTATAAAATTTGCAAAAATCTAACGTGGGAATCAAAAGTTATAGCCATTTGAAATTTGGATCAAAATCTGGTTTGAATTCTGTTTTTAAATCTCACCCTAGACACATGTCGTAGTATTACTGGCGCGTACCGATTTGTTTGGATCGACAAACATGGACCATAGGATCTAAGTGAGATCTGGCGGCTCAGATGCGCGCTTACCTCTTCGCCCACGTTCTAATCTACGCCGTAGGATCTACATCTGACGCTCCTAATCGGCCTAACCATACACGGCGGCGCTAGCGGCGTTGACTGGCGGCGGCGCGTCTTACCGCGGCGGTGCTGGCGCTCTAGGACGCCAGGGAAGAAAGGGAGGCGCTTACCGAATCCGCAGTGGCGTGCTGAAGCTCGACGTGGTGTTGGTTTGCGAAGGGGCGCGCTGGCACAGTCTCAAGAACTCGTCGGAGTAACGGGCGGCGTCGGTAGCTTGCAGTCGTGATCCTTGCCGAGGTTTGGCGTCGCCCTAGCACGAACCAGTGGCATCAGGATTTGCGCAAGACATAGACGAACAAGCTCGCGTGAAGGAGGGGGCAAGGGGCGCTCGGGTTTTACCTTAATTGGTCGCCGGAGTTTATCGGCGGCGCAAGTGGTTTCAGTCGCGAACGGAGACGACGACCTGGGTCACGAGCAGGCAAAAGGGAGGTATCAGCGTAAGCGCGATATCAATCTGAACATCCTCGTTTGAACCAGAGAGAGAGAGGGGCAGTTGAGGCTCACCGTAATTGGCCGCCGGAGTTGTCGGTTCTGCGGGGTTTCGAGGGCAATTGCGCGCAGCCTGGTGGCGGAGTGAGCGAGGAGAGGGGGGAATTCTTGCGGGGCAGAGGGGTTTAAGTAAGCCTAGGTGCGACAGGAAATGCTTGCGAAGTAATGGGCAATTACACCGCGCCATTACCGGCCTTGACAGCAGCAGCGACGTGGTCGCGAGCGTGGTTTGAGGAAGACGAGGGTGACGTGGACGGGGCCCGCTGGTCAGCGAAATAAACCAAAGGGGCGTGGGGTCTGGCCGTCAGTGGCTGAATGAGTGTGCTCGCGCGTGAGAGAAGAAAAGAGATGCCCCGGGTGGGCTTGCTGGGCCTGCTCCGTTGCTGGGCTAAAATGGCAGCGCTCGGCCTTTTCTATTTGTTTGCTTCTTTTCTTTTTCTGATTCGATTTTCTGAATGGATTTTCAAATGACTTCAAGTTCAAATTGAATTCAAATTTTCCTGGGATCTTTGCAGTGAGCAGTAGTCTCAAATATAGGCATAAGATCATGTGGTTGCTTTGCAAAGGCTTGGTCAAGCTTGGGGATCATAATATCAGAGACTTGGCACTTGGTTTGCAAAATTTGAAAAATAGTTTTTGAACCTATTTCTCAATTTGAAAACTTGGTTTAAATTCTACACTTAAACCTATCTTCATAGAAAGCAACAAACTTGGTTTAAAAACAAACAAACTTTCAAATGGGGATAGCCATTTGATTTAAATCTGTTCACATAAAATCATAGCACCAAGTGCTTCTATTTTTCTGAAATGAGTTTGAAATTTGATTCCAAATCTATATGCATGCATGAATGATATGCAAACTTTGAAATTATGATTTTAGGTATGTTACAAATCTAACCCCCTTAAGGTGAATCTCGCCCTCGAGATTCGGATTGGCTAGCAAATAGGTGAGGGTGGTCTTTCCGAAGATCATCTTCTCTTTCCCATGTTGCTTCTTCCTCGGAATGATGGTTCCATTGCACTTTGCTAAACTTGATAGTCTTGTTCTCGTTACTCTTTCTGCAGTCTCAAGAATCTTGATAGGCTTTTCTTCATAAGTGAGATCACTTTCTAGTTGAACTTCTTCCAAAGGTATGGTATCCTTCAAAGAAGATTCTTCCATTTCTGGGTGACATTTCTTAAGCTGACTCACATGAAATACATTATGGACTGCTGATAGAGATGCTGGCAGTTCAATTTCATAAGCAACTTCTCCTTTGCGACTCAGAATCTTGAATGGCCCAACATATCTTGGTGCCAACTTTCCTTTGACTCCGAATCTTTTCACTCCACGAAGTGGTGATACTCTAAGATAGGCTCTATCACCAACTTCGTAGGTGACTTCTCTATGCTTAGGATCTGCGTAGCTTTTCTGTCGGGACTGTGCTATCTTCAATCTGTCCTTAACCAATTTAACCTTCTCTTCGGCTTCTTTGATAAGATCTGGCCCGAATAAACTTCTTTCTCCCACACCATTCCACAACAATGGGGTTGTACATTTTCTTCCGTAGAGAAACTCAAACGGTGCCATCTCAATGCTGGCTTGATAGCTGTTATTATAAGAAAATTCTGCGTAAGGCAGACTTTCGTCCCAACTTGCTCCATAGTCTAGGGCACATGCCCTCAACATGTCGTCTAGAATTTGATTTGTCCTTTCTGTTTGTCCATCGGTTTGAGGGTGAAAAGCAGTACTGAATTCCAACCTCCTTCCCAATGACTCATGTAGCTATCTCCAGAAATGGGAAGTGAATTGGGTTCCCCTATCGGACACAATACTCTTAGGCACACCGTGAAGGCATACAATTCTACTCATGTAGATTTTGGCTAACTTGGCACTTGTATAAGTTGTCTTCACGGGTATGAAATGTGCCACTTTAGTTAGGCGATCCACTACTACCCATATGGAGTCATATCCTGATCTGGTCCTTGGTAATCCGGTAATGAAATCCATACCAATCTTGTCCCATTTCCAATCAGGAATTGGTAGTGGTTGAAGCAAACCTGCTGGTTTCTGATGCTCCGCCTTTACTCTACTACACACATCACACAAAGCAATATGTTCGGTGATGTCTCTCTTGAGATTGTTCCACCAAAATCTTTCCTTCATGTCCATGTACATTTTGGTGTTACCCGGATGAATAGAATACGAAGAGTTGTGTGCTTCTTGCAAAATCAGTTTCCGTAAATCCGGATCTTGTGGAACACAGATACGTTTCCCATGCCATAATGTACCCTGTTCGTCTTCATGGAAATTTTTAGCCCTCCCTTGGCCAATATTTTCCTTAATCCTTTCAATTTCCTTATCGATCTTTTGAGCTTCTCGGATCTTGTCCAACAAAGTGGGTTGAACATCCAAAGACATGAGATGTCCTTCAGGCACAATTTCCAATCTGCGTTCTTTGAATTGATTACACAAATCATCTAGCAATACTCCTTTGGTAAGGCCATTTACAAACACCTTACGACTTAGAGCATCTGCTACAACATTTGCTTTACCGGGGTGGTATTGCAAACTCAAGTCATAATCCTTGATAAGCTCTAACCATCTTCTTTGTCTCATATTGATTTCCTTTTGGGTGAAGATATACTTCAAACTTTTGTGGTCCGTGAACACTTCACAACGCTTTCCCAAAAGGTAATGTCTCCATGTTTTGAGTGCGTGGACGACAGAGGCTAACTCTAAATCATGAGTAGGATAGTTTACCTCATGAGTTTTGAGTTGTCTCGAGGCATAAGCCACAACTTTACCGTCTTGCATAAGTACGGCACCCAAACCTTGATGAGACGCATCACAATATACTTGGAAATCCTTTTCCAAATCTGGCAGACATAGAACTGGTGCTGTCACAAGTCTCTTCTTCAATTCTTGAAAGCTGACTTCACAACCTTCAGACCAAGCAAATTTCTTGTCTTTCTTCAACAACTCAGTCATTGGCCTAGCAACCTTTGAGAAATTTTCAATGAACCTTCCGTAGTAACCTGCTAAGCCAAGGAAACTACGAACTTCTTTCACATTCTTGGGAGATTCCCATTCGGTCACAGCTGAAACCTTAGTAGGATCAACTGCTTCTCCATCTTTTGTCAAAACATGACCAAGAAATCCAACTTCTTCTAACCAGAACTCACACTTGCTAAATTTGGCATATAGTTTATGCACTCTCAACTTCTCAAGTATTAAACGCAAATGTCCTTCATGTTCTTCTTTGCTCTTGGAGTAGACTAAGATGTCATCGATGAAAACGACAACAAACTTGTCAAGGAATTCCATGAACACCTTGTTCAACATATTCATGAAGTATGCTGGAGCATTTGTCAAGCCAAAAGGCATTACGGTATACTCATATAATCCATACCTTGTGGTGAATGCTGTTTTAGGTATGTCTTGCTCTCTTATTTTAAGTTGAAAATAGCCTGACCGGAGATCAATCTTTGAGAATACACATGCTCCTTCTAGTTGATCAAACAAGTCATTGATTCTAGGCAAGGGCTATTTGTTCTTGATAGTTACCTCGTTGAGTGAACGGTAATCTATGCATAACCTTTGGCTTCTATCCTTCTTCTCCACAAACAAGACTGGGGCTCCCCAAGATGAAGAACTTGGTTGAATAAATCCTTTCTGCAACTGTTCTCCTAGTTGCTTCTTGAGCTCCTTCAGTTCATCAACTGACATTTTGTATGGTCTCTTTGCTATTGGTCCAGAACCTGGTACCAAATCTATCAGAAACTCCACATCTCTATCTGGTGGCATTCCTGGTAATTCTTCCGGGAACACATCCGGATACTCACACACAACGGGCACATTGTCCATGCTAACCCCCTTAAGAGAATTTAGCATACTCTTCTTTGCTCCAAAGCTAGTCTTGAATCTGATCCTTTTATTTTCCGGAGTGGTGAGTGAGACAGTATGGCTGGCACAATTTATCACTCCTTTGTACTTAGTCATCCAGTCCATTCCCAGAATGACATCCAAACCTCGGGAGTTTAATATTATCAAGTTAACGGGAAACTTATACTTCCAAAATTCTATGACTAGGTCATGGCATCCTGAATTCACTATCATTTCTCCACCAAGAGAACTCACTTTTATAGGACACCCAATAGTTTCTACCGGCAGTTCATTTCTTTCAACAAATGCTCTTGATATGAATGAATGAGATGCACCAGTATCAAAGAGTACAAATGCTGGAATGGAATTGAGTCTGAACTTACCAGCAACAGTGTCAGGCTCCTCATAGACCTCTTCCACATTAATGTGGTTCACGTGACCTTTCTGGAAAGGATTGGGCTTGACAGGTCCTTCAACTTTCTTTTCGGGGCACTCATTTGCATAGTGTCCCATCTTCTTGCATTTGAAGCATTCAACCTGACTGATGTCCCTTTTAGCAGGCTGACTTCCACTACCATTCCCACTGTGGTGGCTCTTATGTCCACTCTTGTGGTTCTTGTACTTGTCATTGTCATGACTGCGGTGATGCTTGTTGTCATGACGGTTGTGGTTGTGGTGCTTGTTGAATTTCCCATGCTTATGGGATCCTGAGCTTCCACTGTCATCATAGTGAGATCGTTTGTGAGACGATCCCGCGCTGTGCTTGTTGGAGTGCTTTCTCTTTCTACTCTCGACTTGCTTCATTTTGTTCTCCAATATAGCAGCCTTGTCACAGAGAGACTGATAAGTGGGAACATATGCCACAGCCAGCTGCAGATTCAGCTCATCATTCAAGCCTTCCAGAAATTTCTCCTTCCTTTTGGCATCTGTGTCAACCTCATCCGGTGCATAACGCGCCAGATTGTTGAACTCTTCTATGTATTCAGCCACGCTGCGGTGGCGCTGCTTCAGGTTGTGGAACTCCTTTTTCAGGCTCATTATTCCTGATGAGATATGAGCAGTGCGAAAGCCATCTTCAAAGATAGCCCAAGTCACCTCATTTATAGGAGTGGTGATTTGGAAGTTGTCCCACCAAGTGGCGGCTGGCCCTTCCAGCAGATGTGCTGCGAACCTGACCTTTTCCGCATCCGTGCAGCCCACGGTCACTAAGTCTTTGTTCACAGAACGTAGCCAATCATTGGACACCATGGTATCAGTCGTCCCCGAGAACTTAGCTGGCCTCAAACGCAGAAATCTGGTGAGCATATCAAAGCCCGGAGGGTTTTTGTTGTTGTTGTTGTTGTTATTGTTGTTGTTATTGGGGTTGTTGTTGTTGTTGTTGTTGTTGTTGTTGTTGTTATTCTGGTTTTGGATGAATGTTGTCATCATCTGAATAAGCTGTGTTTTAGCATTCATCATTTGCTGCATTTCCGGGGTGATGTTGTTGGGGTTGGGGTTTGCGCGACGGGGAGGCATCTGTGGTTTGTTCAAATAGAGATAAGAATGAGATACCCAGAGATGTTTTATGCACATTACATCACAAGCAAACACAAGAATAAAAGTTCAACAACCAGATAATAAGTTCATGAAGTAAAACACACAAGTGGCAAGCCATCCACATGTCGGATGGTCCAATAACAAGTTCACAAATAACAAGTATGATAATAAAAGATAAACGAGTAGTCAAGTCTACTCATCAGCATCAATCTCCTCCTCGACGAAGGTAAGACCTGCGTTCTCCATCGCGGTCTTGTTCTCCTCAATAGTAGTGGTCAAGGAATCGGTCTTGGCCTTGAGAGCCCTCTTCTGGGAGCGAAGCCTCTCGATCACCATCTGTTGTTGCTCCAGCTCGAAATCCTTGGACTTCAGTTCTTCAGTCATGTCCCGGATCTTCTTATTCCTATCCTGGACGCGTTTCTCCTGACTCTTGAACTTACGGTCCTGGGCCTCGAACTTCGTCTCCATTCCCTTGGCTATCTCATCCTGCTATGCGAAAAGTTTGTCCTTCTCGCGATGCTGCACCTGGAGCTCGTCATTGCTGAGCATGATGTTGGTCCTGTCCGTGTCCACGTGCCTGATGAGAGACTCTAAGTCCTGGAGATAGAGACGTATCGTCTCTGCTGCGTCCCTCGAATCGTCCTCAAAGTCAATGGACTCTCCATCTTCATCACGTCTTCCGAAGACGTGGAAGTGGGTGCCTCTAACTTGTCGGGAGTGACGGCCTAGCAGACGTCCTATCAGGTCCTGCATGACTACCTCCATGCCTCTCTCCCTGTCGCCGTGCATCAGCTTGAAGACGATGGCCTCCGTAGTAGGCTCTGTCTAGAGTCCGGGCTGGTTCACCTTGAAGCCCCAGAGGTCCTTCCTCTCGAACTTTGTGAGTGGGTGCACCATGATGGTGGGAAGAGGGAGATCGAGCAAAGTAGTAAGCTCAACGATACGAGGACCAAAGCGGGTAACCTGGAACTCCTCAACAGTGCTGATGGTAATAGGCATCTATTTATAAGATAGAAAATTAGATCAACACAATTTAAGATAAAACAAGACAAACATCTCATACATATCCTTGGAACTCAAAATCACACAAGTCATGCATACATGAATCCATTACATCAACCAAGGTCCAAACTTATTTAAGGTATCATTTTGGAAAATAAGGTGATAGGTGGTGGTCCAACTAACGAAGTGCATTTACAATCCTATCTCACTGGATCTGTTGGCTAACACAATGTTCCTAGAGGCAATCAGCCTATCTTGCTCACATGATTCCATCACTAAGTCTATAATATCTCCTCTTAAGGTTTGGTTGGTGGCTTCCAACTCTTGGGTATGTTCCTTCTCTTTCTCTAAGTCTTTTTGGAGGTTGAGCATTCTGCACTTGACTCTAGCACTTAATTCTTTGATAGTCCTCCAAGCTGCTTCTCTTGCTGACTCAAAGAATGTGGTGTGCATCACAATGTTGGTGTACATGCAAAAACCTATTTCTTTGTGGTTGTCTTCCTTGTTTTTGTACAAGTGAAGTTGCACCCACCAATACTCCACTCCTTCATCCATCACTGGAAAGCCTTTGTAAACAGCTGCACCATGTGCTTCCATTGCCACCATGAGGTCCTTGAGTATTTTGGGAAACTCAGTTTCACACTCCAAGGTCATGGTCGTGAGTGGTCCTTTCTTCACGGCTTCGTTGATGGAGTTCATCTACAAATGGAGATGAGAATGAGAAGATTAGAAAAGCTTACGAGAAGAATAGACAAGTGTAGAAGTAGTTGAAAATTTTCTTAGTGGTTTCCAATCCTAGGGTCATAATCCCACAGGCAACACAGTGCTCTGATACCATCTGTAAGACCCCTCCTTTGTAAAGGAAAAGGTTCCCTGTGATTGCAATGCTAGTCCCTGGATCATTGCTAGCATCCACAGTTTAAGATGAAGTACACAGATACAAAGGTCATTTATTACATCCATTCCAGAGATAAAACATAGTCTTTTACAACTCATGGCCACAGGCCTAATACAAGAGTTTTGGAATAAGTAAATAAACACAAGTCTTCATCTTCATGTGCCACAGGAAAGCATGTTGATTGTAGACTCATGACTCCTAATCATCATCGGAGTAACCTGCAACATCACAAGTTACAGCCACAGTGGGTCAATACTTTGGAATAGTATTGGCAAGTGATACCTTAGTAAATTTTTAAGTGGAGTATATTACTATATGCATTCTGGCTAAGTGTAGCTTGGCTTGCTTTGCTTGAAAATAGGTTTTCCCTATTAGTTGAAATCTCTAAGTTTTTCTTTGTCAAAAACTTTCCCAAGAAACCACCAATAGACATTGGGGTCCTTCACCCTTGTTCACCCACAAGTTTTACTTAGAAGTTGGAGTGATGAGATTCTTGTAGCTTCCATGTCTTGATGCTCAAATTGTCCATTACCATGGACTTGGCTAAGTACTTAGATTTTCCATCTGCAGAGGTTGTGCACTTTCCCCACCAGACTTGGTTTCCCAAGACAGGACCTTTCAGAAGCCTTTCCTTAGTCAAATGGACGCGCTCCAACCTATCATCCCACTACCACCAACTGTCCAAATGACTAAGTTCTAGCAACCTATATGATCAAGGCAGAGCCCATATTGCCAAGTGGTTGCACTGTAAGCTTTCTCAACACTTGGCCTCCAAATCCCTTTGTGCCTGGGTGGCATACCACAAGTGAGATACACAAGCCAAATCCATGGCCTTGTGTAACCACTCAACCAAAAACCACCACTCAAGTCCCATTCCACCCAGGAAGTTCATTGACTTAGTTGTTTTCTTAAGAAAAGCATGAGTCCCAAAGGACTTATAATTATTTCACCATAGCATGTACATACTTTACCAACCCTTGTTTTCTACTAGCTAGGCTAAGCATGGCATAGTATCTTAACTTAGGAAAATTCCCTAGGAATTCTACAATTCTACACTACATAGGATTTCCCAACCTAGCATTTGGCAAAAGTAGCATGCAAGACTTAGCAAAAATAATTCTAATGCTTATTCAAAATAAAAGGGAATGGGAATATCATGAAGTACCACTTGCCTTGGTAATGGGGAGAGTAGCACTCTTCACAATCACAGTCACTAGCAAAATCTACACAAAAATTTGTAGCATACAATTACACTCAATTTATATACAATCAAAAATATGAATGCATGCATGCAAGAAATTACTAAGTGATGATTTTGACAACTCTACCAAGCAAGTGCATGATACGGAAACATAACAAGTCACAAAGTTTGCTAACTAAACTTATTTAGCCCTAAAACAATTTGCTAAACCAAATCTATACTCAAAATGGACCTAGAAAAGTTTCTGCATACAAAGTCACTTTAACAGATACTTTTTGTTAAACACATTGGAGATTCAGAAAGGGCTTGACTCACTGATTCCAACGGTATAAAATTTGCAAAAATCTAACGTGGGAATCAAAAGTTATAGCCATTTGAAATTTGGATCAAAATCTGGTTTGAATTCTGTTTTTAAATCTCACCCTAGACACGTGTCGTAGTATACTGGCGCGTACCAATTCGTTTGGATCAACAAACACGGACCGTAGGATCTAAGTGAGATCTGGCGGCTCAAATGCGCGCTTACCTCTTCGCCCACGTTCTAATCTACGCCGTAGGATCTACATCTGACGCTCCTAATCGGCCTGACCATACACGGGCAGCGCTAGCGGCGTTGACTGGCGGCGGCGCGTCTGACCGCGGCGGTGCTGGCGCTCTAGGTCGCCAGGGAAGGAAGGGAGGCGCTTACCGGATCCGCAGTGGCGTGCTGAAGCTCGACGTGGTGTTGGTTTGCGAAGGGGCGTGCTGGCACGGTCTCAGGAACTCGTCGGAGTAACGGGCGGCGTCGGTAGCTTGCAGTCGTGGTCCTTGCCGAGGTTTAGCGTCGCCCTAGCACGAACCAGTGGCATCAGGATTTGCGCAAGACATAGACGAACAAGCTCGCGTGAAGGAGGGGGCAAGGGGCGCTCGGGTTTTACCTTAATTGGTCGCCGAAGTTTATCGGCGGCGCAGGTGGTTTCGGTCGCGAACGGAGACGACGACCTGGGTCACGAGTAGGCAAAAGGGAGGTATCAGCGTAAGCGTGATATCAATCCGAACATCCTCGTTTGAACCAGAGTGAGAGGGGCGGTCGAGGCTCACCGTAATTGGCCGCCGGAGTTGTCGGTTATGCGGGGTTTCGAGGGCAATTGTGCGCAGCCTGGTGGCAGAGTGAGCGAGGAGAGGGGGGAAATGCTTGCGGGGCAGAGGGGTTTAAGTAAGCCTAGGTGCGATAGGAAACGCTTGCGAAGTAATGGGCAATTGCACCGCGCCATTACCGGCCTTGACAGCAGCAGCGACGTGGTCGCGAGCGTGGTTTGAGGAAGACGAGGGTGACGTGGACGGGGCCCGCTGGTCAGCGAAATAAACCGAAGGGGCGTGGGGTCTGGCCATCAGTGGCTGAATGAGTGTGCTCGCGCGTGAGAGAAGAAAAGAGATGCCCCGGGTGGGCTTGCTGGGCCTGCTCCGTTGCTAGGCTAAAATGGCAGCGCTCGGCCTTTTCTATTTGTTTGCTTCTTTTCTTTTTCTGATTCGATTTTCTGAATGGATTTTCAAATGACTTCAAGTTCAAATTGAATTCAAATTTTCCTGGGATCTTTGCAGTGAGCAGTAGTCTCAAATATAGGCATAAGATCATGTGGTTGCTTTGCAAAGGCTTGGTCAAGCTTGGGGATCATAATATCAGAGACTTGGCACTTGGTTTGCAAAATTTGAAAAATAGTTTTTGAACCTATTTCTCAATTTGAAAACTTGGTTTAAATTCTACACTTAAACCTATCTTCATAGAAAGCAACAAACTTGGTTTATAAACAAACAAACTTTCAAATGGGGATAGCCATTTGATTTAAATCTGTTCACATAAAATCATAGCACCAAGTGCTTCTATTTTTCTGAAATGAGTTTGAAATTTGATTCCAAATCTATATGCATGCATGAATGATATGCAAACTTTGAAATTATGATTTTAGGTATGTTACATATTTAGTCTTGAAAGCTTATTCCTAGAGACACTCAACACCATAGAAAATAATGATTGACTTGATAGCTCTTTTTGAAAGGATTTGTTTAATTGAATTAATGTTTAGCGGTTTTGGTGAGCATGCCAAAGTTTGACTTCTGAATCATAAGAATGATATAGCTTTATGCGGGTCAAACTTAATGGGATGCCAACAATCGCGCTAGCCTACGAACGATCTTCATGGAGGAAACTCCTAGATTTCAGCTATGAGTTGATTAAACATTTGTAGCAGCAATGCTATAATGGGTAAGATTCTTGGCACTCTCAGGTAGCTATAAACATGATGGAATCACTCCTCTGGCTGATATGAGTGATCATTATGCAAAAGGAACAAAAACATGAGTGATGACATGAGTGTCCATCACAACCCGATAAACTAATGATTTTTTTGGCATGCTCTCAATTACTTAAGAACTTAAATTCTTGAAGGACAATGAATAGAAAAGTAGTGCTTTAAAAGTCTTTATCTATTGATGTGGGAGAATTGAGACACTTTAGTGTATATGCTTTGCATGAAAAACTCTCACACTCTCAATTTTATCTATTGATGTGGGAGATTATGAGTTCATTGCATGACATGGAATAAAGTTTACTCATTTGAAGCATCCATGCTTACAATAATTTTTCTGCGCTATAAGGATTCATGAAACCCGTATGATATGCTTGCCATTACTCTATCTATGCTAAAGTTTTTTAGATTAATAAGGTGTAGGAAACATGAGACTACCAATCAAGAGTAAGATCGTCATCTCGTTATTTCAGTTTAAATGCTGAGTTCCTTTTTGATTGGTTTTATTGCTCGAGGACGATCAAGTTTAAGCTTGAGGAGGTTGATGGATGTGAAATATAGCCATCCACACTCGCATTTAAACTGGATATTATTCATATATTTGATGAAATATCTCTTTAAATCCTGCCACTAATGCCTAATGATCAAAAGGGTATGCAATTCTTTCTTGCTATTTTTTCCTGCGCAAATAATGAAGTATAATACGAGATTTCCAACACGTCAAAGAAACCAGGAGCCGTGAAGTGGATCCAGTGCCTTTAACGACCAACTATACAGCCAGAATAAAATTACTGCCGTATAGTTCCGGCCGTATAGTTGGCACCGACATCGTCGGGTCAAACAGAACAACTTTCGTGAATGGACCCCTATATAAAGAGCCTTCGGGCAATGAGAAAACCCTCCTCGATCTCTCTCTCTTTTTGACCACAACTCTCCATGCCACCAGAAGCCACCACAATGGAGGAATAGATCTAGATCTAATCTCCAAACCCTTCTCTATCACCATAGCCATATTCCACCACTTGTAATAGTAGATCTCTTCTACAATTGGCAACATTGTAAGACTATTTGCTATCAACCTTATGATCGCTATTACAATGTTTATGATTGTTGATTTCATCTCTATGTGTGAGTAATTCTCCTTGGGCTAAGGGCTTCGACCTAGCCATGTAGCTTTTTGTGCATGTTATTTATTATAGATGGGATCATGTATTAGTTTGTATGACATGATGATTATTGTACCCTCTCTTGCCTCAATATAAGGACTTGTCAGGTACCCAAGACCGCAAGGATTGATCTAGGTATAGGGAGTGTGAGTGATGACTGATCTACAGGTTGGGAACCCTAGTGACAGAAGGGCTAGTACGGCTGTATGTGAGGGATTTACTTGGGATTAACGGTGACATCACTATGCATATTATTAGTTCTCTTAATTCTATGGATGAGACTAGTAGGTTATTGTTATAAGCGGTTGCGGAGGCAATAGCAATTATGGATGCACTGCCCACGTATAATTATCTTGATCTAACAACATGCATACTTTCTTATTATCTTTTATTCCCATCAGATGTTTTGTACAGCTACTGGTGAAACCGAAAGCCCCAGGACCTCTCTCTCCATCGTCAACAACAACAAAAAGATCGCAAACTCTTGGTCCGACAAAAACATAAAAGGAATTCTAAAACTCCCGAAAGTCCGTTAAATTAACTTCACTTTGCTTTCTGCTTCCCGAGGATTCAACAAACCTAGGTCTACTAGGGAAATAACTATATTATATCCATAATCCGGATCTAAGTTATCAGCCTCCATGCAGGATGCCGCACCGAGCATGCCTGCGAAGGTAAGCCATGTGGAGAACCTCTAGTGTGCGTGTGCAGGCTCACGCGGACTATTTTGTCTGCACAGGACCGTTTAAGTCGTGCAATTGAAGATGCCCTTAGTATGTCGGTTTATAGTGTCACTTATTTGGGAGGCCCTTCCCATATGGGCGACACCCAAATAAAATCACCCCCAATAATTTGGCTTAATAAAATGCAAGCTATAGAAAATTCATATAGAACAATCGAATACATAGTTTAAATAAAGAAAAAATGTTACAATAATCCAAACATAATTAATAAAATAGTTTGCATAAAAGTTTAAATAAATAAAAATCCACACATTGTCTCCTTTGAGCGTCCACAAATGTTTCACCAGATCATCTTGTAGTTGATGATGAACACTTTCATCACAAATTTCTTAATGCATGGCGATAAAAACACTAAAGTCCGATGAAACCTCATGATCAACAACGTCAAGAGGGCCCTGATGTTTAAATGGTTGATCATCAACCATCAGAGCATTTGCTCATTCTCGATGATCATATTGTGCATGATCACACATGCGTTTATCATATCCCATATTTGTGTTGTCGACCAAGTTAGAGAAGGATACCTGACAAAATCAAAACTTTCTTAGAAAACACCAAATCCTCGCTCAACATCCTCCATGCAAGCCTCTTAGCATGTATTAAACCAAGCTATTGGATCAGTATGAGGATCGGGGATTGTCTTCATAGATGTTTCCCATCTAGGATAAATGTCATCATCAAGTGTCCTCTTTATATTTGTATGCGTGGAATAAAGGGAATATGCCCTAGAGTCAAATATTAGGTGGCATATTTCATAAAGTTTATAAATAAGTTTTATATCATGCTATAACTATATTGATAGGGAAACATAAATACACGTGTGATATATAAACAAATAGTAGTTCCTGGTGAAACTCTAGTCACCAATTCATTGGTCAACTCATGATCAATTGTTTCCTGATTATGAAGGTGCCTCGGACCCTAATTGAGAATGAGGTCATTTTATTAGGGAATGAGATGGTGAACATACCCTATCAATAGCATCATATCACGATCATGTCATGAATTTCAGGTTACGATGTTTATGAAACATAGTGGCTCTTTCCTTAGACTGTGATACCATATCAAATCACTATCACCCGAGGATGCTTTGATGGCACATAACGTCACTCAGTAAAATGGTGTCACATCCCAAGATTTTCCAAATCTTGTAATGTGAAAATAAATGAATAAAATAAAACTTTGTTTGATTTTCAGGGCCAGAAGAAACTTTTTGAATTCAATTGGAACTTCAAACCCATTTGAATTAAAATAAACCTAAAGGGATTTAAAAAGATAAACATTTAATAAAAGGAAAAATAAAAACATTTGGAAATACTATTTGGAAACAATTAAATGAAAAGATTTGTTTTCAAATGAAATAGAAATTTATAAATAAAGATTATTATATAAAGCCAAATTAAACCTTGGCCAAGATTTGGATTTAAAACATTTTGTTTTGAATAAAAATAGCAAAAGTTGATTTAAATAAATTAATAAGAATTTAATATCCAAACTCTATTTAAATAAAAGATTTTACCAATTTAATTGAAACATCAAAACTTATTAAATTATTTAAAATAAGTTTTCCAAATATTTGTTATTCACAAATAAAAACCTACTAAAGTGTTTTAACTTTATTTTAGATTTCAAAATAAATATCTCAATAGAACAAATCCTATTTGATTTAATATTGAAAGTCTATTATATTTATTTAATAATGGACTCTAAAGTAAAAGGTTATTTTGTTTTTAAACAAATTTCCAAGTATTCTATATTTCCCAAATAAAACCTACTGATTTGGTTTTGAAAATATTTAGGTTTCAAATAAAGATTTTGTTAATAAAAATCAAACTCTATTTGATTTAATAACTAAGGCCCATTTTATTTAATTATTAATGGACCCTAAAGTAAAAGGTTATTTTGTTTTAAACAAGTTTTCCAAATATTCTTTATTTCCAAATAAAACCTATTGATTGGGTTTTGAAAGCATTTGGATTTCAAATGAAGATTTTATTTAAATAAACCAAACCCTATTTTATTAATAAACCATGGTCCATTTTATTTAATTAATAAATGGAACCTAAAAAGATTTAAAATATTATTTTATTTTGGAAGTTGGTTTATACTACTAAACAGAACCAAAAACTCATTACAATAGTTTGAATTGTTTGAATGGTTTGGATGTTTGAAATGTTGTTTGAATATCAAATCAGAAAATAGAAATAGAAAAGAATAAAACAAACAGGCAGAAAAAAATATGGAAAAGGACAGCCCACCATCTGGCCCAACAGCCCAACTCGCAGCCCACCTCCTCTTTTCCCTGAAGCGTTTTTTTTCTTCACCGCATAAACAACCCGCATAGCCTATGACTGGTGGACCTCCCCCTTTTTCTCCTTTTCTCACTGACACCAGACCCCACCACCAGCCCTCTTCTTCCTCACCCGCCACTGACCGCGCCCCCTCCCTGGCCATTACTGCCGTTGAATGCCGGCGTGAATCCTCTTTACTAGCCAAGTAACCCCCACCAGTGACCACTCCCTCTTAACCGCCACTTCCCCCTCTCGGTTTCCCCCTCAGTTCCCCACCCTAGTACGCCCCCAGGCTACTCGATTTTACCCTGCACCGCCGCAGACTCCGGTGACCATTCTCATCAATTCCGGCAGCCTCTCACCGCCCCTTGCCTCTTCGACCACCCTCACCTGATCCCCACATCCTAGCGAACCTCCCAGAGGCATTAGCTCGCTGGCGCACGCCCCAGTGCCTCGACAACAACGACACCCGAACACCGCCGTCGTCTGCTACTTTTCCGGCGAGAGTCCTCCAGGTAATATCTGACTACCCCCTTCTGTATCGTTGATGCACACACGATCACCGACCCCGTACGCATCTAACGCAACTGTTATCTTGCTTTTCCGTGGCTTGTGTCGTCGCCTCCGACGAAAAACAGAGAAGCCCGACGCGGACACGAACTCCGACGAGCGATTCAAGCCAGCATAGTGCGCCCCTTGCCACGACGACCACACGAACAGCATCACCTCATCCTCGCGACCTCGGTGAGATTGCTCCCTCCCTGTTTCGATTCCTACCTCGCCAGCACCGCCGCCAACTGGCCGCTCTGCCGCTCGCCATTGTCATCGCGCCGCCAGTCCTTGGCCAGGCAGCAGCAACCGTCCGATCTTGATCTAGCGGCTAGGAAAGAAAGTGAGCGAATGGGTATGCGTCGATCTGCGCCGCACGTTCCAGTTAGATCCTGCGGTTCACGATGCCGATCCGGCCGAACCGGTATCAACCAGTAGAATAACGCCGCGTGTCACCTGCTCGGTTTAAAAACAGATTTGAAATCTGATTATGTTAGGATTTTCAAACCATTGTAACTTTCAAACCACACGTCCAGATTTGGAAAATTTTATATCAATGGATTCAGGAGAACAAGACCTAGCCAACCATACCCTTAGTTTAGTAAATAGTATCTATTAATTTACTTGTTTTTGCAGATTCTTTTGTGTGCTTGTTTAGATTAGAAAAATTGTTTAAAATTGAATTTAAGGATAAAACCTTTGCAAATTGGATTGTTGTGACCTTACTGACCCTAGGAACCAACCCTTGGTGTTAAAAATGATTTTTGTAAGATTTAGGTTGGATTACTTGACTTAGTCATTTTCTAGCCAAATAAAAAGAATGGTTTTTGTTATAAAAATGTTTATGGAAAGAAAACTTTAAGGAAATGTTTTGGACCAAACCTACTGACCTAAAAACACCAAGTTTTGCAAATTAGCAACTCATTTGGTGAATAACTTAAGAGTTTTGCCTTAATAAAAACATTTTTCACCACATAAAATGATGATTATGGATATAAACCCATTTGCTAAATGACTTTGCCACTTTGGTGAATGGCCAATTTGGATCTTACAAAGTTTATAAGCCTAGTGGAGACCATCCTTGCAATAGAACCATCCTTTGCATACTTATGCATGACTTAGTTTCCTTTTGTCTTGTGTGTGTGAAATTGTTTGAGTGATTATTGGTTGGAATGTAAATTGAATTGGTGTTCGCTTGATTGACTTGTAGTGAAGTGTGAGACTAGCAAGATCAAGGAGTGAACCACCATTCCCTACCAAAAAGGCAAGTGATGCTTCATACTTTTTGTCCCATTACTTTCTCTATGCATTAGTGATTTTGCTAAGTAAAACTTGCATGGATTTTGCTAAGTATAGACCTTGCTATAGGAAATCCTAGTAGATGTATCCTTAGTAGGATTTTCCTAAGTTAAAGATTCCTACTACTATCAAGCTTATCCTAGCTAATAGAAAACATGGGTGAATATATATTCACACTATGGAAAAATATTATAAGTCTGAGGACTTAAGTTTGGTTTAATAAAACAACTAAGTTAATGAATCACCTGGGTGGAATGGGCTTGCTTGGTGGAGATTGGTTGAGTGGTTCACAATGCCATGGACTTGGATTGTGTATCTCACTTGTGGATGGCCGCCCAGGAAACAAAGGGATTTGAGATGTCAAATGTTGAGAAGCTTCAAGTGCAACCACTTGGCAATATGGGCTCTGCCATGATCATATAGGTTGCAAGAACTTAGCCATATGGATAGTGGGTGGTAGTGTTTGATAGGTGGGAACGCGTCCATTTTGGTCTAAGGGAAAGCTTCTGAAAGATCTTGTCTTGGGAAACCAAGTCTTGTGGGGAAAGTGCACCACCTCTGCAGAGTGTAAAATCTAAGTACTTAGCCATGTCCCTGGTAAAGGACAATTTGAGCATCAAGACATGGAAGCAATCAAGAATCTCATCATTCAAATTTCTAAAGTTAAAACTTGTGGATTGAACAAGGGTTGTCTGAAATCTTCAATCTTTGATTGGGAGATGCCTTGTAAAGGATCTTCAATCTTTGATTGAGAAAAATGATTTTGTCAAAACAAAAACTTAGTATTTTCAAATGTTAAGGAAAAATCTATTTTGAGCAATGCAAGCCTCAACTCCACTCAGCCAAATGCATATAGTTGATAGACTCCACAATACTACCATAGTATCACTTGCCAATACAATTCAAATGTATTGACCCTTTGTGGCTGTAACTTGTATGTTGCAGGTTTGATTGATTTTAGTGAAGATTGATTGATTAGGATTACAAAGTCTACAACCAACATCTGCCTGTGGCACTTTGAAGATGAAGGACCCCATGCTTATAGTTATCCCGCTGCAATGTAATGTAATAGCCATATGAGCTATGTAAGATGTAATAAAACTATGTTATTCCTGGATATAAAGTTATATTATGACCTTTGTTTCTTGATATTACATCTTAACTGTGGATGCTAGCTATTGATCCAGGGACTAGCATTGTAAACACAGGAGGAATCTACCTTATTAGGTTGAGACCCCTACAGATGGTATCAGAGCATTGCGTTGCCTGTAGGATTTGTAAACCCTAGGATTGGACAAAAACCCTTAGCAAAGTAGGAGTTATTATTTGTTCAAAAACTTATTTACAAAACAAGCTTGTAAATTCTTTCCTCAACCACTTTGATTTCAACTCTACATCTCTTCTATTTCAAACTTGATGGAAAAACCTACCCATGGCAAAAGACTACACCATATGCAAAGGACTTCTTCAACTCTAATGACTTCAACATTTTCAACTCTAATGACTTCAACATCTTCAGCATGTTCACCAAGGACTTCCAACTTGGATACCACTAAGGACTACAAGTGAAACAAGGAAATCTTACTCAAGATTTAGAGACTAAGGGAATGCAAAAGTTAGAAGGAGCCCACATCATTTGAAGTATTGCAACCAAGAGTTTTTCTAAAGGAAACCATGATCTCATACAAGAATAATCAAGAAGGAAGGAAAGACCACAAGTGAACCATATAGATGGACCACCATAATTTAGTTAAGTCAAACCACCAACTTATGTGGTGTAACAAAAATATTTTGTTGCCTAAGTATGTGCTTGAACCTTGTTTGAGTGAAATGTTTGTTTGTGATTGCTTGAACATTGCTTGTGTGAATTGTGATGTGTGTGATTAGAAATATTTCCTTAGAAATATTTTGCCTATTCTAATCCCTTCAACCCAAACAGATGGCTACTCTAAGAAACTCCAACATCAAGGTTGATGACAACAACAACCAAGAGGACAGCATGAGAGAACTTATAGTAACTCAAAACCAGTTGAGCCAAGAGACAACTCAGCTTTTAGCCAACAACAATGGACTAGACCCAGCCATACAAAGGATTTTGAAACTTCAATCCCAATTTTTGCAAGGATTAGTTACTCAAATGATCAACATGAGAGAAAACTTTTCCCAAGGAGCTAATGACAACAAGGATGACAAAGATGTTATTCTAGAAGGAACCCAAGCTAGCAACATTTTTAGAGACAAGGATCATGCATCCAAGGAACATGAAGATCAATGCCTCAAGAAGAGAGAAAGATCTCCCACTCATGAAGAACATGAACTAGAAGAACTCCTAGCTTTGGAGAGACCCAAAAAGAAGAAAAAGGACATAAGCCAGTTGCAATGTTACAATTGCAAAGAGATGGGACACTATGCCAATGAATGCCCAGAAAAGAAGAAGAACCAAAGAAACAAGCAAAAGGCAATGATACCAAAGGAAAAGAAAGATATCAGCCAAGTGATGTGTTTCAAATGCAAGGAACTAGGCCACTATGCAAGCAAATGTCCAGAGAAGATGAAAGACAAGTTAAATAAGTCTATGAAGGAACTCAACCTTGGCCCATGAGTGAAGTAAAGAAACCAAGGACACAATGCAAAGATGCTTAGAGAGATTTTTCCCAGAATCCCAAGAAGGACAATATGTAATTTTTGTTCGAAAATTCTTAAGGGTGGTAGTACCCCAGTTGTTTTGAACTTGCTTGTAACCCTAGCCTTCCCAAATCTCGGGACGAGATTTATTTTAAGGGTGGTAGCCTGTCACATCCCAAGATTTTCCAAATCTTGTAATGTGAAAATAAATGAATAAAATAAAACTTTGTTTGATTTTCAGGGCCAGAAGAAACTTTTTGAATTCAATTGGAACTTCAAACCCATTTGAATTAAAATAAACCTAAAGGGATTTAAAAAGATAAACATTTAATAAAAGGAAAAATAAAAACATTTGGAAATACTATTTGGAAACAATTAAATGAAAAGATTTGTTTTCAAATGAAATAGAAATTTATAAATAAAGATTATTATATAAAGCCAAATTAAACCTTGGCCAAGCTTTGGATTTAAAACATTTTGTTTTGAATAAAAATAGCAAAAGTTGATTTAAATAAATTAATAAGAATTTAATATCCAAACTCTATTTAAATAAAAGGTTTTACCAATTTAATTGAAACATCAAAACTTATTAAATTATTTAAAATAAGTTTTCCAAATATTTGTTATTCACAAATAAAAACCTACTAAAGTGTTTTGACTTTATTTTAGATTTCAAAATAAATATCTCAATAGAACAAATCCTATTTGATTTAATATTGAAAGTCTATTATATTTATTTAATAATGGACTCTAAAGTAAAAGGTTATTTTGTTTTTAAACAAATTTCCAAGTATTCTATATTTCCCAAATAAAACCTACTGATTTGGTTTTGAAAATATTTAGGTTTCAAATAAAGATTTTGTTAATAAAAATCAAACTCTATTTGATTTAATAACTAAGGCCCATTTTATTTAATTATTAATGGACCCTAAAGTAAAAGGTTATTTTGTTTTAAACAAGTTTTCCAAATATTCTTTATTTCCAAATAAAACCTACTGATTGGGTTTTGAAAGCATTTGGATTTCAAATTAAGATTTTATTTAAATAAACCAAACCCTATTTTATTAATAAACCATGGTCCATTTTATTAAATTAATAAATGGAACCTAAAAAGATTTAAAATATTATTTTATTTTGGAAGTTGGTTTATACTACTAAACAGAACCAAAAACTCATTACAATAGTTTGAATTATATGAATGGTTTGGATGTTTGAAATGTTGTTTGAATATCAAATCAGAAAATAGAAATAGAAAAGAATAAAACAAACAGGCAGAAAAAAATATGGAAAAGGACAGCCCACCATCTGGCCCAACAGCCCAACTCGCAGCCCACCTCCTCTTTTCCCTGAAGCGTTTTTTTTCTTCACCACATAAACAACCCGCATAGCCTATGACTGGTGGACCTCCCCCTTTTTCTCCTTTTCTCACTGACACCAGACCCCACCACCGGCCCTCTTCTTCCTCACCCGCCACTGACCGCGCCCCCTCCCTGGCCATTACTGCCGTTGAATGCCGGCGTGAATCCTCTTTACTGGCCGAGTAACCCCCACCAGTGACCACTCCCTCTTAACCGCCTCTTCCCCCTCTCGGTTTCCCCCTCAGTTCCCCACCCTAGTACGCCCCCAGGCTACTCGATTTTACCCTGCACCGCCGCAGACTCCGGCGACCATTCTCATCAATTCCGGCAGCCTCTCACCGCCCCTTGCCTCTTCGACCACCCTCACCTGATCCCCACATCCTAGCGAACCTCCCAGAGGCATTAGCTCGCTGGCGCACGCCCCAGTGCCTCGACAACAACGACACCCGAACGCCGCCGTCGTCTGCTACTTTTCCGGCGAGTCCTCCAGGTAATATCTGACCACCCCCTTCCGTATCGTTGATGCACACACGATCACCGACCCCGTACGCATCTAACGCAATTGTTATCTTGCTTTTCCGTGGCTTATGTCGTCGCCTCCGACGAAAAACAGAGAAGCCCGACGCGGACACGAACTCCGACGAGCGATTCAAGCCGGCATAGTGCCCCTTGCCACGACGACCACACGAACAACATCACCTCATCCTCGCGACCTCGGTGAGCTTGCTCCCTCCCTGTTTCGCTTCCTGCCTCGCCAGCGCCGCCGCCAACTGGCCGCTCCGCCGCTCGTCGTTGTCATCGCGCCGCCAGTCCTTGGCCAGGCAGCAGCAACCGTCCGATCTTGATCCAGCGGCTAGGAAAGAAAGTGAGCGAAGGGGTATGCGTCGATCTGCGCCGCACGTTCCAGTTAGATCCTGCGGTTCACGATGCTGATCCGGCCGAACCGGTATCAACCAGTAGAATAACGCTGCGTGTCACCTGCTCGGTTTAAAAACAGATTTGAAATCTGATTATGTTAGGATTTTCAAACCATTGTAACTTTCAAACCACACGTCCAAATTTGGCAAATTTTATATCAATGGATTCAGGAGAACAAGACCTAGCCAACCATACCCTTAGTTTAGTAAATAGTATCTGTTAATTTACTTGTTTTTGCAGATTCTTTTGTGTGCTTGTTTAGATTAGAAAAATTGTTTAAAATTGAATTTAAGGATAAAACCTTTGCAAATTGGATTGTTGTGACCTTACTGACCCTAGGAACCAACCCTTGGTGTTAAAAATGATTTTTGTAAGAATTAGGTTGGATTACTTGACTTAGTCATTTTCTAGCCAAATAAAAAGAATGGTTTTTGTTATAAAAATGTTTATGGAAAGAAAACTTTAAGGAAATGTTTTGGACCAAACCTACTGACCTAAAAACACCAAGTTTTTCAAATTAGCAACTCATTTGGTGAATAACTTAAGAGTTTTGCCTTAATAAAAACATTTTTCACCACATAAAATGATGATTGGATTTCAAAAATGGTTTATGGATATAAACCCATTTGCTAAATGACTTTGCCACTTTGGTGAATGGCCAATTTGGATCTTACAAAGTTTATAAGCCTAGTGGAGACCATCCTTGCAATAGAACCATCCTTTGCATACTTATGCATGACTTAGTTTCCTTTTGTCTTGTGTGTGTGAAATTGTTTGAGTGATTATTGGTTGGAATGTAAATTGAATTGGTGTTCGCTTGATTGACTTGTAGTGAAGTGTGAGACTAGAAAGATCAAGGAGTGAACCACCATTCCCTACCAAAAAGGCAAGTGATGCTTCATACTTTTTGTCCCATTACTTTCTCTATGCATTAGTGATTTTGCTAAGTAAAACTTGCATGGATTTTGCTAAGTATAGACCTTGCTATAGGAAATCCTAGTATATGTATCCTTAGTAGGATTTTCCTAAGTTAAAGATTCCTACTACTATCAAGCTTAGCCTAGCTAATAGAAAACATGGGTGGAATATATATTCACACTATGGAAAAATATTATAAGTCTGAGGACTTAAGTTTGGTTTAATAAAACAACTAAGTTAATGAATCACCTGGGTGGAATGGGCTTGCTTGGTGGAGATTGGTTGAGTGGTTCACAATGCCATGGACTTGGATTGTGTATCTCACTTGTGGATGGCCGCCCAGGAAACAAAGGGATTTGAGATGTCAAATGTTGAGAAGCTTCAAGTGCAACCACTTGGCAATATGGGCTCTGCCATGATCATATAGGTTGCAAGAACTTAGCCATATGGACAGTGGGTGGTAGTGTTTGATAGGTGGGAACGCGTCCATTTTGGTCTAAGGGAAAGCTTCTGAAAGATCTTGTCTTGGGAAACCAAGTCTTGTGGGGAAAGTGCACCACCTCTGCAGAGTGTAAAATCTAAGTACTTAGCCATGTCCCTGGTAAAGGACAATTTGAGCATCAAGACATGGAAGCAATCAAGAATCTCATCATTCAAATTTCTAAAGTTAAAACTTGTGGATTGAACAAGGGTTGTCTGAAATCTTCAATCTTTGATTGGGAGATGCCTTGTAAAGGATCTTCAATCTTTGATTGAGAAAAATGATTTTGTCAAAACAAAAACTTATTATTTTCAAATGTTAAGGAAAAAACTATTTTGAGCAATGCAAGCCTCAACTCCACTCAGCCAAATGCATATAGTTGATAGACTCCACAATACTACCATAGTATCACTTGCCAATACAATTCAAATGTATTGACCCTTTGTGGCTGTAACTTGTATGTTGCAGGTTTGATTGATTTTAGTGAAGATTGATTGATTAGGATTACAAAGTCTACAACCAACATCTGCCTGTGGCACTTTGAAGATGAAGGACCCCATGCTTATAGTTATTCCGCTGCAATGTAATGTAATAGCCATATGAGCTATGTAAGATGTAATAAAACTATGTTATTCCTGGATATAAAGTTATATTATGACCTTTGTTTCTTGATATTACATCTTAACTGTGGATGCTAGCTATTGATCCAGGGACTAGCATTGTAAACACAGGAGGAATCTACCTTATTAGGTTGAGACCCCTACAAATGGTGATCATAAATGTGACGTTGGGAATCGGGAGGAACATGTTGAGGAAACTGCATCAAGAGCAGGATTTGTCCATCCGCGTGGCGGAAGATACTCTGAGCCCACTCAGAAAATTTATATCCATAAGCTGTGTAGCGTGTGACTAGGTCATGGGGATATCACTTATCAGATCGATTAAACAAGGTATTATCGGTAACAAGATTGAACACTGACATGGGATGTCACTTGATCAAAACATCGGACAATATAGTATCACAAAGACAAAATAATAAGACACAGTGTATACGGTTCAAAGACAAATATCGTTGAGTACAGAAGTGGTCATTATGGATATCCAGATCCCGATATTGACCATTGGTCATAGAGGAGTCTTGTCCATGCATGTAGTATTCTCGAACTATTGGGTAGCACGCTTAAGGTCTTGACAAAGCTTGGAGATCGTTAATGGCTAGTTTGAATCACTAAAGAAGTGAGAAGAGAGAAACTAGAAAACTTCTAGAGAGATCCGAAGTCATTCAGAGAAAGAATAAGGAAAAGGATCGAAAAGTGTTTTCATATAAACGGTTATTTAAATATAATTATTATATTGTAAAAAATATTTAAATAAATATTTATAAAAGGCGTCTTAATAGGGATTTTGCCTAAAAAGAAACGGATGGAAAAGGGCAAAGAAAAGCTGTTTTTGAAATAGCCCACGTGGGCGGCGAATAGTTTGGGTCACACGTGGGCGATGGATATTACGCGTTGTTAATGACTAGGAGTCTGATGTTGATGACTCTGTGAATGCTGAACCTGTAGTTGTCGAGGGACAGGCAGTGGTTGAGGAGCCTCAGGGTGTTGGTATTGGTGAGGGCTTGTAGAACATCCTTCAGAACTACTTGGTGGAGGATGAAGCTAACTCTGATGAAGAGGGGATGGTGGAGAGCCCCATGGACACTGGTGATGAGGCTGATGAGAATAATGATTGGATGATGGAAGACCAGCACCTCCTTTCCCCTAATGAAGCCCATCTTCAGGTGGGAATGGTCAGAACTTTTGTTTCCATTCCTGATGTTCATGCTGCAAAGCAGGGCTTTTCTCAACAAGGTCTGGAGCTCTGGGAAAGCTACTTTGCTCCCCATATTCATAAGGACTCTTCTTCAAAGGACTCACTCATGTGTGAAATTCCTGTAAGTTGGTTCAATTTTATTACTCTCATGCTTGCTACTCCTGAGAAGTGTAACTAGGTCAAGAGCTTTCTTACTTCTCCTTTATGGGAAATTATTAAAGAACCTATTGCTGAGGAAAATTCAATCTCTTTCATCATCCCTAATGAAAGCATTTCACAGATGGCACCCCTTGTCTGGGCATTGAGGCCAAGCAGTCCTCTTGCTCTCCTTCCACTCCTTCCAGAAAGAGAAAGGGAAAGGAACCTCTAGTTGAAAGTGAGGTGAGAAGAAGTCCTAGAATTGTTGAATTAAATGGGGTTTTCAAAAGTCACTTAAACTGCTCAATTGCTGACTGTCTGACTTGCAATGCTGCTCCACCTTGTTTAAATCCTAAAGTGGTTAAAAATCTTGCTGCCTCTTTCTGCAAGGTAAAGGATGGTGACCTGGAGAAGAGGTTGCTCAAGAAAGGGAAGGCCACTGAAGTAGCAGTTAAGGCTCCTCCAAAAGGCATAATCAAAGGGAATGGATCCTCAAGCTTGAACCTTGGAGGCAAGAAGAAATCTGGGGCTGCTGGTACCCGTGGACAGCAAGCCAAGCAGAAACCCCCAACTTAAGTGTTTAATGTATCACAATCTGTCTTTTGATGGAGCCTTGTTGGTTTCCTATTCTGAAACCTGTATTAGTGGTCATCTGATGTGTTTGCTACCTAATGTCATCATGGATGTTAAATCTGTCAGTGGGTTTATGGTATGGAATGCATTTTGTCTACTTGGTTGTGATCTTTTCAGTTGGGTGATTACATTGGTTGTATCACCTCTTAACTCAATATCCAATTGGTTTTTTAATGGATAATAAAAGAATATGGAAGATTCTGAATTGGAACATCAGGGGCATTGATTCAGAAAAAATGGGTTGCTCTCAGAAATAAAATTCATGAATCTGGTTGTGACATTATTTGCCTCCAAGAAACTAAGAAGGAAGTTTTTGATATCTCTTACATCAGAAAATTCTGTCCCCCCAAATATACCAAATTTGAATTCCTTCCCTCCAAGGGGGCTTCTGGGGGTTTGATTATCATTTGGAATAGCTCTCTGTTTTCTGGGCAACTTTCTTTCCAAAATGAATTCTCCATCTCCATCACCTTCACATCTCTCTTGTCCAATGAAACCTGGATTCTCAGCAACATTTATGGGCCATGCTTAGCTGAAAAAAAGCAGATTTTCTAGAATGGTTTGGAAATATTGACATGCCTGATGATATGGATTGGCTCATTCTGGGTGATTTCAATTTTATTAGAAAACCCTCTAACAGAAATAGGCAGGGAGGGGATGTGAATGATGTAACTACCTCGGTGAATTACGCTCCTAGATACAAGCCTGGATGAGCGGTAGTGGTTGAAATAGTACGGTGGGGCCCCAAAAGCCACTCACGGGTAGACCTTTCGGCCGTCCCAACCAGTTCCAACTCATCGGGACCTGTACGGGCGGCGTAATCGGCAGGCGAAGGGATCAACTACATACACAAATGAGTATGTATGCAAGCCACCATACAAGAGTACATCAGAGCCATACCATCTAAAAAGAAAGGAAATATAGCAACGCCATACGGCAAGATTCAAATGACCTAGATAGATATAATATTTTAGGATAATTCCTCATACATCACACATCAGAGTATCAAGCGGAAGCGGCAAAACAAAGTCCGAGTACGGATAAGAAGCAAATCGGCATAAGATGCCATAGAAATAAGCACATCCCGCTCACAGATCTCACGGATCCCCGTTCCCGGAATCTCTACACCGAACGATCGTTGCCCACATCATCAGCCTCTTCCACCCAGTATCCGTCCTGCGAGGGTACCTGTTCATCTGAACCAATAATTTATCGTGTGAGACCCTAAGGGTACTCAGCAAGTCTTAATGCCTCTAAGGGGACACAACCTGGGGTGACGCAATTGCAGCAAAAGATAAACCCTAGCAGTTCTATAGATACTCGCTAACCATCCGCCTAACCAAAGATAGACGAATGTCCGTGAATTAAGGACAACAGTTATAACAGTAATCTCATCAGATCCATCCTCCTCCTCGCTTACCGACGAGGAAGCGGACGAACAACCCCCATCCGTTGGCAATTTTATTAACCATTCCATGAGTATTGCACTATTTACTAGTCATTTACTTAGTCAAAATTAAAGCGGTACTTTAGTTATGTTTGTCTATGATCGAGAAACTGTGCTCCAAGTCGTCCATAACCGCGGACACGGCTTTCAGAAAGTTTTAACCCGGCCGGGGTGCACAAATAGCAACACACACTTGATCAGCCTCGGAAAAACCAAAACAAAACCCAACGAGGCCTTCACGACAAAGCAATCACAGGATTCAGAAATATTTCAGGGGGGCACCCCATTAAGCTACCCGCCACGAAGTTAGCTGACTCCGAAACGGACTCAAGGTTTGGGTAAACGGCTGTGAACGACTGGGAATCCAAAACTGGGCTTGTCGACACCGCGGAATCGTGTCCCGATCCTAAACAGTACAGGTGCTATCTGTCGCACAATTTAAATAAAGCAGTAAAGCATGGCATAAGTACAGGATAATAAATAAAACGTCAAACTAGTTTGTGGCCCCAAGAAATAAGACTGAATCAAGCTCTGGCTCAGGGGGGTCCCATAAGCCTCCCGGATGTGGATAGCACGAATAATCTTGGAACAGGAATCAAGTACTCGGGGTCTTACGGGACACAAGTGAGCAGGAAAAACCAAATAGCAGATGTTGCTCACCGGTGCCACTTTCATTAGTTATCCCATTACTACTCAGGTTAAGTTGTTTAGGTACCTCGTTATCCATCAGACTCTCACATACCCTACACATGCCGTTCTACGACTCGCATGGCTCAAACAACTCCTGTAGTAAAGGCTCATGGGATGGAGGAACAAGCTTGGTGGGGTTTAAAAGTAAAGGCTATGCAATACTTGGGATTCAATTTAATGCAATCGTGACTCAATGATGCAAGAATAAGATAGAGGCAATAGGTAATGTATGTATGCAAGCATGTGGTAGTGCTTGCCTGGCAACTCAGTTGAGGCGAGAGACGGATCTGTGTAGTGCTCCTGGTTCTCTTGATATATCCCCTGCTCAGTGTCTATTCGGAGAAGAACCAAACAAACAAGGGCCAACATAAATAAAGAGCGCAAGCATATGTATAAAATGCGACAAGCAAACAATCATGCCATGATGAATGATGCACAAGTTGCATGGCAATATAGTAGCATGGCATAGGTGAGGTGTGGAATACAAGAATAAATCATTTTATTGAGTTTTGGTCACATTTTATTGTCATAATAGTTGCTGCATACTTTATATTTATATGATGCATGCTGCAATTGAAGTCATGGATAGCATAAACAGAAAGGTCTCGTCGAGACGATCATTTTAGACATATCATTTGCTAAATTCGGAGTTGTAAATCAAAAGTTATTAATTTATTAAGTTCCAGTGGCATTTGTTGTAATTTAACTCAACTTGGAATTTTACATGTTCAAAAGGTAATTTGAATAGCATATTTGAAATCCTCACATTTTTCTGATTCCAAAACATATATCATTTATATTATTTGGGTTTATATTTTTAAAGTTATTTGAAAACAGATTTAATTTGAATTTGAATTAATTTGAAAATGATTTGAAATAAAAACAGACAAGCGGAAAACCTTTTGTACCCAGGCAGACCCAGCCGCACTCACTGACGGGTGGGGCCAGGCTGACTGGACGCCACACACGCGCACAGGGAAAAGGGGGACCGCGGGTTGATTCAACAAAACCCGAGGAGCCTTTTTAGAAAACGCACACAGAGGCTGACAGTGGGGCTTAGGGGGGGCGCGGGTTGATGCAGCAAAAAGCGCAGGGGGTTATGTGCAAAATAGCGCCCGTGCACTGTTTTTCTCCTCCGCCCGCTCGCGGACAGACGCGTGCGACGCGCGCGTGCAGAGCGGGGCGAGGAGTCGAACGCGGGCCTCGGGCTGGCGCGCAGAGGGCGGCTGCCGCTGCGCTGGGCTTGGGTAGATGCTAGGAGGAAGGGTAGGCGGCTAGCTAGGGTTTGGCGCGCACGGGAGCGAGTCGACGACGATGCCCACGCGGTGCACCGAGGGCGCTCTTCGCCGTGACCCGCTCATACAGGAAACGAACAGGTAGGGGAGGATGTCTGGGAGGTAGCGTGGCTCACCGCGGGGTCGTTGGAGGGCCTGGATCGTGCAGGGGAGCAGCAGGTCGGCGACGAGGCAGACGTACTGGCGGCGCTAGGGTTCCGTCGGGCTCGCGCTGGGGCAGGGGTCCTGGGCCTCCTCTTCGCGGTTCCGTGCACGGGGCGGCTACAGGGGGCCTCCAGCTCTTCCTCGACACGCCCAACTCCACGCCCGCCTCCTCGTACCGCAGGTGAGAGCCGGAGCTGGTGGTGGCCGGCGATGGTGGTGACGAAAAAGAGGGCAGAGGGGAGCGAGGCAGGGCCTCTGGAATGGGATCTGGGGAGGCTAGAGGGGTGAGGAAGGTAGATAAGGACGGGGCAGGTGGGGGCTTGCGTGGGGGAGGGGAAGATGGAAAAGGTGGCCTCGGTGCCACCTTTCCTCCTTCACGCGATCAGCCAGGGCAGGCACATGGGGAGCTGACAGGTGGGGTAGGGTGGTCTGGGAGGTAGGGGCAGGCTCGGGCTAGGGCCCCAAGGCAGAGAGGGAGGGAGCTGGAGAGAGAGGGGGTAGCCTCGGGTGGTTAGAGCTAGGCTCGGGTAGAGTTAGGTTTGGAGCTAGGTTAGGGTTTGGGGGTTGGTAGCTAGGGCAGGGAGAGGTGGCCAGGGAGAGAGGGTGGCCGGTGGGGCTAGCTAGGTGAGAGAGGGAGGGAAGGCCGAGAGAGAGGGGGACATGTTAGCTAGGGTTTGGTTATGGTGGGTTTTAAGGAGAGAGGGGGTGGCTTAGGGTTTAGGTTTAGAGAGGGGGGGAAGGTTAGATGCTAGGGTGTTCTTTTGTTAAGATCAAACCAAGCACCAACCAAAACCCCAACAAGACCAAGACTAGAAAAAGGGGGGAGAAGGTGATGATGGTAAGGATGGGTATGTTGATGAGGTTTAGGCATGATCATACAAGACCAAGCCTAAGGGGTAGAGAGAGATGATCCATTTCAAAAACAAATAAAAACAAATGTCAAGCCAAAGGGGTACTTGCATGGGCCATGCATAATTAATTAATACCATGTTTATCTTTGTGAAAACAAGATTATTTACATGGCATTTTCTTATGCATTCCAAAGTGTGGAGTAAGGCCCAAGCAAAAGAATTTAGAAAGAATTCCAAGTGGAGTATAAGGAGATGATCACATTGGATTATATTTGGGACTTTCTAGTGTGTATAAGCCAATAGGTATTTAATAAGCCCACAAAAATATCCCAACATGATGATAACCCCAAAATCACACATATGGAAGCTAGGAAAAGGGGTCCCACTCACAAGGCATGCAAAGGTGGCCATGTGGCTCTCATGTATCAATAATGTGAAAACAAAATGATGCCAAGATGAGAACATGTGGAAAAGGATTGGATCCATCACAACCCACATGAGCTAGAAGTAAAACCCATAAATGCCAAGCTCATATTTAGTTGGATGGTGGAATTATAATGTGGTGAAAGAAAGGTGGTGGAGTTAATAAGAGATATGCCCTCAACTCAACCTGGGCATTAAACAATATATCAAGAACCAAATACAATATCAAGAGGCAAATACAGATATTAATGCATATGAGATAAGAACCAAAGCAAAAGGGTTTTTGTATGATGCTCCAATGCAAGATGGCATGATGACATGAGCATGACATGATGATGCAACAATTATATGTAGGAAGTAGCCCTTTTATTACTAAACCAAGTAGCATTACAGGTGTTAGACAATTGGGATGCTACAACTCTCCCCCACTAAACAGGAATCTCGCCCCGAGATTCTAGGAAGAAGAAGAAGACACAAAGAGGGTAGGATAGTTGGCACGGAGTTCATCTTCACGTTCCCAAGTGGCTTCATCAACAGAATGGTGTGACCACTGCACCTTGCAGAACTTGATGGACTTGTTGCGAGTCCTTCTTTCTGCGGTCTCAAGGATTTTGGTGGGGTGTTCTTGATAAGACATGTCTTCTTGGAGATCGATTAGCTCATGATCCACGGTCCTGCCGGGATCTTTGAAGCACTTCTTGAGCTGAGAGATGTGGAAAACATCATGGACTTTGAGTTTTTCCGGGAGCTCCAGGGCATAAGCAACTTCTCCTCTTCTACCACGAATCTTGAAAGGACCGATGTATCTAGGAGCTAGCTTTCCTTTGATGCCAAAGCGGTGTGTGCCTCTCATGGGAGTGACACGAAGGTACACGAGATCACCAGGGGCATACACCATGTCCGTGTGCTTCCTGTCATAATTGCTCTTCTGACGACTTTGAGCAATCTTCAGGTTCTCAAGAATGATATGCACCTTCTCCTCTGCTTGAGTTACAATGTCAGGGCCAAACCAGATTCTTTCTCCTGCACCTGACCAACCAATCGGAGTTCTGCACTTGCGACCATAGAGAGCCTCAAATGGTGCCATCTTCAGACTCTTCTGGAAGCTGTTGTTGTAGGAGAATTCAGCATAAGGAAGACATTCCTCCCACTTCATGCCAAAAGAGATGACGCAAGCACGAAGCATATCCTCCAGAATCTGATTGATCCTTTCCACTTGTCCTTGCGACTGAGGGTGGTAAGCAGTGCTGAAGTTCAACTTTGTTCCCAAAGCATTTTGGAAACTTTCCCAGAACTTTGAAGTGAAGATGCTTCCACGGTCTGAACTGATTTCAAGCGGAACCCCATACAGAGAGATAATTCTGTTGATATAGAGCTCAGCCAACTGAATTCCAGAAATTGTTTCCTTGACGGGGAAGAAATGAGCCACTTTAGAAAGCCTGGCGATGACAACAAAGATTGCATTGTTGCCCTTCTGCGACCTTGGAAAGCCAGTGATGAAGTCCATCTCTACTTTCTCCCATTTCCATTCCGGAGGTTTCAATGGCTGTAGAAGACCGAATGGTTTCTGATGGACAGCTTTCACTCTGCGGCAGACATCACATTCTGAGACATACTTGGCACAATACCGTTTCAAACCAGGCCACCAATATTGTGTTTTCAAGTCCATGTACATCTTTGTGCTGCCCGGATGGATAGAAAGAACCGAATCATGCGCCTCCTTGAGAACTTGCTCTCTCAAACCCGGGTAGTTCGGAACAAACATCCGGTGTTCAAAGAAAAGCGTGCCTTGATCATCAACGTGGAAGGACTCGTACTTCGGAAGCTCAAGTTTAGAGATGATCTTTTTGATGTGCGGATCACCCAGCTGACGAGAGCGAATCTTTTCTTCCAAGAGAGGAGTAGCCAGAAGGTTCAGGAGATGCCCTTGTTCCACAACTTCAAGGTTGAGCTGACGGAATTCCTCGCACAAGAGAGGTTGCTGCTCTTCCATCATGAGGTTGTTGACATAAGCTTTACGGCTAAGCGCATCGGCCATGACATTAGCTTTGCCCGAAGTGTAGTTGATGGTCACATCAAAGTCATTGATTGCTTCAATCCATCTCCTCTGCCGAAGGTTGAGATCAGGCTGAGTGAAGATATACTTCAAACTCTTGTGGTCAGAAAAGATCTCACAACGGTTACCAAGCAAGTAGTGCCTCCATAGCTTCAAAGCAAAGACAACTGCTGCGAGCTCGAGGTCATGTGTGGGATAGTTGATCTCATGCGTCTTCAACTGACGAGAGGCATAAGCAACCACTTGCTTCTCTTGCATAAGGACCGCACCCAATCCTTGCAAAGAGGCGTCGCAGAATATCTGGAAAGGCTTAGATGTATCCGGAGGAACCAAGACTGGTGTGGAAGTGAGCTTCTCTTTGAGTGTTTCAAAACTTGCTTGACATGCAGGAGTCCACAGGTACTTCTTGCCTTTCTTGAGGAGATCGGTAAGAGGCTTCGCTATCTTCGAGAAGTTCTGAACGAAGCGACGGCAATAACTCGCCAAACCAAGGAAACTCCTCACTTCTTTGACATTAACAGGAGGAAGCCATTCAAAAATTGTCTTCACAGTTTCCGGGTTGACTGCAATGCCCTTGGCAGAGATGACATGACCAAGATAGGTTACTTCAGGCAGCCAAAACTCGCACTTTGAGAACTTTGCATACAAGCGGTTCTCACGAAGCTTGTTTAGGACACACCGCAGGTGTTCTTCATGCTCTTCCTTGGACTTAGAATAGACCAGGATGTCATCCAGATATACCACAACGAACTTATCAAGGTACTCCATGAAAACCGAGTTCATAAGCCTCGAGAAGGTAGCAGGTGCGTTGGTGAGACCGAAAGACATGACCGTGTACTCGTACAGGCCATAGCGGGTGGTGAAAGCTGTTTTGGGCACATCTTCCTTGCGAATCTTGATTTGGTGATAACCACTTCTCAAGTCCAGCTTAGAGAACACCACAGCTCCAGCTAGCTGATCGAAAAGATCATTAATCCGCGGGAGAGGATATTTGTTCTTGATGGTTTTAGCATTGAGAGCCCGGTAGTTAACACATAGTCTATCGGTCTTGTCACGCTTCTTCACAAAGATTGTTGGGCTACCCCAAGACGAAGTACTGTGTTGAATGAAACCCAACTTCTCTTGTTCATCAAGTTGTCGTTTGAGTTCAGCCAAATCAGAAGGACCCATTTTATAAGGCCGCTTGGAGATAGGAGTCGTGCCAGGTTCAAGCTCAATTACAAACTCAACCTCACGATCCGGAGGCATACCCGGCAACTCTTCAGGAAAGACATCTGGGAACTCACAGACCACCGGTACACTCTGAATAGCTTCCATAGCATCATCATTCAGAGCCGCCAAAGAGAAAAGCTGGACAGCAGGAGTCAAACTTGGAGAAAAGACTATATGGCCTTCAGGAATCTTCAGAGAAACTGAGCGTTCAGCACAATCAATCACAGCTGCATTTTTCGTTAACCAATCCATGCCCAAGATGACATCAATGTCAGAATTGCCCAGAACAATTAAAGAAGCCGAGAACGAAGAGCCACCAATCTCAACTTGATTGCCATGACTGATCTTAGATGCTATCATATTTGCTCTAGGAGAAAGAACCATTAACCGCTTAAGAATAGGATCCATTGCTAACTCATTCTCATTTGCAAACTTGTGAGAAACAAAAGAATGCGATGCACCAGAATCAAACAAAACTCGTGCAGGGACTGAGTTAACGGAAAGCATACCCATCACAACTCCAGGTGCATGCTCGGCTTGAGTGGCGTTGACACAGTTGGCACGAACAACCGCAGACCCGGGCTTGGTGTTGATGTTGAGAGCCCGAGGTGGTGGTGCACGAACCATAGGAGAGCTTGCTGCAGATCTTGGCAGGGGTGGAGGGAGATCTTTGTTCTTCATCGGACAGTTCCAGTTGAGATGTCCAGGATCTCCACACGTGAAGCAAGCACCAGGTGGACGTGGAGCCACGTAGCCAGGGACTCCGCCAGGCGCTCCAGGGTAGTGGTGGTTGTAGCCCCTGGGAGCCGCAGTGATGGAGTTTAGTGGCCTTGACGCGTAACTTGCAGGTCTTGGTGGAGCCGGGAGCGACGGTGGGGTGTTAGGAACCCAGACACGCCGCTTAGAAGGAGCTGCGATAGCTGAAGAACTTGACGCATCCCGGTTGTGTTTCTTGGACTCCTCAAACACTTGCCGACTTGCTTCCTCTTCCAGAGCTGTGTGTTGGAGTTCCAGGAAAGATGCCGGCCTTGCATGTGTGATTGCATACTTGATCGATGCATTGATCCCTTGCCTGAACCTCTTCTGCTTCTTCTTGTCATCAGATACCTCATCGCCACCATAACGAGATAGATTAATGAAGTTTCTGATGTAGGTGTTGACGTTATCATTTCCCTGCTTAAGGTTGAGAAAAGCTTCCTTCATCCTTTCCATAACAATATCTGAGAGGAACTGCTCTTTGAAAGCTGCAGTGAACCTTTCCCAAGTAGGCTGAAAACCAGTGCAGCTTGCCTTCAAGTAATTTTCCCACCAGAGAGTTGCATCTCCCTTCAGAAGGTGAGTAGCACACTTCACCCACTCCTGCTCAGGAACATCAGCAGTCTCGAGCAACCTTGACATCTCACGCAACCAATCATCCGCATCCAGTGGTCGATCAGAAACATCAAACTGGCGAGGGTTGAATTTCAGGAAGCTTTTGATGTCTCCTCGCTTGGGAGGTGGAGGGAGTGGAGCAAACTCATTTCTCCTGACGCTTTCTTCCAAACGCTGTTGGTTCTGCTGCATTGCTGCCAAGGCATTGGCTATGTTTGACAACGCGACCCCAAGTTCCGGTGGTATGTCCACATCTGAACGGCGTGGTGGAGACATCCTGTGATTGATATAAAACTCAAGTCAGTACTATAATGGAGAATGATAATAATCCAAAATAGTACCAAGATGGAATTAACCAAGATTAAAGGGTACAATTTACTGAGATGATATTAAAATATCAACAAAGTTCAAAGAACCTAAAAGATATTAAGCATATCGCACATGACTGAAAAGGAGTGTGGTACACAAATATATCAAAGAAAAAAAATTTCACAAATTTCGGCATTAAAATACCAATAGATGCGCAAAATTACTTAACGAATCAAGATTAGTGACTCTACCGATTCAATATACAAAAGCGAATGATAAGAGTAGTGGTATGGTCGTGACTCCATCCCGCACTCAAATCATTACTCCGCACATGAACAAGTGGAACACATATCCTAACCCCTTCTTCTCACGTTGAACCTAAAGATTGGTAACTACGGAAACGAACACCCCAAACAAGATAACGTCGGATACAAAGAGTAAGACAGATTGCGTCGGTTTGCAAAAGCCTATCGGTATGGATTGTACCAACAGTTGATAACCAAAGGCTGATTAGATAACAACTTGGATGCAACAGATAGACAAGGGATTACACACACACACACACAACCTATGGTACTACGGAAACCCAGAACACGTGAATCCTAGTTTGAATTTTAAGAAGAGGATTGAAAACGTTGCACTTCCTTACCAGAAAAGGGTGGGTGGGTGGGTAAGAAGAAAAGTGGAAGCAGTCCTACTCTCGCGTTTTGTTTTTCCCTAGTATACATAACTACCAAAATATTTGCTAGACTGACAACGACCGTTTGGCTGAGACCCTGAAGGTCGGGATGGCTCTGATACCAATTGTAACAACCTCGGTGAATTACGCTCCTAGATACAAGCCTGGATGAGCGGTAGTGGTTGAAATAGTACGGTGGGGCCCCAAAAGCCACTCACGGGTAGACCTTTCGGCCGTCCCAACCACTTCCAACTCATCGGGACCTGTACGGGCGGCGTAATCGGCAGGCGAAGGGATCAACTACATACACAAATGAGTATGTATGCAAGCCACCATACAAGAGTACATCAGAGCCATACCATCTAAAAAGAAAGGAAATATAGCAACGCCATACGGCAAGATTCAAATGACCTAGATAGATATAATATTTTAGGATAATTCCTCATACATCACACATCAGAGTATCAAGCGGAAGCGGCAAAACAAAGTCCGAGTACGGATAAGAAGCAAATCGGCATAAGATGCCATAGAAATAAGCACATCCCGCTCACAGATCTCACGGATCCCCGTTCCCGGAATCTCTACACCGAACGATCGTTGCCCACATCATCAGCCTCTTCCACCCAGTATCCGTCCTGCGAGGGTACCTGTTCATCTGAACCAATAATTTATCGTGTGAGACCCTAAGGGTACTCAGCAAGTCTTAATGCCTCTAAGGGGACACAACCTGGGGTGACGCAATTGCAGCAAAAGATAACCCCTAGCAGTTCTATAGATACTCGCTAACCATCCGCCTAACCAAAGATAGACGGATGTCCGTGAATTAAGGACAACAGTTATAACAGTAATCTCATCAGATCCATCCTCCTCCTCGCTTACCGACGAGGAAGCGGACGAACAACCCCCATCCGTTGGCAATTTTATTAACCATTCCATGAGTATTGCACTATTTACTAGTCATTTACTTAGTCAAAATTAAAGCGGTACTTTAGTTATGTTTGTCTATGATCGAGAAATTGTGCTCCAAGTCGTCCATAACCGCGGACACGGCTTTCAGAAAGTTTTAACCCGGCCGGGGTGCACAAATAGCAACACACACTCGATCAGCCTCGGAAAAACCAAAACAAAACCCAACGAGGCCTTCACGACAAAGCAATCACAGGATTCAGAAATATTTCAGGGGGCCACCCTATTAAGCTACCCGCCACGAAGTTAGCTGACTCCGAAACGGACTCAAGGTTTGGGTATACGGCTGTGGACGACTGGGAACCCAAAACTGGGCTTGTCTACACCGCGGAATCGTGTCCCGATCCTAAACAGTACAGGTGCTATCTGTCGCACAATTTAAATAAAGCAGTAAAGCATGGCATAAGTACAGGATAATAAATAAAACGTCAAACTAGTTTGTGGCCCCAAGAAATAAGACTGAATCAAGCTCTGGCTCAGGGGGGTCCCATAAGCCTCCCGGATGTGGATAGCGCGAATAATCTTGGAACAGGAATCAAGTACTCAGGGTCTTACGGGACACAAGTGAGCAGGAAAAACCAAATAACAGATGTTGCTCACCGGTGCCACTTTCATTAGTTATCCCATTACTACTCAGGTTAAGTTGTTTAGGTACCTCGTTATCCATCAGACTCTCACATACCCTACACATGCTGTTCTACGACTCGCATGGCTCAAACAACTCTTGTAGTAAAGGCTCATGGGATGGAGGAACAAGCTTGGTGGGGTTTAAAAGTAAAGGCTATGCAATACTTGGGATTCAATTTAATGCAATCGCGACTCAATGATGCAAGAATAAGATAGAGGCAATAGGTACGGTATGTATGCAAGCATGTGGTAGTGCTTGCCTGGCAACTCAGTTGAGGCGAGAGACGTATCTGTGTAGTGCTCCTGGTTCTCTTGATATATCCCCTGCTCAGTGTCTATTCGGAGAAGAACCAAACAAACAAGGGCCAACATAAATAAAGAGCGCAAGCATATGTATAAAATGCGACAAGCAAACAATCATGCCATGATGAATGATGCACAAGTTGCATGGCAATATAGTAGCATGGCATAGGTGAGGTGTGGAATACAAGAATAAATCATTTTATTGAGTTTTGGTCACATTTTATTGTCATAATAGTTGCTGCATACTTTATATTTATATGATGCATGCTGCAATTGAAGTCATGGATAGCATAAACAGAAAGGTCTCGTCGAGCTGATCATTTTAGACATATCATTTGCTAAATTCGGAGTTGTAAATCAAAAGTTATTAATTTATTAAGTTCTAGTGGCATTTGTTGTAATTTAACTCAACTTGGAATTTTACATGTTCAAAAGGTAATTTGAATAGCATATTTGAAATCCTCACATTTTTCTGATTCCAAAACATATATCATTTATATTATTTGGGTTTATATTTTTAAAGTTATTTGAAAACAGATTTAATTTGAATTTGAATTAATTTGAAAATGATTTGAAATAAAAACAGACAAGCGGAAAACCTTTTATACCCAGGCAGACCCAACCGCACTCACTGACGGGTGGGGCCAGGCTGACTGGACGCCACACACGCGGACAGGGAAAAGGGGGACCGCGGGTTGATTCAACAAAACCCGAGGAGCCTTTTTAGAAAACGCACACAGAGGCTGACAGTGGGGCTTAGGGGGAGCGCGGGTTGATGCATCAAAAAGCGCAGGGGGTTATGTGCATAACAGCGCCCGTGCACTGTTTTTCTCCTCCGCCCGCTCGCGGACAGACACGTGCGACGCGCGCGTGCAGAGCGGGGTAAGGAGTCGAACGCGGGCCACGGGCTGGCGCGCAGAGGGCGGCTGCCGCTGCGCTGGGCTTGAGTAGATGCTAGGAGGAAGGGTAGGCGGCTAGCTAGGGTTTGGCGCGCACGGGAGCGAGTCGACAACGACGCCCACGCCGTGCACCGAGGGCGCTCGTCGCCGTGACCCGCTCATCCAGGAAACGAACAGGTAGGGGAGGATGTCTGGGAGGTAGCGTGGCTCACCGCGGGGTCGTTGGAGGGCCTGGATCGTGCAGGGGAGCAGCAGGTCGGCGACGAGGCAGACGTACTGGCGGTGCTAGGGTTCCGTCGGGCTCGCGCTGGGGCAGGGGTCCTGGGCCTCCTCTTCGCGGTTCCGTGCACGGGGCGGCTACAGGGGGCCTCCAGCTCTTCCTCGACACGCCCAACTCCACGCCCGCCTCCTCGTACCGCAGGTGAGCGCCGGAGCTGGTGGTGGCCGGCGATGGTGGTGACGAAAAAGAGGGCAGAGGGGAGCGAGGCAGGGCCTCTGGAATGGGATCTGGGGAGGCTAGAGGGGTGAGGAAGGTAGATAAGGATGGGGCAGGTGGGGGCTTGCGTGGGGGAGGGGAAGATGGAAAAGGTGGCCTCGGTGCCACCTTTCCTCCTTCACGCGATCAGCCAGGGCAGGCACATGGGGAGCTGACAGGTGGGGTAGGGTGGTCTGGGAGGTAGGGGCAGGCTCGGGCTAGGGCCCCAAGGCAGAGAGGGAGGGAGCTGGAGAGAGAGGGGGTAGCCTCGGGTGGTTAGAGCTAGGCTCGGGTAGAGCTAGGTTTGGAGCTAGGTTAGGGTTTGGGGGTTGGTAGCTAGGGCAGGGAGAGGTGTCCAGGGAGAGAGGGTGGCCGGTGGGGCTAGCTAGGTGAGAGAGGGAGGGAAGGCCGAGAGAGAGGGGGACATGTTAGCTAGGGTTTGGTTATGGTGGGTTTTAAGGAGAGAGGGGTGGCTTAGGGTTTAGGTTTAGAGAGGGGGGGAAGGTTAGATGCTAGGGTGTTCTTTTGTTAAGATCAAACCAAGCACCAACCAAAACCCCAACAAGACCAAGACTAGAAAAAGGGGGGAGAAGGTGATGATGGTAAGGATGGGTATGGTGATGAGGTTTAGGCATGATCATACAAGACCAAGCCTAAGGGGTAGAGAGAGATGATCCATTTCAAAAACAAATAAAAACAAATGTCAAGCCAAAGGGGTACTTGCATGGTCCATGCATAATTAATTAATACCATGTTTATCTTTGTGAAAACAAGATTATTTACATGGCATTTTCTTATGCATTCCAAAGTGTGGAGTAAGGCCCAAGCAAAAGAATTTAGAAAGAATTCCAAGTGGAGTATAAGGAGATGATCACATTGGATTATATTTGGGACTTGCTAGTGTGTATAAGCCAATAGGTATTTAATAAGCCCACAAAAATATCCCAACATGATGATAACCCCAAAATCACACATATGGAAGCTAGGAAAAGGGGTCCCACTCACAAGGCATGCAAAGGTGGCCATGTGGCTCTCATGTATCAATAATGTGAAAACAAAATGATGCCAAGATGAGAACATGTGGAAAAGGATTGGATCCATCACAACCCACATGAGCTAGAAGTAAAACCCATAAATGCCAAGCTCATATTTAGTTGGATGGTGGAATTATAATGTGGTGAAAGAAAGGTGGTGGAGTTAATAAGAGATATGCCCTCAACTCAACCTGGGCATTAAACAATATATCAAGAACCAAATACAATATCAAGAGGCAAATACAGATATTAATGCATATGAGATAAGAACCAAAGCAAAAGGGTTTTTGTATGATGCTCCAATGCAAGATGGCATGATGACATGAGCATGACATGATGATGATGCAACAATTATATGTAGGAAGTAGCCCTTTTATTACTAAACCAAGTAGCATTGCAGGTGTTAGACAACTGGGATGCTACAAATGATATGCTACTTTTTAATGAAGCCATTAGCAATCTGGGACTCATTGAATTACCCCTTAAAGGTAGAAAGTTCACATGGAGCAACATGCAAAAGGAACCTCTGCTGGAAAGGCTGGACTGGTTCTTTACATCTGCTTCCTGGACTCAGAGCTATCCTTCAACTTTGGTTGTCCCTCTTACCAAGCCTACCTCTGACCATCTTCCTTATGTCATCTCCATTGGCACAATGATTCCAAAATCTCAGGTTTTCAGATTTGATAATTACTGGATGCATCATAGTGATTTTCAAGCAATTGTTCAAAATGCCTAGAACATCCCAGTTGGCTTCCATGACTCTGCCAAAAAATTAATGCTAAATTCAAAAATGTCAGAAGGGGGCTGAAGATCTGGGCAAAAAAACTGCCTTGCTTGAAAGCACAAATTAGTAATGCCAATGCCACCATTAGTCTCTTGGATGTCTAGGAGGAAATGAGAACTCTTACTGTTCTGGAATGGAATCTCAGGGACCTTCTGAAAAGTCTTATAATCTCACTTCTTCAAGATCAAAATGCTTATTGGAAGCAAAGAGGAAAAGTCAAATGGGTCAAGTTGGGTGATGAGAACACTAAATTCTTTCATTCAAAAGCCACCATAAGCTTCAGGCATAACTACATCTCCATGCTCAAAGATGATTCTAATGAAGAGATTCATGCTCATTTTGGTAAAGCTGATCTAATCTGGAATGCCTTTAAAGATAGAATGGGCACATCTGATAAGCCTAAAATGCACTTTAACCTTAGTGAGTTGGCAGGGGAATGCTTGAGTCAAGAGGAAAAAGATGTTTTAGAAGAACCATTCTCTGATAATGAGATTTAATGTGTAATCAAGGAACTTCCTAATGACAAATCCCCTGGTCCTGATGGCTTCAATAATGAATTCATTAAGAAATATTGGCTATTATTAAGGAGGATGTTAAACAACTCCTTGTGGATTTCTATGAAGGCAGGACTTCTTTGGAAAGCATTAATGCTTCTTTTATCACCCTCATTCCAAAAAATGAGGCCCCTTTGACACCTGCTGATTTCAGGCCTATTTCACATCTCAACAGTGTCTTCAAGATTATAACCAAGCTTCTGGCTAACAGGCTTGAAAAAATTATCCTTAAACTTGTCTACAAAAACCAGTATGGATTCCTAAAACAAAGATCTATTCAGGACTGCTTAGGATGGGCTTTTGAATTCCTTGATCAATGCCACAAGTCCGAAGAAGAAATTTTAATCCAAAAGCTTGATTTTGAAAAGGCTTTTGATAGAACTGAGCATTTAACAATTATTAATATTCTCAAAGCCAAAGGTTTTGGTGAAAAGTGGATTAATTGGATTCAGTTGATCTTTGGTTCTGCTTCATCCTCTGTTTTGTTAAATGGAGTGCCTGGGAAAAAGTTTTATTGCAGAAGAGGTGTAAGGCAAGGGGATCCTTTATCCCACTCCTGTTTGTCCTGGCTTTTGCTCCTTGATAGGCTAAACACCAGAAATCTTTTGAAAAGGAAAAGATTCGTTTTGGCTTCATATGATTGTGTGTTCCATGGTTGTACGAGTGAGGAAACTCTACTCCACTTATTTTGGGGCTGTTCTTTTGCAAAAGCATGTTGGGCTGAAATTTGTCCTGTTCAAGACAATGTTCTAAATCTCTTCGAGGCGTTGACTAGTATTAAAAGCTGCCTAAAAGTACCCTTTGCAATGGAAATCATTATTCTTGGGGCTTGGGGCATATGGATGTGCAGAAACAATGAAATCTTCAATAACAAGCATGCTTCCCTTTATGAATGGAGGGCTATTGTTTCTCAGGAATTAAGATGGGTCGTTTGTAAAATTAAGAAAAAGTATTACCAGGACCTCAAAGATTGGATTAACAATAATTTAGACAGGAGATAGTTTCCCATAGTGTTTATTATCCATCATTGAGGTGTCTTGAAACTTGTAAATATTCACTACTTGTAACTCTTTATGATTTATAAAAAATGCAGTGGGTTTTTTTTTACCCTACTGTTTTACCCTCAAAAAAATATTACGCGTTGCTTGCGTGTTGCTGCTGAGCCGAACGGGCCAGGGAGACCGGTCCACCCGGCGGGGGCTGGCGCCTCACCCCCCCCCCCCCCCCCCCCCGCGCCTGCTGGCTGCTGCCTGTTGGGCCGCGACCAGGTGGCCCACCCGGTCACCCAAAGGGCCCAACCGACTATACGTACAAAAAATCACTTTTTCTTTTGTTTTATTAGTCCCACATTGGGACCTAAAGGTGGAGGGACCCCCTCCCTCCGCCTATATAAAGAGGTGCCCATAGGAGGATTAAAACACACCAATTTCCACCTCGAAATCAACAAAAGGCCTGTGTTACTTCTCTCTTCTCTCCCTCTCTTGCGTCTGTGGCCCCCTTGTCAGGGATGTGCAAGCGAGGAGTTCTTTATCGTGGAGCGCCGTCGCTCTGCGGGATTCGGAGCTGGGAGATCTACTTCCGCAATCTCGGATAGATCGGGGGAGAAGCGGGGGTCATCGTTAAGCATCGTACATGTGTGACTCCCTATGATGGCACCGTGATTTCGGTGCTAGGAGTTATCATGGAGCCGCAAGCACATCATGATCTCGAGGTCAGCATCAGGACATATTCTTCGTCCATGTTCCTCGCGGTACGTTAACCGCGCTTAGTCTTCAAAGGTATGATTACCGTATTCCCTCTCGTTACTGTATTACTAGTAGATAGATCTTGGGCTTCCAGGGTTGTCGCGTAGTAATTTTTTTATTTTCTACACCAAACCCCAACAGTTGTATCAGAGCTGGTCTATCCGTAGTAATGCTACTACGGGTAGAACACACGAGTTGTGATGTGTGGGCGTCGACTTTATGATTGTTACCCTTCCATGTGTACTTATTTATACCGTGTTATTGATTGATGAAGCAGCCCGAACTGTCCTTACGCATACTCTTACGCGAGACTAATTCCACGCTCAACATACGTCTTGTACCGTATAAGTGGCTTGTGGGTGTGTGTCTCTCTTTCAATAGTTGATATAGAATTTACAAAGGAGGGCCCCAAAAGGGGGTTAGTAGAGACAATCATTTAATCGGTGTTATGGTTGAAGTTCGTAGGTAAGAAACGGTTCTTATGCGAAAGCCCATACAACCACGTAAAATTTGCAAAAGATAAAGTAAAGGCATTTATTCCAGGGGCATGGTGATGTGATATGGTAATAGTCAAGGTAAAGTAGTTTATTTTCTGTTGCTAAGTGGTAGTAACGGGCATCATTGTGATGGTGGACTATGAAGTCGGAGGCACTAGGGCCATGGCGCAAGACCCGGAGGCGCCGAACTCCAGATCAGTGTACCCCTGGCACCAGATCTGAGGCGTCGAGATAGAGATCACAACGCACAAGAGCATATCACATCGCACTTACATTTGATGTATGATTATTGTGTGTATCTTATTATGTGCTTAGTATTAGATACTTGACGGTAGCATTAATAAGGTGATCCCTAAACAAAATGAATTCCAATGATAGTGTTACCCTTGTGTGTGCACCACCAAGAAAGTTCTTCGGTATGAGGCAGGCTGTGTTAATCGGGTGTCAGACATACCTACGTTCGCATACAGTGGGCAGAATAGTTGCACTTCAATACATACGAGTTTGATTTGGCGAGCCTAGCATGTGTAGACATGGCCTCGAAACACAAGATGATCAAAAGATCGAGCACAAGTCGCATGAATGATGTCATCGACGTGAAGCGTCCACCTTTGCAACTATATTGTCGACCTTGTCAATCAGGGGTGATGTAGTGAATAAGGATCATGTAATCACTAAGACATTGGTTAGGGATAATGTTTTTAGTGGAGTTGTTTGAACTCATATTTTCATAAACTTAGTCTAAAATCATTGCAAACTTTAAATATAGATCGTGTGCGACCGCAAAGCCTATTTCATTGTTGATGAGTGGATAGTTGCCGAGAAACTCAAGCTAGATGGATCCAACCTCTCGGATTGGATGGTGCGTCTAAACTCTCTCCTTGCCGAACATGACGTGGTAGACTATATACGCTACTATATAGATTTAGGGTCATCAAAGGATGGAATGGAGACCCAATAGCAGCGTATTGACCTCTATTTTCGCCGTGACATGTCACTATTCATCCACTTAGTTATGGTCTACAGGCTGGTTGAAGAGCTGAAGCCACTCATGGGTGATCTTGATCCACATGATATGGTGGATCTACTGAGATCGCAGTTTCAAGACCAAGTGCGTCTATGGAGGCATGAGATGGTTGGAGATTTCCTTGCCATATAGATGAGGGAGAATACCTTCCTAGAGAGCCACCTGATACGCATGCATGATGCCTGATGCAGCACTCGACAGGGAGAAGAGGTTGATGTAGGAGTTCTTTGTTGGGAACCCCAAGAGAAAGGTATGAAGAGCACATCAGCAAGTTTTCCCTCAGTTGAGACAGAGGTTATCGAACCAGAAGGAGGAAGGAAACGTCACACGGGTGTTGGAAGCAACATGGAGACCTGCACAACACAAACTCAAGACTCCATCCAAACGAATCAGTGAGGTTGTCAAGCTCACCGGTTTGCTGTAACAAAGGATTAAACGTATGGTGTGAAAAGCAATGGTTTGCAGCAAATAAACAAGTAACAGTGGGAGATGTATTGATGGTAAAGACTGGACCGGGGTCCATAGTTCACTGGAGGTGCTCTCCTTATATAAACAACATGGCATGAAGGGTAAACAAATTACAGCGGGGCAATTGATAGGAACTGAGCAAGGCATAACAATGCAATTACTAGTCAGAAAGATCCTATGAGGCTGATTGGGCAATACAATAGTATACATAGACCGTAATCCAACTTCATCTATGACTAGAAGTCCACCTTCAGGTTATCATCCAAACCCCCTCCAGTATTAAGTTGCAAGCAACAGACAACTGCTTTAAGCAAAGTGTGTAAGGTAAACAGTCCACATGTTCCATGAACAAGAGACCGTTGTTTTCTCCCTAGTAGCAACAGCACATCTACAACCAAAGAGATTATTGTCACTTCCCTTGGAAACTAGAGGCATTAACCCACTATCGAGCATAAATACTCCCTTTTGGAGTCACTAGCAACTACTTGGCCAAGATAACCACTAGCAACGGAGAGCATGCAAGATCACAAACAACACAGACATGATAGAATCATAAAGATAGAACCATTAATCAAACCAACATAATAATCTCAATATCCATCGGATCCCCGCAAACACAACATGCATGATTACAAATAGATTAGATCTTGATCATGAACGGAGCTCACAAGATCTATACATGAAACCACAAAGGAGGAGATACAACCATCTAGCTACTACATGGACCCATAGTCCAAGGTGGAACTACTCACAAATCATACCGGAGAGAAGGCCTCCGGGATGATCTCCCCTCCGACAGGGTGTCAGGAAGACCTTCAGATCCCCCCGATCTAGGGACGATGGTGGCGGCGGCTACAGACGGTTTCGTGGATTTCTGATCGGGTGCTGGGAGTTTTTGCATCGGGGGCTTATTATAGGCGAAGGGGGAGATCGAGGCAGCCTCCAAGGAGGCCAAACCCTAGCCAGGTGCGGGCTAGGGCCCACCCATGCCTGGGGGGTCTGGCCCCTCTGGCTGTCCCCTCGGGCTCTCCTCTAGACTTCTTGTTCCCCACAGAAAGTTATTGACTTTGTCCTTCGTCCCGTCCAAGTCCGAGAATATTTCTTTACTAACTTTTCTGAAACCAAAAACAGCAGAAAACAGGCATCTGGCACTATTGCAACTTGTTAATAGGTTAGTACCAGAAAACATGTAAAAATCTCCTCAAAGGGTGGACAAGTAAAGCAAAGTAGATACTAAACAAGCATGGAGCATCAAAAATTATAGATATGTTTCCAACGTATCAATGCCTATATGAAGATGGTTTTATTTGTGGATTATTGGATGGATGATGCCTTTGCCAATGGGGTACTTCTACAATCGCTACCCGTCATCTACCAGGAGTATGCCAAGGGATGCATCAAGAGAGGTGAAGTGGAAACTTACAATTTCCATGACTTCATATCACGCTTGAGAAGTGTGAAGGTTGAGCCCATTGCTGGAGAAGTCATCGACAGTGAAGGTATATACGATATACAAAAGTTTACAAATGTTATAATCTTGCAAACATTTGTTGCAGTAACGAAGTTTCTTATACTTATTTTGTTCTATGAAAACATGTCCTTCTGCATGAGAGATGGTTGCAAGAGAGGAGGTGACGTTGTGTGTTGATGGCAAGCATGATGATGATGGACGACGACACTCTCCCTCAAGATTTATCATATAGTTTATAGTTTTTTGATAATTATTGTAATCGGTGGAATATGAACCTTTTATAGTTTGTCTTACATTTTGTGAGACGGTTATTCATACAAGTTTGTAACAAGTCGGTTGTTCTAATTTTATGAATAATTTCTATGTATGTTCATATGTTATTTTCGATTGCGTTTGAATTATTCAAATTAAATAAACTAATTGATAATACATGAACATTTGTAAAGTGACCTATTCGGCATAATGTGGGAAAGACATCTGGCAATAAACCAAATAGTTCATAGTGGCGTTGTTAACAAACCATCGATTGTGAATAGCAAACACTCACCTAGAATAAAGTGAACTGTCTAAGAATTCGTGGAAGCTTTTGGCTCTATGTGATAAAACCAAAGAATTAACGAATAAGTCCTTGAAAAATTGTAAGACAAATTTCATGCCAAGAACCAAAGAAGGCAAAGCTAGTATTGCTAAAGAGTTGGCGCATTCTCGAGAAAGTGTGTTTCTCGACAATGGTATTCATGAAATGAAAGTAGGAGTATGATGAATGTCTATGACCATGCATCAGAATGATTTAGAAGCATAAGTGGGAAGTGTTCCAAAACGCGAATCTTCATGTTATAATGGAAAAGGGTCAATGATTTGATCATTGTAGTTTTTCAGTTATGCTTTTACATAAACTAGTAGGATTCACAAATATGCCCTACACCTGATGTAGAGATAAATGTTAATTGATTGTCGCGTTACTGGAACAATACATACCTACGAATTACAAGGAAGATGATGGTAAACTAAGGTTACAAGAAACCCTAAAATTAAAACTTCACTTGAGATTAGAAAGTAAAACAGTTACTAAATCTCAACAAGGAGTTACTTGATATTTCTAAAGGGCCGCAAGGTGATAAGAAACAAGTGGGAGTCTTAAGATACAAAGCACGATTCATCAATAAGGGTCTTGAGTGAATTTGAATGAATTTGATTCAGAGTGCTGGATGTCTAATGGATTCTAGAATCTTGTAAAAGGCAAAAGTCTCAAATTGATCAAGGGATTTAGAATTGTTCGAAATGTCGAGAATGTATATGCAAAATGCATAAAGCTGAGTGGGAGCTAGGGAATTTGTGGGGCTCAGATCACTGTAGAGCTTCGTTGGGAAACCCCAAGAGGAAGGTATGATGAGCACAACAGTAGGTCTTCCCTCAGTATGAAACCAAGGTTATCGAACCAGTAGGAGGAAGGAAACGACTCAAAGGTGTTGCTAGCAATTTGGAAACCTACACAACACAAACTCAAGACTTTGCCTCAATGAACAGTGAGGTTATCAATCTCACTGGTTTGCTGAAAACAAAGGATTAAACGTATGGTGTGGAAGGTAATAGTGGCTTGCAAAAATTAAACAGTAACAGTGGAAGTTGTATCAATGGTAAAGATTGGACCGGGGTCCACAGTTCACTAGAGGTGTTCTCCTTGAGATAGACAACATAACATGCTGGGTAAACAAATTATAGTGGGGCAATTGATAGGACTGAGAAAGGCATAACAATGCAATACAAGACATTCATGATCCTATGAGATTCTATTAGGCATTACAACAATATACATAGACCACCATCCAACTGCATCTATGACACAGGTTATCATCCGAACCCCCTCCATTATTAAGTTGCAAGCAATGGATAACTGCTTTAAGCAAAGTGTGTAAAGTAAACAATACAATTGTTCCATGAACAAAAGATCATTGTTTTATCCCTAGTTGCAACAACACATCTACAACCTTAAACATTTATGTCACTTCCCTAGATTCAATAGAGCATGAAACCACTATCGATCATAAATACTCCCTCTTGGAGTCACTAGCATCTACTTGGCCAAGATAGCTACTAGAAACGGAGAGCATGCAAGATCTCAAACAACACAGACATGATAGAATCAATAAGATAAAACCATTAACCAATCTGACATAGTAATCTCAATATCCATTGAATCCCCTCAAACACAACATGCATGATTACAAATATGATGTTGATCATGAACGGAGCTCACAACATCTGAACATGGTAGCACAAAGGAGGAGAAACAACCATTTAGCTACTGTATGGACCCATAGTCCAAGGTGAAACTACTCACGCATCATACCGGAGGCTGGCATGGTGATGAAGAAGGCCTCTAGGATGATCTCTCCCCTCCGGCAGGGTGCCGGGAAAAGCTTAAGATCCCCCCAATCTAGGGACGATGGTGGAGGCGGCTATAGACTTTTTCGTGGAGATCTGATGGGGTACTTAGGGTTTAGGTATCTTAGGCTTCTTATAGGCGAAGGGGGAGACCGAGGGGGTGCCCGAGGCAGCCGCACCCCCCAGGCGCGGCCCAGGCCTGGCCGCGCGACCAGGTGTGTGGGCCCCTCGTGGCCCTCCTCCATCTCGTCTTCTGGCTCTATGTTCCCCTCAAAGAAATATTGACTTTGGCTTTTGTCCGGTCCAATTCCAAGAATATTCATTTTCTGGCTTTTCTGGAACCAAAAACAGCAGAAAATAGGCAACTGGCACTGTGGCATCTTGTTAATAGGTTAGTCCTAGAAAAATTATAAAAATACCTCAAAGTGTAGACAAAGCAAAGCAAATTGGATACTAAACAAGCATGGAACATCAAAAATTATAGATACGTTTACGACGTATCAATCATCCCCAAGCTTAACTCCTGCTCGTCCTCGAGTAGGTAAGTGATAAAAAGAATAATTTTTTAGGTGACATGCACCATCATAATCAAGATCAAACCATTTGCAAGCATTGAAAGCTAGGATCAAAGAACTACATGAGCATGAAAGATGAAGTTCTAGCAATAAGAAAAAGTAACTATGAATGCAACATGAAAGGATACAAACAAAGATTCATGGATAAAAATGCATTGAAGACGTTTGTTTGTTTCACATATAGAAAACATAGCATAGTGGAATTCAGTTTGTCCCTCATGGAGTAGCATAAATGCATAGGGCACCTTCAAAGTTCAAAAGGGTGACTAGATACAAATATTTTAAGAACAAGCAATATCATCAAGATGAATCGATCTATAAGTTTTGGGATAATGCACATAGAACTAAGAATGGAAACTATGCTATCTTAATTGGTGCCTAAGTATAGAAGGTGGAGACTCAATATAATCGTGGAAGAAAGGCCCTTCAAAGGGAAGTAGGGATTTAAAGTCTCATAAAGAGCTTCCAAAAATTATGGTACTTGTTAGCTTACAGCTCTCATTGCCCCTATCATAAGCATCTTGAAGTGGTTAAGGTTAAAGTGAACAAACTATGGAGTATATGCTTGACAAAGTATAAGTTGGCAATCGCATGTCCCTTGAGTACGAGGGCCGCTCCTCATGCTACTCAACTTTAGTCAACGGTAAGTTCTTGTCATAGTAGGTACATGTGTATCATAGAGAACCGCCAGTGGGGTACCCCTTGCACATGATACAGAAGATATCCCATAACAAAATGACAAGGCAAGCAGACAATGCGCTGTTGGAGATATGCCCTAGAGGCAATAATAAATGTAGTTATTATTATATCTTTGTGTTTATGATAAATGTTTACATTCATGCTATAATAGTATTAACAAGGAAACATTGATACTTGTGTGATTTGTAAACTTAATTTGAAGTCCCTAGTATAGCCTCTATACATCACTAGCTTGTTGGTTGATAAATGATTGTGGTTTCCCTATCATGAACATTGATATGTTATCAACAACAAGATCATATCGTTAGGAGAATGATATGATGGACATACTCCTATAGATAAGCGTAGCATAAAGATCAAGTCATTTCAATAGTTCAATTGCTATATGCTTTCTGATACATAGTAACCTAATTCCTTCGACCATGAGATCATGCATATCACCTTTACCGGATGGATGCTTTGATGACATCAAACACCACACCGTAACTGGGTGGCTATAAAGGTGGCATTGAGTGTTCGGAAAGTATTGGTTGAGACACATGGATCAAGAGTGGGATTTGTCCATCCATATGACGGATAGATATACTCTGGGCCCTCTCGGTGGAATGTCATCCAATTAGCTTGCAAGCATGTGACTGGCTCACAAGGGATCACATATCACGGGAACGAGAAAAGAGTACTTATCGGTAACGAGGTTGAACTAGGTATGCAGAGATACCGACGATCATAACCTCGGATAAGTAAACTATCGTGAGACAAAGGGAAATTGGTATCGTATGTAAGTGGTTCATTCGATCGCAAAGTAATCGTAGAAATATGTGGGAGCCATATGAATTTCCAGATTCCTCTATTGGTTATTGTCGGAGAAGTGTCTCGATCATGTCCGCATAATTCATGAACCGTAGGGAGACACACTTAAGGATTCGACGTTGTTTGAGTAGTTATGGTATTATGAGAAAGAGACCGAATGTTGTTCGGAGTCTCGGATGGGATCCGGGATATCACGAGGAGATCCGGAATGGTCCGGAGAATAAGATTCATATAAGGAAAGTCCCGTTTCGGAGTTCGGAAATGATTCCGGTGTTTTCATCGGGAATGTTCTAGAAGGTTCCGGAATGTCCGGCACTCCGGAGGGGAAGGGGTACATGAATGTGTCATTGCAAGTTGGAATGATTGCATCATGTACTAAGTGTTATCGCTGTTCCAAATAAAGGATTAATTCAAATCCTAGTTTGAAAAGTCAAACGGCTAAATTGAAAAGTCAAACGGCTAAATTTGGAAAGAGGAAAAGAGGAGGAAGTGAGAAACCGAGTTGGGGAGGGAATCCCTCCTACAACCGGCGGCGCCCCCTCCAAGCCGAGTTGGGGAGGGACTCCCCTCCCTCCCCTTGGCATCCGGCCCCTCCACCTATATAAGGAGGGGCAGGGCTCCCTCCTAGAACACACAAGTACCTCTCCTCAAACCCTAGCTTGGCGCCTACCACCATAGCCGCCGCCTCCCCCTAGGGTTTTGCCCTAGCCGCCGACTTGGGGTCCCCGGAACCCTAGCCGCCGGCTCTAGCCTCTCCTCCTTGGTGTGTCTAAATCCTATATCGCCAAGGAGCTCTCTCATACTCCATCATACTCGCTCCGGCTTAAGGCGAAGCCCTGCGAGATCTCCCCTCTACTTCCGGTACCACACCGTTGTGCTGCCGGAATCGCGAGGAGAGTGCTACAACCTCCGCTGCCTGCTGGAACAAGGGAGAGGAAGGTCTTCGTCGAGTACCGAACGTGTGACCGACTGCGGGAGCGCTGCCGGAACGCAGCGCCGGAAGGATCGTCTACGCGATCTTGAGATTGGGAAGAGTACGACTACATCACCCACGAGAATCCGCTCTCGTTAAACACTTTGGAATCTTCGAGGGTAAGTTATTCCATCAACTCGTTGCTACAATATAGTAGATAGATCTTGGCTTGTTTGTTTGTATGCGATAGAATTTTTTTGTTTTCCATGCTACGAAACCCTACAGTGGTATCAGAGCCGTGTCTATATGTAGATCTGTTGCACGAGTAAAACACAATGGTCATTGTGGGCGTTGATGCTTTTATTGTCGATTGCTTCTTGTGTACTTTGCATCTTGCGGTATGTTGGGATGAAGCGGCCCAGGCTAACCTTACATGACATCATTCATGAGACTTGCTCCACGCTTGACATGCAACTTGTATTGCATAAGTGGCTTTGCGGGTGCCTGTTTCTCCTAGCATAGTTAAGATCCAATTTACAACGGGTGATTAACAATACTAGTATCAATGTTGTGGTTCATGTTCGTAAGTTAGAACGACACTTATTGAAAGCCCCAAACCACGTAAAACATGCAAAGAAAGTAGAGGCGTCTAACTTTGTTTTGCAGGGGTGTGCGGTGATGTGATATGGCCATGATTGTGATTATATTTGATGTATGCAATGTTCCTTATTGTAAGTTGGCAACCGGCAGGAGCCATATGGTTGTCATTAATTTATGTTAAGACCCGCGTGTCTATTCAAAGTAGTTGTAATAGTTGAAGCCGGTGGACGACAACCATGGAGAGGCGTCATTGACCTTGATGCAATGCCGGTGATGATGGAGATCATGTTCGTGCTAGAAGATGGAGATCGGAAGCACAAAGAAGAAAGGCCATATCATATCACATATTATGAATTTCATGTGATGTTAATCCTTTATGCATCTTGTATTGCTTAGTAGACGACGGTAGCATTATAAGATGATCCCTCATGCACATGAATTTCAAGTCATAAAGTGTTCACCCTCAGTTAGCACCGTTGCTAAAGCTTGTTGTTTCGAAGCACCACGTGATGATCGGGTGTGTTAGATTCCGCAAGTGTATACAATGTGAGCAAGCCAGATTTGCTCATGTGAAAACTAAGGTTTGATCTTGACGAGCCTAGCATGTACAGACATGGTCTCGGAACACGGATCACCGAAAGGTAAAGCATGAATCATATAGTAGATATGATGAACATGACGATTGTTCGCCATTGAAACTATATCAACTCTCGTGATGATCGGTGTTGATGTAGTGGATTTGGTTCGTGTGATCACTAAAACAATGTGAGCGATGTTGTTTTGAGTGGGAGTTCACCTAGATTAACTTTATTATTAATTTGAACTCAATTTGTCATAAACTTAGTCTAAACTATTGCAAAATGTTGTAGATCAATGGCATCCCCTACCATCAATTTTAATGCGTTCCTAGAGAAAGAAAAGTTGAAAAACAATGGAAGCAACTTCGCGGATTGGTTCCGCAATTTGAGGATTGTCCTCACAGCTGGTAATTTGACCTATGTGCTGGATGCACCGCTGGGTGAACCACCTGCAGCTGATGCTTCTGATGAAGTAAAGAATGTTTACCTCGCTCGGAAGAATCAGTACTCCATAGTTCAGTGTGCTATCTTGTATGGTTTGGAATCGGAGCTTCAGAAAAGGTTTGATAATTCAGACCCATATGATATTGTCGAGGATCTCAAATTGATCTTTGAGACTCATGCGGCAATTGAAAGTTATGAGGCTTATGAAAAGTTCTTTAACTGCAAGATGGAAGAGGGCAGCTCCGTCAGTGAGCATGTGCTTAAGATGTCTGGGCACGCAAACAAACTTCAAAGCTTGGGTATAGTGATTCCTAATGCTTTGGGGATTTAACGTGTCCTCCAATCACTACCACCAAGTTACAAGAACTTTGTGATGAACTACAACATGCAGAACATGAACAAGCAGTTGCCAGAACTGTTTGCTATGTTAAATTCTGCAGAAGTGGAGATCAAGAAAGAGCACCAAGTGTTGTTGGTCAATAAGACCACCAAATTCAAGAAAGGCAAGTCTAAGCAGAAGGGACACTTCAAGAAGGGTGGTAAGAAAGTTACCACGCCAGCGAAGAAGACCAAGGCTGGACCTAAGCCTGATACTGAGTGTTTTTACTGCAAGGGAGAAGGTCACTGGAAGCGGAATTGCCCAAAGTACTTGGCGGATTTGAAGAACGGCAACATCAAGAAGAAAGGTATATCTGATATACATGTTATTGATGTGTATCTCACTAGTACTCATAGTCGTGCCTGGGTATTTGATACTGGTTCGGTTGCTCATATTTGTAACTCGAAACAGGTGCTGCAGAATAAACGGAAGCTAGCGAAGAACGAGGTGACGATGCGCGTAGGAAGCGGATCAAAGGTTGATGTGATCGCGGTCGGCACGCTACCCCTTCATCTACCATCGGGATTAGTTTTATACTTAAATAATTGTTATTTGGTGCCTGCGTTGAGCATGAACATTATATCGGGATCTTGTTTATTGCGAGACGGTTACTTGTTTAAGTCCGAGAATAATGGTTGTTCGATTTATATGAGTAATATGTTTTATGCACATGCACCTTTGATAGATGGTCTATTCTTATTGAATCTCGATAGTGGAAATACACATATCAACAACATTGAGGCTAAACGTTTGAAATCAAACGATAATTCGACCTATATGTGGCACTGTCGTCTTGGTCACATTGGAGTGAAACGTATGAAGAAACTCCATTCCGATGGACTTCTTGAATCACTTGATTTCGAATCACTTGATAGATGCGAAGCATGTCTGATGGGTAAAATGACTAAGACTCCATTTTCTGGTATGATGGAGCGAGCTACGGACTTATTGGAAATCATACATAGCGATGTGTGTGGTCCAATGAGTGTAGCATTGCGCGGTGGTTATCGTTATGTTCTTACCTTCACGGATGACTTGAGTAGATATGGGTATATCTATTTCATGAAACATAAGTACGAAACTTTCGAGAAGTTTAAGGAATTTCAAAGTGAGGTAGAGAATCAACGTAACAAGAAGATTAAATTTCTACGTTCTGATCGTGGAGGTGAATATCTAAGTTACGAGTTTGGCGAGCATTTGAAGAAATGCGGAATACTTTCACAGTTGACACCGCCGGTAACACCACAGCGTAATGGTGTGTCCGAACGTCATAATCAAATTCTCTTAGATATGGTTCGTTCTATGATGTCACTTACAGATTTACCGCTATCATTTTGGGGTTATGCATTAGAAACAGCCGCATTCACTTTAAATAGGGCACCATCTAAATCCGTTGAAACGACACCGTATGAATTATGGTTTGGGAAGAAACCTAAATTGTCGTTCCTTAAAGTTTGGGGATGCGAAGCCTATGTAAAGAAGTTACAGCCGGACAAGCTTGAACCCAAAGCGGAAAAATGCGTCTTCATAGGATACCCGAAGGAAACTATTGGGTATACCTTCTATCATAGATCCGAAGGCAAAATCTTCGTTGCCAAGAATGGATCCTTTCTAGAGAAGGAATTTCTCTCGAAAGAAGTGACTGGAAGGAAAGTAGAACTCGACGAGGTTGTCGAACCTTCTCTCGAAATTGCGAGTAGTGCAGCACCGGAAGAAGTTCCTGTGGTGCCTGCACCAATTAGATAGGAAGCTAATGATGATGATCATGAAAATTCGGTTGAAGTTGCTACAGAGCCTCGGAGGTCAACAAGAACTCGTACAACTCCAGATTGGTATGATCCCGTTATGAGTGTCATGTTGGTGGACAACACCGATGACCCTGAGACATATGAGGAAGCGATGATGAGCCCAGATTCCAATAAATGGCAAGAAGCCATGAAATCCGAGATTGGATCCATGTACGAAAACCAAGTATGGACTTTGGTGGACTTACCAGATGGCCGGAAGGCTGTCGAGAACAAATGGATCTTCAAGAAGAAAACAGATGCTGATGGTAATGTTACTGTCTATAAAGCTCGACTTGTCGCAAAAGGGTTTCGACAAATTCAAGGAGTTGACTACGATGAGACTTTCTCACCAGTAGCGAAGCTAAAGTCTGTGAGGATTATGTTAGCAATCGCTGCATATTATGATTATGAGATATGGTAGATGGATGTCAAAACAGCATTCCTCAATGGAGACATTGATGAAGAGTTGTAGATGCAACCCAAAGGTTTTGTCGATCCTGAAGATGCTAACAAGGTATGAAAACTTCAACGGTCCATCTATGGATTGAAGCAAGCATCCCGAAGTTGGAATCAACGTTTTGATAAGGTGATCAAAAGTTTTGGTTTTATACAAACTTATGGAGAAGCTTGTATTTACAAGAAAGTGAGTGGGAGCTCTGTAGCATTCTTAATACTATATGTAGATGACATATTGTTGATTGGGAATGATGTAGACCTTCTTAATAGTGTCAAGGAATATTTGAATAATAGTTTTTCAATGAAGGATCTTGGCGAAGCAGCTTACATATTAGGCATAAAGATTTATAGAGATAGATCGAAACGCCAAATATCATTGTCACAGAGTACATATTTGGACAAAGTTCTAAAGAGATTTGGAATGGAAGATAGCAAGAAAGGGTTCTTGCCCATGTTGCCCAATACGACCTTGAGTAAAACTCAAAGTCCGACATCGGCAGAAGATAGAGAAAGGACGAGTAAGACTCCCTATGCCTCAGCCATAGGATCTCTAATGTATGTCATGCTATGTACTAGACCCGACATTGCATATGATGTTAGTTTGACTAGCAGATATCAAAGTGATCCAGGAGTGGATCATTGGACAACGGTCAAAAACATCCTTAAGTACTTGAGAAGAACTAAGGATATGGTTCTTTCTTATGGAGGTGATGAACATCCCGTTGTTAATGGTTACACCGATGCTAGTTGGAACACCGATCCGGATGATTCTAAATCACAATCTGGATACGTATTTATTTTGAATGGTGCAGCAGTTAGCTGGAGGAGTGCAAAGCAAAGCGTTGTGGCGAGATCTTCAACTAAATCAGAATACATGGCTGCTTCGGAGGCTTCACAAGAAGCGATATGGATGAAAGAGTTCATTACAGAGATGGGTGTGGTTCCTAGTGCGCTGGACCCAATGTCTATCTACTGTGATAACATGGGCGCCATAGCCAATGCGCAAGAACCAAGGTCACACAAGAAGCTGAAGCACATCAAGCTGCGTTTTCACGCTATTCGAGAACATATCCAAGATGGGGATATAAAGATTTGCAAAGTACACACAGATCTGAATGTGGTGGATCCGTTGACTAAACCTCTCCCGAGGGCAAAACATGACCAACACCAAACTGCCATGGGTGTTCGGTATATTACCATGTAATCTAGATTAGATGACTCTAGTGCAAGTGGGAGACTGTTGGAGATATGCCCTAGAGGCAATAATAAATGTAGTTATTATTATATCTTTGTGTTTATGATAAATGTTTACATTCATGCTATAATAGTATTAACAAGGAAACATTGATACTTGTGTGATTTGTAAACTTAATTTGAAGTCCCTAGTATAGCCTCTATACATCACTAGCTTGTTGGTTGATAAATGATTGTGGTTTCCCTATCATGAACATTGAGATGTTATCAACAACAAGATCATATCGTTAGGAGAATGATATGATGGACATACTCCTATAGATAAGCGTAGCATAAAGATCAAGTCATTTCAATAGTTCAATTTCTATATGCTTTCTGATACATAGTAACCTAATTCCTTCGACCATGAGATCATGCATATCACCTTTACCAGATGGATGCTTTGATGACATCAAACACCACACCGTAACTGGGTGGCTATAAAGGTGGCATTGAGTGTTCGGAAAGTATTGGTTGAGACACATGGATCAAGAGTGGGATTTGTCCATCCATATGACGGATAGATATACTCTGGGCCCTCTCGGTGGAATGTCATCCAATTAGCTTGCAAGCATGTGACTGGCTCACAAGGGATCACATATCACGGGAACGAGAAAAGAGTACTTATCGGTAACGAGGTTGAACTAGGTATGCAGAGATACCGACGATCATAACCTCGGATAAGTAAACTATCATGAGACAAAGGGAAATTGGTATCGTATGTAAGTGGTTCATTCGATCGCAAAGTAATCGTAGAAATATGTGGGAGCCATATGAATTTCCAGATTCCTCTATTGGTTATTGTCGGAGAAGTGTCTCGATCATGTCCGCATAATTCACGAACCGTAGGGAGACACACTTATGGATTCGACGTTGTTTGAGTAGTTATGGTATTATGAGAAAGAGACCGAATGTTGTTCGGAGTCTCGGATGGGATCCGGGATATCACGAGGAGATCCGCAATGGTCCGGAGAATAAGATTCATATAAGGAAAGTCCCGTTTCGGAGTTCGGAAATGATTCCTGTGTTTTCATCGGGAATGTTCTAGAAGGTTCCGGAATGTCCGGCACTCCGGAGGGGAAGGGTTACATGAATGTGTCATTGCAAGTTGGAATGATTGCATCATGTACTAAGTGTTATCTCCGTTCCAAATAAAGGATTAATTCAAATCCTAGTTTGAAAAGGCAAACGGCTAAATTGAAAAGTCAAACGGCTAAATTTGGAAAGAGGAAAAGAGGAGGAAGTGAGAAACCGAGTTGGGGAGGGAATCCCTCCTCCAAACGGCGGCGGCCCCTCCAAGCCGAGTTGGGGAGGGACTCCCCTCCCTCCCCTTGGCCGCCGGCCCCTCCACCTATATAAGGAGGGGCAGGGCTCCCTCCTAGAACACACAAGTACCTCTCCTCAAACCCTAGCTTGGCGCCTACCACCATAGCCGTCGCCCCTAGGGTTTTGCCCTAGCCGCCGACTTGGGGTCCTCGGAACCCTAGCCGCCGGCTCTAGCCTCTCCTACTTGGTGTGTCTAAATCCTAGATCGCCGAGGAGCTCTCTCATACTCCATCATACTCGCTCCGGCTTAAGGCGAAGCCCTGCGAGATCTCCCCTCTACTTCCGGTACCACGCCGTTGTGCTGCCGGAATCGCGAGGAGAGTGCTACAACCTCCGCTGCCTGCTGGAACAAGGGAGAGGAAGGTCTTCGTCGAGAACCGAATGTGTGACCGACTGCGGGAGTGCTGCCGGAACGCAGCGCCGGAAGGATCGTCTACGCGATCTTGAGATCAGGAAGAGTACGACTACATCACCCACGAGAATCCGCTCTCGTTAAACACTTTGGAATCTTCGAGGGTAAGTTATTCCATCGACTCGTTGCTACAATCTAGTAGATAGATCTTGGCTTGTTTGTTTGTATGCGATAGAAAAATTTTGTTTTCCATGCTACGAAACCCTACATGCGCATCTCAGCAATCTTCTTATTTACCATGGGAAAATGGTGCTTTTTTCTCTCTTTCCTCTTTTCTCATTTTTTTCTTTTTCTCAATCTCTTTTTCTATCACTCTTTTTTTATAAGAAGAATGCTTCATAGATTGCTCACTATGGTGATGCTGCAAGTTTTCACCATGATTAGGCATGGCTTAGGCTAGCAGCCCAGGCGTTTCTCTAACACACATACATAACTCCATGGACTTACAAGCTCCCCTTTCATTTCACACTGACGACATACATAAACAAAAGAGCATGATATCAACTGGGTACAATGTACAGATGCAATGTTGAAAGCGTTCCCCATGACAGCATGGTTCTGCTAATTCCAACGTATAAGTGCAAGCATATACAACATAGATGACACAATGGTTCAAGTTTATTAGGGCAAGAAAAATAAAGTGTGCCATCAAGTTTGTGAGAGATTTAATCACTAACTTTCACATAACAAGTTTAATTTGGAAGATAGATAAAACAAGAATATACTTGGAATGGTGTAACACACCATGCATAGGAATTTATAGTGGAAACTTTAGAATAACTTGGTTTCTTGGGAGTTGGATGCATGAGTAGAGCTTACTCAATACAAGTGGTTTCTTGGGAGTTGGATGCATGAGTAGAGCTTACTCAATAAAATAAAAACGAAGTGTCTAAAAAGACCTGAGATTTTTATTGATGAAGAAGGGGATGCCTTGGGCATCCCCAAGCTTTGACGCTTGTACCTCTTGAATATTTCTTGGGGTAGCACAGGGTGACATCCCCAAGCTTGATCTTTTGTCCATTATTCATCTCATTACATCATTCTTTGCTTACACCTGAAAATTTTCCTTCATACAAAACTTCACACAATCTTCATTAGCAACATTAGTGCATTCAAAAGATAATAGACCTTTGGGTTTAGTTTAAAAACAGAAAACCTTTCATTAAAGACACAAGATACTGTAGCAATTCCTTAAAAAATCTCAAATTACCAAAAAGAACCCAAAAAATATCAATAAAGAAGCAAATGTAAATAATGGCAGAAATCTGTCAAAACAGACCAGCAGGGGAAAACCGATTTTTCGAAGACCTTCTGTTTCTCAAATCAAAAAGTGTTGAAGTAACGAAAGTTAGCTAACAACCGGGGGGATTTATTTAGAAAATTACAGCTCAATCCGACTTACAGAGATTTTGCATGAATTTTTATAGTGAAGCACAAAAATCTGTTTCGGGACAGCACTTCCGCAAATCTTACTTCCCTCTCATTAGAGGTTATTCTTGGCACAAAAATCAAATAAAAAGTATAAGGAGAGGTCATTACAGAATTAATAACTTCCAAGACTCAAGAAAACTGTTGGGTTATCTCCCAAGAAGTACTTTTCTTTAAGGCCTTTAAGTTAGGCATGATAGTTTGAGAAGATGCTCACATAAGAAATATGAATTGAAGTAAAAGAGAGCATCAAGAAGAAAATTCAAAACACATTTAAGTCTAACCCACTTCCTATGCATAGGAATCTTGTAAGAAAATAAATCAAAGAAACACATAGTAACAAGAATGGGTAGATAAAACAAGGGCAACTTCAAAACTTTCAGCACATAGAGAGGTGTTCCAGTACCATGAAAACTTCTACAACCATATTTTCCTCTCTCAAAATAATTTTCAGTAGCCTCATGAATAAACTCAACAATATAACTATCACATAAAGTATGCTTTCCATGATCTACAAGATGACTAATCATTCTCGAGAGGTAGGGGGTTCCAGGATAAAGTCAAGACCTCTCCAATATCATTTTCAATAGTAGTACTATTAATATTATCAACCAATATAGGACCATCATCTCGATCTTTATCATAAACATTTTCTAAGCAAAACTCTTTTGTACCATGCATTTCGAAATTAGGCGCAAATAAAGGATTATCATAGATAATAGGAGCACAATTATTATCACAGGTTTTACCCAAAGTAGATATTTCAAAAGGATCCACAGGAACATAACATTCATCCTCCTTTGGTAAGCATGGGGGACAATCAAATAATGTAAGGTATAAAGAGTTACTCTCATTAGAAGGTAGGCATGGGTAGATCCATTCTTCCTCCTTTTGTTCATCACTCTCCTCTTTTTCATCTAATGAGCTTCCCGTTTCAGCAATTTCTTCTTCCATAAGCTCCTGCAAGGCATTAGTCTCTTCCGTTTGTGGAAAGTATCTATTAATATATTCAAGAATATAGCCATTTTCTTCCTTGTAATTATCAAAGAAAAATTTAAGTATATCATAAACCTCATATTTATAAGGTGAATCATCAGTATTTTCAAGTAAACTAGCAATTTCAAATGCACCCTTCCAAGCAATAAATTCTTCAATTTGTTCCACATCATAAAAGTCATAATTTCCTTTAACATAAGAAGATATGGTAACATTATCATTATACTCACATTGAAAATCAAGGTGTTTATACCTCCTACAACAACAATATTTATCACAGCAATAAGTAACATTAGAAGTAGAGCACACGTTTCTAGCAATGATATTCAATTTATCAATTTGTTCCAATAAGTGTTTCCCTTTTTTTGACAGACGGTGGTCCTTATAATAATATTTTTGTTCTTTCATGAACCCACCTTGCCAATAAGAACTAGTTTCAAAGAAACCAACAATTGATAGAAAGCATGACAAAACAAGGCAATACCAGACAAACAACTATAGTAGGAAATAATTTTTTGTGTTTTTTATAAGAAAAAGAAAGCCAAACGAAACTGAATTTTTGTAATTTTTAATAAAAGGAAGCAAGCAAAACAAGGAAAAAGAGACTAAGCAAAACAAAAACAAAGTAAAGAGGAAGGTTGTGAAGGACTCCCCTTGTGAATTCGCCCTTAGCCTCCCTGGAAACGGCGCCAGAGAACTCGTTGGTGCGGTTCAGATCACTGTAGAGCTTCGTTGGGAAACCCCAAGAGTAAGGTATGATGAGCACAACAGTAGGTCTTCCCTCAGTATGAAACCAAGGTTATAGAACCAGTAGGAGGAAGGAAACGACTCAAAGGTGTTGCTAGCAACTTGGAAACTTGCACAACACAAACTTAAGACTTTGCCCCAACTAATCAGTGAGGTTGTCAAGCTCACCTTGAGATAAATAGTTCACTAGAGGTGTTCTCCTTGAGATAAACAACATAACATGCTGGGTAAACAAATTACAGGGGGGCAATTAACAGGACTGAGCAAGGCATAACAATGCAATACTAGACATTCATGATCCTATGAGATTCGATTAGGCATTACAACAATATACATAGACCACCATCCAACTGCATCTATGACTAGTAATCCACCTTCATGTTATCATCTGAACCCCCTCTAGTATTAAGTTGCAAGCAACGGATAACTGCTTTAAGCAAAGTGTGTAAAGTAAACAATACAATTGTTTCATGAACAAAAGATCGTTGTTTTCTCCCTAGTAGCAACAGAACATCTACAACCTTAGAGATTTGTATCACTTCCCCAGATTCAATAGAGGCATGAACCCACTATCGAGCATAAATACTCCCTCTTGGAGTCACTAGCATCTACTTGGCTAAGATAGCTACTAGAAACGGAGAGCATGCAAGATCTCAAACAACACATACATGATAGAATCAATAAGATAGAACCATTAACCAATCTGACATAGTAATCTCAATATCCATCGGATCCCCACAAACACAACATGAATGATTACAAATATGATCTTGATCATGAACGGAGCTCACAAGATCTGAACATGGTAGCACAAAGGAGGATAAACAACCATCTAGATACTGTATGGACCCGTAGTCCAAGGTGGAACTACTCACGCATCATACCGGAGGCTGACATGGTGATGAGGAAGACCTCCGGCATGATCTCTCCCCTCCAACAGGGTGTCGGGAAGAGCTTCAGATCCCCCTGATCTAGGGACGATGGTGGTGGCGGATACAGACTTTTTCGTGGAGATCTGATCGGGTACTTAGGGTTTAGGTATCGGGGCCTTCTTATAGGCGAAGGGGGAGACTAAGGGGGTGCCTGAGGCGGACGCACCCCTCAGGCGTGAGCCAGGCCTGGCCATGTGGGCTGGGTGTGTGGGGCCCTCGTGGCCCTCCTCCATCTCATCTTTTGGCTCCGTGTTCCCCTCAGTGAAATATTGACTTTGGCTTTTGTCATGTACAACTCCGAGAATATTTATTTTCTGGATTTTCTGGAACCAAAAACAATAGAAAACAGGCAACTGGCACTGTGGCATCTTATTAATAGGTTAGTCCCACTAAACGTATAAAAATACCTCAAAATGTAGACAAAGCAAAGCAAAGTGGATACTAAACAATCATGAAACATCAAAAATTATAGATATGTTTACGACGTATCAGGAGTCTTCCTGGATTAATGTGTGAATGAATGACACATTTTATGAGGAAGTATTATTAAGTTTAAGCTCACATACGTAGAAAACACATTTTGAGTGGGAGCTTAACATGATTCATATGTGTGAGTGACACATTGTGAATAAAAACCAAAAGCCAATAAATAAATAAAAGATGATTTATAGGAACACACGAGATTGAAATCTAGGAGATTTAGATATGTCCTATGTGATTATGTTGGAATGAATTCCTAAAAGATATTGAATGGTTCAGAATATGAATTAATTTAGGAAAGGTCCTTAATAATTCAAAGGGATTTTAGGAAAGGTCATTAAGTGTGAAAGTCTATGATTTTAGGAATAGGATGTTTGGACATCCACTATGTCATGACATTGGATTCTGAATTGAAATCATGATAAACAGTCAACATAATTTGATCCATGGTCTTATTTGAAGGAACAAGTTCAGAAATGATTGGTGAATCATTGAACGATGAGTTAGGATTGTCCATAGTATCTGGAGAGATGTGTAGACATGATTCTGGATCTATAAAGAAAACATACTTAAAGTATTAATTGTTATACTAGAAATGATATATATTGAATTCATGAAGATCAGAAATCTCTGCATTAAAGGTTACCTCAGGCACAGTTGAAGCGTGATGGCTAAATATGAAATTGCATAGGGTGCATTTTTGAATTGGAAATCTACATTTAATAACAAAGTATGTGAATACTATAATATGTTGTATAAATGTTGAAGCTTTGAAAATAAATTTCTCACAAAGTGTGTTCCAAATACTTAGTGCCCATGAGAAAGCCCCCGAGACCTATCTAAAGTCATTGCTGGTATCTGGAACTTGAATAACCCCATTCTATTGTTGAAACATGATACATGCACAAGATTTTATCATGGAGATGATAAAGGTATTAGTGTCATACAAGATGACATTAATAAGTTGCAAAGGATACACAAGGAATGAAGTGTTAATTTCTTAGACTTAGAACTCTTCCATGAGCAAGCATAATCATAATAAGCACCAAGGAGTATGGTACTAATGATTGAATAGCAAATGCAACTAGTTTATTTGTACTCTAGTGCAAGTGGGAGACTGAAGGGAATATGCCCTAGAGTCAAATATTAGATGGTATATTTCATAAAGTTTATGAATAAGTTTTATATCATGTTATAACTGTATTCATAGGGAAACATCAATACACATGTGATATACAAACAAACAGTAGTTCCTGGTAAGACTCTAGTCACCAGATCATTGGTCAACTGATGATCAAAGCTTTCCTAATCATGAAGGTGTCTCGTCCCCTAATTGATAATGAGGTCATTTCATTAGGGAATAAGATGGTGAACATACCCTATCGATAGCATCGTATCATGATCATGTCACGAAGTTCAGGTTATGATGTTTAAGAAACATAGTGACTCTTTCCTTAGACTGTGAGACCATATCAAATCACAGTCACCCGAGGATGCTTTGATGCCACAGAACATCACTCAATAAAATGGTGATCATAAAGTTAACGTTGGGAATCTGAAGGAATATGTTGAGGAGACTATGTCGAGAGTAGGATTTGTCCATCCGTATGATGGAAGATCCTCTGGGCCCACTCGGATAAGTTATATCCATAAGTTGCGCAGCGTGTGACCAGGTCACGGGGATATCACTTATCAAATCAAGTAAAGAAGGTATTGTTGGTAATGGGGTTGAACACTGACATGGGATTTCACTTGACCAAAACCTCGGACAATAGAGTATCATAGAGACAAAAGTAATAAGACATAGTGTTTACAGTTCAATGACAAATATCGTTGAGTACATAGGTGGTCATTATGGATATCCCGATCCCGATGTTAATCATTGGTCATAGAGGAGCCTTGGCCATGTCTGTAGTATTCTTAAACTGTTGGGTAGCACGCTTAAGGGCTTGACGAAGCTTGGAGATTATTAATGGCTAGTTTTAATCACTGAAGAAGTAAGAAAAGAGAAACTAGAAAAGTTCTGGGAAGATCCGAAGTCGGTCGGAGAAAGAACAAGGAAAAGGACCTGAAAAGGGTTTTAAGGATAGGGATTTCTATTTTCGTGCCCTTGGTTTGTTAGTTGTACTCAGTTTCCCCCAACCGCTTAACTTTTCCTCACTTTTCCCCTTGCTATGTTGTGAAACCCTCGCAGGCGCTCGGACGGAGGGATGCCGTCAGGTCAAAGGCTTGACCATTATATGCTGACTGGTGGGACCATGTTAGGCTGGGTCATGCGTTGAGCGTTACGTTACGTGACCTCGACCGTTACATGCCGACCAGTGAGACCGCATTGGGGCGGGTCCTGTCGTGGCCGTTACGTGCTGACGGGTGGGGCCAGGATACACGTCAGAGCCGCCATCCATATCTCGCTGACTTGTGGGCCGCTTTTTGCCTGATTGGGTGTCGGTGCAGCCAATGACAAATGGGGCCGTTCTATGGGTCCATCGAAGCCAATGAACGATGGGGTCGTCATGTGGGGTCGTCGAAGCCAATGACCAATGGGGCCGTGATGTGGGGATGGAGGGGTATTTGCATATTTGCCATGTTTTACTTTGCAACTTTCATATTTTCCATTTTGTGTGTCACTGACATGTGGTGGGAATGTGGCAAATATGCAAATTTCAAAGAAAAAGTTCGTTCTGTGGGGCCATCGAAGCCAATGAACGATAGGGTCGTCATGTGGGGCCATCGAAGCCAATGACCGATGGGGCCGCGATGTGGGGATGGAGGGGGGATTTTCATATTTGCCATGTTTTACGTTGCAACTTGCATATTTGCCATTTTGTGTATCATTGACATGTGGTGGTCATGTGGAAAATATGAAAATTTCATATAAAAAGTTTGGCAGATATGCAAAATTGGCAAATATGCAAAAATCCCGGAGCATCTACTCCTCCAAATATTGACAGGTGGGGTCGTGTATGACACACGTGAGTTCGTCTCTCTCCCTCTCTCATCCGCTCCTAGCCCACAGCCCCGAGCAGCTCCTATCCCACCGGCGGACAGAGCAGCCATCGTCGGCGTGTTGGCGGCTCCGTCCTATGGTGGCGTCAGACTGACTACCACGCTGCACCTCAACCACAGCTCCAACACATGTTTCGTCTGCATGCATTGTACGTTGAGGCAGTACCGACCGCAGGCAGGTCCGCTGCCCATGACGACCGGGATTTTGTTATGCCGCCATAGCTCGATGCACGGTTGCATCAATTGCTAGTAGTGCTTGGTAAGACATTCGCTCATGCTCTGCCCACCCTAATCGATTCGGTTCCCGTAATTTCCTCTATATTGTAGGGGTAAATTAGTCTTCAATGTCTGGTCATAGCGGATACACCGGCGAGGGTGGGGATTCGATCATGTCGTGGCCACATTCTCCTTCTCCTACCACGTCAGAAGTGTAGGCAACTCCTTCTCTTTGTACTACCATTGAATTTGAAGTGCCACCATGGCCTGTCGGACTGATTTTATTTGGGTTTGTTTTGGGATTGTTACAGTGTGCTATGCAGGCCGATGATCCATCATACATTGCATACCAAGTTGAATCAACCCAGTGGTCTAGCCAGAGGATGGATTTGGGGATATAGTTGCCAATTTAGGTGATGAGTTGGCCTATAAAAACCTATTGACATTAGAGCTGAAGGGTACTGTCAAGGAAGAAAAGAAGAACTCAGAGCTTATTTGCAAAGAGAAGTTGACACTTGAGGCTCATCTTGCTGTATCTGATCAAGTGGTCGAAAATCTAAAACATGAACTTCAAGTGAAGGGGAGGAGAATAGTAGATTCATGTGGGCAGTTTTAGTAGTTGTCATCCCCGTCCTAACAGTTGTAGTATGGGGTTGTGGTGAAGGTGGCACGTGTAATGATTAGTTGAATTGATAGCTAATTTAGAGAGTTGAATTGTTATTCAATGGATGGCTGTGAGTTCCTGCTATTTTAGTCACTTTGCAGTCCCAAAGTTGTCAAGAGAATGCATTGTGGGGCCCGAGTTTCTTGCCATTGGATTTAGCTGCTCATAGTTGGCGTGCCAAATGCCTAGAGGGTCAAGTTGGGATCCCTATCAGTTATGACCATTGTGTCGTTGCCATCGTGGATACCATGTAGACTTGCAGCATCGAGGATAGCATCCATTCCCCGTTCTTCTTGACGCCACATTCTTCTTCTCTAGAGAGGCGATCTGTCAAAGAAAGTGCAACTCCCTCTGATCCAAATTAGTTGACTCAAATTCGTCAAGATACAAATGAATCTTAATACTAATTCATGTCTAGATACAATCGAATCTAGACAAATCAAAATCAACTAATTTGGGTCAGAGGGAGTACTACTTATGAATCAGCTTTAGAGCATACCCTTCCAATCCATATTACTACTTGTCACTGAAATGGATGTATCTAGACATGTTTTAGTGCTAGATACATCCATTTCAACGACAAGTAGTATGAATCGGAGGGAGTATCAATTTTGATTCAAATGATACATATTTCAATCACATTTATACAAGCCCACTGGAGATTGTCAAAGCAAGTACACCTACTTATGAATCAGCTTTAGAGCATATCCATCGGTCTCACAGCTCAAATACATACTCCCTCCAACCCATATTAGCACTAAAACTAGACTAGATACGTTCATATCTAGATGAATCTAAGTAAACAAATATAGGTCAGAGGGAGTATCAAATTTATTAAAATCATACATATATTTTAAGTCGCAGAATTTTGGTGCAAATTGGGCTCGAATTTGTCCCAATATTAAGTGGACGGTGAGGTAGCCGCCCTCCCCTCCGCATCCTGATGGCGCCCAGTACTGTCGTGGGACGCTTCGTTGGAAACCCCAAGAGCAAGGTGTGATGAGCACAACAACAAGTTTTCCCTCAGTAAGAAACCGAGGTTATCAAACCAGTAGGAGGAAGGAAATGTCTCAAAGGTGTTGCAAGCAACGCGGAAACCTGCACAACACAAACTCAAGAATTTTCTCCAACGAACAGTGAGGTTGTCAAGCTCATCGGTTTGTTGTAACAAAGGATTAACTGTATGGTGTGGAAGGTGATGATGGTTTGCAGCAAGTAAACAGTAACAATGGAAGATGTATCAATGGTAAAGATTGGACCGGGGTCCATAGTTCACTAGAGGTGCTCTCCTTAGATAAACAACATGGCATGAAGGGTAAACAAATTACAGCAGGGCAATTGACAGGAACTGAGCAAGGCATAACAATGCAATACTAGACAAAAAGATCCTATGAGATTCGATTGGGAAATACAACAATATACATAGACTGCCATCCAACTGCATCTATGACTAGAAGTCCAACTTTAGGTTATCATCTGAACCCCCTCCAGTATTAAGTTGCAAGCAACAGACAACTGCTTTAAGCAAAGTGTGTAAGATAAACAATCCACTTGTTCCATGAACAAGAGACCATTGTTTTATCCCTAGTGGCAATAGCACATCTACCATCGAAGAGATTTCTGTCACTTCCTTTGAAAAGTAGAGGCTGTAGGGTTTCGTAGCATGGAAAACAAAAAATTTCTATCGCATACAAACAAACAAGCCAAGATCTATCTACTAGATTGTAGCAACGAGTCGATGGAATAACTCACCCTCGAAGATTCCAAAGTGTTTAACGAGAGCGGATTCTCGTGGGTGATGTAGTCTTACTCTTCCCGATCTCAAGATCGCATAGACGATCCTTCCGGCGCTGCGTTCCGGCAGCGCTCCCGCAGTCGGTCACACGTTTGGTACTCGACGAAGACCTTCCTCTCCCTTGTTCCAGCAGGCATCGGAGGTTGTAGCACTCTCCTCGCGATTCCGGCAGCACAACGGCGTGGTACCGGAAGTAGAGGGGAGATCTCGCAGGTCTTCGCCTTAAGCCGGAGCGAGTATGGTGGAGTATGAGAGAGTCCCTCGATGATCTATTGTTTAGATACGCCGAGGAGGGGGCTAGGCCGGCGGAAAGGGTTTGACCTAGGCGGCGGCGGTTTGCCCTAGGGCGGCGGCGGCAGCAGGTGGCGGCGCCGGCGGCTTAGGGTTTGGAGGTGGGGATCTTGTGTGTTAGGAGGGGCAGCCCTGCTCCTCCCTTTATAGGTGGGAGGCGCGGCCAAGGGGAGGGGATTCCCTCCCCAACTCGGCTTGGAGGTGGGCCGGCGGTGGAGGGGAGGAACTCCTCCCCAACTCGGTTTCCACCTCCCCTCCACTTCCCAAAATTAGCCGTTTGACTTTTCAAACAAGGATTTGATTAAATCCTCTTTTTTGTTCAGCGATGACACTTAGTACATGATGTAATCATACCAACTTGATATAACACATTCATGTACCCTTCCCCTCCGGACCGCCGGACATTCCGGAACCTTCTAGAACATTTCCGATGAAAACACCGGAATCATTTCCGAACTCCGAAACGGGACTTTCCTTATATGAATCTTATTCTCCGGACCATTCCGGATCTCCTCGTGATATCCCGAATCCCATCCGAGACTCCGAACAACATTCGGTCTCTTTCTCATAATACCATAACTACTCAAACAACGTCGAATCCTTAAGTGTGTCTCCCTACGGTTCATGAATTATGCGGACATGATCGAGACACTTCTCCGACAATAACCAATAGAGGAATCTGGAAATTCATATGGCTCCCACATATTTCTACGATTACTTTGCGATCGAATGAACCACTTACATACGATACCAATTTCCCTTTGTCTCACGATAGTTTACTTATCCGAGGTTATGATCGTCGGTATCTCTGCATACCTAGTTCAACCTCGTTACCGATAAGTACTCTTTTCTCGTTCCCGTGATATGTGATCCCTTGTGAGCCAGTCACATGCTTGCAAGCTAATTGGATGACATTCCACCGAGAGGGCCCAGAGTATATCTATCCGTCATATGGATGGACAAATCCCACTCTTGATCCATGTGTTTCAACCAATACTTTCCGAACACTCAATGCCACCTTTATAGCCACCCAGTTACGGTGTGGTGTTTGATGTCATCAAAGCATCCATCCGGTAAAGGTGATATGCATGATCTCATGGTCGAAGGAATTAGGTTACTATGTATCAGAAAGCATATAGCAATTGAACTATTAAAATGACTTGATCTTTATGCTATGCTTATCTATAGGAGTATGTCCATCATATCATTCTCCTAACGATATGATCTTGTTGTTAATAACATCTCAATGTTCATGATAGGGAAACCACAATCATTTATTAACCAACAAGCTAGTGATGTATAGAGGCTTTACTAGGGACTTCAATTTAAGTTTACAAATCACACAAGTATTAATGTTTCCTTGTTAATACTATTATAGCATGAATGTAAACATTTATCATAAACACAAAGATATAATAATAACTACATTTATTATTGCCTCTAGGGCATATCTCCAACAGAGGCATGAACCCACTATCGAGCATAAATACCCCCTCTTGGAGTCACTAGCAACTACTTGGCCAAGATAGCTACTAACAACGGAGAACATGCAAGATCATAAACAGCACAGACATGATAGAATCAAATAGACAAAACCATTAATCAATCTGACATACTAATCTCAGTATCCATCGGATCCCCGCAAACACAACATGCATGATTACAAATAGATTAGATCTTGATCATGAACGGAGCTCACAAGATCTATACATGAAAGCACAAGGAGGAGATACAACCATCTAGCTACTACATGGACCTGTAGTCCAAGGTGGAACTACTCACGCTTCATAACGGAGAATAAGACCTCCGGGATGATCTCCCCTCTGGCAGGGTGCCGGGAAGAGCTTCAGATCCCCCTGATCTAGAGACGATGGTGGCGGTGGCTAGAGACGGTTTTGTGGAATATTGATCGGGTGTTTAGGGTTTTTGCATGGGGGGACTTTATAGGCAAAGAGGCGAGGCAGGGGGCCACCAAGGCGGCTGCACCCCCCAGGCGCGCCCAGCCCTAGGCCGTGCAGCCAGGGGGTGTGGCCCCCTGGTGAGCCTCTTCCATCTCGTATTCTGGCTTCGTGTTGCCCACGGTAAAATATTGACTTTGGCTTTTTCCCGTCCAATTCCGAGAATATTGATTTTCTGCCTTTCTAGAACCAAAAACAGAAGAAAACAGGCAAGTGGCACTATGGAAACTTGTTAATAGGTTAGTTCCAGAAAACATATAAAAACACCTCAAAGTGTAGACAAAGCAAAGCAAACTAGATACTAAATAAGCATGGAACATAAAAAATTATAGATACGTTTCCGACGTATCAAGCATCCCCAAGCTTAACTCCTGCTCGTCCTCGAGTAGGTAAGTGCTAAAAGAATAATTTTTGAGGTGACATGCACCATCAAAACCAAGATCAAACCATTTTCAAGCATTGAAAGCTGGGATCAAAGAACTCTAACCATGTGCATGAAACATGGAGTTCTAATAGTAAGACAAAGTAACTATGCATGCAACATGAAAGGCTACAAAGAAAGATCATGAATAGCATGCATTGAAAAATGTTTGTTTGTTTCACATATAGAAAACATGGCATAATGGCAATCGTCTTGTCCCTCATAGAGTAGCAAATAGATGCATAAGACACCTTCAAAGTTCATAAGAGTGACTAGATACAGATAGCACAAGAACAAGCAATATCAACAATATGCATCAATCAATAAGTTTTGGGACACTACACGTAGAACTAAGAATGACAACTATGCTCTCTTAATGGTGCCTAAAAGATAGAAGGTGGAGACTCAATATAATAGTGGAAGAAAGGCCCTTCATAAAAGGGAAGCAGGGATTTCAAGTTTCAAAAAGAGCTTCCAAAAATTATGGTACTTGTTAGCTTTCAGCCCTCATTGCCCCTATCATAAGAATCTTGAAGTGATTAAGGTTAAAGTGAGCAAACTATGGAGTGTATGCTTGACAAAGTATAAGTTGGCAATCTCATGTCCCTTGAATATGAGGGCCACACCTCATGCTACTCAACTTCAGTCACCTATAAGTTCTTGTCATAGTAAGTACATGTGTATCATAGAGAACCGCCAACGGGGTACCCCTTGCACATGGTACAGGAGCTATCCCATAACCAAAATGACAAGGCAAGCAGACAATGAGCATCTCAGTGATATTTTTATTTACTATTTGCCTAGATTTTTATTGAGGATGCTTCATAGATAACTCATTATGGTGATGCTGCAAGTTTCCACCATGATTAGGCATGGCTTAGGCTAGCGGTCCAGGCGTTTCTATAACACAAAATACATAACTCCATGGACTTACAAGCTCCCTCTTTATTTCACACCGGTGACATCCATAGACAAAAGAGCATGATATCAACTGTGTACAAAGTACAAGTGCAATGTTGAAAACATTCCTCATGACAGCATGGTTCTGCTAATTCCAACGTATAAGTGCAAGCATATACAATATAGATGACACAATGGTTCAAGTTTATTAGGGGCAAAGAATATAAAGTGTGCCATCAAGTTCGTGAGGACTTTAATCACTAACTTTTCACATAACAAAATACTTTTTAATTGGAAGATAGGTGAAAACAAGAATATACTTGGAATGGTGTAACACACCATGCATAGGAATTTATAGTGGACACTTTGGAATAATTTGGTTTCTTGGGAGTTGGAAGCATGAGTAGAGCTTACTCATACAAGCGGAGGCTAGCAAAAGATTGGGAGCAACCAACTAAGAGAGCAATAATGGACATAATCATGCAGAGCAACAAAACATTACTAATCAAAGCATAGAGTGGTACTACAAGTCAAGGACTAAATGATCATAGAGGTTATGGTGACTTGTTAATAGTCATAACATGGTGTGAGCATGTGCCAAGTCAACCCAAACAAAACATCAAAGGAGAATAACAAAATACTATGCTTTTGCATGCTAAAACAACGCATGATTCTTTCAAGGCACACTAAGCAATCCCAATTGTTTGGAACAAGTAATTCTACAGCAATAATCACTAAGCATAGGGTCAAAACAACACCTAGCATGACATGCTGAAGTCTAAGTCACAGTCAATGTAAGCTCCTCTTGCACTTCCAAGCAAGAACTTTCTACTCCTATCCAACACCAATCGACTTATTTGAAACAACACAGCAAGAACGGGGGTATAAACTACTTTATTCAAGCAAACTAAACAAACTAAGAAAAGCAGAACAAAAACTAATACGCTCCAAGAACAACACAACAATGCATGAAACAATAAAAACGAAGTGTCTAGAGAGACCTGAGCTTTTATTGATGAAGAAGGGGATGCCTTGGGCATCCCCAAGCTTTGACGCTTGTACCTCTTGGATATTTCTTGGGGTGACACCGGGGTGGCATCCCCAAGCTTGATATTTTTTCCATTCTTCGTCTCATTACATCATTCTCTATCTACACCTGAATTTTTTTCTTCATACAAATCTTCACACAATATTCATTAGCAACATTAGTGTATTCAAAAGATAATAGACCTTTAGGCTTAGCTTTGGAACAGAAAAACTTTTCACTAAAAACACAAGCTACTGTAGCAACTCCTTCAAAAAGCTCAATTTCCCAAAAAGAACCCAAAAAGGAATCAATAAGAAGCAAATGCAAATGATGGCGGAAATCTGTCAAAACAGATCATCAGGTATAAACTGATTTTTTCGAAGACCTTCTGTTGCTCAAATCAAAAAGTGTTGAACTAACGAAAGTTAGCTAACATACTGGGGGATCTATTCATAAATTTTTAGCTCAATCCTACTTACATAGACTCCTCACGGAATTTTATGGTGGAGGACAGAAATCTGTTTCGGGACAACAACTCCCCAAATCTTACTTCCCTCTCATTAGAGGTTATTCTTGGCACAAAAAGCAAAAAAAGGACAAGGAGAGGTCATTACTGAAGTAATAACTCCCAATACTCAAGGAAACTCTTGGGTTATCTCCCAACAAGTACTTTTCTTTAACGCCTTTAAGTTAGGCTTGATAGTTTGAGAAGATGCTCTCATGAGAAATATGAATTGAAGTAAAACAGAGCATCAAGAAGCAAATACAAAACACATTTAAGTCTAACCCACTTCCTATGCATAGAAATATTGTAAAGAAACAAGTCATGAAAGCAAAAAGCAACAAGCATAGAAAAGAAAAACAGGTGTAACTTCAAAATTTTCAACATAAAGAGAAGGAACTTAATTTTATTGAGATGCATAAGACCATGTTTCCCTCTCTCATAATAACTTTCAGTAGAATCATGAATAAAATTAACAATATAAATATCACATAAAACATTCTTATCATGAGCCACATGCATATAATAATTATTACTCTCCACATAAGTAGTGGGAGCAAATTCAACAAAGTAGCTATCATTATTATTCTCATCACCATAGTCATCAAAAATAGGAGGCATATTGTAATTATAATTAATTTTATCCTGAATAGTAGGTGGACTGAAAATATCATAATCATCATTGTAATCATCATAAATTGGAGGTAAAGTATCATCATAGGCAATAGAATTTTCAGAATTGGTACTAAAAAGATTTTCAATATCAAAAGTAGTGTGCTTTTCCCAATCATGATCACTACTATAGGTATCAGGCACAATGTTAGACCCCTCCTTTATAAAGGAAAGGATCCCTGTGATTGCAATGCTAGTCCCTGGATCAATGCTAGCATCCACAGTTTAAGATGAAGTACACAGATACAAAGGTCGTTTATTACATTCATTCCAGAGATAAAACATAGTCTTTTACAACTCAGGGCCAAAGGCCTAATACAAGAGTTTATGGAATAAGTAAATAAACACAAGTCTTCATCTTCATGTGCCACAGGCTAACATGTTGAGTGTAGACTCATGACTCCTATTCATCATCGGAGTAACCTGCAACATCACAAGTTACAGCCACAGAGGGTCAATACTTTGGAATAGTATTGGCAAGTGATACCTTAGTATATTTTATGTGGACTATATTACTATATGCATTTTGGCTAAGGGTAGCTTGGCTTGCTTTGCTTGAAAATAGGTTTTTCCTATTAGTTGAAAACTCTAAGTCCTTCTTTGTCAAAAACATTCCCAAGGAACCACCAATAGACAATGGGGTCCTTCACCCTTGTTCACCCACAAATTTTTATTTAGAAGTTGGAGTGATGAGATTCTTGTAGCTTCCATGTCTTGATGCTCAAAAGTGTCCATTTCCTTGGACTAGGCTAAGTACTTAGGTTTTCCATCTGCAGAGGTTGTGCACTTTCCCCACCAGACTTGGTTTCCCAAGACAGGACCTTTCAGAAGCTTTTCCTTAGTCAAATGGACGCGTTCCAACCTATCATCCCATCTACCACCAACTGTCCAAAAGACTAAGTTCTAGCAACCTATATGATCAAGGCAGAGCCCATATTGCCAAGTGGTTGCACTGTAAGCTTTCTCAACACTTGGCCTCCAAATCCCTTTGTGCCTGGGTGGCATACCACAAGTGAGATACACAACCCAAGTCCATGGCCTTGTGTAACCACTCAACATAACCCAAACATTCCATTCCACCCAGGAGGTTCATTTGACTTTGTTGTTTTATTAAGAAAACATAAGTCTCTTGACTTAGAATATTTTCATCATAAATTATATAGATGTTTACCTCCCTTGTTTGCTAAGTAGCTAGACTAAGCAGAATATGATAACCTAACTTAGGATAATTTCCTTAACAATTCTACTATTCCATTCTACTTAGGATTTCCCATCTTAGCACTAGGCAAAATATCATGCAATATTTTAGCAAAATATTTAATGCTAGTACAAAACATAGGACAGAAATATTCATGAAAATATCACTTGCCTTGGTAGTGGGGAGAGTAGCACTCTTCACAATCACAATCACTAGCAAAATCTACACAAGAAATAATAGCATACAATTACACACAATTATATACAATCAAAAAAATAATATGAATGCATGCATGCAAGAATCTATTAAGTGGTGATTTTTGAAAATTCTACCAAGTATGCTCATGTCTACATAAACTTAACATGACACAAATTTGCCAATCCAAAGTTATTTGGCATCCATATTATTTACCAAAATAATTACTACTTAAAATGGCCTTAAATATGTTCTACAAATAAAATCATTTTTAACTGTTACTATATGCTAAATAAATTGGATATTCTGAAAGGCCTTGTTTCACTGAATCCAACGGTATAAAGTTTGCAAAAATCTAACGTGGCATTCAAAAGTTATAAGCATTTGAAGTTTGAATCTAAATCAGGTTTTAAATTCTGTTTTTAATCTAAACCTTGCCACGCGTCGCAACCTCACTGGCGCGTACCGCTTCGCGCGGATCGAGCGCTGCGGACCGTACGATCTAAATGGGATCTGGCGGCTCAGATGCGCGCTTACCCCTTCGTTTACAATCTATCCTAACCCTACGATCTGGATCCAACGGACACAACCATCCAACCACATACTGGCGGCGCTTAGCGGCGTTGACTGGCGGTGGCGCGTCTGACTACGGCGGTGCCGGCGTTCTAGGTCGCTCGGGGAGGGAAGGGCGTGCTTACCAGAACCGCAAGGCCGAGGCGAAGCTCAACGTGGAGGTGGTTTGGCAAGGGGTGCACGGGGTCGTCGGGGATTCCTCGCCGGAGTTCGCGAATGCGTCAGCCACGGTCAGTCGTCGACGTTGGCGAGGTTCCTCGTCGCGCTAAGCCAAAATAGGGTTACTGTCAGATGCGCAAGACGATGAGGATTCTAGGCGTATCAGTTAGAGGGCAAGGGGCGGTGGCTACTTACGGAGGGAGGTCGCCGGAGTTCGTGCAGAAGACGGTGGCGGCCAGTCATCGACGTTGCAGAAGCTACGGGTCATGCGAAGGTAAACGGAGAGTGTCAGAAGGTGCACAGAGACTCACTGAACAAGATAAAGTAAACGCGAGACCGAGGGGAACTCTATGCTCACCGGAATTGGCCGGCGCAGTCGTCGGAGACGGCGGGGTTGCAGAGAGCAATGCGCTCAGCCTGGTGGCGCTCTGGGTTCGGGTTTTGGGGGAGAAGAAAGAGGGGACAGAGGGGGTTCTTATAGCCCGGTCACGAGCGAGAATCACTCGGCCAATAACTCGAATTGACGCCGCGAATTAAACACAGAAACGCCCGCATTGATTTGGGGATGAACGGGTCGTGCGGGTGGAGACGATGCTGACATGGAGGAGGCCCGTTTGTCAGCGACGTGCACGAGGTGGAAGTGGGGTCTGCTTGTCAGCGGCTGAACGCGTGCGCTCGCGCGTGAGAGAGGAAAGGAAAGTTCCCGGGTGGGCTTGCTGGGCTCGTTTTTCTGCTGGGCCAGATTCTGGCCGCGTGGCCTTTTTCTTTTGTTTAAGTCTTTTTCTTTTCTAATTCTATTTTCTGGAATGATTTTTGATATGAATTCAAATCCTTTTGAATTCAAACAAAACTGGGGATCTTTGCAGGGTTCTGTGGTTTCAATTTCAGACATTTAACTAAGTAGTTACCTTGGAAGGTCCTGGTCAAGCTTGGGTGTTGAACAAAACAAGTTTTGTCTTTAGTTTGTGAATGAATGAAATAAGGTTTAGAAAATATTTCCAAATTGGAAATTTGGGTAAAAATGCTACACCTGAACTTTCCAACAATGGATGCAAGTAATCAAGTTCCTAAACAATCCAATCCCAAAGGGTGTTGGCCAATTGAGTTGAATTTGCACACATGAAATCATAGCCCAAATTTCTGTCTCCAACTGATTTTAAGAAAAACCCTAAATGGATGAATGATGCAAGGATGCTATGAATGAGTTTTGGAATATGAATTTAGGGATGTTACAAATCTAACCCCCTTAAGATGAATCTCGCCCTCGAGATTCGGGTTGGCTAGCAAATAGGTGAGGGTGGTCTTTCCGAAGATCATCTTCTCTTTCCCATGTTGCTTCCTCTTCGGAGTGATGGTTCCATTGCACTTTACAAAACTTGATAGTCTTGGTCCTGGTACCTCTTTCTGCGGTCTCTAGAATCTTGACAGGCTTTTCCTCATAAGTGAGATCACTTTCCAGCTGAACTTCTTCCAAAGGTATGGTATCCTTCAAAGAAGACTCTTCCATTTCTGGGTGACATTTCTTAAGCTGACTCACATGAAATACGTTATGGACTGCTGATAGAGATTCTGGCAATTCAACTTCATATGCAACTTCTCCTTTGCGACTCAGAATCTTGAATGGTCCAACATATCTTGGTGTCAACTTTCCCTTGACTCCAAACCTTTTCACTCCACGAAGTGGTGATACTCTGAGGTAAGCTCTATCCCCAACTTCGTAGGTGACTTCTCTACGCTTAGAATCCGCGTAGCTTTTCTGTCGGGACTGTGCTATCTTCAATCTGTCCTTAACCAATTTGACTTTCTCTTCGGCGTCTTTGATAAGATCTGGTCCAAATAAACTTCTTTCTCCCACACCATTCCATAACAATGGGGTGGTACACTTCCTTCCGTAGAGTAACTCAAACGGTGCCATTCCAATACTAGATTGATAACTGTTATTGTAAGAGAACTCTGCGTACGGTAAACTTTCGTCCCAACTTGCTCCATAGTCTAAAGCACAGGCTCTCAACATGTCTTCAAGAATTTGGTTGGTTCTTTCTGTTTGTCCATCCGTTTGTGGATGAAAAGCAGTGCTGAATTCCAATCTCGTTCCTAAGGATTCATGAAGCTGTCTCCAAAAGTGAGATGTGAACTGGGTTCCTCTATCTGATACTATACTCTTAGGCACACCGTGAAGGCATACAATTTTGCCCATGTAAATTTTTGCTAACTTGGCACTTGTATAGGTTGTCTTCACGGGTATAAAATGAGCCACTTTAGTTAGGCGATCCACTACTACCCATATGGAATCATACCCTGACCTGGTCCTTGGTAATCCGGTAATGAAGTCCATACCAATATTTTCCCACTTCCATTCAGGAATAGGCAGTGGTTGAAGTAAACCCGCTGGTTTCTGGTGTTCCGCTTTGACTCTGCTACACACATCACACAAAGCAATGTGTTCGGCAATGTCCCTTTTTAGATTGTTCCACCAAAACCTTTCCTTCATGTCCATGTACATCTTGGTATTTCCCGGATGAATAGAATACGGAGAGTTGTGTCCTTCTTGTAAGATCAGTTTTCGCAACTCTGGGTCTCTTGGAACACATATACGTTTCCCGTGCCATAAAGTACCCTGTTCGTCAACGTGGAAACTCTTAGCCTTCCCTAGACCAATATTTTCCTTAATCTTTCCAATTTCCTCATCAGTCTTCTGAACTTCTCGGATTTTGTCCAATAGAGTGGGTTGAACATCTAAGGACATGAGATATCCTTCTGGTACAATCTCCAATCTGAGTTCTTTGAATTGCTTACACAAGTCATCTGGCAATTCCCTTTTTGTAAGGCCATTTACAAACGTTTTACGACTTAGAGCATCTGCTACTACATTCGCTTTACCGGGGTGGTATTGCAAACTTAAGTCGTAATCTTTGATAAGTTCTAGCCATCTTCTTTGTCTCATGTTGATTTCCTTCTGGGTGAAGATATACTTCAAGCTTTTATGATCGGTGAACACTTCACAACGCTTTCCCAAAAGGTAATGTCTCCATGTTTTGAGTGCATGGACGACAGAGGCTAACTCCAAATCATGAGTAGGATAGTTTACTTCATGAGTTTTGAGTTGTCTCGAAGCATAGGCTACGACTTTACCATCTTGCATAAGTACGGCACCCAGACCTTGATGAGACGCATCACAATATACTTGGAAATCCTTTTCCAAATCTGGCAGACATAGAACCGGTGCTGTTACAAGTCTCTTCTTCAATTCTTGGAAACTGACTTCACAACCTTCAGTCCAAGCAAACTTCTTGTCCTTCTTTAGAAATTCTGTCATTGGCTTGGCAACCTTCGAGAAATTTTCAATGAACCTTCTGTAGTAACCTGCTAAGCCGAGGAAACTACGAACTTCTTTCACATTCTTGGGTGATTCCCATTCTTTCACAGCTGAAACCTTAGCAGGATCAACTGCCACACCATCTTTTGTCATCACATGACCAAGAAAACCAACTTTCTCTAACCAGAACTCACACTTGCCGAATTTGGCATAAAGTTTATGTTCCCTCAGTTTCTCAAGTATCAAGCGTAAGTGTCTTTCATGCTCTTCCTTGCTCTTGGAGTAGACCAAGATGTCATCGATGAAAACGACAACGAACTTGTCAAGGAATTCCATGAACACCTTGTTCATCATATTCATGAAGTATGCCGAAGCGTTGGTTAATCCAAAAGGCATTACGGTATACCCATACAATCCATACCTTGTGGTGAATGCTGTTTTTGGTATGTCTTGCTCTCGTATCTTGAGTTGAAAATAACCTGACCGGAGATCAATCTTCGAGAATACACATGCTCCTTCTAGCTGATCAAATAAGTCGTTGATTCTTGGCAAAGGATATTTGTTCTTGATAGTAACCTCGTTGAGAGAATGGTAGTCAATACATAACCTTTGTGTTCTATCCTTCTTCTCCACGAACAATACTGGGGCTCCCCAAGATGAAGAACTTGGTTGAATAAACCCTTTCTGTAACTGTTCTCCTAGCTGTTTCTTGAGCTCTTTCAATTCATCAACTGACATTTTGTACGGTCTCTTAGCTATTGGTCCTGATCCTGGCACCAAATCTATCAGAAACTCCACATCTCTATCCGGTGGCATTCCTGGTAGCTCTTCCGGAAACACATCCGGATACTCACACACTATTGGTACACTGTCCATTCTAACCCCCTTAAGAGAATTCAGCTTACTTCCTTTGGATTCAAAGTTTGACTTAAATTTTATTATTTTTCCTTCGGGAGTTGTGAGTGTAACTGTACGATTGGCACAATCTAGTATCCCTTCATACTTAGCCATCCAATCCATTCCCAAAATCACATCCAATCCTTGGGAATTCAGGATTATTAGGTTCACTGGAAACTTATGTTTTCCAAACTCTATGACTAAGTCATGACATCCTGAGTTTACTATCATTTCTCCCCCTGGAGAACTTACTCTTATAGGACACCCAATGGTTTCTACCGGTAGTTCATTTCTTTCAACAAATGATTTTGAGATGAATGAATGTGATGCACCGGTATCAAAGAGTACAAATGCCGAAATTGAATTGAGTCTGAACTTACCATCCACGACATCAGGCTCCTCATAGACCTCCTCCACATTGATGTGGTTAACCTGTCCTTTCTGAAAAGGATTTGGCTTGTTAGGTCCTTCAACTTTCTTCTCAGGGCAGTCATTAGCATAATGCCCCAGCTTTTTGCATTTGAAGCACTCAACCTGACTGAGGTCCTTTTTAGGAGGTTGGCCTCCACTTCCACTACCATTTCCACCATAGTGGCTCTTATGTCCACCCTTGTGGTTCTTGTACTTGTCCTTGTCATGGCTGCGATGATGCTTGTTGTCATGACGGTTGTGGTTGTGCTTGCTGAATTTCCCATGTTTATGGGATCCTGAGCTGCCACTGTCATCATAGTGAGATCGTTTGTGAGACGATCCCGAGCTGTGCTTGTCGGAGTGTTTCCTCTTTCTACTCTCGACTTGCTTCATTTTACTCTCCAAAATAGCAGCCTTGTCACACAAAGACTGATAGGTTGGAACATATGCCACAGCCAACTGTAGATTCAGCTCATCATTTAAGCCTTCCAGAAATTTTTCCTTTCTTTTGGCATCTGTATCAACCTCATCCGGTGCGTAGCGCGCCAGATTGTTGAACTCTTCTATGTATTCTGCCACGCTGCGGTGGCGCTGTTTCAGGTTGTGAAACTCCTTCTTTTTCAGACTCATCATTCCTGATGAGATATGAGCAGTGCGAAAACCATCTTCAAAGATAGCCCAAGTCACCTCATCAATAGGAGTGGTGATTTGGAAGTTGTCCCACCATGTGGCGGCTGGTCCTTCCAACAGATGTGCTGCGAATCTGACTTTTTCAGCATCCGTGCAGCCCACGGTCACTAAGTCCTTGTTCACGAAACGTAGCCAGTCATTGGCCACCATGGGATCAGTTGTTCCCGCAAACTTTGCTGGTCTCAAACGCAGAAATCTGGTGAGCATATCAAAACCCGGAGGGTTGTTGTTGTTCTTGTTATTGTTGTTGGGGTTGTTGTTGTTGTTGTTGTTATTCTGGTTTTGGATGAATGTTGTCATCATTTGCATAAGCTGTGTTTGCGCGTTCATCATTTGTTGCATTTCCGGGGTGATGTTGTTGGGGTTGGGGTTTGCACGACGGGGAGGCATCTGTGGTTTGTTCAAATAGATAAGAATGAGATACCCATAGATGTTTTATGCACAATACAACATAAGCAAACACATAACAAGCAACATAAGAATAAAGGTTCATCAACCACATAATAAGCTCATGAAGTAAAACACACAAGTGGCAAGCCATCCACATGTCGGATGGTCCAATAACAAGTTCACAATAACAAGTATGAATAAGAAAGGTAAACGAGTAGTCAAGTCTACTCATCAGCGTCAATCTCCTCCTCGACGAAGGTAAGACCTGCGTTCTCCATCGCGGTCTTGTTCTCCTCAATCGTAGTGGTCAAGGAATCGACCTTGGCCTTGAGAGTCCTCTTCTGGGAGCGAAGCCTCTCAATAACCATCTGCTGCTGCTCAAGCTCGAAGTCCTTGGACTTAAGTTCCTCGGTCATGTCCCGGATATTCTTGTTCCTATCCTGGACGCGTTTCTCTTGACTCTTGAACTTGCGGTCCTGGGCCTCGAACTTTGTCTCCATTTCCTTGATCATCTCATCCTGCTGCGCAAAAAGCTTGTCCTTCTCGCGAAGCTGCACCTGAAGCTCGTCATTACCTAGCATGACGTTCGTCCTATCCGTATCTACGTGCCTGAGAAGAGTCTCTAAGTCCTGAAGATAAAGACGTATCGGCTCCGCAGTGCTCCTCGAGTCGTCCTCAAAGTCGATGGACTCTCCATCAACATCACGTCTTCCAAAGACGTGGAAGTGAGTGCCTCTAACCTGACGGGAGTGACGGCCTAACAGTCGTCCTATCAGATCCTGCATGACTACCTCCATGCCTCTCTCCCTGTCATCGTGCATCAGCTTGAAGACGATGGCCTCCGTAGTAGGCTCAGTCTGGCGTCCGGGCTGGTTCACTTTGAAGCCCCAGAGGTCCTTCCTCTCGAACTTGGTGAGTGGGTACACCGTGATGGTAGGAAGAGGGAGATCAAGCAGAGTGGCAAGCTCAATGATACGGGGACCAAAACGAGTAACCCGAAACTCCTCAACAGTGCTGATGGCAATAGGCATCTATTTATAAGATTGAAAAAGTTAGAACAACATAATTCAAGGTAAATCAAGACAAACATTCATACATATCCATGAAACATAATTGTCACACAAGTCATGCATACATAATTCTATTACATCACTCAAGGTCCATACTTATTTAAAACATCTTTTGAAATAAGGAGATAAGTGGTGGTCCAACTAACGAAGTTTCTTACAATCCAATCTCACGGGATCTATTATTAAACACAATGTTCCTAGAGGCAATCCACCAATCTTGCTCTCTTGACTCTATCACTAAGTCAATAACATCTCCCCTTATCTCTTGGTTGGTGTCTTCCAACTCTTGAGTAAGCTCCTTCTCTTTCTCTAAGTCCTTTTGGAGGTTGAGCATTCTGCGCTTGACTCTAGCACTTAGTTCCTTGATGGTCCTCCAAGCTGCATCCCTGGCTGACTCAAAGAATGTGGTGTGCATTGTTGTGTTGGTGTACATGCAGAATCCCCTTTCTTTGTGGTTGTCTTCCTTGTTTTTGTACAAGTGAAGTTGCACCCACCAATACTCCACTCCTTCATCCATCACCGGAAAGCCCTTGTACACGGCTTCACCATGTGCATCCATTGCCTCCATGAGGTCCTTGAGAATGTTGGGAAACTCAGTCTCACACTCCAAGGTCATGGTCATGAGTGGTCCCTTCTTCACGGCTTCGTTGATGGAGTTCATCTACAAAGGAAGTTGAAAGAGATTAGAAAAGTTTTACGAGAAGAATAGACAAGTGTAGAAGTAGTTGAAAAACTTTTTCCTTAGTGGTTTTCCAATCCTAGGGTCATAATCCTACAGGCAACACAGTGCTCTGATACCATCTGTTAGACCCCTCCTTTATAAAGGAAAGGATCCCTGTGATTGCAATGCTAGTCCCTGGATCAATGCTAGCATCCACAGTTTAAGATGAAGTACACAAATACAAAGGTCGTTTATTACATTCATTCCAGAGATAAAACATAGTCTTTTACAACTCAGGGCCAAAGGCCTAATACAAGAGTTTATGGAATAAGTAAATAAACACAAGTCTTCATCTTCATGTGCCACAGGCTAACATGTTGAGTGTAGACTCATGACTCCTATTCATCATCGGAGTAACCTGCAACATCACAAGTTACAGCCACAGAGGGTCAATACTTTGGAATAGTATTGGCAAGTGATACCTTAGTATATTTTATGTGGACTATATTACTATATGCATTTTGGCTAAGGGTAGCTTGGCTTGCTTTGCTTGAAAATAGGTTTTTCCTATTAGTTGAAAACTCTAAGTCCTTCTTTGTCAAAAACATTCCCAAGGAACCACCAATAGACAATGGGGTCCTTCACCCTTGTTCACCCACAAATTTTTATTTAGAAGTTGGAGTGATGAGATTCTTGTAGCTTCCATGTCTTGATGCTCAAAAGTGTCCATTTCCTTGGACTAGGCTAAGTACTTAGGTTTTCCATCTGCAGAGGTTGTGCACTTTCCCCACCAGACTTGGTTTCCCAAGACAGGACCTTTCAGAAGCTTTTCCTTAGTCAAATGGACGCGTTCCAACCTATCATCCCATCTACCACCAACTGTCCAAAAGACTAAGTTCTAGCAACCTATATGATCAAGGCAGAGCCCATATTGCCAAGTGGTTGCACTGTAAGCTTTCTCAACACTTGGCCTCCAAATCCCTTTGTGCCTGGGTGGCATACCACAAGTGAGATACACAACCCAAGTCCATGGCCTTGTGTAACCACTCAACATAACCCAAACATTCCATTCCACCCAGGAGGTTCATTTGACTTAGTTGTTTTATTAAGAAAACATAAGTCTCTTGACTTAGAATATTTTCATCATAAATTATATAGATGTTTACCTCCCTTGTTTGCTAAGTAGCTAGACTAAGCAGAATATGATAACCTAACTTAGGATAATTTCCTTAACAATTCTATTATTCCATTCTACTTAGGATTTCCCATCTTAGCACTAGGCAAAATATCATGCAATATTTTAGCAAAATATCTAATGCTAGTACAAAACATAGGACAGAAATATTCATGAAAATATCACTTGCCTTGGTAGTGGGGAGAGTAGCACTCTTCACAATCACAATCACTAGCAAAATCTACACAAGAAATAATAGCATACAATTACACACAATTATATACAATCAAAAAAATAATATGAATGCATGCATGCAAGAATCTATTAAGTGGTGATTTTTGAAAATTCTACCAAGTATGCTCATGTCTACATAAACTTAACATGACACAAATTTGCCAATCCAAAGTTATTTGGCATCCATATTATTTACCAAAATAATTACTACTTAAAATGGCCTTAAATATGTTCTACAAATAAAATCATTTTTAACTGTTAATATATGCTAAATAAATTGGATATTCTGAAAGGCCTTGTTTCACTGAATCCAATGGTATAAAGTTTGAAAAAATCTAACGTGGCATTCAAAAGTTATAAGCATTTGAAGTTTGAATCTAAATCAGGTTTTAAATTCTGTTTTTAATCTAAACCTTGCCACGCGTCGCAACCTCACTGGCGCGTACCGCTTCGCGCGGATCGAGCGCTGCGGACCGTACGATCTAAATGGGATCTGGCGGCTCAGATGCGCGCTTACCCCTTCGTTTACAATCTATCCTAACCCTACGATCTGGATCCAACGGACACAACCATCCAACCACATACTGGCGGCGCTTAGCGGCGTTGACTGGCGGTGGCGCGTCTGACTACGGCGGCGCCGGCGTTCTAGGTCGCTCGGGGAGGGAAGGGCGTGCTTACCAGAACCGCAAGGCCGAGGCGAAGCTCAACGTGGAGGTGGTTTGGCAAGGGGCGCACGGGGTCGTCGGGGATTCCTCGCCGGAGTTCGCGAATGCGTCAGCCACGGTCAGTCGTTGACGTTGGCGAGGTTCCTCGTCGCGCTAAGCCAAAATAGGGTTACTGTCAGATGCGCAAGACGATGAGGATTCTAGGCGTATCAGTCAGAGGGCAAGGGGCGGTGGCTACTTATGGAGGGAGGTCGCCGGAGTTCGTGCAGAAGACGGTGGCGGCCAGTCGTCGACGTTGTAGAAGCTACGGGTCATGCGAAGGTAAACGGAGAGTGTCAGAAGGTGCACAGAGACTCACTGAACAAGATAAAGTAAACGCGAGACCGAGGGGAACTCTATGCTCACCGGAATTGGCCGGCGCAGTCGTCGGAGACGGCGGGGTTGCAGAGAGCAATGCGCTCAGCCTGGTGGCGCTCTGGGTTCGGGTTTTGGGGGAGAAGAAAGAGGGGACAGAGGGGGTTCTTATAGCCCGGTCACGAGCGAGAATCACTCGGCCAATAACTCGAATTGACGCCGCGAATTAAACACAGAAACGCCCGCGTTGATTTGGGGATGAACGGGTCGTGCGGGTGGAGACGATGCTGACGTGGAGGAGGCCCGTTTGTCAGCGACGTGCGCGAGGTGGAAGTGGGGTCTGCTTGTCAGCGGCTGAACGCGTGCGCTCGCGCGTGAGAGAGGAAAGGAAAGTTCCCGGGTGGGCTTGCTGGGCTCGTTTTTCTGCTGGGCCAGATTCTGGCCGCGCGGCCTTTTTCTTTTGTTTAAGTCTTTTTCTTTTCTAATTCTATTTTATGGAATGATTTTTGATATGAATTCAAATCCTTTTGAATTCAAAAAAAACTGGGGATCTTTGCAGGGTTCTGTGGTTTCAATTTCAGACATTTAACTAAGTAGTTACCTTGTAAGGTCCTGGTCAAGCTTGGGTGTTGAACAAAACAAGTTTTGTCTTTAGTTTGTGAATGAATGAAATAAGGTTTAGAAAATATTTCCAAATTGGAAATTTGGGTAAAAATGCTACACCTGAACTTTCCAACAATGGATGCAAGTAATCAAGTTCCTAAACAATCCAATCCCAAAGGGTGTTGGCCAATTGAGTTGAATTTGCACACATGAAATCATAGCCCAAATTTCTGTCTCCAACTGATTTTAAGAAAAACCCTAAATGGATGAATGATGCAAGGATGCTATGAATGAGTTTTGGAATATGAATTTAGGGATGTTACACACAAGAACATCATCACAAGTTTTACCTATAGTAGATATTTCAAAAGAATCCACAGGAGCATAACATTCATCCTCCTCTTTTTTATCTAATGAGCTTCCTGTTTCAGCAATTTCTTCTTCCATAGGCTCCTGCAAGGCATTAGTCTCTTCTGTTTGTGGAAAGTGTTGGAATTATGCCCTAGAGGCAATAATAAAGATGTTATTATTATAATTCTTGTTCATGATAATGTTTATATTCCATGCTAGAATTGTATTAAGCGGAAACTTTAATACTTCTGTGGTTTGTGAACAACACCGTGTCCCTAGTACGCCTCTAAGGACTAGCTCATTGATTAGTGATGGTTAAGGTTTCCTAACCATGGACATGACTTGTCAATTAATAATGAGATCATATCATTGGGAGAATGATATGGTGGACAGACCCAAACTAAGCGAAGCAATTAGATCGTGTCATCGTGTTCGTCTTTGCGAAGCTTTTCTTATGTCAAATATTGTATTCCTTAGACCATGAGATAATACAACTCCCTGTATCGGAAGAAAGCTTTGAGGTCATCAAACGTCATCCTATGTGAGGGTGATCATAAAGGTGTCTCTCAGGTGATCGGAAAGTATCTGTTGGGTTGTATGTATCGAGATGGGATTTGTCCCTCTGTAGCATCCCAATTGTCTAACAATTGTAATGCTACTTGGTCTAGTAATATAATGGCCACTTCATATATAAAATTGTTGCATCATAATTATATCATGCTCATGTCATCATGCCACCTTGCATTTGAGCATCATATAAAACCCTTTTTGGTTCGGTTCTTCTCTCATATGCATTGTTAATTGTATTTGCCTCTTGATATTGTATTTGGTTATTGATATATTGTTTAAATGCCCAAGTTGAGTTGGGGGCATATCTTTTATTCCACTCCACCACCTTTTCTTTCACCACCTTATAATTCCACCATCCAACTAAATATGAGCTTTGCACTTTATTTGGTTTTACCTCTAGCTCATGTGGGTTGGGATGGATCCAATTGTATCTCCACATGCTCTCATATATGCACCATTTTGTTTTCACATTATTGGTTTATAAGAGCCACATGGCCACCTTTGCATGCCTTGTGAGTGGAACCTTTTACCTAGCTTCATATGGATTATCATGGATTTATGCTCATGTTGGGATATTTATGGGACTATTAAACATCTAGTGGAATAAACACACTAGCAAGTCCCATTTTTATTCAAATATGGTCATCTCCATCTACTCCACATGGGGCATCCTTTCACTTCTTTTAGCTTGGCTTATTCCATATTTTTGGAATGCATATGTATAAATGCTATGGATATTTATTTTGTTTTCACAAGATGAAACCTAGCATTAATGTTCATGCATGGGCCATGCAATCATAACCCTTGGCCTTCTTCTCTTTGTTTTGTTTTATCTTGGTTTGAGCCTTGCTTTTAATTCAAACTAGATGTTTCTTTGTTTTTGAATCTCTTAAACCACAATATAAACCTACCCTTTGGTTTGGCTAAACCAAACCATCCCTAAACCTAACACCTCATCTAATCTAACCCTAGTTACACCCATCTCCCTCTCACCTCACCTCTCCTCTCACTAACCCGAGCCATACCCCCTCTCTCCAAACCCTAGCATCAACCCAAGCCCTAACCCGAGTTAACCCGGCCCTAGGCTACCCCATCTATTCCTCTAACTCTACCACCCCAAACCCTATTTTTGACCAACCCCTTACCTTGTCGAGCTACCCTACCCCTCTCCCTCTCGCTTGGCTTCCCCCTCTCTTCCCACCAGGCAGGCCCCACCACGTCACACCCTCATCTGCCCCCACTTCTTTCTTTGGCTTCAAGACAAGGAGAAGAAGGAGGGAGAGAAGACCTAGCCAGATCACTCCTTCCTCACCTTTTTGCAAAACCACCACCATCCCATGTGCCTCTCTCCTCTCTCCCTTATCTCCCCAACCACCCCAGCTCCCCATAACCATCTCAGCTCGGATCTGGGAGGCGCTCAGGCCCTCCTCTACCTCCCTTCTTCCTCCCCAAGCTTGCAAGCTTTCAATCATGCCCCTAAACCCTAGCCATGGCCACACCTTCCTATCGATGATCTGGAGCGCGTCAAGCAGGCCCTCGAGTACTGGCGTGCCCCTCTGCTTCTTCTACATCGCCTAACTCCGCTAGAAGCCACAGGAAACCGCCGGAGAAGCCTCGCCGCCGCCACGCCCGAGCTGGTCTATCGCCATTGCCACCAAGCCCGGCGCCAGATCCCCTCCACCTCCGCACGAACTACCACGCCGGCGACCCCACGGTGAGCCCCTTGACCTCCCAGACATGTTCCCCTACCCTATCTTGTACCGTAGCACCGCCGCGCTCCGTCGAGCAGCCTTCGTGCACCGCCGCGCGTCGCGTTCAGGCAGACAGCAGCAGCCGCAGCATCCATCCGCCTCTGTCCCTCACCCTGCCCCGCGCGCTGTAGACCACCTCCGTGCAAGTTCTCTAAACGAAAGTTGTAGGCCGTGGTTCCCTCTGCGTTTTTCGTTTTTGGGGCGGCGCGTTTCGTCCAGCGTGTGCGTCGCCATCGTCGCCGGAAGACGGCAGGATCCGCGCCGTCAGGGCCGTGTCCGTCAGCGCGCAGCAGCAGCCGCTGGTCTTTTTGCGCTGGAGCCCCTCCCCTTTTTCCCGCCTGAACCCGCCGTCCCCGGAGCCCCACCTGTCAGCCGTAGTGACACTTTTCAGTAAGGCCCCCGCGCTTTGTGGCTTCTCAACCCGCGCTCCCCTGGATCGCCCACGTGTCGCCCACCGGCTGGCCGTGCGCGTGAGTGGCCCCGCGGATCGGCCGGTCCCACCTGTCTGTCTCGGTGGCTAGACAACGCGTGGTAAGAAAAGCCCGGACCAGTCTCCGCCGTGTCGGCTATTGCTGAGTCAGCATGTGGCCCACTTGTCACTGTCTGTGGCTAGCTCTGTGTGAGTAGCAAAAGGTTTTTCTGTTTTCTGTTTAGAATTAAACTTTTCAAATTTGTTTTAAATTCAAATTCAAATATGTTTTCAAATATCTTTTAAAATACAATTCCAAATTAGACATGTTATATATGTTTTGGGATCAGAAAAATATGAGGAATTCAATTATGGCCTTCAAAATATATTTTGAACACTTTAAATTTCAAGTTGATTAAAATTACAATAAAATGCCCTTTTCCTTAATTAATTAATAACTTTTGTTTTATAACTCCGAATTTGACAAATGATATGTCTAAATCGATCAGCTCGACGAGACCTTTCTGTTTATGCATACCATGTTCTGTTATGCAGCATGCATCATATAAATATAAAGTATACAGCAACGTATTTGAGTATAAAATGTGACTAAAACGCAATAAAATGCTTTATTCTTGTATACCACACCTCACCCATGCCATGATACATTATTGCCATGCAAATTGTGCATCATTCATCATGGCATGATTGTTTGCTTGTCGCATTTTATTCATATGCTTGTGCACTTTATTTATGTTGTCCCTTGTTTGTTTGGTTCTTCTTCGAATAGACGCTGAGCAGGGGATATACCAAGAAACCCAGGAGCACTACCCAGATCCTTCTCTCGCTTCAACTGATCTGCCAGGCAAGCACTACCACATGCTTGCATACATATAGTACCTATTGCCTCTATCTTATTCTTGCATCATTGAGTCGCGATCGCATTAAACTGAATCCCAAGTACTGCATAGCCTTTACTTTTAAACCCCACCGAAGCTTGTTCCTCCATCCCATGAGCCATTACTACAGGAGTTGTTTGAGCCATGCGGGTCGTGGAACAGCATGTGTAGGGTATGTGAGTGTCTGATGGATAACGAGGTACCTAAACAACTTAACCTGAGTAGTATGGGATAACTAATGAAAGTGGCACCGGTGAGCAATATCTGCTATTTGGTTTTTCATGCTCACTTGTGTCCCGTAGGACCCCGAGTAATTGATTCATGTTCCTTGAATATTCGCGCTATCCACATCCGGGAGGCTTATGGGACCCCCCTGAGCCAGAGCTTGATTCATTCTTATTTCTTGGGGCCACAATTAGTTTGGGGCTTTATTACTATCCTGTACTTATGCCATGCTTTACTGCTTTATTTACGATTGTGCGAGGAGCACATGTACTGTTTAGGATCGTGACACGTTTTCGCTGTATCGACAAGCCCAGTCACACTTTCGGGTTCCCGGTCGTTTACAGCCGTCCACACAAACATTGAGTCCGTCTCGGAGCCGGCCAGTTTCGTTGCGGGTAGCTTAATGGGGTGTCCCCCTGAAATAATTCTAAATCCTGTGATTACTTTGTCGTGAAGGCCTCGTTGGGTTTTGATTTGGTTTTTCCGAGGTTGATCGAGTGTGTGTTGCTATTTGTGCACCCCTACAGGGTAAAACTTTCTGAAAGCCGTGTCCGCGGTTATGGACGACTTGGAGCACAGTTTCTCGGTCATAGACAAGTATAACTAAAGTACCGCTTTTAATTTGACTAAGTAACTGACTAGTAAATAGTGCAACACTCATGGAATGGATAATAAAACTGCCAACGGATGGGGGGTTGTTCGTCCGCTTCCTCGTTGGTAAGCGAGGAGGAGGATGGATCTGTTAATATTACTGTTATAACTGTTGTTATTAATTCACGGACATCCGTCTATCTTTGGTTAGGCGGATGGTTAGTGAGTATCTATAGAATTGTTAGGTATTATCTTTTGCTGCAATTGCGTCACCCAGGTTGTGTCCCCTTTAGAGGCATAAAGACTTGCTGAGTACCCCTAGGGTCTCACCCGATAAATTATTTGATTCAGATGAATAGGTACACTCACAAGATGGATACTGGGTGGAGGAGGCGGACGATGTGGGCAACGATCATTCGGTGTAGAGATTCCGGGAACGGGGATCCGTGAGATCTGTGGGCGGGATGTGTTTATTGATGGGGCATCTTATGCCGATTTGCTTCTTATCCGTACTCGGATCTTGTTTTCCGCTTCCGCCTGATACTCTGATGTTTGATGTATGAGGAGATATCCTAAACTATTATATCTATCTAGGACATTTGGATCTTGCTGTATGGCGTTGCAATATTTCTATTTCTTTTAGATGGAATGGCTATGAGGACTGTTGTATGGTGGCTTGCATACATACTCATTTGTGTATGTAGTTGATCCCTTCGCCTGCCGATTACGCCGCCCGTTCTTGTCCCGATGTTTGGAAATGGTTAGGACGGCCGAAAGGTCTACCTGTGAGTGGCATTTGGGCCCCACCGTACTATTTTAACCATTTCCGCCCATCCAGGCTTGTAACTAGGAGCGTAATTCACCGAGGTAGTTACAATTGGTATCAGAGCCATCCCGTCCTTCAGGGTCTCAGCCAAATGGTCGTTGTCAGTCTAGCAAATATTTTTGGTAGCTATGTTTACTAGGGGAAAACAACACGTGAGAGTAGGACTGCTTCAATTTTTCTTCTTACCCACCCACCACCCTTTTCTGGTAAGGAAGTGTAACGTTTTCAATCATCTCCTTAAAATTCAAACTAGGATTCACGTGTTCTGGGTTCCCGTAGTACCATAGGTTGTGTGTGTGTGTGTGTGTGTAATTCCTTGTCTATCTGTTGGATCCAAGTTGTTATCACAATCGGCCTTTTGGTTATCAACTGTTGGTACATTCCATACCGACAGGCTTTTGCAAATCGACGCGATCTATCTGATTCGTTGTATACCGCCGCGATCTGTCTTACTCTTTGTTATCCGACGTTATCTTGTTTGGGGTGTTCGTTTCCGTAGTTACTAATCTTTAGGTTCATCTTGAGAAGAAGGTGTTGGGATACGTGCTTTACTTATTCATGTGCGGAGTAATGATTTGAGTGCGGGATAGAGTCGCGACCATACCACTACTTTTATCATTCGCTCTTGTATATTGATTTGGTAGAGTCACTAATCTTGACTCGTTAAGTGATTTTGCGCATCTATTGGTATTTTAATGCCGAAATTTGCGGAAATTTTTTTCTTTGATATATCTGTGTATCACACTCCTTTTCAGTCGTGTGCGATATGCTTAATATCTTCTAGGTGCTTTGAACTTCGTTGATATTTTAATATCATCTTAGTAAATTGTATCCTTTAATATTGGTTAATTCCATCTTGGTACTATTTTGGATTATTATTATTCTCCATTATAGTACTGACTTGTGTTTTATATCAATAACAGGATGGCACCACCACGCCGTCTGAGGAGGACATACCACCTGAACTGGGGGCCGCGTTGTCAAGACATGCCAATGCCTTGGCAGCAATGCAGCAGAACCAGCAGCGTTTCGAAGAAAGTGTCAGGAGGAATGAGTTTTCTCCGCTACCTCCACCTCCCAAGCGAGGAGACATCAAAAGCTTCCTGAAGTTCAACCCACGCCAATTTGATGTGTCCGATCAACCACTTGATGCTGATGATTGGTTGCGTGAGATGTCAAGGCTACTGGTGACTGCTGATGTTCCTGAGCAAGAATGGGTAAAGTGTGCCACTCACCTTCTGAAGGGAGATGCAACTCTCTGGTGGGAGAATTACCTGAAGGCAAACTGCATTGGTTTTCAGCCTACTTGGGGACAGTTCACTAGAGCCTTCAAAGAGCAGTATCTGTCAGAAATTGTCATGGAGAGGATGAAGGAAGTGTTTCTCAACCTCAAGCAGGGCAATGATAATGTCAATACCTACATCAGGAACTTCATGAACATTTCTCGTTATGGTGGCGATGAGATCTCTAATGACAAGAAGAAGCAAAAGAGGTTCCGGCAAGGGCTCAATGCATCGATTAAATATGCAATCACACATGCAAGGCCGGCGTCTTTTCTGGAACTTCAGCATACAGCTCTGCAGGAAGAAGCAAGTAGGCAAGTGTTTGAGGAGTCAAAGAAACACAACCGTGATGCAGCAAGCTCTTCAGCTATGTCAACTCCTTCTAAGCGTCGTGTCTGGGTTCCTAACACCCCACCGTCGCTCCCGGCTCCACCAAGACCTTCAAGCTACGCGGCAAGGCCACCAAACTTCCTCACTGCTGCTCCCAGGGGCTACAACCACCACTACCCTGGAGCGCCTGGCAGAGTCCCTGGCTACGTTGCTCCACGTCCACCTGGTGCTTGTTACACGTGTGGAGACACTGGGCATCAAAACTAGAACTGTCCGATGAAAAACAAAGCTCTTCCTCCACCACCTCCAAGATCTGCGGCAAGCTCTCCTATGGTTCGTGCACCACCACCTCGGGCTCTCAACATCAACACCAAGCCCGGGTCTACTGTAGCTCGTGCCAACTGTGTCAACGCCGCTCAAGCTGAGCATGCACCTGGAGTTGTGATGGGTATGCTTCCCGTTAACTCAGTCCCTGCACGAGTTTTGTTTGATTCTGGTGCTTCGCATTCTTTTGTTTCGCATAAGTTTGCGCATGAGCATGATCTGGATATGGTTCCCTTATCACATCGTCTGGTGGTACAATCTCCTGGTTCAAACATGAGGGTTGTTCATATCAGCCATGGCAGATGGTGGTTCTTCGTTCTCGGCGTCCTTAATTGTTCTGGGCAATTCGGACATTGATGTCATCTTGGGCATGGATTGGTTGACAGCAAATGCAGCTGTGATCGATTGTGCTGAACGCTCGGTTTCTCTGAAGATTCCTGAAGGCCACATAGTCTATTCTCCAAGTCTGACTCCTGCTATCCAGCTTTTCTCTTTGGCGGCTCTGAATGATGATGCTATGGAAGCTATTCAGAGTGTTCCGGTGGTCTGTGAGTTCCCAGATGTCTTTCCTGAAGAGTTGCCAGGTATGCCTCCGGATCGAGAGGTTGAGTTTGTAATTGAGCTTGAACCTGGAACGGCTCCTATCTCCAAGCGGCCTTATAAAATGGGTCCTGCTGAGTTGGCTGAACTCAAACGTCAGCTTGATGAACAAGAGAAGTTGGGTTTCATTCAACACAGTACTTCTTCGTGGGGTAGCCCAACCCTCTTTGTGAAGAAGCGAGACATGACTGATAGACTTTGTGTTGACTATCGGGCTCTCAATGCTAAAACCATCAAGAATAAATATCCCCTTCCGCGGATTAATGATCTCTTCGATCAGCTAGCTGGAGCTGTGGTATTCTCTAAGCTTGACTTGAGAAGTGGTTATCATCAAATCAAGATTCGCAAGGAAGATGTTCCTAAAACAGCTTTCACCACCCGCTATGGCCTGTATGAGTACACGGTTATGTCTTTCGGTCTCACCAACGCACCTGCCACCTTCTTGAGGCTTATGAACTCGGTTTTCATGGAGTATCTTGATAAGTTCGTTGTGGTCTATCTGGATGACATCCTAGTCTATTCTAAGTCAAAGGAAGAACATGAAGAACACCTTCGGTGTGTCCTAAACAAGCTTCGTGAGAACCGCCTGTATGCAAAGTTCTCCAAGTGTGAGTTTTGGCTGCCTCAAGTAACCTATCTTGGTCACGTCATCTCTGCCAAGGGCATTGCAGTCAACCCGGAAACTGTAAAGACAATTGTTGAATGGCTTCCTCCTGCTAATGTCAAAGAAGTGCGGAGTTTCCTTGGTTTGGCTAGTTATTGCCGTCGCTTCGTTCAGAACTTTTCGAAGATAGTGAAGCCTCTTACCGATCTCCTCAAGAAAGGCAAGCAATACCTTTGGACTCCTGCATGTCAAGCAAACTTTGAGACACTCAAAGAGAAGCTCACTTCCACACCAGTCTTGGTTCCTCCGGATACATCTAAGCCTTTCCAGATATTCTGTGACGCCTCTTTGCAAGGATTGGGTGCGGTCCTTATGCAAGAAAAACAAGTTGTTGCTTATGCCTCTCGACAGTTGAAGACGCATGAGATCAACTATCCTACACATGACCTCGAACTCGCAACAGTTGTTTTCGCTTTGAAACTATGGAGGCATTACTTGCTGGGCAACCGTTGTGAAATCTTTTCTGATCACAAGAGTCTGAAGTATATCATCACTCAGCCTGATCTCAAACTTCGGCAGAGGAGGTGGATTGAAGCAATCAATGACTTCGATTTGACCATCAACTACACTCTGGGCAAAGCTAATGTCATGGCCGATGCTCTCAGCCGCAAAGCTTATGTCAACAACCTCATGATGGAAGAACAACAGCCTCTCTTGTGCGAGGAATTCCGTCAGCTCAACCTTGAAATTGCGGAACAAGGGTATCTCCTGAACCTTCTGGCTACTCCTCTCTTGGAAGAAAAGGTTCGCTCCTTTCAGCTTGGTGATCCGCACACCAAAAAGATCATCTCCAGACTTCAGCTTCCGAAGTATGAGTCCTTCCACGTCGATGATCAAGGCACGCTTTTCTTTGAACACCGGATGTTTGTTCCGAACTACTCGGGTTTGAGAGAGCAAGTTCTCAAGGAGGCGCATGATTCTGTTCTTTCTATCCACCCTGGCAGCACAAAGATGTACATGGATTTGAAAACACAATATTGGTGGCCGGGATTGAAACGATATTGTGCCAAGTATGTCTCGGAGTGTGATGTCTGCCGCAGAGTTAAAGCTGTCCATCAGAAACCTTCCGGTCTTCTACAGCCATTGAAACCCCCGGAATGGAAATGGGAGAAAGTAGAGATGGACTTCATCACTGGTTTTCCAAGGTCGCAGAAGGGCAACAATGCAATCTTTGTTGTCATTGACAGGCTTTCTAAAGTGGCTCACTTCTTCCCCGTAAAGGAAACAATTTCTGCAATTCAATTGGCTGAGCTCTATATCAACAGAATTGTCTCTCTGTATGGGGTTCCGCTTGAGATCAGTTCAGACCGTGGAAGCATCTTCACTTCCAAGTTCTGGGAAAGTTTCCAAAATTCTTTGGGAACAAAGTTGAACTTCCGCACAGCTTACCACCCTCAGTCGCAAGGACAAGTTGAAATGATCAATCAGATTCTGGAGGATATGCTTCGTGCTTGCGTCATCTCTTTTGGCATGAAGTGGGAAGAAAGTCTTCCTTATGCTGAATTCTCTTACAACAACAGCTTCCAGAAAAGTCTAAAGATGGCACCATTTGAGGCTCTCTATGGTCGCAAATGCAGAACTCCGATTGGTTGGTCGGGTGCAGGAGAAAGAATATTGTTTGGCCCTGACATTGTAACTCAAGCGGAGGAGAAGGTGCACATCATTCTTGAAAATCTGAAGATTGCTCAAAGTCGCCAGAAGAGCAATTATGACAGAAAGCACACGGACATGGAGTATGTCCCTGGTGATCTCGTTTACCTTCGTGTCACTCCCATGAGAGGCACGCACCGTTTTGGTATCAAAGGAAAGCTGGCTCCTAGATACATCGGTCCATTCAAAATTCGTGGAAGAAGAGGAGAAGTTGCTTATGCTCTTGAGCTCCCAGAAAAACTCAAGGTCCATCATGTTTTCCACATCTCTCAACTCAAGAAGTGCTTCAAGGATCCCGGCAGGACCGTGGATCATGAGCTTATCAATCTCCAAGAAGACCTGTCTTATCAAGAACACCCCACAAAAATCCTTGAGATCGCAGAAAGAAGGACTCGCAACAAGTCCATCAAGTTCTGCAAGGTGCAGTGGTCGCACCATTCTGTTGATGAAGCCACTTGGGAACGTGAAGATGAGCTCCGTGCCAAGTATCCTACCCTCTTTGTGTCTTCTTCTTCTTCCTAGAATCTCGGGGCGAGATTCCTGTTTAGTGGGGGAGAGTTGTAGCATCCCAATTGTCTAACAATTGTAATGCTACTTGGTCTAGTAATATAATGGCCACTTCATATATAAAATTGTTGCATCATAATTATATCATGCTCATGTCATCATGCCACCTTGCATTTGAGCATCATATAAAACCCTTTTTGGTTTGGTTCTTCTCTCATATGCACTGTTAATTGTATTTGCCTCTTGATATTGTATTTGGTTATTGATATATTGTTTAAATGCCCAAGTTTAGTTGGGGGCATATCTTTTATTCCACTCCACCACCTTTTCTTTCACCACCTTATAATTCCACCATCCAACTAAATATGAGCTTTGCACTTTATTTGGTTTTACCTCTAGCTCATGTGGGTTGGGATGGATCCAATTCTATCTCCACATGCTCTCATATATGCACCATTTTGTTTTCACATTATTGGTTTATAAGAGCCACATGGCCACCTTTGCATGCCTTGTGAGTGGCACCTTTTACCTAGCTTCATATGGATTATCATGGATTTATGCTCATGTTGGGATATTTATGGGACTATTAAACATCTAGTGGAATAAACACACTAGCAAGTCCCATTTTTATTCAAATATGGCCATCTCCATCTACTCCACATGGGGCATCCTTTCACTTCTTTTAGCTTGGCTTATTCCATATTTTTGGAATGCATATGTATAAATGCTATGGATATTTATTTTGTTTTCACAAGATGAAACCTAGCATTAATGTTCATGCATGGGCCATGCAATCATAACCCTTGGCCTTCTTCTCTTTGTTTTGTTTTATCTTGGTTTGAGCCTTGCTTTTAATTCAAACTAGATGTTTCTTTGTTTTTGAATCTCTTAAACCACAATATAAACCTACCCTTTGGTTTGGCTAAACCAAACCATCCCTAAACCTAACACCTCATCTAATCTAACCCTAGTTACACCCATCTCCCTCTCACCTCACCTCTCCTCTCACTAACCCGAGCCATACCCCCTCTCTCCAAACCCTAGCATCAACCCAAGCCCTAACCCGAGTTAACCCGGCCCTAGGCTACCCCATCTGTTCCTCTAACTCTACCACCCCAAACCCTATTTTTGACCAACCCCTTACCTTGTCGAGCTACCCTCCCCCTCTCCCTCTCGCTTGGCTTCCCCCTCTCTTCCCACCAGGCAGGCCCCACCACGTCACACCCTCATCTGCCCCCACTTCTTTCTTTGGCTTCAAGACAAGGAGAAGGAAGAGGGAGAGAAGACCTAGCCCGATCACTCCTTCCTCACCTTTTTGCAAAACCACCACCATCCCATGTGCCTCTCTCCTCTCTCCCTTATCTCCCCAACCACCCCAGCTCCCCATAACCATCTCAGCTCGGATCTGGGAGGCGCTCAGGCCCTCCTCTACCTCCCTTCTTCCTCCCCAAGCTTGCAAGCTTTCAATCATGCCCCTAAACCCTAGCCATGGCCACACCTTCCTATCGATGATCTGGAGTGCGTCAAGTAGGCCCTCGAGTACTGGCGTGCCCCTCTGCTTCTTCTACATCGCCTAACTCCGCTAGAAGCCACAGGAAACCGCCGGAGAAGCCTCGCCGCCGCCGCGCCCGAGCTGGTCTGTCGCCGTTGCCACCAAGCCCGGCGCCAGATCCCCTCCACCTCCGCACGAACTACCACGCCGGCGACCCCACGGTGAGCCCCTTGACCTCCCAGACATGTTCCCCTACCCTATCTTGTACCGTAGCGCCGCCGCGCTCCGTCGAGCAGCCTTCGTGCACCGCCGCGCGTCGGGCAGACAGCAGCAGCCGCATCATCCGTCCGCCTCTGTCCCTCACCCTGCCACGCGCGCTGTAGACCACCTCCGTGCAAGTTCTCTAAACGAAAGTTGTAGGCCGTGGTTCCCTCTGCGTTTTTCGTTTTTGGGGCGGCGCGTTTCGTCCAGCGTGTGCGTCGCCATCGTCGCTGGAAGACGGCCGGATCCGCCGCCGTCAGGGCCGTGTCCGTCAGCGCGCAGCAGCAGCCGCTGGTCTTTTTGCGCTGGAGCCCCTCCCCTTTTTCCCGCCTGAACCCGCCGTCCCCGGAGCCCCACCTGTCAGCCGTAGTGACACTTTTCAGTAAGGCCCCCGCGCTTTGTGGCTTCTCAACCCGCGCTCCCCTGGATCGCCCACGTGTCGCCCACCGGCTGGCCGTGCGCGTGAGTGGCCCCGCGGATCGGCCGGTCCCACCTATCGGTCTCGGTGGCTAGACAACGCGTGGTAAGAAAAGCCCGGACCAGTCTCCGCCGTGTCGGCTATTGCTGAGTCAGCATGTGGCCCACTTGTCACTGTTTGTGGCTAGCTATGTGTGAGTAGCAAAAGGTTTTTCTGTTTTCTGTTTAGAATTAAACTTTTCAAATTTGTTTTAAATTCAAATTCAAATCTGTTTTCAAATATCTTTTAAAATACAATTCCAAATTAGACATGTTATATATGTTTTGGCATCAGAAAAATATGAGGAATTCAATTATGGCCTTCAAAATATATTTTGAACACTTTAAATTTCAAGTTGATTAAAATTACAATAAAATGCCCTTTTCCTTAATTAATTAATTAATAACTTTTGTTTTATAACTCCGAATTTGACAAATGATATGTCTAAATCGATCAGCTCGACGAGACCTTTCTGTTTATGCATACCATGTTCTGTTATGCAGCATGCATCATATAAATATAAAGTATACAGCAACGTATTTGAGTATAAAATGTGACTAAAACGCAATAAAATGCTTTATTCTTGTATACCACACCTCACCCATGCCATGCTACATTATTGCCATGCAAATTGTGCATCATTCATCATGGCATGATTCTTTGCTTATCGCATTTTATTCATATGCTTATGCACTTTATTTATGTTGGCCCTTGTTTGTTTGGTTCTTCTTCGAATAGACGCTGAGCAGGGGATATACCAAGAAACCCAGGAGCACTACCCAGATCCTTCTCTTGCTTCAACTGAGCTGCCAGGCAAGCACTACCACATGCTTTCATACATATAGTACCTATTGCCTCTATCTTATTCTTGCATCATTGAGTCGCGATCGCATTAAACTGAATCCCAAGTACTGCATAGCCTTTACTTTTAAACCCCACCGAAGCTTGTTCCTCCATCCCATGAGCCATTACTACAGGAGTTGTTTGAGCCATGCGGGTCGTAGAACAGCATGTGTAGGGTATGTGAGTGTCTGATGGATAACGAGGTACCTAAACAACTTAACCTGAGTAGTATGGGATAACTAATGAAAGTGGCACTGGTGAGCAATATCTGCTATTTGGTTTTTCATGCTCACTTGTGTCCCGTAGGACCCCGAGTACTTGATTCCTGTTCCTTGAATATTCGCGCTATCCACATCCGGGAGGCTTATGGGACCCCCCTGAGCGGGATCGGGGAACCGTGAGATCTGTGGGCGGGATGTGTTTATTTATGGGGCATCTTATGCCGATTTGCTTCTTATCCGTACTCGGATCTTGTTTTCCGCTTCCGCCTGATACTCTGATGTTTGATGTATGAGGAGATATCCTAAACTATTATATCTATCTAGGACATTTGGATCTTGCCGTATGGCATTGCAATATTTCTATTTCTTTTAGATGGAATGGCTCTGAGGACTGTTGTATGGTGGCTTGCATACATACTCATTTGTGTATGTAGTTGATCCCTTCGCCTGCCGATTACGCCGCCCGTTCTTGTCCCGATGTTTGGAAATGGTTAGGACGGCCGAAAGGTCTACCTATGAGTGGCATTTGGGCCCCACCGTACTATTTTAACCATTTCCGCTCATCCAGGCTTGTAACTAGGAGCGTAATTCACCGAGGTAGTTACACCCTCCCAAGTCGGAGAGATATACTTCGGGCCCACTCGGTAATCGATATCAACACCGCTTGCAAGCATGTGGTTAAGGAGTTAATCACAAAGTGATATCGGATTATGGAACGAGTAAAGTACTTGCTGTGAACGAGATTGAACTAGGTATGACAGTACCGACGATCGAATCTCGGGCAAGTAAAATATCGCGAGATGAAGGGAATACATATATGGGATTGATTGAATCCTGGCATCGTGGTTCATCTGATATGATCATCGATGAATGTGTGGGAGTCAATATGGGTTTCCAGACCCCGCTGTTGATTATTGATAGAAGATCATGTCTGCATATTCTCGAACCTGCAGGGTCACACACTTAACGTGTCTCAACGCTAGGATAGATTGGATAATTGGTTTATGAGTTTTCGGAGTCTCAGATGGGATCCGGGACATCACGAGAGGTTCCGGAGTGGTCCGGAGAATAAGATTCATATAAGGCAGTGCAGTTTTTTGGAGTTCGGAATTGTTCCGGGTTAATCGGTATTGTACCGGAAGCTTCTAGAACCTTCCGGAAGGGGACCAACGTGGCCCCACCTTCTGGGAGAGGGCATGGGCCTATGAGGGAGTGCCCTGGACGCATTGGGCCAGGGGCACAAGGCCCCATAGGGCCCAGCCGGCCAAGAGGGTTTAAACTCTAGATAGAGCTTCTAGAAGGGGGGGTTTCCTTGCCCCCCACTCCTCCTCCTTGGCCGCCGGCCTTGGCTTGGGGGAGGGGGCTAGGGTTGCCGCCCCACCCCTCTATATAAAGAGGGCTGGGGGCGCACCACCCCACACACCTTCCCCTCCAAAGCTAGCCGCCCTGCTGCCCTCCTCTCTCTCTCCCTCCCGACTGCGTGTAGGCGAAGCCCTGCTGCAGAAACTCTCCACCATATACACCACGCCGCCGTGTTGTAGATCCAATCCGTCTCTCCACCATACTTGCTGGACCGAGGAAGGAGGAGACGTCGAGGTGCTGCACGTGTGCATCTCACGGAGGCACCGCCACTTGTGGTGCTAGATCGGATCGGATCGCGAGGAGGAGAAGCGAGTACGACTACATCACCCACCTTCCGACGAACGTTCCGCTGTGCGAATCTTCAAGGGTATGAAGATCTAATCCAATCTCTCTCGTTGTTTGCATCTCCTAGATTAGATCTTGGCTTTCCCTCTGTTCGCATCCGTAGAAAATTTTGATTTACTATGCCGCGAAACCCTTCAGAAAGAACCTATTAAAATATTCAATAATATAGCCATTTTATTCCTTGTAATTATCAAAGAAAAATTTAACTATCTCATAAACCTCATATTCATAAGGTGCATCATCAGTATTTTCAAGCAATCTGGCAAGTTCAAATGCACCCTTGAAAGCAATAAATTCTTCAATTTGTTCCACATCATAAAAGTCATAATTTACTTTAACATAAGAAGATATGATAACATTATCATTATACTCACATTGAAATGGGAGGTGTTTATACCTACTATAGCAACAAGCTTTATCAAAGCAATAAGTAACATTATAAGTAGAGCACACCTCTCTAGCAATAGTATTCAATTTATCAATTTGTGCCCATAAGTGTTTCCCTTTTTGTGACAAACGATTTTCCTTATAACAGAACTTTTGTTCTTCTGTGCACCCACCTTGCCAATAATAACTAGTTTCAAAGAAACCATCCATTGATAGAGAGCATGACCAAGCAAGGCAATAACAGACCAGCAACTAGAGTAGGAACTATTTTTTGTGTGTTTTTGATAAGAAAAAGCAAACCAAACTAAACTATTTTTTTGGAGTTTTTGATAACAAGAGTCAAACAAAACCAAGCAAAAGAAACTAAGCAAACTAGAAACAAAGTAAAGAAAAAGGTTGAGGAGGACTGTAAAGACGTCCTCACACTCCCCGGCAACGGCGCCAGAAAAAGCTTGATGGCGCCCAGTACTGTCGTGGGACGCTTCGTTGGAAACCCCAAGAGCAAGGTGTGATGAGCACAACAGCAAGTTTTCCCTTAGTAAGAAACTGAGGTTAACGAACCAGTAGGAGGAAGGAAATGTCTTAAAGGTGTTGCAGGCAACGCGGAAACCTGCACAACACAAATTCAAGACTTTGCCCCAACGAACAGTGAGGTTGTCAAGCTCACCGGTTTGCTGTAACAAAGGGTTAACTGTATGGTGTGGAAGGTGATGATGGTTTGCAGCACTTAAACAGTAGCAGTGGAAGATGTATCAATGGTAAAGATTGGACCGGGGTACATAGTTCACTAGAGGTGCTCTCCTTAGATAAACAACATGGCATGAAGGGTAAACAAATTACAGCAGGGCAATTGACATGAACTGAGCAAGGCATAACAATGCAATACTAGGCAAAAAGATCCTATGAGATTCGATTGGGCAATACAACAATATACATGGACCGCCATCCAACTGCATCTATGACTAGAATTCCACCTTCAGGTTATCATCCGAACCCCCTCCAGTATTAAGTTACAAGCAACAGATAACTGCTTTAAGCAAAGTGTGTAAGTTAAACAATCCACTTGTTCCATGAACAAGAGACCGTTGTTTTCTCCCTAGTGGCAACAACACATCTATAACCTTAGAGATTTCTATCACTTCCCTTGAGAAGTAGAGGCATGAACCCACTATCGAGCATAAATACCCCCTCTTGGAGTCACTAGCAACTACTTGGCCAACATAGCTACTAACAACGGAGAGCATGCAAGATCACAAACAACACAGACATGATAGAATCAAATAGACAAAACCATTAATTAATCTGACATAGTAATCTCAATATCCATCGGATCCCCGCAAACACAACATGCATGATTACAAATAGATTAGATCTTGATCATGAATGGAGCTCACAAGATCTATACATGAAAGCATAAGGAGGAGATACAACCATCTAGATACTACATGGACCCGTAGTCCAAGGTGTAACTACTCACGCTTCATACCGGAGGCTGGCATGATGAAGAAGAAGGCCTCCGGGATGATCTCCCCTCCGGCAGGGTGCGGGGAAGAGCTTCAGATCCCCCCGATCTAGGGACGATGGTGGCGGCGGCTACAGACGTTTTCATGGAATATTGATCATGCACTTAGGGTTTAGGTATCGGGGGCTTCTTATAGGCAAAGAGGGAGGCCGAGGGGGTTCCCGAGGCGGCTGCACCCCACCCCCCAGGCATGGGCTAGGCCTGGCCGTGTGGCCAGGGGTTGTGGCCCCCTCGAGGCCCTCCTCCGTCTCGCCTTCTGGCTCCGTGTTCCCCACGATAAAATATTGACTTTGGCTTTTGTCCCATACAATTCCGAGAATATTGATTTTCTGCCTTTCTGGAACCAAAAATAGAAGAAAACAGGCAACTGGCACTATGGCATCTTGTTAATAGGCTAGTACAAAAAACATATAAAAATACCTCAAAGTGTAGACAAAGGAAAGCAAAGTAGATACTAAAAAAGCATGGAACATAAAAAAAATAGATACGTTTCTGACATATCAGTTCGCTCTCATCCAATCCATGATTGCATCTGCTAACCACCTAGACTTTGCTATTTTTGTTTTGTCCTTTGGATGTCCCCCTTGAGGTGGACAAGAATGTTCGAACTGGTTCATTTTTATCTGAAATATAATAAAAAATGTCAGGTACAACTAACAAACTCTACACAATGATCTAAAATACACAACTGGTTGTAATACCTGAACCAAACTGCTCCTGAGCATAGTGGATGCATGTATCCTCCACCTCCACCTACCCATCTTGTATGGGCACTTCACTATGAACCTTGCTAGCTCACTCTTAATAATATCATAATCACTATTGGTGTGAATGCAATATGTAGTAAGGGCATTACGACGGTCCCACATCGTTTCAAATACGGTGCCTTCTGAAATCTTAGGATTGTCCCTGTCCCACTCAATTACCGGCAAGTCCTCACTATCGTACTCGGCTAAAACGAGGCTATCATTGTTCTCCTCGTTCTCTTCGTCATCAGTGTTATCAAATTTGGCACCCTGGGCAATTTCATCCGTGTATTTATCCTCTAGTGCTTGTTTACTGAATCTATCTACAAATTTAGGAAACATCAACTCATCCTCATCATCTAGTGGAGGCACTCTCTAGTCAGGCTCTGCCTCGTCCTCCACATAGGCCACACGAGCGGTTTGGCTTACACTCGCAGTGCGAACAGATGGTACTACCGTGGACCTACAAGGATCGCCGGGGCACACACTATTAGAAGAGACATGAGAGACACATGATTCCTAACCACCTGATGATGCGTGACCACCAGATGATGTTTTAACACTCTTTCCCATATGCTCAACTTTAGTTTGCACATGGAGACGAATTCGACCAAAACGTTCGACAACATTCAAAGAGAAAAGCATTACCAGATCATATACGCTAGTTAGTGGGAGCAATCTTTGCTCGCTAATGTTGAAATATTGCAAATCAACTGAATTGTCACTGCTCCAGGGGAATTTATAATAGATTTTATCTATCAAATCTCTGAGAGTTATGGAGGTTCGAACCACCACTGGGAAGTAAAATCCAGAGAGATATTGTTCACAACCACGAATTATGCTAGTATCCAGTCTAACAGCCAGCCAAATGCTAGCACTGGATCAATCCTATTCGAAAATCAAGGCAGTTAGTTGAGCACCAGCGATTCATGCTCAAATACTGCCAATAATCAATCCACAAAGGGAAACGATACTTACCCAGATGGAATCCATGCGTTAGGTCCCTGCGATTCCACCCAATCTTCTCCCTGCTCGACGCGGATGGCCGGTACACTAGCCGATATTGAATATTGTTCTGCAAAAGGGGTAGATCTAGTGGGGGCGGGAGCGGAGCCGGAGATGGAGTGGGCTCCGCGGCTAGGTGGAGGGGTGGCTCTGGGGCAAAGGACGACATAAGGTAGGAGTACACGACAGTGGGCCAGCGGAGGGGCGGTGTGGGAGCTATTCCTGGCTCGGGGGAAGCGAATGCTTTGGGTGAGCGAGAATGGTCGGTCCGACGTGTCTCAATGCAACCCCACCCTTCACCACGTATGCAAGACCCATTCCAACACGACCCCACTCTTCACCACTTATGCAAGACCCGTGCCAACACAGCTCCACCCGTCAGCAAGTAACGGTCGATGCCACGCAATGTAACGCTCAACGCACGACCCGGCTCAACGCGGTCCCACCAGTCAGCATGTAACGGTCAAGCCTTTGACCTGGCAGCATCCCTCCTTCCGAGCGCCTGCGAGGGTTTTGTAATATAGCGAGGAGAAAAGTTAAGAGGCTAGGAAAAACCGCGTATAACTAACGAACCAGGGACACGAACCAACCTGCGGTTATTTAAATATAATTATTATATATTAATTATGAATTAATATATTATAAAATAATATTTAAATAAAGATTTATAAAAGGCGTCTTAATAGGGATTTTGCCTAAAACAAAACATACGGAAAAGGGCAAAGGAAAGTTGTTTTTTAAACTTCCCACATGGGCGGCAAATAGTTCGCGCTGCACGTGGGCGACGGATATTACGCGCCGCTCATGCGTTGATGTTGAGCCGAACGGGCCAGGGAGGCTGGCCCACCCGACGGGGGCCGGCGTTGCAGCGCGGGCCTTGCACGCGCCTGCGTGGGCCGCCTGCCAGCCCACTTGGCCGATGGCTGCCGCCTTCCCCCTCGCCTGCTCGCTGCTGCCTGTTGGGCCGCGGCCGGGTGACCCACCCGGGTCACCCAAAGGGCCCAACCGGCTATAGCTCTGAAAAAACCTCCTTTTCCTTTATTTTATTAGTCCCATGTTGGGACCTAAAGGTGGAGGGACCCCTCCCTCCGTCTATATAAAGAGGTGTCTATGGAAGGATTAAAACACACCAATTTCCACCTGAAAATCATTAAAAGGCCTGTGTGGTCTCTCTCTCTCTCTCTCCCTTGCGACTGTGGCCCCTTGTCAAAGTTGTGCAAGCAAGGAATTCTTCACCGCAGATATTCGTCGCTCTACGGGATTCAGAGTCGGGAGATCTACTTTCGCAATCTCGGTTGGACCGGAGAGAAGCGAGGATCGTCGTTAAGCATCGTACGTGTGTGACTCCTTCTGGCGGCAGCGTGCTTTTGATGCTAGGAGTTGTCGTGAAGCCGCAAGGACATCGTGACCTCGAGGTCAGCATCGGGGATTCTTTTTCATCCACATTCCTCGTGGTACGTTAACCGCGTTCAGTCTTTAAAGGTATGAATATCGTATTCCCTCCCGTTTCTGCATTACTAGTAGATAGATCTTGGGCTTCCGTGGTTGCCGTGTAGTAAAGTTTTTGATTTTCTGCACCGAACCCCAACATGGAAGAGGTCCAAATAAATATGATCATATACAACATCTACTGTTTTATCCGACGCATTTTCCTCTCAAATCCACAAAAGAAAAATACTACGCAGTTTGACGTTCGCATAATATTAATTAACACATACATATATAAGATATAGACATAAACTAATCTTTATTTTAGTTCATGATATTGCTAGGGTTTCTTCATCTCCCCGAGAACAAGGGAAACGACTCACATATTAAGCCAATCAACATCATAATAATAATACAAATAGAAAACAGAGGAATTGTTGAATACTCGTGTAAGTTGACAATAGTGTTTGGAATTGCAACGAGATGGAAGTAATGGGGATGTAGTGGAGGACGATGGTGATAGAGATGCATCGATTGATCATGACAATCTATGCCTAGGCCTCTAGGATGTGAGTAGTGGTGAAGATAAATGTATTTGTGCGAGTTTCCCCTCTAGATCCCTTCGGGGGTGAGGTTTTGCGATTTGTGGTGTCTCTGAATGTTAGGTCTCAGATCTTTCTGCATGGGGTGATAGTATTTGACGAGGCGGTCTAGATACCGTGTGATACAGCAGGACGGTATGAGCGGGCCTGTCGTACCGATGCTCGTTCAAGTCTCGTAGACTTCACTTTCGAATTGTTTCTCTATGACTTTTCTCCCAAGTGCGTGAATAATTATCTATTAGTCTATGACTCTATAACCAATCCGTCTTGTACTCTCCATGTAACCGTAGGTTTCGTCGCCTTTATAAGCCGGACCATAGGATCCTTTACAACATAACTTAGAACAATCTATGTGACCTTTGGATTATTATCGTTATAGTAATTTATAGTAGGAGTAGGATCTCACCGCTATTTTGAGATCTAAACCTGGGTAACTCGTGTTTCAATCCCGTCCCATACACTCACTGCCTTACACTCCTGATACTCTAAATTTGCCGCCAGGACCCCCCAATGGGGTACTCATCGAGAACACCATGATAGGGGCACTAAACTCGATGAAGGAGGTGACTGCAACTGTGATGTCTACTTGGAAGCCAACGTCGGCTTTGATAATGAAGAGAGATGAAGCAACAAAGGCATACATGTGTCCACTACCAGTTTTGCTAGGTGTGTGGTGTCGAGGATGTGATCCCGGAGGACGCCTACCTCAGCTCATAGCGCGTCCACCGCATGCTCCACTCCTGAGCGGCACTGGTTTAGCTCGAGGACGTCACGATGCAAGTCGTCGAGATTCAGGATTATGGAGGAGACCACTGCGATGAGCTCTATGAGCAATTTGTCTTGGGATTCCACCTCAATAGTCTTGCCGTGTCAGGTTTGGATGATCGAGAGATGTTTCCCAGGCAGAATGGTAGTGGAAACAAAAATTGGAAAGTGAGAATTGGCTCTGATACCAAATTGTTACATTCCCACTTGATAATGACACTACTAGAGGGAAGATTACATGATCTGGGGTGGTTCCGTATACAAGGAGCTAGTAGAAAAGGTAGAGGATACAATGGAGATAGAGATCAGGAGGAGTAAGAGGTTGTTCGCGTGGGTCCTCCGTCCAGGTTCAGGTTCTTTGGTACCTTGTGTGGTTTGCCCTTGATCCCTTTTAAGTACAACCATGCACAATGTAGTGTTCTTGCGCCTTGGCACCGTGGATTCCTTCTCGCAACGGCCCATGCGACTCGATATAGCAGCCCAACAGGGCCTGTGACAAGTTTTCGCCTAGGACGCATAATCTACCGAAGCACACAAATGGGTTGTCCCATTTGGGTCATGCACTATGGTTTGTTATTTTAGTTGGGTTTTTTCTTTGTTCTTTTGTTGAGGTTTTTTCTTTTGGTTTTCTTTCAATTTCTTACTTTTTCTATGCCTTAAATATTCGTATTCTATGCGTGAACATTTATGCTAGATACATTAAATATTCGTATTCATATATAAAAGACGCTACTTTGATTTAATATGAATATTTGTTAATCATATATACAAAACATTGTTTCTATGACCGATGAATATTTTTAGACATTTACAAACATTTATTAATAAACATGTGAAATTTTAAATGGATGTAAATAAAATGTTACTACTTATTAAAACACGTTCATATTTATTTTTAAAACCAACTTCTACGAATATATAGTTTTACAGGATATAAAGGTAATAAAAACAAAAAATAAAGTATTAATGGGCCGTGAAGGCCAGTAGTGGACCTTCAGGCGACCTTAGAGTGACGTATAGAAACTCCCTGCTCATTGTAACAGTGAAAGGCATCGCTCAACTGGGCCTTAGCACAGATCGATTAGCCACGCAGGTGACTAGCTGCAGCTTGTCAGCCAGCCATGCGTGGATCAAAAAATTCAAAATGTTAACATTTAAAAAAAAACTGCGTGTAAGCGTACACATTTATGTCCGTACACAGAGTTCCGGTAAAAAGGAACATTTTTGGCCTGCGTATAAAATAAAAAATTTATTAGATATTCTCATCTTTTTTACACATCGCACAAAATTTTTTTTTTGCCTTTTATTGTGCGACCATAGAATATCCAGATGCACAAGCAATTTTTCTAGATTTTTTTACATTCTAAAATAAATTTTTATGCACATTACGTAATCGGTGTATCTACGCCTATGAGATAAAATACCACCTCCCGCATGGATCTAGAAAAAAAACTATCTATTGCTAAAAAAAACTGGCTATACAATGTGTCCTACATAGAAACTAGAAAAAATAAAAATCCACAATCTCCAAATGTAACGTAATATCCTCGCAAAAAAAATGCAACTTAATAAATGTCCACGTGCTCTAAAACTGTTCACATATCAAGAGTAAATGGTTTCCTATTCTAATAATCTGTTCTTGTAATGTTCAAAAAAATTCTAATACGTGTATTCATTGCAAAGCATAAAAATGATCACATATAACACTATAACGGAAACAGTTGGTTTACTAGACGAAATGTTCACGTGTATTTGAAAATGTTAGTGTAGTTGAAGACTGTTCATACATCTAAAAAAGATCTTTTTAATTTCAAAAATCAAAATAATCCAAAAAAGCAGTTTGTGCTTCTCAAAAGAGTGTTCATGAATTCAACGAAACAGAAAAAGGAAAGTTAAAAGGCAGGAAAAATGTTGGCCCCTCTCCTTTTGGGGGCTCCACACATCCAAAGAAAAACTCCTGGTCTAGTAACAAGGTATAGAGAACTGGCAATATCTGCTTGAATATCCTCTCATTTGAAAGTTAGTTTTTGTGAAAACTTTCCGGGGTACGTTATTTTTGGGAATCTATGGAGTAGAATAAACAGTCAAAGTATGTTCAATATACTCGGTTTGTCCTGGAGCAAATTGAATGGCTTATGTCTAGCACGGCCCGGACGGCCGGTTCGTCAAAACCCCAGAACAGCCCATCAATCGTAATTGTTGGATCGACTTTTTTTTCCCATATATTTTCGCTTTGAGTAGCGCTCCAGTTGGATATATATTGTCACAGTTGTCTGCTCAGAAGAGTTTAAAGTAACTGTCTCTACTGGTAGCCAATACTATCCACGGCATGCAGTTGTTAGATTTTGTAAGTGCATACCATTTCACGTATGGATAAGTCTAAACGCAATGCTGGCACATGTCTTTTACTAAGCGCTACTTTATGCCACCAACCATTTATCTGCCTTCTTTTACCCTCCTAGTACCTAGTACTGGAACATATCACCTGTAAAAAAAAATGCAAACTCACCATCAGTGCCACAGAAGCAGCCATCCGCGCCATATTTCCCTTGACTCTTGAGGCAGGCAGCTAGAGAATGGGTTCGGTACATGCGTGCTGAAGCTCTCCACCTTCATCATTTACATAAATTACTTTCTAACTGAAAGGCAATGGAACAATCATGAATTAGCAGATTATAAAACCCTAACGCCCTATCTCCAGGATAACATATCATATTCGCGCAAGTGATCAAGGTTTGTCCTAAGCTAAGTAGCTAGCGTCAAGGTAGGTGTCATGTCTGCTCCACCATGTTTCCCTGCCGCCCGCATGGACACTCATGAGCCGCGGTGCGCTGGACGAATTCCAGTCGTCTCCAGAACCGCATGCCCACCACGGCAGTAATTCCCCGTCACCCCGATAGCTCCCCAAATCGTTAAGAATTGCGGTGTCACATGGTCCGCATGAGCGCTCTGGTCGCTAGTTAATGGAGCACCGCGTGACAGGGAGGTGGGAACGGGGAGCTCTCTCAGGTGGCCCATTTGTGATTAACTTAGCGTTATCCTGTGAGGAAATTTTTGTCCTCGCCAGTAGCGAGGGGATACGTGAGAGGTTTTGTCTCGTGCGTGAGAGCTGCCAGAACGGGAAAACGGCTGGGCGATGGGAGCTGGACGATGGAATATACTACTTGTGAGTCTATGGAGAGAACGGTGGTTAAAGTTAAACTATGTGGGAGGGGTTTGTGTTCGCCGTCTTACCGAGAGATTCAGCCAGTTTCAGGAATAAGTTCTGCCTTTTCAAAGCTTATCTGCATGGGCATGGGAGATACGGCACGAGCAGGAATGATAAGTATTGTTTTCAACCTTGTGTACGTCGTCAATGAGCTGTACTCGGCATGGAAAATTTTACCTATGGATAAGAATCTTCCCGTATCAATCAAAATATAATTAGTTAAAATGGCACCGCTAGACCCTGCCCGAAGCTACCAGGTAAAGGCTTATCGACATGACCAAGGAGTACTTGTGCAAGGACTCTGACAATCACAACTTTCTCTGCTTCAGAATTTCAGTAAAACAGTAAGAAAACGGTGCGTGCAGAATAGAGAGCCATAGAAAAGGTTAACGCCCAGCTGAATCCAGCTAATAAGCTCACCTGATCGACAAGAGGCTGCATGAGGTCCAGTGATTTGACTTTCTGGAGACTGAACCGTATAGAATCACCATCTATAAGTCCTATCATGATCCTTGATCATGAAAGGCTCTCTCCCTTCGGCTTGGGCCTCTCATGAACGAGCTCGTATCTAAGGCCCAAAGTGCTTTCGTCAAGAAGAGAAGCATCCATGACAATTTTCTCTATGTGAAAAATTTTGCGAGGCGTCTGCATAGGAGCAAAACACCGACACTATTGTTCAAGCTGGATATCCGTAAGGCTTTCGACTCGGTGCGATGGGATTACATCCTTGACCTCCTCCAAAAACAGGGCTTCCCGAGTAGATTTCGTAATTGGATTGCCGCCCTTTTTGCCACTTCTTCGTCTCGGATCCTCCTAAATGGGGTTGCCGGCACCCCCATCAAGCATGGTCGTGGGCTACGTCAAGGAGACCCGCTCCCTCCATGTGGCATCCCGCAAAAACCACTACTAGAAAATCGCGTGCTAAATGATACTTTGTGCATCATCATGACATCATCATGCATATTATTTGCCAAAAACAATTTCCTAAAGCCTATATTGTTTTCTAATTATCCACGTCTTTAATTCAAATTGAACTCTCGGTCTTTCCGAATCTTTTGTTTTGTCCAAAAATCATTTTACAAAAGGTTTAAAATAAAACTATTCAAATATAAAAGTAAACTATTTTTTTTAGAAGAGGCTCCAGCCGCCAGGCCCAAAGCCCAGCAGCCAGGAGCCTACCATCCCAACCCTACCCAAACCTAACCCTAGCCCTCACCCCACTCCCTCCACTCCCAGCCGCCGCCGCCAGCCACACTGGCACGCGCGCGCGCCCACCTGCCCAACTCCCTCCCCACCTGCCTCTCTCCCTGGCCCCACCCACACCACCTGCCGCACGCCACCCAACTCTCGGCCCCACCCCGCTTCCCCCGGTCCCAACCACTCGACCGCCCCCGCTCCTCTCCCCTTGACTGCTTCACAGGAAAACCGCCGCCGCCTCCTCGTCGTGGCCTCCCTTCCGGCCTGCCGTCGCCGCCCCCTCCCCACGTTTTCCCACGCGCCCCATCCCCTCTCCCCTCAACCTCTGCCGGCCTTCTCCTCCCCACCTCTCCGCCCTCTCGGATGCCCCGTCAGCGTCCGCCGCCCGGCACCGTCGGCCCGCGACCTCGCAGCGCAGCGCCGCCGGCCGCCAGCTCGCCGCCTGGCCTCAACCGCCTCCGGCGCCCTGCGCGTCCTCCGGCCGAGCCAGGCCTCGCTCGCCTCTGCGCCGCCGCCCACCAGGATCCACCGCCGTCGCAGACGCCTCCCCGTCGGCCTCCTGGCCGCTCCTCGCACGCGGGCTCGCCCCGTCGCACCTCTGCTCGCGCCGCCGGTCGCCTTCTCCATCTCCGCCTCGCCATGACCTCCGGCCACCGTGGCGCCCCCTCTCCGTCGCGCCTCGACCTCCGTCTGCACCGCCGTCCTGTGGCCCCCTCTCCGGCCGTCCGCCTCGGTCGCCGCTTCACCGGCCCGCTCGACGCCCGAGGCCACGCCCTGCGCGGCCGCGAGCTCTCCTCTGGCCCACGTCTCGCGCCCTCCCTCCAAGTTCTGGCCGTCGTCGGTCTTCCTCGACCCCGGCGCTGCCCCGCCTGGAGTCCCTCCCTGCGTCGGCCCTTGCATATTTGTCGTGCATGCCGTCGCTGCCTCAGCAGGACTTGTGTTTATGGTTTGGTCCGCTCCCGGTTCCCTGTTTAGCTTCGATGTGTTTCCCAGTGTATCTGCTGCCGCGATGTGGTGTGTTGACGATGTACTACCCCTGCTAACTGGTGAAGAATCTTCTCAGGGAAGTGACAAGGAGTGTCACTATAGTTTTGGTGTTGCCCTGTGTTGTGGAGGTAGAAGTGTTGTGAAGAGGAACCGATGCCAATTTTAGGGGCGACAAAATCATCTCGTCGACAAAACCGATCCGATGCCGCAACCCCGATGATCGTGCTGCCAAGATCAACACCGACAACGGAACCGTGATACCCCAAGGTCTTCTTCCCGGATCCGGTCCCAAAGACCGACCCCGGCGCCCGAAGCCGAGAACCCCGACAAGACCCACGACACGGATACGCCGAGTTCTTCATCTTGGACGTCAAGCACGTCGACAGGAAACCGAAGGACGCCGAACGCCAAGCTCTTCATCTCGGACCCAGTAGCCATGATCCGCACCTCGTTCCCCGTCGAACCCTGTCGAGCCCCGAACCCCGGAACCCAAGATCTTGGCAACCCTAATGTGTGAACCTTTTTCCCGAGCCCCTAATTTATAAATGCTAAATATAAAACCTGTTGCATAATAATCATTCATCTCGCCTGCATATTTGTGTGGTTTGGGGGCATTATGCCGATTCACCTCATAATTAAATATGGGGCCATATGCGGGCAAATCTAGTCTAATATTGGCCTCATTTAAATCTGTGTAGCGAACCGGTAACTTATCTTGCCCTGTTATTACAACATTTAATTTGCGGGGTAGATAAATAACTTGAACCGTTTAATTAAATGTCGGGACCCCGGTTCCGCTTAATATGACCTAATTGCATCGCATCTTGCCATGTCATACATCATACATGCATCATGCCCGATCTTTTGCCGTAGTATTAAATATTGCATCCGGTGTTTATTCTAGTGTTTTGGTTCTTCGGGGATAAGGCCGTTGAGTTGATGCGAGTGTCGACCCGATCTTCGGTTGAACCTTCGGCAATGTTTTCAGGCGAGCATCTCCCCCTTTCTACCTATCTTACTTTTATAGTATTTATTCCCTCCTGTTGATCTATTGCTATCTGTGTTGCGATGCTCTAGTTTCCGTACCCGTGATATCCCTTGCAGCCTTATATTGCCTTGAACACCTCCTATTACCTGTTGTTTGGTAGATAGTTGGACTTGCGCGTCGTCGTCGCTTGCTCAAGTGCTGTTGCGTGTCGTCCAGTGCCACAGTTGTTGGTGTATTGCCGCATGTTGATGTTGGAGATGATCATGGCTTTACTTATCGTTCACTTTAATTCCTGTTTAACAACTAAAATTGAAGTAGGTAAGCAGAGGCACAGGTGGGCAATAGATGTTATTTGGTTGTTAACCGTCCACTTGTGTCCCGTAGGACCCCGAGTGCTTGATACCTGTTCCTTGTTTTATCGCGCTATCCACATCCGGGAGGATTATGGGACCCCCCCCCCTGAGCCAGAGCTTGATTCCGTCTTATTTTGGGGCCACAAACTAGTTTGAGGTTTTATTTACGATCCTGTACTTATGCCATGCTACTGCTTTATTTACGATTGTGCGAGGAGCACCCTGTACTGTTTAGGATCGGGACACGTTTTCGCGGTGTCGACAAGCCCAGTTTTGGGTTCCCAGTCGTTCACAGCCGTCCACCCAAACCTCGGGTCCGTCTCGGAGTCAGCTAACTTCGTTGCGGGTGTACTCCAAGGGGTGGCCCCCTGAAATATTTCTGAATCTTGTGATTGCTTTGTCGTGAAGGCCTCGTTGGGTTTTGATTTGGTTTTTCCGAGGTTGATCGAGTGTGTGTTGCTATTGGTGCACCCCGGCCGGGTAAAACTTTCTGAAAGCCGTGTCCGCGGTTATGGACGACTTGGAGCACAGTATCTCGATCATAGACAACTATAACTAAAGTAGTGCTATAAACTTGGCTTTATAATGACTAGTAATCAGCTTCACTATAATGGAATGGCTAAATAATACTGCCAACAACTGCTTGTTTGGGTGTCGCTTGCGACCATTCTACCTGACTAGTAAGTATTGCAACTACAACGGAATGGCTAAATAAAAGTACCAACAACTGCTGGGTTTTGGGTTATCTCATGCTAATTGTATTTGACTAGTAAGTGTCGCAACTACAACGGAATGGTTAACTAAAATGGTCCACTGCTTATTTTATCAGGATGATTATCTATACCTGACTAGTAATTGCTGGAACGATAACTGAATAAATAAAACTGCCAACGGTGTGAGTTCCTCAGTTGACTTCCTCGTTTGGTCTCGAGGGGGAACCACCAGGATGGGTTTGTTTGGTGGTAGTATCAGGTTGGTTCCGAATAGGTCTTTCTTACCCCTCTCTGATTGCCGCCAGTTGTATCGAGTCTCTATAGGGTGTTCAGTGCATGCTGTCGCTGCCGCTTCAGTCCACCATACCTATGTAGGCGAGGACCGCCGAATTCTAGCCTCGCCGTGTACTGGCCTCAGTACTGACGCTCCTCTTTTTCCTCTGCCCTTTGTCGGCACCCCTTTTGTTTAAGCAGGTTTTGAGATCGACGTCGTTAGCAGGGTTACCCTTCCGGCTTGGCCTGGGCAGGGTTATGGACGCCATTGGTTATTCTTCGGGGCACTTAGCCCCATTTGCATCTTGTCCGTACTCGGACGCTGTATCGTTTTCCAGGTGATTTGGATCTTTGTATTGTATAGCTGTATTCTTGACTCATGGAGTCGTGTTGTATATATATCTGCTCTGTGGGTCCCATCGAGGACTGTTGTGTAATGTTATTACTTCGTTTTCCACCCGCACGAAAGTGCCTGGTGGGCACCTTTGAATCGTTTCTATGAGGGTTTGGCGGGAAGCGCTGAAACTTGCATAGGGTCGATTCTGAGGGTGTTACATAGTGGTATCAGAGCTCAGCAGTTGCGATACCCCACAAGTCCAGCCTGTAGGATAACCTAGCTAACGGCCGAAGTAGAGTGTCAAAAAAAAACTATTTTTGAAAAATCAGTTGGATGGTTCTGATTAGGTCTGAGTTTACTCCTTACCCCTCTGCTGCTCTCCTCTCACCTCTGCGTGTTTTGAATCTACTCGCTTATCTTTCTTCGAGTCCAGGATTTCTCGCGGTTGGGTTTCCGTCGTACCTTCAGGGTTTCGCTTTCTCCCTTTTGTAACGGAGGTGCTACGATCATCAAATCTGCAACTTGTCTGTTGTACCCTTCATCCAATCTTTTGTTCTTGAGCTCTTTATCTATATGTGTTCCTTGCTGGATATCCGTGTCGTTGAAAAACATATGAGAAGGACGAGCATTGGTGAAGTTGGAGTATACCTTGAGCATGTGTTGTTCATGCCAATGGAACCATCGCGGAACCTAATCATTGTGTCTTTCATATGATTCCTGTTGTATCTTCCGGTGTTTTCCGATGTGATGACCTCATCTACATCAGATCCAACGCAGAGCTGGCATCATCCCTTTGTTCCGAATACCGCTTGTGAAGATCTTCATTCTAAAATCTCGAGAGTTGAGTTGCCTGATTTCCCTATCCATGTATAGAGTTGATAGTTTGGGTACGGGATGGATTGATCACCCTACCCGACTCTTACTGTTCGCTCTGTACATCGAACTGGTGGATCAATGTAACTTTTCCTCTTCTAATGGAAGTTAGAGGTGGCCTTATCGTTTGATACCTCTACCTTCGTCCTTTGTTTCTCCGGAGTGTTCTCTCGACGATCTCGGACAACAAACCCTTGTTAGTGGTGTCGCGAGGATCTACACGAAGCAAGAGGATTCAGACCGTCGGCCTTCTTCCCCCTACCATGAGGCGGATCTCGAGGGCGAGATCCATTGTTAGTGGTGTTGAATTGTGGCATCCCGCAAAAACCACTACTAGAAAATCGCGTGCTAAATGATACTTTGTGCATCATCATGACATCATCATGCATATTTTTTGCCAAAAACAATTTCCTAAAGCCTATATTGTTTTCTAATTATCCACGTCTTTAATTCAAATTGAACTCTCGGTCTTTCCGAATCTTTTGTTTTGTCCAAAAATCATTTTACAAAAGGTTTAAAATAAAACTATTCAAATATAAAAGTAAACTATTTTTTTTAGGAGAGGCCCCAGCCGCCAGGCCCAAAGCCCAGCAGCCAGGAGCCTACCATCCCAACCCTACCCAAACCTAACCCTAGCCCTCACCCCACTCCCTCCACTCCCAGCCGCCGCCGCCAGCCACACTGGCACGCGCGCGCGCCCACCTGCCCAACTCCCTCCCCACCTGCCTCTCTCCCTGGCCCCACCCACACCACCTGCCGCACGCCACCCAACTCTCGGCCCCACCCCGCTTCCCCCGGTCCCAACCACTCGACCGCCCCCGCTCCTCTCCCCTTGACTGCTTCACAGGAAAACCGCCGCCGCCTCCTCGTCGTGGCCTCCCTTCCGGCCTGCCGTCGCCGCCCCCTCCCCACGTTTCCCCACGCGCCCCATCCCCTCTCCCCTCAACCTCCGCCGGCCTTCTCCTCCCCACCTCTCCGCCCTCTCGGATGCCCCGTCAGCGTCCGCCGCCCCGGCACCGTCGGCCCGCGACCTCGCAGCGCAGCGCCGCCGGCCGCCAGCTCGCCGCCTGGCCTCAACCGCCTCCGGCGCCCTGCGCGCGTCCTCCGGCCGAGCCCGGCCTCGCTCGCCTCTGCGCCGCCGCCCACCAGGATCCACCGCCGTCGCAGACGCCTCCCCGTCGGCCTCCTGGCCGCTCCTCGCACGCGGGCTCGCCCCGTCGCGCCTCTGCTCGCGCCGCCGGTCGCCTTCTCCATCTCCGCCTCGCCATGACCTCCGGCCACCGTGGCGCCCCCTCTCCGTCGCGCCTCGACCTCCGTCTGCACCGCCGTCCTGTGGCCCCCTCTCCGGCCGTCCGCCTCGGTTGCCGCTTCACCGGCCCGCTCAACGCCCGAGGCCACGCCCTGCGCGGCTGCGAGCTCTCCTCCGGCCCACGTCTCGCGCCCTCCCTCCAAGTTCTGGCCGTCGTCGGTCTTCCTCGACCCCGGCGCCGCCCCGCCTGGAGTCCCTCCCTGCGTCGGCCCTCGCATCTTTGCCGTGCATGCCGTCGCTGCCTCAGCAGGACTTGTGTTTATGGTTTGGTCCGCTCCCGGTTCCCTGTTTAGCTTCGATGTGTTTCCCAGTGTATCTGCTGCCGCGATGTGGTGTGTTGACGATGTACTACCCCTGCTAACTGGTGAAGAATCTTCTCAGGGAAGTGACAAGGAGTGTCACTATAGTTTTGGTGTTGCCCTGTGTTGTGGAGGTAGAAGTGTTGTGAAGAGGAACCGATGCCAATTTTAGGGGCGACAAAATCATCTCGTCGACAAGACCGATCTGATGCCGCAACCCCGATGATCGTGCTGCCAAGATCAACACCGACAACGGAACCGTGATACCCCAAGGTCTTCTTCCCGGATCCGGTCCCGAAGACCGACCCCGGCGCCCGAAGCCGAGAACCCCGACAAGAACCACGACACGGATACGCCGAGTTCTTCATCTTGGACGTCAAGCACGTCGACAGGAAACCGAAGGACGCCGAACACCAAGCTCTTCATCTCGGACCCAATAGCCCTGATCCGCACCTCATTCCCCGTTGAACCCTGTCGAGCCCCGAACCCCGGAACCCAAGATCTTCGCAACCCTAATGTGTGAACCTTTTTCCCGAGCCCCTAATTTATAAATGCTAAATATAAAACCTATTGTATAATAATCATTCATCTCGCCTGCATATTTGTGTGGTTTGGGGGCATTATGCCGATTCACCTCATAATTAAATATGGGGCCATATGCGGGCAAATCTAGTCTAATATTGGCCTCATTTAAATCTGTGTAGCGAACCGGTAACTTATCTTGCCCTGTTATTACAACATTTAATTTGCGGGGTAGATAAATAACTTGAACCGTTTAATTAAATGTCGGGACCCCGGTTCCGCTTAATATGACCTAATTGCATCGCATCTTGCCATGTCATACATCATACATGCATCATGCCCGATCTTTTGCCGTAGTATTAAATATTGCATCCGGTGTTTATTCTAGTGTTTTGGTTCTTCGGGGATAAGGCCGTTGAGTTGATGCGAGTGTCGACCCGATCTTCGGTTGAACCTTCGGCAATGTTTTCAGGCGAGCATCTCCCCCTTTCTACCTATCTTACTTTTATAGTATTTATTCCCTCCTGTTGATCTATTGCTATCTGTGTTGCGATGCTCTAGTTTCCGTACCCGTGATATCCCTTGCAGCCTTATATTGCCTTGGACACCTCCTATTACCTGTTGTTTGGTAGATAGTTGGACTTGCGCGTCGTCGTCGCTTGCTCAAGTGTTGTTGCGTGTCGTCCAGTGCCACAGTTGTTGGTGTATTGCCGCATGTTGATGTTGGAGATGATCATGGCTTTACTTATCGTTCACTTTAATTCCTGTTTAACAACTAAAATTGAAGTAGGTAAGCAGAGGCACAGGTGGGCAATAGATGTTATTTGGTTGTTAACCGTCCACTTGTGTCCCGTAGGACCCCGAGTGCTTGATACCTGTTCCTTGTTTTATCGCGCTATCCACATCCGGGAGGATTATGGGACCCCCCCCCCTGAGCCAGAGCTTGATTCCGTCTTATTTCTTGGGGCCACAAACTAGTTTGAGGTTTTATTTACGATCCTGTACTTATGCCATGCTACTGCTTTATTTACGATTGTGCGAGGAGCACCCTGTACTGTTTAGGATCGGGACACGTTTTCGCGGTGTCGACAAGCCCAGTTTTGGGTTCCCAGTCGTTCACAGCCGTCCACCCAAACCTCGGGTCCGTCTCGGAGTCAGCTAACTTCGTTGCGGGTGTACTCCAAGGGGTGGCCCCCTGAAATATTTCTGAATCTTGTGATTGCTTTGTCGTGAAGGCCTCGTTGGGTTTTGATTTGGTTTTTCCGAGGTTGATCGAGTGTGTGTTGCTATTGGTGCACCCCGGCCAGGTAAAACTTTCTGAAAGCCGTGTCCGCGGTTATGGACGACTTGGAGCACAGTATCTCGATCATAGACAACTATAACTAAAGTAGTGCTATAAACTTGGCTTTATAATGACTAGTAATCAGCTTCACTATAATGGAATGGCTAAATAATACTGCCAACAACTGCTTGTTTGGGTGTCGCTTGCGACCATTCTACCTGACTAGTAAGTATTGCAACTACAACGGAATGGCTAAATAAAAGTACCAACAACTGCTGGGTTTTGGGTTATCTCATGCTAATTGTATTTGACTAGTAAGTGTCGCAACTACAACGGAATGGTTAACTAAAATGGCCCACTGCTTATTTTATCAGGATGATTATCTATACCTGACTAGTAATTGCTGCAATGATAACTGAATAAATAAAACTGCCAACGGTGTGAGTTCCTCAGTTGACTTCCTCGTTTGGTCTCGAGGGGGAACCACCAGGATGGGTTTGTTTGGTGGTAGTATCAGGTTGGTTCCGAATAGGTCTTTCTTACCCCTCTCTGATTGCCGCCAGTTGTATCGAGTCTCTATAGGGTGTTCAGTGCATGCTGTCGCTGCCGCTTCAGTCCACCATACCTATGTAGGCGAGGACCGCCGAATTCTAGCCTCGCCGTGTACTGGCCTCAGTACTGACGCTCCTCTTTTTCCTCTGCCCTTTGTCGGCACTCTTTTTGTTTAAGCAGGTTTTGAGATCGACGTCGTTAGCAGGGTTACCCTTCCGGCTTGGCCTGGGCAGGGTTATGGACGCCATTGGTTATTCTTCGGGGCTCTTAGCCCCATTTGCATCTTGTCCGTACTCGGACGCTGTATCGTTTTCCAGGTGATTTGGATCTTTGTATTGTATAGCTGTATTCTTGACTCATGGAGTCGTGTTGTATATATATCTGCTCTGTGGGTCCCATCGAGGACTGTTGTGTAATGTTATTACTTCGTTTTCCACCCGCACGAAAGTGCCTGGTGGACACCTTTGAATCGTTTCTATGCGGGTTTGGCGGGAAGCGCTGAAACTTGCATAGGGTCGATTCTGAGGGTGTTACACTCCACTTCTTTTTGTCCTTGCCATCGACCCGCTTTCCCAAGTTCTTGACCTGGCAACCTCTCTCGGGCTACTTCACAAGATTAAGAGGCGTGGGGCTGTTCTGAGGACGTCCCTTTATGCGGATGATGCGGCGCTTTTTGTGGCTCCTTACAAGGAGGATATTCAGAACCTCGCGGCTATCCTACACAATTTTGGAGAGGTGACCGGGCTTTGCACCAACTTCCAGAAGAGCGCCGTCGTCCCTATTCGCTGCGGCCAGGTTAACATCGACGAGGTCCTCGATGGCCTACCTTTGGAGCGGGCCTCTTTCCCCCTGAAGTATCTTGGCTTGCCCCTTTCTATAGGGCGTTTGCGGAAGGAGGACTTTCAACACCTTGTGGATAAGGCAGCTCGGAAAATTCCTACTTGGAACGGCAAATTCATCACGACGGCGGGCCGCACCGCTCTTGTCAAGTCCGTTCTTGCCTCCCAATCGATCTACCACTTGACCCCTCTCGTCATCCCTGCCGGCACCTTACATAGCATAAAGAAGATTGAGCGTGCCTTCCTTTGGGAGGCCACCGACAAGGTTTCCGGAGGCAAGTGCAAGGTGAACTGGGACACGGTGTGTCGGCCAAAAAATCTTGGTGGCCTCGGGGTTCTCAACACTGATTTCTTTGCTAGAGCGCTACGTTTGAGGTGGCCATGACTCCAATGGAAGGACCCATCAAGAATCTAGGCGGGCTTGGAGAATCCTTGCAACAAGGTGGACATGTGTCTTTTCTATGCCTCTACGAAGATTACCTTAGGCAATGGTGAGAAAACTCCTTTTTGGGGGGCCTCTTGGCTCGGTGGCAAAAAGCCTAGTGACATCGCTCCTCTCATACATAATATTTCGACTAGGAAGAAGTTGAATGTCAAGCAAGCCTTGCACAATGATGGATGGATCTCTAAGATCAACATAAATGCCTCCTTGTCTATGGATCATATCCGGCAATTCATCTCCCTTTGGACTCTCATTAGGCATGTGAACCTTAGGCATGAGGTGGAGGACGACATTATTTGGAACCTCACTGAGAATGGCCTTTACTCTACCAACTCCGCTTACAACGCTCAGTTTTTCGGGGCCACTAGCGCTCCCATAAGATCTTCGGTTTGGAAAATTTGGGCTCCCCCTAAGGTTAAGTTCTTCGCCTGGCTTGCCATTCAAAATAGGTTTTGGACCACTGACCGACTTGAGAGAAGAGGGTGGTCGAACTGTGGGGCTTGCCCCCTATGCAAAAGTGAGCCGGAGTTGGTGGATCACCTTTTTATTCATTGTCGGTACACCATTAGGCTTTGGACCTCCGTCAAGGCTTGGCTCGACCTCTACTTCATCGATCCTGACGCTTGGCAAGCACAATCTATTCACTCTTGGTGGGCTACCATGACGAAGCGTAAGGACATGGCTTCGCTAACCCTTCTTGTGTCATGGGAACTATGGAACGAGCGAAATGCCCGAGTCTTCAAAAACAAGCACGCTCCGCCACCGATCCTTTTAGACAAGATTAAGCTAGAGGCACATTTATGGATGTTTGCGGGCGCTAAGCGCATGAGTAATTTGATGCCGCGAGAGTAGTCAGTTGTTGTACTTGTAAATTTCTATTTGCTTTGTACTCTCTTTGCTTAATTAATTGAAAAGGGCAAAGCTTTTGCCCTAGTTTAAAAAAAAAAGAATCTAGTCAATAATTAGCCCTCTTTCTCTCTAGCTCCAGGGGACCCTGATCGAAAAGCATCCATCCATCCATTAATTGATCCCACTCAGAGCCGCCAAACGGGCGTAGTTTTTGTTTCTTCCGTGACACCGATCGATGTTGTTGGACTTGTTGATGTGCGCGGCAATATTCGATCGGATGCCTTGGTTGGTTGCCACACAAGATTCTACTAGCTACATGGACAAAGCCTCTTAGCCGTTCTCAGGAAAGCTTCAGCCGAATCAAAAGGCCCTTCACCCATCCGCCACCTGAACTGAAAGCTAAACGCCATCCACAACTTGCCTACTTTTGGCCAATTATTAAATTCCCGGCTTCCCATTTTCTTCTTTCAATTCCGTCCTTTATGTGCTTTTCTGGGTTTTTTTTCCTTCAGCTGAACGGACTAATTATGTTCCTGGAGCAGATGTTCCTTGTGGTGATTTCCTCGTCTCTTTGTGTGTGTCTGTGGTTGATCGTTTAATTTCTGCAGCAGAGAGACACTCTACGGTACAAACAATAGATCATGAGTATAATGAATGGCTCCATTAAAGAATCAGTTTTCACAGTTTACATGAGTATAAGCAAGGCCGGTTTCATCTTCTGTTACAGACTTCCAAATGCGTCGATCTGAAGATCTTATCAAGCCCTGCCTAGCTTGGCTGCTAATCTTCAAGTACACAGCATATTGCTATATGCATCAGAGACAAAAATATTGCGTACAAACTACAAACCATATCAACTATGATCCATGGACCTAGCTACACACCTGACACAAGTATAAGTACAATCATCATTTTTCCCCTATATATTGACCAATAATTTGTCTAGTTTAGACCTGTAGATCTCCGTTGCAATGGACCCCAATAGTTGTTCTTCAGATCGCCAATTCACCAATTCAGACTGAAGGAGTAGAAGTAGTATAGAGTATCTATCTACCATCAGTTCATCCGATCCGGTCCGATCCCCATGTTAGAAATGGAGCAGCGTGTGATGGCCCGTGCCCAGTGACCCCTGCAAGGCGTTGCCGCTACCTATTTGGAACGTCGCTCCAGCTCCACCGAAGCAAGAACTGTTGGGCTTCTTGTCCACTGCCCACTGCTGGCTCGTCGACCCGTTATTTCCACCACCGTCCTCCAACGACCTCTTGCGCTTCCCGTTGGCGCCATCGCCTGCCGCCGCCGACGTAGACGCTGACGAGTCCATCTGCGCAAGCTGAGACATGCTGCTGTTCACATGGAATTGGTTCATGATGGGGTGGCCGAGGAGGGCGGCGCCGTGCTGATCATGCCGTGCCATCTCCGCGTGGCCGCCGTCGTCGAAGAGCTGTGCCAGCGAGTACTCGTTGAGCAGCTCTGATATGGACGGGATCTTCGGCATCCTCTGCGTGCCGGCGTGCAGCTGGTAGGTGCTGGTGCCGGCTTGCACGAGCATGCCGGCGCTCGACGTCGGGTAGGCGCCGCGCGGCTCGTCGAGCTCGTTGTCGGATAGCAGCGGAACCGCCATGGGCGACACCTGGCCGGTCTTCTTGTAGATCCGACACAACACCCAGTCATCCAGCTGCATATATGCATGCCCAAGATCGACCACAGAGATTAGTTAAGTTGGGGAAGGATCGATCAGAAAAACAAACAAATAAAATCTAGAATTACGAACTCTATCTGGAGTAGGTGCAGATGAATCAGTCATTAACACATATGCATCATGCCTATCACTGTCGGATCTATTGACTTGGCGCAACCATGCCAAGTATGCCTAAAGAACATTTCTTTAAACGACGCTCGCACATTAAAGCAGCTCTTCCGTCCACTGGCAAGCCACTGCTCGAACCGATGTGATATTGGTAAACTGACGTGCCGAGACACGCCCGTATCATCATCCCAGAAAAATCGCGTCGCGAGCAGGTGCAGCAAAGTAAGCAAAACTACTCTTAGGGTTTTGGTTGTAGTCCTGACTTACCCTCATGGAGGCGTTTCGGAACTTCATTGGGCGGTAGGTGTTGCCGGCGTGCGCGTCGGCGGCGGCGAGGCGGTACTCGTGCATGATCCAGTTGGTCTTGGTGCCCTTGGGCGGGCGGCCCTTGTAGAAGACGAGCGCCTTCTTGACGCCGACGCTCTCGTTGGTGGCGCTGCTGCGGATGGGCTTGTCGGTGCCGGTGGCCTTCCAGTACCCGGATCCCGCCGCGCGGTTCGGCCGGACGCCGTTCGGGTACTTGCGATCCCTCGGGGTGAAGAAGTACCACTCCCTGTCTCCGTAGTTAGCCTTGGCTGCAATTAATCAATCCAGAAAAAACCAAAGGGAACGACGGACGATTATTCATTGGTCAAGTGGGACTACTAGATCGATCGATCATGCATGAATAATCATGATGCGTGAGTGCAGAGGGAGGGAGCGAGTACTAACATGGCAGGGCCCATGGGTCGAACTTGTAGATATCGACGTCGGCGATGATGGAGACGGGGCACGGCGACTCGGCGGCGCGGTTGCGGAGGTAGTGGAGGATGAGCTCCTCGTCCGTCGGGTGGAACCGGAAGCCTGGCGGAAGCATGGCCGGGTCCGACATGATCATCCCTACACAGGGACGCGATCAAAAGCCCTAGCTAGCTATCTATCTTTGATTGCTAACCAGTCTCTCAATTCGAAGATCTGGTAGAGGAAGCTAGCTATCTATGGGGGGGGGGGGGGGGGGGGGGGGGGATGAAACAGCTAAACAAGCTTCCAGCTGTGGCTATGAGAAATGGGGGGCTCGAACTTTTGGAGACGAGAGGGGAGGGGCCGCTTATATGGTTGCAGATTTTTGTCCTCTTGTGTGCGTGACGCTTGGTCATGGCCCGGCGCGCGAGGAGGAGGGCTTCTCTGTGGTTTCCGGACGGAGGGGTTATGTGGTCATCGCTGATTCGTTATTCCTCACGTCCGGCGTGATGGCGCCGGGGATTGGGCATGGAGCCGCCCTCCATTGACGTCGCCCGGTGAAACTCGCTGGGGCAGCCACGTGTTGACGGCCGATGCTTCCAGCGACGGATTTGGGCCGAATCTCTCGGACGATCCACAGGATATAATCCCACGCCTATTTTAGGGAAAAAAGTATCCCCTTCCCACCGTCTTGTTTGTAAATTGTAGCCATGCTGGTAGCAACTCTGAAGAACACAGATTGTATAATACTCTTTAAGGTACTCCAGGGTTTAGCTAGGCTTCACTAAAATTATACGGGCTACATAGGCGACTTGATAGTTTAGATTGAGGAGGGAAAGAAAGAATGGATCCAAGACATGTTGACAAAATCGTGGGGCAGTAGTCGCGAGGCCAGATTTAGTTCGACAAAAGCTAGATGGTGAGGAAACAGGTTGTGAGAGGAAGATTTGTTTGTTTGGGCTTTTTTGGGCTATAAGAGAGGGATACATAACAGACAAGATAACTGGACCCGGTAATAGGTTAGTCTCGCAAAAGAAAGAAAGCCTAGTGCCACCAAATGCAGCCTCTATCTATCTGTCTTAACTTTGTCTCATGTATAGGTTCCATAAATAAAGAAAAGAAAAAACGGTGTCCCATGTTTTTTAGTACTCCCTCGGTTCTAAAATAGATGTCTAAGATTTATTAAAATTTAGATGAATCTAGTCATTAATTAGTATATAGATCCATTCAAATTTTAGAAAACTTAGACATCTATTTTGGGACGGATGGAGAACCATTAATGACTTGATACATTACCTACGTAGTACAATTTTTTCTTTGACATTGTTTTGCTAAGTTGCTCACCACATATATCATGTGGTACCTAAGTACTACCTCCTTTCCAAAAATGTAAGGCATTTAAGATTAGTTTAAAATTAAATTCTACATAGTAAAAGAATAGGAACACAGCAGCTTGCATTTCATATATTAAGAAAGGAAGGAAAGAGCTCAAGGAGCTTCACAAGTAATGAAAACTGAAAAAAGGGCTAATTAACCGTAGGGAACACAAATCGGAAAAAGAAATAGTTGGACCAAAAGAACAATGAGACTCCCATCTCCAATCTTCGGCGTCTGCCATCTCCGGCGCACCTGACGGTCCTCTTTCCCAAGCCCACACGGATGGTTTTGTCAATGACTGTGTGACAAATCTGTCGCACCCAACTAAATTGTGTGAAAAACTTGTTGCACCCAACTAAACCGTCTCTAAAAAATGTGTGCGTTACGCTCCTACCCTAGTGACGTCCATAACGACAAAAATAACCATAAACTGGAAGAAATTTAAATAGTAAACTCCTAGCGAAACTAATTCACAAAATAACCCTGAGGATATCGTCAGACAGGAGGGCGATAACCTAAACCCAATAGCACCCTCTTCACTAGCACTACCTTTGCTCTCATCATGGCGGAGTAGGGTCCATGACTAGGGATGGTAGCGCCATCTACAATGGAACTTCGCCATCAACATAGTGGCCCTACGCCTAGCATGATTAGATTGCGCGTGTGGCCCAACCCTCTCGTGCTGACAGTCAGCCCACATATGTGTTTTGTTAATGAACGTGTGATAAATCTGTTGCACCCAACTCAACTGGCTATAAAAAATGTTTATGTTACCCTCCTACCTAGGATTGCTAAACGTACAACCCACAAAATCACATATAGATCTATCAATCTTAAATAAAAAGTGTACTAGGTTAACTTTTGAAATACATATTCACTAGTTTATGGAGTCTCTTACTTGCAACCCTATTCCTACCACCGCGAACGCAAAATGAGGTTGACAAGAGTATTCCATTTTCTAATTAAGTAAATCCCCCGCGCCAATCTCGGGTAGGGCCAGGGCTGCCCAGGGCCTTCCTCCTCGTCTCCCTCACTACCGGCGAGCAAAGTCCATCCACTCGACGGAGACAGCGGGGCTGTCCTCTCATGTGGTGGATTCTCCCCCACGGGGAGCCCTTCGGTCACGGCGGCACGTCACCGGGGTGGCGGCACGTCACCGGGGTGGCGGCCCTAGGAGCTGGTGGTGATCCTCATGTCTGGGCCGCGTTTATCGACGGGGACACGACGTTTGGCAAGGGGTGTGACAACGTGGTCCTGCGATAGTGGCATGGAAGTGTGGCTCCGCAATCGACGATGTGGTGGCTGCCTGGCCTCTAGCGTGCTCGAAGTCGTGAAGGCCAGATGGCTCATGCGTTGGATGGCGTGGGTCACCTTCTTCACTGTCAGCCTGGCCTACGGGCTACCGATAGTGGTGATTGGGATGTCCGGTCTCGCATGAAGCCTTGCTGGTGGTGTGGGGGTTGTTGTCTTGGACCTAATATTGATGGATTGGCCCTATTGCTCTTCTTCCTCCAAGTCATCGTTCCGCTTGATGTTTGCGTGTCGATCTAGCCGCAATGAGTGCAATGAGTTCTGGTCTTCTCTACCGGAGTTCTACACGGTTTGACGCATGGCACCCTTGGGTATCTTAATCGGAATGGATCCGTTCGTGTGTGCCTGTATTATCAGATAGTACGGCTTCAACAAGGCAGTGCGTGACGCTTCACTTTCTTCGGTGCCATGTGTGTCTAAATCTAGACTATCATGATATTGACAAAGGTGAAAAAGGTCATAGTGGCTGCGATTAGAAATCTTGAAGTTACGGCGAGGGGGTGTAGGATGCGATGAAGACTATTTTTCATAGGCTATTGTACAGAATCATCATACATGTGCGTAGGGTGTTTGGTGACTTCAAGCAGCGGCCTTGGTGAGTGGGGGTGGCATGACTAGATGACAATATTTTTTGTGATATTCTTCGAGTATCAAGTCCAGATTTTTTCTGGATAAAATTGGTTGCACCTAGTAATAGTCGTGTTTAAGTCATTGTTTTGGAAACTCGGACTTCCTCTAGGGTAAAAATCCAAGATTTTTTATCAGGCGACGACAACGTTTGTGCATTGGTCTCTTCTCGGTTGCTTTTCTTTTGGAGAACATCTTTTCTAATCTAGGTGTTGTCTTTAATGGTGGTTAGAGTGCCGCTGATGCGAGTGATTGATCACCCTAGAAAAGTCGTTTTCTCTTTCTTATTTTTTTTTTGGCTATGTGCACCACTGGTGTTTTCGGCATCTTATTGGTATAGAGGCTGAAAGTAATTGGTATCTTTAAGATACTGGTATATTTCTTTTATCAAAAAATGTATTCTAGTATTTCAGTTCTTGTAAACATTGACGCCACCTATGTACAAATGGGATAAACAGGTATGATGTGATTTTTCTTTCCGCGGGTCATTGAATAATTCTGAACTTTCAGGAGTGAATGGGAGAAAAACGTGATCAGAAAATCTGATCTCCTGAGTTAGGAATAATTAAGCCAGGTGTGAGCTCAATTGCTTGTAATTCAACAGATCGAGTAATCGACAAATCTAATCCTATCTTTCAGGTTTATATATTGACAATTGGATCTTGACTATTTCGCCAAAAAGAAAAAAGACTATTGGATCTTGACTGAATTGATGAATTGAGTGATCCGACATGCAAGTCTAGTCTTTATCCATCAAAAGGCCAAATCCCAGGTGTGAACAGAACAACCCATCATGCAGCTTGGTATCCTACCACCACTGCGCGCACCACGTATTGTGAGAATCCAGTGATATTTGAAGCAAATTTATTGCGTAGATATTCGATGTGTCAACTTCTAGTTGCTAGCTGTATGGAGTTTTCCTTTTTAGCTTCCACAAATTACAGAAAAATCACAGTAAAACTACGTTATCATCAAGAAGGCACATCAGAACGTACGATCAGGTCTCTGAATTATTGGACTCATTCGGACACGTACGTACGTGTAGCAACAGCTAGGGATTATCAGCCATGGCACAAAATTAAAGAAAAATAGTCGCATAGGATCCGGAGGAGGCCACAAATTGAGCAAGCTAATCTAATCCTATCCACTCCACGGGGATCGATTCTACATGCATGTGTTTAGGCAGATAAGCAAGCTAATTAAGCAGAAGCTAATCTGATCGTTATCCTAAGACGACCGATGGAGACCCTGCATGCATGTCGATCAGCACATGGGATCTCGATTTGGCTCCAGCGGCAGAGAAAGCACGGAGGGCCCACCAACCGCACGTTTACGGCAAGCCGTGGCGCCTAATGGCGTGATTATCTTGGACACAGCGGTAGGAAATAGGATCGCTCGCGCGCGCGACTAGCTTTTTCCGTGGACAGAATTAGCAGCTGGGTTTGTGTGGCTTGCTTGGCTTTTGTTAATTCTGGGGTCGTGATTATCCTAAACCATATCGTCAGGGGGTAGGTTTGGTCGATCGCATCTATCCACCCATCAGTCCCATCCGATCGCTATGCTACTGCTGCTATGATAGGTAGCCGGTCCGAATTCTCCGATGACACGGGGTAGATCTTGGACTGGTGATGCTTGTTGTACTTGTGCACAGCGGCGAAACGACCCGCCGGGAAGCGAATCGGACGAGCGGCGAAGGGCGGGGGGGTCTAAAAATAGCAGGCGCGACGGCGACGTCGGGCGGATGAGGAGCGGATGTGCGCGCGCGTCGCCGTCGGGAATAGGAGAGGGAATTCCATAACGAGTAACTTTGCCCTAGTCGTCGCGCGATTCGCCTTGTCGCTGTCGAGGCACGTGTCGACCGCCGGGCCGGCGATCTCGAGCCGGTGTGGGGGCCGGGATCGCGCTGGCGAGAGAGGTAGATGAGATGACGAGCCGCGAGCTGAGGACGATATGTGCGGCCGTGCGCGTGCGTAAGCGAGGAGATCGATCGTGATCGACAGCATGACCGAGCGATCTTCTTGGCTACGTGCAGCGCTGCACCACCGTAAGTATCAGCCGTGTTTAAAAACGAGCTTTGGGTACTTTGGCGAGTAAATAAATGTAAGATGGAGAACGTGTACACGTACAATGTTACTGGAAGGGGACGCGTATCGACCGAGTTCGAGCGCTTTTCCCATGGACCGTATATTATTTGCCCCGCTCGACAGAAACAGCGGTAGCTCGGCAGCTGAATTTTTTTTTAACGTGGAAGCAGTGCCGGCCCTGAGCACGTGCAGCCTGTGCAGCTGCACTGGGCCCGTGGATGCGAAGGGCCCCGTCTAGGTACATACTAACGCAGTCCTGTTATCTTAGAGAAGATAGTAATTAACTGATCAGCCCAATTAATAGCAGCTATGGGCCCTGTAGCGCATGCAGCTGTCGCTAAAGAAAGAAAGGCCGAGCGCTCTGCATATTGGTCTCCAGTGCGCAAACAGTTAAAAGATTTTATCCCTGATCGTGCTTTTGTTCCATATACATAAGTAGGTAACCGGTATCTCAAAAATAAAAGTAGGTAACCGGAATATAAAGAAAACACCTCTTTAATTATTTATATATAAGGTCCTATTTTTGTCTTGCACCGGGCCCCTAACATGGTAGGACCGGCCCTGCGTGGAAGGCCTTGAAGGACCTAGACTCTGCGTACAACGAAAAGGGGTGTACAAATTACAGGGAGGACCCCAAAGAAAGGAAAATAACAGCAAAGTCCAAAAACTTTTACACTGAACACCCCAGAAACTATTGCACAAACACGATCAAGTCCTTGATTACCGTCGATTGCTCGCCTCAAAATCCGGCCACCGCTGCAGGCACCCGGGACGGCACCACTTGGGCTTGCAGCAGCACAACACGCCGGACTGAGGGAGAGAGAAGGCCTCCCATGCTGGAGGTTGAAGACGCTCTGGCCATCTTGGCCTGGATTTCGGCCATAGGTAGAGGTTACCCAACTTGGGCTCTGCTTGGGATTCGCCGAAGAGGAAGTAGAGTCGCCCGGGGGAGCCAGACCACCATCTTCACCGGCCAGAAACACCTTCCCATCTCCTTCTCGCCACTCGTCCTCGCCGCCACGGCCGGCCGTGAGCCAAAGAAAGAAGCCTTTCTTGAATTTCCGCTGGTGAAGCTTGAGCAGATCTCCCAAGCTACAAACAACTTCCACCCTGCTACCGGCTCCCACCAAGGAAGCGTTGAACAGAGGGAAGCGCCACAACCTCCTGGCGCTGCTCTAGTGCACCAAGGAGTAGATCCGCAACATCAGGAGGACCAGCCGCTCACCTTCGTCGTCTCTTCGCCCCCCACCGCCACGGCCAGCTAGTAGAAGAAAGGACATCGGGAGCAGAAGAGCAAACCTGCCATCCAAAACAGCTTTATTTGAGGAAGTTGTGGTCTCCTCCGCCGCCATCTGCTCACCACCGAGCAAGAGGAGGAAGAGAAAGAGAAACCCTACACCGCCCTAGATCTGGCTGCACAGGCCCAGACGCAGCTTCTAACTACGGGCAATGAGCCCAAACTCGGCATCCAGCCGCCTGCCCTATCTACAAGCCAGGCTCCTCCCCCCTCTCCTCCGGCCAGCGAGGTCGTCGGAGAAAGAGGGGGAAGACCCCAGAAGACACTGGAAGGCTCTCGGGGGCTTGCCTCTCGCTTCGTGTGGGGGAGAGTCGGGTCCGGAGTGTGTCGGGTCCGACAGCTGAATTGATGGTCGCAATCTCGACTATAGACCAATTGTTCTTGAAAAAATATTAGTAGAAATAAATGTATCCATCGCGTTTATTTGCTGTGGAAACAGGATCTCTTATCCGAATCTTGAAATTTTTACAACACAATAGCCGGTACACAACAGTCCAATTTATGTTGTGGCAAACTAGTCTATCTACTAATTTACACAACGGTAGGTTCGTCCTGCCAGTTTTTCGTTCTGATTTTTTTCGGACGATTTTGCCCCTGGCTGTTTGAGGGTATTACATTGCCTGCCACCGCAGAGTCGCGCCTTAGCCTGTTCGTGCGCTCGTCCGTCCCCGTGTCGGCATCTCCTCGACCAGGACGTCTCCTAGGCGGCGGCGCCATGGCGCCTAGCGGCGGAAGGCGCGATGGGGAGGAAGGAGGGTCGCGAGGCAGGAGGGAGAGGCGGCCGCTGGCGAGAGGAGCTTGGGGCGGCGCACTCAGAGAGGAGGCGGTCAGGGACGGAACCGACGAGGTGAGGCGGGGCTCCAGTCTCCAGAGGAGGAGGACGGCAGCGCCATGGGATCTTGGCGGCCGGAGGAGAGGGGGACCCAAGGAGGCAGGGAAGAGAGGATCGGCGGAGGAGGTTGCTCGGGTTGGTGGAGACGGCCGCGTCTGGGCGGTCAAGCAGGAGGCCGGACCTCCCTGTGATCCTGCAGATGTTGTGACCAGAATGGATCACAACAGGAGACAAGGGGCCTCCGCTGCGCCTGGCTATGCAGAGAACAATATTGTGTTTTGGTTGTGAATTATTGTGACGGCCATTGCTCGGGCCAGATCTTCAACTAATGAGTTGGTGCTCAAAATCCAACCAATGTAATGGGATGGAGCGTGGATTTGTGATTCCGATTTGCAGATTTGATAGATTATGCAACAAATTGCTGTCCAATTTGAGAATTGGGGTAGTTTTAGAGACTGTAGAAAAGAGTTGGGAACCTGTGGAAGAGGATACGCACACGTGTACATATGTGCATGAATTCGTCTGTTTCTAATTTCTATGTGCATGCTTCATGCTTTCTAATTTCTAGCAAAACTAAATCCGAACGCATGCACAACTAACAAACCTTCAAAAAGAAACATAGGACACAAGGGATTTTAGAAGGTTCAAAGTAATTCATAAACGATATGAGTGTTAGGACACTACATTTAATAGACCATACAAACAACCTACGATGTAATCAATTTTTATACACTCCCGGTGAAAGGAATTTCTGAGTTATGGGGTCAAAGATATTTAAGAACAAAAAAATGTGCAAATCCATGTAAAAAATATGTGCAAATGAAATTGAGCATCAGAGCGAGGTCACCGAGACGGTGACACCCCTTGATCGGAAAAAATTGATTCCCAGTAAAACTGGGCACTTAATCTTTTATTTAATTTAATTTATTTTTTATCAAAACTATTTAACATTTATCGACAGGTTGCAATGCATAGAATTTAGTAAAATAAATATAGGGACAAAAATATGTAAGAGTTTTTGGTTCCCGTGCTATGCGTCTAGAGTGTGGGTGTGCGGGCTGTGTTGGGTCGAATGGTTAGTGGCTTGCCGACGGGACCTTTGAGCATTCCGACATGTGCGTGGTGAAGGTGTTATGTGGAAGGCGGTGACGTACAACATCTTGACGAGGCAACACGTTGAATCATCAAATTTAATGACCGTGGCATTGCACGGGCATTTAGCTAGTATTTTATAATTAAAATTGCACGTTCTCAAGATATAATCAAGACAAAGCTGATAAATATTAACATAATCTAATTGTTGTTTATGGGCCCCTCAAGTCTGTATATCTCAAGGATTTGGTAAATTATTGCGAGTTTAACCCACATCCTATTTTAATCCGTCGTGTTCTTAATATACTTAGTGGTCAAAAGGATATAATAATAATAATAATAATAATAATAATATTGACTGACTCTATCTCTTCCTCTTCAACTATCTTATTGACAATTTGGATTTAAGGGAGGCTATGATGTCGGTCCATCAGTTCACTTGGGAAAATAGTGTGTCGGTTCCGACATTTGAAAAACTTGACAAGGTTCCTCATAACTACTGAATGGGAGCTTAGGTTTTCCTTGGCCTCGTTTTATGCTTGGAAAGTCTTAAATTATTGTCTAACCATGCAACTTTACACCCCCACTCAAGGTCGACAATTTTTTCATGGATAAATGTAGGTAGTTTGTGACAGTTTCTTTTGATAATGGCTTGTACAAGAACGAGAGAAAAAACGTCTTTCTTTCATAATTGATAAACTTGATAAGATCGTTGAAAGTCACTGAGCTAATCGATCATGTGACTCGGATTAAGAATCAGCCATTTTGCAAAAAAAGGATTAAGTATCGGCCAAATGAGGAACTAAGTAAGCTTTTGCCAGAAGAGTTAAAATGGCATAAAAAATCAAATACAATATTAAAAATATAACTGATCGAGATAATAGTACTAAATCATTCTATATGGTCCAAGTTAGCGATATAGACAAAAACATATTTTTGGTGTTGACCAAGATGAGGGACGAATAGAGGGGTAAGCTTCTCTCAAAAGATCCACCACCAATTACTATATGAGTATTTTTTTAACTCCATGTGAGAATCATTTACATTTGAATCTGTCTTGAATTGATGATATTTTTAAGGACTTGGATATAGAAAAGGCAATCCTGGCTGCTTCATTACATAGTAATTGGTGAACTAAATGGTGTTTCAATGGAATATTACAAATCGCATTTCCTATTGGTTTCATGGGTTAATTATATCAATTTTTGGGAGGTGATTAAGGAAGACTTCTCTAATTGTTTAAGGAGTTTCATAATGGTAATTTAGAATTGTTCAAATTAAACTTTGGTGAAATCATTCTACTTCTAAAGATAAAGGAAGCTTTGTGGCATTCATCGATATATTCTTATATGTTTTCTCAATTTTAGCTTCAAAATCTTTATTGAAGTTAAAATAATTGGTTAAATGGGGTTTCTCAAAAGGTGGCGTGACATGAACAGAAGGCTTTCATGCAAGAAAGGAACATATAAGATGGGGTGGTAATCCTACATGAAACCATTCATGAGATGCATCGAAAATGTTAATTGAGTGATCTTGAAATTTAGTTTGAGAAGGCTTATGATAAAGTAAAAGTAACTCTTGTCTCTAGCAAACTCACCGTTTGAAGGGTTTCTCTACTAAACGACATGAGTGGATTATCAACAACTTTTCTCTTGAAGGTAGTGTAGCCATAAAAGCCAATGCTAATACTACGCGCTACTTCCAGACAAACAAAGGTCTTGCCATGGGATGCTCTTTCACCTATGTTATTTAATACCATGAAATGTATGATTGCAATACTTGTTAAGTACACCAAGGAAGAAGTAAAAATCATCGGGGTTGTACTTCAAGTGTATACGATGGGTTATCTGTTTTACAATACGAAAATGATATCATTTACTTTATTGATCATGAATTGGAAAAGAAAAAACCTCAAACTGATTCTAAGCACTTTTGAGTAACTTTCGGGCTAAACATTAACTTCCATAAGACAAATTGTTCGATTTCGGATAGATTCTAGAATTAGAAGCTCCTAAAACAAAGTTTTCCACGTGTGACTTAGGTCAGTTTAATATTATCTAGTTTGGGTTTCCATTTCATTATCGAAAACTAGCGAATGCATAATAGAAGCATGCGGAGGAAAGAACTAAAAAAATGCCTCGATAGTTGGAAAAAAATACATGTCATTTGAAAGACGATTAGTGCCAATCAATCGTGTGCTTTCAATAACGGTTTCATACGTGTTGACTTTCTTCCAAGTACCTAAGGGGTATTGCTAAGGCTATCATACACATTTTAGGTCTAGATTTGTTTTAGCAAAATTATTTAAAAAACAGTATACTAACTCCCTAAATAGAGTGTTATGTGTTGGCCAAAAGAAAAAGGTGGTGGAATCACAATTTCGAAGCTAAAAACACTACTTTACTTAGTAAATGCTTATTCAAACTTTTTACCGAGGCAATGTTGTGGTAGATGCAATCCATAATCAGGGCCGATCCTAGGGGGGACCTGCGGGGCAGCCGCCCCAGGCCCAAAAAAACTAGGGGCCCAAAAAAACGTGAGCCTTCTATACATCGTATAATAGGCAACCGCTCGGCGCTTCCTTTCCTTCCTCTCGACACGATCGCGAGGCTGAGTCCCACCTCGACACGATCGCGACATCGCGCCTTGGGATTCCGGGTGCGTCGCGTCGCGTCAGGCCCTGTGTGTCGTGTCCTTGGATTCCTTTCTGTTTTCCCTGGTAGTCAGGCCCTGCGCGACGTGTTGTTTCCGTTTTCCCCTGCGAGACACTACGAGTGCCCCTCCTTGTCGCGCGTGTTTCCCCTGACGGCCTGATCTGACAAGTCGCCCTGCGTTGATCACTTGATCGTTCTTCCCTCCGTGATCGCTCCATCTCCCTGGTCCTTGGATTCCTTTCCGTTTTTCCTGGTAGTCAGGCCATGCGTGACACGTTGTTTTCGTTGTCCCCCGCGAGACACTATGAGTGCCCCTCCTTGTCGCGCGTTCTTCCACTAACGGCCTGATCTGACGAGTCGCCCTGCATTGATCACTTGATCGCTCTCCCCTCCGTGATCGCTCCGTCTCCCCTCATGGGGCTGAGGAAAGAAGAAATAGGGGAGAGCGTCTGTCTACTGCTCACATCGCATCAGGCCCTGCGTTGCTTCCCCTGTCCCTGGACCGGATCACTTCAGTGCAGTGGTACTCCTCTCGACGATCGACCGCGGATAGCCAGTCCGCCACCGCCTGGGCACGACGCGACCATCGTCCATCGACGATCGACTGCCTACAGCCTACTGCCCCCCCCCCCTCAGCTCATGCCTCTACTGATTACGCTCGTACTAATTTTTAATTCTTAATTCTAATTGTTGTTCTTGTTTTGTAGCGAGCGAGGTTAATTGATTATGGCGTCCAGATCCGGTGCCAGGAGAGGTTAAATGGTTTTGAAAGTCTATTGCTTGTAGGAATTTTCGGAGATAATTTTAAGGTATTATGCAAACATTGTTATTTTTATATGAATATTATAGTTTGAAGTGTACTTAAAATATTTATTTTTCATCATCTCATATATACATAAAACAATTATACTAAGGGGCCCAAAATTTTAGTTTCGCCACGGGCCCCAAAATCTCAGGACCGGCCCTGTCCATAATAAAGATGTGGGTTTTAAGACACTCTCCGGGCTCCATTGAAAACTATGTGGTTCCCATTTCTGGGATGGCCTAATGAAAGTTAAATGGCCCTTCTACAAATTTGGAATTTTTACAAAGAAACCATAAATACCTCAGCCGACGTGATGAAATAAAAAATATGTGTGTGCGATGATGGATTCTAGAATTATACTATGAAGGTTAATTTGTCTCACCCTATGTGCAATCAAGCTTAGAGACGGGCAACCCACATTGGCAATGGTCTCTCATGGATGATCATTGACCATCTGGATATGCCACATGGGTTGCATGTATTTTAGAAGGACCATTTCTGATGTGGGCTTCCAAGCAAATGGTTGGACAAAAATAATAATTCTGATGTAACCATAATATTTTATATATGTACATGTAACTCTCCTAGTGTGTACCCCCTCTCAGAACTGGGTGCAGTGTGGCAATGGTTCTCACCTTGACTTAGCTATCTCCTACCTTTTCAGGCGAGAGGGTGTATCTTGTATGTGTGGGCACAACTTTTCCACTACCACCTTCTCCTCATACTCGTTGGATATGTCCTATTCTAGTTGGCTAGATCTGTTTGCACCAAGGAGAAGGTGGACCAGAATGAGAGGAGTGGAATTTGGAGAAAGACGCGCATACGAGGATTGGAGGAGTTAATGCCAATGCTAGTACGCTGGCGGAGCACCTGAGGAAGAGTATGAGACGATGTTGGCACTAGCTCGGATTGGTCACCTATACCATGGCCCGCCGATCCACAAGCGGAATGGACATCTTAGACCTAACATCGTCGGGGAAGGAGCCTCATCAGAAGAGTCGTCGGCCGGATTAGAGGACACGGACCCCGACCTTCCACGGAGTCTAAGATATAAATCTAGGTGGTAATAGCCATCATCCTAATGAAATTTTCATTGTTAGTATGATAAGTTATTATGATGAACTTGTCCGTGTTAGTATGATAAAATTGCAACTATTAGCTTTGTAAACATTCCACCACTTTTAGTATAGTTAAATGCTTAGTGTAGTTACACTCCACCATTACATGACACTATTTTAGTGTAGTTAACATTCTTAATGCAATTACATGCCATTTTTATAGTATGGTTATCTAGCATCACTTTCAGTATAGTTAACATGCCATTGCTTTTAGTATAGATATATCATTGTTTTTAGTATAGGTAGCATGCCATTGTTAGTGTGAACTCTTACTATTTTCTATTAATACAATTAGCACATCATTTTTCTTCTTATATTTAGAACTTATACATATTATATTTCCATGTTAGTATATGTAACATGCCACTGCTGAGAAATAACTAAAATTTTGTAACAAAATGCGGGAAACACTGACACGTATTTATTTTCTATATAAGTTTCATTATGTGTCATCTAGGCAAGTTAACTAGAGCATGCCCCAGAGAGATCTGAAGAGCATGCAAACAACAAGATCTTGTTTTTAAGGTATTTACCTGGTTCTTCCATTTATCAACCAGAAACACCTCAATATCTAATATGTTTTTATTTCATTATTTATAAATTCAGATTGTTCAAGACTATCCATTGTCAACTTATTGCATATATTTTTATTGAATCATAGCGCCGATATATTTTGAGGTTTTAGATGTTTCGCAGATCACATCTTTCTCTATGACTACCTTATCTTTGAAAGTTGAGGCAAGACTGATAGACTTCGTTTAGTAGGATTGTAGACGCAAAGGGTCTTGGCAAGACATTTTTATTTCCCCTTTCGGTCGTCCATTGATAAGGCAAGAGCCTAATTAATAAATCTACCTTTTTTATTTCTTTGAACATTTGAATTTTAGATTTACACTGAGATGTTATGTACTACATCCGTCTATCTACCTTTTTCCCTAACTTTGACTAAAAATTTAAACAACAAATATGAGTCATGTCACCAAAAGTTTATCATGAGAAACATATTCCAAATATAAACGTAATGACATACTTTTTGTGACGTCTAACTTGTATTTGCTAGTAAAATATTTGTCAGGCTCAAAATATAAAGGGTCATGAACATGAAATTGTGTGGTCATATTTGTCGCTAGAATTTGTAAAAAAAACATTGTTTATGTAGTGGTGTTTACATAATGAATCAAATTGTTGTTGTCAATATAATGCTTTTGTCGTGAAATATATAATTGTACCATGAAATATATATATATTGTTCTGTGAAATTTGTGGAATTACAAAACACGGAAGGCTCATTGCAACATGTGTAAATCACAAACATGTTGATGATGTGTACAAGCAAATCGTTCCTTCACAGTTGCCTGTTTTCGATGAGGTGTCACGTATTTATTTGTCTTTAGTCACCACGTTGAAAATTATCATGGCCCCGTTACAGATGATCCCTCTCCATAACATTGATAGGATTTCACTAACGAGTCCTATAAACCATTATCGATGAGTTTTTTTGCTCTCGTGCTTGATGGGTCAAATGACTAATGGAAAGTGACAGACTCGTCTATATATGCCATAATGATACCATGGCAGTCTTAAACCAAGAAAATTAGCTTTAAAAGGTGGAGGTGCTAAACCCATTTACAATATAGATACATACCTTACAATAGGGATCACATAACCTCGAGTTTTTCTATATGTAGTACACAAAATTCAAACTAACAATCTACATGAGATGATGTTGTAGAATAAATATTTTTATTAAACAAATCTCTTGACACGTCAAGGTTCATGTATTTCACATAGTTAATAGTAGATATAAAGAAAATAAACAACAATTAGAGGACAATTGTGCAAAAAAACTCACAACATTATTAGGCCTAGAGTAGTCCAACTGAATCAGGGTGCGAAGTCGCTACCCACTAGCCCAACATATTTTTTCAAAAAGGGGAATAGAAACCCGTCCTCTGTATCGGTTGATTCACATAGCCATTTATTAATAGTTCATCGTCCAAAATTAATACAAATCATGGGTCACAAAGAGTTGATACATGAACCAACTAGCGAAAAATACAAGACATGTGACTAAACATCTTGTAGTCGACTAAAATGCTGCCACGTAGACTGGGTAAAGATATCTCGAGAGACCATCAGTAGAAGGTTGCACCCAATAGCCATAATATCCTGCTGGTCTTGCTTTGGGAGGAAACGCCATAGTTGCACCCAGTGCACCACCATGTGAATAACCTATAAAATATTAAATGTTTTTATTTTGTTAAATATAATGTCATTTCTACATCTTCATATAAACCAACATAAGAATGAAACACCAATGCAAATTCTAGCCTTCGAATCTTTATCCATTCTATTTAACTAATTTCCAAACATATTTTTTATATATAACAGGAGGATGGAGATCAAAAGCAAAGTTAACTATACGCCACAACATGTGAGCAAAAAGGTAAGATATAAATAAATGTTCTATGGTTTATTGTAACCCACTGATACGTCGGAAATGTGCCTATAATTTTTTATGCTTCATGCTTGTTTAGTATCTACTTTGCTTTGCTTTGTCTATACTTTGAGGTGTTTTATATATTTTCTGAAACTAACCTATTAACAAGTTGCCACAGTGCCAGTTGTCTGCTTTCTTCTGTTTTTGGTTCTAGAAAGGCCGAAAATCAATATTCTCGGAATTGGACGGGACAAAAGCCAAAGTCAATAACTTTCCGTGAGAAACAAGAATCTAGAAGACGAGACGGAGACGCAAGCCAGAGCGGCCAGACCCCCTAGGCGCGGGTGGGCCCTGCCCCGTGCCTGGGTAGGGTGTGGGGCCCGTGGCCGCCTCCCAGCCTCGCCTCTCCGCCTATAAGAAGCCCCCGATGCAAAAACCCTAAGTACCCGATCAATATTCCACGAAACCTTCTGTAGCCTCCACCACCGTCGTCCCTAGATCGGGGGGATCTAAAGTTCTTCCCGGCACCCTGCCGGAGGGGAGATCATCCCGGTGGCCTTCTCTCCGATATGATGCGTGGGTACTTCCAACTTGCACAATGGGTCCATGTAGTAGCTAGATGGTTGTATCTCCTCCTTTGTTCTTTCATGTATAGATCTTGTGAGCTCCATTCATGATCAAGATCTAATCTATTTGTAATCATGCATGTTGTGTTTGCGGGGATCCAATGGATATTGAGATTATTATGTTGGTTTGATTAATGGTTTTGTCTTTATGATTCTATCATGTCTGTGTTGTTTGTGATCTTGCATGCTCTCCGTTGTTAGTAGCTATCTTGGCCAAGTAGTTGCTAGTGACTCCAAGAGGGGGTATTTATGCTCGATAGTGGATTCATGCCTCTAGTTTCCAAGGGAAGTGACATAAATTTCTTCAGTTGTAGATGTGTTGTTGCTACTAGGGAGAAAACAACGGTCTCTTGTTCATGAAACATGTGGACTGTTTACCTTACACACTTTGCTTAAAGCAGTTGTCTGTTGCTTGCAACTTAATACTGGAGGGGGTTCGGATGATAACCTGAAGGTGGACTTCTAGTCATAGATGCAGTTGGACGGCGGTCTATGTATCTTGTTGTATTGCCCAATTGGATCTCATAGGATCTTTTTGACTAGTATTGCATTGTTATGTCTTGCTCAGTTCCTGTCAATTGCCCTGCTGTAATTTGTTTACCCTTCATGCCATGTTGTTTATCTAAGGAGAGCACATCTAGTGAACTATGGACCCCGGTCCAATCTTTACCATTGATACATCTTCCGCCTTTACTTGTTTACTTGCTGCAACCACCATTACCTTCGACACCGTATGTTTAAATCCTTTGTTACAGCAAACCAGTGAGGTTGACAACCTCACTGTCTAGTTGGGGCAAAGTCTTGAGTTCGTGTTGTGCAGGTCTCCGCGTTGCTTCCAACACCTGTGTGACGTTTCCTTCGTCCTACTGGTTCGATAACCTTGGTTTCTTACTAAGAGAAAACTGTTGTTGTGCTACTTCACACCTTCCTCTTGGGATTCCCAACGAAGTGCTAACCAGCACCATCAAGCTATTTTCTGGCGCCGTTGCCGGGAAGGCTAAGGACGTCTTCACAAGGGGAGTCCTTCACTTCCTTTCTCTTTACTTTGTTTTTAGTTTGCTTATTTTCTTTTGCTTGGTTTTGTTTGCCTGTTTTCAAAAACTCCAAAAAAATAGTTTAGTTTGGTTTGGTTTCTTTATTCAGAAACACACAAAAAAATAGTTCCTACTCTGGTTGTTGGTCTGTTATTGCCTTGCTTGGTCATGCTTTCTATCAATGGATGGTTTCTTTGAAACTAGTTCTTATTGGCAAGGTGGGTTCACGGAAGAACAAAAGTATTATTATAAGGAACACCGTTTGTCACAAAAAGGGAAACACTTATGGAAACAAATTGATAAGTTGAATACTATTGCTAGAGACGTGTGCTCTATTTATAATGTTACTTATTGCTTTGATAAAGCTTGCTGCTGCAGGAGGTATAAACACATACCCTTTCAACGTGAGTATAATGATAATGTTATCATATCCTCGTATGTTAAAGGAAATTATGACTTTGGTGATGTGGAACAAATTGAAGAATTTATTGCCTTCAAGGGTGCATTTGAACTTGCCAGTTTGCTTGAAAATACTGATGATGCACCTTATGAAGATGAGGTTTATGAGATACTTAAATTTTACGTTGATAATTACAAGGAAGAAAATAGATATATTCTTGAATATTTTAATATGCGTTTTTCACAAATGGAAGAGACTAATTGAAGGGATTCGTAGCATGGAAAACAAAAAATTTCTATCGCATACAAACAAACAAGCCAAGATCTATCTACTAGATTGTAGCAACGAGTCGATGGAATAACTTACCCTCGAAGATTCCAAAGCGGTTAACGAGAGCAGATTCTCGTGGGTGATGTAGTCGTACTCTTTCCGATCTCAAGATCGCGTAGACGATCCTTCCGGCGCTGCGTTCCGGCAGCGCTCCCGCAGTCGGTCACACGTTCGGTACTCGACGAAGACCTTCCTCTCCCTTGTTCCAGCAGGCAGCGGAGGTTGTAGCACTCTCCTCGCGATTCCGGCAGCACAACGGCGTGGTACCGGAAGTAGAGGGGAGATCTCGCAGGGCTTCGCCTTAAGCCGGAGCGAGTATGGTGGACTATGAGAGAGCTTTAGTGGTCTAGGGTTTAGACACACCAATTAGAAGGCTCTAAACCGAAGGCTAGGGAAATTAGAAGCTCTAAACCAAGACGGCTCTAAACCGGAGGCTGTGGCTAGGGTTTAGATTTAGAGGATAGGAACTTGTGTGTCTAGAGGAGGAGGCCCTGCCCCTCCTTTTATAGGTGGGAGGGGCGGCCAAGGGGAGGGAGTCCCTCCCCAAGTCGGACTTGGGTGGCGCGCCGGCTTGGAGAGGAGGGACTCCTCCCCCAAGTCGGTTTCAACCTCCTCTTGCTTGTTTCCCACAGTTTCCTGTTTTAGCCGTTTGACTTTCAAACTGGCCATTTGACTTTTCAGTTTTAGGATTCAATTTAATCCTTTATTTGGAACAGCGAGAACACTTAGTACATGATGCAATCATTCCAATATGTAATGACACATTCATGTACCCCTTCCCCCCCCGGAGTGCCGGACATTCCGGAACCTTCTAGAACATTCCTGATGAAAACACCGGAATCATTCCCGAACTCCGAAACGGGACTTTCCTTATATGAATCTTATTCTCCGGACCATTCCGGATCACCTCGTGATATCCCGGATCCCATCCGAGACTCCGAAAAACATTCGGTCTCTTTCTCATAATACCATAACTACTCAAACAACGTCGAATCCTTAAGTGTGTCTCCCTACGGTTCGTGAATTATGCGGACATGATCGAGACACTTCTCCGAACAATAACCAATAGAGGAATCTGGAAATTCATATGGCTCCCACATATTTCTACGATTACTTTGCGATCGAATGAACCACTTACATACGATACCAATTTCCCTTTGTCTCACGATAGTTTACTTATCCGAGGTTTTGATCGTCGGTATCTCTGCATACCTAGTTCAACCTCGTTACCGATAAGTACTCTTTTCTCGTTCCCGTGATATGTGATCCCTTGTGAGCCAGTCACATGCTTGCAAGCTAATTGGATGACATTACACCGAGAGGGCCCAGAGTATATCTATCCGTCATATGGATGGACAAATCCCACTCTTGATCCATGTGTTTCAACCAATACTTTACGAATACCCAATGCCACCTTTATAGCCACCCAGTTACGGTGTGGTGTTTGATTTCATCAAAGCATCCATCCGGCAAAGGTGATATGCATGATATCATGGTCGAAGGAATTAGGTTACTATGTATCAGAAAGCATATAGCAATTGAACTATTTAAAATGACTTGATCTTTATGCTACGCTTATCTAGAGGAGTATGTCCATCACATCATTCTCCTAATGATATGACCCTGTTGTTAATAACATCTCTATGTTAATGATCAGGAAACCATGATCATATATTAACCAACAAGCTAGTTTAACAAGAGGCTTTACTAGGGACTCTTTTATGTTTACAAATCACACAAGTATTAATGTTTCCTGTTAATACAATTATAGCATGGTATGTAAACATTTATCATAAGTGTGAAGATATGATAATAACCACTTTATATTGCCTCTTGGGCATATCTCCAACAGTCTCCCACTTGCACTAGAGTCAATAATCTAGTTTTAAACCTTTGTGTATTCAACACCTATGGCTTTCCGGTGTTGTAAGTACACGTTCGCTAGTGGTCAACTGATCTCCGGATCTGACACTTCCAGGTCCGTGTGTAATTGCATGTATTTGCGTCTCTACGCATCACTCATTCTCTAATGAGATGGCTTTGTATAAATTTGGTCCTTTGGTGAGACCTTTAGTTCTTTGGGGTTAAAACATGTTGATAATATTGTCGTACAATATATCCTCATAGTATTATCCCGCTATGAACTACACCTAGTTTGATAACAAACTACTTGACCCAAATGCCCTCTTTAGCTGCTATAATAGCAGTCATATACTTAGCCTTTTGTTGTAGTATCTGTAACAATGTCTTAACTTTGGAACTCATCCAAATCCATTATGGAACTTACTTTCCATTATATTGTGCCACCCTTAGTTTAGATTGAGATAAACTTAATTTGCACTTTGTGACAAAACTAGTATCAATGTAGTACTGTTACAATGAACTAACCATCTATTTGTCACTTCTACAAACAATATATTCTTAGTTCTTCCAAAAGATCATAACAATATCCTTACTATTGTCCAATGATCATCTTACGAATCATTCTGGTATATGCTCACAACATTTAGAGCATAGGACATATCTGGATTTTTACATATCACAGTATGATTGATATAAATACTCTTTGTGATTTCATACATCAAGTATCAATCTATACTTGATTATTTGTTTCACTTTACCAAATGTCAATACACTTGAATATATCATCAACATTGAACTCATTCAATCCTTTCTGTGCGACAAGAACCTCTTCTTGTAGTTTCTATATTGAACTCATTCAATATCTTGTCTATGTACTTCTGGCACAACCATATTAGCCAAATATTTGGGTTTTGCCTAAGTCTTTCATCGGGATGAAATTCTTAATATGTGTTAATAAAAGATACATTATTTCCAATCAACAATATGTCTTCCACATAATGTATTAGAAACATGTCTTAGCGCTCCCACTTAATTTCTTGCAAATGCAAGCATCTTCATCGTCTCTAATGAACTTTTAAACTCCTTTAACAGTTTTATCACAGTGAAGATTCCAACTCCGCGATGCTCACTTTAACCATTGAAGTTTGCATATGCTTTTAGCATCCTTTGAATTAACAAAACCCTATGGACCGTGTTATGCACATGTCCTAGGTAACGATTCTATTAGAAGAACTTGTTTTGTTTATTCAACTACCATATAACAAATTATATGTAGTGGTTGCTACATTAATCCGTCTAGACTAAATATCACTATGAAAGATCAAATCTTATCATAGTCAACCTTTGAACATTTTGTGAACTATTTCCCAACATGTCGACTATTTCATAGATGTAAAACATCCATGTCTATTTCTTTATAGATCCAGACACAACTGTAAGGTCTTACACCTTTCTCGAGGGTCCTTCAAGTTCAAAACTTGATTTCTCGTGTATGGAACTATCACGGATTTTATGGCTTGAAGCCATTTGACGGAGTCAGGGCTCATCATCGCTTCTTTGCACGTAGTCGGATCATTATTGTCAAATAATGATTTAACTCTCAAATCGTGGTATTTCATTGTTCATCCGACCTACTTGTTTCAATAGGAACTTAGATCTCCGTGACCACAACCTTTGAAGTACGCGAGCCATGAGCATTGTTTGCTAACTCCGGAACACTTTTCGGCGCTGCGCAACTTTGCACATATAACTAAGGTTCTTTTAACCTTATCAAAGTTCTATTGTCCTGACACTTAACTTTTCACGAAAAATTTCTTCTCAAAGAAACTTGACGTTCTAAGCGACAAACACTTTTGTCTCTGGTGTTTATGGAGGAATACTTAACAGTAATACAAAGACAGGTTCATCCGACTTTGGTTGCAAACATCTTTCTTATGTATAGCATACCAATTTTTCAGAAAGGACTACTTGGGTTTTATCCCAAACCATAACTTTATATGGTGTCATTTCAGCGAATTATGATGGAGCTCTTTTCAGTGGAAAAACGGTAATCTCTAAAGCTTTTAATCTTTAAAATACAATGGCAGTTTTATGAATTACACCTTCGATCTTACCATGTCAAACAAGGTTTAATTACATATCTCGAACGCTCCATACTCTTATGGTGTTTCGGGAAATGCAAATCCACGGAACGATTCCTTAAATCTTAGGTATTATGCTAAACTTGTAACTCAAATATCTTCTTTTATGATCTTATCATAAACTGTTTATATTCTTGTTACAAATGATTTTGTACTTCATCTTGAAAGTCTTTGAACTCTTCATACTTCATCCTTATTAAGCAAATATTCATATATTCACTCAAATTTTCCGAGAAAGCATATGAAGTTGAAATCCATCGCTCTTGACTATACATAATGGACTTCATACAACAATATGTACAAGTTCCAATAAGCTAGTCTATCGTTCCCTTTTGGCCTATGAACGAAGTTTTAATTATCTCTTAGGAAAGTTTCACAAGCGTCATGTGATCAAAATCAAAAGACTCCAAAATTCCATCCACATGGAATTTCTTCATGTTTTCTTTCCAATATAATTTAAACGGCGATGTCACTTTCTAAGTTATTTTTCAATCAATTTGTCTTTCAACATTTTTAGCACTAGTTTTATGGATGTGATTTCTCCAACGAGATTTGTGAATCATCCATCTTTTATGGATTACGGCAATTATTTGAACAACCCTTTTGTTCTTATAATACCTGATAAAACAAATCTTGAAGGCAAGCTTTGATGTTTAACGAGCAATACAATAACCCTTTATTTGTTCTCGATGAACATCATCACATATTCTTTTGCTAGTTACTTAGGCCATTGTAGTTCATGAATTGTGTTGTTTCGTATGACAATTCACACCAACAAATTCAGTATCAAATACTTAAGAACCACATTGTTTAATAAGCAAAGAATATAGCCATAACATGTATATCATCTATATACTTAAACTGAACAATTCTAGTCTTTTCTTTTCTGCCATATATTTATGAGATTCTCTTTCAGTATCACCTTTTCTGTTTGAAAGAATCTATCAACATCAACAGTGGAGTCATACATATGACACATAGTCCAAAGCGTGTATAGTTAAATACCAATGTCTTTGGACTTGCACTTTGAAGTAGATCACCATCATCAAATGTTTGGTGTTCTTTCAAATTCCTTTCTTTAGTAATCTCTTGGTGTAGTAAACATTTTACCTACATCAAATATTCACCCTTATCATGGAATCGTCCATGATCAAGCTACTTTTAGCTTATAATGATGAATTATGAGTATAATGTTGCTATCCAAAACCTTTTGGAGGATTAGGACAATAAGTGTCTCCAACCTTTTTGCAAATTCTCATCAAAATATGAGAACATGAACTTTGCCATATTATACTCTATCATGTTGCAACCAAAACTTCGTTTCAGATATCACAATATCTTCCACACATCATGGTTTCTGAAACAACTCTTTCAGATCCTAGATAACCTTGATATTAAGACAATCCTTTGAATATCAAGAATCATGGAGACAAACATGATACTTATACACTAACACTTGGAATTGTCACTCTTGCTTTAATACCAATTATTAAACTTCATGGAGTAACCGGAATTTACTGAAAGTTTGCAATAGGACTTTTAAACTTTAGATTAACACTTCAAAACAATACGATACCAGTTCGTAAAGTAACTAACCAGAATTCTATAGTTCTATCATCTCAATTATAACTAAGCGTAAGGTGGTAAACGGATGCCAATGACTACAACAACTATGCAAATTCACTTTGATTTAATTTATGATAAATTGAGTTCTAATTAATAATTAAATTAATCTAGGTGAACTCCCACTCAAAACAATATCCCTCACATTGTTTTAGTGATCACACGAACCAAATCCACCACATCAAAACCGATCATCACGAGAGTTGATATAGCTTCAATGGCGAACAATCAACATGTTCATCATATCTCCTATATGACTCATGCTTTACCTTTCGGTGATCCGTGTTCCTGAGACCATGTCTGTACATGCTAGGCTCGTAAAGATCAAACCTTAGCTTCCGCATGAGCAAATCTGGCTTGCCCACGTTGTATACACTTGCGGAATCTAACACACCCGATCATCACGTGGTGCTTCGAAACAACAAGCTTTAGCAACGGTGTCAACTAAGGGTGAACACTTTATGACTTGAAATTCATGTGCATGAGGGATCATCTTATAATGCTACCGTCGTCTACTAAGCAATACAAGATGCATAAAGGATTAACATCACATGCAATTCATAATATGTGATATGCTATGGCCTTTCTTCTTGTGCTTCCGATCTCCATCTTCAAGCACGAACATGATCTCCATCATCACCGGCATTGCATCAAGGTCAATGACGCTGCTCCATGGTTGTCGTCCACCGGCTTCAACTATTACAACTACTTTGAATAGACATGCGGGTTTTAACAGAAATTAAAGACAACCATATGGCTCCTGCCGGTTGCCGACTTACAATAAGGAACATTGCATACATCAAACATAATCACAATCATGGCCATATCACATCACTGCACACCCCTGCAAAACAAAGTTAGACGCCTCTACTTTCTTTGCATATTTTACGTGGTTTGGGGCTTTCAATAAGTGTCGTTCTAACTTACGAACAAGAACCACAACATTCATACTAGTATTGTTAATCACCCGTTGTAAATTGGATCTTAACTATGCTAGGAGAAACAGGCACCCGCAAAGCCACTTATGCAATACAAGTTGCATGTCAAGCGTGGAGCAAGTCTCATGAACGATGTCATGTAAGGTTAGCCCGGGCCGCTTCATCCCAACATACCGCAAGATGCAAAGTACACAAGAAGCAATCGACAATAAAAGCATCAACGCCCATAATGACCATTGTGTTCTACTCGTGCAACAGATCTACATATAGACACGGCTCTGATACCACTGAAGGGATTCGTAGCATGGAAAACAAAAAATTTCTATCGCATACAAACAAACAAGCCAAGATCTATCTACTAGATTGTAGCAACGAGTCGATGGAATAACTTACCCTCAAAGATTCCAAAGCGGTTAACGAGAGCAGATTCTCGTGGGTGATGTAGTCGTACTCTTTCCGATCTCAAGATCACGTAGACGATCCTTCCGGCGCTGCGTTCCGGCAGCGCTCCCGCAGTCGGTCACACGTTCGGTACTCGACGAAGACCTTCCTCTCCCTTGTTCCAGCAGGCAGCGGAGGTTGTAGCACTCTCCTCGCGATTCCGGCAGCACAACGGCGTGGTACCGGAAGTAGAGGGGAGATCTCGCAGGGCTTCGCCTTAAGCCGGAGCGAGTATGGTGGACTATGAGAGAGCTTTAGTGGTCTAGGGTTTAGACACGCCAATTAGAAGGCTCTAAACCGAATGCTAGGGAAATTAGAAGCTCTAAACCAAAACGGCTCTACACCGGAGGCTGTGGCTAGGGTTTAGATTTAGAGGATAGGAACTTGTGTGTCTAGAGGAGGAGGCCCTGCCCCTCCTTTTATAGGTGGGAGGGGCGGCCAAGGGAAGGGAGTCCCTCCCCAAGTCGGACTTGGGTGGCGCGCCGGCTTGGAGAGGAGGGACTCCTCCCCCAAGTCGGTTTCAACCTCCTCTTGCTTGTTTCCCACAGTTTCCTGTTTTAGCCGTTTGACTTTCAAACTGGCCATTTGACTTTTCAGTTTTAGGATTCAATTTAATCCTTTATTTGGAACAGCGAGAACACTTAGTACATGATGCAATCATTCCAATATGTAATGACACATTCATGTACCCTTTCCCCCCGGAGTGCCGGACATTCCGGAACCTTCTAGAACATTCCTGATGAAAACACCGGAATCATTCCCGAACTCCGAAACGGGACTTTCCTTATATGAATCTTATTCTCCGGACCATTCCGGATCACCTCGTGATATCCCGGATCCCATCCGAGACTCCGAACAACATTCGGTCTCTTTCTCATAATACCATAACTACTCAAACAACGTCGAATCCTTAAGTGTGTCTCCCTACGGTTCGTGAATTATGCGGACATGATCGAGACACTTCTCCGAACAATAACCAATAGAGGAATCTGGAAATTCATATGGCTCCCACATATTTCTACGATTACTTTGCGATTGAATGAACCACTTACATACGATACCAATTTCCCTTTGTCTCACGATAGTTTACTTATCCGAGGTTTTGATCGTCGGTATCTCTGCATACCTAGTTCAACCTCGTTACCGATAAGTACTCTTTTCTCGTTCCTGTGATATGTGATCCCTTGTGATCCAGTCACATGCTTGCAAGCTAATTGGATGACATTACACCGAGAGGGCCCAGAGTATATCTATCCGTCATATGGATGGACAAATCCCACTCTTGATCCATGTGTTTCAACCAATACTTTACGAATACTCAATGCCACCTTTATAGCCACCCAGTTACGGTGTGGTGTTTGATTTCATCAAAGCATCCATCCGGCAAAGGTGATATGCATGATCTCATGGTCGAAGGAATTAGGTTACTATGTATCAGAAAGCATATAGCAATTGAACTATTTAAAATGACTTGATCTTTATGCTACGCTTATCTAGAGGAGTATGTCCATCACATCATTCTCCTAATGATATGACCCTGTTGTTAATAACATCTCTATGTTCATGATCAGGAAACCATGATCATATATTAACCAACAAGCTAGTTTAACAAGAGGCTTTACTAGGGACTCTTTTATGTTTACAAATCACACAAGTATTAATGTTTCCTGTTAATACAATTATAGCATGGTATGTAAACATTTATCATAAGTGTGAAGATATGATAATAACCACTTTATTATTGCCTCTTGGGCATATCTCCAACACTAATGCCTTGCAGGAGCCTATGGAAGAAGAAATTGTTGAAACTGGAAGCTCATTAGATGAAAAGAGGGGGAGAGTGATAAACTAAAGGAGGAAGAATGGATCTACCCATGCCTACCTTCTAATGAGAGTAAATCGTTATCCCTTACATTATTTGATTGTCCCCATGCTTACCAAAGGAGGATGAATGTTATGTTCATGTGGATCCTTTTGAAATATCTACTTTGGATAAAACCTGTGGAGGTTTTAATCCCACTGTTTTTGAGCTTGATAGAAATTATGTGTTTGTAGATCATAAAAAGCATGCTTTATGTGATAGCTATATTGTTGAGTTTATTCAAGATGCTACTGAAAATTATTATGAGAGAGGAAAGTATGGTTGTAGAAGTTTTCATGGTACTAAAACACCTCTCTATGTGCTGAAAGTTTTGAAGTTTCTCTTGTTTCATCTTCCTATGCCCGTCACTTTATTCTTTGTAAATTTATTTTCATGCAAGATTCCTATGCATAGGAAGTGGGTTAGACTTAAATGTGTTTTGAATTTGTTTCTTGATGCTCTCTTTTACTTCAATTCATATTTCTTCTGTGAGCATCTTCTTCTTGCTTCTTGTGCCTAACTTAAAGGCGTTAAAGAAAAGTACTTGTTGGGAGATAATCTAAGAGTTTCCTTGAGTCTTGGAAGTTATTACTTCACTAATTACCTCTCTTTATCCTTTTTTTTGCTTTTTGTGCCAAGAATGACCTCTAATGAGAGGGAAGTAAGATTTGGGAAGTTTCTGTCCCAAAACAGATTTCTGTCCTCCACCAAAAATTTTTACGAGGAGTCTCTGTAACTCGGATTGAGCTGAAAATTTACGAATGAATCCCCCAGTATGTTAGCTAACTTTCGTTAGTTCAACACTTTTTGATTTGAGCAACAGAAGATGTTCTAACAAATTGGTTCCTACCTACTGGTCTGTTTTGACAATTTTTTTTCATTATTTGCATTTGCTTCTTATTGATTCCTTTTTGAGTTCTCTTTAGGTGAACTAAGCTTTTTTAAGGAGTTGCTACAGTAGCTTGTGTTTTTAGTGAAAAGCCTTCTTGTTCCAAAGCTTTGCCAGAAGTCTAATATCTTTTGAATAAACTAATGTTGATAATAAAGATTGTGTGAAGTTTTGCATGAAGGAAAAATTTCAGGTGTAGAGAGAGAATGATGTAATGAGATGAAGAATGGACAAAAGCTCAAGCTTGGGGATGCCACCCCGGTGTCACCCCAAGAAATATCCAAGAGGTACAAACGTAAAGCTTGGGGATGCCCAAGGCATCCCCTTCTTCATTAATAAAAAGCTCAGGTCTGTCTAGACACTTTGTTTTTATTGTTTTATGCACAGTTGTGTTGTTCTTGGAGCGTATTAGTTTTCGTTTGGTTTGCTTAGTTTGTTTAGTTTGCTTGAATAAAGTAGTTTGGACCCCCGTTCTCGCTGTGTTGTTTGCAAATAAGTTGCTTAGTGTTGGAAAGGATTAGTAAGTTCTTGCTTGTAAGTGCAAGAGGAGCTTTCATTGACTATGACTTAGACTTTAGCATGACATGCTAGGTGTTGTTTTGACCATATGCTTAGTGATTATTGTTGTAGCATGTCTTGTTCCAAACAATTGGGATTGCTTAGTGTTCCTTGAAGAAATTATGCGTTGTTTTAGCATGCAAAAGCATAGTACTGTGGTATTCTCCTTTGATGCTTTGCTTGGGTTGACTTGACACATGCTCACACCATGTTATGACTATACAAGTCACTATAGCCTCTATGATCATTTAGTCCTTGAGTCGTAGTACCACTCTACGCTTTGATTAGTAATGCTTTCTTGCACTGCATGATTATGGCCATTATTGCTCTCTTAGTTGGTTGCTCCCAGTCTTTTGCTAGCCTCCACTTGTATGAGTAAGCTCTACTCATGATTCCAACTTCCAAGAAACCAAGTTTTTCCAAAGTGTCCACTATAAATTCCTACGCATGGTGTGTTACACCATTCCAAGGATATTCTTGTTTTCAGCTATCTTCCAATTAAAAACTATTTTGTTATGTGAAAACTTAGTGATTAAAGGCCTCACAAACTTGATGGCACACTTTATATTCTCTGCCCCTAATAAACTTGAACCATTGTGTCTTCTATGTTATATATGCTTGCACTTAAACGTTGGAATTACCAGAACTGTGTTGTCACGGGGAACGTTTTCAACATTGCACTTGTACTTTGTACTCAGTTGATATCATGCTCTTTTGTCTATGGATGTCACCGGTGTGAAATAAAGAGGGAACTTATAAGACATGGAGTATGTATTTTGTGTTAGAGAAACGTCTGGGCCGCTAGCCTAAGCCATGCCTAATCATGGTGAAAACTTGCAGCATCACCATAGTGAGCTATCTATGAAGCATCCTCAATAAAAAGCTATACATATGGTAAATAAAAAGATCGATGAGATGCTCATTGTCTGCTTGTCTTGTCATTTTGGTTATGGGATAGCTCATGTACCATGTGCAAGGGGTACCCCGTTGGCGGTTCTCTATGATATGCAAATACTTACAATGACAAGAACTTGCAGGTGACTAAAGTTAAGTAGCATGAGGTGTGACCCTCGTATTCAAGGGAATTGAGATTGCCAACTTATACTTTGTCAAGCATATACTCCATATTTGTTCACTTTGACCTTAATCACTTCAAGATGCTTATAATAGGGACAATGAAGGCTGAAAGCTAACAAGTACCATAATTTTTGGAAGCTCTTTTTAAAACTTGAAATCCCTGCTTCCTTTATAAAAGGCTTTTCTTTCACCATTATTTGAGTCTCCACCTTCTACCTTTAGGCACCATTAATAGAGCATAGTTGTCATTCTGTGTGCAGTGTTCCAAAGCTTATTGATTGATGCATATTGTGATATTACTTGGAGAAAATTCCTTATTTGACACTACTTTCCAATATGTTTCCTTATTTGACAGTAAAAAAATTTCACTTCCTTCCATGACCATTTTTGATTATTTTTTTTGCCTTATATGACACTACCGTCAGTTCCATTAGAAGATTCCGTTAATTTTTATCCGGCTGGACCAAAATACCCCTGGTTCATTGGATAGACTGTGCGGCGTCTGGGTGCCGATTGATTTTTTTATCGACCGAGCCAACGATAGCAGGCAGAATTAATCCGGCTAAGTGTGTGCACGGGGCATGGCCATAAAATCTGGCCTGGGTTTCCGCCGTGAGAGCATGAGATTGTCCCTAATACACTACACATGGTGACGTGCCCACTACTGGCCGACACTGCATCGCACCAACCGGTAACGGAGCAGAAGAGTAGTGGTGTGCCAGAGTACTACTCTTATTTTGTCCCTACAAAATGTGCACCTGGCCTGTTTATTATGAGCATACCAAATCCGTATTTATCCATGAGGATGAGGTCCAGATCAGTTGGTAGATTCGTTGACTTTACTACAGCGCCATACTACGTATACACCGTTGTGGGCAAAGATTTGATTTGCGTCACTGAATCTCTACCAATGCAACGAAAAGGAAAATCATTAGAACAACTCGATAGTCAGCCTAGTCCTCTTGAAGAGTCGTGCAGTTTGGTGGCATTGCATTGCATTGCTTGCAGTACGGAAAGGCGACATGATAAGCGAAGTCCCGACACCGGATTACCATTTTAGATGCTAAATGCTATTAAATATTTTCTTGGAGACGGTATTCCTGTGCATCACGGTAGTTCGATTGGGCTCCGCCTCGCAAGTCTCGAGCAATCGTTTCGATCACACGTAAATACCATAATAGCATATGCTTTGAATTATAATTGGTTTCATCACACGCAATATTTCTTTAATTTTGTCACATTATGCATCAGGGGCAAAAACGTCTTTGTATGTCCCCAGTTAACCCCGTTAGTTTTCAAAATACACTAGAGTGTCAAATAAGGCAAAAAAAATTACACAAGTGGTCAAATAAGGAACTAAAAATATTATAGTCTCAAATAAGGAATCATATTGAGAAGTAGTGTCAAATAAGTAATTCTCTCTCTATTAATTTGTTCTTGTGCTACTTGTTTCTAGTCATCTCTGTGAATTTTGAAGGTGTCCTATGTATATATTTGCTACTCTATGAGGTACAAGTTGATTGTCACTATGCCATGTTTTCTGTATGTGAAACAAACAACGTTCTTCAATGCATGTTATTCATGATCTTTGTTTGTAGCCTTTCATGTTGCATCCATAGTTACTATGTCCTATTGTTAGAACTCCATCTTTCATGCACATGTTTAGAGTTCTTTGATCCCAGCTTTCAATACTTGTAAATGGTTTGATCTTGATTTTGAGGGTGCATGTCACCTTAAAATTATTCTTTTTATCACTTACCTACTCGAGGACGAGCAGGAGTTAAGCTTGGGGATGCTTGATACGTCAGAAACGTATCTATAATTTTTGGTGCTCCATGCTTGTTTAGTATCTACTTTGCTTTGCTTTTTCTACACTTTGAGGTGTTTTTATATCTTTTCTGGAATTAACCTATTAACAAGTTGCCACGGTGCCAGTAGCCTGTTTTCTTCTGTTTTTGGTTCTAGAAAGGCAGAAAATCTATATTCTCGGAATTGGACGGGACAAAAGCCAAAGTCAATAACTTTCCGTGGGAAACAAGAATCTAGAAGACGATACGGAGACGCAAGCCAGAGTGGCCAGACCCCCTAGGCGCGGGTGGGCCCTGCCCCGCGCCTGGGTAGGGTGTGGGGCCCCTGGCCGCCTCCCATCCTCGCATCTTCGCCTATAAAAAGCCCCCGATGCAAAAACCCTAAGTACCCGATCAATATTCCACGAAACCTTCTGTAGTCGCCACCATCGTCGTTCCTAGATCTGTGGGGATCTGAAGTTCTTCCCGGCACCCTGCCGGAGGGGAGATTACCCCGGAGGCCTTCTCTCCGGTATGATGCGTGAGTAGTTCCACCTTGGACTATGGGTCCATGTAGTAGCTAGATGGTTGTATCTCCTCCTTTGTTCTTTCATGTATAGATCTTGTGAGCTCCGTTTATGATCAAGATCTAATCAATTAGTAATCATGCATGCTGTGTTTGCGGGGATCCGATGGATATTGAGATTACTATGTCAGATTGATTAATGGTTTTGTCTATTTGATAATCATGTCTGTGTTGTTTGTGATCTTGCATGCTCTCCATTGTTAGTTGGCCAAGTAGTTGCTAGTGACTCCAAGAGGGGGTATTTATGCTCGATAGTGGGTTCATGCCTCTAGTTTTCAAGGGAAGTGACAGAAATCTCTTCGGTTTTTGATGTGTTATTGCCACTAGGGAGAAAACAACGGTATATTGTTCATGGAACAAGTGGATTGTTTTGAAGGGTTTCGCGGCATAGTAAATCAAAATTTTCTACGGAGCGAACAGAGGGAAAGCCAAGATCTAATCTAGGAGATGCAAACAACGAGAGAGATTGGATTAGATCTTCATACCCTTGAAGATTCGCACAGCGGAACGTTCGTCGGAACGTGCGTGATGTAGTCGTACTCACTTCTCCTCCTCGCGATCCGATCCGATCTAGCACCACAAGTGGCGGTGCCTCCGTGAGATGCACACGTGCAGCACCTCGACGTCTCCTCCTTCCTCGGACCAGCGAGTATGGTGGAGAGATAGATTGGATCTACAACACGACGGCGTGGTGTATATGGTGGAGAATTTCTGCTGCAGGGCTTCGCCTACAAACAGTCGGGAGGGAGAGAGGAAGGTAGCAAGGCTGCTAGGGCTTGGAGGAAGGTGTGTGTGTGGGGGGGGAGGGGGCGCACCACCCCTCTATATATAGAGGGGGGCGGCCAGCCCTTGCCCCTCCTCCAAGCCTATCTCTAGTTTAAACAATTTAAACTCTCCCTTATCTAGAAATCCTATCTCTAGTTTAAACGATTTAAACTCTCCCTTATCTAGAAATTCTATCCCGAGATTTAAACGAGTCAAATCTCTCTAGAATCGGCTGGGCCCTATGGGGCCTTGTTCCCCTGGCCCAATGCGGCCAGGACACTCCCTCATAGGCCCATGCCCCCTCCCGGAAGGTGGGGCCACGTTGGTCCCCTTCCGGAAGGTTCTAGAAGCTTCCGGTACAATACCGATTAACCCGGAACAATTCCGAACTCCAAAAACTACAGTGCCTTATTTGAATCTTATTCTCCAGACCATTCCGGAACCTCTCGTGATATCCCGGATCTCATCCGAGACTCCGAACAAAAATTCATAAACCAATTATCCAATCTATCCTAGCGTCGAGATACGTTAAGTGTGTGACCCTGCGGGTTCGAGAATATGCAGACATGATCTTCTATCAATAATCAACAGCGGGGTCTAGGCACCCATATTGACTCCCACACATTCATCGATGATCATATCGGATGAACCACGATGCCAGGATTTAATCAATCCCATATATATATTCCCTTCGTCTCGCGATATTTTACTTGCCCGAGATTCGATCGTCGGTACCGTCATACCTAGTTCAATCTCGTTCACAGCAAGTACTTTACTCGTTCCGTAATTCGATATCACTTTGTGATTAACTCCTTAACCACATGCTTGCAAGCGGTGTTGATATCGATTACCGAGTGGGCCCGAAGTATATCTCTCCGACTTGGGAGGGACAAATTCCATCTCGATACATACAACCCAACAGATACTTTCCGATCACCTGAGAGACACCTTTATGATCACCCTCTCATAGGATGACGTTTGATGACCTCAAAGCTTTCTTCCGATACCAGGGAGTTGCATTATCTCATGGTCTAAGGAATACAATATTTGACATAGGAAAAGCTTCGCAAAGACGAACACGATGACATGATCTAATTGCTCTGCTTTGTTTGGGTCTATCCACCATATCATTCTCCCAATGATATGATCTCATTATCAATTGACAACTCATGTCTATGGTTAGGAAACCTTAACCATCATTGATCAATGAGCTAGTCCATAGAGGCGTACTAGGGACACAGTGTTGTTTACAAACCACACAAGTATTAAAGTTTCCGCTTAATACAATTCTAGCATGGAACATAAACTTTATCATGAACAAGAATTATAATAATAACATCTTTATTATTGCCTCTAGGGCATAATTCCAACAGTCTCCCACTTGCACTAGAGTCAATAATCTAGTTTACATCTGGCAACAATCTCACACCCATGGCACTGAGGTGTTGATCATGTTTTACACGTGGAAGAGGTTTAGTCAATGGATCTGCGACATTCAGATCCGTATGTACTTTGCTAATCTTCAGATCTCCATCTGCTATATAATCTCGGATTATATGAAACTTGCGGTTGATATGCTTGGTCTTTGGATGATATCTTGGTTCCTTAGCGAGTGCTATGGCGCCAGTGTTGTCACACAATATCTCCAGTGGGTCCAATGCACTTGGAACCACGCCAAGCTCAGTGATGAAGTTTCTGATCCAAACTCTTTCACTTGACGCTTCTGCAGCAGCCATGTATTCCGCTTCTACTGTAGATCCCGCGATCACGCTTTGCTTGCAGCTTCTCCAGCTCACAGCTCCTCCATTCAAAATATAAACGTATCCTGTCTGAGATTTAGAATCATCCTTGTCGGTGTCGAAACTAGCATCGACGTAACCTTTTACGACAAGCTGTTCATCACCCCCATAGACTAAGAACATTTCTTTAGTTCTATTTAGGTACTTTAGGATGTTCTTCACGGCTGTCCAGTGTTCCACTCCTGGATCACTTTGATATCTGCTCGTCAAACTAAGAGCACTGGACACATCCGGTCTAGTACACAGCATGGCATACATGATGGAACCTATGGCCGAGGCATAAGGCACTTTGCTCATAGCTTCCCTATCATTTACCGTAGCTGGACACTGAGCCTTTCTCAATATCTTACCTGACAACATAGGCACTGAACCTTTCTTTGCCTTATCCATTCTGAACCTTTTCAGAACTTTGTCTAGGTATGTACTCTGGCTTAAAGCTATCAGGCGTCTTTGTCTATCTCTATAGATTTTGATGCCCAATATATAAGCAGCTTCACCTAGGTCTTTCATTGAAAAACACTTGTTCAAATAACTCTTCACATCGTTAGGCATGTTGATGTCATTTCCGATAATCAATATGTCATCCACATATAGTACCAGAAACGTCACCGAGCTCCCACTCACTTTCTTGTAGATGCAAGCTTCGTAGCAATTTGGAACAAATCCAAAGCTCTTGATCACTTGATCAAAACGAAGGTTCCAACTCCGAGATGCTTGCTTCAGCCCATAAATGGAACGCTGAAGTTTGCATACTTTACTAGCATCCTTAGGATCGACAAAACCTTCGGGTTGCATCATATACAACTCTTCATCAATGTTGCCATTGAGGAAAGCAGTCTTGACATCCATCTGCCATATTTCATAATCATGAAACGCAGCAATTGCTAATAAAATCCGAATGGACTTAAACATCGCTACGGGAGAGAAAGTCTCATCGTAGTCAACACCTTGAACTTGTCGAAAACCTTTTGCGACAAGTCGTGCTTTATAGACGGTAACATTACCATCCGCGTCCGTTTCTTCTTGAATATCCATTTGCACTCAACGGCCTTTCGGTCGCTAGGAGGATCCACCAAAGTCCATACTTGGTTTTCGCTCATGGATCCCAATTCGGATTTCATGGCTTCCAGCCATTTCTCACAGTCTGGGCTCATCATCGCTTCCTCATAGTTCGTAGGTTCACTGTCTTCTACCAACAAGACAGTCAAGACAGGGTTGCCGTACCACTCAGGAGGGGCACGCGACCTTGTCGACCTGCGACGTTCAGTAGCAGCATCGTCCAAAGCTTCATGATCCTTGTCATTAGCTTCCTCTATTGTTGGTGCAGGCGGCACTGGAACAATTTCAGGTGCTGCGCTACTCTCCAATTCAAGAGAAGGTTCAATAACCTCGTCTAGCTCTACTTTCCTCCCACTCACTTCTTTCGAGAGAAACTCCTTCTCAAGAAAGGAACCGTTCTTTGCGACAAACACTTTGCCTTCGGTTCTGTGATAGAAGGTATACCCAATAGTTTCCTTAGGGTATCCTATGAAGACGCATTTCTCTACTTTGGGTTCGAGCTTGTCCGACATCAACTTCTTGACGTAAGCTTCGCATCCCCAAACTTTAAGAAACGACAACTTAGGTTTAGCACCAAACCACAGTTCATACGGTGTCGTCTCAACGGATTTAGATGGAGCCCTATTTAAAGTGAATGCAGCGGTTTCTAATGCATAACCCCAAAATGATAACGGCAAATCAGTAAGAGACATCATCGATCGGACCATATCTAATAGGGTTCGATTCCGGCGTTCAGACACACCATTGCGCTGTGGTGTTCCGGGTGGCGTGAGTTGCGAAACAATTCCGCTTGCTTTAAGATGCGTGAGAAAATCATAACTCAAATATTCGCCCCCACGATCGGATCGTAGAAACTTAATCTTTCTGTTACGATGGTTCTCCACTTCATTCTGAAATTCTTTGAACTTTTCAAACGTTTCAGATTTATGTTTCGTTAAATAGATATACCCATATCTACTTAAGTCATCGGAAAAAATGAGGAAATAGCGATATCCACTGCGCGTCGAAACACTCATCGGTCCGCATACATCGGTATGTATGATTTCCAACAAGTCTGTTGCTCGCTCCATCATACCGGAGAACGGGGTTTTGATCATCTTGCCCATGAGGCATGGTTCGCATGTGTCAAATGATTCAAAATCAAGAGACTCCAAAAGTCCATCAGAATGGAGTTTCTTCATGCGCTTTACTCCAATATGACCTAGACGACAGTGCCACAAATAAGTAGTATTATCACTATCTACTTTGCATCTCTTAGCCTCAATGTTATGGATGTGTGTTTCATCCCTTTCGAGATTTAGAAGAAATAAACCATTCACAAGAGGTGCATGACCATAAAAGATGTTACTCATATAAATAGAACAACCATTATTCTCCGATTTAAATGAATAACCGTCTTGCAATAAACACGATCCGGAAATGATGTTCATGCTCAACGCAGGCACATAATAACATTTATTAAGGTTTAAAACTAATCCCGAAGGTAAAACTAAGGAGAGCGTGCCGACGGCCATCACATCAACTCTTGATCCGTTGCCAACGCGCATCGTCACCTCATCCCTCGCAAGCCACCGTCTATTCCGTAGCTCCTGTTTCGAGTTACAAATATTAGCAACTGAACCGGTATCAAATACCCAGACACTACAATGAGGGCTAGTAAGGAAAACATCAATAACATGTATATCAAATATACCTTTGATGGTGCCAGCCTTCTTGTCCGCTAAGTACTTCAGACAGTTGCGCTTCCAGTGACCCTTGTCCTTGCAATAGAAGCACTCAGTGTCCGGCTTGGGACCAGACCTGAGCTTCTTCTCAGCAAGGGCATTGCGCTTGCCGCCGCCCTTCTTGAATGGCTTCTTTGCTCCCTTACCTTTCTTAAAGGAGGGCTTGTTGACCATCAACACATGATTATCCTTCTTGATGTCCACTTCCGAAGCCTTCAGCTTTGCGAAGAGCTCGGTGATCGTATCAGTGGAACCAATCTGATTATGAGTCACTACAAAACTTTTGTAGCTGGGAGGGAGTGATTGCAGAACCCTGTCAATCTTGAGCTCCTCTGGAATCGTGCATTCCAGTTGCTCAAGGCGTTGAGTGTAGCCTGACATCTTTATGGCGTGCTCACTAACGGAACTCCCTTCCTCCATCTTGCAGTTAAAGAACTTCTCAGAGATCTCATATCTCTCAAAACGGGCTTGAGTCTGAAACATGGTTTTCAGCTCCTCGAGAATATCAAAGGGCCCGGGATAGGTTTCAAAACGATTTTGAAGCTCCAGTTCCATAGCAAACAACATGGTGCTCTTAATCACACCATAATCATCTTTGCGCGACTGATAGACAGCTTTCTCATCAGCCGGCGCAGTTGCAGCAGGGGGGTTACCTAACGCTTTCTCGAGGACATAGTCCTTTTGTCCGCCAGACAGAATGATTCTTAGATTGCGGAACCAGTTGGTGAAGTTAGACCCATTGTTTCTAAGCTTTTCTTTCTCAGCAAAAACGTTGAAGTTGAAGTTGGACTTGGCCATTGGATCTACAGTATTTGCAAGTACAATTTAGACTATGTTCATGATAAATAGTTCAACTTAATCAAATTACTAGATGAACTCCCACTAAATTCAACATCCCTCAAGTTGTTTAGTGAACACGATCCAAATTCACCACACCTAATCCGATCATCACGAGAAGAGATGTGGTTTCAATGGTGGAAAACGAAGTGTCGATCATATCATTCATATGACTCATGCTTAACCTTTCGGTTCTTGTGTTCCGAGGCCATGTCTGTACATGCTAGGCTCGTCAAGTTAGACCCAAGTATTTCCGCGTGTGCAAAAACTGGCTTGCACCCGTTGTATGTGAGCGTAGAGTCTATAGCACCCGATCATCACGTGATGCTTGGACACGACAAACTTTCGCAACGGTGCATACTTGGGGAGAACACAGTTTTTATCTTGATCTTTAAGTGAGGAATCATCTTATAATGCTACCGTCGCGATCTAAGCATGATAAGATACATAAAAGGATAAACATCACATGCATATAACTTTATGTGACATGGTATAGCCTATCTTCGCGCAATGATCTCCATCTTGTGCGTTCCGGCATGATCTCCATCACTCCACCATGATTGCCTCCACCACGAATAGCAACTACAACTATTGCTAACTACTTAGCGATAAAGTAAAGCTATTACATGGCGTATAAGAAGTTGACTCGCAGGTCATACACAATTATAAAGACAACCATATGGCTCCTGCCGGTTGTGTACTCATCGACATGCAAGTCGTGAAACATTACAAAACATGATCATCGCATACAATATACACATCACATCTTGGGCCATACCATATCACAGAAAACACTCCCTGCAAAAACAAGTTAGACGCCTCTACTTTGTTGTTGCATGTTTTACGTGGCTTTATGGGAGTATATGCTAAGAACGATTCTTACCTACGAAAAGCCACAACGGTGATATTATGGTTGTCAAACTCCGGTGTTAATCCCATGACAACTATAGTGAGAGAAACTGACATCCACCAGCCGCATGTGTGGAACAAGCCACACGTCAAGTGCGGAACCGGTCTCGCGAACGACGTCGCGTAAGGTTGGCCTGGACCGCTTCAATCTCACTATCCCGCGTCATAAGAAGAACACAAACAAGAGGCTTGCAACAGAAAACATCAACGCCCGCAACAACCATGTTGCGTTCTACTCGTGAAACACATCTACGCATAGATCTAGCTCTGATACCACTGAAGGGTTTCGCGGCATAGTAAATCAAAATTTTCTACGGAGCGAACAGAGGGAAAGCCAAGATCTAATCTAGGAGATGCAAACAACGAGAGAGATTGGATTAGATCTTCATACCGTTGAAGATTCGCACAGCGGAACGTTCGTCGGAACGTGGGTGATGTAGTCGTACTCGCTTCTCCTCCTCGCGATCCGATCCGATCTAGCACCACAAGTGGCGGTGCCTCCGTGAGATGCACACGTGCAGCACCTCGACGTCTCCTCCTTCCTCGGACCAGCGAGTATGGTGGAGAGATAGATTGGATCTACAACACGACGGCGTGGTGTATATGGTGGAGAATTTCTGCTGCAGGGCTTCGCCTACAAACAGTCGGGAGGGAGAGAGAAAGGTAGCAAGGCTGCTAGGGCTTGGAGGAAGGTGTGTGTGTGGGGGGGAGGGGGCGCACCACCCCTCTATATATAGAGGGGGGCGGCCAGCCCTTGCCCCTCCTCCAAGCCTATCTCTAGTTTAAACAATTTAAACTCTCCCTTATCTAGAAATCCTATCTCTAGTTTAAACGATTTAAACTCTCCCTTATCTAGAAATTCTATCCCGAGATTTAAACGAGTCAAATCTCTCTAGAATCGGCTGGGCCCTATGGGGCCTTGTGCCCCTGGCCCAATGCGGCCAGGACACTCCCTCATAGGCCCATGCCCCCTCCCGGAAGGTGGGGCCACGTTGGTCCCCTTCCGAAAGGTTCTAGAAGCTTCCGGTACAATACCGATTAACCCGGAACAATTCCGAACTCCAAAAACTGCACTGCCTTATTTGAATCTTATTCTCCGGACCATTCCGGAACCTCTCGTGATATCCCGGATCCCATCCGAGACTCCGAACAAAAATTCATAAACCAATTATCCAATCTATCCTAGCGTCGAGATACGTTAAGTGTGTGACCCTGTGGGTTCGAGAATATGCAGACATGATCTTCTATCAATAATCAACATCGGGGTCTGGGCACCCATATTGACTCCCACACATTCATCGATGATCATATCGGATGAACCACGATGCCAGGATTCAATCAATCCCATATATATATTCCCTTCGTCTCGCGATATTTTACTTGCCCGAGATTCGATCGTCGGTACCGTCATACCTAGTTCAATCTCGTTCACAGCAAGTACTTTACTCGTTCCGTAATTCGATATCACTTTGTGATTAACTCCTTAACCACATGCTTGCAAGCGGTGTTGATATCGATTACCGAGTGGGCCCGAAGTATATCTCTCTGACTTGGGAGGGACAAATTCCATCTCGATACATACAACCCAACAGATACTTTCCGATCACCTGAGAGACACCTTTATGATCACCCTCTCATAGGATGACGTTTGATGACCTCAAAGCTTTCTTCCGATACCAGGGAGTTGCATTATCTCATGGTCTAATGAATACAATATTTGACATAGGAAAAGCTTCGCAAAGACGAACACGATGACACGATCTAATTGTTCTGCTTTGTTTGGGTCTATCCACCATATCATTCTCCCAATGATATGATCTCATTATCAATTGACAACTCATGTCTATGGTTAGGAAACCTTAACCATCATTGATCAATGAGCTAGTCCATAGAGGCGTACTAGGGACACGGTGTTGTTTACAAACCACACAAGTATTAAAGTTTCCGCTTAATACAATTCTAGCATGGAACATAAACTTTATCATGAACAAGAATTATAATAATAACATCTTTATTATTGCCTCTAGGGCATAATTCCAACATGTTTACCTTACACACTTTTCTTAAAGCAGTTGTCTGTTGCTTGCAACTTAATACCGGAGGCGGTTCGGATGATAACCTGAAGGTGGACTTCTAGTCATAGATGCAGTTGGATGGCGGTCTATGTATATTATTATATTGCCCAATCAAATCTCATAGGATCTTTTTAACTAGTATTGCATTGTTATGCGTTGCTCAATTCCTGTCAATTGCCTTACTGTAATTTGTTTATCCTTCATGCCATGTTGTTTATCTAAGGAGAGCACCTCTAATGAACTATGGACCCCGGTCCAATCTTTACCATTGATACATCTTCCACAGTTACTTGTTTACTTGCTGCAAACCATTACCTTTCACACCATACGTTTAATCCTTTGTTACAGCAAACCGGTGAGCTTGACAACCTCACTGATTCGTTGGGGAAAAGTCTTGAGTTTGTGTTGTGCGGGTCTCCGCGTTGCTTGCAACACCTGTGTGACGTTTCTTTCCTCCTACTGATTCGATAACCTTGGTTTCTTACTGAGGGAAAACTTCTTGCTATGCTTCTTCACACCTTGCTCTTGGGGTTTCCAACGAAGCGCTCCTACATCAATTTAGCGCCATCACCCACAAAAACAACATTTGCTACATCCTACCCAATTCCTTTTAAACAAATTGTCCTGTGTAAGAAGAACTTTGATTTTTAGGAACCACATCAAAAAAAATATCTTAATTGGGATTTTTAATTTCCAAAGATATTTTCGAAGAAAGACCGTATGATCATTCATTAGATCTTCGTATATGGCTTTCACAGAAAATACCACAAACCCCGTTAAGTTTCACACAAACTTATCTTGATCCTCCGACAACTACACCATTATAAGCATTTGGCATAAGTGTATCCATGTATTCCACTTATTATCATTAAGTAATCTCCTGAACCCAATATTTAGTGTACTTGAGCTAACACCTTTGCTATAGTTACACTTTTCCATTGCACAATATTTTATAATGATGGGTATTGTCGCGACAAAGGTCTATCTCCCAACGATGTATCTTTTCAAAACCTAGTGCTAGTACCATTCCCAATTTGGAAATGATCTCGAGCAAAGAACTCATTTTTTACCCGCATAAGTCCCTTTCAAGATGGAGAATCAGACGGTTTGGCTTGGACTTCAGACAATGTTTTATGACTTAGATATTTGTTGTGAAGGAATTCTTGCCAAACTTCTTCTTCATAATTAATTTAAAGAGCCATTTGCTTAATAAACATTCATTTTTAATTTCCAACACCTCGACAAATTATGTTCCATTTCATTGGTCTGTATTTTCTTATATTTTCATGATTTTGCTAGAAAAAGCGATACCTATAGAAATCAATTCATTTCCTTACAAGCTCTTATCCTATGGCACTCCCAAGTACCGAAAAGGCAAAACACCAGCCTCGCAACCAAATAATTGTTTTTATTGATATTCCTCTTCCTTGGCATTTCCAAAATAGAAAATCTTGATTTTGTGAAAGTTGATCTTTAAACCCGATAGTTGTTTAAAAATACATAATATTAGTTTCATGTTCACGACCTTCTATAGATCGTGTTTCATGAATAAAATAGTAGCATCCACATATTGTAAAATTGAAACTCCTCCATCAACCAGATGTGGGATGCGGCCTCTAACTTGGCCATCCTCTTTAGCCTATACAATTAGGATGACCAACATATCTACAAAGATATTAAGAAGTATCTGGGATAACGGGTCCTCCTGTCGAAGACCTTTTCTAGTCTGGAAAAAATGTCCAATATCCGAATATATGGAATGGTGAAAATCGCATGTTTACATAGCTCTATGAGTGTGCAAGCTATCGACCAGCGTTCGAATTCTAGGACACACGCTGTGTACTCGCGGAGTTTCTTCTAGTATATAAAAAAAAGCCGATGGTGTGCTAGTGCCTGAGTTGGTCTCATTTTTTAATAGAAACTTAATGTTGGGCGAGTACATGTTAGATATTCCATTTGATCATACAAAAGTGATGGACAAGGTCAAGGTCTCGTCATCCTTACTCCCATGGGAGAGGTCTCATTTTGTTCATTGTTACACATCGCTAGCTACACTAGAGACAACCTTGACTTTACGTGGCACACTCCACATGCTCTGCACCATAGTATTTCACTAGCATACGGCCAAGCTGCCACACAGTAATAGTACATCTTCGACACAATCACATTTGGCTGTGAAGTCAAATTGTAAATTATTACTAGCGCTCCCCCCCTCGGTCCAGATAGAACGCGTGTCCGGTGTTCACACAAAGACAAAGGTCGAAATTAGAGGGTGAGATTGGACCGGACTTTTTGAGGAGTTAATTACAGTGCGGAGTATACAAGACAAGAGCTCGAGATGGGGACAGGGGACACGCATGGGAATGGATGCATGATAGCCTCGTAGAGTTTGTGGAAGGAGTGTGAACCGTGCCTACCGTGAAAGAAGTCTCCCTGGTTATCCAAGAAAGTTTGCACCTGGTATTTCTCACACGTGCGTGCAAACTAGCTAGTGAGGAGGCCAGCCCGGCATATCCCACGTACTACTCCAGTAAGAGTCAGTCAATTGATCCCTGCCTGCAGTGATACGTAGCTCTGCACGTCTCTTCGAGAGCAAGATAGAAAGGAACTGAACGTAAGGTGAGCCGTGAAGGCTCGGACGTATATGGGCAGGGTGACATAGGAGAACGACGTCAAAAGATGGAATAAAAGTCGATCGAAGCAATTGGTGTGCCAAGATTATTTGAGTTGGAATAGGAGCGGCCCGGAATGTGATAGAGGTTTGTGGTCTAAACCGCGCGAACAACGATCAGTCCAAGAGATATTTTACAGGGACGGTTATTCTTGTTTCTAACTAGTGCCACCTCTGTTTTAAATTATAAGACGTTTTGCTGATAAACTTAAATGACTTATAATTTGAAACGGAGGTAGTAGTATCAATGTAATTCTTCGTCTGATCAACCTGTTGATAATTTCAATGTGACGAATCTTTTCACCTCCCTGCAACTTGGACGTGACTACTCTTATCAGTTATCACCTTCCTACAACTAGAGTATCATCACCTAATGACCCATAAAGGATTTCTTTTTATCCCTCGCCATTACCACCTGAATATGGGTTGGCTGTAGGAATCTTGTTGCCAACAGAGACCTAGAGGCTTCCCCTTCAACATAGGATAGACACAAGGGATCTACTGCACTGCAGCGCAAGCAATTCTCCATTCAGGATTATACCATGTGTGATGTGTAACAAAGGTGTTCTTGAGACTAGAAATCACCTATTTTTCTTCTGCCAGTTTGCAGCATCTCTGTCCTTTGATGATCGTTCAACATAGTGGCAGTCATTTGGATTGCATTTCTCAGCTGAAGCAAAAAACTGAATAAACCTTTCTTTATGGAGCTTATTATCCTCTGTTCTTGGGCTATTTGGATGACAGGGACTGCTGAAATATTCAAGAACATATAGCCTAGCCTCTACAGCTGCGGATCAATCTTTAAGAATGAGCTGAAGTGACTCAAATTCGGGCGCTAAGAAAGAAATATGGTCTTTTCTCAGCTTGGGTAGATAGCTTCATTTGTCTTTTTTTTTCTTTTCCTTGTTCAGTGTACCATCTTTATATTTTATACCCAAAATTAAATTAAATGTAGAGAAGAGTCCTGCTGTTTTTGTAAAAATAACATGAGCTTTGTCATGCATATATTGCAAAAAATGACATGTAGTATAGGCTAATAGAGTCACACCTAGTAAAATAAAAAAAAGGGGAAGAATGGTCTATGTTATCGCAACCACGAAAACGTTTCCTCATCTCTTTCGTCTCACATGAGACAGGCGGTGAACCCCAACGCCCTCCTATCTCAGACGACAAGAGTGCTGGTCCCCTCTTCCTCCGCTTGCCGCTCCGACCGATGGGTTTGGGTCTATCTGTTGTGGTGCGTCGTTAGGCGGTGGGAGCGACGCCCGAGGGAATAAATTTGCCTCAACTCTACCTCCACACCAGAGACGAGCTTCGTTACGCTGACTCAGAGTTGATGGCATCGTGTGCTGTTCGGTTTTTTGGATCGGCAGTTTGGTATTCTCGTCATTCTTTATATCTGGTGAGATCTGTTTCTCGTGTGTCGTTGGTGTCCGTCTTTATGCGTGATGCCGCTGCTCAGGTGAGGTGGTTTCTCTACGAGGATGTTGGTCCGGAGGTGGTGGATCTGCCGTTCTTCTTTGACTTTGTCGATCGGATGCAGCGGATCTTGATTCAAGATAGCATAGGGACGTCTCTCGGTCGATGTGCCACAGTAGCAAGTGTCTTACTGCGTGTAGTAGGTCTGTTCATCGACTCACGAAACCTCGTCAAAGATGGTGCTTTCTAGGATCTGACAATGGTGGAGGCTTTGTATCTCTTCCGGCGTGCATATCAACTGTGCTAGAGTTGTGTGGTGCCGCTGGCTTGGTCGTAGGATACTCTAGTAATTATTTTGTATTTCTTGATTTCTTAGAGTTTTTATCGTGGTCTGTCTTTTAGTTTCCTCGTGAATTGCTTTTTGTGACTTGATTTTTTATATACGTGGTGGCTCTCAAATAAGAATGGTCTCCGTTAGAATCTATAAGAGTCGCCGTTGAGCAAAGGGCCAAGTACCTAAGATAAATGGCGTCACGGGTAAGAGAAGTGACGGTTGTTGCTGACGAGGACGCCATGGAAAATTCTTTTGTCCTTTCTTCAAAATATTTCACATGACGTAATATGTCACTTTTGTGCGCGTGAAAATGTTAAGCACTTCCGCGTGGAAAAAGGAAAGAAATGTATAGTTCAGTAGTTGCCCCTGCCCGCCTCGTGGATTTCGGTGAGCATGGGTCGCCTGTTGCTTTTGAGTCATCGCAGCTTAACAGGCTCGAAGTGTTGTTGCGCTCAACAAAAAGATGGTGATGATAAATGAATGCTCTGGCCCACAATCGCTTTCTTTCCTTTAGATAAGAATTGATGGATTTGGACTTGGCTAAAATATCTTGTTTTCTCGATTTTTTCTGCTTTTTTGTTAGCAAATTAAATTTGGATACCTGCTATTACATCTGTTTCTAAATATAAAATATATTGATATGCTACTTTAGTCTATTAAAATATCTTATACTCATGAACAAAGGTAGCTTTTCAATAAGGATCAATGTTCAGAAATTCAGTAACTGGTAACTGCTCAGTTGACCGGCGAGTAGAGGATTAATCGGCTAATCATACAGTTAATCGGCCAATTAATCTGTTAATCAGTCTTTATTGGCTACTTGGTGGCCCTTCGAGTAGGGATTAATCGGTCAGTTAACTAGTTAGCTAGCCAAATTCATAAACACTGATAAGGATAGATGGGCCGAGACTTGACTGGAATATTACCTTCCTTTTTATTGTTTGCAACTTGCCCTTTCTAAAGTTTTTATTGGTGTGCACAGGATATTATAGCATGTTCAACAACACACCCTGAAGGCGTTTGGCAACCTTGGACAAGTGCTTTTGTAGTGTCGTTCAAACTGCCGGCTCTTTGGGATGGCCTACCCACAACAGCAGCCTTCTGAATAGCCTCTCGAATCATTTTCAGCCTAAAAGATATGCAGTTTTTTCAGAACTCATTCAAACACGGATTCTTACAAAGTTCAAATAAGATAAATATACTATTACAAAGGCTTTTCGTCCTCAAGTCCAGTCTCTCCACCTCCATGGCTTCCTTGGCCCGACAGTGCCTCCCACCACGGCAGAACCCCTCGTGAGCCTTTCGAGGGACATACACCCTCTAGAGTCTGCCACGTTACATCGCTTTCTCTAGACCCTCGCCTCCGACTCAACCTCGAGAGTGGCGTCCGCCACTGCCCCCTTGTCCCCCACCGCCTCCCTTACCACAGTTTTGCAAGAGACCTCCATGACGGCCGCCTCAATAGTCACGCTCGTCTCGCGGGTGACGGTGCATCATCCTTCATACGTGTCGTATCGAAGGAGACGAGGACCCCCCCCCCCCACACACACACACCCGGAGATTGGCTCCTCTTCCTCCTCCTTGAAGACGTCAAAGACGTGCGCCTCGATTTATCATCCTTGCCCACCATCTCTGCCTCCTCATCACCGTCCAATGACAAAGGAGTTGGTTCCTTGTCACCGTCCTTGGGTGGGTAGCGAGGGTGAGCGGCCTAGGAAGCTAATCCGAGATAGTGGGAAGGCGGCGAGGCATGGTGTGCGCCTTGCCATTTCCACCCCTCGTCTCGGACCTTCTTATAGGCGGCGAGGCATGTTGGGTGGGAAAATGAGCACGCACACGGGAGGCAAGCGGTGAGAATTATTGCCATTGACTCTGTCGTGGGGAGATAAACCAATAAAAGTGTTGTGCGTCGCTGCCAAGGGGTCCTGCATGGACGATCCTACATGGCGTTGGTTGCCATCGCCCTTAGGCCACTCCCCATCGATCGGGGCCAACAAGGGTATGTCGGATAATATATTGGATTGTGTGTGATGTCGGCAATCTTTGCGGGCTGCCAGTGCGGCCCGTGTTTTGTCCTACAACTCATAGCTCATTGGGGTGTGTGGTGTTTGTGTGTGTGTGGGGGGGGGGGGGGGGGGGGGGGGGGGGGGGGGGGGGTGGGGCCATACCCTTACTCCTATATTGGATCCACATCCCAATTCTATGAATAGTGTCAATTTCAAGACTGCAAACTTTCTTGTTGAGAAATTTAATAGTTTCCACTCTTGTCTCACCAAGTGATATATAGTTTCTACTTGTGTGTTCGCTATCTCACTGCACTATCTTCTTTTCATAAGTACGAAGTATACATTGCACTAATCCTCCAAGGAGGTAGCTTCTGGTAAAGCGGAAATACCCAATTCAATCTTGTTGTCATTGTCACCCATATAGTATGTGCGTTGCGAGAAAATACGGAGAACTAGGCCGCCACTAAAGTGATATCCCCTAAGCATCTAAAATGGTAAAATTATTGGCGTGGTATTTTTACAATATTTTTTTCTTAAAAAGCAAAACAATTTCTTGAAAAAAGACAAAAGACTTTTCATTTTTTATTAATTATTAAGCAGAAGAGAGAGTTTTTTGGAAAGAAATGCGGCAAGAAAAGCCCTTATAACAATGTATTTTAATAATAAGAACCTATATCTGTATTTGTGAGGGCTTAAACTTGGATGGCTGGGTTATATATCCACTTTTCTAATAAAGTGAGATTATTCACTTCTTAGCAGAAGAGAGTTGGCCGATTAATTAGCGGGATTTTGTTATCCGAAATGGAGGTGATACCCACGGCCTCTGCATCGAAGTGATACACACAATCTTATTTATTTATTCAACATAATCATTAAAAAATATAAAGGTCAATCCAAAACACCTCACTAAAGACAACTATAGCAACACAAACAACCTTGATGAAGGGGTTGGCCATGTCAGGGTCATTGCTCTGACCTCATAACTACACACATCATCGTAAAATCGGAGGTCTCACCCAACCGTCCAACGGCGAGCTAGGAGCACAAATTTGTTCGACAGACCCTCATGTCGGTTAATTAGTGGGATATCGTCTAAAACTGGTACAAAAACCCTCGCCGATGGTCATGAAACATCACCGTCACAAGGGCGCACAGTCAACCTGGTTAGAAACGCAGACAAAGCCCACATCGACCTATGCAAAATAATGACTCTCCACGCAGTAGATTGGTAGCACCAATTTTGAAGATGAACTTCGAACATGAGATGTGTAGGACCCATGCCAATGAAGGTCTTCATGACCGACCGCTACTCACAGGTCATCATCGCTACTCGCCACCCGAGGCAGCAACTCCGACTTCATGGCAGGGAAGTCCAGGAGGAAGATGAGTCGAACATATGGAACAACAAGCCGACTAACAAGACCATGTCGCAACCAAACCATCACGTCCTGTCTGAGATACACTCTTCAAGATGATACCCTCACCACCAATTTCTAGTTTACGCCCTCATCTGCAAGAGAAAGTCTCCGGTCCACCTTTTTCTTTCCAAAAAATAATTGTGCATAAGCCTTTTAAGCGGTAATTTTGTGTTTGCCCGCTGATGGTTGTGATAATACAACACTTTTTAGCTATATAAATTGTGTCATTTGCCTAACATATCATGCTCCATTTAACTATTGCTATGCTTGATATGCATGATTACTTGTTTTCATTAAATTCAATACGAGCTATGCACATTTAGTAGTTTAGGTAGAAATTTATCCCTCTTCTTTGTCTTCGACATGTGTGTAGGTGTTGATGATGATTATGGATAAAACAAAGGCAAAAGGAACAAGGAGAGCATAGTATGGAGGAGCTGCAGGACTAGACTTAGCCATTTGAGGTGTTGGAAAAAGTGAATTTTTCCAACTTCCCAAAATGAAGATCCAATACCATAGGGTTGTAGCCCTCGTCGAGACGAATCCAACGAGCCCAAGGACGCCCAAACGAAGTTCGTATGAAGAAATGGCAGCCAAAACACTACGGAACCGAAGGTTCAACGACCAACTATACGGCCGAAGCTAAAAATTACCGCCGTATAGTTGGTAAAAAGGTCACAAACGACGGGATTTCGCCCCCGGAAGCTCTAGAACCTTCCCTAAGTCATATGATGGTATTGAGGGAACCCTAGGGCACCCCCAAGGCCTATATAAAAGAGGGAGTAGTCAAGAAACAAGCACACAACACCATAGCCCTCTAGGGGCGGAGCTTTGCCGCCGTCGCCACCCATGCAATCTCCATAGCGACGGAGCTCTGCCTCAACCACACCTCCGAGATCTAGATCTCCCTCAACACCATCACCATCAAGGAATCCAAGCAATAAGAAGAGGAGGGGAAGGAAGACATCACCACCACCACGCATTGATCTCCATCTCCATCATCATCTCCCTCTCCCTCTCTCTCTTGTGTTTAGTAATTGTAAGATTGAACACGGTTGTGACAATATTATATATTTATATATGTTTTGCTATTCATCCATGTGTGAGTGATTGATTCAATTATAGGCTGAGGTATGATCTAGTGCGCTAAGTTAGAATTTATTGTGATCTAAGATGAGTTTATGTGATCCTTTGGTCTGGAAATGCCTTTTTGCCTTGCGGTGACGTGCGAGAATCATGCATAGTGCACACAGAGTGACAACCCGGTAATCAATTGGGAAACGTTTATTTGTCTGAGTAATCTCTTATAGATCACACATATATTTGTCCATCTAGTACTAGTTAGACCGACCACCACTTGATTCGAGGATGGAGCCCGGAGCCGCAACAAGGCGGGCTGTCACGAGTCGTGGCTCCCTCCACGCAGCGGCTGGACTCGGAGATCGCCGCGTCCCACCACGTGGGTCTTGCGCCCTCGCTGCTCCTCGTGGTGTCTCCGTCTCCGGCCGACCCAAACCAACGAAGCAAACGGTGTTGTCCTCGCCCTCTGTCTCGGTCTCTCCCGGGTCGCCGGCCGGAGATCGCTCAAGTTTCTCGGAAGGCGAGTCCGTGGAGGATCATGTCACGGTGAGGGTGGCGGAAGAAGCGATCGCCGATGATGGGGATTGGATCCCTGTCACCCATCGGAAGAGCCGGCAGAGATCCTTGGCGGAGTTCTGGCCGGAGGCCGGCTTCCCGTCCAAGGCATCCCGCTACTGGGAGTCAAGGTCGCCTGGGTGTTCACCGAGGATTGTGCAGTCTGCGGGGGCCACCGTGAAGCTGGCGGATGGAGCTGCTGGATTTAGGAATCGATCCTTGTCGCCTCCGACGTCGTCGATGGGGACGGAGCAGCGTCGCGGTTCGTCTTCGTCGCCGACGGGGTTGCGTCTGTTGCGGCCTCCGTGCATGGGGACTTGGCATGGTCCTCTCCCTCGAAGACGTGTAACTCCGGTGTCGATACTGGGATCTTTCTTCGCACAGGCCAGGATTTCTTCGGGGGTTGATTCCATCGCTGTGAGATCCGGTGTTTGGGCGGTTTCTACGGAGCTAATTTCGGATCGGACGAGGGAGTCCCACCTGCATGCAGAGGATCGTAGGCAGGGTGCGTTACGTCTGCGCCTACGTACGAGACTCTCGTCCTACAGTCGTGGTAACTTCGCCCCTCCAGATCGATCTCCGCTCTCACGCCGCCTCTCACGAGACCGCTAGTTCTCGTTCCGCCTGCACTCCCTCCGTCGTCGCCTGGTCTCCACCTGCGGGTGGACTCTCGTTCGTTGAGGTCGTCATGTCCGGTCCGTAGGCAACGACCGGGAGTGGCGGGCAACCTCGTCCTGCTGCCGCACCTGTCCCTCCTTCTGCTTCGTTCCAACCTACTGCTCCGGTTCCACCTGCTGTCCCTATACAGCTTGCTGGATTGCCGATGGGGCAGGCCATGGGTGCCGCGGCGTTCGCCGGGTCTGGTCCTGCTGCGTCGTCGATGATGCCTCTTCAACCGCCATCTCGTCGACCTGGGCCACCAGCTTACATGCCGCAGCAACAGGGGCAGTTTTTTCAACCTCCGATGCATTTTTAGAGACCGGTCTTTCCACCGATAATTCCTCCGCAATAGTTTCAGCAGTTGTTCCCTCACATGCAACAACAGGTTTTTCCACTGGCTCCTGGTCCTAGCAATCTGAGTCAGCCCCGGAATAAGCGGAAGAAGAAGAAGAATGTGGTTGGTGCAGCATCTCAACCCGCGGGGGTGCCGATTCAGCCTCAGATTCCACAGACCTCAACTATGTTGGTGTAGGGGTTCGCAGCATGGAAAACAAAAAATTTCTATCGCATACAAACAAACAAGCCAAGATCTATCTACTAGATTGTAGCAACGAGTCGATAGAGGAACTCGCCCTCGAAGATTCCAAAGCGGTTAACGAGAGCAGATTCTCGTGGGTGATGTAGTCGTACTCTTTCCGATCTCAAGATCGCGTAGACGATCCTTCCGGCGCCACGTTCCGGCAGCGCTCCCGCAGTCGGTCACACGTTCGGTACTCGACGAAGACCTTCCTCTCCCTTGTTCCAACAGGCAGCGGAGGTTGTAGTACTCTCCTCGCGATTCCGGTAGCACAACGGCGTGGTACCGGAAGTAGAGGGGAGATCCCGCAGGGCTTCGCCTTAAGCCGGAGCGAGTATAGTGGAGTATGAGAGAGAACTATTATTGGTCTAGAGATTAGACACACCAATTAGAAGGCTCTAAACCGAAGGCTAGGGCAATTAGAAGTTCTAAACCAAAACGGCTCTAAACCAGAGATTAGAGGATAGGAACTTGTGTGTAGAGGAGGAGGCCCTGCCCCTCCTTTTATAGGTGGAGGGGCTGGCGCGCCAGGGAAGGGGAGGGGAGTCCCTACCCAACTCGGCCTAGGATGGCCGCCGGCTTGGAGGAGAGGGACTCCTCCTCCAAGTTGGTTTCAACCTCCTCTTGCTTGTTTCCCACAGTTTCTTGTTTTAGCCGTTTGACTTTCAAACTGGACATTTGACTTTTCTGTTTTAGGATTCAATTTAATCCTTTATTTGGAACAACAAGAACACTTAGTACATGATGCAATCATTCCAATATGTAATGACACATTCATGTACCCCTTCCCCCCCGGAGTGCCGGACATTCCAGAACCTTCTAGAACATTCCCGATGAAAACACCGGAATCATTCCCGAACTCCGAAACGGGACTTTCCTTATATGAATCTTATTCTCCGGACCATTCCGGATCACCTCGTGATATCCCGGATCCCATCCGAGACTCCAAACAACATTCGGTCTCTTTCTCATAATACCATAACTACTCAAACAACGTCGAATCCTTAAGTGTGTCTCCCTACGGTTCGTGAATTATGCGGACATGATCGAGACACTTCTCCGAACAATAACCAATAGAGGAATCTGGAAATTCATATGGCTCCCACATATTTCTACGATTACTTTGCGATCGAATGAACCACTTACATACGATACCAATTTCCCTTTGTCTCACGATAGTTTACTTATCCGAGGTTATGATCGTCGGTATCTCTGCATACCTAGTTCAACCTCGTTACTGATAAGTACTCTTTTCTCGTTCCCGTGATATGTGATCCCTTGTGACCCAGTCACATGCTTGCAAGCTAATTGGATGACATTCCACCGAGAGGGCCCAGAGTATATCTATCCGTCATATGGATGGACAAATACCACTCTTGATCCATGTGTTTCAACCAATACTTTCCGAACACTCAATGCCACCTTTATAGCCACCCGGTTACGGTGTGGTGTTTGATGTCATCAAAACATCCATCCGGTAAAGGTGATATGCATGATCTCATGGTCGAAGGAATTAGGTTACTATGTATCAGAAAGCATATAGCAATTGAACTAATGAAATGACTTGATCTTTATGCTACGCTTATCTATAGGAGTATGTCCATCACATCATTCTCCTAATGATATGACCCTGTTGTTAATAACATCTCTATGTTCATGATCAGGAAACCATGATCATATATTAACCAACAAGCTAGTTTAACAAGAGGCTTTACTAGGGACTCTTTTATGTTTACAAATCACACAAGTATTAATGTTTCCTGTTAATACAATTATAGCATGGTATGTAAACATTTATCATAAGTATGAAGATATGATAATAACTCACTTTATTATTGCCTCTTGGGCATATCTCCAACAGTCTCCCACTTGCACTAGAGTCAATAATCTAGTTTCAAACCTTTGTGTATTCAACACCTATGGCTTTCCGGTGTTGTAAGTACACGTTTGCTAGTGGTCAACTGATCTCCGGATCTGACACTTCCAGGTCCGTGTGTAATTGCATGTCTTTGCGTCTCTACGCATCACTCATTCTCTAATGAGACGGCTTTGTATAAATTTGGTCCTTTGGTGAGACCTTTAGTTCTTTGGGGTTTAAAACATGTTGATAATATTGTCGTACAATATATCTTCATAGTATTATCCTGCTGTGAACTACACCTAGTTTGATAACAAACTACTTGACACAAATGCCCTCTTTAGCTGCTATTATAGCAGTCATATACTTAGCCTTTTGTTGTAGTATCTGTCACAATGTCTTAACTTTGGAACTCATCCAAATCCATTATGGAACTTACTTTCCATTATATTGTGCCACCCTTATTTTGGATTGAGATAAACTTAATTTGTACTTTGCGACAAAACTAGTATCAATGTAGTACTTTTACAATGAACTAGCCATCTATTTGTCACTTCTACAAATAATATACTCTTAGTTCTTCCAAAAGATCATAAGAATATCCTTACTATTGTCCAATGATCAACTTATGAATCATTCTGGTATATGCTCATAACATTTAGAGTATAGGACATATCTGGATTTGTACATATCACAGTATGATTGATATAAATACTCTTTGTGATTTCATACATCAAGTATCAATCTATACTTGATTATTTGTTTCACTTTACCAAATGTCAATACACTTGAATATATCATCAACATTGAACTCATTAAATCCTTTCTGTGCGACAAGAACCTCTCTTGTAGTTTCTATATTGAACTCATTCAATATCTTGTCTATGTACTTCTGGCACAACCATATTAGCGTCTATTGATGCCAAATATTTGGGTTTTGCCTAAGTCTTTCATCGGGATGAAATTCTTAATATGTGTTAATAAAAGATACATTATTTCCAATCAACAATATGTCTTCCACATAATGTATTAGAAACATGTCTTAGCGCTCCCACTTAATTTCTTGCAAATGCAAGCATCTTCATCGTCTCTAATGAACTTTTAAACTCCTTTAACAGTTTCATCACAGTGAAGATTCCAACTCCGCGATGCTCACTTTAACCATTGAAGTTTGCATATGCTTTTAGCATCCTTTAAATTAACAAAACCCTATGGACCATGTCATGCACACGTCCTAGGTAACAATTCTATTAGAAGAACTTGTTTTGTTTATTCAACTACCATATAACAAAATTATATGTAGTGGTTGCTACATTAATCCGTCTAGACTAAATATCGCTATGAAAGATCAAATCTTGTCATATACAACCTTTGAACATTGTTGTGAACTCTTTTCCAATATGTCGACTATTTCATAGATGTGAAACATCCATGTCTATTTCTTTATAGATCCAAACACAACTGTAAGGTCTTACACCTTTCTCGAGGGTCCTTCAAGTTCAAAACTTGATTTCTCGTGTATGGAACTATCACGGATTTTATGGCTTCAAGCCATTTGACGGAGTCAGGGCTCATCATCGCTTCTTTGCATGTAGTCGGATCATTATTGTCAAATAATGATTTAACTCTCAAATCTTGGTATTTGATTGTTCATCCGACCTACTTGTTTCAATAGGAACTTAGATCTCAATGACCACAACCTTTGAGGTACGTGAGCCATGAGCATTATTGCTACCTCCGGAACACTTTTCGGCGCTGCGCAACTTTGATCATATAGCTAAGGTTCTTTTAACCTTATCAAAGTTCTATTGTCCTCCCACTTAACTTTTCACGAAAAAATTCCTTCTCAAAGAAACTTGACGTTCTAAGCGACAAACACTTTTGTCTCCGGTGTTATGGAGGAATACTTAACAAAGACAGGTTCATCCGACTTTGGTTGCAAACATCTTTCTTATGTATAGCATACCAATGTTTAAGAAAGGACTACTTGGGTTTTATCCCAAACCATAACCTTATATGGTGTCATTTCAACGGATTATGATGAAGCTCTTTTCAGTGGAAAAACGGTAATCTCTAAAGCTTTTAATCTTTAAAATACAATGGCAATTTTATGAATTACACCTTTGATCTCACCATGTCAAACAATGTTTAATTACATATCTCGAATGCTCCATACTCTTATGGTGTTTCGGGAAATGCAAATCCACGGAACGATTCCTTAAATCTTAGGTATTATGCTAAACTTTGTAACTCAAATATCTTCCTTTATGATCTTTATCATAAACTGTTTATATTCTTGTTACAATGATTTTGCACTTCATCTTGAAAGTCTTTGAACTTTTCAAATGTTTCATACTTCATCCTTATTAAGTAAATATTCATATATTCACGCAAATTTTCGGAGAAAGCATATGAAGTTGAAATCCATCGCTCTTGACTACACATAATGGACTTCGTACAACAATATGTACAAATTCCAATAAGATAGTCTTTCGTTCCCTTTTGGCCTATGAACGAAGTTTTAATTATCTCTAGGAAAGTTTCACAAGCGTCATTTGATCAAAATCAAAAGACTCCAAAATTCCATACATATGGAGTTTCTTCATGTTTTCTTTCCAATATAATTTAAACGGCGATGTCACTTCCTAAGTGATCTTTCAATCAATTTGTCTTTCGACATTTTTAGCACTAGTTTTATGGATGTCATTTCTCTAAAAACATTTGTGAATCATCCATCTTTTATGGATTACGGCAATTATTTGAACAACCCTTTTGTTCTCATAATACCTGATAAAACAAATCTTGAAGGCAAGCTTTGATGTTTAACGAGCAACACAATAACCCTTTATTTGTTCTCGATGAACATCATTCACATATTCTTTTGCTAGTTACTTAGGCCATTGTAGTTCATGAATTGTGTTGTTTCGTATGACGATTCACACCAACAAATTCAGTATCAAATACTTAAGAACCACATTGTTTAATAAGCAAAGAATATAGCCATAACATGTATATCATCTATATACTTAAACTGAACAATTCTAGTTTTTTTTCTTTTCTGCCATATATTTATGAGATTCTCTTTCAGTATTTCCTTTTCTGTTTGAAAGAATCTATCAACATCAATTAGTGGAGTCATACATATGACACATAGTCCAAAACATGTATAGTTAAATACCAATGTCTTTGGACTTGCACCTTGAAGTAGATCACCATCATCAAATGTTTGGTGTTCTTTCAAATTCCTTTATTTAGTAATCTCTTGGTGTACTAAACATTTTACCTATATCAAATATTCATCCTTATCATGGAATCGTCCATGATCAAACTACCTTTAGCTTATAACGATGAATTACGAGTATAATTTTGCTATCCAAAACCTTTTGGAGGATTAGGACAACAAGTGTCTACAACCCTTTGCAAATTCTCATCAAAATATGAGAACGTGAACTTTGCCATATTATACTCTATCATGTTGCAACCAAAACTTCGTTTCAGATATCACAATATCTTCCACACATCATGGTTTCTGAAACAACTCTTTCAGATCCTTAGATAACCTTGATATTAGGAGAATCCTTTGAATATCAAGAATCATGGAGACAAACATGATACTTATATACTAACATTGGAATTGTTACTCTTGATTTTAATACCAATTATTAAACTTCATGGAGTAACCGGAACTTACTGAAAGTTTGCAATAGGACTTTTAAACTTTAGATTAACACTTCAAAACAATACGATACCAGTTCGTAAAGTAACTAACCAGAATTCTATAGTTCTATCATCTCAATTATAACTAAGCGCAAGGTGGTAAACGGATGCCAATGACTACAACAAGTATGCAAATTCACTTTGATTTAGTTTATGATAAATTGAGTTCTAATTAATAATTAAATTAATCTAGGTGAACTCCCACTCAAAACAATATCCCTCACATTGTTTTAGTGATCACACGAACCAAATCCACCACATCAAAACCGATCATCACGAGAGTTGATATAGCTTCAATGGCGAACAATCAACATGTTCATCATATCTACTATATGACTCATGCTCTACCTTTCGGTAATCCGTGTTCCTGAGGCCATGTTTGTACATGCTAGGCTCGTCAAGATCAAACCTTAGTTTCCGCATGAGCAAATCTGGCTTGCTCACGTTGTATACACTTGTAGAATCTAACACACCCGATCATCACGTGGTGCTTCGAAACAACAAGCTTTAGCAACGGTGCTAACTAAGGGTGAACACTCTATGACTTGAAATTCATGTGTATGAGGGATCATCTTATAATGCTACCGTCGTCTACTAAGCAATACAAGATGCATAAAGGATTAACATCACATGCAATTCATAATATGTGATATGATATGGCCTTTCTTCTTTGTGCTTCCGATCTCCATCTTCAAGCACGAACATGATCTCCATCATCACCGACATTGCATCAAGGTCAATGATGCTTCTCCATGATTGTCGTCCACCGGCTTCAACTATTACAACTACTTTGAATAGACACGCGGGTCTTAACAGAAATTAAAGACAACCATATGGCTCCTGCCGGTTGCCAACTTACAATAAGGAACATTGCATACATCAAATATAATCACAATCATGGCCATATCACATCACTGCACACCCCTGCAAAACAAAGTTAGACGTTTCTACTTTATTTGCATATTTTACGTGGTTTGGGGCTTTCAATAAGTGTCGTTCTAACTTACGAACAAGAACCACAACATTGATACTAGCATTGTCAATCACCCGTTGTAAATTGGATCTTAACTATGCTAGGAGAAACAGGCACCCGCAAAGCCACTTATGCAATACAAGTTGCATGTCAAGCGTGGAGCAAGTCTCATGAACGATGTCATGTAAGGTTAGCCCGGGCCGCTTCATCCCAACATACCGCAAGATGCAAAGTACACAAGAAGCAATCGACAATAAAAGCATCAACGCCCATAATGACCATTGTGTTCTACTCGTGCAACAGATCTACATATAGACACGGCTCTGATACCACTGTAGGGGTTCGCAGCATGGAAAACAAAAAATTTCTATCGCATACAAACAAACAAGCCAAGATCTATCTACTAGATTGTAGCAACGAGTCGATAGAGGAACTCACCCTCGAAGATTCCAAAGCGGTTAACGAGAGCAGATTCTCGTGGGTGATGTAGTCGTACTCTTTCCGATCTCAAGATCGCGTAGACGATCCTTCCGGCGCCACGTTCCGGCAGCGCTCCCGCAGTCGGTCACACGTTCGGTACTCGACGAAGACCTTCCTCTCCCTTGTTCCAGCAGGCAGCGGAGGTTGTAGTACTCTCCTCGCGATTCCGGCAGCACAACGGCGTGGTACCGGAAGTAGAGGGGAGATCCCGCAGGGCTTCGCCTTAAGCCGGAGCGAGTATGGTGGAGTATGAGAGAGAACTATTAGTGGTCTAGAGATTAGACACACCAATTAGAAGGCTCTAAACCGAAGGCTAGGGCAATTAGAAGCTCTAAACCAAAACGGCTCTAAACCAGAGATTAGAGGATAGGAACTTGTGTGTAGAGGAGGAGGCCCTGCCCCTCCTTTTATAGGTGGAGGGGCTGGCGCGCCAGGGAAGGGGAGGGGAGTCCCTCCCCAACTCGGCCTAGGCTGGCCGCCGGCTTGGAGGAGAGGGACTCCTCCTCCCAAGTTGGTTTCAACCTCCTCTTGCTTGTTTCCCACAGTTTCTTGTTTTAGCCGTTTGACTTTCAAACTGGACATTTGACTTTTCTGTTTTAGGATTCAATTTAATCCTTTATTTGGAACAACAAGAACACTTAGTACATGATGCAATCATTCCAATATGTAATGACACATTCATGTACCCCTTCCCCCCCGGAGTGCCGGACATTCCGGAACCTTCTAGAACATTCCCGATGAAAACACCGGAATCATTCCCGAACTCCGAAACGGGACTTTCCTTATATGAATCTTATTCTCCGGACCATTCCGGATCACCTCGTGATATCCCGGATCCCATCCGAGACTCCGAACAACATTCGGTCTCTTTCTCATAATACCATAACTACTCAAACAACGTCGAATCCTTAAGTGTGTCTCCCTACGGTTCGTGAATTATGCGGACATGATCGAGACACTTCTCCGAACAATAACCAATAGAGGAATCTGGAAATTCATATGGCTCCCACATATTTCTACGATTACTTTGCGATCGAATGAACCACTTACATACGATACCAATTTCCCTTTGTCTCACGATAGTTTACTTATCCGAGGTTATGATCGTCGGTATCTCTGCATACCTAGTTCAACCTCGTTACCGATAAGTACTCTTTTCTCGTTCCCGTGATATGTGATCCCTTGTGACCCAGTCACATGCTTGCAAGCTAATTGGATGACATTCCACCGAGAGGGCCCAGAGTATATCTATCCGTCATATGGATGGACAAATCCCACTCTTGATCCATGTGTTTCAACCAATACTTTCCGAACACTCAATGCCACCTTTATAGCCACCCAGTTACGGTGTGGTGTTTGATGTCATCAAAACATCCATCCGGTAAAGGTGATATGCATGATCTCATGGTCGAAGGAATTAGGTTACTATGTATCAGAAAGCATATAACAATTGAACTAATGAAATGAGTTGATCTTTATGCTACGCTTATCTATAGGAGTATGTCCATCACATCATTCTCCTAATGATATGACCCTGTTGTTAATAACATCTCTATGTTCATGATCAGGAAACCATGATCATATATTAACCAACAAGCTAGTTTAACAAGAGGCTTTACTAGGGACTCTTTTATGTTTACAAATCACACAAGTATTAATGTTTCCTGTTAATACAATTATAGCATGGTATGTAAACATTTATCATAAGTATGAAGATATGATAATAACTCACTTTATTATTGCCTCTTGGGCATATCTCCAACAGTTGGCACCACCTGCAGCAGGTCCGGTCTATGTGCCTCCGGTCGTTAGCATCCCTCCCGCTACGGTGGCTATTGCTCAGGATTCTATTGTGGTGGATCAGGGTAAGAAGAAACCTGTGAAGTGCTGGAAGTGTTCTGTGGATACTCATGCATCTAAGAATTGCCCAGTACAACACTACTGTCTGGTTTGTAATAATGCGGCTCATCCTACTAATCAGTGCCCTACTTTGAAGTTGCCGAAGCCTGCGATGTTTGTGGTTGGTAATGGTACTGATGATACCCCCTTTAACCAATTACCTGATAGCATCTACAAAGCTCATCTTGCACCCAAGCGATCTCCGGTGGCGAAGGTGTCAATCGTGGGTCAGACAGTGCCTGCTGCTGTTATTGAGGCACAGATGACTCGGATATGCCCACTCAATTCCCAATGGAAGTGGGAGGCTCTTCCTCAAGGCGATGATACTTTTCTGGTAAACTTCCCTTCCTTTGAAGACCTGCAGCGTGTTGATGGTATTCAGATGCCCGTACATTCTTACAAGGCCAAGATCGTTATCAGTTTGTGGGAGGTGCAGGCTATCCCACATAGTTTCGTTCTTCCTCATATTTGGGTACATGTGGAGGGGGTGCCACATACTATGCGCCATTTCCATGGTTTATGGGCTGTTGGTACTCTACTGGGCACTACGGTGGATGTAGATTTGCCTACTTTATACAATCGTAATATTGTTCGGGTATGTGTAGCCATGATGAATCCCAAGGCATTGCAGAAATGTGTGGATGAAAGAGGACCATATATTGGCACCACTGCTACATTGAAATTAAAAGGCTATGATTTTGTGTTCCGGCAAGAGGCAGAGGATTTTGTTCCTGATTCCGGTTTTACTCCTCTTTTTTGGAAGCGAAAAAGTGATGATTCAGATGATGACGATGTTGTTGGCCAGAAAGGGAATGACCCTTCTGCTGGAGATGGTGATGTTCGCTCCCAGGAATCTAATATGGCAGTGGATGTCTCTAACAAACAACCCTTCGCTGCTGGTCCGCAAGGCAATAATCTTTCAACTTTGCCGATCTTTGCAGTTAATCCTTTCAACACAAAACCGCAGACTCCTCGTGGTATTGAGATTGTACAGGTTGCATGGAGATCGCGTTCACAGTTCCAGAGACTAGGGACGGTCTTGCTTTCTCCGTATCGCAACTCGAGACCTGGTTTTTCTTCTCATGGTGTTACTTCTTCGAGTTCTCTGTCGGCAGATGCTAGTGATGTTGCGCCTATGCCTGTCGCGACGAGGACTGTTGTGTGTGTCGATGGGCAATCTTGTTTGCTTCAGACTACTGGCCTGGGCTCTGTTCTGCACCAGGTGACGATGGAGGTACAGTCGCCGGCTGGATTGACATCGGCCCAGGAGTGTCGCGAAGAGCTGGTATGGCCTGAGCCCCATGCTGCATCAGACGAGCTGATTACTGCCGCTGTGCTGGAGTGCGCTTCTTCCCCTGCTAGGCCGGGGACTCCTGCCTCCTCAAGCAATGGACCTGGAACTGACTCTCCTGGGGGGACGTTGCTGGGTCCGGTCGAGGATAAAGTTGTAAGGTTCAACAGAAACGAAAAATAAAAACAAGCCGATTTACATATCAAAAAGAGAAAATGTGAAACGCCTAATATGTTGAAGGAGGGCCTAGACGAAGATCATGCTGCCATCCATGGCGGGTAAAAAAAATCCCGCGCCGTATCCTCCAGCCGCGTACACACCTCCATAAAAAGGTCGTGAAAATCCACATGATGCAGCGCCGACCAGGAACGCAGGGTGTTGGTGCATCTGTAAATAACCTGCATAGGAGAACAAGGTTTATCATTAAAAACCTTATCATTTCTACATAGTCATAGCGACCATATGATGGCAATCGCACCAACCCGAATAAGTAACTTATACTTGTGATCAATACCATGTAACTAATTCCCAAAAATATTGGCAATACTACAAGGTGGATACAAGACCGAAGCTACTTGGGTAACTGACCATATAGATCTAGCCAAATTGCATTGAAAAAACAAGTGTTTGATTGTCTCATTATGATGACAAAAAGCACAAAAAGGATTCCCATGCCAATTCCGCTTGATAAGATTTTCTTTAGTAAGGATAATCCCTCGACGAAGATACCAGACAAATTTTTTGTTTTTTAGTGGTATCTTCATCTTTCATATCATCCTATTATCTAAAACTGGTATTACTGGCTGGACTAAAGCATTGTATAAGGAACTGACAGAGAAAAAACCATTCTCTCTTAGGTTCCAACGGAATTCATCAGTTCCGACCGATAATTGAACCTCTGCTAATCGATGTAGCAATGATATCCAAGTGTCTAGTCTTGTACTACCTCCGTTTCAAGGCTTAAGGCGCACACGCTTTCCAAAGCAAAGTTTGACAGAAAGAATTGAGCAACAAAATCTTGATTATATTGTACATAATTAGTACCGTTGGATTCGTATTGAAAAATACTTTCCAGTGATACTAGTTTTATACCAAAACTCTTTACGTATTTAGAGTAATTCTTAGTTAAAGAAAAAACACGCAAAACGAGGACGCCTTAAGCCCTAAAAAGGAGGGAGTACCGATTAAATCTCTCCTAAAAGTCACATTGGGGGGGGGGAATGATTCCATTACTGTGGCAATCGATTCCTCCTTATAACGGACAATGGAATACAGTGCAAGATATTGTTCGCGAAGTGTAGTGGAACCTAGCCACTTATCCTCCCAAAACCTTATCTGAGAACCGTCCTTAATAGAAAAAGTCCCGAAGCGGAAGAAATGTTTCTTCGACGCCATCAGGTCGGCCCAAAAGTGAGAGTCACCAGGTTTCCAAACCATTTGGGACAGTGTTTTTGAGCCAATATATTTTCTTTTTAATGAAGTCTGTCATATGCCATCTTCAGTTAATAATCTGAAGAGCCATTTGCTAAGTAGGGCTATATTCTTGATCTCCAGATCATGAATACCTAGCCCCCTTGTTCTTTGGGTTGGCAAAGCACACTCATTTAGCCAGTCTATATTTCTTCTTCTTAGAATCTTCTTGCCAAAAGAATCTTGATCAGAAGTAATCCAATCTTTGCAAGACTCCTTTTGGTAGTTGAAAGAATGATATCATATACAGTATCATATCACTTAGTACTGAATTAATGAGTACCAATCTTCCTCCTACTGAGAGCAATTTGCCTTTCCAGCTACCCAACCTCAGTTGTAACCTTTGCTCAACGATTTTCCATTCAGCATTTGTAAGCCTCCGATAGTGAACCGGAATGCCCAAATACCGAATAGGGAAGACGCCTTGATTACAACCGAAGAGTTCAGCATAAAGGTCCGACCGATCCTTTATTATGAACCTTACAAATAAAGGATAAATAAGGTCCGAATAGGGAAGACGCCTTGATTACAACCGGAATGCAAAACTCGCTAGCCCTCTCCTGCTCCCCCGACATATATGCAAATATGTTGCCTACAAAAATGCACTCATATATTATGAAAAGTGATGTTTAAATAAATTTTGTTATGTATGATTAACTTTTCGGATGCTAGTGTTTTTTCATTATAAATAGTCAAACATCTAATGTCATATGGCTACAAACCCTGAATAAGAGTATTGACCCCGAGCTCCCGACGTTGAGTTCCTTTTTTTTCGTTTTAGCGCCATTTTTTTTTTATATAGCCAAAATGTGTTATGTATTGTTTAACGAAAATGTATAGACACGTGGAAGAAAAATTTATGTATCAACAGACAAAACATAACTGTTTGAAACTTTACGCTATGATTTTTGTTATTTCCTTTTCAGAATTCCAGGCTGAGCCTAGGAGTACAAACGTCGCACCTGACAAAATCCTTTCATTTTGAACGGTATATAGTACATAACATTTTTATTGTGTTAAGAAAGAAACAAAAAGGGGATGTGCCCACCAAATACTAGATTAAGGATCTACCGATTCAAAAGATTTTCATGGAAATGGGTCATTACAACACTTGCATATTTATCCCACGTGTGTTGTTTGATTTGTAGGGTTTATTCCAGGCTTACACTTACATTTAGTTTAGGGAAGGGAAAAGAAAAACGTCCACTCCATCCTCGCTGAAAGAATATTCGTTTCTACTGGGGTGCATTTGGACGAAGTTGACTGATTCAATCCCGTTAACATATCAGTACTAGTGCAATGTGGTTCCTATTGTTCCCACAATTTTGGAACCCTGCGAATTTAAAAGACGCCTAAAAGAGGACATGAGGACAGACAACAACGTGATGCTTATCCTTGAACCTGAACCGCGCCTTGTTTCCTTCTACAAAGCTATAACAGCAGTGCGTCTGATCATGGGCGGACCATGCTTCCGCCACGTCCCCTATCTGCTAGTCAGCAAAAAAGGAAAAGAGAAGAGGGAAAAGCTCTGCACTTACGAACCAATTCGTTGCGTTGAAGCATCCGCTGCGTACGTGCAGGCTGGTGAGGCGGCGCGCGGAGGGGGGTGTCGCGGTCCGTTTGGGTGAAGAAGACGGCGCCACGCCGGCGGCCGGTAGCCGGCGTGCTGACCTGGGAGCTGCTGATTGTCGCATCGAGGCGGCCCTGCGATGGAACTCTCTCGCGCTGTGCTCGTGGATTGTGCCCGAAAGCGACGCCGGTCAGGCCCACGCTTTGCCTGCCTGGCTTGCCCCCGTCAGACGTGACGCGGATCCGACTGGGGAGTGGAAAATATCTCTTTTCAGGTGTCCAAGGGTCCGCGTTGGCGTGGAGTGGTAGACTAGTACTACAAGGCGTCGTATGGTAGACAGGTGCAACCAGGGATACTCCCTTGTAAATACCGTAAACAAGCGTTCCACTTCCACCGACGGTAGATTCGTCTTGACACAGGTGTTAAATCTAGAGGTATATATCCTTTTGGTCCCATAACTTGCATAGCAGGAACAGATTAGTCCCACATCTTGCAAAAAGTGTAAACTTAGTCCCACAACTTGCATAGTTGGAACTAATTAGTCCAATTTCACCAAAATTCATCTTATTGATCAAATTTCAACAGGCAAGCATTTGCAATAAACCCCTCAGACTCTTGCTAACCCCTAAACTTGACACGCGGTGTTGTAATTTTTATGAAAAGACCCCTATATATTTTTTTGGCATATGCGACCTAGGTGTTGTCTTATATGTGGGTCCCACTTATTCTTGCAAGTGAGAAATAAATAAATTAAAAGAGCTGGGACAGGATTCGAACTCAAGTGGAGACTAAATGTTTGGCATCACTAGCGCATACTACTATTCCGCCGACCAATTCGTCTTACGCTTTAGCAATTCATATTATTAGTCATATTTAGCGCATGTTATGCCATGCTCAGCAGGGTGCCAGCTCGTTTACCAAATTACGAAGATTATATCGAAAACAAGACATTAACGAAGGAGAGACACCATATCATGTGTGACGGTGGCCATGGTAAAATGGGCAGGCTGGGGCGCCGGTGTGCTTGTGGTACCAGCAGTGCTCTGGTAACGCAGAGCGTGTGTATGGTTATGCCACTCGCATTCCCGATGGGGTGTCCATCCAACAGTAGTACACGATGAGACCCGGTCGCCTTTTGTGAACTCCCTATGTCGGTGGCGTCGCCTGCTGCGACCGAGTAGTTGGCCTGAGCGACGGCGTCAGGGTTGTCGTCGAGAGCAGAGTACTTTTCGACTGAGAAGAGAGCGGACCAGGGTAGCCGTCGGCACTGCATCCGCTGCCATTTGATGGTTGTGGTGGTGGAATCGATCAGTGATGGCGACGACAACGACCATACCACCTTGTCGTCGGCGGCTATACCATAGTTAAGCGTGGAGTCTACATCCCGCCCTCTCGCTGAAGATTCAAGGGTGGCACGTGCAGGGCGTCTACCCATAGTGATTATGTCATGTTGTCGGGGGTTCGGCTAGAGGGCGACGTGTGCGGTCAAGTTTGTGTTGATTTGGCGGCGGTGACAAGAAACCTGACCGCAAGTTATGCAAGTTGTGGGATTAGCGAGAGTTGACCAGGTTGGAGGGCAGGCGACAAGTATGCAGAACTTGGAGGGCAGGCTGATACCTCCAGGTCAGGATTAGCGAGAGTTTGAGGATTTTTCTGCAAACTTGTGCATCCTGTCCAAATTTTTTATCAATTAGGTGAATTTTGATGAAATTGGACTAATTAATCACAGTTATGCAAGTTGTGGGACTAGTTTTGCACTCTTTGCAAGATGTAGGACTAATTTGTTCATGTCATGCAAGTTATGGGACCAAAAATGTATATACCTCTTAAATTTAGTGATGCAGCCCGTCATACGACCGCTACTACATCTACTCCCACGAGCTACCCAAGTGGACCCATGACTCGCGGCCGAGCCAAACTCCTTCAAACTAAGGTGAACTCGCTCATCTCCTTGTGTGACTTCGACACACCCTTGGATGGCTTGCTACTTCACACGCAAACTCTGTGCATCATCAGGTACGAAGAAGCCACCAGTCGCTGCCAGACGCAAGCGGTACTACCAGTTGGGACGACCGGTACTACCGCTCCAAGCGGCCCTACCGCCTCCCCCTACCGCTCGCCACAGGAAGCACCACTCCACGCCCCAGAAGCAAGCGGTACTACCGGTCCTACAACCGGTACTACCGGTGGCCGGTACTACCGCCCGCTCCTACCGCTCGCCACTGGCGCCTCCGACGGAAGCCCCAGGACCTCAAGCGGTACTACCGCTCCGGAAGCGGTACTACCGGTGACCACCAGTACTACCGGTTGCCGGACAGGTACTACCGGTCCTGCCAGGCCCTGATCGCCTCAGTTCGGCCCTGTGCCTTGTAACCCAACCTATAATTTACCTTTTCATTCCGAAACTACCCCTGTTTTGTGGCTGGACTATATATAGCCCCCACCCTCTATTGTAAGCCCTTAGACTTGGATAATAATAGATATTAAGGAAAACCCTTTGAGGAATTATATCTATTGGTCTCATGCTCCTACCAAGGAGCACCGGATTATCCACCCCCTCTTGGATCTTGCTTAAGTGCGTTCAAGTTGTACAAGGCCTTGGGTTCTCGGTGTCTCGCCCCCAAGTCGTCAAGGTCTCACCAAGCACCTCATCCCCCGTTGTTGGCGTGGAGAGCGAGCTTCGCCCAACACCGATCCTAGGGATTATGTTGGACCGGTTGCCAGCGGCGTGAGAAGTAGGCGTGTATCGTGTTTTGGCGTGTGTGTGTTCGTGGTTTTCATCGCCTTCCTCGATTTCATCCCCCGACCACCTCGTCCCCCTCGTTTCTCGTGGAATTCGTGAAAGATCGGGCCAACCCCAGGGTTACCCCATAACATATTGGTATCAAGAGCACGGTTGATCACGAATTTTCCCCCAATTTTTCTTTTATCCGCCTTAAAAACGAAAATCCTACCAAAAAGAGCCCCAATTGCCTTCGGATCGATCTCTGGATTTGGTGAGTTTTTCGTGGTTTTGGTCCATAGATCTGTTGCTTTGGGAGTCGATCTATAGCCCCTATTGTTTCTAGCTCAGCCTTTCGGTCAGTTTTCCCACGAAATTGAGGTTTTTGGCAAGTTCTTCAAGTTTCAGTCCTGTGCCAAGCGGTACTACCGGCGGTGCAAGCGGTACTACCGCAAGTGACCGGTACTACCGGCAGTACAAGCGGTACTACCGCTTACCGGTACTACCGCTCAATACCAGCGGTACTACCGCTCGCCACTGACTGCGTTTCCTGCCCTTTAACGCCTCGATTTCGTTCGCTGACCTTTCCACTTCGTTTGTTCGTGTTTCGCGTGTTTGTCGCCATTTTCACAACAGCTTCCGCATCAACGTCATCCCGCGCTCAACTACACCGCGACACTCGAACATCCCCCCACCAACGGTTGCAAGTCGTCAACGATACCAAAGGTATAACTTGCACCACCTTGACAACCCCATATCTTCCTTTGTGTGTACCTATCCTATGAGAGCAACTCATTTTGTGTTTGTCTAAGCATTGTGCACTTGCCTTCGGAAAAGTGAGAGTGTGAGGCCAAATACAAAAGCTAACATAGTAGCATAGCAAGGGAGAAAAAGAAAAAGAATAAAAAAAAAGAGTAAAAAGAAAAAGATAGAATAGTAAGATACATAGTCTCCCAATACAAAGAGAATACCAAGCTTTTAAGCCATCAAGAGAAAAGAAAGAGCGCACCGAGGCAAGTGCACAAATCTATTGCTTACCCTCTTTTGGCAAACGAGTTGTGGTCTCTCCTTGTGTTGGCACGACAACCGAGCGTAGTCTTCGTTAGGACCTTTTGTGCTCATTTTCATAGTCGTGCTAACCCCATTTTTCTCCACGTGTGTGTTTTCCGTGTTTTTGTAGATCGTATCCTTTTGCTTTTGATCTTTGGTTCTTTACCACGTGGGACAATAACCTTTTGCTTGGATCGTTTCGTTTGGTTTTTTCCACAATCCTAACCTTCCACCAAAATCCTTTGAGAGTTTCTTACCATTTCACTTTACACGCTTTTTCGCTCATTTGTGTGGCAATTGGTTTGATATAATCTCCAAGGTGAGGTAAAAGTCTAACTCTCCACACCCTTTCTCTCCATATACAACCCTTGTTGGCTTTGCATTATGGACAGGCATGGAGAGCCATCCCAACCACCACCACCTCCGGAGGATGATAACCAATTCATGACAAGATGGGACCATTGGAAGGTCCGGGGAGAATTCAACTATCGTTGTGATGCTCTAGAGCGACGCCAAGATGAACAATTTAGCGAGGCCCGTGTGGAATTCAAGAACATCGACAACCGCTTCGAAGAAGTCCGTGGGCAAATGCATGCCATGCAACACAACCTCGGGCATCAAAATGAAGCTCTTGGTCGTGCACTCGCCTCAACGGATGAGAAGCTTCAACACATCATTGATGGACTCGCACGGACACGCTCGCGCGAATCAAGCTCATCTCGGCACTCCCCAAGTGAATCAAGTGCACCTCGCCGTCACGCTTCAAGGCACCGGACTGGACCCGTTCTTCAATCTATGAGCTCTTCGCAAGCGGTACCATCTCCGCGTCACGCCGCAACGTCAAGCTACGATGGTGACCTCTCCACAAGACCTCCAAGGCGCGAAGCGAATCGGCCAAAACCAAGGGCACTTGTGATTCAACAAGAGCAACCGCGCATGGACCACCAAGGCCATCGACGTCGACACGCTCCTTCAACAACAAGTGAAGCATCCGAAGAGGACGCACAAGATCATCGTCGGCGTGAAGTACTCGAAGATCCTCCAAGGCGTCATCATCGACATGAGCGTCCACGTCGCCAACATGATGGTCATGACGAACCTCCTCTACACCAAGAAGAAGAAGAGCAGCCCATTGCGCATGTGGCTCGACGTCCTCCTCGCCACAGGGCGCACGACAATGCTCCTCGACATCACCCACGACAAGAACAAGAGCAAGCTCCCCAAGCTCGTCGTGAGGACCATCAACCTCCTCCTCGTCCTCAATCGCGACAACAAAACGAGCAAGCTCCCCAAGCTCGTCGTCAACAACAAGTTCCACCACCAAACGCGGCACCTCAACAACCGCAAGACCAACACAACAATCACCAAGAAAGACATGAGAGCTCGGATGATGATGATGATGACCGCCAAAATCATGGCAACCGACACAACCGTAACCGCAATGGAGAAGAAACTTTTGGCAAGCTCAAATTCACCATGCCAAAGTTCACCGGTTCCAATGAGCCCGAAGAATATCTCTCTTGGGAACTCAAGGTCGACAAGATCTTCCGCATGCACAACTATAGCAATGAGAAGATGATGGCCATGGCATCCCTAGAGTTTGATGAGTATGCCAACCTTTGGTGGGAACAAGTCCAACTCGCTCGCGAAGCAAAAGAAGAGCCTCCAATTGCAACTTGGCAAGACATGAAGGCCCATATGAGATCCCGCTTTGTTCCTTCACACTACACGCGTGAACTCTTCAACAAGATTCAAACGCTTAGTCAAGGAACAAAGACCGTGGAAGAGTATTTCAAGCAAATGGAGCTCAACATGATCCGTGCCAACATTGAGGAGCGCGATGAGCAAACAATGGCACGCTTCCTCAATGGCTTGAACCATCCTATCAAGCGCATCACCGAGTTCCAAAGGTACAACAACATGGTTGAGCTTGTGCACATTGCATCAAAGGCCGAATGTCAAGTGCAAGAGGACATCAAGTTCAACAAGCCAAAGACGTACTTCACATACAAGCAAGCTCCAACCACTACTCCAACGACACCAAGTGGAAGCTCCTCAAGTACAACCAAGCTTCCCTTCAAGCCAACTCTCCCTCAAGGAAAACAACCCCCAAGTGGCAAACACACAAGGGATGATCAACCTTTCACCGGTGAATGCTACAAGTGTGGAGGCAAAGGGCACAAGTCAAATACATGTGGAAACAAGAAAGTTTTGTTCATCCATGACAACGGCGATGAAGAATACTTGAGTGAAGAAGAGTTTGATGCAAGGGTCAAGGAAGCCATGGCAAGGCAACATTTGGAAGAGGACCAAGAACTTCTTGTGTGTGAGCATGACGCAAGTCCATCGCTTGTGGTCACAAGGGTCTTGACTACCCAAGTTAATGAAAGTGAAGACCAACGCTCGAACATCTTCCAAACTCGTGTCGGCATCAATGGGAAGTCCATCAAAGTTGTCATCGACGGTGGGAGTTGCCACAACCTTGCAAGCACGGAATTGTGTGAGAAACTCAACCTCACCCTCCTTCCGCATAGACACCCCTACCATATCCAATGTCTAAGTGACCAAGGATCCGTCAAGATCAAGCACACCGTCTCGATGACGTTCTCAATTGGGCACTACAAGGACACGGTGGAATGTGACGTGGTTCCAATGACGGTTTATCACATGTTGCTCGGAAGACCGTGGCAATATGACAAGCGTGATGTGCATAATGGTCACTCAAACACTTACACCTTCAAGTGGCTTGATAAAACTTGTGTGTTGCAACCAATGACTCCTAGCCAAATAATTGCGGACAATGCAAAGGCTTTAGAGAGGGCGCAATACGCAAAAATACCTTTTGAAAAGAGTGGTGAGCGAGAGAACCACACCATAGTGAGTGAGAGCTACAAGCCAAACTCGAGTGGAAAAACTAAGAGTGTTCTTCTTGCCACCAAAAGTGAGATGAGAGAAGTGCGGAACAACCCATCCATCTTGCACTACGTCCTTGTATGCAAGGGACTAGCGCAAGGAACTAACGACTTGACAAATGTTCCTCCTTCTTTGATGGCTGTTTTGCAGGAATTCCAAGATGTATTTCCCGAAGAGCTTCCTCATGGCCTCCCTCCTCTTCGTGGAATCGAGCACCGCATCGACCTCATACCTGGCGCTCCACTCCCAAACCGCGCCGCGTATCGCACAAACCCAGAAGAAACGAAGGAGATCGAGCGTCAAATTAACCAACTCGTCTCCAAAGGTTTGATCCAAGTAAGCACTAGCCCAAGCGCGGTTCCCGTGATCCTAGTCCCGAAAACGGATGATACGTTGCGGTTATGCATGGACTGCTGTCCAATCAATGCTATCACCGTGCGTTATCGACATCCTATACTGCGTCTTGATGACATGCTTGATGAGTTATGTGGAGCCACTATATTTTCGAAAATTGATCTTCGTAGTGGCTACCATCAAATTCGCATGGCTGAAGGTGATGAGTGGAAAACCGCCTTCAAGACCAAGCTTGGTCTCTATGAATGGTTGGTTATGCCTTTTGGCTTATCCAATGCCCCATCTACCTTCATGCGTCTCATGAACCATATTTTGCGATCTCTCATTGGAAAGAGTGTCGTTGTTTACTTTGATGACATTCTTGTCTATAGCAAGTCACTAGAGGAGCATGTTACTCATGTTAAGGAGGTCCTCCAAATCCTTCGTCATGAAAAGCTTTATGCTAATCTCCCCAAGTGCACTTTTGCAAGAGACAAGCTGATTTTCCTTGGTTTTGTTGTGTCTTCTAATGGCATAGAAGTGGACGTCTCAAAAGTCCAGGACATACGAGATTGGCCCATCCCAACAAATGTTAGTGAACTTCGTAGTTTTCATGGGTTGGCCGGCTTTTACCGTCGCTTTGTGAAAGATTTTTCTACAATTTCTTGCCCCTCAACGAATTGACCAAGAAAAATGTCACGTTCATTTGGGGAAAAGCACAACAAAAGGCTTTTGATGAGCTCAAAAAGAGGCTCACCGAAGCACCACTTCTTGCTTTGCCGGATTTCACAAAAACCTTTGAGATTGAATGTGATGCTAGTGGTACTGGCATTGGTGGCGTCCTTATGCAAAATGGGCGTCCTATTGCTTACCATAGTGAGAAACTTGATGGCGCACGCCTCAATTATTCCATTTATGACAAAGAATTTTTTGCCTTGGTTCGTGTTCTTCAAGTGTGGAAACACTATCTTTGGCCCAAAGAATTTATCATCCATTCCGACCATGAGTCGTTGAAGTACCTTAAGGGCCAAGCCAACTTGAGTAAAAGGCACGCAAAGTGGGTTGAGTTTATGGAGTCTTTTCCTTACATTGTCAAATACAAGAAGGGCAAAGAAAATGTGGTAGCGGACGCCTTGTCTCGCAAAAACACAAGCCTTCTTACACGACTCGAAGTCAATGTCTTGGGTCTTGAGGACATCAAATCTTTGTACGCGTCCGACTCTTTCTTTGGACCAATATTTGCACAATGTTCAATGGACAAAGGGATTGATGATTTCTATTTGCATAAGGGTTTTCTTTTCAAACAAAACAAGCTTTGCATTCCGAAATCGTCTCTCCAACTTTTGCTTCTTCAAGATTCCCATGGTGGAGGCCTTATGGGTCACTTTGGCCGTGACAAGACATATGACATGCTCTCCACTCACTACTTTTGGCCAAAGATGAAGCGCGACGTGGAGCGCCACGTTCAACGATGCACTACATGTATCCAAGCTAAGTCCAAGTCCAACCCCTTTGGTCTTTATATGCCATTGCCTATTCCTTATGCACCTTGGTCGGACATTAGCATGGACTTTGTATTAGGTTTTCCTAGATCGAAACATGGTCATGATTCCATATTTGTAGTCGTGGATCGCTTTTCAAAAATGGCACATTGCATTCCGTGCCATAAGACCGATGATGCTTCACATGTAGCAAATTTGTTTTTCAGAGAAATAATTCGGCTACACGGCGTGCCAAGAACAATCGTCTCCGACCGCGACGTAAAATTCATGAGATACTTCTGGAAGACCCTCATGGCCAAGCTCGGCGTCAAGCTCCTCTTCTCGTCCGCCTCGCATCCTCAAACCGATGGACAAACCGAGGTCGTCAATCACAGTCTTGGCACACTTCTCCGGGTGTTAATAAAGAAGAACCTTAAAGACTGGGAGGAATGCATTCCACACGCCGAGTTCGCCTACAACCGCGCCAAGCACTCCACCACCATGAGGAGCCCGTTCATGATCGTCTATGGCTTCGAGCCTCTCACCGCGCTCGATATCCTTCCACTTCCACTTCATGAACGTGCCAATATGGACGTTGTCAAGCGTGCCCAAGCAATGATGAAACTCCATGACGACACACGAGCTACTATCGAGCAACAAGTCCTTCGCCAAGCATCAAGGCTAAACAAGACCAAGAAAGAGATGATCTTTGATGAGGGCGACCTTGTACGGATACACTTGAGTAAGGACCGTTTCCCCAAGGAACGCGACTCCAAGCTAAAGCCACGAGGCGATGGACCATTCAAGGTGCTAAAGAGGATCAACAACAACGCCTATGTGATCGATATACAAACATCGAAGTATCTTGTGAGCTCGACATTTAATGTCAAGGACCTCTCACCCTACCATGGCGAAGAGGACGTTGTGACGGTTGAAGAGTCGAGGATGACTCTTTCCCAAGGGGGGGGGAGCTGATGCAGCCCGTCCTACGACCGCTACTACATCTACTCCCACGAGCTACCCAAGTGGACCCATGACTCGCGGCCGAGCCAAACTCCTTCAAACTAAGGTGAACTCGCTCCTCTCCTTGTGTGACTTCGACACACCCTTGGATGGCTTGCTACTTCACACGCAAACTCTGTGCATCATCAGGTACGAAGAAGCCACCAGTCGCTGCCAGACGCAAGCGGTACTACCGGTTGGGACGACCGGTACTACCGCTCCAAGCGGCCCTACCGCCTCCCCCTACCGCTCGCCACAGGAAGCACCACTCCACGCCCCAAAAGCAAGCGGTACTACCGGTCCTACAACCGGTACTACCGGTGGCCGGTACTACCGCCCCCTCCTACCGCTCGCCACTGGCGCCTCTGACGGAAGCCCCAGGCCCTCAAGCGGTACTACCGCTCCGGAAGCGGTACTACCGGTGACCACCGGTACTACCGGTTGTTGGACCGGTACTACCGGTCCTGCCAGGCCCTGATCGCCTCAGTTCGGCCCTGTGCCTTGTAACCCAACCTATAATTTACCTTTTCATTCCGAAACTACCCCTGTTTTGTGGCTAGACTATATATAGCCCCCACCCTCTATTGTAAGCCCTTAGACTTGGATAATAATAGATATTAAGGAAAACCCTTTGAGGACTTATATCTATTGGTCTCATGCTCCTACCAAGGAGCACCGGATTATCCACCCCCCTCTTGGATCTTGCTTAAGTGCGTTCAAGTTGTACAAGGCCTTGGGTTCTCGGTGTCTCGCCCCCAAGTCGTCAAGGTCTCACCAAGCACCTCATCCCCCGTTGTTGGCGTGGAGAGCGAGCTTCGCCCAACACCGATCCTAGGGATTATGTTGGACCGGTTGCCAGCGGCGTGAGAAGTAGGCGTGTATCGTGTTTTGGCGTGTGTGTGTTCGTGGTTTTCATCGCCTTCCTCGATTTCATCCCCCGACCACCTCGTCCCCCTCGTTTCTCGTGGAATTCGTGAAAGATCGGGCCAACCCCAGGGTTACCCCATAACATTTAGTCTGTACAAGCACCTTCAATTGCAGTTGTTATTATGGGTGCAGACTTGCACTGCACCTAATAAGTGCATGCATATTCCCGTTGTCCACGTACGTAATGAGTATCAGAGCGGAGTTTTTGTAACAGTTACGACTTATACCAAAGAGAACGCTATTCTAGGGTTATTAGTTCGATGGAGTTGCCACGATAGTATCCCCATGTCGTCTGATGTGGCCCAGTACTCTTGCTGCCATGCAATTTCTTTGCGACGATTTCATTCTTTGAAGTCTCAACTCACCGGGCCGATTTCAACAGAATGATGAGGCATCCTCTAAATAACATGCTTTCCGAAAGATCGGAACAACAGGCACGAGAGGCGGCGGCGAGCCGGCGACCGGAATGGCTTTCCTGTGCAAGCATTAGATGGTAGGAGGGCGGAGAGTCCCGCCTCGTTGAACGGACACACTAACAGGGGCGGAACCGGGACAAATTTTTAGAGGGGGGGAGGGGAATGTGCAAAGTGGTGTAAATATCTTTGCTAAGTGGGGGCAAAACAGTCTTTAGCTTGACATATAACAAGGTGACTTAAAATTGGTGTGCGTTTCCCCTAGCGAGATATCTAGGTTTTTTCTCACCTCCGGTGGCGGCCAACGTCTCCAAGAGTTTCTTCGTCCACAACAGGGTTTCTCCGTGGTTCTCTCCCATGTCCTGGGTGGGGTGCATCGTGATAGAGGCCAATAAGGGGCTGGATGAGACAATGGATGAAGGCGGAACGAGCGGTGGTGGAGAGGGGAATAAGGAAGAAGTAGAAGATTTGTTAGGGAGACTTCATCTACATGATGATGAGATTGAGGATTTCGTCTCAAAGGACGAGGCTGCAGAGCCCGATTTGAAGGCGAAGTGGTTGACCATTGCTAGGGTTCATACATCTAAAATAGGGTTTAGTCAGAGTGCCTTATTTGCTGATATGAGATCGTCCTGGAATCCAGTAAACGGATTTTTATTTTCGTGCCCTTGGTTCATTAGTTGTACTCAGTTTTTCCCAGCCGCTTAACTTTTCCTTATTTTTCCCCTCGCTATGTTATGAAACCCTCACAGCTCGGACGATGGATGCCGCTAGGTCAAAGGCTTGACCGTTACATGCTGACTGGTGGGACCATGTTGGGCCGAGTTGTGCCATGAGCGTTACGTTACGTGGCCTCGACCGTTACATGCCGACCGGTGGGACCGCATTGGGGCGGGTCCTGTCATGGCCGATACATGCTGATGGGTGGGGCCAGGATACACGTCGGACCCGCCATCCATCTCTCGCTGACTTGTGGGCCACTTTTTTCCTGATTGGGTGGCCGGTGCAGGCAATGATAAATGGGGCCGTTCTGTGGGGCCATCGAAGCCAATGAACGATGGGGCCATCATGTGGGGTCGTCAAAGCCAATGACTGATGGGGTCGTGATGTGGGGCTAGAGGGGGGATTTGCATATTTGCCACGTTTTACATTGCATCTTGCATATTTGATATTTTGTGTGTCACTGACATGTGGTGGTCATGTGGCAAATATGCAAATTTCAAAGAAAAAGTTCATTCTGTGGGGCCATTGAAGCCAATGAACAATGGGGCTGTCATATGGGGCTGTCGAAGCCAATAACTGATGGGGCCGCGATGTGGGGCTAGAGGGGGGATTTGTATATTTGCCACGTTTATGTTGCAACTTGCATATTTATTATTTTGTGTGTCACTAACATGTGGAGGTCATGTGGCAAATATACAAATTTCAAAGAAAAAGTTGGGCAGATATGCAAAAATCCCGGAGCAGCTACTCCCGCAAACATTGAAAGGTGGGGTCGTGTATGACACACGTGAGGCTGTATCTCTCTCTCTCTCATCCGCTCCCAGCCCCGAGCAGCTCATATCCCACCGGAAAACATAGCAGCCATCATCTGCACGTCAGCGACTTCGTCCTACGATGGCGTCGGACGGACTGCCGCTGCACCTCAACCACGACTCCAGCACCTGTTTCGTCCACACGCATTGTACATTGCAGCAGTACCAACCGCAGACAGGTCCGCCGCCCACAATGACTGGAATTTTGTTCCGCCGCCATAGCTCGACGCACGGTCGCGACAATTGCTAGTAGTGCTTGGTAAGACCTTCGCTCCTACTTGTCCCACCCTAATCGATTCGCTTCTCGTAATTTCCTCGATATTGTAGGGGTAAATTAGTCTTCAATGTTTGGTCGTAGAGGGTACACCGGCGAGGGTGGGGATTCGATCATGTCGTGGCCACATTCTCCTTCTCCTACCACGTTGGAAGTGCAGGTAGCTCCTTCTCTTTATACTACCATTGAATTTGAAATGTCGTCATGTCCTGTCAGACTAATTTTAATTGGGTTTGTTTTAGGATTGTTACAGTGTGTTATGCAGGCCGATGATCCATGGTACATTGCATACCAAGCTGAATCAACCCAGTGGTATAGACAGAGGATGGATTTGGAGGAGATGGTTGCCAATTTAGGTGATGAATTGGCCCGTAAAAACTGGTTGATATTAGAGTTGAAGCGTACTGTCGAGGAAGAAAAGAAGAACTCAGAGCTTATTTGCAAAGAGAAGTTGACACTTGCGGCTGATCTTGCCGTATCTGATCAAGTGGTAGAAAATCGAAAACATGAACTTCAAGTGAAGGGGGAGGAGAATAGTAGATTCATGTGGGCAGTTTTTGTAGTTGTCATCCCCGTCCTAACAGTTACACTATAGGGTTATGGTGAAGGTGGCACGTGTAATGATTAGTTGAATTGATAGCTAATTTAGAGAGTAGAATTGTTATTCAATGGATGGTTGTGAGTTCCTGCTAATTTTGTCACTTTACGGTCCCAAAGTTGTCAAGAGAATGCATTGTGGGTACGAGTTGCTTGCCATTGGATCTAGCTGCCCATAGTTGGCGTGTCAAATGCCTAGAGGGTCAAGTTTGGGGCCCTATCAGTTATGACCGCTGTGTCGATGCCACCATGGCTGCCATATAGACTTGCAGCATTGACAGCAGCATCCATTCCCTATTTTTCTTGACGCTGCATTCTTCTTCTCCAGAGAGGCAATATGTCAAAGAAAGTACTACTCCCTCCGATCCAAATTAGTTGACTCAAATTCATCAAGATACAGATGAATCTAATACTAATTCATGTCTAGGTACAATCGAATCTAGACAAATCTAAATCAATTAATTTGGGTCAAAGGATGTACTACTTATGAATCAGTTTTAGAGCATATCCCTCCAATCCATATTACTACTTGACACTTAAATGGATGTATCTATACATGTTTTAGTGATATATACATCCATTTTAACGACAAGTAGTATGAATCAGAGGGAGTATCAGTTTTGATTCAAATAATACATATTTTGATCAAATTTATACAAGCCCACCAGAGATTGTGAAAGGATACTCCCTCCGACCCATATTAGCACTAAACTTGAGTAGATACATTCATATCTAGATGAATCTAAGTCAACTAATATGGGTCGGAGGGAGTATCAAATTTATTCAAATCATGCATATATTTTAAGTCGCAGAATTTTAGTTCAAATTGGGCTCAAATTTGTCTCAATACTAAGTGGATGGTGAGCTATCTGTCCTCCCTGCCGCATCCATCCGGCCACGAGGTACATCCGGCCTTTACCATTGAAGTGCACCTCGACGTGTCAGCCGCGACCACGGCCTGCCTCCCACAACATTGGTTCATGAGGGGTTGATATGCGCCGTCACGGTGATGTTGTGGATGATGGCTTCAATCATCATCGCATCGATGACCATTGTCGGCACCGCTGGCGCCGCCTCGGTGTCTTTCATCAGCAACGGATTTGAGGAGGTGAGAAAGAGTGAGACGGACAGAGACAGAAATTTAGACGCTTAGATCCTCACCGCCGCACGTCATTCCAGCCGCCACACTTAGATCCGCACCATTGTAAGCCGTTCTGACCCTCATGCTTTGGTTCGGGCCGCTGCACGTCGTTCCGACCGCTAGGCTTAGATCTGCGCCGCTGCACGCCGTTCCGACCCCCATGCTTAGGTTTGCGCCGGCACACGCCATTCCGACCGCCAGGCTTAGGTCCGCGCCGCCGTACGCCGTTCGTACTGCCATGCTTAGAACCACGCTGCCGTTCGTCGATAGGAGGGGAGGAAGATGCGGCTTGATGGGGATATGCCTACTGGGGTAATACCCAGCAAGGCGTTTCCGACTGGCCCGTGAGCTGGCGAGTGGGCCTGCAGAACGGCGAATGGATTGAAGCCCAGCAAGGTACCGAGCGACTGGAAGCTGAAGGCCCAGGCGAGTAGATAGGCCCAGTCGGATTAGGTTAAACGACTACTGAAGCTGTAACCGAATCGGTTGAGATATGTAAACCCTAGGGGAGGTGAGCCTATATAAACCTCCCTAAAGGGTGAGTAGAGACACGTTCCCTGATACACCCAAGCGACTCGCCGCCTAGCCGCCGAGCTCGCCCATTGTAACACCTCCACAATACAATCTAGAAGGAGTAGGTCTTTACCCTCCGGGGGGCCGAACCTGGGTAAAACCCTGTGTCTTTGCCCTCATCTCGCACCGCAAATGGCTGGCCGCCCTTGCCCCTCGTTCTACTACTCGCTGCCGATTGCAGCATCTACCGTGACCATTCCCACGACAGTGGCGCCCACCGTGGGGCCTGGCCGGTCTGGCCGGTGTTCTGCGGCGAGATCCAATCTGCCCATCAACGAGACGGTTGCCACCGGCCGCATGATAGCGATCGGCGAGATGCTCCAGATCTTGCCGAGCAGCTACGTCCCGGCGGCGCGACCCGTCACGCACAGCGTGATCCTTCCAATCGGCACGATCAGCCTCTTCGTCGGCCTCACCGACGTCATCGTCTCGGAGGACTCGGCTCGCATCCGCGAGTCGCCGCCACGCGATCAGCTCTCCGAGAGCCAGGTCCGCACGATCCACCGCCTCGCCTCCGAGTACAACTCGGACCACAGCAATGTGGCCGGGAATTCAGTGGCCGCAGAAGATGCGGCCCTCACCGACGACGCCGACTCAGCGACCCCGGCGTCACTCGCCGGATCCATCACCGCGGCCTCGTCCGCGGGCTCCATCGCCCAGGTCTTCAACGCGGGAGACTTCGAGGACCCCTCCATCCTCGGGATCTTCGAATTCGACTCCGGGTCAGAAAACTCCGCCGACCTCCGCGATGGAACCAGTCGCCACGCCGCGGCCTACATGGACACCGACACCGATCCGCCGGAGGATCCTTTCTCCACCCCAATCCCTCCTAACGCCACGGCAACGGAGGTCGAGGAACTCCGCCTGAAACTGGCGGAGGCGGTGCGCAAGGAGCAAGCCGAGCGCGAAAAATTTCGCCTCAAGCAGGTGACGGCGCAGGAGCTGTCGCGCTACCACCAGCAGCGGATCAGGTCACGTCTGAACCCCACCGTTCAAGGGCGCGCCCTGAACTTCGACGACGAAAATGACCCGGCCCGCATAGCCGAGCGCGCAATCTGCGAGAACGCGCCACCAGGAGGAAGCGCTCGGCCCCCGCCAGGATCAACGGCGATGGGTGCCCCACCACCACCCAACCGCACCCCTCCCAGGGACCAGCCGCGGATAGTAGTCTCCTCACGGGAGCGAGATGCAAACGGCCTCCCACTATTCTCCACCCCGATGGACAACCTCGTGGCAGGCCGAGCAGCAGCCGACAGCATCACGGCCACTGGCGACGGCGCCCTACAGATCCAGTACGTCAGGGCCCTGCTCGCGAAGGCCGTGGAGCAGCAAAAAGCGGGCGCCGACTCGCAAGGTCGAGTATACTCGCGTTCCTCGGGAAGCAGAGCGGCCTCCAGCGGCCGCCCAGCAGCGGCAAACACCCTCAATTGCCCGCCACCAGAGCCACTGCAGCTCCAACACCGACCCGCGAACGCGGCACTCTCCACTAACGACCCCAGGCCGGCGACCAACTTCGTCGCCGCTAACGGGCAACCCATCGACGCCCGCACCCACATCATCAACAACCAAAGCTGGCGCGCACGCCAGCCCGACGACTTGCGGCACACCCTAACTAATCGCCGCGACGGCGAGCCTATGGGGTCGCTCAGTCGACTCGGGCCCAAGTGCTTCGGACCAATGATCCGAGGCGAGAAGTACCCGCCAAACTTCAAGGCGCCAAAGGAGATAGAAAAGTACGACTCCTCGTACGACCCCGCCGTCTGGGTCGACACATACCTCATGGCAATGGGGATCACGGGTCACACTGACCTACTTGCCGCCTGTTACCTCCCCCTGATGATGGAGGGGACGTGCAGGCAGTGGATCAACACTCTCCCCCAGGACAGTATCGACTCTTGGGAGGAAATGCGCGACGCCTTCGTCAGGCACTTCGAGTGCTCCTACACCCGCGCCACCACTATTGAGGACCTGGAACGATGCGTCCAGGGACCCCGCGAGTCGACCCGCAACTGGGTCCAACGGTGGCAAGAGCTTTGGTACAACGCGGTCGGCATCCACCCGGACACCGCGATCCATTGCTTCAAGACCTCGTGCCGCTACGAGCCTCTAGTCGCCAAGCTCAAGCGACACTCCCGCACACTCGACAACATCCCCGACCTCCTCGAGATCGCCAAACGGTACGCCGAGGAAGATCCAAACCAGGAAACTGACGACGAGTCAGGAGGGCAATGCCGCACGGGCGGCAACGACGGCGGACGCCGAACCGACCTACGCTACAGCGGCACTCGCCTCACTGGCAAGAGCCGCAGTGACGGGCGAGTCGACTTCGTCGCCAACGCCGGGCACGCGCAGCGCGAGCCCAAGAGCTACCGCCGTGACGGAGGGCAACGCCGCGATGGCGGCAATTACAAGAACAAGCCAAGGTTCGATCCCGTGGCCCTCCTTAACCAACCATGTGTGTTCCATAGCAGGGAAGGGAAGCCCGCAACGCACACCACCGCCGACTGCCACACCCTCAGGGAAATTGAGAAGGCACGGCAAGCACGGGAGGACCCCGACAACGACCCGCCAAATGGCGGAAAATTCGGCAAAGTAGCCGGCTCGCTCCACACCTTCACAGGCTTCAACACGAAGCGCGAGAAGAAGGTCATCGCCCGCGCCGTCGCCGTCAATGCGGTGGCCCAAATAGACGTCCTCCAGTTCCTAAACTGGTCAGAACAGCCCATCACCTGGAGCCGGCAAGACCACTCGCCGCGCATCGAGTACCCAGGACGAGTCGCCTTGGTGGTCAAGCCCAAGGTTGGCGACTACTGGCTCCCCAAGACACTGATGGACGGCGGTAGCTCCATCAACATCCTCTACCTCGACACCTTCAGGCGGCTGCGGCTGCCGCAGTCGATGATCGAGATGACCCACACCACGTTCCACGGCATCGTCCCCGGTCGGAAGGCGTATTCGATCGGCAAGGTCACGCTGCCAGTCACCTTCGGCACACCGGCAAACTTCCGCACCGAGCGGATCGTCTTCGAGCTGGTGCCCTTCGACAGCCCTTACCACTGCGTCCTGGGGCGCCAGGCGTTCGCTAAATTCATAGCAGCGCCCCACTACGCGTACAACGCGATGAAGCTCCCCGGGCCGTGCGGCGTCATCACCATCAACGGCGACCCCGACATGGCCGCCGAGTGCGAGGCCAAAGGAGCCGAGCTCGCCGACGCCGTCATCGCGGCAGAGACTAATCACGCCGACGAGCTCGCCAAATAGGCGAGCGGGGTCAACAATGACGACCCCACAATACTCAAGAATCCCAACTCAGAGGGTGCAAACACCTCCACCTTTGAGGCCACGACGCACACTCGCACCGTCGAGCTGGTCCCAGGCGACTCCAGCCAGACGGTGACGATCGGGACAGGCATGAGCCCAGCATAGGAAGGCGCGCTCATCGAGTTCATCCGTGAGAACAGGGACATCTTCGCATGGAAACCCTCCGACATGCCCGGTGTCCCTAGGGAGCTCGCTGAGCACAAGCTGAACGCCGAACCCAAAGTGCGACCTGTCAAGCAGTCGCTACGGCCCTTCAATGAAGAACGCCGTCGAGCAATCGCTGAGGAAGTGCAGCGTCTACTCGCTGCCGGCTTCATCCGGCCAATCAAGTACTCCAAGTGGCTGGCAAACCCAGTCCTGGTCGAGAATAAAAACGGGACCTGGAGAATGTGTATCGACTACACAAACCTGAATAGCGCCTGCCCAAAGGAGCAGTTCGTCCTCCCGCGGATCGACCAGATAATCGATTCAACCGCGGGCTCGGAGTCGCTATGTTTCCTCGACGCCTACTCTTGGTATAACCAGATCAAGATGGCTGTCGAAGACGAGGAGAAGACGGCGTTCATCACGCCATTCGGAACCTTCTGCTACACCGCCATGACCTTCGGCCTCAAGAACGCCGGGGCAACCTACCAACGGTGCATGCAAGAATGCCTCGCGAGCCAAATTGGCCGCAACATCCACGTCTACATCGACGACGTGGTCGTGAAGTCCGCTCGCCAAGGCGACTTACTCGCCAACCTGGCGAAAACCTTCGCCAACCTGCGAAGGTACAAGATAAAGCTCAACCCAGGCAAGTGCACCTTCGGCGTACCCGCCGGGCAGCTACTGGGGTACGTCGTCTCCAAACGAGGGATCGAGGCGAACCCAACAAAGATCGACACGATCGACCGGCTCGGCAAACCCGAATGCCTGCGCGACGTCTAGAAGCTGGCTGGGCGAGTAGCGGCTCTCAGTCGCTTCATCCCCCGCCTGGGCGAAAAGGCGATGCCCCTATACCGCCTGATGCGCAAGAACCCCACCTTCCAGTGGGACAAGGAGGCGGACGACGCGCTCCGCGACCTCAAAAAGGTGCTACTCGCCGCACCACTACTCGCCGCCCCCGTCGACAAAGAACCCATGCTGGTTTACGTCGCGGCGTCCGAGCGTGTCGTCAGCGCCGTGATGGTCGTCAAACGACCAGATGAAGGAAAGGAGCGCCCGGTTCAGCGGCCGGTGTATTACATCAGCGAGGTCCTCACCGAGTCGCGCCAACGGTACCCGCAGTACCAAAAGCTAGTATACGCGGTCTTTAGGGCTCAGCGGCGCCTGCCGCACTACTTCCAGGAGCACCCGATCACGGTCGTCTCCTCAGCACCACTGCAAGACATCATCCGCAATCGCGAGGCGACCGGGCGGGTCGCCAAGTGGGCCGTCGAGATCGGCGTCCACAACATCAAATACGAGCCATGAAAGGCGATTAAGTCGCAGGCGCTGGCAGACTTCATCGCCGACTGGGAGGAGGCCCAGCAGCCAGAGAAGCTGCCATACCTCCACTACCGGAGCCTGCACTTCGACGGCTCCAAGAACGCGGACGGCGCAGGAGCAGGGATAGTGCTGACTTCACCAAAGGGCGACAAGCTCCGCTACATCCTCTGCCTCGACTTCACGCCCTACACCAACAACATGGCCGAATATGAGGCCCTACTCCACGGCATGCGAGCCGCCAAGGAGATGAACGTCAATCGCCTCCGCTGCTACGGAGATTCCGACCTCGTCGCGGGGCAAGTCGCCGGCACCTTCGACGCCGTCTCCCCTACCATGGCGGCGTACCGCCGAGCAGTGGACAAGTTGGGCGGCTACTTCACCGGCTACTCTGTCGAGTGGATCGACAGGCGGAAAAACGAGGAGGCCGACGCCCTCTCTCGCATCGGGTTGGCTCGACTCGCACCACCCGCCAGCGTGTTCCTTGACACAATCTCCAAACCATCAGTCTCTCCCCCGAGGGAGATCGACATAGGAGTCCCACTCCAACCAGAGGCAGCCTTGGTCGCACTCGTCACCGAGCCAGACGACTGGACCAAGCCCTACATCGCCTACCTGGAAGCCGGCACCCTGCCGGCAGACGAGACAGACGCTCGAATGATCGCTCGTCGATGCAAGTCCTACACCATCATCGACGGCGAGCTACACAAGCGCAGCGTCACTGGCGTGTTCCAACGCTGCGTCCAACCGGCTGAAGGACGCAAAATCCTCCACGACATTCACTCAGGTGACTGCGGACACCACGCCGCCGCTCGCTCCCTGGTTGCCAAGGCTATGCGACACGGCTTCTACTGGCCCACCGCACACGCCGATGCTGTCGACATCGTCCAGCGATGCGCCGGATGCCAGAAGTACGCCAATCAGACGCACGTACCGAGCTCGGCGCTCAAAACAATCCCCATTACCTGGCCATTCGCCGTATGGGGCATGGACATGGTAGGCCCCTTCAAGAAAGCCCCCTCCGGCTACACCCACCTGCTAGTCGCCGTCGACAAGTTCACTAAGTGGGTGGAGGCCAAGCCAGTCCGGAAATGTGACGGGAAGACCGCCACCAAATTCCTACGCGAGCTCATATATCGCTATGGGTTCCCAAACAGCATCATCACAGACAACGGCACCAACTTCGCCAAGGGAGCCATGGCCGAATTCTGCGAAGAGCATCACATCCGGCTCGACCTCGCATCAGTCGCCCACCCGGAATCCAACGGCCAGGCAGAACGAGCCAACCAAAGCATCCTCCACGGCCTAAAGCCGCGACTCCAAGTACCACTCGAGCGCACCGCCGGGTGCTGGGTCGAGGAGTTGCCCTCCGTCATTTGGGGGATCCGCACCTCAGTCAACAGATCGACGGGGTTCACCCCCTTCTTCATGGTCTACGGTGCCGAAGCAGTCATGCCCACCGACCTCGAACACGACTCGCCGCGAGTCGTCCATTATACGGAGGCTGCAAACGAGCTGGCCCGCCAAGATGGGGTCGACCAGCTCGACGAAGCACGCGACCTCGCTTGGTCACGCACCGCCATCTACCAGCAAGGACTCCGCTGCTACCACAGCCGGCGGGTGAAAGCTCGCACCTTCCAGGAAGGCGACCTGGTGTTACGCCTCATCCAGGACAAGAAGGGCATGCACAAGCTCTCCCCTCCGTGGGAAGGCCCATTCGCTATCGGGCGCGTACTCGGCAACGACGCCTACTACCTCATCGACGTCCGCGGGGACGGCGAGCTCGACGTCAAGCGACCATGGAATGTAAACCTCCTTCGGAAGTTCTACTCCTAGAACCCCACACATGTACTCTCCAGTCGCTATGAAATAAAAGAAACGGTTACCACCAATTGCGCCTACTCTCCATGACTTGTGCCACTCGCACTCGTAATAACAGCGGTATGCTAAATGCAGAAGTCAACCTTTGGTACAGCGATCGGCACGGCTACGTAGTGCGGTGTAAGAGCACTGAATCACTTCAGGTCTTGCATCGTCCACGAAAAACGCCAACCCGGAGCCCCATTGGAGTCGCCTAGCTCGACTGGTTCTACGAGCCAAGACAACTGCCTTCGCTTCTCACAGCGACCTTGGTCCTCCGCATCCTCGGCATAGCGACTCGAACGGCTAAGTACCACGCTTGGGGACTAAAGACCAGTTCTTCGCAAGCGGTCAGGGAAAACGCTAAGTAAGAGAGCATGCCCAGGACTCGCCACGCGACTGACCCCACGGGCCAGGCAGGAGTGATGCGCTCACACCAACGCGCTAAGTCCTCAACCACCCTCGAGTCGCGCCTAGAACTACCAAGTACCACGCTCGGGGACTCGGCCACCCGACCTCGTTCGCGCACGGGAAAACGGTAAAGTACAGAGCACTCAAGGGAGTCGCCTTGCGACTGGCTCTCCGAGCTCGGGCGAGTCGACCAAAGCAACAAAACACATGATAACAACACACACATCACATACGAGGTAAACCCCACAAAAGGGCGGACGCGCTCGGGGACTCGTCCAAAATCAATCCAAAGCACACAAACAAATACCAAAATAGACACGACGTCCCATTCAATCGCATATTGCATTGTCTTATGTTACAAAATATGCCCGCATGGCAGAACTGCTGCTAACGCTTCAAGGCAAATTACCCTACTCTGCAGGCTTCGATGATGACTCGCCAGCATCCCGGCGATTACGGATGAACGCGGTGTACGGGTTTGATGGATACGTCGTCAGTTCACCCGCCATCGCCGCGCGAAAAGGCTGCTCGACCTTGAAGTCACGATGCGGCGGCTCGGGGTCGTTAGGCGCGACGACCGTTTCCTGGTATGGAAGGAGGTCGCCCATCGCCCAGACACGCTCCGAGTACGTGGCGGCACGCTCTTGCAACTTGAGAACCTCGGACAGCTCCACCGCGCCAGTTGACGATGGGTACCCACTCGTCACGTCGTCGATGTCGAAGTCTTCGGGGAAGTGGGCGAGTCCAAGGCTCAGGGCCGTCGATGCTCCACGCCGAAACGCCGATCGTGTCATGAATTCAACGACCGCGGGTGCCTTCTCCAAGTACTTCCACACCTCAACGAGGTCGCTGGGAATCACCTCCGTGGGTGATATTTCTTGGAGGTAGGCGCGGATGCAGGTCGCCGACAGCGTCGCCGAGTCGACGAGCATGCTTACGCACTGCCTTGCGTCGAGCGAGTTCTCCTCTTCTTCGCTATTAATGATGCGACCTGCGAAGAAAAAGACAATGATGAGTATGACGGACACCACAGAAACCACAACTATAAGAAAGGGAGGATGCACTCACCAAGCAGCGGGCGGGCGAGTCCCGTGATAAAGCACTGAAGCGACGTGTGGTCATCCTGAAGCCCAGCAATAAGGACTTCCGACACCTTGCGATCCTCCTCTGCGGCCGCAATGGCGGCCTTAGCTCGCCCGTCCGCCAAGCTAGCTTCTTCTCTCGCCTCCCGCAGTTCGCACTCGAGGTCGGCGATCCGTTGCTCAGCGGCAACCAGAGTAGACCGCGCCGCCACCAACTCACTAGCGGGGACAAGCCCTTGGCGAGCTTGATCTGCCTTCGCAGCAACATCCTGAAGACCTTTGTTCGCTTCCTGAACGACGGCCAGCTCCTTCTCCGCGCGTTGTTTCGCGGCCAATCGGTCCGCCGACTCAAGCTGCAGACCCTGTACATCACCAACAAAGTTAGTTAAAACGAACTTCATAAGTGCTCACCCGCTGAAATTCAGCGAGTGCGCACTCGGGGACTGGCGATCAAGAAATCCTTAAGTGCCCACCCGCTGAAATTCAGCGAGTGCGCACTCGGGGACTGGCGATCAAGAAATCCTTAAGTGCCCACCCGCTGAAATTCAGCGAGTGCGCACTCGGGGACTGGCGATCAAGAAATTCCTAAGTGCCCACCCGCTGAAATTCAGCGAGTGCGCACTCGGGGACTGGCGATCAAGAAATTCCTAAGTGCCCACCCGCTGAAATTCAGCGAGTGTGCACTCGGGGACTGGCGATCAAGAAATCCTTAAGTGCCCACCCGCTGAAATTCAGCGAGTGCGCACTCGGGGACTGGCGATCAAGAAATTCCCAAGTGCCCACCCGCTGAAATTCAGTGAGTACGCACTCGGGGACTGGACACGAAAATAAAAAACGAGAAATTATAAGAATCACGCCGCTGCAAAGCACCGACCTGATCCTCGGGGACTGGATGTACCTGGATGGCTGCGCCAAGCATGCTGTGGAGTTGGATCGCGTCCACAGACGCGAGTAACGCTGGCGTGTGCCCACGACGCTGGTCGACTTCAGCATCGGCGGTCCTAGGAGCGTGGCTCGAGGGCGCAACCCCACTCGCCGTAGCCGCCTTGGTCACGAAGCGGGGGAAGGTAGCGATGGAGGAACCCGCTCCAAGGGAGGTCGCCTCCGCCGTTCCAGGTAAGGAAGCGCCCTCCTTCGTAGACGCGGTCGCTTCCACTGCGGGCTCGGCCGGCGCGGCCGCCGTATCGTCAGAGATAGTGATGATGTCGCCACCCTTGGCCTTCTTACTGCCATCCGCTGGGGCGACAGCCTCGTCCGCCTTCCTCTTGCGTGAAGGATCCTCCTCGCCAGCGGCGGAGGGCACCTTGGCCACGGTCGGATGACCCATCCTTTTCACTCCGGTCCTGCGCATTAATCGAATCAACAAAGACAATTGAAATAGTTATCGAAAACAAGGAGGGGTGAGCGCACTCACTTGGCGACTAGGATGAAACGTAGCCCCGTACGAAGGCCGGCCGGTTTTTCTAGCTCAGGGCCCAGTCGGCGACTGAGCCCCAGTTCCAGGACATCGCGTGCCCAAGACACGGACGGCTTCTTCGTCGTTGAGGCTGCAGCTGGCGCCTCTGGGACATCCTCGGCGGGAGCTTCCTCGTGAGTCGAAGCTGCCACAGCCGGAGCCTCCTTGCGAGGTGAAGCCGCCGCAGCCGGAGCCTCCTTGCGAGGCGAAGTTGCCACGGCCGGAGCCTCCCCCAGCCCAGAGACTGGGGCGAATGGCGGAGGCAGTGAGGCCAGCGGTACCTCCATAGTCGCCGTGTCCAGCGCAGTCGTCGCTGGTGGCGCGCCGTCACCAGTTAGGCGGTGAGGCCGTCCTCGACGGCTTCGTTTTCTTCTTCAGGGGGGCCCTCGCCTCCCTCTTCTTCTCCTTCTTCTTCGATGGAGTGGCTTGACGGCGCGAGGTGGTCTCTGGGAGCTCGTCGTCGTCGTCATGGCGCTCGAGGCTTCTGCCCGCTTCGATCTCGCGCTGGCGTTGCCCGCGGGTCTTTCGGACCAGCGGGGCGACCTCCTCTTCGGACTCGTCCTCGGAGTCTTCGTTGCCCTTCGCGGGTGGCGATTCGCCTATGTCCTGGGCAGATGGGCCCGGACTCTCATCATCCGAAGGTGGGAGCCACCCTTCCACCACCTGGAATAGCTGCGACGAATACAAAACGGAATCAGGATTACCGCGACTGCATACACTGCGACTGCGAACAAAGTAAAGAAATTACCGTTGGAGCTGGACGCTTCGCGGTGTAGGGGGCGATCCCGGCCTGCGCATCCAGGTATACTGCCTGGGTAATCTTCTTCAACGCTGGGAGGTAATCTTCCAGCCTCCATTCGTCGAGGCAGGGCTTCGTCGAGTCCCCCCGGCCGGTGTATTGGTACATGTAGTGGTCGCGCTGGGCGAGTGGAACAAGCCGCCGCCCAAGCCAGCAATTGTACAAATTTATCGTTTGGAGGCCCTTCTTCTTTAGACCACGGATGGTCTGGAGCATCTCGTCAACGACCATCCGCTGGTCGTCGGGGAGCTTGCCGACTTGGAGATGGCGCGGCTCTGAACGACTAGCGGAGTACCGCGGGATCGCCGCCTCGCCCTCCGGGGTCGCCTCGGTCACGTAGAACCACGACTTTTTCCAGTCGCTCGCTGCCTTGGCGGGTAGCATCAGGTCAAAGAAGGAGGCTTTGGACTTGAGCTGGAACGTCAAGCCGCCTGCGGCTAGCATTGGGCCGCCTGCCTCCTCGCGGCTGATCCGTCCGTGGAATAGATCTTGCCACAAGGGAAAGTAGGGCCGGCAGCCCAAGTAGCATTCGCAGAACGCCACGAAGATGGCGAGCTGCTCGATGCTGTGGGGACCCAGATCTGAAGGCTGGATCCCATAGTGGGCGCAGAAGCGCCGGAAGAACAGGGACGTAGGAAACCCTAGCCCCCGCTCGAGATGACTGGTGAAATAGACGAATTCTCTCTCTCGCGGGTTTGGGGTCATTTCTCCGGCTGCGGGGATACGCCAACAGCCGGCTCGCAGGATCCCGGCTTCCTCGAAAGATGCCAGTTGTGCCCTCGTGCACTTGGACCTACCCCATGGTTCGGTGGAAAGGGCCATGGCCGAGAGGTTAGTTGGAGATCGGAGGATTTCGAGTCGACTGGATCGCGGAGCAAAGGAAGGAAAATGTGCGCACTCGGAAGAAGTGGTGAGCAGTTGGTTCTACGATTGCCTGCCATTCCTCTTATATAGCGGGAGTTACCCGCCAATCAAGAGGCCGTTACCGCACGATGATTACGCCGAAAGTTACCGTTGGATTACCTCAACGGCTAGTTTGACCGCGTCTGACGGTCCAACTCCAGCCGCTCGGCTCGCCAGGTCAATCACCATGACCGCATCCCGCCGACTCGACCTGCCCAAGCCACGACTTGGTTCACCGCATTTCTTCCTTTATACAGGAGCCCGCCGACGATTCGACTGGATGTCTACTCTGAAGCCGTATACTCCGACTGCCAGCAGCCACTTACGCCCAATCGACGACGGCCGTGGGGACTACTGATGGGGATATGCCTACTGTGGTATACCCAGCAAGGCGTTTCCGACTGGCCCGTGAGCTGGCGAGTGGGCCTGCAGAACGGCGAATGGATTGAAGCCCAGCAAGGTACCGAGCGACTGGAAGCTGAAGGCCCAGGCGAGTAGATAGGCCCAGTCGGATTAGGTTAAACGACTACTGAAGCTGTAACCGAATCGGTTGAGATATGTAAACCCTAGGGGAGGTGAGCCTATATAAACCTCCCTAAAGGGTGAGTAGAGACACGTTCCCTGATACACCCAAGCGACTCGCCGCCTAGCCGCCGAGCTCGCCCATTGTAACACCTCCACAATACAATCTAGCAGGAGTAGGTCTTTACCCTCCGGGGGGCCGAACCTGGGTAAAACCCTGTGTCTTTGCCCTCATCTCGCACCGCAGATGGCTGGCCGCCCTTGCCCCTCGTTCTACTACTCGCTGCCGATTGCAGCATCTGCCGTGACCATTCCCACGACACGGCTGGTATACGTGCGACGGGGAAAGTGAGGAAGAGACATCCAACCCGTCTGGCTCTCCTCTATGTACAGGGTAGGTGCGTCCATCGGAAGAGAGAGACCTCCAGCCCGTCGTATCATGATGTATCCAACGATGGTTGTCCAAGATCCGTGTCACATACATCTCGACCAATCAGAGTGCAGCCAAACTGATGCTGCTGGTATACGTGCGACAGGGAAAGGGAGGGAGAGACATCCAGCTTATCGGTCTCTCCTCTTCGTACAAGGTAGGTGCGCCCATCGGGAGAGAGAGGCCTCTAGCATGTCGGATCATGATGTATCCAACGGTGTTTGGCCAAGATCCGTGTGACATACATCTCGACCAATCAGAGTGGAGAAGCCAAACTGAGCGCAAGTTGAGATGTTGTGAGGGTTTGACTCAAGAGAGAGGGGAAAGTGAGAAAAACTTTAGCGGGAGATGAAAAGTGAGGAAAACTTTGAAAGGAGGGGAAACTGAGTAGAGCTAAGGAAAACAAGGGCACTCAGATAAAAAAATGAGTAAGAGAAATTCAAGATTTTGGCATAAAAATGGAAAATGTGTTATTTGAACAAAATAATCCATCTTGGCCAACATTATATTATTTGCAACTCAAAGATACACAAGTGTTCTAAATTTGGCCTCATGTAGACAAAGTATGTTTTGAGATGGGTTATTTTGGAGGTCGATCGAGTAGAAAGCCATGCATCTTCATAGCTAGTAGCTCATTCCAAGAAGGGTTTAAGAAGTGGTTTAGGGGATAAGTCCATTTCTCTTTATTTACTTTTCCATTATTATTCATGCTAGGTTGTAGGAAACATAACAACACTCCATTTGAAGGTTGCACTATGTTTTGACTTTTTTTTGAATTAAACTAACCCTAAAGTCATTTTTCTGAATTTAATCACTTAGAAAAACAAAAATGTGGATAATTACAAGTAAATCCAAAATTTCCAATTTCATATGGTAAATCAATCCAAGATACACAAGTGTGCCAAATTTTGGATCAATTGGACAATGTTTAAGCCATGAACTAGCTAAACCCTATGTGTTGACCACATGTCGAGGGCAAAACTGAGCAGTGATAAGCAACTAGGTGCATGGCCATAGAAACTTGCAATAACACATACATTATGGGATTATCCAACATACAAACTTGGGAGCGTCACACTATTTCGAATTCAATACAAACATTGACAGTAGTTCAAATTTATCATAAAAATTCAAATTAATAATTCAAATCCATTTTTTCTTGCTCCTAGTGTTTTTCGCTGGGTTCACCACCTTGCTCCTAGTCATCCTACCTGGATATTCTTAGAGTCCACCATTAGCTTCTTCCATTTTCCCTTTGTTCTTTTTCTCTACATCCAATGAATCAAGTGCTTCAGTCTGTCGTACAATTGGTTCAATCATGTTCTGATCCTCTGGTTCATACAGTTCAAAAAGCTTTGCCTCCACTTCGTCAATATCCGCTCGTGTAATTTATTTATGCTTGAACTCTGCTTCAATCTCCCACGCAGTTGATATAATCTCCTCTTGATCAACTGGTTCAATCTCCCCTACATTTGGTTCAATCTCCTCTCATCGACTGGTTTAATCTCCCCTGCATTTGGTTCAATCTTCTCTGCATTTGGTTCAATATCCTCTTGATCCATTGGTTCAATCTTCCCTGCATTTGGTTCAACCTACTCTGCATTTGGTTCAATCTCCTCTCGATCCGTTGGTTCAATCTGCAATGTATCCATTGCTTCATTCTCCTCTCGTTCAAACACCTCATTCTCATCTGTATTTGCTGCTCCCGCCTGATCATCTATTCCATAAGCTGGGTCCAATGCATTTTTAGAAAGCCTAGCAATGTGACCTAGAATCCCATAATGTTTGCACTTACGTCGTCGAGGTGGTGCACCACCCTCTGCACTAGCTCTTATCCTATTCTTCTTTGGCCTACCTGCTTGTCTAGTAAAAACTAGAGGGTATAGGTTGAAGCATGGATCCACTTCCATCCATTGGTATTTTCCTAACAAGGATGGAACATTCTGAGCATATGCTGCCCTAAATTTGGCAACGGAGAAATACTCTGACACGTACTGATCAACTTCACCCTCTTCACCTCCTAGAACACCCATGGAAAACAATGCATGTATGCAGGATTTCCCACGGATGTCCTATCAACCAAACTCACTGGATACCTCCATTGCCTATCTTTACTATCAGTGTTCGTTACCTCAGCCTCCATTCCTCTTCTAATGCATTTCATCTTCAATTTTGCCCTGGCATGCAAAGTCTTAATCAAAGATGGGACGATGAGATGGCCAACATATACTGTTGATGCAATTCTTTGACGCAAATCAATTTTTATCATGATCAGCTGCCCAATATTATCAAATATTTGCCACATCATAAGCCCTTTCAACGACTTGACCTTTGCATTGAAACTTTCTGCAAGGTTACTTGTTACATAGTCTACCTTGCAAATTTCATTGAATCAGCTTCTTGACCACACCATTCCATGATTTGCATCCAAGTACTCCTTCATCGCAGGTTTTTGTTTATACAACACTTCCAAATGGTACAGATGCTTCCTCAAACTGTATGTGTATGAAGCTGGCCATAGGTTGTCAGTATAAACTTTACCCTTGAATTCTTTGTAAAATCCTGCACTAAGTGTCGCATACATTTCCTATGCTCCACTCAGGGGAATACTTCTTCTACAGATTTCTCCAAACCTTTGCAAGCGTCCGTGTGGATAGTAAGTCCTGGTGGATGACCTATAAGGTCACGCAAATTCTCCAGAAACCAAGTACAACTTTCCTCTGACTCAATCTCCAAAAATCTATAAGCAACATGGAACATCCAATTGTGACCATCAATTGCAGTAGAAGCTACTAGTTGTCCTTTCAATCTGCCATAAAGAGCTATAGAATCCACGGCCAAATAAGGCCTGCAACCATCCAGAAACCCTTGCCAACAAAGTTTAAAACAAACAAAATCCCTTCTAAAGCACTCCTTATCCATTGTATCCCCTCTTATTTTGTACTGAACTTTATGCATGTCTATCTGTACAACACTACCTCAATTAGCCATCTCCAGTTCAGCTTTGAAGCTGTAAAGCAACTGAAAACTTTCATTCCATGGACCATTGATCCTCTCAAGAGTCATTTCCTTTGCATAGAACATCCTCACGTAGGGTACTGTAATATTAAAAAAATTAGAAACATCTTTTATGAGCGTTGTTGCACCAAGTGATGGGTTCGCTCTCATCCAATACATGATTGCATCTGCCAACCACCTAGTCTTTGCTAGTTTTGTTTTGTCCTTTGGCTGTCCCCCTTGAGGTGAACAAGAATGTTCGAACCGGTTAATTTTTATCTAAAACATAATGAAAATGTCAGGTACAGCTAACAAACTCTACGCAATGATCTAAAATACACAACTGGTTGTAATACCTAAACTAAACTGCTCCCGAGCATAGTGGATGCATGCATCCTCCACCTACACCTCTTGTATGGGCACTTCACTGTGAACCTTGCTAGCTCACTCTTAATAACATCATAATCAATATTGGTGCGGATGCAATATGTAGTAAGGGAATTACGACAGTCCCGCATCATTTCAAATATGATGCCTTCTGAAATCTTAGGATCGTCCCTGTCCCACTCAATTACTGGCAAGTCCTCACCATCGTACTCGGCTAAAACGAGGCTATCATTGTTCTCCTCGTTCTCTTCGTCATCAGTGTCATCAAATCTGGCACCCTCGACAATTTCATCTGTGTATTGATCCTCTAGTGCTTGTTTACTGAATCTATCTACAAATTTAGGGAACATCAACTCATCCTCATCATCTAGTGGAGGCGCTCCCTTGTCAGAGTCTACCTAGTCCTCCACATCAGCCACATGAGCGGTTTGGCTTACACTCACAGTGCAAATAGATGGTACTACTATGGACCTACAAGGATCGCCGGGGTGCACACTATTAGCAGAGACATCAGAGACACATGATGCCCGACCACCCGATGATGCGTGACCACCATATGGTGATTTAGGGTTAAAAAACACTCTTTCCCGTGTGGTCAACTTTAGGTTGCACATGGAGACGAATTCGACCAAAACGTTCGGTAGCATTCAAAGAGAAAAGCATTACCAGATCATCTTCACTAGTTAGTGGTGAAGGGAATATGCCCTGAGAGGCAATAATAAAGTGGTTATTATATATATTCCAAGTATATGATAGATGTTTATTTTGCATGCTATAATTGTATTAATACAGAAACTTTAATACTGTGTGTTTAGTAAACAAACAGAAAGTTCCTAGTTATGCCTCTCTCATAAACTAGCTCGTTGATTAACAATATGATCAAGGTTTCCTAATCATGGACATTGGATGTTGTTAATAATATGGTCACAACATTAGTGTAAATGGTGTGATGAACATTCGTCCGAAGTATAGCATTATGATCAAAGTCATTGAGTTTATATTTCTATGACATCATACGAAGTGATCCTAATCCTTAGACCATGAGATCATGTCAATCACTAACACTGGAAGAGTATCTTGATAACATCAAACGTCACATCGTAACAGGGTGATTATAAAGATGGGTTCAGTACTACTAAAGTGTTATGTTGAGGCCCATGGATCGAGAGTGGAATTTGTTCATCCCAATGACGGATATATATGCTCTAGGCCCTCTCAGTAATATCACATTGATTAGCTTGCAAGCAAGTGATTTGATCATTAGAATGTTATATCACGGGAACAAGAAAATAGTGCATGTTAGTAACAAGATAAAACTAGGTATGGATATACCGATGATCAAATATCGGACATGTAATATATCACGAAACAAAAGAATTAAGATACTAGCGTAAAAGGTTCTCGCGATCACAAGAAAGTCATCGTTGAATGTGTGGGAGTCAGTATGGATATCCAGGTCCCGCTTCTGATTATTGATCATAGAGGGGTCTCGATCATGTCCGCATTATTCGCGAACCGTAGGGTGACACAATTAAGAGACACCGACACCATTTGGAGCAAATGTTTCATGCCGGAAATAATAACAAGCTTAGGAATTTATTTCATTAGATAATGAAACGAGTTTTCGGGTGAAATTGCAGAAAGTGTTTTTGCACGTGAAATGAAATACTAGCAAGGGGTTATATGTGAATGTTTGTCATTAAAGTAATTGACAAAATTCTGAATAAATAAAAGGAGTTTTATTTAATGAAAGTTTGCATTAAATTTGGTGGAAATTTAATGGGAATTTGAGTGGGTTTTTGAGTGGAGGGAATTGAAAGGCATTTTTGTGAGTGGAGTGTCCACCCACATCAATGGAAGGAGGGCAAGGGGCAGCCCCATGCACCGGCCACCCCCTTGGGTGCCCCCTCCTCCTATAAAAGGAGCCCCCTCCTCACTTCTCACTCACACCTCCTCGTGAAGGATCTCTCTCCCCCTCTAGTATTTATCCCCCATGGTCTCGGACTAGCGAGATACATGTTCCCGGTGGCTATTCGGCAAGAAAAAGTTGTGCTTCCGCTGCATCGCTGGAGTGAGGAGGCGGATGTTGCTTGGTGCCTCAGACATGTGTGCGAGCACGGATGTGTCACTGATTTGCAGTGCTAGGACTTCCTCTCGGTCTTGAGATCGGCAATAGATCTTCTACATCAACCACGAGTTCAACCTCGTTAAGATTTGTCGGTCTTCGAGGGTATGTTCTCTACGGATGTATATTCGCCTGTTGGTTGTATCTAGTAGATATATCTTGGTACATAGTTGTTCCCATCGTAGGAAATTTGTTGTTTTCTATGCTGCGAACCCTACAGTGGTATCAGAGCCGGATCTATGCATAGATGCTTTGCACGGGTAGTACACATATGAGTATGTGGGCGATGATGATCATGTTATTGCTACTTAGTTTTACTTTGGATATTGGTGCATAGTGGGATGAAGCGGCCCGGACAAACTTTACATGTCCTCGCACATGAGACCTGTTCCACGCTTGACATGCAACTAGTTTTGCATAAGTGGCTAGCGGGTGTCTGTCTCTCCTACTATAGTCAATATCTAATTTGCAACGAGTTGTATACAATATGGTTATCCTCGTTGTGGTTCATGTTCGTAGGTAAGAACGGTTCTATCTTCGAAAGCCCTAAGCCACGTAAAACTTGCAATGGATAAATTAGAGGCGTCTAGTTCAGATTGTTGTTGGGATAGTGTCATGATATGGTGATGTTGTAAGTATAAGTCGATACTCTTACAACACACATAAAGTGTAAGTTCCATAGACCTTGGCCTTACACATAGAGGTATGATAATGATCATACCATGGTGCACATGATGGAGATCAAGTGCAACAACCATATCATTCCACTTATTAACATGTGATGTTTGATTGCATCTTATATTGCTTGTTTGGCATTTTATTAGCATAATAAGATGATCCCTCATTTACATATCTATATAAGAATGTGTTCTTCCTTAAGTATGCACCGATTATGTTTCGTCGCTCCAAGACATCACGTGATGATCGGGTGTTCTTGGATCCACGATCATACTTCGGGTGTAAGACAGTTACACAAGCGAATACTAAGGTTCTTACTTGGTGAGCCTAGAATGTACAAACATGGCCTCGGAACACGGACCGAAAGGTTAAGCATGAGTCATGTGGAATATATGATGCCCATTTGATACTTGCCTTTGAAGCTACACCGACTCACGTGATGATCGGACTTGGTGTAGTGGATTTGGTTCATGTAATCACCAAAAAGGCACGAGGGATGTCGTTTTTGAGTGGGAGTTCATTCTTAATATGGATTAGTTGAACTCAATCTATTATAAACTTAGTCTAAACTTTACAAATTTTGTTGTAGATGGCACCACCTGCTTTTAATTTCAATGTATTCATGGAGAAAGAGAATCTTGTAACGAACGGTAGCAACTTTACCGAATGGCCATGAATTTGAGGATTCTCCTCTCTGCTGCACAAAAGCAATATGTGCTAGAAGCGCCGCTAGGACCCCCACCACTTGATGATGCCCCTGACGAGGAAAAGAATGTCTATTAGACTCGTCATGAAGACTACAATTTAGTTCATTGCGGCATATTGTATGGGCTAGAGCCAGAACTTAGAAAGCGTGTCGAAAACGGAAATGCATTTGATACAATGGGCGAGTTGAAAATGATTTTCGACACCCATGCTGATGTAGAGAGCTACAATGCTTCAGAAAAGTTCTTTAGCTATATGATGGAAGAGAACATCTCCGTTAGTGAGCATGTACTCAAGATGTCGGGTTACGCTGATAAGCTTGTGTCCTTTGGAATAACGATTCCCATTGACTTAGGCATCCATCGTGTTCTGCAGTCTCTGCCACCTAGCTATAAGAGCTTCGTGATAAACTATAATATGCAAGGCATGAAGACGTCTCTCCCCGAGCTTCTGTCAATGCTTAAAACTGCAGAAGTGGAGATCAAGAAAGAACATCAAGTGTTGATGATCAATAAGACCACTGGTTTCAAGAAAGACAAGAAGGGAAAACGAAAGGGAAGTAAGGGCGGCAAGCCGGTTGCCGTGCCTGAAAAGAAACCCCGAGTTGGCCCTAAGTCTGATACCGAGTGCTATTATTGCAAGGGGACTGGCCACTAGAAGCGCAACTGCCCCAAGTATTTGGCAGACAAGAAGGCCGACAAGGCAAATAAAGGTATATATGATATACACGTTATTGATGTGTACTTGACTAGTACTCGCAGTAGCACCTGGGTATTTGATATCAGTTCAGTTTCTAATATTTGTAACTCAAATCAGGGGCTGCGGAACAAGCGACCACTAGCAAGGGGTGAGGTCAAGATGCGTGTCGGCAATGGATCAAGTGTTGATGTGATCGCTATCGTAATGCTACCTCTCCACTTACCATCGGGATTAGTTATAAACTTGAATAATTGTTATCCGGTGCCAGCACTAAGCATGAATATTGTATATGGACCGTTTTTGATGCAAAGTGGTTATTCGTTTAAATCCGAGAACAATGATTATTCTATTTATATGAATGAAATCTTTTATGGTCATGCAATGATGATGAATGGTTTATTTCTATTGGATCTCGATAATAATGTTACACATATTAATAATGTTACACATATTCATAATGTTGATGCTAAAAGGATTAAACTTAATGATGATATATCCGCATATATGTGGCACTGCCGTATAGGTCATATTGGCGTTAAACGCATGAAGAAGCTCCATTCAGATGGAATTTTGGAATCACTTGATTTGGAATCATTTGATACATGTGAGCCATGCCTTATGGGCAAGATGACTAGAATGCCGTTTTCCGCTTCAATGGAACGTGCGACAGATTTATTGGAAATCATACATTCCAATGTATGTGGTCCAATGAGTGTGTCGGCGCGAGGTGGATTTCGTTATTTTTTTACTTTCATGGATGATTTGAGTAGATACAGTTATATCTACGTGATGAAACACAAGTCTGAAACCTTTGAAAAGTTCAAGGAATTTCAGAATGAAGTGGAAAATCATCGTAATAGAAAGATCAAATTTCTACTGTCTGACCATGGAGAGAGTATCTAAGTTACGAGTTTAGCACTCATATGAAAGAGTGTGGAATTGTTTCACAACTCACACCTGCCGGTGTCGTGGTATTGCCGACGAGTATGCCATGGAGGGGTCCTCACAGTGCGTGTTTAGAGACGTGGGGTAAGGCGGACGGTTGACGGGTACGAGGTAACACAGATTACCCAGGTTCAGATCCCACAACGGTGGCGGAATCCTACTCCTGCTATAAATCACTATAAGGGCAATACGCCGATTTATAGGGATTGGTTCGCTGTGCGAGGTGACTAGAGAGTCTAAGTTATCGTCTGAGATTTTGCCCTAAAGGCTCCCATAGGCCCGACTTATATAGTCGCCAGGTCCTAGGGTTACAGGGAAAAGTCCTCGCCGGACAGGTTATAAAGTCCTACATTGTCTATTACTAGTCTTGTGTATCTTGTACTCCAAGGCTCCGGGTACGTTGGTGACTCCACCGTAGCCTTCCTTTATCCGGCATGGGCCTCCCTTCTGGATCCATCTAACTGGGCCGCCCAGCAGGCCATAGGCCATGCTACCGACTATGGGCCACCCGGGTTAGCCGGTTAAGAGACATGCTATAAGGATACCCATATAGCATATCCCCAACAGTAGCCCCCGGAGAATTACGAGATCTTGCGCCGTCTTGCCTCTTCACGTGGAATGCTCCATCTAGATGGATGTCGGCAAATCGTCAAGCAACATCTTGTAGTCCTCCCAAAGAACCCTATAAGGCTTTCTCCGTCTTTGACTTGTAAGCGGGATAAATGTTGAATCTTCCATCGTACTCTTCCATAGTCGGATTGAATCCGTCTATGTCAGAATCTTCGATGTGACGGCTCATCTACCCATGTCAGCTAGGATGACGTAGGCTTAGGTCAGCGACGCCTCGTAACTCACACATGTAGAGAATGCAATCATATCCGATTTCCCCGCGCGAGCGATACGAACCGTTGGCAGCGACGGTTGGAGACGTGGCGAAATTTCCGCGCACATTTGCGAACACGTCGTCTACGCGGCAACCGTCCGATTAAGCTGCACGAATCTTGACGCCGGGGATGATAAATAGTAATCGTGGGGAAATCTCCACTTTTTACCTCATTCTTCTCGCGTCATCTTCTTCCTCCAGCCGCGCGTCTCCTCGAGCTCTCCGCGAGAAACCTCGAGAAAACCCTAACTCCCCTCCGCACCAGTTGCTTCCAACCTTCTCTCCATGGCGAGAAGCAGCACCTACCCATCCATGGTGGCGTCGAGCGAAGCCGTGGAGAAGCCGGCGAGCTCCATCGTCGTGCCCCCAGAGGGCTTGGTCATCTCCGCATCGGCGGTGATCGAGTCCACCGGCGGCGACCAAAATCTAGCGGCGCTAGAGCCACTGGAGGAAGAGCCAGACTCGCATAAGGGCGACTGGCGCGGCTCGAACATCACCGACCGCGATATCCAGGAGATGGTCGCCGAAGGCTACCTTCCCGCGATGGAGGGGCTTGCCTGGCGAGCGGCACCGACCGCCGAGGTGACACCTTCTGCCCAAGCCGGAGAAAAGGTGTACCTCAAAGCTCAGCTGGTACGCGGCGTTCCCCTGCCCATCTCCCACTTCTTCCTCTCCGTCTTAAACCACTACAAGGTCCAGCCCCATAACCTCTCCCCCAATAGTATCTTAGTGCTTAGCAACTTCACGGCACTTTGCGAGGGTTATCTAGGGATAAGGCCTAGGTTAGACTTGTTCGTGTACTTCTTCACCGTCAAACGTGAAGCCGGACATAGTAAGGAGGAGCTTAGGAACTGCGTCACCATAAGCTTCAAGATTCGACCTGGCCAGCGGTTCCCCGACATTGTAGGCCACGAGTCCTGCAAGAATTGGCAGCAGACGTACTTCTACGGCCCTTACATTCCCCTGGCGGGCCGAGAAGTGACGTACCCGGACTTCGCGGATGGAGCCTCCGCTGAAGTTTCCACATGGAGATCCCAAGCCTCCCTTCCTTCCGACCTCGACGCTTCCCATGCTATAAGGCGGATCGAATGGTTCGTAGAGACGGGTTTAACCGGCTTGGACCTAGCCATGTGCTGGTTCATCAGGCGAATCCAACCTCTGCAGCACCGCGCGAAGTATATGCACGAGTATACCAGTGATCGAAGGGATAGCCTCCGGATCTCCATGGATAAATTCTCGAGCGACTCCGTCAAGCTCCGCCTTAAGGACATCGTCAAGGTGAAGGATAAGAAGTGTGGCTTCACCATCACCTACGACATGTTCGTAGATGGCAAGTGCCCAAAGGTAGGTTTTTATTTTCCGTGCATGACATATACTCCAGCTCTTCCGTCTTGCAAATGCCATTTTTGTCTAACACGGTGACTTCTTACTTAACAGCTTAGCGATCTAGAGGAGGGAAACCTGGCTGCCCAAATATACGATCCAAAGATGAAGGAAGTCACGATCGTGTCTAACGACGATGTCCCGTTGGTGCAAAAGCGGAAGAGCTCACTTCTGACGCTGTCGACGGAGGCAAGAAGAAGAAGACGGAGGGTGGAGCCTCCAAAAAGACTACCGCCGCCCTGGAGGCGAAAAAGAGAAAAGCCACCGGGATTTTTTCCAAAGCACCCCCCTAGTGTAAGCTTCTCATTCTCCGACATTTTCTATCTATCTGTCTTGTTCCTGTACTTATGCATTTGCATGTTTTAGAAAGAAAGCCACGACAAGCCTCAAGAAGACCTCCAAAACTTTGGGGGCTTCTCGAAATATCAAGGATATACTGCATCACGATGCCTCCCCCGCCATCGCCCCTGCTACCCTTACCGTCAAGCCTTCGTCTACTCCGACAAGCTCACAAGCTAAGGAGGCACCAGTCCCTTCCGTCATGGAAGTGGATTCTAGCGCCTCTACCAAACTCGTTGTTGTCGGCGAGCAGGCGACGCAGGAGAGCACCGCTCAACAAATGGCTGAAGCTCCGGCTAAGGATGCCATTGGTGGCGGCAAGGCGGTGGTGGAATCTGGTACTTCTGCCGAAGGCGGCGCCCTTGCTCCCCAGAAACCCTTTGAGTTCCCAAATATAGTATACCCGACGCTTACGCCGAGTAACACAACTCTGGTTCCTGGAGGAGTACCGTCATCTCCGACATGCGGTCTTGAGGAGCTCCTCCGACAAGCAGAAATATTGCGAGGAAATAGCGTTTCCTTTGGCAAGCTGCTAGCCGAGAGCGCTACAAACCTCAAGATCATCGCACTTGTAAGTTTACTTTGCCTTTTGCATTTCATATGAGTATCCCACTGTAGCCCCCGAGGATGTAGACGGAAAACCATAGGTTTTGCATCTATATGCTCTAAGAGTGACTAAGTTAGAAAAAACTCTCACTGTAGCCCCCAAGCATTTAGATGGAATGAACTATTCCGACTATATGCTTTAATAGTAGCATACGCAGTGTTTATAATTTTCAATACTGTAGCCCCCAAGCCTCTAGTTGTAACTGAATTAGTTTCGACTAGATGCTTAAAGAAAAGCTAAGCATTTTCCGAGTTAAAAACTTTATACTGTAGCCCCCAAGCTTCTAATCGAGAACTGAATTAGCTCCGACTAGATGCTTAAAGAAAAGCTAAGCATATTGCTAAGTAAAAAACTCTCGCTGTAGCCCCCGAGTGCCTAGGTGGAAAATTTTCGACTAGATGCTCCAAGAAGACTAAACAACGGTTTACCTTTTTTTCGTTTTTCCACAGAACGAGAATGCTCGGAGGGGCATGGCCAACGACAAGTACCAGAAGATGCGCGCAGATCTTGAAGCCGAAAAGGGTAAAACTGCCATCTTGAAGAAACAGATCATCAAAAACAAGAGTCTGTTTTCTTTTTGCGCATTCCGTCTTGGTTTTGTGCCTTCATTTCTCCGAGTACTCACTGTGTACTTTGTTTTCTCCGACTTTGCAGAACATGTTGCAAGGCCAAGGACATTGTCGAGCAGTCCAAGCACATCCAGCAGCTGGACAGCGAGAACAAGATCCTTAAAAAGGAGAGGGAAGACATGCTGAAAATGCATGAAGAATCAATGAAAGCCTTGCAGGACTCCGCCGCCGAGGAAATCACCCGCTTGAAGGAGGAGATCACGATCTTGAAAGATCAAAAGCGTGCTGCCGATGAGCAGAATCACCACCATGGCGAGGCGTACAAGCTCCTCCAACAAGAGAAACAATCCTTGGCGGACACCCTCTGGCAAGCTGAGGGCAGCATCTTCAGTAAGTTTCCTCCGCCTTGTATTTCTATAGTCTGGATACTTTGAATTGCTGAACTCATGCGATCCTTGTCGGAATTTGCAGCTCCTATGGGTTTAACCAGATCGCCTCCTCCAGCCAAGGAATGCATGGTTCTTGCTGGCAATTTCATCAACACCGCCATCACCCAAGCCAAATAGATTGCCAAGCCCCTTCAGATACACATCAAGGCCTCGGACTCTATGGCGAAGTACTCGGAGATTCTGCGCCGATCCCCCGAGCGTATCACAAGTTGGAAAGCTTCATGTGCACGGGCTAGTTCAAGGATGGCGCTGTCAATGGTGAAGGCACACTACGAAAATGCCGACATCGATACGGTGACCTCTGGTATCCCCGACGTTGACGATGACGGCAAAGAGATTGATCATGAAGCCATCCTTTCGTCACTCGCGGGTTATGATACCAGAGTTGCCGAGTTGGTGGACATCGACGTCTTCGTGCCCATGAACACCATCGACAGCGTCAACCAAGACTCCTCCGAGTCCCACCACAGTGTCGATGCTGAGGGTGATTCTCCGGCTGGTGACGATGCTTCTTCCAAGTCTCCCGCACCAAAGGAATGAAAACCAACTTTGTAATATTTGTTTCATCTTTGGTGTATGCGCGGAACACTTAAGGCGGAAAACAATGGTTGTTATTTCCTGCTACTTAAGAACTAGTTTCCAGCATGTATATATGTTTTAAGCAAGTGCTGGCTTATCCATTACTTTGGTTCTTATGCTTGACTTTTCGTGAGTCAGAAGACTCGTTGTCGGAACCATGCGCTTAGGTGATGATGCCCAATGGCACCGTCAATAACCTGAGCACAAAATCGCCGACAATAAGTGCCGAAAGTCACTACTCCAGAATCCACATAAAAACAACAAAGAACGTGTAGACCAGAAAACTTAAGCTAACGCCCGTAGGCGGAATTTTCACAAGTGCAAACGCAAAGCTTGTGCATAAAGGTTTTACATGATCCAAAAATGAACACTAAAGGAGGTAAAAGACTCAGAAATATGAGTGAACCAGAGAGCTTTATTTCATTGATCATATAAGAGGTACACAATTAGATAAAAAATGCTAAGTGTAAAAAGGACGTAGCTGTGCTATGTTCCATGCCCGATCAAGCTCCGGGTAGTCATCATCCGGGTCACGTCGCTTACGCTTATGATTCTCGTTGGGTCTATCCTTTATGAAAGAACATGTGGGCCCCCATGTGTGGTTTTGGTAATTAATGACAATCTTTATGGACTAATGTGTGTATTAAGTTATACTTGTAGGAATTTTCCATTGGCATCGCTTGGAGCTTGTGTCGGCTTCAAGGTCGATGAAATGAGAAGAAGATATGTTGTGCAAGCTCAAAATGCGCAATCTTTAGAAGATCTCATGTTTGATGCTTGCCATCCTCGGTGATCATGGATCGATGATGAGGAATTAAGAAAGGCGTTCCATCTTGAGAAGGTAAAGATCGTCTACATCGAGCTCAAGTGGAATGCTCAAGGCAAAGGTATAATCTTGATAGGTTTTCCCTTTTGCCGGTCTTATATTGTTAGTGGAAGACCGGGTTTAGGATAGATAACCGTACTATCAAGAGGGGCTCTCGAATGAGTAACTCGATCACATCGTTCAGAGAGAGAGCTCAAACCTTTGCATACTTGCATCATCGTATTTGGTTGTTATTTGGTCTTATCCATGTGAGGATATATAGCTTGTGGTAATCTCCATAACAAGCTCTTGTTCATCAAAATCGGATCCCTCTTTTATATCTTATTGCGATTTTGATCTATGCGTTTTTTTGGTTTCTCACCAAGTGAGGTATCTCACATTATTATACTTGATACATTCTCACTTGGTGATAACCAATATTTTCACCTTTTATAGGGAAGCTCATGTCGTCCTCTTTCCAACACAATTGGAATCGGGTCCATCGGAGTTACCAATCAAAAGTTATAGCCGTTTGAATATTTGCTAGTCTCCTAGGTACCAAAATGTGGTAGTACCGCATTTTAGTACCTAGCAAGGCAGAAGGTTTTGAAAAGTTGCCAAAATCCATTGCCGGGCTAGGTACCAAAAAGCGGTAGTACCGCATTTTAGTACCTAGCGCGGCAGAAGGTTTTTTACTTCGTCTTTTTGATCTATATTCCCTTGCTGGACTGTGATGTTTCTTTGTATGATCTTTTATAGGTTGTTGTCCTCTTCGAAACGAGCCCAAGATCATCGAAATCGGAGTCCGGATGCAAAAGTTATGGCTGTTTTCGTTCTGTGATGACCGGTAGTACCGGACCAGGATCCGGTAGTACTGCTGTCACATCCCAAATTTTAGATTTGGTCTTGCATATCATTCATAGCATTGCATCATATCTTTCCATGCAAAACCGTCGAGTAGAAAGGTTCGGCGAAACGCTATTTGCAAAACCCTATTCTGTTACGCCACGAGGTTCCTGCGGGGAGCTCTAGTAAGACCTGCGACAACCACCCCTGTAGGTTCGAGGTTTCGATCAAACCTTGACGCTAGGTTGTTCCCCTCGACGATACGAACCCGTAGGCGCGAGAATCGCTCCAATCGGAGTTCGTATGCAAAAGCCTCGGACGTTTTAGTAATCCGCCGGAAAACGGTCCGAAAATCCGAACCGATTTCCGAGTTGTAGTCAAACTCTGGACCAATTCGGTTTTGGACTCGCGCGCAGGGCCACAAAAGGGGACCACCCGGCCTCGATTTCCGTACCCACCCCCAAGTTTCCACCCAGCCGCCACCTCTGCTCCCGATCGCGCGCGCCTCCCGAGGAGCCGCGCCTGCCGCCGCCATCTGCGCCGCCTCGCCGCCGCCGGCCACCACCCGCCGGCCACCACCCGCCGCCGCCGGCCATCGCCGCCATCGCCGCCGGGTTCGTCTCCCTCTCCTCTCCCCGTTCCCGTGCGTCACCGCCGCCATCTGCGCCCGCCGCCGCCGCAACACGCCGCCGCCGCCGGCAGCACCCGCCTCCGCCGCCGACGCCGCGCCCTCCGCCACCCGCGACGCCGCCGCCGCCGGCAGCACCCGCCTCCGCCGCCGACGCCGCGCCCTCCGCCACCCGCGACGCCGCCTCCACCCGCCACCGCGGCCACGCCGCCAAGCCGCCGCCCCGGCCGACCCCGCCGCCGCGTCGCATCGCCATCTGCGTGCGCGCACCATCTTCCGCTGCCGCGCCTCGCTGCTGCGCGCGCTGCCGCGTGCGCTCGCCCGCGCGCGTTATCGCGTGCGCGCATGCACGCACACATACACGCACGCACGAGCTCCGCCTCGCGCGCGTATTTATTTTGTCGACCCGATTAGTTGACCTTGTGTACCCGTGCAGGAAAGCCTCATCGCCGGATGTGATCGTCGCCGCTGTCCGGAACCCGTTCGGAGTTCGTTTCGTCGTCGTTTCCGGTAAGACAGCAGCCACCGTCAGATTTCAGATCAGCGGCCTAGATCGTTAGTTGACTAGTCAGACTCAGGCGTTGACTAGTCAGACGCCCAGTCAGCGCCCAGTCAGCAGACGCTTTGACCAGTCAACAGACTCAGTTGACTGGGTCAATTTCGTTAATCCTTTTAGTTGGCAGATTTCGGTAAAATCTTGTAAATTGCGTAGAAATTAAACCGTTTGGCCAAAAATTGCAAATAAAATATGTGTAGATTCAGTGAGTCGTGTAGAATCTCGCTGTACTTTTGGTTCAGGCTTTTGCAGCAAGGTTTAGTACAGTTTAATCAAACTAGTTTGTAGCCTTTTTGGAGTAATAAATTCGTGGAAAAAGATCCATAGCTCCAAAAATCGGGTATGATATGTCCCTGGATTCAGTGGAACGAGGGGAATCTCATCGTGAATTAAAAGGATAGGCTTACAGTGAAAACTTCTGCAGAAACTGTCTAGTGGCTTTCTGCGGTGTTTTAATTACTCCGGGAGTTTTATAATTCCTTTTTGAGTAATCCCAATTGGTACTGTTCCTAAATAGCTATGCCCATACTGTAGAATTTTCCCAAGATTTTACAAACATTATACTACCGGTAGTGAATTATTTAAGTTCTAGCTCTAGTTGTGAGCATTACTTTTACTTAATAGTTTTCCTAGCGTTAAAACTATTTTCCATGCATGCAATCGGTAGTACTATGGTATAGGATGTTGTGGTGCAGCTGTAGCACCAATTCACTTGTCGTTCTTGCATTTCATGCATCATATTTGTTGCATATGTTGTGGATTGTTTGTTTATGAATGCAATTGTATCGTGTAGATTGTGTCGAGTGCAACGCTTGCTCGTGTGAGGATTGTGCTCCCGACCGTTACAACCAAGGCAAGTAGATGCTACTTTGTTCATGATATCGTCCTACTATTTTCAATGCATTGTCGTTTATTTTGTAGATGCATGTGTAGGATAATACCATCGCTATGCTATGTCCTATTATGTGGTAGGACCCTCTTTGTAGATGAACCACCGTTGGTAGATGTGCTTAGCCATGCTTGTTGAACGAAGGCTGGGTTACATCATGATACTTGTTTTCTCAAAGTATTGGTTTGTGAAAACTAAAACAACTTAATCAATGAATCCCCTGGGTGTGATGGTATTGATAATTTTTGGTGGTTTCATTGCGGAAAGGCACCCAGGTATCAAGAGAGAATGATTGGCTTCTTTATTGTGTAGCTTACGTGTACAAACATGTGCCAATAATGAAATAGGCGGTTGATTGGACTTAGTAGGTTGTGGTAACTCGAACCCGCGTATCCAGAGATGTAGAATTTTGGTAGGTTGGACCGGTGCGCGTCGGGATTGAGGAGCTACTTCCCGAACAGTCTCTTCTTGGACTTCTCCCTATCATCACCCAAAATGAGAGTGATGGTACGAGCTGGGCTGGCCAAGTCACATGGGTAAAGTGTACTAACCTCTGCAGAGTGTATAATCTAATCGATTAGCCGTGTCCCCGGTTATGGACAATTGAGTTGCCTGATATTGATTCCATGACATGTTTCTCGCTCATTCAAATTTCATAATTGTTTTAATGTTGTTGGGTTAACTTAATTGGGATCTTTTCAAAGAAAATAAAAAAAACTGTTTATGAAAGTAGGACAAATGTATTTGCAAATGCAAGCCAGACACAGCTCCAATTGCCAGATATGCATGTAGATGTTAGTACTATTGTCTCCTTTACTAGCTCTACTTGCCATACATTCCATGTATTGACCCTTCGGGGCTGCTACGTTTCATGTTGCAGGTTATTCCGATTCTGATTGATCGTTATAGGCCACGGTACTCCACTCGGCACTTGTTCACTTGGGGGCAATTTGAAGAATGGAGGATTTACTTGTTTATGTTGCTACCTGAATAATTTGAGCTAGCTTTATGCTAAGCTTTTATTGTAATAATGGTACTCTGGATCTTTGTAGTTCATGATACACGGATATTATGCTATGTTATCTATCTTACTCTATTGTGGGCCAATGAACCGATCCAGGGATTGGCATGTCACATAGAGGCCACGGTCTTTTCAGAACCGGGGTGTTACAGGATGGTATCAGAGCCTGTGTGTGTTCTGTATGATCGTGACCTAGGATTGGATTAGGAAGCCATAGAATTATTAAGCCTATATTAATTCTGTCTTTCCTCTTATGCCTTTCACCCTCGTAAATTCTTACCATATGCTATTCTCACACTTTCCTCTTTTACTTGATAGATGGGAGACGTCGGGACTGAGTATGTCACCATGGAGTCACCAAGGCCCTTTGCAAGGCAGTTAGCTCAGCTCTCTCAGTCATTGGGATTGCCACTGCCTATGTTCAAGGGAAGAAGGCTGTACACCTATGGATATGGAGAGGATGCATGGGAGATCACTACCTTCATGTTCAGAGATGCTGCCTTGCCAAACCCCGCGCACTTGGGCTACACCAAGACATACTGCAACTGGGGACTTGGAATCAACTTGGCCATACATGAAGCCCTGTCTCGCCAGTGCCACTATGTCCGACACCTACTGCCCGCAGATTCACCCTACCGTGACTATGGAAGGCGTGATGAAGATGGGAACATTGTGGTTACCCCAGGCGACAGGAACAACATGCTGCCCCGTCGGAGGCACATAGAGGACATGGAGAGAGAGAATGGAGCTCTAGCAGAGAAGGTGAGGATGTTAAAGGAGATTGCAGACTTTACTAGCAATGGAATGGTGGTCCAAGGACAGGAGATTGACACTTTGCATGAAGCTGTGGGAGTTCTGGAGAATGCCCTGATAGCCATAGATGCAACCATAGCACATCTTCATGGTACTGTGCAAGAGACACCCAGAACATACAACAGTTGTAAGGGACCGTCCAGGAAAGGGACCAAACCATTGAAGCTATGACAGCCCAGATTGCCTCTCTCCAAGCACAGTTGAATCCACCCTCTGATGAAGACAATGGAGATGATGGCAACAATGGGGATGATGATGACAGTGGAGACGATGATGATGATGAGGACGAGGATGATGATGATGGAGACGATGATGGTGGAGGAGATGAAGCTGTTGCAGTTGCAGCTGAGGATGAAGAAGAAGAGGAGGATCCAGAAGAGGTGGAGTTTGAAGTCTCAAGTGATGGTTCAGGAGAGGTGTACACTCCGCCTCCATGGTTGTACCGCGAGACGAAGTGCCAACGCATGACCGCAAGGACCTACCTCAATCTCTTCAAGAAGTAGATAGAAGTCCACCAACTAGTCCACGTTAGGCAAACTCGTTAGGATTAGTCTCGATCGATGTGAAACTTAGTTCATGTTAGTTTAAAAGTGTTTAGTTGCTTATTTGTGTACTCCAATATCCCAGGAATTATTTGTACGAATTTTAATGAAAGAGTTATGGCAATTTGGTTATCGTCTGTGTGTTTTTCGCTGCAGTTTTTCTGCTGATACAGCAGTACTGCGCGATTTTGCATATTTTTCTGGTAACTCGGAAAAATCTGAAAAAAATTGGGCTGATGCGAGACTCTCTGTACTATATGTACAAAAATCAGCTAAATTTTCTGACGAGTTTAAGTCAGGCGGAAAAATTCGTGAATGCTGCTGGACTGTTTTGGCAGATTGCTGTTTTGGTTGTCTAGTTGATCTATTGTTTAGTTAACCATTGCCAACTCTTGCAAAACTATTTCAGTAGTTATATACTGCTAGGATAACACCTGGGATGTTGCTGGATCGCTTGTTTGTTGATGTGTTGCTTGTTTGTGATTGTCTGCTATTGTTTGTTGTTGTTTGATCATATGCATGGGTAGAATCCTATTATCGTAGTCGATTCTTTCTAAACTTACCTATGCTGAACCGCAGATGCCTCCCCGCCGTCAGCCCACTGAGATGGAGCAGCTCATGGCAGCTCAGGCACAGCTGACCCAAGTGATGACCCAGTTCATGGCGAATCAGAACAACAACAATGGAAACAATCAGCCTCAGGGAGATGCTCTCACCAGATTTCTGAGGCTAAGGCCAGCTAAGTTCTCTACTGCAACAGAACCAATGGTTGCTCTCGACTGGTTGCGTTTAGTCAACAAGGATCTAGTAACTGTCGGATGTACTGATGCTGAGAAGGTGAGGTTTGCCGCTCACCTACTGGAGGGACCAGCCGCTTCTTGGTGGGACACATTTCAGATCACCCACCCGCTGGATACCATGACTTGGGCAATGTTTGAGGAAGGTTTCAGGACCAACCACGTGTCTTCAGGAGTTCTGAGCCTGAAGAGGAAGGAGTTCTGCACCTTGCGTCAAACCAATCGCACCGTGGCCGAGTACATTGAGGAGTTCAACAACCTGTCCCGTTATGCACCTGAGGATGTTGACACTGATGCCAAAAGGAGGGAGAGATTCCTGGATGGCCTCAGTGATGAGCTTTCAGTACAGCTACTTGTGGCTTATTGCCCCACTTTCCAGGAGCTTATGGACAAGGCCAGGATCCTGGAGGGGAAGCACAAGAAGGTGGATAACCGCAAGAGAAAGAGCAATACTCATCACTCTGGTTCTCACCACAAGTCTCGCACTTCATACGATGGATACTCCAAGCATGAGGGAGTGACCATGGGAGCCATGACCGCCGCGATGGACATCGCCATGACAACCATAGGAGCAACCACCACAGCCACAAGGGAGGACACTCTCACCACTCTGGAGGACACGGTGGACATGACCGCAACCGTGATCGCAACTTCGTGAGGAAGGATCTGAGTGAGGTGACGTGCTTCAAGTGCAAGCAGAAGGGAAACTATGCTGACAACTGTCCGGAGAGGAAAGGACTGAAGCCAACCAACGGCGAGAAGGCCACAGTGAACCACATGAATGTGGAGGAGATTCCAGATGAGCCAGACCTTGTGATTGGTAAGTTCCCAATCAACACTTACCATGCACTTATACTTTTCGATACTGGTGCATCGCATTCATTCATATCAAGGGCATTTGTGGATAAGTATAAGTTACCTACCGAGTCTATGAAAAGGTCTATTAGAGTGAGTTCACCTGGAGGAGATATGATAGCTAGCGCGGGATGTCGCGACTTGACTATGAGGATTGGAACACACAACTTCATTGCACATCTAGTAGTGTTGGATTCACATGGATTAGACGTTATTCTGGGTATGGATTGGATGTCTATGCATGGGGGACACATAGATTGTGCACAGCGAGCTGTTTCACTCAAAACCCCGGATGGTAAGAGGATTAGATTTAAGTCGGCTGCACGACCGAGAAGGTGTAAGTTGAATTCTCTTAAGGGGGTTAGCATGGATACTGTGCCAGTGATTAGGGATTATCCCGACGTGTTTCCGGAAGAGCTGCCAGGGATGCCACCTGACAGGGATGTAGAGTTTCTTATCGACCTGATGCCGGGAACATGACCAATAGAAAAGAAACCATATAAGATGGATGTGGATGAGCTAAAGGAATTGAAGAAACAGTTGAAGGAGCAACTGGAAAAGGGATTCATTCAGCCTAGTTCGTCGTCATGGGGAGCACCTGTTCTTTTTGTGGAGAAGAAAGATAGCAGCAAGATATTAGTGGTAGACTATCGCTCGCTGAATGAAGTAACCATCAAGAACAAGTACCCTCTGCCGAACATAAATGATTTGTTTGATCAACTGGAAGGAGCAAAGGTGTTCAGCAAGATTGATCTGCGATCAGGCTACTTCCAATTGAAGATCCGAGAAGAGGATGTACCAAAAACCACCTTCACCACTAGGTATGGGTTATATGAGTATACAGTTATGTCTTTTGGACTAACGAATGCCCCGACATACTTCATGACCATGATGAACAAGGTATTTATGGAGTATTTGGACAAGTTTGTGGTGGTGTTTATTGATGACATACTGATATATTCCAAGGATGATGCTGAGCATGAGAAACATCTGAGACTGATTATGGAGAAGCTGAGGGAACACAAGCTGTATGCCAAATTCAGCAAGTGTGAATTCTGGCTTAACACCGTTGGGTTTCTTGGACACGTAGTGTCGGGAGAAGGAATTGCTGTTGATCCAAACAAAGTGACTGCAGTAACTGAGTGGGAAGCACCCAAGAATGCAGGAGAGATTCAAAGCTTTTTGGGACTTGCTGGATATTACAGGAGGTTCATTGAAAACTTTTCCAAGATTGCTAAGCCGATGACTGAACTTCTGAAGAAGGAGAGGAAGTTCGAATGGTCTGACGTGTGTGAGGCTAGCTTTCAGGAACTAAAGCGTCGACTAGTGACTGCGCCTGTTCTGTGTTTACCAGATCTTCAGAAGGATTTCCAAGTGTACTGTGATGCTTCACGACAGGGACTTGGTAGTGTGCTGATGCAAGATGGGAGAGTAGTGTCATATGCCTCGCGACAACTCAAGCACCATGACCGGAATTACCCCACACACGACTTGGAGTTAGCGTCAGTGGTTCATGCGCTCAAGGTATGGAGGCATTACTTAATGGGAAAACACTGTGATGTGTACACCGACCACAAGAGCCTGAAGTACATATTTACACAGAAGGAACTGAACATGAGACAAAGGAGATGGTTGGATCTTATCAAGGATTATGATATGAATCTACAATACCACCCAGGAAAGGCCAATGTAGTAGCAGACGCTCTGAGCCGGAAGGTTTATGCCAATGGATTGACAATTGGTGAATTGCCTGAGGACTTGTGCAAGCAATTCAAGGACCTTAGACTGGAGGTAGTATCTGAAGGATACTTAGCAACAACGGAAGTCCAGCCGACGCTACAGGACGGGATCATAAAGGATCAGATAGGAGACAAAGAGATAGATGAAGTTAAGGAAAGGATGAAGGAAGGTCGAGCAAGGGAATTCCGCGAGGATGAGCAAGGAACCCTGTGGTACGGAGATCGTTTGTGCGTTCCCAACGATCCCGAGGTAAGGAAGTTGATTCTGCAGGAAGCTCATGACTCGCCATATTCCATACATCCGGGCAATACGAAGATGTATATGGACCTAAAGGACAGATTCTGGTGGAACAACATGAAGGGAGACATCGCGGAGCATATTGCCCTATGTGATGTATGTAGCCGAGTGAAGGCAGAACACCAGAAGCCAGCAGGACTGCTACAGCCATTGCCTGTGCCGGATTAGAAGTGGGATAGAGTGGGAATGGACTTTATCACAGGATTGCCCAGGACCTGGTCAGGATATGACTCTATTTGGGTAGTGGTCGACCATTTGACCAAGGTAGCCCACTTTATACCGGTGAAGACGACCTATATGAGTGCAAAGTTGGCCAAGATTTATATGGACAGAATTGTGTGCCTACATGGAGTTCCCAAGAGTATTGTATCTGACAGAGGCACCCAATTTACCTCACACTTCTGGCGCCAGCTGCACGAGTCACTTGGTACTAGGTTGGAGGTTAGCACAGCGTTTCACCCACATACTGATGGACAGACCGAGAGGGTGAATCAGATTTTGGAGGACATGCTGAGAGCTTGCGCCTTGGCTCATGGCTCTAGTTGGGATGGGAATTTGCCGTATGCGGAGTTTTCCTACAACAACAGCTATCAGACAAGCATCAAGATGTCACCGTTCGATGTGCTATATGGGAAACGGTGCCGGACACCATTGCTATGGGATGGAGTAGGGGAACGTCAGTTGTTTGGGCCTGATTTGATCAAGGACGCTGAGGAGAAGGTCGCCTTGATTAGGGACAGGCTGAAGGTAGCACAATCAAGGCAGAAGAGCTACGCTGACGCCAAGCGCAAGGAAGTGGTGTATGAGATAGGTGATAGAGCATACCTCAGAGTATCGCCGCTTCGTGGAATCAAGAGGTTTGGAATTAAGGGTAAGCTGGCACCTCGATTTATTGGACCGTATCGGGTCTTAGCACGCAAATGAGAAGTTGCTTACCAGTTGGAGTTGCCAGAGGCTCTGTCCGCTGTTCACAACGTGTTCCACGTATCCCAGCTGAAGAAGTGCCATCCGGAGATGGTGGATACACCATTGAGAGACACTGTGCCACTAGGGGAGGTTCAGCTGGAGAATGACTTGACCTATGAGTAGAAACCGGTCAAGATTCTGGAGACAGCAGAAAGGACTAACCGTACCAAGACAATCAAATTTTGCAAGGTACAGTGGAGCCACCACACCGAAGAGGAAGCCACTTGGGAGCGTGAGGATGACATCCGAGAGGACTACCCACACCTATTTGATAGCCGCGCCGAATCTCGAGGACGAGATTCATCTTAAGGGGGTTAGTCTTGTCACATCCCAAATTTTATATTTGGTCTTGCATATCATTCATAGCATTGCATCATATCTTTCCATGCAAAACCGTCGAGTAGAAAGGTTCGGCGAAACGCTATTTGCAAAACCCTATTCTGTTTCGCCACGAGGTTCCTACGGGGAGCTCTAGTAAGACCTGCGACAACCACCCCTGTAGGTTCGAGGTTTCGATCAAACCTTGATTCTAGGTTGTTCCCCTCGATGATACGAACCCGTAGGCGCGAGAATCTCTCCAATCGGAGTTCGTATGCAAAAGCCTCGGACGTTTTAGTAATCCGCCGGAAAACGGTCCGAAAATCCGGACCGATTTCCGAGTTGTAGTCAAACTCTGGACCGATTCGGTTTTGGACTCGCGTGCGGGGCCACAAAAGGGAACCACCCGGCCTCGATTTTCGTGCCCACCCCCACGTCGCCACCCAGCCGCCGCCTCTGCTCCCGATCGCGCGCGCCTCCCGAGAAGCCGCGCCTGCCGCCGCCATCTGCGCCGCCTCCCGGCCGCCTCGCCGCCGGGTTCGTCTCCCTCTCCTCTCTCTGTTCCCGTGCGTCACCGCCGCCGCCATCTGCGCCCGCCGCCGCCGCCCCAACACGCCGCCGCCGGCAGCACCCGCCTCCGCCATCGACGCCGCGCCCTCCGCCACGCGCGACGCCGCCTCCACCCGCCACCGCGGCCAAGCCGCCAAGCCGCCGCCCCGGCCGACCCCGCCGCCGCGTCGCATCGCCATCTGCGCGCGCGCGCCATCTGCCGCTGCCGCGTGCGCTCGCCCGCGCGCGTTATCGCGTGCGCGCATGCACGCACACATACACGCACGCACGCGCTCCGCCTCGCGCGCGTATTTATTTTGTCGACCCGATTAGTTGACCGTGTGTACCCGTGCAGGAAAGCCTCGTCGCCGGAAGTGATCGTCGCCGCTGTCCAGAACCCGTTCGGAGTTCGTTTCGTCGTCGTTTCCAGTAAGACAACAGCCACCGTCAGATTTCAGATCAGCGGCCTAGATCGTTAGTTGACTGGTCAGACTCAGGCGTTGACTAGTCAGACGCCCAGTCAGCACCCAGTCAGCAGACGCTTTGACCAGTCAACAGACACAGTTGACTGGGTCAATTTCGTTAATCCTTTTAGTTGGCAGATTTCGGTAGAATCTTGTAAATTGCGTAGAAATTAAACCGCTTGGCCAAAAATTGCAAATAAAATATGTATAGATTCAGTGAGTCGTGTAGAATCTCGCTGTATCTTTGGTTCAGGCTTTTGCAGCAAGGTTTAGTACAGTTTAATCAAACTAGTTAGTGGCCTTTTCGGAGTAATAAATTCGTGGAAAAAGATCCGTAGCTCCAAAAATCGTGTATGATATGTCCCTGGATTCAGTGGAACGAGGGGAATCTCATCGTGAATTAAAAGGATAGGCTTACAGTGAAAACTTCTGCAGAAACTGTCTAGTGTCTTTCTGCGGTGTTTTAATTACTCCAGGAGTTTTATAATTCCTTTTTGAGTAATTCCAATTGGTACTGTTCGTAAATATCTATGCCCATACTTATAATTTTCCCAAGATTTTACAAACAGTATACTACCGGTAGTTAATTATTTAAGTTCTAGCTCTAGTTGTGAGCATTACTTTTACTTAATAGTTTTCCTAGCGCTAAAACTATTTTCCATGCATGCAATCGGTAGTACTATGGTATAGGATGTTGTGGTGCAGCTGTAGCACCAATTCACTTGTCGTTCTTGCATTTCATGCATCATATTTGTTGCATATGTTGTGGATTGTTTGTTTATGAATGCAATTGTATCGTGTAGATTGTGTCGAGTGCAACGCTTGCTCGTGTGAGGATTATTCTCCCGACCTCTACAACCAAGGCAAGTAGATGCTACTTCGTTCATGATATCGTCCTACTATTTTCAATGCATTGTCGTGTATTTTGTAGATGCATGTGTAGGATGATACTATCACTATGCTATGTCCTATTATGTGGTAGGACCCTCTTTGTAGACGAACCACCGTTGGTAGATGTGCTTAGCCATGCTTGTTGAACGAGGGCTGGGTTACATCATGATACTTGTTTTCTCAAAGTATTGGTTTGTGAAAACCAAAACAACTTAATCAATGAATCCCCTGGGTGTGATGGTATTGATAATTTTTGGTGGTTTTATTGCGGAAAGGCACCCAGGTATCAAGAGAGAATGATTGGCTTCTTTATTGTGTAGCTTACGTGTACAACCATGTGCCAATAATGAAATGGGCGGTTGGTTGGACTTAGTAGGTTGTGGTAACTCGAACCCGCGTATCCAGAGATGTAGAATTTTGGTAGGTTGGACCGGTGCGCGTCGGGATTGAGGAGCTACTTCCCGAACAGTCTCTTCTTGGACTTCTCCCTATCATCACCCAAAATGAGAGTGATGGTACGAGCTGGGCTGGCCAAGTCACATGGGTAAAGTGTACTAACCTCTGCAGAGTGTATAATCTAATCGATTAGCCGTGTCCCCGGTTATGGACAATTGAGTTGCCTGATATTGATTCCATGACATGTTTCTCGCTCATTCAAATTTCATAATTGTTTTAATGTTGTTGGGTTAACTTAATTGGGATCTTTTCAAAGAAAATCAAAAAAAAAACTGTTTATGAAAGTAGGACAAATGTATTTGCAAATGCAAGCCAGACACAGCTCCAATTGCCATATATGCATGTAGATGTTAGTACTATTGTCTCCTTTACTAGCTCTACTTGCCATACATTCCATGTATTGACCCTTCGGGGCTGCTACGTTTCATGTTGCAGGTTATTCCGATTCTGATTGATCGTTATAAGCCACGGTACTCCACTCGGCACTTGTTCACTTGTGGGCAATTTGAAGAATGGAGGATTTACTTGTTTATGTTGCTACCTGAATAATTTGAGCTAGCTTTATGCTAAGCTTTTATTGTAATAATGGTACTCTGGATCTTTGTAGTTCATGATACACGGATATTATGCTATGTTATCTATCTTACTCTATTGTGGGCCAATGAACCGATCCAGGGATTGGCATGTCACATAGAGGCCACGGTCTTTTCAGAACCGGGGTGTTACAACTGCATTTTGGTACCGGGGAGCACAGAGAAAAAATGCGTTTAGAGCCCCAGGAACCCCAGGAAATGTCCGGTAGTTCCGGGAAAGTACGGTAGTACCGGGAAAAAGTTCGGTAGTACCGGGAATCGCGTTTTTGGGATGCAACGGTTGGATTTTGGAGGGACCTATATAAGGGGCCTTCTTCCCCAATGGTTCCTCAACCTTTCTTGCAAGTTTTCCCCTCCATTGTTGACCTTCTTGAGCTTGCTTTCTCTCAATCCCTCCAATGATTCTTGCATATTCTTGAGGGATTTGAAAGAGGAGATCTAGATCTACAATCCCACCAATCAATCTCTCCTCTAAGTGAGGGGAACATATTGGGATCTAGATCTTGGAGTCTTTTGTGGATTTCCTCCATTGTTCTTCCTCTCTTATTCCCCATAAGCTTTTGTAGCTTTGGTGGAATTTGGGAGAGAAGGATTTGAACACCTTTGTGGTGTTCTTGCCATTTGCATTTGGTGCATCGGTTTGAGTTCTCCTCAGAGGATTTGGTTTGTGTGACTCTTTGGAGCTTGTCCCTCTTGGGTTCTTGGAACCCTAGACGGTTTTGTGGCCTTTTGTGGCATTTGTTGGGAGCATCCAATTAAGTTGTGGAGAAGTGCCCCAACCTTGTGAGAGGTTCCGGTTGCCAACGACAAGTGCACCGATAGTGGAAGCGTGGATCGATCCCGTTGGGGTGAGATTCACCGGAGAATAAGGGAGGCCTTTTGTGGCGTTGGTGGTTTGATACCACCCCCTCTCCAAACAAGACGTACTCCATGTTGGGAGGAACTCGGTAAAATATCGGTGTCCCCGCGTGCCTCGGTTATCTCTATACCCGAGCTCTTTACTTATGCACTTTACATTGTGATAGCCTTCGTGCTTGAAGTAATATATATCTTGCTATCACTTTGTTGCTTGTATTGCTTAGCATAAGTTGTTGGTGCACATAGGTGAACCTTAGTTGTTCTAGGTTGTGCTTAACAAAGTAAACACTAGTTTTATTCTGCCTTTGTTGAGCCACTCTAGGAAAAGTTTTAATCGCCTATTCACCCCCCTCTAGGCGACATCTGTATCCTTTCAATTGGTATCAGAGCCCGGTCTCTCATTTTAGGCTTCACCGCCTTGAGAGTAAAGATGTCGGCTAAAGGATTAGTGCACAATGACATGTTCATATTCGATGGCACAAATTATGATATATGGAAAACTCATATGCTTATTCATTTTCGGAACATGGACCCAAATTTGGAGCGTATTGTAGTTATAGGTTTTTCTCCTCCTATGGATTTTAAAAATCTATCTTGTGAGGATGAGAAAAACCTATATCTCGATGCTCAAGCTTCTAATGTGCTTGTTAATGCTTTGAGCTATGTAGTTACATCTTCAATCATTCCTTTTTGGAGCGGTCATGAGTTATGGACAAAACTTCAAGATAAATATGTTGTGTCCAACATTATTGAGGATGATTGTGTTGCTTCCACTTCCGGTCGAGATGAGTTCTCATCCTCTACCACTTCACCAACATGTGATTTTTCACAAGGTAATGATATGGTGAGTGGTGATAGAAATTGCAATTTGGATAGTGTGCTTACTATGTGTGATCCTTAATCTCTATCTAGTTGCAATGATCTATTTTTGGACCTTAACACTTCTAGCACTCAAAACTCCTTACATGCTTGTGTTAATAGTCCTTGCATATCATGTAGAATTAACTTGGATAAATCTTGTGATGATGTGCTTGGGTTGTCTTGTTGCCATGACAAAAATGCTTCTACTTCCTCTATTGCTTGTGTTGCTAACCATGTAGAGGAAAATGAAGATTTTATGGGACAAGACAAGTTTTTGAATAGAGCTACAAGAGCAATCTCATCATCACCTTCCCCCGGTTCTCACATATGCCTTATGTATAAAGGAACAAAGGTATCCTCTTTGGATCCCATTGTATCTCATAATGATGATGAGGTTGAGAATGATAATGATGATGATCCACTAGTTGATTATGATATTGCCTCTATTTTAGATATGGGAGATATTGTCTTTTCTGCACTTCATATAAATAAAATTGCTTCCTCCAAATTTGTTGAAATCTTGACTTGTGCTATTGAAGGCAAGAAACTTATTGAGGAACAAGAAAATATTATCTCTCAAAAGTTTGCACTTGAGCGTGAGTATGCTAATGAAATTGCACAACTAAAGGACTCCCTTGAAGAAGAACAAACCACCAAAAAATCTCTTGAGGAGACTTTTACTCTAGAGTAAAGGAATACCATGATAGAGAACTTACGGTGGCAAACTCCTTCAAGATTAAAAATGGTGAACTTGACGTTGCTTATGCTAAACTTGTTGAGGATTTTAAGCACCTCGAAAATGGCTCTCGGGTCGTTAAGAGGGAGCTCATCAAACTCACTGAGTCACATGAGCAACTTAAAGCTTCATATTCAAAGGGGCTTGCCAAATTGCCCTCACCTCTTGCTAATAGTAATGATGCTTGTGCTACTAACTCTATATCTTGTGAAGCATCTAGTTTGAAGGAGAATGTTGAGCTAAAGGCTCAACTTGCTTTGCTAACTAGCAACTATGTGAAATTAGAAGAAAGTCATGTTAAGCTCTCAAGCTCGCATGAGGATATTCTAGTCTCCCATGGTACGCTAAAGTTAGCTCATGAGGCCATCATGTCAAAGGTAACATCTAGTGGGCCTCATGTGGACATTAGCACTATATCTACTCCAAATGTTATATTTACATGTGCTAGTCCTTGTAATTCATCCTCTCACAACCATGCTATATCCCGTGATGAATTACATTCTGTGCCTTGTTGCTCTAACAATGTAGCATCTACTTCCTCTAGTGCTTTTGTTGAAACTAACCATGTATAGAGGAAATAAAAGAGCTCAAGGATCAAGTCACTTCTTTGAAGAATGACTTGAAAAAGGGTCATCAAGGGAAGTCCACACTCAACAAAATCTTGAGTGTGCAAAAATCCCCCAATGACAAGAGTGGGCTTGGATTTAACTCCAATGTCAAGAACAAGTCCACTATCAAGTTGAAGCATAAGGACAACAAGACAAATGGCCAAGATCAAGTCAAGAATCCGGCCAACATTGTTTGCTTCAAGTGCAAGGAAGAAGGGAATCATGTCAAACATTGCCCATTAAAGAAGAAGTCCCTTGGCAAGAAGCAACAAGGGAAGCGGCCTCAAGCTCTACATCTTGCTAGAGATGGGCCTCCTCCCAAGAAGACTCAAGATCTTCCTCAAGTTGTTGCTACATCCAAAAAAAAGGTGGCAAGAGTAGAACTTGCTACATTTGTCGTAAGAAAGGGCACATTTATTCCTCATGCACTATTGGTATCTCCTCATCCAACCCTATCATTATTGATGATGCTTATTCTCTTTATAAGGATGAGGTTGGCAATGTGTTTGCCAAATTTGGTGGTGCCCAATGTGGTGTCAAGAAAAGATCCATTTGGGTTGCCAAGCCTATTGTGACTAACCTCTTAGGACCCAACTTGGTTGGGGACCAACTAGCCAAAACTTGATCAATAGGTGTATTTTGGAGGGCATTGGAGTCTTGGCTACATTATGAAGAATTGAGGGATCTTCATCAATTATTATTGTCAAGCCAAGCCATTTGGATTATCTTGATTATATTATATTTCCAATGTTCCTCCTTGCGGTAACATATGCTAAACTTATTACATTGAAAGTTACTCGCCCCTTGTGCATGTGTTGGTTTTGTATTTTCCATGCTTTTGTACATGTTGTGCTTTCCACTTAATTATCTTGAGGTATCAAGTATATTTGTATATGATTAGGTGGCACACCATGTATGTGTATTTCTTGTATTGAAGCCTTAATTGATTATATTTGATATCTTATGTGGCTCTTGTGAGAAATTAATGTATTATCCCATTTTGGGGAAGTGTTATGCTTGGGCATTCCACAATCCTAAAATTATGTGTACATGAGGAATACCACCTAGTATTTATATTGGATTATTGTCTATTCTCTATGTGGTATAATTCTCATGAGAAATTTAAGTTTTATAATGTCCATTAATTATCTCTATTTGTATTATTTTGCCTCACAATGGTTTTATGGTAGTATCACATTATGGGGGAGTCATATGCTTAGTGCTTATTACAATCCTATAAAATGTGAAAATTCGAGGTTGTGTCACTTAAAATTGATATTGATAATTATCTAGCTCCTAAGTGACACACGTGCTCATACAAGTTCCAATTTGCTTGAATGCCCTTATTTCTCATATTTTGGATCTTGTTTGTGAGAGTGCTTCTTGGTATGTGTTTCCTCATATTTAGATATATATATCCGCATGGAAACCATTTGCTTCAAGTTACTCTAATCACTAGTGATTGTGTGACAATTGGAAGCTACCAAGAATCTTGTTCGGAGCATCAAACTTAATTCTTATACTTTGTTATATGCTTCTTTGTGTGAATATGATCTTGGATATCCGAATGAACTACCTAGGGAAGATTATTCTCAATACTTCTTGTCATTGGACAATCAGTACTAAATTTATGGTAGAATTTATTGATCATATTCACTTTGGCCCTTGCTTAAATCTTGTCCTATCTTTGGCCAAGTAAATGTATTGTGCGCTCCCATGTTTTCCTTGCTACTTTTGGATCCTTTTATTTTTATTGGTATCGTTTTGTGTTTTATTTATTGTAGGTACTAGTGATGATCCCATTTGTGTGCATTTTGCATTCAAAAGGAAAATCCTATATAATGCACTATCTATGGGGGAGCTCTCCTATATTATTTAGAACACTCACATTTATGCTTCTTTGTTTGATCCATATTGGGTTTTATGTGCTTGGAACCTCAATATTTTCGTTTTGGTATTTGTGCCATCATGAGAAGTTTGGGGAGTTTGGTTTCTTGTTGGAACCTTGCTCTTTTTGGGAGTTGGTTTTGTCTCACTTGTTTCATGATTTGACCATTTTAGAATGAAATAAATCCTTGAGCATTTTTATTTCTATCTATCTTTTGCTCCTTTGGTTTTAGTCTAGTTCATTTGTTGAATTTGTGATCTTTCATGTGTTGAATTGGTTCTTGGATATAATTTGGACATCGTTTGTCGAGTCACACCCTTGTGTGTGCAATCTCGATTTACTTGGTGTTTTTGTTCAAATTGTATCTTCTTTTTGTTTTTTGAAAGCTTTATGCATGCATATTTACTATATGTTTATATTATGGCATGCTTGCTTTCTTTGATCCAATATATAGGGGAAACTCCACCAAATCCCATCGGCTAAGTTGTGCATGAAACTCAATTTCATATCATGTCACATCCCAAGATTTTCAAATCTTGTAATGTGAAAATAAATGAATAAAATAAAACTTTGTTTAATTTTCAGAGTCAGAAGAAACTTTTTGAATTCAATTGGAACTTCAAACCCATTTGAATTAAACCTAAAAAGGATTTAAAAAGATAAACAATTAACAAAGGAAATTAAAATATTTTGGAAATACTATTTTAGATCTTTTAATAAAAGGATTTGGTATTCAAAAGAAAACATGAAATTATAAATAAGGATTATTTTATAAAGCCAAATTAAACTTGGCCAAGATTTTGAAACAAAAGAGTTTTCTTTGATTAAAATAATAAAAGGTTTATTTAAAAATAATAAAGGATTGTTTAAATAAAATAATAGGGATTTAATATCCAAATTTTATTAAAGTAAAGGCTTTTTCCATTTTAAATAGACATTAAAGAAACCTATTTATTGATTTCAAATAAGTTTACCAAATAATTTATATTCTCAAAATAAAACCTACTGAAGAGTTTTTGTTTTTACTTTTAGTTTTCAAAATAAAGATATTAATAAAATAAATCCTAATTGATTTAATAATGAAAAGTCTATTATATTTAATTAATAATGAACTCTAAAGTAAAGGGTTATTTTATGTTAAAACAAATCTCCAAGTATTATTTACTTCCAAATGATACCCACTGATTTGATTTTGAAAACATTTGGATTTCAAATAAAGATTTTATTAATAAACAACAAAAAAACTCTATTTTATTAATAAACCATGGCCTACTTATTTAATTAAGGATGGAACCTAAAAAGATTAAAGTATTAATTATTTTATTTAGGATTTTGGTTCAGGTTACTAAAAACATAACCAAAGTCTTAGTTACAATGTTTGGTAAAAATTTGAATTGTTATGAATGTTTGAGAATTGTTTGAAATAACAAATCAGGAAATAGAAATAGAAAAAGAAAAAGAATTAGACAGAAAAAAAAATATAGAACAGCCCACCAATCTGGCCCAACAGCCCAGTCCAGCCCAGCTTCTTTTCTCCCCCGAACCGTTTTTCTCACTCAGTCTCGCACCCGCTAAGCAGCTGACTGGTGGACCCAAACCCCTTTCCTTCTCTATCGCTGACAAGACGACCCCACTCCCCTGTTCTTCGTCCACACCCGCACGACCCCTTCTTCCTCCTCTCTCCCGTTTCTGCCTGTGATTCCGCGGAGTAAATTCTCGTTAATGCTATGATTAAACGCCCCTGCGATCTTGCCTACTTAAGCGCCCACTCCTCCTCTCCGTTTTCCCTTTGCCCCTTCCCAAAGCACGCCCCAGGCTGCCGCATTTCGCCGGACACTCCCTCTGCCTCCGACGACCCTCCTCACCGATTCCGGCCAACACACGCCCCCTCCTGCCTCCCCGAGCACACGAGCACGCTCACCCCACCCTGGAGCATCTTTCTGTGCCGTTCATTCGTCCGCGGGTACCCTACAGTGTCGGCGACGTCGACGACCTGCAGCACCGCCGTCTGCCCTCTTCTCCGACGACGACCCCCAGGTAAACCACACCGCCCCCCGTCTTTCCGATCACACAAACGTCTTCGCCTTGGTCTTGCGTACCTAACTATGTCCTCTGTTTGCCTCCGCATGATCTGCAACGTCGACTTCGACCTCCGACAGAGCCGCCCGACGTTGTCTTCAACTCCGGCGAGCAATCAAGCCCGACCCAGTGCGCCCCTTCACCAACCAGTACCACGTTGAGCATCAACGAGCGTCAGCGAACCCGGTGAGCACACTCCCCCTCTGCTTCGCTTCCTGTATCGCCGGTGCCGCCGTGAAACAGATTCGCCGCCGCCAGCATCCGTCGCAGCGCCGCCCGACTATGGTCGAGCACCCAACAGCCGTTCGATTCAGATCGGACGAATAGGATAGGTTCACTTAAACGCGAAAGGGTACGCCTCCAGAGCCGCACGATTTATTTAGATCTAACGCCCAGCAGCACGCGATCCAGACGAACCGGTATCGGCCAATCACGACGTGACGCGTGGCCAGGTTTAAAACTAAAATCAGATTTGAATCTGATTTAATTGCAAACTTCAAACCCTTATAACTTGAGATCTACACGTCCAAAAATTGCAAATTTTATGTCGTTGGATTCAGGAGGACAAGCCCTAGCCAACCATGGCCTTAGTTTCGAAAATAGTATCTGTTAGCTTGTTTGAAATTACAGATTCTTTTGAATGCTTGTTTAGAGTAGGGAAATTGTTTAAAATTGATTTTAGGATTAAATCTTTTGCAAAATGGATCTGTGTGACCTTACTGACCCTAGGAACCAACCCTTGGTGTTAAAAAATTATTTTGGTATAATTTAGGTTGAATTATTTAACTTAGCCATTTTCTAGCCAAATAAAACTATTGTTTTGTTTATGAAAATGTTTTTGTAAAGAAAACTTTGAGAAAATATTTTGAACCAAAACCTACTGATCCAAAACACCAAGCTTTGAAAATGTCAACTCACTTGATGAAAAACATAAGGTTTTGCTTTGATAAAAATATTTTCACCACATGAAATAATGTTTGGATTCTAAAATGGTTTATGGACTAAAAGCTTTTTGCAAATAACTTTGCCATCTTGGTAAATGACCAATGTGGACCTTACAAAGTTAAAAGCCTAGTGGATACCTCCCTTGTGAATAAAACCATCTTAAGAATGTTCCCATGCATGACTTAGAATCCATTGCTTTGTGTGTGTGAAATATTGTTTGAATATTGGTTTGGAATGCTACTTGATACTATGCTTGTTTGATTGATTGTAGTGAATTTAGCAAAGTGTGAGACTGGCAAGATCAAGGAGTGAACCACCATTCCCTACCAAAAAGGCAAGTTACACTATCATATAAAAGTCCTACTATTTTCATTATATTTAGTGGATTTTGTAAACATGCATGAAAATGTTTTATACTTATGCTATGCTAATCCTAATAGGATTCCCTATACACTCCTTAGTGAAAATATTGAAGTTGTACATGCTTAGCCATGCTATGTTTTGAAAAGAGATACATGTTGAGATTTTACAAAGGTTGAGAAAAGGACTTGTGTTTTTACATAATAAAACAAGGACTCAATGAACCACCTAGGTGGTGGACACTTTATGTTCTGGAGAAGGTGGCAACAAAAGGGAACCATGTCTATGGCAATCACTTTGTGTTGTGCTCCAAATGAAAACCACCTAGGAAACTTAGAGATTGAACATGTTTCTCGAATTGTGGCTTTCGTGTGCAACCACATGCTATTATGGCTCTGGCTTAGTCAACTACATTAGGAAGACCCATACATTGTCTTTAGTTACCGGACATGGGGATCTGGAATGCTTCATGGGGGCTGAAGACAAGCTAGCAATGATGTATGGGTGGACCTTTTGGAAAGACTTCGTCACATTCTCAGTCTGCCAGTACTCCATCTTGGTGAGCACTAATCCAGTAGGCCACTGGTGGCAACAAGATGGGATTGTGTCATGTGGGTAAAGTGTACTCCTTCTGCAGAAGTTAATAAAATCTAAGTACTTAGCCGTGTCCCCGGTTATGGACAATACTGAGCAACTAAAGTTTGAACCATGGGAGATCTCGACATTCCAACTTCTAATATAAAAACTTGATGCACTTGGGGGTACCAAGGAATTCAAAGAGATTTGATAAAGCTTGTTGCACTTGGGGTTACCAAGGTGCTCAAGAGCATGATGTACTTGGGGTTACCAAGGAACTCATGAGATTTGACAAAACTTGTTGTACTTGGGGTTACCAAGTAGCTCAAGGGATTTTGACAAGGACTTGAACACTTGAGTTTCTACCAAGGAGTTCAAGGAACTTGGAAAAAGAGATTTGACAAAGGACCAAAACCATTTTGAAAAGATAGGATAAATATTGCTTTATGCAAACAAGCCTTAAACTCTACTTAGCCAAATATGCATGTAATGATAGGATCCACTCATAATATACAAAGTAGTGAAACTTGCCAATACAATTCAAATGTATTGACCCTTGTGGCTGTAACTTGTAATGTTGCAGGTTGATTAGTGAAGATTGTTTGATTAGGATTACAAAGTCTACAACCAACATCTGCATGTGGCACTTTGAAGATGAAGGACCCATGACTATATTTATTCCGCTGCAATGTAATGTAATAGCCAAATGAGCTGTGTAAGATGTAATAAAATTATGTTATTCCTGGTTATAAAGTTATATTATGACCTTTGTTTCTTGATATTACATCTTAACTGTGGATGCTAGCTATTGATCCAGGGACTAGCATTGTAAAAACAGGGGGCTCTATCTTATTAAAGATTGGGACCTCTTACATATCAATATTCACATATTTATGTAGAGTCTCTCCTATGTATTGTAGTTGCACTAACTATATTGAACCCGATTAGTTTGGGGACCATTTTGTACTTAAATGTGTTTTAGGTACATTGGAGATATATTGGACGCTTGTCTCTCAATTTTGAAGAAGTGATGCTTAGAAGAAAATTTGAGGCAAGCTATAGGATGATCAACGAATTCATATCCTCTACATCCTACCAATTATATCTTGATAACAAGTATCTCTTTCTCATGCTCACATATCTTGATTCCAACCGTTTGTCGGTTGCCTTCTAGCATGAATTAATGTATTTGTAATTGTTATAGTTCTAGCCATGGTTTTAAGAGGACTCACTATTGTAAATGTGTATAAGTTGAGATGAGTGCATAATTGGGACTATACAAAATCATGCATATGAGCCATCAATCCCAAATATGTCAATCTAGCAATTTTATTGCCTATCTTTTCCTCAACTCCTCTCATGTGCAATACTGAGATTTTGCTAGTTTTAGTGATACTTGTTGACTTTCTCCATATATTCCAACTTTCTCCTTTTTCCCTTGGTGATAGTTGTAATATATGTAGTGTGTTGGTGTTTGAAGTTCATTAATGTACAATAAGATAGATTTGAGCCTTTGGCCATGCTTTGAAGCAAAAATCTTATTGGTATATATTATGACTTCATTTTTGCTTTTCATATGCCTTCTTGTATATCTTCTTTATGTGTGCATATTTATTTGTTGGCATATGTCTCTGCGATGTTTTCCACTTATAGACATATACACATATGAGAAGATAATTTTAGTTGATTTTTAATCCTTGGAGACCACCTTTCTATTCCTTTTGATTCTTTAGTGGCTTCCAAATTTAATTTCCTATGAGTGTTACTTCCTCGTGTTTGCATATTTGGGCACTCATATTTGTTCTCTCATGCCTTGCATTGTTAAATAAACTTGGATGAGTGAGGATTCCATGATTATGCACCTTGTTCCCAAATACAATTATCATAATTGGTGCATTATCTTTGGGGAGCTCATCTAATTCATTTAATAATGCTCATTTGTCTTATTTATCATTTATTGTGCCTTAAATGTTTATGGAGAAGTGAGGATTCCATATTTGTGCATTTTTGTATTGAAATACAACGATTCTAAAGTGTGCACAAATCTTGGGGAACTTCTCTATTTTATTTAAGCATTTATTTGATCTTTCATTTGATGTGTTTTAAATGTTTATGGAGGAGTGAGGATTCCATATTTGTGCACTTTTTGTATTGAAATATACCGATTTTAAAGTATGCACAAATCTTGGGGAGCTTCTCTATTTTCTATTTCAAACACTCTTTTGCTCATATCATAACATCTTGTTGTTTCCATTGGACTCATTTGTTGTTTTCAATTGGTTGTCAGACCTTGTAATTGCTTGCATCATTTGGCTTTATTTTGGAAATCTTTGGGTCTTCAATATAGTCCTACTCCCTCCCAAGTATTCATCATTGGATATGTGCGAAGGCACACCTTTGGAGGAATTATTACTATATTTTCCTTCTAGAACTTGTCACCCATTTCGGCAATCGATGCCAATGGGGGAGAAGTTTTAGAGGGTTTAAGGGAAGTTGGTTGATGCATTGAGTTTGTTCTTAAGCATTTGCCTTTCATGCTCTTGCATCTTTATTGTTGCTTAGCATGTGTTATATATAGAGGAAACTCCACCAATGATAATGATTGGCAATATATGCAATGAAATTCAAGTTCATCACACATGCATAGATTGTGGGGGAGTTTGCTCTATATATGGTGGTGGTACCAATATCACATAATTTTGTAGTATTTGATATTGGTATTACCATCTTATTCATTAAAATTCCTTATATAAACCCTCTTAAAGGGATTGTCATCAATTACCAAAATGGGGGAGATTGAAAGAACATGTGGGCCCCCATGTGTGGTTTTGGTAATTAATGACAATCTTTATGGACTAATGTGTGTATTAAGTTATACTTGTAGGAATTTTCCATTGGCATCGCTTGGAGCTTGTTTCGGCTTCAAGGTCGATGAAATGAGAAGAAGATATGTTGTGCAAGCTCAAAATGCGCAATCTTTAGAAGATCTCATGTTTGATGCTTTCCATCCTCGGTGATCATGGATCGATGATGAGGAATCAAGAAAGGCGTTCCATCTTGAGAAGGTAAATATTGTCTACATCGAGCTCAAGTGGAATGCTCAAGGCAAAGGTATAATCTTGATAGGTTTTCCCTTTTGCCGGTCTTATATTGTTAGTGGAAGACCGGGTTTAGGATAGATAACCGTACTATCAAGAGGGGATCTCGAATGAGTAACTCGATCGCATCGTTCGGAGAGACAGCTCAAAACTTTGCATACTTGCATCATCGTATTTGGTTGTTATTTGGTCTTATCCATGCGAGGATATAGAGCTTGTGGTAATCTCCATAACAAGCTCTTGTTCATCAAAACCAGATCCCTCTTTTATATCTTATTGCGATTTTGATCTATGTGTTTTTTTGGTTTCTCACCAAGTGAGGTATCTCACATTATTATACTTGATGCATTCTCACTTGGTGATAACAAATATTTTCACCTTTTATAGGGAAGCTCATGCCGTCCTCTTTCCAACGCAATTGGAATCTGGTCGATCAGAGTTACCAATCAAAAGTTATAGTCGTTTGAATATTTGCTGGTCTCCTAGGTAGAAGGTTTTGGAAAGTTGCCAAGATCCACTGCTGGGCTAGGTACCAAAAAGCGGTAGTACCGCATTTTAGTACCTAGCGCGGCAGAAGGTTTTTTACTTCGTCATTTGGATCTATCCTCCCTTGCTGGACTATGATGTTTCTTTGCATGATCTTGTAGAGGTTGTTGTCCTCTTCGAAACGAGCCCAAGATCATCGAAATCGGAGTCCGCATGCAAAAGTTATGGTTGTTTTCGTTCTGTGATGACCGGTAGTACCGGACCAAGATCCGGTAGTACCGGGGTCCGGTAGTACCGCATTTTGGTACCGGGGAGCGCAGAGAAAAAATGCGTTTGGAGCCCTAGGAACCCCAGGAAATGTCCGGTAGTGCAGGGAAAGTCTGGTAGTACCGGGAAAAAGTCCAGTAGTACCGGGAATCGCGTTTTTGGGCTGCAACAGTTGGATTTTGGAGGGACCTATATAAGGGGCCTTCTTCCCCAATGGTTCCTCAACCTTTCTTGCAAGTTTTCCCCTCCATTGTTGACCTTCTTGAGCTTGCTTTCTCTCAATCCCACCGATGATTCTTGCATATTCTTGAGGGATTTGAAAGAGGAGATCTAGATCTACAATCCCACCAATCAATCTCTCCTCTAAGTGAGGGGAACATATTGGGATCTAGATCTTGGAGTCTTTTTTGGATTTCCTCCATTGTTCTTCCTCTCTTATTCCCCATAAGCTTTTTTAGCTTTGGTGGAATTTGGGAGAGAAGGATTTGAACACCTTTGTGGTGTTCTTGCCATTTGCATTTGGTGCATCGGTTTGAGTTCTCCTCGGAGGATTTGGTTTGTGTGACTCTTTGGAGCTTGTCCCTATTGGGTTCTTGGAACCCTAGACGGTTTTGTGGCCTTGGTGGCATTGTGGACTTTTGTGGCATTTGTTGGGAGCCTCCAATTAAGTTGTGGAGAAGTGCCCCAACCATGTGAGAGGTTCCGGTTGCCACCGACAAGTGCACCGATAGTGGAAGCGTGGATCGATCCCGTTGGGGTGAGATTCACCGGAGAATAAGGGATGCCTTTTGTGGCGTTGGTGGTTTGATACCACCCCCTCTCCAAACAAGACGTACTCCATGTTAGGAGGAATTCGGTAAAATATCGGTGTCCCCGCGTGCCTCAGTTATCTCTATACCCGAGCTCTTTACTTATGCACTTTACATTGTGATAGCCTTCGTGCTTGAAGTAATATATATCTTGCTATCACTTTGTTGCTTGTATTGCTTAGCATAAGTTGTTGGTGCACATAGGTGAACCTTAGTTGTTCTAGGTTGTGCTTAACAAAGTAAACACTAGTTTTATTCTGCCTTTGTTGAGCCACTCTAGGAAAAGTTTTAATCGCCTATTCACCCCCCTCTAGGCGACATCTGTATCCTTTCACTTTAGATCATGATTGTCAACAAGGTAGTAAGACCCATTGAGCAGCGCCTTGCTTATGGTGAACGGTCCTTCCCATGGTGCGGATAATTTGTGTGACTTCTTCTGCTTAAGTCGGAGCACCAAATCCCCCTCTTTAAACGAGCGACGCCGAACGCGGTGACTATGGTAGCTGCGTAGCTTCTGCTGGTAGATGGCGAATCTTTGGGATGCCAAAACGCGCTCCTCCTCGAGAAGGTCCACATCCATGCTTCTGGATTCTTCAGCGTCATCCTCGTCGTAGGCGGCAACTCTTGGTGCATCATGGAGGATGTCGGAAGGCAGGATGGCTTCTGCTCCATATACCATGAAATAAGGGGTGTAGCCGGTGGATTTGTTGGGTGTAGTTCGTAAACTCCACAGAACATATGGAAATTCTTCCGCCCAGGCTCCAACTGCTTTATGTAGTGGTGCCTCAAGACGTGGCTTGATTCCCTGCAGAATTAATCCATTGGCTCGCTCAACCTGACCATTGGATTGTGGGTGTGCCACAGATGCAAGGTCAAGTCGGATGCCTTTCTCCCAGCAATAAGCCTCGACTACTCCGAGTGACAAGTTGCTTCCGTTGTCGGTGATAATGCTATGTGGGAGACCAAATCTCACCACTAAATCCCGGACAAACCTGAGGGCAGTTGCCCCCATCAAGCTTCTAATGGGTTTAGCTTCTATCCATTTAGTGAATTTGTCAACTGCTACAAGCAGATGCGTAAACCCACAAGGTGCCGTCTGTAACGGTCCCACCATGTCTAGCACCCAGACTGCAAACTGCCAAGTTATTAGTATTGTTCGCAGTTCTTCAGCAAGAACATGTGGTTGTCGAGCATAATACTGGCATCCCATGCATGTCTCAACCAGCTTGTCGGCGTCCGCCTTTGCGGTCAGCTAGTAGAATCCTTGCCAGAAGGCTTTCGCGACCAATGATCGAGGAGCGGCGTGATGCCTGCAATCTCCGAGATGGATTTCGCATAGGATTTCCATACCTTCTAGCTGGGAAACACACTTTAGGTACACACCAGTAGTGCTCCTTTTATAGAGTTGCCCATTGATGATGGTATAACCTTTGCTCGTTGTACTATTTCCCGTCTTTAGACTTTGTTGTCGGGCAATGTTCCGTGTTCGAGGTATTCCATGAACGGTTTTGTCCAAGCCGGAGGGACCTTGGTCACTATGTTGACGAAAGAGTCAGCTCTATCCGGGTTGTTGATATCGGATCTCTTCACGGATGGTGTGCGCAGGTGCTCTAGGAAGACTCCTGGCGGAATTTTCTTGCACCCTGATCCAAGCTTAGACAGCAGATCAGCCGCCTCATTTTGTTCCCTAGGTACATACTTGACTTTGTAGCCCAAGAAGCTCTTGGCTATCTCGTCCACTTCATCTCGATATGCCGCCATCATAGGGTTCCGCGCATTCCAGGTTCCAGCCACCTGCTGGGTAACCAAGTCGGAATATCCACAGCAAACTATGCGCTTAATGCCAATATCCTTGGCTACACGTAGTCTGTGAATAAGTGCTTCATACTCTGCCATGTTGTTTGTAGCCTAGAAGTGGATCTGCATAATGTAATGTAGCTTGTCTCCTATTGGTGATTGTAGCAATACTGTAACACCCCGTCCACTGGGCCCGGGGGGTGTCACTTCTCGTAGCTTAATAGGATATCTAGACTAGCCCCACAGACCAACACTAGTCTTTTCTACGCACTTTGTCCTCACTCATGCGCACCCGGTTACCCACTTCCCGGTCGGTCACCCATCCTAGAATTGCTCTAGGCCAAGCACGCTTAACCTTAGATTTCTTTTCGAATGAGCTTCCGGAAAAGAAGTTGCAACTTATTGGTATGAGTATCCTATCAATCCTATTAAGCCATGTGCTGGATCTCACAAATGCACCAGCCCCCGAGCCGTTGAGCAGCTTCGATCCATCAAAGTGCATCACCCAGTACTCTGGTTCAGGCAACGGAGTAGCTTCTGCCATCTCCATCCAATCTGCAACAAAATCCACCAAGGCTAGTGACTTGATAGCGTCGCGTCTCTTGTAGGTGATATCGAAGGCGGCAAGTTCAATGCCCCACTTCGCTACCCTTCCTGTAGCGTCGCTGTTATTGATAATGTCGGACAGTGGAGTCTTGCTCACCACTGTGATTGGTTGCTCCTGAAAGTAATGCCTCAGCTTCCGAGAAGCAAGGAATACTCCATAAGCTATCTTTTGGTAGTGTGGGTAACGCTGCTTGGACTCCGTCAAGACCTCGCTCACGTAGTAAACTGGTCGTTGAACTCCGTGCTCATAGCCCGGTTCCTTCCGCTCTACCACAACGACGATGCTCATAACCCAGTTGGTTGCCGCCATGTAAATTAACAGGGGCTCTCCAGGCTCGGGTGCTGCAAGGATGGGCGCTGAGGAAAGATTCTCCTTGATATGCTTCAATGCTGCGTTTGCTTCGTCCGTCCACGTGAATTTGTCCGCCTTCTTCAGCAACTTGTACAGCGGCAGAGCCTTCTCTCCAAGCCGGCTGACGAACCGACTAACTGCTGCAACACAACCTGTTAGTCGTTGAATGTCCTTTAGGCATGTCGGACGGTTTATGTTTAGGATGGACTTGATTTTCTCCGGGTTGACCTCGATTCCACGTTAGGAAACGATGAAGCCCAATAATTTGCCGGCTGGAACCCCGAAGACGCACTTCTTAGGGTTGAGCATCATGTTGTATTTCCGGAGATTATCAAAGGTTTCTTTTAAGTCGGAGATTAAGTCGTTTGACTTTTTAGACATCACCGTGATATCGTCCACATAGGCGTGAACGTTCCGACCAATTTGGTCATGAAGGCAACGTTGCATTGTCCGCTGGTAGGTAGCACCTGCGTTTTTCCAGCCCAAAGGGCATCGTGACATAGCAAAACGTGTCGTATGGGGTAGTGAACGAAGTGGCCAATTGGTCTGACTTCCTCATCTTGATCTGGTGGTATCCTGAGTATGCATCGATAAAACACAAAAGTTCCGAGCCAGCGAGTCATTGACTTGGTCAATGCGAGGCAAAGCAAACGGATCTTTGGAACATGCTTTGTTCAAGCCGGTGTAATCAACGCACATTCTTAATTCATTGGTTCCGTTTTTGGGGACAAGTACATGATTGGCCACCCATTGGGTGTGAAGGACTTCTCGGATAAATCTAGCCTTAAGTAACCTAGCTATCTCTTTGCCAATGGCGCGTCTCTTCTCATCTCCAAAGCGTCGTAGAGGTTGTTTCACTGGTTTGCATTTTGGATCAATGTTTAAGCTGTGCTCGGCAAGTTCCCTAGGTACACCTTTCATGTCGGCAGGTTGCCAGGCAAAGATGTCCCTATTCTCACGGAGGAACTCGACGAGCGCGCTTTCCTATTTGGGATCCAGGTTCGTCCCAATGGCGACGGTCTTGGAGGCATCGCCTACCAAAAGTGCCACCGGCTTGGTCTCGATGGTGGCCTTGAACGCAGGAGCGGAGTCGGAGATCTGCTTCTTCAACGCGGGCATCTCTGAGTCATCGACCTTGCTCTGGATCTCTTTGAATTCTTCGCTACAGAGGACAGCTTATGCAACGGCTGCTTCATTGATCTCGTAGTCCCTTGCCTTGGTAAAGCTTCCGGATATGGTGATAACACCATTTGGTCCGGGTATCTTGAGTTTGTTGTAGACAAAGCATGGCTTGGCCATGAATGTGTGTAATATGTCGCGGCCAAATATGACGTGGTACACGCTCTTGAAGGGGACCACCTCGAAGGTCATGCGCTCTTGGCGGTAATTATTAACGTCGCCAAAGGCAACCTGAAGTGTAATGCACCCAAGGGACCGAGCCTCCTGACCAGGAACTACTCCATGGAAGATGGTGTTGGTCCGCCTTAGGTTTGCCTCTGTCAAGTTCATCTTCTGCAGTATATCCAGGTACATGATGTTGATGCTGCTTCCACTATCCACCATGCACTTGGTGAACTCCACGCCGTCAATCAAGGGGTTGATGACCATGGCGTACTGGTTATCCGTGGGCACAACGTCTGGGTGGTCTGTCCTGTCCCAAGTTATTGGAACTTCCGACCAGCGCAAGTACTGGGGGACTGGGGGGAGAGTGGCCATCAGGATCCTCAGAGAGGTCTTCTATTGTAGGACGGTGGGGGTGCCAAGGAAAGTGTGGTAGACTGGAGCCTTCTTTGCGAAGGGGTTCTTTCCCTTGTCATCACTCTTGGCGGCGTGCTTGGGGTCAACGTCTTCGTCCATGTCACTTGAATCATTGGACTCCTCCTCCTTCTTCTTCCCTTTGCCCTTGCCTCGCGGTCTGTTCTTTCGACTTTGCTTGTAGCCGGACTCCGGGTCTTCCTTGAGGTCGTTGACGAACGTGTAGTGTCGATTGGTATGGGTGGCCTTGTCGTTGGCATCGAGGTGTACGAGGCACGGCATATCGTGGTACTCCTCGTAAGTTTGGGGAACGCGGAGCGGCGCCGAGGTGGTTTCACTTACTCGTTGCCGCCCACAACCAGCTGCCCTTCCTCGGCCATGTTTTCCGCCTTCGCCTCATCCTGCAAAAGTCATAGCGACCATGTCGGTAGATTGCTTTTCTTCTGGAGCGGTTTTCCGCTTTGTACTGTTGTTCCTCCGAGCTTGAGTTGGAACGGCCGTTGCCAGCAAGGAGCCGCGAGCGTCGTCGTCGGCAGCTGCGAACTCACTAGACAACTGAATCATCTGGTTCAAGTCAAGCTGGTGATTGTCTTGCAAGCGCTTCAGGTTATGTCGGAGCAGCGTGCCCCTTTCCAACCCATCGATGAAGGCGGCCATGGCGGTCTGAGCGTGCACTCCTGTGCAGGAATCCTTCATATCCAGCGAGCGGGAGAGGTAGGCGCGAGATGTCTCGTCTTTCTCTTGCACGCACCGCTGTAGATCGCCCACAGTGCAGGGACGCTTGTATGTACCCTCAAAGTTCTTGGTGAATGCTTCTTGCATGTCCAGCCAGTTGTAGATAGATTTCTCCGGCAAGTCGTCGAACCATTGACGGGCCGAGCCTGCCAACATTAAACGGAGGTACTTGACGGCAACGTTGGGGTTGCCTCCGGCAATCTCCACCCCGTTGACATTGTCCTGCAACCATGTGGCTGGCTTGGCGGTGCCGTCATAGGGTTTAATGGTCTTGTCAATCCGGAAACCTTTGGGGTAAGTTGCGGACCGTATTGCAGGTCCAAAGCAACGTGGTCCCAGGTATGGTCCTTCCCGGGCCTCGTGGATCTTATCGATCCGCGAGCGTGCATCGTATGGCTCCGGGGTCTTCTTCTTTTTGTCAACAGGGGATGGGCTGCGTGAACGACGCGGGCCTCCTCCGCCATGGTGACTGCTTGGTGGTGACGGAGGTGGAGGTGGCGGTGGGTTAGCCTTCTTGTTTTTACCCTCCTGCGACGCCTCACACCTGTCACGGTTGCTTGTCGGACGCGGAGGGTCGTAGCGTGACCTGCTCTTATGTCCTTGGTTGCGCTCTCCGTCATGACGGGTCTGCTCCGTGTTGTCGCGGATGACGATGCCGCACTGCTTTGGTGGGGGCATATCCGTACGATGGTGAGCCTTGTAATCTTCGTGATGTCGGGGAGATCGGGGCGGTGGCGAAGGGCGACGAGGTCGGGCCTTTTCTCCGTGGTCGGAGGATATGGGGATGACATCCTTCCTGTTGCGCGCATCCCTACGTCTTCCTTCTGATGAACCCGTCTGGGACCCGACATCAAGAGGAGATCTGTCCCTTGGCGGTTTGTACTGGCTATATTGGCAGAGCGCTGGGTTAGACTCAAGCCTCTGAGAGGTGGCCTTTTCCTGCTGCTTCACTGCCTTGGCCACTAGGTCATAGACCTGTTCCACTGCCTCAGGTGATCTATCCTGCTCTAGAAGGGTCTTGGCGACAGAGAGGTTAAGGAGTGGGGTGGGCATCACCTGCTTGCCTTCACTATCAATGTATGGCTTGGCCTGTGCCGGCTTCGAGGGAGCCCATCCTAGGTTGCGCCATACACCAGGATCGTTGATGACGCGAGCTGGAGATTTCTTAGCCTTCTGCTGCTGCAGTAAGGTCTTGTACTCGGCCTCCATTGCTCTAGCTTTCTCTATGGACTTCTACGCGTTGACTAGATCTCGATCTTGTTTAGCGCCTTGCTCCGCGATGGCCTGCGCTTCCTCCAGCAACTGTTGGCGCTTATCGTCAAGCTGGGTCATGTTCCGGATATGAGCAACGGTTAGTGGCTCGACAAGGAGATTGTCGTACATCACTCTATCAGCTGGAGTAACTTGGGCTGCGCCGACGTAGATGCTGGAGGTGGCAAGTTTGCGGTGTTGTTGTTGCTCGGGCCGGTGCCGAGTTCCTGCGGCTGCTGCACTGGGTTAAGCGGAGGAGGCATGACCTTTGAACAATCATCGTCAGCAGCAATAAGTGGCCCCTTCCCCTTTTCCAGTGCCGTAGGCGAAGCTCGTCCGGGTTGATCTTCATCCATCGTCGTCCGCATGGTGACGAACACCCCTCGAGACGTGACGGTGTTGTTGGCTTGCTCTTCGCGCGAGTACTCCTCCTCCATCTCCTGCATAGCGGAGTCTAGCTCTTCTGGACTGAAGTCTATCTCCTCTGAATCTGCACTGAAATCAGCATAAAGCGCGTCAATGACAGAGTCGAAGGGTGCCAGGACTTCCTCGATGACGGGCGGTGGAGGTGCAACGGGCTCGACGATAACTGGGGGTGGTGGTGCTGCTGCGACGATGGCGGCCAGAGGAGGTGGTGGCGGTGGCTGAATCGGAGGGGCTCCATCAATGAGCGCAAGCGCTGTCTGAGATGCCGCTTCGGCCTCCACGTAGTTGTTGGCGGTGTTCACCATGCCTTCGAAGGTAAGGCGTCCTGACGCCTGCTGCCGTCTTAGAGAATGTCGGAGAAGCGTTCCATGGTCCAGTCCTTCCACAAAGTGATACATAGCATCCTCATTGGGGTAGTGGGCCAGATCGGCTCGTATGCGGAGCCACCTGGCCAGGTAATCGCGGGGGTTTTCGCCCTCTCTCTGAACGCAGCGCGCCAGATCGAAGATGGTAACCACGCTGACGAACTTGAATCTCTGTTGTCCAGACGCACGGACGAAGCCGACGGATTTGCAGTGATCTTCCACCTTTATATCCTGCACAGGGGCGGTTTGGGTGGGCCTTGAATTTTTCCGATCTTTGCCGGCAAACTCCGAAGAGAGATCTGACATTGATCCTTCCGCGAACGTATCTTGCCCGTAGGCGGTCCGTGCGGGCCTTGGTGCTTTCCGATCTTTGCCGGCAAACTCCGAAGAGAGATCCGACATCGATCCTTCCGCGAACGTATCCTGCCCGTAGGCAGTCCGTGCGGGTCTTGATGCTTTCCGATCTTTGCCGGCAAACTCCAAAGAGAGATCCGACATCGACTTCCACGAACGTATCCTGCCCGTAGGCGGTCCGTGCGGGTCTTGATGCTCCTTCGACTTCCAGGGGACTAGTGCCCGAGTCGGTTTCGCCGATGAAGAGGTGGATGTCTCCGATATGAACGATCGAACACCGCGTAGGGTTCTTCTTCGCCGGGATCCAGAACTTGTCAGGGGGGATGATCGGAACGTTGCCGGAGAAGAGACCGCGACCGATGGCTACGGTTTCGCCGATTCCCGGTAAGATCTTGGTCCTCGCCCGCTGAAGAGCCTGAAGCGCCTCTTGCCCCACGGTGGGCGCCAACTGTCGTGGTATTGCCGACGAGTACGCCATGGAGGGGTACTCACAGTGCGTGTTTAGAGACGTGGGATAAGGCGGACGGTTGACGGGTATGAGGTAACACAGCTTACCCAGGTTTAGATCCCACAACGGTGGCGGAATCCTCTACTCCTGCTATAAATCACTATAAGGGCAATACGCCGAGTTACAGGGATTGGTTCGCTGTGCGAGGTGACTAGAGAATCTAAGTTATCGTCTGAGATTGTGCCCTAAAGGATCCCATAGGCCCGACTTATATAGTCGCCAGGTCCTAGGGTTACAGGGAAAAGTCCTAGCCGGACAGGTTACAGAGTCCTACACTGTCTATTACTAGTCTTGTGTATCTTGTACTCCAAGGCTCCGGGTACATTGGTGACTCCACCGTATCCTTCCTTTATCCGGCATGGGCCTCCCTTCTGGATCCATCTAACTGGGCCGCCCAGCAGGCCATAGGCCATGCTACCGACTATGGGCCACCCAGGTTAGCCGAATAAGAGACATGCTATAAGGATACCCATATAGCATATCCCAACAGCCGGAACACCACAACGAAATGGTGTGTCGGAACATCGTAATCGTACTTTATTGGATATGGTTCGATCTATGATGTCTCTGACGGACTTGCCACTATAATTTTGGGGTTATGCACTAGAAACTGATGCATTCACTTTAAATCGGGCACCATCTAAATCCGTTGAAAAGACACCGTATGAATTGTGGTTTGGAAACAAACCTAAGATGTCATTTCTTAAAGTTTGGGGATGCGATGTTTATGTGAAGAAACTTCAACCGAATAAACTCGAACCCAAAGAGGAAAAATGCGTCTTCATAGTATACCCTAAGGAAACTATTGGGTATTCCTTCTATCACAGATCTGAGGGCAAGTTTTTTGTTGCCAAGAATGGATCCTTTCTAGAGAAAGAGTTTCTCGCGAAAGGCGTGAGTAGTCGAAAGGTAGAACTCGAAGAGGTTGTTGAACCTTCTCTTCATAGTATGGCGAGTAGCACGGCGCCGGAAGTCGTTTCGGAGTTGGCTTCACCAAATGAAGAGGGAACTAATGATAATGATCATGAAGCTCCGAAGGAGAATACTACCAAACCTCGCAGGTCTAGTAGGACGCGTGCAGCTCCCGAGCTGTACGGAAACCCTGTTATGAATTTCATGGTAGATGAAATTGATGACCATGCGATGTATGAAGAAGCGATGATGAGCCCGGATTCCAACAAATGGTTAGAAGCCATGAAATACGAGATGGAATCCATGTACAAAAACCAAGTTTGTAACTTGGTGGACTTACCTCACGACCGAAAGGCCGTGGAGAATAAATGGATTTTCAAAAGGAAAACTAATGCTGATGGTAATGTAACCATCTATAAAGCTCGAATTGTCGCAATGGGGTTTCGACAAATTCAAGGAGTTGACTACAATGAGACATTCTCTCCCGTAGCGATGCTAAAGTCAGTTAGGATTATGTTAGCAATTGTTGCATATTTCGACTATGAGATATGGCAGATGGATGTCAAAACTACGTTCCTCAATGGCAATATTGAAGAAGAGTTGTATATGATACAACCAAAGGGTTTTGTCGATCCTAAGGATGCTAACAAGGTATGCAAGATTCAGCGATCCATCTATGGACTGAAGCAAGCATCCCGGAGTTGGAATCTCCGCTTTGATGAGGTGATCAAAGAATTTGGATTTGTCCAAACTTATGGAGAGGCTTGTATTTACAAGAAAGTGAGTGGGAGCAATGTGGCATTTCTGATATTATATGTGGATGACATATTATTGATCGGAAATGATATAGATCTTTTAAATAGTGTTAAAAGTTATCTAAACAGCAAATCTTCAATGAAGGACCTAGGTGAAGCATCATACATATTAGGCATAAAGATATATAGAGATGATCTAGGCGCCTAATAGGGCTATCGCAAAGTACATACCTTGATAAGATTTTAAAGAAGTTTAAAACGGAGGGAAGTAAGAAGGGGTTCTTACCTATGTTGCAAGGCAATACATTGAGTAATACTCAAAGTCCGGCTACGGCGGAAGAAAGAGAGATAATGGACAAAGTCCCCTACGCTTCAGCCATAGGCTCTATAATGTACGCCATGCTATGTATAAGACCGGATGTAGCACATGCTATTAGTTTGTCTAGTAGGTACCAATTGGATCCAGGTTCGAAACACTGGATAGCGGTCAAGAATATCCTTAAGTACTTGCGAAGAACTAAAGATATGTTTCTTATGTACGGAGGTGAAGAAGAGCTCGTCTCTAAGTTTTATGTCGACGCTAGCTTTGACACTGATCCGGATGACTCTAAGTCTCAATCTGGATACGTATTTCTCATGAATGGTGGAGCGGATAGTTGGAGGAGTTCCAAACAACCCGTGGTGGCGGGATCAACACAAGAGGCCGAATTTGTTGCTGCTTCGGAAGCGGCTCAGGAAGTAGTTTGGATGAAGGAGTTCATATCCGAACTAGGTGTGGTTGCAAGCGTGTTGGACCCAATGGTGATCTATTGTGACAACAATGGTGCCATAGCCAATGCCAAAGAACCAAGGTCTCACAAGAATTCCAATCATATTAAGCGTTGGTTTCACTCCATCCGCGAGCATGTCAAGGATGGAAACATAAAGATTTGTAAAGTACACATGGATCTCAATGTAGCAGGTCCATTGACTAAAACTCTCCCTAGAGCAAAACATGATCATCACCAGAACTCCATGGGTGTTAGATTTATCACTATGTAACTAGATTATTGTCTCTAGGGCAAGTGGGAGACTGAAGGGAATATGCCCTGAGAGGCAATAATAAAGTGGTTATTATGTATATTCCAAGTATATGATAGATGTTTATTTTGCATGCTATAATTGTATTAATATGGAAACGTTAATACATGTGTGTTTAATAAACAAACAGAAAGTTCCTAGTTATGCCTCTCTCATAAACTAGCTCGTTGATTGACAAGATGATCAAGGTTTCCTGATCATGGACATTGGATGTTGTTAATAACAAGGTCACAACATTAGTATAATGGTGTGATGAACATTCATACGAAGTATAGCATTACGATCAAAGTCATTGAGTTTATATTGCTATAACATCATACGAAGTGATTCTAATCCTTAGACCATAAGATCATGTCAACCACTAACACTGGAAGAGTATGTTGATAACATCAAACGTCACACCGTAACAGGGTGATTATAAAGATGGGTTCAGTACTACTAAAGTGTTATGTTGAGGCCCATGGATCGAGAGTGGAATTTGTTCATGTAACACCCTCAGAATCGGACCTATGCAAGTTTTAGCGAAACCCGCCAAACCCGCATAGAAACGATTCAAAGGTGCCCACCAGGCACTTTCGTGCGGGTGGAAAACGAAGTAATAACATTACACAACAGTCCTCGATGGGACCCACAGAACAGATATATATAACAGCGACTCAATGAGTCAAGAATGCAGATATAATATACAAAGATCCAAATCACCTTGAAAACGGTAGAGCGTCCGACTACGGACAAGATGCAAATGGGGCTAAGAGCCCTGAAGAATAACCAATGGCGTCCATAACCCTGCCCAGGCCAAGCCGGAAGGGTAACCCTGCTAACGACGTCGATCTCAAAACCTGCTTAAACAAAAGGGGTGCCGACGAAGGGCAAAGGAAAAAGAGGAGCGTCAGTACTGAGGCCAGTACACGGCAAGGCTAGAATTCGGCGGTCCTCGCCTACATCGGTATGGTGGACTGAGCGGCAGCGGCAGCATGCACTAAACAACAGACTCGATACGACTGGCGGCTATCAGAGAGGGATAAGAAAGACCTATTCGGAACCAAATAGGATACTAGCACCAAACAAACCCATCCTGGCGTCTCCCCTCGACACCGATCGAGGAAGTCAACCGAGGAACTCACACAGTTGGCAGTTTTATTTATTCAGTTATCGTTGCAGCATTTACTAGTCAGGTTTAGGTAATCATCCTGATAAAGTAAGCAGTGGGCACTTTGAGTTAACCATTCCGTTATAGTGGCAACAATTACTACTCAGTTACAGGTAACATGAGATAAACCCAAAACCCAGCAGTTGTTGGTACTTTTATTCAGCCATTCCGTTGTAGTTGCAATACTTACTAGTCAGGTACAATGGTCGCAAGCGACAACCCAAACAATCAATTGTGGGCAGTATTAGTTAGCCATTCCATTAGAGTGAAGCTGATTACTAGTCATTATAGAGTCAGATTTATAGCAATAAACTTTAGTTATGCTTGGCTATGATCGAGATACTATGCTCCAAGTCGTCCATAACCGCGGACACGGCTTTCAGAAAGTTTTAACCCGGCCAGGGTGCACAAATAGCAACACACACACGATCAACCTCGGAAAAACCAAATCAAAACCCAACGAGGTCTTCACGACAGAGCAATCACAAGATTCAGAAATATTTCAGGGGGCCACCCCTTGGAGTACACCCGCAATGAAGTAAGCAAGCTCCGAGACGGACTCAAGGTTTGCGTCAGTGGTTGTAAACGACAGCAGATCCCCAAACGGGGACTGTCGATACCGCGAAAACACTCCGCTTCCAAAACAGTACAGCGTGCTCCTCACACAATCGTAAATAAAGCAGTAAAGCATGGCATAGGTACAGGATAGTAAATAAAACCTCAAACTAGTTGTGGCCCCAAGAAATAAGACGAAATCAAGCTCTGGCTAAGGGGGGCCCATACTCCCCATATGTGGATAGCGCGATAAATCAAGGAACAGGTATCAAGTACTCGGGGTCCTACGGGACACAAGTGGGCGTTCGGAAACCAAATATTATCTATCACCCACCGATGCCTCTGCTTACTTCAATTTTAGTTGTTAAACAGGAATTAAAGTGAACGATAAGTAAAACTAAGATCATCTCCAACATCAACATGCGGCAATACTCCAACAACTGTGGTACACGGCAACACGCAACAGCTCTAGAGCAAGCGACTACGACGCGCAAGTCCAACTATCTACCAAACAACAGGTAATAGGATGTGTCCAAGGCAATATAGGGCTGCACGGTATAACACAGGTACGGAAAACTAAAGCATCGCAACACAGATAGCAATAGATCAACATGAGGGAATAAATACTATAAAAGTAAGATAGGTAGAAAGGGGGGAGATGCTCGCCTGAAACATTGTCGAAGGTTCAACCGAAGATCGGGTCGACACTCGCATCAACTCAACGGCCTTATCCGCGAAGAAGCAAAACACTAGAATAACACCGGATGCAAGATTTAATACAACAACAGAAGATCGGCATGATGCATGTATGATGCATGGCATGGCAAAGTGCGATGCAATTAGGTCATGTTAAGCGGAACCAGGGTCCCGACAATTAATTAGATGGTTCATGTTATTTAGCTACCCCTCAATTTAAATGTTGTTTAACAAGGCAGAAGATAGCACCGGTTCGCTACACAATTTTAAATGAGGCCAATATAAGGCTAGATTGCCGCATATGGGCCCCATATTTAATTGTGAGGTGAATCGGCATAAGGCCCCCAAACCACATGATATGCATGCGAGATGAATTAATATGCGACAGTTTATATTTCATTTTGTAAAATAGGGCTCGAGAAAAGGTTCACACATTTAGGGTTCGGCAGATCTTGGTTTCCGGGGTTCGGGGTTCGACAGGGTCCAGGTTTCGACGGGTTCGGACTCGACGGGATCGTTCTCTCGTTCTCGGTAACGGGGTAGATCTTGGCGCATCCGCGGTGGTCGGGCCATGTCGACGGCCTTGGTGTCCTTGATGGAGAACTCGGTGTTCCGGGGAGAAGACCTTGGCGTCCTGCGTCGGTGTCCTGACCATCCGGGTTGTCGAGCAGCGCATCCGGGAAGGAGAACTTGTCGCGCATGTGGGCTTCGGGTACACGAGGAGGACTTGGCGTTCCGAAGGGTTCGGTCTTCGAGGTTTGTCCATCTACGCCACGTCGGAGCTCTTGAGGTTTCGGCTCGATCGAGGTGCAGTGCTTGAGTTTCGACGCAGGCGATCTTCGGGTGCTACTCTAGTGGTCACGACGATCTTGAGGGGAACTTGGGGAACGCAGGGTTTCTCCCTGGACTTGGCCAGCCCAACAACACTCTTTGCCGAACAAAAGCCAAACATAAAAAAAACAAAACACACCGATCAACACCGGTGGTTAGCGAAGCAAGGGAAGCTGGAGATCGGCTCGCAGAGCGGACAGGACGGCACGAGAGCGGCGGTACTTGGGCCGGCGAGGCGAGCTTGGCTGGTGGAGGGCGCCGGAAGGGCCGGGACGAGGTCGTCGTCGTACGGCCGCGGGCGCGTGCTCTACAGGGATGGCACGGGCGGCGCTAGGGCCAGGGGCACGGCAGCTGGCTTGAACGGCGGGGACGAGGACGCGCGGAGGCGGCCTGGGCGGCGAACGGCGGAGCTCTGGGCGGGCCTGGCGAGGCGGCAGAGGAGCGGCCCCGGGGCGGCGCTGCTCAGGGGATGGGCGGAGGAGCGCGGCGAGGGAGGCGGAGGCCGGGGACGCGGCCGGGGCGGGGAGGAGGCCCACTGGCGGCCGCGGTTGCGGGCTCGAGAGGAAGGAGCGGGGAGGCGTCGCGATTCGCGGAGGCGGCCGCGGGAGGACGCGAAGAGGGCGGCGGCCGGGCCGAGCACGGTTCGGGGCGCGCGGAGCACGGCCGGAGAGGTGAAGGGGCGGCGCACGCGGAGGGGGCGGGGGCGAGCTCGGGGGCGGCCGAGTCCGGCGTCGCGCGCGGGAGGCCTGGTGGCGGGGAGGGCTTGCGCCGGCGAGGAGCAGCGGCGCGCAGGGCGGCGGCGGGGTGGAGAACGGCGAGGAGGGAGGCGGCTCGCTGGGGAAGGTTTGTGTGGGCGCGCGGGAGGCGGTGGCCGGCGGCGGGTGAGCGGCGTGCGGTGGTTGGCGGGGCGGCGCCAGGAGGAGACGACGGGAGGCGCGGGGCGTCGGTGGGAGGAAAGAGGAGGAGGTGGGCGCGTGGGCGAGCGGGGACAGGGTGGGGCCAGGACGCGTGGGTGGGGCCCGGTGACAGCGGGGAGATGGGGGATGGCTGCGCGCGGGTGTCTGGTGTTGTGTGCTAGCGCGTGTGTGCTGTGTGGGTGTGAGAGAGGGTGGGGCAGGGTTAGGTGGGGCCGGTGGAGGGAGTGGGAAGAGAGAGAGAGAGGCCAGGGGCTGCTGAGGTGGCAGTTCCTGGTTGGGTAGAGGGGGAGAGAGGATGAGGTGTCACTAGGGGATTGGGTGGGGTGATGTGGAGAGGAGGGTTGGGTAGGTAGTTTGGTAGGAATAGGATTAGAGGTGGACCGATTGGAAATTCCTGGGGGTGGTCGTTCGGGTCGAAACGGCCCGTTCGACTACCCCCGCTAAAACAATTAAACTTTTTATTTGTTTTAAACGGGCCGTGTGCAACCGATAGCGGCCAAAATAATTAAACCGGGGAACCGGGCTTGCGTTTGAATTAAGATGGGGCGTTTAGAAAACAAATCGGGTTTTGCGAAATAGTTTTAAGCAAACAATGCATGATGATGACGATGCAATGCACAAATTCAACGCGATTTTCTAGTAGTGGTTTTGCGGGATGCCACAGTTCATCCCGATGACGGATAGATATGCTCTGGGCCCTCTCGGTGATATCACATTGATTAGCTTGCAAGCAAGTGATTTGATCATTAGAATGTTATATCACGGGAACAAGAAAATAGTGCATGTTAGTAACGAGATCAAACTAGGTATGGAGATACCGATGATCGAATCTCGGACATGTAATATATCGCGAAGCAAAGGGATTAATATTCTAGCGTAAAAGGTTCTCGCGATCACAAGAAAGTCATCGCTGAATGTGTGGGAGTCAGTATGGATCTCCAGGTCCCGCTTCTGATTATTGATCCAAGAGGGGTCTCGATCATGTCCACATTATTCACGAACTATAGGGTGACATACTTAAGAGACACCGACACCATTTGGAGCAAATGTTTCATGCCGGAAAGAATAACAAGCGCAGGAATTTATTTCACTAGATACTGAAACGGGTTTTCAGGTGAAATTGCAGAAAGTGTTTTTACATGTGAAATGAAATACTAGCAAGGTGGGTTATATGTGAATGTTTGTCATTAAATTAATTGACAAAATTCTGAATAAATAAAAGGAGTTTTATTTATTTGAGAGTTTGCATTAAATTTGGTGGAAATTTAATGGGAATTTGAGTGGGTTTTTGAGTGGAGGGAATTGAAAGGCATTTTTGTGAGTGGAGTGTCCACCCACATCAATGGAGGGAGGGCAAGGGGCAACCCCATGCGCCGGACACCCCCTTGGGTGCCCCCCTCCTCCTATAAAAGGATACCCCTCCTCACTTCTCACTCACACCTCCTCGTGAAGGATCTCTCTCCTCCAGTATTTATCCCCCATTGTCTCGGACTAGCGAGATACATTTTCCCGGTGGCTATTCCGCAAGAAAGAGTTGTGCTTCTGCTGCCTCGCTGGAGCGAGTAGGCGGAGGTTTATCGGTGCCTCAGACGTGTGTGCGAGCACGGATGCGCCGCTGATTTGCGGTGCTAGGACTTCCTCTCGATCTTGAGATCGGCAAGAGATCGTCTAAATCAACCAGGAGTTCAACCTTGTTAAGTTGTGTCTTTCTTCAATGGTATGTTCTCTATGGATGTATATCTTCCCATTGATTATATCTAGAAGATAGATCTTGGTACATAGTTGTTCCCATTGTAGGAAAAAAATTCTATGTTGCGAACCCTACAAATGGGAGCAATCTTTGCTCGCTAATGTTGGAATATTGCAAATCAACTGAATCGCCACTTCTTCAGGGAATTTGCGATAGATTTTATCTATCAAATCACTGAGAGTTATGGAGGTTGCAACTACCGCTGGGAAGTAAAATCCAGAGAGATATTGTTCACAACCATGAATTACGCTAGTATATCTAGTCTAATCGCCAGCCGAAATGCCAGCACTGGATCAATCCTATTCGAAAATCAAGGAAGTTAGTTGAGCACCAGCGATTCACGCTCAAATACTAGCAATAATTAACCCACAAAGGAAAACAATGCTTACCCAGATGGAATCCATGTGTTAGATCCCTGCTATTCCACCCAATATTCTCTGTGCTCAATGCGGATGGACGATACACCAGCCGGCGTTGCATACTGTTCCGTCAAAGGGGTAGATCTAGCACGGGAGGGAGCGGAGCCGGAGGTGGAGTGGGCTCCGCGGCTAGGGGTAGTGGCGGCTCTGGGGCCGAGGACGACATAAGGTAGGAGGGCACGACGGCGGGGCAACAGAGGGGTGGTGTGGGAGCTGTTCCAGGCTCAGGGGAAGCGAATGCTTTGGGTGAGAGAGAATGGCCGGTCTGACGTGTCTCCATGCGGCCCCACCCTTCACCATGTATGCAAGACCCGTCCCAACACGGCCCCACCCTTCACCACATATACAAGACCCATCCCAACACGGTCCCACCCATCAGCATGTAACGGTCGAGGCCACGTAACGTAACGCTCAACGCACGACCCGCCCCAACACGGTCCCACCAGTAAGCATGTAACAGTCAAGCCTTTGACCTGACGCCATCCCACCATCTGAACACCTGCGAGGGTTTCATAGCATGGCGAGGGGAAAAGTGAGGAAAAGCTAAGCGGCTGGGGAAAACTAAGTAAAACTAACGAACCACGGGCACGAAAATAGAAATCCCTCCAGCAAAAGAGGTTTCGTGGAGGAGGGTGGATGATAACCTATTCACGATTCAATTTAGTTGCATGGCATCTTGGAATAAATCCATGCATCAGGGTCCTTGGCTATTCCAGCTCTTATAAGGTAAGAGTACGATGGTTTTACGAACCCTAGATCGGTAAAGTTGAATAATGTTACTGTCTGTGTACAAGTTCACCAATTTCCCAATAATTATCTTTGGGAGTCGATCATCAAAGGGATGTGTAGAGGAGTTGGGGAAGTCTAAGAGGTTTAGATAAAGCTACCATCAGGTTTTATTGGTAGCTTTGTTCGCATTAAAGTAAAACTTGATGTTTAGAAGAAGCTCAGTAGATTTGCATCGATTACAAAGGATAAAAAGGAGTATTATAAGATCAAATATGAGAAAATGCCGACCTCCTATGGAAATTGCGGATTCATAGGACATTACCACGTGGAGTGTGGTTCTGGTGAATATGATGAGGCTAAACTTGAATGGGGCAACTTTATCCTTGCGGATGGTGGTAGAGGAAGAGGGAGAGGTAGAGGATCCGACTGAGGACATGGCGGCAGAGATAGGGATGGTTGTCCATGGTGTAGAGGAAGAGGTCGTGGCTTCTCGGGGTTTGGCAAAGAAGATTATCTGGGAGGGTATTTTGACCATTCTAATACTGAGATGATGAATGTTGATGGTTAGAACGGGGTTGTTATCTGATGGCTTGAGAAATCAACCTGATACTGTATAGCACCGCAGTTTTAGTTAATCTATATTAGGGTTTGTTTTGTGCATCATGAGCATCATGTCTTAAAATTTGCATTGGAGAAATAAAAGCCAAAACTCTAAAACCCTAGTTTTCTTCCCTCTCTTTGAAACACAACCAAATGGTTTGAATTTCGAAACTATCAAAATATGTGGAGCCAAACTGTTATAAGGGCCCTACAATATTTTATATCTTTTACAAGTGTTCTGGTATTTTTGAAATGATCAAAAACAGTTTTGAAATGGGTTTGCAAAAGGGAAAGTGAAAACAGAAATTGGAAAAATGTTTAAGGAAAAAAGCAGCAACCCAACAGCCCATCTCTCTTCCCTCTCTACCTGCTGCCCTCGCGCGCCCGCAAGCAACCTTTGCCGTGGCCCGTTTCTGGCCCAAACCAGCCTAGCCAGGGCCCATACCAGTTTGACCCTTCCCCCTGTCGTCTTCCCCATCGACGGCAAGTAGCTGTCTGGCAGCGCCGATGCCGTCCGCCGGGCAGCGTGGAGATGCCCGCCCCACCGCCGTTCCGCGAGAGGATAAGAACGGTCGTGTCGTGCCCACTCTTCGCATCCCCATTTCCCTCTTCCTCTCACTCTGTGTCGCTCGCATGCAGAGGTACCGAAACCCTAGCTGCAGAGATCGCCGGTGCCCTGCCCTCTCCGGACTCCCCTCGCTATCCTGAGCGCACAGGAAGCATCGCCGCTCCATGGTGATCTTCCTCATCATAGGAATCGAGCAGGGGTGCTCGGAATCGACCGCAACAACGTCTTCTTCCTCAAGCCCGACGACCTCATACGCTCGATTCATCATCGCTCCGGCCATCGCCCCGCCTCGCCGTCACCACCAATCGCTCTGGTGTGAGCTTCTGGTACCCAGGCACCCTTTGTTTGCCTTGCTCGCTTGCTGCATCCACCACTCGCCGTCGATCTGTAAGCTCCGCCGCCGCACACCATTGTTTTGTGTACTCCGGTGATCCAAAATCAACGGCGCCGCCCCTATCGTGTTCGCGTCGCTCCGCTGGTTCGGTCGCAAGCAATCGCGCGTCCCCGCTCTCTCCCTAGCATCGCCAACCGCAGCCGCCATCTGCAATGTTTGCCAGCGAGCCTGCGTGGCACCGATGTGGCACTTGCGTCAGCACCACACAAGCTTGGCCAACGTGGCTAGCTGACGTGGCCCTAGGCCCCGTCGACAGTGACTAGGGCTAGATCTGCCTCGGTGAGAAGGGTACTAGGGTTAGGTTGAGATGATGTCAGCCTAATGTAATAAAGGTTTAATAATTTCAGGAATTGGTTAAATCTTGTAAATTCAATATCTAATTATTTATAAGTCAGAAAAATACAAATAATAAATCAAAATGTCCAGAAAAATGAGAACTACCTATCTAAGATATAATCATGCATTGTTAATCAACTTTAATGACAAGTTTAATTAGAAGAACAAACCAACCCCTCTCATATACATCCGGAATTTCCCCGAGTTAGGGTTTGTACCCCTCGGAACCCTGATTAAACTATCGAGCATGCTATAGCGTTTAATTCCAATGCAATTTAACTTGTAATATCATCATCCTTGTTAGAGCATTGCATCAATGCCATGTGTTGATTGTTTCCCTCTCTTTCTGCTGTTTGGTTCTTCCCGGTAGCATACGATATCGAGATCGAGATCGAAGAGCAAGATCAATACAATCGAAGATCGACGAACAATACTTGACCATCTATAACCAAGTCAAGTACAAGGCCATGAAGCTCTGCTTTTTGGTTATCAACAGGCGAAGGAAATCATAGCCCCACCATGATATAATCCTATGATTTCGAAAGCATTTCAATTCTTGCCATGATGCATACGATTCTATTGTGGTCTTTTATCGATAGATAGAGTATCCTATCTGTTGCATTACTCCCTTGAGCTCATATTACCTGAACCACTGCCCCTAGCATAACTAGGTTTGGCTTGTGTGCACCGCTAGAGCTATTATTTGTGTCCTGCTTAGCCATGCATAGCTGTCAGTGCTGGTTCATCCAGATGGTGTATCAGCTGCAGATAATCTAGTATAGTAGGAGAACGTGATGAGATGATATCAAAGGTGATATGAGATTAAAAATGCTAACGCTTGTACAGGAGGCCGCGGTGAGATGTGGTTTTTCTAGTCCCATGCTCGCCACCACTAGGACCTGAGTTCTTGCCTTTGGAACCGAGACGAGCGTACAGCCACACGGGGTTTATGGGGACCCCTCGATTGACTAACTTGCCTAGTAGATTCCATGAGTCACATAGTTCAGGCGTTCCATTCGACATGCATTCTGGATCTTCTCGAAGGCGGTGAAGGAGGTGCATTCATAATAGGTAGGTAAACGTGGCCGGGGTTGCTTGGGGTCGATGGAGCCCCGGGTGAACCAACCTCGCCTCACATCTTTAAGGACCAGCTTCGGGATTTGACCCGTTATGGTAGAACCATCCTTATTGCGTGACTCATGGTCTCGGCGAAAGCAAGGTAAAGGTCGTGTCTAACCACCCTCTGTCGGCCTTCCAATGAAGAGCGCTAATGATTTTGGAATTAAGAGTCGGTTAGTACGTGTGGGTAAAGTTGTACACCCCTACAGGGTAATAATCATTTCGAAAAGTCGTTTCCGTAGTTATGGACGACTCGGGAATGGATGTGAGATCATAGATAACATGAATCTAATCATAAAACTTGGCAGATCAACGTGTGCTTAAGGATGCTTCCCCATGGGTATGAGGGGGTGATCCTAGTTAGGGTTCGGACGATGATTTTGTGGATATCAAAAGATGATGATCAATAATTTGGAGATGTCGCTCTCTTATGCCCTTTTAATATACTCTGATTAGACGAGCTTCTTCTCCCTCTTGTCTTACAAAACAAAGATGGCTTTATGCAAAATAGCTCCACCAGCCATAAGTCTTGCGGAGTACACCCTGTACTCACCCTTGCCTTCTTGAAACTTTTGGCAGAGTAAGTGTTCCCTGAAGATCAGTTTGGTACTACATCTACACCGATGAGTAGCTTGGGGTTCCCGGCCGACAACCTGGAATCTATGGGCTGGGACGTCATCGTTATGCTTCAGGCCTCTTAGGCCATTTGTTAAGTTTGTTATACTTAATAGCATAATTTTCCTTCCGTTGTTTGATGTTTTGTGGTCAGTGACCTCTGCTTGTAATAATTTGGTTCTCTGCTCACTTATGAGCTTGCTGTAATAAATTTTGTGTCGTAGGGTCACTGTTGTGTTACCGATTCTTCACTGGATATTATCGAGCTCAAGGTTAAGCTTATGTCAGACAGAGGTTTGGGATTTGTTTAGCCTTGATCCCGAGGGTGTCACAGTTTTTGGTATCAGGGCAATACCGACCGTAGGAAAACCTTGCTATTGGTCGATGTTATGTCTAGTGTTTCTGAAAACTATTTTAAAAGCTGAAAAGTATTTGTGAAAACTCTAGTATGCTTCTTTTTCTCCTTATCCAGTTTCGCTCTAGCTCTGGGTTGTCTTATCTGGTGTTGATTTTGGAAAAGTTTTGATATCTCTTCTAGTCTTTCAAAGCTTAGGTGCCTTTTAGGCATGTCGTTTCTAAGCCAGTTGACCTAGTGTTTAGTTCTCTAGAGTTGTGTGTGTTGTGAACTCCTTTTTCCCTTTGCTCTTGTTCAGCTGAGAGATTCCTTTCTATCATGATATCTCTATCTCTCGGACCCATAATATTATATTTTTGGATCTGCGGTGTTCTGTTCTAGGTTTCGAGGTTTCTTTTCGCCTCATGTGCCTCCTTTTCGTTTGTTGGGTACTTTAGAAGTCGTTTCTTCTCTTGGAAGCTACCTCATGGTTACTAACATGCAATGTATGCTACGTCACTCAAGCAGTGGCTATTCCTTTCTTTGGGTTTTAACCCTTGGACTTGAACCTAAGATCCCGGATTGTGCTGGATTCTGGTGTTGTGAATCTTGTACATGAAGCTGACCTTTAACCCAAGATCCATTCCTTTGACCTCTGTCGTTAATGTTCACACATAACCTCAGGATGGCTGGTACTACAATTCTAGCCATCAAGCTTGTGGTTATTGTCGCGAATGAATCGTTACAATTAAGGACTTCCCCTACCACATGCTGTGGCAGATGTTCTTTAATGGAACCAAATAGATCACGACAAGAGTACTCCTCCAGAGTCTCGCATTTATACTTGTGACTCTACCATACCTTTCCCTCTCTTTGCATTGGTTTCTGGAAGATTGTTAATCTATGCATCCACATCTCGGGAATTCTATCCTGAGTATATTCCTTCTTTTCCTTGTTGTTTTCCGACCTTTTTCCACCAATTGGTAGCCAAGTAGTAATGTGCATCGGTGTCTTCTGATGCAAGATACTCTTGTGGTTCGTCATGACAAACCATTTCGGGATGTCAGGAGAAACAAACTCTAGTACCTCATCATATATAGGACCAGGTCAAAGTATTGTAATCCGCAGATCAAGAAGCATTGATTAGCTTATTTTTGTTCTATCTTGAAGTATCACACTCTTTTATACTCAGAGGTCATGTTGAGGTTCATGAACCCTTAATGAAGTGATGCTCCTACACATATTTACCCACCCTCCCTCGAGCTTTCGCGCTTGTGAGTGATGTGTGTGTGTAATAATGTGGTTATCTAAAGATTCTTAGCAATTAGTATTGTTTTGATATCCAAGGACATTCGTGTCATTCTTGCCATGATTGGTTAACCCTATCACTAAGCAAATTTTGACGATGCTACCAAGTCCATTATTCTGGTGCACTCTCTTCAATCAAAGAGTTAGGCTTGTGCCAAACCTCTAAGATTATGTCTTCTTGCCTTACCAAGCAAGTTTCTTCTCGAACTAAGTGATATATCGGTGGTTCGTGATATTCTAGCTGTCTTTCTAGAAGCATCACCATGTTGCTACATGACCGTGATGTCAAGTTCTTGAGCAAGAAAGTTCTCTAGACTTATCTTTTCTCCAAGGATATGTACTGGATACCCCTGAACTAGTAGGTTGAGCTTAAACAACAACTTGGAGAGTTGTAAGACAAAAGTTCTATCTGATTCAGTTTCTTCTTAAAGGGATGTCTAGTTTTTTTGTGCTGAAGAAAGATAGTATTTCCTTTGTGGATATGATATCGTCCCCCACCTTTGATTTGATTTGGGTTATTGTCAAATCAAACTCAGTTCCATGGCCTATCTTGATGGTGATGCTACTTGTGAAGTTTCACTTGAGTACGTCTTCATGTCCTTTGGTCTAACCAATACTTCTGCCTTGTCCACATAACATATGAGTTCATCGTCTTGGAGTGTTTGGATAAGTTTGTTGTTGAGCCCATCGATGACAATCTTATTTTCCCCATGCTAGATAAGATTCATATGGAACATTTGGCATTAATGTTGGAAACCTTCAAGAACCTTCTTAGATTCATCTCAAGAATGTGTTCTAGATGTTAGAAGTGACCTTCTATGATTCATGTGCAATTGTTGAAAGATGTCATCGTGGATTCGAGAAGAGTTATCTTCCTTTCCTTAAGGATACATGCGTGTTTTATTGTTAGTACTCTATATGTATGCAGCTGTATCTCGACAAGTTGCTAATGCATATGCCTAGCAATCTAGCTCGGTCTTTTGGAGCTTTACAATGTAATCTATATCTTGAGAATCTAGTAACTTTACCTTGTGGTAAATGTTGCACCCTTTCTATTCAGACACGCTGAGTCTGAAGTTTCATATCACCTAACCAAATTTAAATCTCAAGCAATATGATGGTTGGTGTTCCTCAAGGATTGACATAGGTCTCTTTGTAAATCTGGCAAGATTGATGTAATGGTTGACACTTAGCCGGAAAGACCTTTTGTCATATTCTATTAATTCAGCAATAACAACCACTCCTCATGAGGCACCTTCTATGATTTATCATATGAGTTGTTCTTATGGTTTATTTGTATTCGAAGTCCGACCTTTACTTGATGTCTGCTTTCTCGAACATCAAGGAGAACATTTGAAGTAGTGTTGTTGAATGTCTCTCAATTGATCCTCCAGAACCTTTTGTGTTGGCAACTGTTGTTATGCCAAGTAATTGAAGTATGAGAATGAAGTTTATTTTTTCTTGTGTCATCGGGAATCTTCTTATCTATTCATCTAGTGGTGTAAAGTGATATCATGATCTTTGGCAAAGATTTTTTATAAACCTTGATGAATAAAGAGTTTCCTTCGTTTTCTTTCGCATGTTTTAAGAGTGACTATGATTTTGGTAATCAGTAGTGTCTCTTGTTACATTTTCCTTGCGACTCTTATGAGTCCTCGCTACAAAACACCTTTATGTCATGGCCTTCTGTTGAATGTAAGAGTGATCTTTCTATGTCAATAGTAGTTCAACAACTTGGTTTTGTTGATCCATATATGTGCAACCTAAAATCTCTACTTAAGCTATTTAGTAGAGGTTCCCTATCGAAGTTTAAGGTCATGTTCTTTATTCTGGAAGCCTTCCTTCTCAGAAGCTTAAACCCTTCTGAAGTTCCATGGTATCAATCCTTATGAAGACCATCTATCTAACAACTTGAAACCTTTCCCTCTTGTTTCCTCTGTTACCTTGGTGTGTTTCATGTTTGTCCTCTCAGAGTTGTTTCTGAACACTCCATTCCTGAGTTAACCATGAGATACTCTGTGTGTTGCTTAGTGTGTTTCCCTCTTATCTTTAGAGTGACCCTGTTTCTTTCTCTCTCTATCTCTTTTCCTACCTTTGGAATCTCGGGTCGAGATTCTCGTAAGGGGGATAGAGTTGTAACACCCCAGTTTTAGTTAATATATATTAGGGTTTGTTTTGTGCATCATGAGCATCATGTCTTAAAATTTGCATTGAAGAAATAAAGTCAAAACCCTAAAACCCTAGTTTTCTTCCCTCTCTTTGAAACACATCAAAATGGTTTGAATTTCGAAACTATCAAAATATGTGGAGCCAAACTGTTATAAGGGCCCCATAATCTTTTATATATTTTACAAGTGTTCTGGTATTTTTGAAATGATCAAAAATAGTTTTGAAATGGGTTTGCAAAAGGGAAAGTGAAAAAAGAAATTGGAAAAATGTTTTTAGGAAAAAAAAGAGCAGCAGCCCAATAGCCCATCTCTCTTCCCTCTCTACCTGCTGCCCTCGCGCGCCCGCAAGAAACCTTTGTCGTGGCCCGTTTCTGGCCCAAACTAGCCCAGCCAGGGCCCGTACCAGTTCGACTCTTCCCCCTGTCGTCTTCCCCATCGGCGGCAAGCAGCTGTCTGGCAGCACCGATGTCGTCTGCCAGGCAGCGTGGAGATGCCCGCCCCGCCGCCGTTCCGCGAGAGGATAAGAAAGGTCGTGTCGTGCCCTCTCTTCTCATCCCCATTTCCCTCTTCCTCTCACTCTGTGTCGCTCGCGCGCAAAGGTACCGAAACCCTAGCTGCAGAGATCGTCGGTGCCCTGCCATCTTCGGCCTCCCATCGTTGTCCTGAGCGCACAGGAAGCATCGCCGCTCCGTGTTGATCTTCCTCGCCAAAGGAATCGAGCAGGGGTGCTCGGAATTTACTGCAGCAACGTCTTCTTCCTCAATCCCGATGACCTCCGACGCTTGATTCACCGTCGCTCCGGCCACCGGCCAGCCTCGCCGTCACCACTAATCGCTCAGGGGTGATCTTCTGGTACTCAGGCACCCTTCGGTTTCCTTGCTCGCTTGCTGCATCCGCCGCTCGCCGTCGATTTGTAAGCTCCACCGCCACACGCCGTTGTTTCCCGTGCTTCGGTGACCCAAAATCAGCGGCGACGCCCCTATCATGTTCGCCTCGCTCCGCTGGTTCGGTCGCAAGCAATCGCGCGTCCCCGCTCTCGCCCTAGCGTCGCTAGCCGCTGTCGTCTGCAGTGTTCGCCGGCGAGCCTGCATGGCACCGATGTGGCGCTTGCGTCAGCACCACACAAGTTTGGCCGACGTGGCTAGCTGACGTGGCCCTGGGCCCCGTCGTCAGTGACTAGGGCTAGATCTGCCTCGGTGAGAAAGGTACTAGGGTTAGGTTGAGATGACATCAGCCTAATGTAATAAAGGTTTAATAATTTCAGGAATTGGTTAAATCTTGTAAATTCAATATCTAATTATTTATAAGTCAGAAAAATACAAATAATATATCAAAATGTTTAGAAAGATGAGAACTACCTATATAAGCTATAATCATGCATTGTTAATCAACTTTAATGACAAGTTTAATTAGAAGAACAAACTAACCCCTCTCATATACATCCGGAGTTTCCCCGAGTTAGGGTTTGTACCCCTCGGAACCCCGATTAAACTGTCGAACATGTTACAGGGTTTCATTCCAATGCAATTTAACTTGTCATCTCATCATCCTTGTTTGAGCATTGCATCGATGCCATGGTGTTGATTGTTTCCCTCTCTTTCCGGTGTTTTGTTCTTCTCGATAGCATACGATATCGAGATCGAGGTCGAAGACCAAGATCAATACCATCAAAGATCGAAGATCGACGAACAATACTTGACCAACTATAACCAAGTCAAGTACAAGGCCCCGAAGCTCTGATTTCTGGTTATCAACAGGCAAAGGCAAGCATATCTCCACCATGATATAATCCTATGATTTCAAAAGCATTTTAATTCTTGCCATGATGCATATAATTCTATTGTGGTCTTTTATCGATAGATAGAGTATCCTATCTTTTGCATTACTCCCTTGAGCTCATATTACCTGATCCACTGCTCCTAGCATAACTAGGTTTAGCTTGTGTGTACCACTAGAACTATTATATGTGTCCTGCTTAGCCATGCATAGCTATCAGTGCTGGTTCATCCAGATGGTGTATCAGCTGCAGATAATGTAGTATGGCAGGAGAACGTGATGATATGATATCAAAGGTGATATGAGATTAAACATGCTAAGGATTGTATGGGAGGCCACGGTGGGATGTGGTTTTTCTATTCCCATGCTCACCACCACTAGTACCGAGTTCTCTCGAGCGTACAACCACACGGGGTTTATGGGGACCCCTTGATTGACTAACTTGCCTAGTAGATTCCATGAGTCACATAGTTCGGGCGTTCCATTCGACATGCATTCTGGATCTTCTCGAAGGCGGTGAAGGAGGTGCATTCATAATAGGTAGGTAGGCATGGCCGGGGTTGCTTGGGGTCGATGGAGCCCCTGGTGAACCAACCTCGCCTCACATATTTAAGGACCGGCTTCGGGATTTGACCCGTTACGGCGGAACCATCCTTATTGCGTGACTCATGGTCTCGGCAAAAGCAAGGTAAAGGTCATGTCTAACCACCCTTTGTCGACCTTCCAAGGAAGAGGGCTAATAATTCTGGCATTAAGAGTCTAGTACGTGTGGGTAAAGTTTTACATCCCTGCAGGGTAATAATATTTTCGAAAAGACGTGTTTGCGGTTATGGACGACTTGGGAATGGATGTGAGATCATAGAGAACATGAATCTAATCGTAAAACTTGGCAGATCAACGTGTGCTTAAGGATGCTTCCTCATGGGTACGAAGGGGTGATCCTAGTTAGGGTTCGAATGATGATTTGGTGGATATCAAAAGATGATGATCAAGACTTTGGAGATGTCGCTCTCTTATCCCCTTTTAAAATACTCTGATTAGACGAGCTTCTTCTCCCTCTTGTCTTACAAAACAAAGATGGCTTTATGCAAAATAGCTCCACCAGCCATAAGACTTGCGGAGTACACCTTGTACTTACCCTTACCTTGTTGATACTTTTGGCAGAGTAAGTGTTCCCTGAAGATCAGTTTGGTACTACATCGACACCGACGAGTAGCTTGGGGTTCCCGGCCGGCAGCCTGGAATCTATGGGCTGGGACGTCATCGTTATGCTTTAGGCCTCTTAGGCCATTTGTTAAGTTTGATATACTTAATAGCATAATTTGCCTTCCGTTGTTTGATGTTTTGTGGTCAGTGACCGCTCCTTGTAATAATTTGGTTCTCTGCTCAGTTATGAGCTTGCTGTAATAAATTTTGTGTCGTAGGGTCACTGCTGTGTTACCGATTTTTCACTGGATATTCTCGAGCTCAAGGTTAAGCTTATGTCAGACAGAGATTTGGGATTTGTTTAGCCCTAATCTTGGGGGTGCCACATACTAATATGATAGGAAAAGAGAATGAAGGGAATGGTATTGTTGCTGACCGGGTCTCCCTTCTGAATCAAGCAGGGAAAGTGATAATTCTGCTGCGGATGGGGGTACTCCAGGGAAGACCCAACCGCCAAAAAGAACTAGGAAGGATGAAGATCAAACTACCAAGATATCGGCGACCTCCGCATTGAAGATTGTCTAGATGTAATGAAAATATTAAGCTTCAATGGTCATGGTTTTCAGAAAGCCACGACCGTCAGGGCGCTTGTTGATGTCGTCAAGCAACACAACCCTGATATTATGTTTCTGATGGAGACGCATTTGGAAGATTGGCCAGCGAAGTGTTTGAGGAAAATTCTGAGAATGGATTATAAAGAGGTGGTTAGTAGTAATGGGAAGAAGGGAGGTTTATTACTTTCATGGAAAAATGAGGCAATCCTGTCTTTGAGGTATAAAACACAGAACTATATTGTTGTTTTTGTGGGAAGCGGGATAGAAAATGTTTGTCTTTTTACTGGTTTTTATGGGGAGCCGAGATGGGATGATAAGTACAAATATTAGAAATGTAATAACGATCTTAATCAGGTGTGTGATATGCCTTGGATGCTTATGGAAGATTTCAATGAGATCATGTTTCCGTTTGAGAAGGAGGGAGGTAGGCCTCGACCTACAAAGTATATGTAAGCTTTCAGAGATGTGCTGACCGATTGTGGTCTTGCAGACGCGGGATTTATTGGCGATAAATTTACTTGGCATAGAGGGGGATCAGAGAGAGGCTGGATAGAGGGTTAATTAATGACAATTGGCAAATAAAGTTCGAAGATGCGGTGCTCAAAAACTACGACTGTAGCTATTTAGATCATAGGATCATCCTCATGACTTGGCAAGAGTATTGCCAAGGATAGGAGGGGTCCGAAACTCCTTCAGTTTGAGGCTCGCTAGCTTAAGGAGCCGAATTTTTGTGAAATGGTGCAAAATTCTTGGGAGCTTTTGGCCCACCAATCTCAAAATCCTAATTTGGCGGGAATATTAGCCTTTGTCCACACAAAGCTTCATAATTGGGATAGAACTATTCTGAATAGTTCAAGGCGCAAAATACATGTTGTCAGAAAAGAGCTAGAGGAGGTTGCTAGGGGTGACTTATCGGATGCAAATATTGCCAAGGAGAATGCCCTTGCAAATGAAATTGAAAAATTGTTGGAGCAAGAGGAGATTCATTGGTCTCAACGAAGCCAAGTTGATTGGCTAAAGTTTGGAGACAGGAACACTAGGTTTTTTCACAAAGCTGCTTCTGCCTGGCATAGCAAAAATAAAATTAAGATGCTTAAAGATGATGCGGATAATTGGCAGGAGGGGACAGCCTATTTGAACCTACTAATTTCAGATTATTTTGGAGGTCTCTTCTCTAGTGAAGTGGACGAACCTGATTCTGGTCTTCTCGAGTTGGTGAACTCTCGGGTTTCAAGAGATATGAATGAGCACCTATTAAGACCTTATGAAGCATAAGATGTGAAAAAGGCCCCGTTTTCCATCGACGACCTAAAAGCCCCACACCCTGATGGACTGCATGCACTTTTTTTAAGTGTTGGTTTTTTTATGAGGTTTTAACCGAGGAAGTTTTAATGGCAATTAATAATAAAGAGATTCCTGAAGGTTGGAATGATACAATAATTGTGCTTATTCCCAAAGTTGAAACTCCAGATAAGATTACTCAGTACAGGCTAATCAGTCTATGTAATGTTCTTTACAAAGTCATCTTTAAAATGGTGGCGTTGCGGCTGAAAGTTATTCTTGATGAAGTGATCTTACAGGTCCAAAGTGCCTTTGTTCCTGGAAAACTGATCACTGATAAATCCTCTTGGCCTACGAGAGTTTGCACACAGTCAGGAATAAGAAAAAGGGAAAAGAAGGATATTGTGCTATTAAATTGGATATGCATAAGGCCTATGACCGAGTGGAGTGGATTTTCCTGGAAAAAATGCTCTCATGCCTGGGTTTTTATACTGATTTTATTTCATTATTAATGGCTTGTGTTCGGTCTGTTAGATACAATGTGCGGTATAATGACCAAGAAACTGAGGGTTTTACCCCCTCCAGGGGACTACGGCAGGGTGACCCACTATCACCTTATTTGTTCTTAATTTGTGCAGAAGGTTTAACTAGTGCTTTGGCTCATCGAGAGGAGGTTCGTGGCATTGAAGGTGTACGGGTGTGCACGAATGCACCGTCAATATCTCATCTACTTTTTGCTGATGATTCCCTAATACTTATGAAGGCAAACTTACATAGTGCAACCTCACTGAGACAAGTGTTGGATCTCTATTGTGTGAGTTCAGGGCAGATGGTAAGCGAGGTTAAATGCAGTATTTTCTTCAGTCCTAATGTGAATGTTGAAGTTAAAGCTCAGGTTTGCGAGTAGCTAAATATTATGATAGAGGCCATATTAGATACTTACCTAGGTCTCCCATCTATGGTGGGGTTAGACCGTATGGGAAGTTTTATCTATCTTTTGGAAACTTTTGAAGAATTGGAAGGGGAGGTTTTTATCTTTGGGAGGTAAGAAAATCTTTTTAAAAGCTGTTATCCAGGATATTCTTGTTTATGCAATGGCGGTTTTCAAAATTCCAAAATCCTTATGCAAAGAGTTGAATGATGATATGGCTGAGTTCTGGTGTGGGGATACTGAGGAGCATAAGAGGATGCACTGGTTTGCTAGGTGGAAAATGTGTATACCAAAAAGTTCTAGAGGTATGGGATTTTGGGATTTACATTCTTTCAATTTGGCAATGCTTGCAAAGAAGTGTTGGAGGCTTGTCTCAAACCCGACTTACTATGTGCCCGGGTCCTTAAAGCAAAGTACTATCCCAACTGTGTTTTTTTTAAGGCGGGCCAAAATAAAGATTCCTCCTTTACTTGGCAGAGCATTATAGCGGCATTGCAAACTTTTAGGAGGGGTCATATATGGAGAGTTGGCTCGGGAAATCAAACCAATATATGGGAAGATCATTGGATCCCAAACTGCCATACTAGGAAAGTAACATCAAAGAGAGAGGGATGTTTATTAAGAACAGTGGATGAGTTTATCAATCCAGTAATTGGTGCTTGGGATGAAGAACCCATCAGAGAAAATCTTCTAGCAGTTGATGTAGAAAGAATTTTGAGAATTCCACTTAGTGCTCATTTGACAGATGATTTTGTAGCTTGGAACTATAGAAAAAGTTATATATTCTCTGTAAGATCGACTTATCATCTTGAATGGGAAAATCTATTCGAAGCAAAAACACAGAGAGGTGATGGTCAAGGATAAACTAATGTTAATCTGGTTTGGGATGTTCTTTGGAAATTGAATATACCGAGTAAATTGAAAAACAAATTGTGGAGGGCTCTTCATGGGGTTATCCTAGGTAGAGCTATCTTAGCCGATCGGCACATACAAGTTTCAGCCGAATGCCCAGTTTGCCAACAGGGGCCTAAGGATATTAAACATCTACTTTTTTCATGTAAAAGAGCAAAACAAATTTGGAAGGAGCTGGGATTAATTAACGTAATTTCCCAGGTGGGTCAGGATGAGCTCTCTGGTTCGGTAGTTCTAGAATCTATTCTCTGCAATCCTTTGAGGAAATCACCAGTTCTTGGACAATTGGGGCTACAAGAAGCTATTTTCATTGGGTGTTGGTTAATTTGGTGGCAGCGTCGTGAGTTTGCTAATGGTGCTTAGGTATCTAGACCATCAAGTACTGCTTTTGCCATTAATTCTTTAACTTCTAACTATGGTACGGTGGGTCAGAATGTAGAGCCAAAGCTGGTGTCATGGGTAAAACCATTGCTCGACAACCTTAAGCTAAATATTGACGCTTCCTTCCACGTTGATGGTACTGGTGTTGTGGGCGCGGCTCTAAGAGATCTTAAGGGTGAAGTTGTGAGAGGTTCTTTGAGTACAATTCAAAATGTTCTTGATGCTGCATCTACCGAGGCTACGTCTCTCCTTAAAGGTCTTGAGTTGTTAGAACAGATGGGTGTTCCCGTGTGACAATTGAAGCAGATTCTTGGGAACTTATTCAGGTATGCAATGGTGATATAGAGATTTGGAGTCCATATTCGGCAATCCTGGCAGAGTGCTTTGTTAAAGCAGGTTCGATTCATGATATCTCTTTTCAGTGGTGCCTAAGGAAGGCTAATCATGTGGCGCATGCTTTGGCTGCTAATCAAGAGGCCAAATAAACTAGATGTTGGGATGGTGATCCACCAGCTTTTATTCTACTCCTTGTAATAAACGATGTAACTATATGATTATGGAGCAGCAAATTTCAGACGCACTCTTTTTCTTCCAGGATACATAAGGATACTGGAAGGTCTTAATATATGATTTTGCTTCAAAAAAGGTGACTTAAAATTGAGTGGAGGCAGTTGCCTCCATTGACTACATGCTAACTCCACCTCTACACGCCAATAGGCATGTATGGAGAGCATGTGCTGAGTGTGCATATACACAGGGCCTCCAAAAAATTAGGGCCCCAAAATTTGTTCACTGTTAATTAATATTTACAGCCCCCAAACACATTGCTCCAATCACTAAATATGCCTATGTTTCCTGGAACCACGTTTCTAGAAATATCTAGTACTCCTATGCTATTCTCAAAAAAAAAATCAGTACTCCTTTGTTCTAACATTTCCTCTTCTAGCTGTATGAGTTTGTAATTGGAGGCAATTATTTTCATGGTCTCTCTCTTACATTTCCTCTTCTAGCAGCATGTCTCTCTTACATTTCCTCTTCTAGCTGCATGAATTGTAATTGGCGGCAAGTGTTTGTAGCCCTTAGATAGTGTCTATAGTATTGGGTGTTTCGATCATATAGCATCAATAAGAGTTTGATGAAGAAAATCATTGACAAAAATTTGATTGAATATTTCTGTATAGATGACTGCTACATAAATGATACGTTGAATTAGAGCGTCCATGTTTATTTTGTTTGTTAAGAGCTCACTTGTTTTAGACAATTTTATTTCAAAGGAAAACTTCATTACCAACACTCTAGTAAAAAAAGACTAACTTCATGGGGCCTACTTTCATATTTTGCACAGGGCCTCTAATTTTTCAGGTACAGATCTACACGCCAATCTATGGGGAAACAACATTATTGATGTTGCTCCTTCCTCGAGCAGTCCATGTTTCGGGTTTGATCCTCCTAAAAATCACTTTTGAGCTCGGGCTACAAGTAGTCCATTGCCACGGTTCTTTAATGGGTTGATTCTTCAAGTAGGATGAAACCAATGAGAAGTCTTATTTGGAGAGTGAATGAAAATTGTACTAATGTTTCAACTTCTTTTATCAAGTTAACATGTACTTACTCTCTTATAAATATTATGGAGAAGCACACACAAATACTAAAGTGGAAAATTCATCAGTCTAATGTCAATTATGATGTAGCATGTGGCTAATGATTGTATTTCTGACAAACGTCATTTATAATCGTGTGCCACACTTAATTAAAGTGGCGATTTTGCCAGTATCATGTGGCTTATGATTGTATTTCAAACCAACGGTGTTTATAATCATGTGGCATATTTCTTTAAGTTTGTTTCCACCTTCTGTCCAATGGTGTCGTGGTTTAGATCTAAAATGAAGAGTCTTTGGAGTTATGTTCTCCAACATAATATGATCACCGGGAACCTGGAGCATATGAACATAAATCTTATGGATAATGCCATTAGACCTTTGTTCATATGCATCGGGCAGGTTGAGAGTTATGCAATCCCTAATGCAACACTCGGTGTTGAGCTTTAACAATTCCCCTTTGATAAATAATGTGTGTAAGCGTTCATCTTAGTGGCTTATTAACTTCCACATAAGATGAAGATTATGAGATGTATGGAACTTAGTAGAGTTTTTCTGAATGAGTTAAATAATGGTAGGTTGTAAATAGCTCCAAAAAATCAAATTTGACTCTAAGAAAAACTCTAACGGTTCAAGCAAATAATTTTATACAAAAGGTTGTTTTGTGATGCTTGTATTATTGTTATGACATGTTCATATGTTGACTTAGTTAATAATGTTTCGCTTGGCTCAGCCAAAAGATTGTGTCATGAACGACAAGTTAACATGCGGTGTGTTGTCTAAAGAAACACAACTATGAACTAAGACAAGCGTTGGAAGAATAATAATACCATAAGACGAGGGGAGTAAGCTTCACTACTTTATGTAGATTGGATCTTATTGGCTAGCTAGCCAAGAGATTTTTATCTTGGTAATATCTCATGCTTTTCTTATACTGAGGTTTACAAAGAAATAAGTTCAAAAGGACTGTAAAATCTATGATGGCATACATTGACAAAGTACAAAAAAGAAATATCATGCAATAGTACTCTATCCCACCTGCTACTAAAGTTAAGGGCGATAAAGATGGACATTTCAATGTCAAAGGAACCATTCTAATCCGATCAAATGTTGTTTCATTATGCTTCAGCCGTCAGAAGCAATATGTGTATAAGTACCCTATTTATGATCGGGGTAATTGGCAAATGATAAATCTAGAAATGAACCACCCAAGGAGCCGGAGCCGCCAAAATGTCTTTGCAGCACCTGCAATAAAGTTTATATGCTCACCAATAAGAAGTTTGGTAACCTCAATTTCATGGGTTATTCGGACATTGTTTTAGCAAGGTGTGTGAATATTAAGGTTTCCATGTTATGTTATATCATCACCCTTGCATGTGGAGCTCTATCACGAAAAATCTCCGAAGTGATATTGATGTCATTTATAATGATGTGATTTATTATGTGGCGTGTTAAGAGGCTAACGAGTAGGTTGTACGTCAAATAAGTTTTACTCCATGGTAGATAGCATTTCTAAACCACTTACTGCATTTTGAATACACATTTTTCTATTCGAGTACATATAACAATCTTCTATAGATAAAGAGGCCTGATGACATTTAATTAGTCACTATAAATTTATTTCCGTACATTATTTCTATTGAGATTGGACTTATGATGTTTGTTAACATTACTATCAAGGGAGAGAATGTTGGGTTTGAATCTCAATTAACAAACCTAGAGAAAATAGTGTGTTGCCCACCACACCCTCTCACGCATGCAGAATGATCGGAAGTGCAAAACCAACACCTGGTTTTGGTCCCGAGTACCTAGCACAAACACACACACGTATGTATCGGAGGGAGTAGAACTGCGGAGTTCTGAAAGTGATCAACTACCAAGACTTCAAAGCCTGCAGAGGATACTCCAAGGAAGTGTGGCTGTTCAGGTAAAAGCCTGTCACTCTGGGCAATACGAACCAGCCTACTACTGCTTACTTCCTCTGTTCCAAAATATAAAATGTTTTAGATATCTTAGTGTGGACTACATACGGATATATCTAGACATTTTTTAGAGTGTAGATACACCCATTTTGGTCCGAATATAGTCTATATTGAGATATCTAAAACATCTCATTTTTTGGAACGGATGGAGTATTTCTCTATTGTCTCTGTTTGCTAATTTTCCCACAACGCTGCGATGCAGGTCAACAGTGGTCTATTAAAAGCGTGTGCACCGCATTCTTATCTGGCGACTGGCGAGCCTGCAGCCAGTCTCCGATCTCAAGAGCTGCAGCGGCTCATAGCTGAACTGCTTGAGTTCATGGCAGTCTCATTCAAAAAAAAAAGTTCATGGCAGTCTGCAAGCGCGCAATCCGTGTGCATATTAGGCTGATAGGGGAAGAAGACGAGAGGAGTTCCACACACAACTTGTCGATGGGTTTCAGACTCTCACCGCTGAGCTTTTTTCTCTAGGATTGCACGGTACTGTTTTGGTGTGAAGCCCGTATAAAACCATACAGCCTGTTTGGACATACATATACGGTACAACGGGTGTATATGTACATGTGTCTGCGAGAGGCGGAGAGTACAAGTGTGTATGACGACATTGCCCGCATCACCTGGATACGGGGACGTAGAATATACCTTATTCTACCTCGTATACTGATACACAGGTATAGATGGTCTAAATATAGGTTTTGCCAGGCCAAAAAAACTGTCCGAGACAAACTTATCCCTTCGAGTTTCAGTGGGTGGGTTCTGGGTTGGAAGGGGGGAACACGGAAGCAAGCCTCGCCTGCTATACTGTCGGAGCTACGACTGTAGCTAGGTGACAGTTTGGTAGCATGTGAATGGTTCAGCTGAATGTTCATATTTTGAGTAGCTTGGTTGTATAGTTTGAAAAGTAACCAGTCCACGCAATTCTGCCTTGTCACGATTTTGGGGTGTAAAGCAAATGTAATTCTGTTTGTGATGTATCTGTATCACCGTGCTGTTTGTTTGCAGTTTGTTGGCAGTGCTAGCAAATTAGCTAGTAACTGTTTGAGTGGACTTTTTTTTCCATTATTCAGGTCTGATGACATACAATGCAAATATGAGCAATTGAACTGTTCATTTGGTGAATTGTATTTTTAGCTACAATACTCGCCTCATGTTCTTTTTCTTGTTCTACATACACAACTTGAATGCTTATGCTAGATATGCCAAAATTCTATCTGAAGTATCAGTTACAGGTGTGTTGCACCTGTGTATGATAACGAGGCATGTAAACCAGCTCAATTGTTGCATGAGCAGCCCGGTATTACTTTGAAGCAAGGTTTATGTACATCAAAACCAAATGCAGCAATCTTTTCTTTACAGGAGCAACCACAACAACAACCTAATATTACAACATGGCAACTGGCAGCCACTCAAGAATAGTCAGTCTACATATACAGTTCATATGTAGCGCTTCAGCTCATTAAGGCTGTACCAGTAGCAAATAATAGGGGGAAATGAATAAGTAATCAACAAACTCTGAGCATAGCAACTAATGATGCTCTTCAATTCTCTGGGTCTACTCCACCTCGTACGTGGATCATCCAATCCAGAAGAATCGTGAGGGTGAGGCATTGTAGTGTTGCAACTTGTTCACACAGTTGCGCTTCATGTGACGCTCAGCAAAAATATGAGCACGTGTTAGGTTCAGGTTATCAGGATGGTGTCCAAATGAAACTGTCAGACCCCTTTTCACACCGGCCTTCTATACCAAACTGGGCACTAAAGTGGGTTGTTCATGTCTCAGTATGTTTTAGCTTTTCCCTTCTCTTTGTAGCAGGTCCAAGACATTCATAAGGATTTGCATAGAAGTAGTCTTCTTCCTTTGGCTGCCCAGGAATAACTTTTCTTCTCATGGGTTGGCTCATTCGGCCCTCGTGTAGCTCCTTAACAGCAGTACAGAATTCATCCCATGACAGTTCCTGGTCTTCAAAAAGATCAATAAGCTCAACAAGCTTCTTCCTATCAAGCTGTATAGTTCTGTGGAAGCCCATAAACCTGCATTTTCCACATATACACTTCTCAGTTAACCAACGGGTGTTTCATTTTTGCTCACTGTAGTCACGATTCTTCAAAACAAGCATCCACATCCACATGAGAGCTACACTATACAAACCTGTGTGTGACTGTGCACGCAAATATTTCTTTTGTTTTCACTTTCCACTCAGCTAACCATGTCATTATAATATACACACATGTTGGCAAGAAGAAAAGATATTTATATCAGGAAGGTCAGAGTAGACATACCTGCGGTGTCCTTCTACAACTTTAGCCATGTTTCCATCATTACTGGGAATAAAAACATCACTTGCCACAGAAACAAGATAGTCCAGGGCTGCCATTTGAGTTGAGTGTTTTTTGAAGAGGCGTAGCTCATCATCAGATAAAAGCATCTCCTTACGCACCTGCAGTTTACATAGCTGATAAGCACCATTCCAATGTTAGCAGGAAATTTTGGATATTGAATTGTGATCTGCTTACGATGTTTGGGAACTCTGTCTTCAATGCAGCTAATCTTTTTTCACCACCATAGATTTCACCTGAGGCAATATATATCCGAGTGTCCCTGGGGAAACCAAGAGCTTTGAGCACTAATGTTGTTTCTCCAGGTGTAAGCGGGCACAATCCCTCTAGCCTTTTCTTCTCAGAGTCTATTTCCTTTTCTTTCCACCAGGGATATGCATACCTGAAGTCCAAAGAACAGACAAAAACGAAGATTCAAGATAAAGAATGGGAGGAGAAAATATAGTTAATTGAAAAGCTGCAACTCCAAAGGAACCTCATTCTCGTGAGCTCTGCTGTTTCTTGATTAGAACATCCGTGTGTACAGCCAGAGAAGGCAAGCATATCCATCTCATATCTCAGATGAAGCACAACAAAAGATCCAGTCTTCCTGAGACTTGATATCATCTTGTTGCCTAGGGCCTCAATGGATGGTGTAAATCTTAACGCGTTATAGTTAACACGGCAACGAAGCTTTTGGAGCCTTAGAGGAAGGCCATTGTTCGCAAGGCGAGAATCTGTCCTGCTAAAACGTATAACCTTGCGCTTTCGTACAAGAGGCAAGATCTGGAAGCAAGACAACTCTAAAAGTAAGAATCAAACAGAGTATAGAACAGAAATCTATTTCTTGGAGGAAGATTACTTGCTTACCTGTCTCAAATAGTATTTCTCAGTAGACCAGCTGACTGGTTGCATTGATAATGGAACTTTTCCACTGAACTTATGTGGGAGTTCTCTGATAACCTTCACCTCATCTCTCAAAGAATAGATGAAATGATTTACATCAAATATATCCCCGAAATCACTGAAAAGTATAACTATATTGAGTCAGCAATTGCAAGTTCTACATGATATTCTCAATTACCGAAAGGAAATCTGAGAATCACACACCTAGGATCAGCCCAGAAGGATTGCTTATCGAGTTCAGGTACCACCATGGTGAGATTCAAATAGCGTGCCACAGTTACCATGTCACATATCTGCACAAGAAAAGCTTTCATGAAGCACTAGCATAGCATAGGTGGAACAATCATAAAGCTAGCATTTCAGTAAAAAGGCCAAAAGAGTTAGCATTCAGTACTAACCGCAGCTCGCATTTGGTTCAGACCGCCATTGCATGAAATAAGAAGATAGCCGTTACTTCTGTAAAGTCCTACAGGAAATGAAATAAGTTTTACTCAAACTTTATTTCCACCAGCGGAAACAGTTGTCACTATATCAACATCACTACCAGTCTACCAGAGTGATACTGCATATATGTCAAGAACAAGCTACACTGTAGGCTCAAGTAAAGATGACGAACTGTATTCCTGAGCACTAAAATTTACAGGAAATTCTTCAGGTTAGTTTCAGACTACCTGCTTTACAGTTTCAGTTTTGTGTTTTCTTCTTCAGTTTTTGGCTTTTGGCCATTTTTCTATGTTTGTTTTCGTTTCTTTTGAGTTTTTGCAGTCTGCGTCATCTTGGCACCTTCTTCTACTAATACAAAACGACACACAATTTGAGTGCATGTTAGGGAAAAAAATTACAGCAAAGGGGGCTAAATAGTATTTCTGCTCGGTGTATCACCTACATGGTGATTAGAAGCTTACTGTTTAATAGGGAAAAACTCCTACATTACCGAAACAGAAAGTTTTCCTTCGAAAACATCAATTATCTCCATGTCTGCAACAGACATTAGACCTAGCGTTTCTACGTACACGACACAAATGCACCTTGTCAACAAGCCAAAACACAAATTAAGACCATACCTATAATTTGGCATAAAGACAGAACCAAAGCAACTCCAACTAACCAACTATCTGAAGATAGCATAAGACAACACCAAAGCCATCAATTATTCTCTAGCCCGTCTCCGTCACAACTCACAACAGCCCATCGAAATCCATTTTGTGTGCTAATCCACCAAATCGGCATTGCAAACAAATAGGCAAATCAGGAACTAAGACACCAAGACAGGCATTATTTAAGGGGAATCATGCACCTACGAACTCACAAGCTCGTAACCCTAAGTCTTCGAAAATTCCAATGGCACCAGATTAACGATCTACACCAAGGATGGCTCAAATTGACTGGGCTCGCTCGTTCAATTCCCAGTGAACGATTCGATCCACTTCATGAATGCTGTAAGAAACTACATTTCGACTGCCCCTACCGAGCGAGAAACCCCTCTGAACGAAGACTGTAGCAAGTAGGACCAGATTCCAAGAGCCCAACCCAGGAACCAAGAATCCCCGAAAGGCGAGATCAAGAAGATAAGAACCACTCACTCCTGGTGGGTGGAGCTGGGGGCGCAAGACCCGCGACCTCGTCGGAGACGACAACAGAGGCGGTGGCAGAGCCGTTGCGGTTCCCAAGGCAGGAGGGTCGGGCGGCGCGGAGCGGTAAGCGGGGAAGACCGAAGAAGGTGGAGAGCTGGAGGAGCGCCGTCCAGAGCAGTATGCTGGAGGCGACTCGCACTGCCCACCGCAACAGCCCGACGCCGCCAACGCGGCGGCGGATCACCGGAAGCGAGGCCTTCTGCTTGGCCATAGGGGCTTCCGAGTCCTAAGCTTTACCGGGCTCGCCACTAACTAGTGGTCGCTGTGTTGTGAATGAGCGCAGGACGGTCAGGAGCGTTCGTTGTTCACTTGTTCTGCGGCGCCGTGGGGTTAGTTTTTTTTTCAGATGGTATGGGGTTCGTTGGCATTTGGGTCGGTTGTAGGGTGCTTAACTGCAAGGTTGGTGATATTTTCTTATAATAATCATTGATTTGGTGTTAGGGAGTAGTATATGTTATAAAGTAAATATATATTCTGTGTTATTACCTATATTTTGATAACTAAATGTTATTACCTTCGTTTCAAAATATAAGCCTAGAATTCAAATTTGAACTGCTAAAAATGATTATGGCCCAGTTGGAATAGATGTAGTATAAAGTAAACATATACAGACCATAATCATGTTTTGCTTAGTAAAGGTTACAATACCGTATATTCTTTAATATGTAATGATCTATCTATGTTTAGGTTCTAGTTCTGAGGTGGCCTGTCCTACGGATAATACTATATCGACACCGCCAAGTCCCTTGAGTGGCCCATTAACTCGTGTTGAGCGATAAGGTGAACTCGCACCTTTCCGTATGTGACCTTGATACTACCTTGGACAGGTTGCTACTTCATAACAACACCCTTTGCATACTCAGGTTCGAACCCCAAGGTCACTTCGATAGCATGGGAGAGGCCAGGAATCCACAGGCCCAGTCACTGCTGTCAAGGTTCGGAGTCTTCGGCCAGCGACCCCGGAGTCTTCGCCTCTACCGGGAATCTCTGACATGAGGACTTTGTCCCGGTCTCTGGCCACAACATCAGGAGCTCATGGAACCACCCAAGAGTCGGCCCGGGGACCACCCCGGAGTCTCCGGCCCCTTACCGCCAGAGTCTCCGGTATAAGTGAAGACTGAACGCCAATGTCATCTCGATCTCAGCCCATGTAACGCGCCAAACATGTGTTAATGCCTAAACTATCCTTATTTTAGTGGTTGGCTTATATATAGTCCACCCCCATCTATTGTAGACCCTAGACTTGGTAATAAAACTAGAAAAACCCTAAGATAGAAACCCTAAATATGTCAAGATATAATCTAGTATATGTTAGTAATGAGTAAAGGGTAACCATAATAACTTACCCTCAAAGACCGAAAGCATTTACGAAATTGGGTTTTGTTGATAATATAGTCGTTCACTTGTCGATTTCAAGATTGAGTAGCAGAGCACCGCAAACTAGCGAAGCATCCATCCTCGGGCAGATGTCCATCTCCCGATACCCTCCAAGCCCACACTCTAGGAGAGCACCGAAAGCATCAGATCTTTCTCCAGAGAATCTAACAGAACATGTACTTCACTAATCTGAAGCCATAGGGAAATGTTAGAGGGGGAGAAAACCTTCACGAGGAGGTGGTGCAAATGGAGAGGAGGGAGTAGCCTCCTTTTATAGGGGAGGGGGAATGGCCATCGGCCATGGAGGGTGCCCCCACCTCTCCCTTATTCATGTGGGTGGACACTCCACTAACATAAAATATCTCTCCACTCACATGCATTTAATGTCCACTAAATTAAATGCATTTCTTTATTAAATAAAAACACTTTTTATTTCTTTAATTTAGAATTTTATCAATTACTTTAATTAACAAACATTTGCATAAAATCTCTTGCATTATTTCGATGTCACTTCCGAAACCAATTTCAGCAATTGAACGTGGATTCACTACCCACATGGGTAGTTGCGCACGTGGTAGCTGTCGTTGGATGTGGTTTAAGGTCAATATTGAACGAACGGTAACCACACGGGAATAAACGTGGAATCTTGGAATCTGCTTTCTCTGATCATCATTGAACCTGACATCGTCTCATCCATGAAATGATGTCGGCATCTTTTATCCCTGTTGTGCGCTCATCATCCATTATTGGCATGAAAAAACAAAAAAAATACACAACACAAATTGAGCAACTCATCCCAACCTCCTACTCTATGGTTCCCCTGTCTGAGAAGATACGATTAACACTGAATTTCACCAAACCTACATGCACCGGCTATTGATGGCTGGCTGGCGGTCATGATATCCAACATCCCAGAATCCGGCAGGGTATTCGACCAAGCCTCCACCTCCCATGTAGTGAGGGATTGATACGTCGGAAACGTATCTATAATTTTTGATGCTCCATGCTTGTTTAGTATCCACTTTGCTATGTTTTGTCTATACTTTGAGGTATTTTTATACACTTTCTGGTACTAACCTATTAACAAGATGCCATAGTGCCAGTTGCCTGTTTTTTCTGTTTTTGGTTCCAGAAAGGCAGAAAATCAATATTCTCGGAATTGGACGGGACAAAAGTCAAAGTCAATATTTTACCGTGGGAGACACGAAGTCCATAGGGAAGACGGAGAGGCGAACCAGGGCCACCATACCCCCCCTAGGCGCAGGTGGGCCCTGTCCTGCTCCTGGGTAGGGTGTGGGCCCTCCGGCCGCCTCCCAGCCTTGCCTCTTCGCCTATAAGAAGCCCCGGGGAGAAAACCCTAAATAATCCATCATACTTCCAGAAAAACCTCCGTAGCGTCGCCGCCACCGAAAGGGAGATTCGGGGGACATAAAGTCTCTGTTCTGGCACCCTGCCGGGACGGGGAAGTGCCCCCGAAGCCATCTCCATCGATCTCCATCGCCATCTTCATCATCGTTGCTGATTCCCACGATGAGGAGGGAGTAGTTCTTCCTCGAGGCTAAGGGCTCTACCGGTAGCTATGTGTTCATCTCTCTCTATATGCATGGTCATATTGTGATCATGATCTTTGTAATCAAGTAGATCTACCTTGCTACTCAATTGCTTTAATAGATCTCTGCTCTCCCCATGTGTGTGAAAGTGACAGCGTGCACGCCATGGTGGCACTTAGGTTTGAGTATACATAAATACTCTTTGTGCTTTAATAGATCTATGCTTTTCCCCATGTGTGTGAAAGTGACAGCGTGCACGCCATGGTGGCACTTAGGCTTGAGTTTACATAAATACTCATTGTGCTTTAATAGATCTATGCTTTTCTCCACGTGTGTGAAAGTGACAGCGTGCACGCCGTGTGTGGCACTTAATCTAGAATATATATATATATTTGTTATGAGTTATATTTGGAGTTGGATGTCTCTATGAAATTGTGATGTTTGTTGGAACCATCTAGCGCTCAAGGTGACAGTGTGGGGTTATCTAGATTTGGGAAGGCGGACTTTGAGGAGTGATGTTATAGCCCTACCAATGATTAGGGTGTCCAACCGGAGAGTAGTTAAGAGTAGTATCATGAAGAGAGGATATTTATATGAGAGAGTGTTCACTAGTGGAAGTATGATCCCTGGGCCTTGTTTCTAAACATTGAAACACTGTTTGCATCTATATCCGTTGCATGTTTGATTGCATTAGTCTTTGACTCACCATCAAGCTATTTTCTTGCACCGTTACCACTTGTATTTCACTATCTCTTCGCCGAACTAGTGCACCTATACACCTGACAAGTGCATTGGGTGTGTTGGGGACACAAGAGACTTCTTGTATCTTGATTGCAGGATTGCTTGAGAGGGAATACCTTTGACCACTTACTCACTGAGTTCGATAAACCTTGGGTAATCCACTTAAGGGAAACTTGCTGTTGTTCTACAAACCTCTGCACTTGGAGGCCCAACAACTGTCTACAAGAATAGAAGTGCGTAGACATCAAGCTATTTTCTGGCGCCGTTGCCAGGAAGGTAAGGTAAAAGGTACTCACATCCTCGTGTGTGAGTGCTCGAAGTTATTTCCTTTAGATTCTACAGTTTTGTCTTTTTGTTTCTTGTTTTCACTAGTTAGGCTTAATGGAAAACAGCAAAAAAATTAGAGAGCTTTATAGTATTTATCTTGAGTTAGGACATGAAGTGTTTCAAGAGAAAATTAAAAAACCTATGGAGCTTTATTTGCATGCTAATAGAAATGTTATTAGTATGAATTCTTTGAACACCATTATTGCTAATGATATGGAAACGTATAAGCTTGGGGAAGCTAGTTTTTATGAAAATGATCTTTTTAGTCCCCCAGCTTTGGAAGATAGCTATTCTATTGCTTATGATGATACTAAACCTCCAATATATGATGATTACAATGATGAGTATGATATTTTCAGTCCACCTACTATTGAGGAGAAAATTGATTGTGATTACAATATGCCTCCTATATTTGATGATTATGGTGATGAGAATAATAATGATAGCTATTTTGTTGAAATTGCTCCCGATACAATTAATAAGAATGACTATGCTTATGTGGATAGTAATAATCATTTTATGCATGTGGCTCATGATAAGAATGTTTTATGTGATAGTTATATTATCAATTTTATTCATGTTGCTACTAAAAGTTATTATGAGAGAGGGAAACATGGTTTTAAGTATCTCAACAATATTAAGTTTCCCCTCTCTATGTTGAAAATCTTGAAGTTGCACTTGTTTTGCTTTTTTATGCTTATTGCTTTATGTTTTCATGACTTGTTTCTTTACAAGATTCCTATGCATAGGAAGTGGGTTAGACTTAAATGTGTTTTGAATTTGCTTCTTGATGCTCTCTTTCATTTCAATTCATATTTCTTATGTGAGCATCTTTTCAAACTATCATGCCTAACTTAAAGGCATTAAAGAAAAGTACTTGTTGGGAGATAACCCAAGAGCTTTCTTGAGTCTTGGAAGTTATTACTTCTGTAATGACCTCTCCTTATCCCTTTTGTTTGCTTTTTGTGCCAAGAATGATCTCTAATGAGAGGGAAGTAAGATTTGGGGAGTTGTTGTCCCGAAACACATTTCTGTCCTCCACCATTAAAATTTGGGAGGAGTCTCTATAAGTCGGATTGAGCTGAAATCCCCCGGTATGTTAGATAAATTTCGTTATTTCAACACTTTTTGATTTGAGCAACAGAAGGTCTTCAAAAAAATCGGTTCCTACCTGCTGGTTTGTTTTGACAAATTTCTGCCATTATTTGCATTTGCTTCTTATTGATTCCACTTTGGGTACTTTTTGGGAAATTGAGCTTTTTAAAGGAGTTGCTACAGTAGCTTGTGTCTTTAGTGAAAGTTTTGTTGTTTTGAAACTAAACCCAAAGGTCTATTATATTTTGAATACACTAATGTTGCTAATGAAGATTGTGTGAAGTTTTGTATGAAGGAAAATTTGCAGGTGTAGGGAAAGAATGATGTAATGAGATTAAGAATGGACAAAAGCTCAAGCTTGGGGATGCCATCCCGTGTCACCCCAAGAAATATTCAAGAGGTACAAGCGTCAAAGCTTGGGGATGCCCAAGGCATCCCCTTCTTCATCAATAAAAATCTCAGGTCTTTCTATACACTTCGTTTTTATTATTTCATGCATTGTTGTGTTGTTCTTGAAGCGTCTTAGTTTTTCGTTTTTGGTTTTCGTTTGATTAGTTTGCTTGATTAAGTTGGTTGGTTACACCACACTTCTTTTGGAGAGAGACACACTCTGTTTCCATTCCCTAGAACACTCTAGTTTTCACTCTTATTGTTTTCTAAGTGTTCACTTTTGCTAGCACTGCGTTCAGCCTTACTTTTCTTGTGCTTTCATCTTAGAACTTTTTAGTTCTTCTTTGTGGATTTGTGAGACAAGCTCACTGATCTTTATTGATTATTATCTTTGTGAGTTATTTCAAATAAGTTGTTTGGTGTTGGAAAAGAGTAGAAAGTTTTATACTTATAGTGGTACAAGAGGAGCTTGCTTTGACTGTGACTTAGACTTTATCATGTCATGCTAGATGTTGTTTTGACCTTATGCTTAATGATTATTGTTGTAGCATGACTTGTTTCAAACAATTAGGATTGCTTAATGTGCCTTGAAAGAATCATCCGTTGTTTTAGCATACAAAAGCATACTGTTGTGGTTTTCTCCTTTGATGCTTTGTTTGGGTTGACTTGACACATTCTCACACCATGTTATGACTATGAACAAGTCACCATAGCCTATATGATCATTTAGTATTTGACTTGTAGTACCACTCGATGCTTTGATTAGTAATGTTTTGTCACTCTACATGATTATGGCCATTATTGCTCTCTTAGTTGGTTGCTCCCAGCCTTTTGCTAGCCTCCACTTGTATGAGTAGGTTCTAATCATGCTTCCAACTCCCAAGAAACCAAGTTATTCCAAAGTGTCCACTATAAATTCCTATGCATGGTGTGTTACACCATTCCAAGTATATTCTTGTTTTCAGCTATCTTCCGATTAAAAACTATTTTGTTATGTGAAAACTTAGTGATTATTGTAAGATCCCTCCTTTATAAAGGAAAAAGGATCCCTATGATTGCAATGATAGTCCCTGGATCAATGCTAGCATCCACAGTTTAAGATGAAGTACACAGAAACAAAGGTCATTATTACAGTCATTCCAGAGACAAACATAGTCTTTTACAACTCCATGGCCACAGGCCTAGTACAAGAGTTTAAATGAGTAAATAGATAAATAAGTCTTCATCTTCATGTGCCATAGGCAAGCATGTTGAGTGTAGACTCATGACTCCTAATCATCATCAGAATAACCTGCAACATCATAAGTTACAGCCACAGTGGGTCAATACATTGGAATAGTATTGGCAAGTGATACTTTAGTAGAATATTGGTGGACTAGTTACTATATGCATTTTGTCTAAGTGTAGCTTAGGCTTGCTCTGCTCAAAATAGGTTTTGCCTATCAGTTGAAAACACTAAGTTTTTCTTTGTCAAAACTTTTCCCAAGGAAGCACCAATAGACATTGGGGTCCTTCACCCTTGTTCAACCACAAGTTTTACTTAGAAATTTGGATGAGGATATTCTTGATAGCTTCCATGTCTTGATGCTCAAATTGTCCAATACCAGGGACATGGCTAAGTACTTAGATTCTTCCATCTGTAGAGGTTGTGCACTTTCCCCACAAGACTTGATTTTCACCAAGACAGGACCTTTCAGAAGCCTTCCCTTAGACCAAATGGACGCGTTCCAACCTATCATCCCACTACCACCAACTGTCCAAATGGCTAATTTATTGCAACCTATGTGATCCAGGCAGAGCCCATATTGCCAAGTGGCTGCACTAGAAGCTTCTTAACATTTGTCCTCTCAAATCCCTTTGTTCCTGGGTGGCTTTCCACAAGTGAGATACACAAGGTAAACCATAGAAATGGGCCTTGTGTAACCACTCAACATAACCCATTCACAACCATTCCACCCAGGTGATTCATTCACTTAGTTGTTTTATTAAGCAAAAACATAGTCCAAAGACTTAGAAATATTTATTCATAGCATGAACATATAGCCACCCTTGGTTACTACTAGCTAGGCTAAGCATGTCATAGATAAGCATCTTAACTTAGAAATTTCTAGCAATTCTATAACTACTAGGATTTCCCAAGCATAGCATATAAGCAAAATATAACCATGCAAGACTAGCAAAATATTTCTAATGCATAGTTGTAAAACATAGGGAGAAAATCATGAAGCACCACTTGCCTTTGTAGTTTGGAGAGTAGCTACAATCCTCACAATCACAATCACTATTTGCACCAAAATCTACACATAACATGATAACACCAAATCACATACAAAATAAATACAAGCAAAAATATATGAATGCATGCAATATGACATGTGATGATTTTCTACACAAAACAATACAAGTGCACAGTACTGATTCATAAACAAGTTCAAAACTTGCCAAACAAACCTTATTTTAACATTAAATCATTTCTCAAATAATTATTATATCCAAATTATGCCTACACATGTTTCTGTAAAAATAACCACTTTAACATAAACAAAACATTAAACACATTGCATATATGTAAAGGTCTTTCTCTCCTGATTCCATTGATATAAAATTTGTCAAATTTGGACATGGGAATCAAAAGTTATGATTAAAACAAGTTTAAACATCTAATAGATTCAAATTCTGATTTTTAATCTAAACCCTAGCCACGCGGCGTGTTCCTATTGGTTGGTACCGGTTCAGGCGGATCGATCAACGAGAGCCACACGATCTAAATGAAGATGCACGGCCAGATCTAACGCGTACCTCTTCGACACAGATCTAATCTCATTCGTTAGATCTAAATCCTACGGTCCTAATCTAAATGACCACAGACGGGCGGCGCTAGCGGCGGCGACTGGCGGCGACGTGTCTGTCAGAGCTGCTACCGGCGTTCTAGGTCGCGGGGGAGAGGGAGAAGGGGCTTACCAAGCTCGCCGTGTGCTGCTGATGCTCAAGGTGGCCTTCGTTGGCGAAGGGGCGCGCAGAGGTGGTCGCTGGAGCTCGTCGGAGTCGTGCACGGCGTCGGGTGGTTGCAGACGAAGTGGTTGCCGACGATCTGGGCCTTCCTAGTACTAATCAGAGGCATCAGTATCTGCGCAAGGACAAGGCGAACCTAGTCGTATGCGAGAGGGGTCAAGGGGCGCTCAGTGCTTACCGCAATCGATCACCGGAGAGGAAGGAAGCGTCGGGCACTTGCGGTCGTCGTCGTTGGCGAGTTTCCAGATGGTCCTAGCAAGCACCAATAGGATGAGAAGATGCGTATGGATGCTGTGAACAGTCTGGCAAACTTAGACGGCAAGGGGCGACGGGGTCTTACCGGAATCGTACGCCGGAGATCGTCGGAGCTGCGATGATGTGGGCAAGACTACGGGTAGCCTGGTGGCGTGGAGAGGAAATTGAGTGAGGGTAAATGCTCGCGGTGCAGAGGGGGTTAAATAGCCAGGAGGGGGGCGGTGATTACGTGCTGTATCAATGGCAATTAAGCAGGCAGTGACTGCGGCGAGGTAACGGCGGAGTGCCTCGTCCGCGCGTTGATTAGGGACGACGCTGACGTGGTCGCACGGTCCACTTGCCAGCGAGAGAAGGAAAGAAGAAATGGGCCCAAGAGGTCAGTGACTCAGTGGGTTTGCCTGCGAGTGAGGGAGAGAGAAGGGGAACCCTGGTGGGCTTAGTAGGCTGGTTCTTCTGCTGGGCTAAATAACTGGCGCCGACCCTTTTCCTTTTCTCAATTCATTTTCTATTTCTGATTTGATTTTGTGAAACCATTTTCAAACGAATTCAAAAGCCAATTGAATTCAAATTTGTTCTGGGTTTTTGTAGAGTGTAACAATCATAATTCTGAGTGTAAAAACATATGGACCCCCTGTATTAGCTTGGTCTTATTGATCAAACAAAATAAATAGTGATATGGCACTAGATTTGATCAAGTTTTGGAAATGGTTTTAAATTCACTTTTGTTTTGCACATTTTTGGTTTAAGCAAACAGCAAGCAAGCAAAACAATCTGAGAGTAACAAGTTCTGATTCATGAACAATGATCTCTCATTGGAGAGTAGCATTTGATTTAATGCTAATCACATAAAATAATGAGCTCATATGCTCCTGTTTTTGAATTGATTTTTGAAATGAAACTCTACATGATCAAGGATGCATGGATGATATGCATGAGTTTTGAAATATGATTTTAGGGATGTTACAAATCTAACCCCCTTAAGGTGAATCTCGCCCTCGAGATTCGGGTTGGCTAGCAAATAGGTGAGGGTGGTCTTTCTGAAGATCATCTTCTCTTTCCCAACTTGCTTCTTCTTCGGAATAATGGTTCCATTGAACTTTGCAGAACTTGATAGTCTTAGTCTGAGTAACTCTTTCTGCAGTCTCAAGAATCTTGATAGGTTTATCTTCATAAGTGAGATCACTTTCCAATTGAACCTCTTCCAAAGGTATAGTATCCTTCAAAGAAGTTTCTTCCATTTCTGGATGACATTTCTTAAGCTGACTCACATGAAACACATTATGAACTGCTGACAAAGACTCTGGCAATTCAATCTCATAAGCAACTTCTCCTTTACGACTCAGAATCTTGAATGGCCCAACATATCTTGGGGCCAATTTACCTTTGACACCAAACCTCTTCACTCCACGAAGTGGTGACACTCTAAGATAGGCTCTATCACCAACTTCATAGGTGACTTCACTACGCTTAGGATATGCATAGCTTTTCTGTCGGGACTGTGCTATCTTCAATATGTCCTTAACTAGCTTGACTTTCTCTTCAGCCTCTTTGATAAGTTCTGGTCTGAACAAACTCCTTTCTCCCACACCATTCCATAGCAATGGGGTGGTACACTTTCTCCATAGAGAAACTCAAATGGTGCCATCTCAATACTGGCTTGATAGCTGTTATTATAAGAGAATTCTGCGTAAGGCAGACTTTCATCCCAACTGGTTCCATAGTCTAGAGCACATGCTCTCAACATATTTTCAAGAATCTGATTTGTCCTTTCTGTTTGTCCATCAGTTCGAGGATGAAAAGCTGATGGGGATATGCCTACCGGGGTATACCCAGCAGGACGTTTCCGACTGGCCCAGGAACTGGCGAGTGGGCCTGCAGGATGGCGACTGGATCGAGACCTCGCGTGGATCCAAGCGACTGGAAGCTGAAGGCCCAGGAGAGTAGATAGGCCCAGTGGTATTAGGTTAAACGAGTACCGAAACCTTAACTGATTCGGTTGAGATATGTAAACCCTAGGGGGGTAAGTCTATATAAACCTCCCTGCAGGGCGTGTAGAGGATACGTGCCATCATCCACCCAAGCGACTCGCCGCCTAGCCGTCGAGCTCGCCCCATTGTACCTTCATCATAATACAATCTAGAAGGAGTAGGTCTTTACCCTCCGGGGGGCCGAACCTGGGTAAAACCCTGTGTCTCCGCCCTCATCTCGCACCGCAGATGGCTGGCCGCCCTTGCCCTTCGTTCTACTACTCGCTGCCGATTGCAGCGTCTGTCGTGGTCATTCCCACGACAGTGGCGCCCACCATGGGGCCCGGTCGGTCTGGCCGGTGTTCTGCGGCGAGATCCAATCTACCCATCAATGAGTCGGTCGCCACTGGCCGCATGATAGCGATCGGCGAGATGCTCCAGATCTTGCCGAGCAGCTACGTCCCGGCGGCACGACCCGTCACGCACAGCATGATCTTGCCAGTGGCACGATCAGCCTCTTCGTCGGCCTTACCGACGTCATCGTCTCGGAGGACTCGGCTCGCATCCGCGAGTCGCTGCCACGCGACCGGCTCTCCGAGAGCCAGGTCTGCACGATCCATCGCCTCGCCTCCGAGTACAACTCGGCCCACAGCGACGTGGCCGAAAACACCGCGGCCGCGGAAGACGCGGCCCTCAACGACGACGCCGACTCGGCGACTCCGGCGTCACTCGCCGGGTCCATCACCGCGGCTTCGCCCGCAGGCTCCATCACCCAGGTCTCCAACGTGGGAGACTTCGAGGATCCCTCCATCCTTGGGATCTTCGACTTTGACTCCGGATCGGAAAACTCCGCCGATCTCCGCGACGGGACCGGTCGCCACGCCGCGACCTACATGGCGACTATAACCGATCTGCCGGAGGATCCCTTCTCCACCCCGATCCCTCCCAACGCAAAGGAAACGAAGGTCGAGGAACTCCGCCTGAAGCTGGCGGAGGCGTCCGCAAGGAGCAAGCCGAGCGCGAATAATTTCGCCTCGAGCAGGTGACGGCGCAGGAGCTGTCACGTTACCAGCAGCAGCGAATCAGGTCGCGCTTGAACCCCACCATCCAGGGGCGCGCCCTGAACTTTGACGACGAGAATGACCCAGCCCGCATGACCGGAGGAAGCGCCCGAACCCCGCCAGGGTCAACGGCAAACGGCGCCCACCTCCACCCAACCGCGCACCCCCTAGGGACCAGCCGCGGATCGTGGTCTCCTCACGAGAGCGAGACGCGAACGACCTACCACTATTCTCCACCCCGATGGACAACCTCGTGGCGGGCCGAGCAGCGGCCGACAACATCACGGCCACCGGTGACGGCGCCCTCCAGATCTAGTACGTCAAGGCCCTGCTCGCAAAGGCGGTCGAGCAACAAAACGCAGGCGTCGACTCACAGGGCCGGATGTACTCGCGTTCGTCGTGCAGCAGGGCGGCCTCAAGCGGCCGTCCATTAGTGGCAAACACCCTCAACTGCCCGCCACCCGAACCACTGCAGCTCCAACACCGACCCGCGAACGCGGCACTCTCCACCAACGACCCCAGGCCAGCGACCAACTTCGTCGCCGCCAACGGTCAGCCCGTCGACGCCCGCACCCACATCATCAACAACCAAAGCTGGCGCGCACGCCAGCCCGACGACCTGCGACACACCCTAACCAATCGCCACGATGGCGAGCCGAGGGGTCGCTAAGCCGCCTCGGGCCCCGGTGCTTCGGACCGATGATCCGAGGCGAAAAATACCCGGCGAACTTCAAAGCGCCAAAGGAAATAGAAAAGTACGACCATTCGTACGACCCCTCCGTGTGGCTGGACACCTACCTCATGGCGATGGGGATCGCAGGCCACACCGACCTGCTAGCCGCCCGCTACCTCCCCCTGATGATGGAGGGAGCGTGCAGGCAGTGGATCAACACTCTCCCTCGGATAGCATCGACTTCTGGGAAGAGATGCGCGATGCCTTTGTGAGGCACTTCGAGGGTTCCTACACCCGCGCCACCACCATCGAGGACCTGGAGCGATGCGTCTAGGGACCCCGCGAGTCGACCCGAAGCTGGGTCCAACGGTGGCAAGATCTATGGTACAACGCGGCCGACATCCACCCAGACACCGCGATCCACTGCTTCAAGACCTCGTGCCGATACGAGCCCTTGGTCGCCAAGCTCAAACGAGCATATCGCACACTCGATAACATACTGGACCTCCTCGAGATCGCCAAAAGGTACGCGGAGGAAGACCCCAACCAGGAAACCGACGACAAGTCGGGAGGTCAACGCCGCACGAACGGCAACGCCAACGGACGACGGTCCGACCTACGCTACAGCAACACTCGCCTCACCGGCAAGCGCCGCAGTGACGGGCGAGTCGAATTTGTCGCTAACGCTGGGCACGCGCAGCGCGAGCCCAAGAGCTTTCGCCGTGACGGAGGACAACGCCGCGACGGCAGCAACTACAGGGCGAAACCAAGTTTCGACCCCGCGGCCCTCCTTAACCAGCCTTGTGCGTTTCACAGCAGGGAAGGGAAGCCCGCCACGCACACGACCGCCGACTGCCACTCTCTCAAGGAGATGGAGAAGGCACGGTGAGCACGGGAGGACCCCGACAACAACCCGCCGAACGGCGGAAAATTCGGCAGTGTGGCCGGCTCGCTCCACACCTTCACAGGCTTCAACGAAGCGTGAGAAGAAGGTCATCGCCCGCGCCGTCGCCGTCAACGTGGTGGCCCAGGTGGACATTCCCCAGTTCCTAAACTGGTCGGAGCAGCCCATCACCTGGAGCCGCCAGGACCACTCGCCACGCATCGAGTACCCAGGCCGAGTCGCCCTGGTGGTCAAGCCCAAGGTGGGAGATTACTGGCTCCCCAAGACATTGATGGATGGCGGCAGCTCCATCAACATCCTGTACCTGGACACCTTCAGGCGACTGCGGCTCCCGCTGTCGATGGTCGAGACGACCTACACCACGTTCCATGGCATCGTCCCCGGTCGGAAGGCGTACCCGATCGGCAAGGTCACATTGCCAGTCACCTTCGACACACCAGCAAACTTCTGCACCGAGCAGATCGTCTTCGAGATGGTACCCTTCAACAGCCCCTACCACTGCGTCCTGGGGCGCCAGGCGTTCGCCAAGTTCATGGCAGCGCCCCACTACGCGTACAACGCGATGAAGCTCCCCGGGCCGCGCGGCGTCATCACCATCAACGGCGACCCCGACATGGCCGCCGAGTGCGAGGCCAAATGAGCCGAGCTCGCTGACGCCATCATCGCGGCAGAGGCCAACCACGCCGACGAGCTCGCCAAGTACGCAAGCGGGGTCAACAACGACGACCCCACCATACTCAAGAAGCCCAATTCGGAGGGCGCCAACACCTCAGCCTTCGAGGCAACGACGCACACCCGCACTGTCGAGCTGGTCCCAGGTGACTCCAGCCAGACGATGACGATCGGGACGGGCATGAGCCCAGCATAGGAAGGCGCGCTCATCGAGTTCCTCCGTGAGAACAGGGACATCTTCGCATGGAAGCCCTATGACATGCCTGGTGTCCCTAGGGAACTCGCTGAGCACAAACTCAACGCCGACCCCAAAGTGCGACCCGTCAAGCAGTCGCTGTGGCCCTTCAATGAAGAGCACCGCCGAGCCATCGCCGAGGAGGTGCAGCGTCTACTCGCTGCAGCCTTCATCCGGCCAATCAAATACTCCAAGTGGCTGGCAAACCCAGTCCTGGTCGAGAAGAATAATGGGACCTGGAGGATGTGTATCGACTACACAAACTTAAACAGCGCATGCCCGAAGGAGCAATTCGTCCTCCCGCGGATCGACCAAATGATCAACTCCACCGCGGTCTCAGAGTCGCTGTGTTTCCTCGACGCCTACTCTGGGTACAACCAGATCAAAATGGCTATCGAGGACGAGGAAAAGACGGCGTTCATCACGCCATCGGAGCCTTCTGCTACACCGCCATGACCTTCGGCCTCAAGAACGCCGGGGCGACCTACCAGCGGTGCATGCAGGAATGCCTTGCGAGCCAAATTGGTCGCAATATCCACGTCTACATCTACGATGTGGTAGTGAAGTCTGCTCGCCAGGGCAATCTACTCGCCGACCTGGCGGAAACATTCGCCAACCTGCGAAAATACAAGATAAAGCTAAACCCAGGCAAGTGCACCTTCGGTGTACCAGCAGGTCAACTACTGGGGTACGTCGTCTCCAAGCGCGGGATCGAGGCGAACCCCACCAAGATCGACATGATCGCTCGACTCGGCAAACCCGAGTGCCTGCGCGACGTTAAGAAGCTGGTCGGGCGAGTCGCGGCTCTCAGCCGCTTCATTCCCCGATTGGGCAAAAAGGCGATGCCCCTATACCGCCTGATGCGGAAGAACCCCACCTTCCAGTGGGACAAGGAAGCGGACGACGCACTCCGCGACCTCAAGAAGGTGCTACTCGCAGCACCGCTACTCACCGCCCCCGTCGACAAAGAACCCATGCTGATCTACGTCGCGGCTTTCGAGCGCGTCGTCAGCGCCGTCATGGTCGTCGAGCGGCCAGAGGAAGGAAAGGAGCGCCCAATACAACGACCGGTGTACTACATCAGTGAGGTCCTCACCGAGTCGCGCCAGCGGTACCCGCAATACCAGAAACTGGTGTATGTAGTCTTCAGAGCACAACGGCGACTGCCGCACTACTTGCAGGAGCACCCGATCACGGTCGTCTCCTCAGCACCGTTGCAGGACATCATCCGCAACCGTGAGGCGACCGGGCGAGTCGCCAAGTGGGCCGTCGAAATCGGCGTCCACAACATCAAGTACGAGCCACGAAAAGCGATCAAGTCGCAGGCTCTCGCGGACTTCATCGCCGACTGGGAAGAGGCCCAGCAGCCGGAAAAGCTGTCGTACCTCCACTACTGGAGCCTGCACTTAGAAGGCTCCAAAAACGCAGACGGCGCAGGAGCAGGGATCGTGTTGACTTCCCCGAAGGGCGACAAGCTCCTCTACGTCCTCTGCCTCGACTGCACCCCCTGCACCAACAACATGGCCGAGTACGAGGCACTACTCCACGGCATGTGAGCTGCCAAGGAGATGAATGTCAACCGCCTACGCTGCTACGAAGACTCCGACCTCATCGCTGGGCAAGTCGCTGGCACCTGCGACGCCGTCTCTCCCACCATGGCGGCATACCTCCAAGCAGTGGACAAGCTGGGCGGACACTTCGCAGGCTACTCCGTCGAATGGATCGACAGGCGGAAGAACGAGGAGTCCGACACACTCTCTCGCATCGGGTCGGCTCGACTCGCACCACCCGCCGGCGTCTTCCTAGACACGATCACCAAGCCATCCGTCTCTCCCCCAAGGGAGATCGACATCGGAGTCCCGCTGCAACCAGAGGCCGCCCTGGTTGCACTCATCGCCGAGCCAGAAGACTGGACTAGGTCGTACGTCTCCTACCTAGAGGGAGGCACCTTGCCGGCAGACGAAATAGACGCCCGGATGATAACGCGACGCTGCAAATCCTTCGTCCTCATCGACGGCGAGCTCCACAAGCGCAGCGTGACCGGCGTGTTCCAACGCTGCGTCCAACCCGCCGAAGGACGAAAGATCCTCCACGACAACCACTCCGGCGACTGCGGCCACCACGCCGGAGCCCGCTCTCTGGTCACAAAGGCTATGCGACACGGCTTCTACTGGCCCACCGCACACGCCGACGCCGTCGACATCGTCTAGCGGTGCGTCGGGTGCCAGAAGTACGCCAACCAGACACACGTGCCGAGCTCAGCACTCAAGACAATCCCCATCACCTGGCCATTCGCCGTGTGGGGCATGGACATGGTAGGCCCTTTAAAAAAGGCCCCCTCCGGCTTCACCCACCTCCTGGTCGTGGTCGACAAATTCACAAAGTGGGTGGAGGCCAAGCCAGTCCGGAAATGCGACGGGAAGATCGCCACCAAATTCTTACGCGAGCTCATATATCGCTACGGGTTCCCAAACAGCATCATCACGGACAACGGCACCAACTTCGCCAAATGAGCCATGGCCGAGTTCTGCGAGGAACATCACATCCGACTCGACCTCGCATCAGTCGCCCACCCGGAGTCCAACGGCCAGGCGGAACGGGCCAACCAGAGCATCCTCCACGGCCTGAAGCCACGGCTCCAAGTACCACTCGAGCGCACCGCCGGGTGCTGGGTCGAGGAGCTACCCTCCGTCATCTGGGGTATCCGCACCTCGGTCGACAGGGTTCACCCCCTTCTTCATGGTGTATGGCGCCGAGGCAGTCATGCCCACCGACCTCGAGCATGACTCACCAAGGGTCGTCCACTACACGGAGGCTGCGAACGAACTCGCACGTAAGGATGGAGTCAATCAACTCGACGAGGCACGCGACCTAGCTCGCTCACGCACTGCCATCTACCAGCAAGGACTCCGCCGCTACCACAGCCGGCGGGTGAAAACTCGCACATTCCAGGAAGGCGACCTGGTGTTGCGCCTCATCCAGGACAAGAAGGGCATGCACAAGCTCTCCCCCCCATGGGAGGGACCATTCTCCATCGGGCGAGTACTCGGCAACGACGCCTACTACCTCACCGACGTCCGCGGAGATGGAAAACTCGACGTCAAGCGACCATGGAATGTAAACCTCCTACGAAAGTTCTACTCCTAGAACTCCACATATGTATCCTCCAGTCGCTATGAAATAAAAAATATTGGTTACCGCAAATTGCGCCTACTCTCCGTGTCTTGTGCCACTCGCACCCGTAACAACAGCATCAAGCTAACTTCAGAAGTCAACCTCTGGTACAGCGATCGGCACGACCAAGTAGTGCGCTACAAGGGCACTGGGTTACCCCAGGTCTTGTAACGTCCATGAAAAACACCTACCCGGAGCCCCATTGGAGTCGCCTAGCTCGTTCAACCCTCAATCTCAAACACAAGACAATCCACAAAATAACACGATATCCCATTGTAGCAGATTAAAGTTGTTACAAAATACAAGTTGCGCCTAATGGCCGAACTGCTACTAACGCCCCAGGGCACAACGTTTTATTCCGCAGGCTTCAACGTCGACTCGCCGCCACCCTTGCGGTTGCAAATGAAGGGAGTGTACGGGTTCGAGGGGTACGTCGTCAGCTCACCCGCCATCGCCGCACGGAAGGGCTGCTCGATCTTGAAGTCCCGGTGCGGCGGCTCGGGGTCGTTGGGCGCGACGATCGTCTCCGGATAAGGAAGGAGGTCGCCCATCGACCAGACATGATCGGAGTATACCGCGGCTCGGTCCGTCAGCTTCAGCACCTTGGCAATCTCCACCGAGCCCGTCGACAATGGGTAGCCACTCGTCACGTCGTCCAGATCGAAATCCTCCGGGAAGTGGGCGAGCCCAAGGCTGAGCGCCGTCGCCGCCCTGCGCCGGAATGCCGACCGCGTCATGAACTCGACGATAGACGACGCCTTCTCCAAGTACCGCCACACTTTGACGAGGTCGCTGGGAATCACTTCCGTGGGCGACATCTCCTGAAGGTACGCTCGAATGCAAGCCGCGGACAATGTGGCCGAGTCGACCAGAGTGGCAACACACTGCCGCGCGTCGTACGACTGCGCCTCCTCCGCGCTGTCAATGATCCGACCTGCGGACAGAGGGTGGCAGTGAGTACATCAAAGATCACACAATGCAAATATTACAGGCAGAGGCAGGCACACTTACCAATCAAAGGACGAGAGAGATCCGTGATGAAGCTTTGAAGAGAGGAGTAGTCGTCTTGTAGCCCAGCAACAAGGGTGTCAGAGACTTTACGTTCCTCAGCGGCGGCCGTAACAGCAGCCTTGGCCCGCCCATCCGCTGAACTCGCTTCCTCCTTCGCTTCCTTAAGCTCGCGCTCAAGGTCGGCGATGCGCTTCTCAGCCGAGCTCAACGCAGATTGAGCCACCGTCAATTCACTCGCCGGTACAAGGCCCTGGTGAACCTCCTCTGCCTTCGCAGCAATCGCCTGGAGTCCCTTGTTCGCCTCTTGGACGGCGACAAGTTCCTTCTCCGCGTGACATTTCGTAGCAAGCCGGTCGGCTGATTCACGCTGCAAACCCTGTGCAAAAGCCAAACAGTCAACAAAAACGAAATCCTAAGTGCCCACCCGCTAAAATTCAGCGACTGGCCACTCGGTGACTGGAGATCGAAAATCCTAAGTGCCCACCCGCTGAAATTCAGCGACTGGACACTCGGGGACTGGAGATCAAAAATCCTAAGTGCCCACCCGCTGAAATTCAGCGACTAGACACTCGGGGACTGGGCGTGAGAAATAAAAACAAAAACCAGAAGAATCTGACCACTACAATTCAGTGGCCCGATCCTCGGGGACTAGACATACCTGGATGGCTGCGCCAAGCATGCCATGAAGCTGCAGCGCATCCACGGATGCGAGAAGAGACAGAGTGTGCCCGCGACGCTGTTCGGCCTCCGTTTCGGCGACCCCATGTACGCGGCTTGATGGCGTGGTTCCACTCGTCGTAGCTGCTTTCGCCATGAAGCGGGGGAAGGTCGCGATGGATGCGCCGGCACCAAAAGAGGCTGGCTCGGCCATCCCAGCGAGGAAGCACCCTCCTTGATCGTCAAGGCCACCCCCGCCGTAGGATCACTCGGAGCAATCGTTGTGTCGTCAGACACCATGACGACATCGTTGCTCTTGGCCTTCTTGGCACTGTCTATGGGGGCAGCGACCTCATCAGCCTTCCTCTTCCGAGAAGGGTCCTCCTCAGCGACGACTGGCGGCACCTTGGCCACGGACGTATGGCCTATCTTTTTAACCCCAGTCCTGCAAATTGATTACATGAGCAAAGTGGTCCGAGTACAACAAAAAATAAGGCAGGTGAATAAAACTCACTTGGCGACTGGTATGAACCGCAGCCCCGTGCGGATGCTAGCCGGCTTCTCCAGTTCGGGGCCCAGTTTCCGACTGAGGCCCATCTCCAGGACATCATGCGCCCAAGACACGGACGACCTCTTTGTTGACGAGGCCGCGACAGGAGCCTCTACAACGTTTTCGGCAGGAGCTCTCCTGGGAGGCGAAGCTGCCACGGCCGGAGCAGCCCCCGACCCAGAGACTGGGGCGAATGGGGGAGGAATCGAGGCCAGAGGTACCTCACTCAGGACGGCGGCCGTCGTCTGTGGCGCTTCCTCCCTGGCCAGGCTGGTGGCGTCGGAACTACTCGCCGAACGAGGCGGAGATGCCTGTCTTGTTGGCTTCGTCTTCCTCTTCGGAGGGGCCTTCACTTCCTTCTTCTTCTTCTTCTTTTGTGACGGAGTGGCCTCGCGACGCGAGGTGAGCTCGGGAAGCTCATCGTCGTCATCGTCATGACGTTCAAGACTTCTACTCGCCTCGAGTTTGCGCTGACGCTGCCCGCGAGTTTTGCGAACCAGTGGGGCGGCCTCTTCCTCGGACTCGTCGTCATCGTTGCTCTTGTCGCTCTCGGCGCCTCCCTTGGTGGGAGGCGACTCGCCCCCATCCTGGACGGACGAGCTCGAGTTCTCGTCGTCCACGGGCGGAAGCCACCCTTCCACCACTTGAAATAACTGCAGCAAGCATGAAGTAATATCAATATAACCGCGACAGCATCAACTGCGACTGCGAATGGTAGAAAGTGACTTACCGTCAGAGCTGGATGCTTCGCGGTGTAGGGGGCAACCCCAGCCTTCGCGTCCAGGTACACCGCCTGGGTGATCTTCTTCAACGCCGGGATGTAGTCCTCGAGTGTCCACTCGGCGAGGCAGGATTTCGTCGAGTCTTCCCGGCCCGTGTACTCGTACATGTAATGGTCACGGAGGGCCAGGGGAACGAGTTGCCGCCCAAGTCAACAGTTGTATAAATTTATGGTCTGAAGACCCTTCTTCTTCAGGCCGCGGATGGTTTGAAGCATCTCATCCACGACCAGCCGCTGGTCTGTTGGGAGCTTGCCGACTTGGAGTCGGCGTGGTTCGGGCCGGTCGGCGGAGTACCTTGGGATCGCCACCTCGTCGTCTGGAGTCGCCTCGGTGACGTAAAACCAGGACTTCTTCCACTCGCTTGCCGCCTTGGCAGGAAGCATCAGGTCGAAGAAGGAGGCTTTCGACTTGAGCTGGAACGTCAGGCCACCCGCCGCCAGCATTGGGTCGCCTGATTCTTCACGACTAATCCTCCCGTGGAATAGATCTTGCCACAGGGGAAAGTAGGGCATGCAGCCCAGGTAGCACTCGCAGAACGCCACGAAGATGGCGAGCTGCTCGATGCTGTGCGGGCCCAGGTCCGATGGCTGAATCCCGTAGAAGGCGCAGAAGCGCCGGAAGAAGAGAGATGTGGGAAACCCCAGCCCCCGCTCCAGGTGGCTGGTGAAGCAGACGAATTCTCCCTCGCGCGGGTCTGAAGTCACCTCTCCGGGCGCAGGGATGCGCCACCTGCCGGCGCGCAGGATCCCGGCTTCCTCAAAAGACGCCAGTAGCACTCTCGTGCATTTGGATCTGCCCCATGGTTCGGCGGTGGGGGCCATTGGTGGAAAGGTTCGTGGAGGTCGGAGGATTTGGGATCGGTTGGAGGAAAACGGAGATGCACGAAATCGGAGGAAATGACAAGAGGGTGGTTCTCCGATCGCCTGCCATTTCCTTTATATAGCAGTTATTACCCGCCAAATCAGGGAGCCGTTACCACCCGGTGATTACGCCAAAAGCTACCTCTGGATTACTCCAACGGCTAGTTTTTACTGCGTCTGACGGTCCAACTTCGTCCACTCGACTCGCCGGCCTTATCACTACAACAGTGACTAAATATTTCGCCGTCCCGTTCGCCGAGCTGCGACCAAAATGACTAGTTTTTCCTTTATTCAGGAGCCCGCCACCGATTCGACTGGGTGTCTGCACTGGACCCGTATGCTCCGACTGCCAGCAACTACCTGCGCCCAATCGACGACGGCCTCGGGGACTACTGATGGGGATATGCCTACCGGGGTATACCCAGCAGGACGTTTCCGACTGACCCAGGAACTGGCGAGTGGGCCTGCATGACGGCGACTGGATCGAGACCTGGCGTGGATCCAAGCGACTGGAAGCTGAAGGCCCAGGAGAGTAGATAGGCCCAGTCGGATTAGGTTAAACGAGTACCAAAACCTTAACTGATTCGGTTGAGATATGTAAACCCTAGGGGGGTGAGTCTATATAAACCTCCCTGCAGGGCGTGTAGAGGATACGTGTCATCATCCACCCAAGCGACTCGCCGCCTAGCCGTCGAGCTCGCACCATTGTACCTTCATCATAATACAATCTAGCAGGAGTAGGTCTTTACCCTCCGGGGGGCCGAACCTGGGTAAAACCCTGTGTCTCCGCCCTCATCTCGCACCGCAGATGGCTGGCCGCCCTTGCCCTTCGTTCTACTACTCGCTGCCGATTGCAGCGTCTGCCGTGGTCATTCCCACGACAAAAGCAGTGCTGAATTCCAACCTCGTTCCCAATGACTCATGTAGCTGTCTCCAAAAATGAGAAGTGAATTGTGTTCCCCTATCAAACACAATACTCTTGGGTACTCCATGTAGACACACAATTTTGTTCATATAAATCTTGGCTAACTTAGCACTTGTATAAGTTGTCTTCACGGGTATAAAATGAGCCACTTTAGTTAGGCGATCCACTACTACCCAAATAGAATCATATCCTGACCTGGTCCTTGGTAATCCGGTAATGAAATCCATACCAATCTTGTCCCACTTCCGATCAGGAATAGGTAGTGGTTGAAGCAATCCTGCTGGTTTCTGGTGTTCCACCTTCACTCTACTACATACATCACACAAAGCAATATGTTCGGCAATGTCCTTATTGAGATTATTCCACCAAAATCTTTCCTTCATATCCATGTACATTTTGGTGTTACCCAGATGGATGGAATACGGTGAGTTGTGTGCTTCCTGTAAAATCAGTTTCCGAAGCTCCGGATCTTGTAGAACACAGATACGTTTTCCATGCCATAAAGTACCCTGTTCGTCTTCATGGAATCATTTGGCTTTTCCTTTGCCAATCTTTTCCTTAATCTCTTCAATTTCCTTATCAGTCTTCTGGGCTTCTTTGATCTTGTCCAACAAAGTAGGTTGAACATCCAAAGACATGAGATGCCCTTCAGGCACAATCTCCAATCTGAGATCTCTAAATTGGGCACACAGATCATCTGGCAATTCTCCCTTAGTAAGGCCATTCACAAAAACCTTACGGCTTAGAGCATCTGCTACAACATTTGCTTTACCGGGGTGGTATTGCAAACTTAAGTCATAGTCCTTGATGATTTCTAGCCATCTTCTTTGTCTCATGTTAATTTCCTTCTGGGTGAAAATATACTTCAAACTTTTGTGATCTGTGAACACTTCACATCGCTTTCCCAAAAGATAATGTCTCCATGTTTTGAGTGCATGAACAACAGAGGCTAACTCTAAATCATGGGTAGGGTAGTTTACTTCATGAGTTTTGAGTTGTCTTGAGGCATATGCCACGACTTTTCCTTCTTGCATAAGTACTGCACCTAATCCATGATGAGATTCATCACAATACACTTGGAAATCTTTCTCTAAATCTGGCAGACACAAGACTGGTGCTGTCACAAGTCCCTTCTTTAATTCCTGAAAGCTGAGTTCACAAACTTCAGACCAAGCAAATTTCTTGTCTTTCTTTAGCAATTCTGTCATAGGTTTTGCTACCTTGGAGAAATTCTCAATGAACCTTATATAGTAACCTGCTAAGCCAAGGAAACTACGAACTTATTTTACTGATTTAGGTGATTCCCATTCAGTCATAGCTGAAACTTTAGCAGGATCAACTGCTACACCATCTCCTGACACAACGTGTCCAAGAAATCCAACTTCATTTAACCAAAATTCACACTTGCTGAATTTGGCATATAACTTATGTTCTCTAAGCTTTTCAAGTATCAAGCGTAGATGTCCTTCATGCTCTTCCTTGCTCTTGGAGTAGATTAGAATGTCGTCGATGAATACGACAACAAACTTGTCAAGGAACTCCATGAACACCTTGTTCATCATATTCATGAAGTATGCTGGTGCATTGGTCAAACCAAATGGCATCATACTCATACAACCCATACCTTGTGGTGAAAGTTGTCTTAGGTATGTCTTGTTCCCTTATCTTAAGCTGGAAATAACCTGACCGGAGATCAATCTTTGAGAACACACAAGCTCCTTCCAGCTGATCAAACAAGTCATTGATTCTGGGAAAAGGGTATTTATTCTTGATAGTTACCTCATTGAGTGAACGGTAATCTATGCATAACCTTTGACTTCTATCTTTCTTTTCTACAAACAAAACTGGTGCTCCCCAAGATGAGGAACTTGGTTGGATAAAACCTTTCTGCAACTGTTCTCTAAGCTGCTTCTTGAGTTCTTTCAACTCATCAACTAACATCTTGTATGGTCTTTTTGCTATTGGTCCAGATCCTGGTAGCAAATCAATAAGAAACTCCACATCTCTATCTGGTGGCATTCCCGGCAATTCTTCCGGAAACACATCCGGATATTCACTCACAATAGGCACACTGTCCATGCTAACCCCCTTAAGAGAATTTAGCTTACTCCTCTTTGATTCAAAGTTGGTCTTGAATCTAATCCTTTTGTTTTTTGGAGTTGTGAGTGAGACAGTATGGTTTGCACAATCTATCACTCCCTTGTGCTTAGTCATCCAGTCCATTCCCAATATAACATCCAATCCTTGGGAGTTTAGGATTATCAAGTTAACGGGAAACTTATACTTCCCAAACTCTATGACTAGATCATCACATCCTGAATTCACTATCATTCCTCCTGTAGGAGAACTTACTTTTATAGGACACCCAATAGTTTCTACCGGTAGTTCATTTCTTTCAACAAATGCTCTTGATATGAATGAACGAGATGCACCAGTATCAAAGAGAACAAATGCTGGAACAGAATTGAGTTTGAACTTACCAGCAACAGCATCAGGCTCCTCATAAATTTCCTCCACATTGATGTGGTTCACTTGTCCCTTCTGAAAAGGGTTGGGCTTGTTGGGCCCTTCAACTTTCTTTTCTGGGCATTCATTTGCATAATGCCCCATCTTCTTGCACTTGAAACACTCAACCTGACTAAGATCCTTCTTGACAGGCTGGCTTCCACTGCCACTTCCACTACCACTGTGGTGGCTCTTATATCCACCCTTGTGATTCTTGTACTTGTCATTGTCATGATTATGGTGATGCTTGTTGTCATGATGACGGTTGTGGTTGTGGTCCTTGTTGAATTTCCCATGTTTGTGGGATCCTGAACTCCCACTATCATCATTATGGGAACGTTTGTGAGACGATCCCGAGCTGTGCTTGTCAGAGTGCTTTCTCTTTCTGCTTTCCACTTGTTTCATTTTGTTCTCCAAAATAGCAGCCTTGTCACAAAGAGACTGGTATGTGGGAACATAGGCCACAGCTAACTGTAGGTTCAGTTCATCATTCAACCCTTCAAGGAACTTTTCCTTCCTCTTAGCATCAGTGTCAACTTCATCCGGTGCATAACGCACCAGATTGTTGAACTCTTCAATATATTCAGCCACGCTGTGGTGGCACTGCTTCAGGTTATGGAACTCTTTCTTCTTCAAACTCATCACTCCGGATGAGATGTGAGCAGTGCGGAAACCATCTTCAAAGATAGCCCATGTCACATCCTCAATGGGAGTGGTGATTTGGAAGTTATCCCACCAAGTAGCTGCTGGTCCTTCCAACAAGTGAGCTGCAAATCTGACTTTCTCTTCATCAGTACAGCCAACTGTTACCAAGTCCTTGTTCACAGAGCATAGCCAATCATTGGCCACCATAGGATCAGTTGTTCCTGAGAACTTTGCTGGCCTCAATCTCAAGAACCTGGTAAGCATGTCAAAACCCGATGGGTTGTTCTGATTGTTGTTGTTGTTATTGTTGTTGTTGTTGTTGTTGTTGTTCTGGTTCTGGATTAACGTAGTCATCATCTGCATCAGCTGAGTCTGAGCTGTCATCATTTGCTGCATATCAGGGGTGATGTTGTTGTTGTTGGGGTTGGGATTGGCACGACGGGGAGGCATCTGTGGTTTGATCAATAGAGATAAGAATGAGATACCCATAGATGCTATGATGCACAATACATCACATAAACATTCACCAAACATGCATCACAATAGTAATAGTTCAACAACATAAACGACAAGTTTGCAAAGTAAACACACCAATAGCAAGCCATCTACATGTTGGATGGTCATTGCGACTCAATAAGAAGCATGATAAATAAATGATAAATGAGTAGTCATCACTACTCCTCGGCATCAACCTCCTCCTCAAAAAATGTAAGACCTGCATTCTCCATAGCGGTCTTGTATTCCTCGACATTGGTGGTCAAGGTCTCTACTTTGTCTTTGAGAGCCCTCTTCTGCGAATGAAGCCTCTCAATCACAGTCTGCTGATGCTCGAGCTCGAAGTCCTTGGCCTCCAGTTCTATAGTCATGTCTCGAATCCTCTTGTTCCTGTCTTGGAACCGCTTCTATTGACTCTTGAACTTTCTGTCCTGACTCTCGAACTTGGCCTCCATCTCCTTGACTATCTCATCTTGCTCCGCGAAGAGCTTGTCCTTCTCACGAAGCTGCACCTGGAGTTTGTCATTGCTGAGCATGACGTTGGTCCTATCAGTGCCCACGTGCCTAAGGAGAACCTCTAAGTCCTGGAGGTATAGACTAATCGGTTCTGCTGTCTCCCTCGAAGTGTCCTCTAAGTCTATGGCCTCACCATCCTCATCACGTCTACCGAAGGTGTGGAAGTGAGTACCTCTAACCTGCCGATAGTGTCTCCCTAACAGACGTCCAATCAAGTCCTGCATGACTACCTCTAGGCCTCTCTCCTTGTCATCGTGCATGAGCTTGAAGATGATAGCCTCCGTGGTAGGCTCAGTCTGGCGTCCGGGTTGATTGACCTTGAAGCCCCAAAGGTCTTTCCTCTCAAACTTGGTGAGGGGAAGCACCATGATGGTAGGAAGAGGGAGATTGAGCAAACTAGTGATCTCAATAATACGAGGGCCAAAACGAGTTCCCTGGAACTCTTCAACAGTGTTGATGGTAACATTAGGCATCTATTTATAAGATAGAAAAAGTTAGAATCGACATACATAGAGATGAATCACAAAACAGAGCAACACATGCATAACTTTTGAAAATCAATGACACAAATCATGGCATACATGAAACCATTACAAGCATTCCAAGGTTCAACTTATTTCGAGCAACATTTTTGGAAAATAAAATGATAAGTGTGGTGGTCCAACTAACGAAGTACGCTTACAATCCCATTTCACTTGCCAAGTTGGCTAACAGGATATTTCTAGAGGCAATCTGTCTATCTTGAGCACATGACTCCATTACTAAGTCTATAATGTCTCCTCTTAAGGTTTGGTTGGTAGCCTCCAACTCTTGGGTATGTTTCTTTTCTTCCTTAAGATCATTCTGGGTGTTGAGCATTCTGCACTTGACTCTATCACCAAGTTCTTTGATGGCTTTCCAAGATGCATCCCTTGCTGAATCAAACAATGTAGTGTGCATCATTGTGTTGGTGACCATGCAGAATCCTGAGTCCTTGTGGTTGTCTTCCTTGTTTTTATACAAGTGAAGTTGCACCCACCAGTACTCAACTCCTTCATCCATCACAGGAAAACCTTTGTACATAGCTGCACCATGTATTCCCATTGCAACCATGAGGTCTTTGAGAGCCTTGGGGAATTCTGTCTCACATTCCAGAGTCATAGTCATGAGTGGTCCCTTCCTTACGGCTTCGTTGATGGAGTTCATCTACAAATAGAGATGAGAAAGAAGATTAGAAAAGTTTACGAGAAGAAAAGACAAGTGTGGAAGTTTGTCAAAAAAAATCCTTAGTGGTTTCCAATCCTAGGGTCATAATCCTACAGGCAACCTGGCTCTGATACCATCTGTAAGATCCCTCCTTTATAAAGGAAAAAGGATCCCTGTGATTGCAATGCTAGTCCCTGGATCAATGCTAGCATCCATAGTTTAAGATGAAGTACACAGAAACAAAGGTCATTATTACAGTCATTCCAGAGACAAACATAGTCTTTTACAACTCCATGGCCACAGGCCTAGTACAAGAGTTTAAATGAGTAAATAGATAAATAAGTCTTCATCTTCATGTGCCACAGGCAAGGATGTTGAGTGTAGACTCATGACTCCTAATCATCATCAGAATAACCTGCAACATCATAAGTTACAGCCACAGTGGGTCAATACATTGGAATAGTATTGGCAAGTGATACCTTAGTAGAATATTGGTGGACTAGTTACTATATGCATTTTGGCTAAGTGTAGCTTAGGCTTGCTCTGCTTAAAATAGGTTTTGCCTATGAGTTGAAAACACTAAGTTTTTCTTTGTCAAAACTTTTCCCAAGGAACCACCAATAGACATTGGGGTCCTTCACCCTTGTTCAACCACAAGTTTTACTTAGAAATTTGGATGAGGAGATTCTTGATAGCTTCCATGTCTTGATGCTCAAATTGTCCAATACCAGGGACATTGCTAAGTACTTAGATTCTTCCATCTGTAGAGGTTGTGCACTTTCCCCACAAGACTTGATTTTCACCAAGACAGGACCTTTCAGAAGCCTTCCCTTAGACCAAATGGATGTGTTCCAACCTATCATCCCACTACCACCAACTGTCCAAATGGCTAAGTTATTGCAACCTATGTGATCCAGGCAGAGCCCATATTGCTAAGTGGCTGCACTAGAAGCTTCTTAACATTTGGCCTCTCAAATCCCTTTGTTCCTGGGTGGCTTTCCACAAGTGAGATACACAAGTTAAACCATAGAAATGGGCCTTGTGTAACCACTCAACATAACCCATTCACAACCATTCCACCCAGGTGATTCATTCACTTAGTTGTTTTATTAAGCAAAAACATAGTCCAAAGACTTAGAAATATTTATTCATAGCATGAACATATAGCCACCCTTGGTTACTACTAGCTCGGCTAAGCATGGCATAGATAAGCATCTTAACTTAGAAATTTCTAGCAATTCTACAACTACTAGGATTTCCCAAGCATAGCATATAAGCAAAATATAACCATGCAAGACTAGCAAAATATTTCTAATGCATAGTTGTAAAACATAGGGAGAAAATCATGAAGCACCACTTGCCTTGGTAGTTTGGAGAGTAGCTACAATCCTCACAATCACAATCACTATTTGCACCAAAATCTACACATAAAATGATAACACCAAATCACATACAAAATAAATACAAGCAAAAATATATGAATGCATGAAATATGACATGTGATGATTTTCTACACAAAACAATACAAGTGCACAGTACTGATTCATAAACAAGTTCAAAACTTGCCAAACAAACCTTATTTTAACATTAAATCATTTCTCAAATAATTATTATATCCAAATTATGCCTACACATGTTTCTGTAAAAATAACCACTTTAATAGAAACAAAACATTAAACACATTGCATATATGGAAAGGGCTTTCTCTCCTGATTCCATTGATATCAAATTTGTCAAATTTGGACGTGGGAATCAAAAGTTATGATTAAAACAAGTTTAAACATCTAATAGATTCAAATTCTGATTTTTAATCTAAACCCTAGCCACGCGGCGTGTTCCTATTGGTCTGTACCGGTTCAGGCGGATCGATCAACAAGAGCCACACGAACTAAATGAAGATGCACGGCCAGATCTAACGCGTACCTCTTCGACACAAATCTAATCTTATTCGTTAGATCTAAATCCTATGACCCTAATCTAAATGACCACAGACGGGCGGCGCTAACGGCGGCGACTGGCGGCGGCGTGTCTGTCAGAGCTTCTACCGACATTCTAGGTCGCGCGGGAGAGGGAGAAGGGGCTTACCAAGCTCGCCGTGTGCTGCTGATGCTCAAGGTGGCCTTCGTTGGCGAAGGGGCGCGCAGAGGTGGTCGCTAGAGCTCGTCGGAGTCGTGCACGGCGTCGGGTGGTTGCAGACGAAGTGGTTGCCGACGATCTGGGCCTTCCTAGTACCAATCAGAGGCATCAGTAGCTGCGCAAGGACAAGGCGAACCTAGTCGTATGCGAGAGGGGTTAAGGGGCGCTCAGTGCTTACCGCAATCGATCACCGGAGAGGAAGGAAGCGTCGGGCACTTGCGATCGTCGTCGTTGGCGAGTCTCCAGACGGTCCTAGGAAGCACCAATAGGATGAGAAGATGCGTATGGATGTTGTGAACAGTCTGGCAAACTTAGACGGCAAGGGGCGGCGGGGTCTTACCGGAATCGTACGCCGGAGGTCGTCGGAGCTGCGGCGATGTGGGCAAGCCTACGGGCAGCCTGGTGGCGTGGAGAGGAAATTGAGTGAGGGGAAATGCTCGCGGTGCAGAGGGGGTTAAATAGCCAGGAGGGGGCGGCGATTACGCGCTGTATCAATGGCAATTAAGTAGGCAATGACTGCGGCGAGGTAACGGCGGAGCGCCTCGGCCGCGCGTTGATTGGGGACGACGCTGACGTGGTCGCAGGGTCCACTTGCCAGCGAGAGAAGGAAAGAATAAATGGGCCCAAGCGGTCAGTGACTCAGTGGGTTTGCCTGCGAGTGAGAGAGAGAAGGGGGAACCCGGGTGGGCTTAGTGGGCTGGTTCTTCTGCTGGGCTAAATAACTGGCGTCGGCCCTTTTCCTTTTCTCAATTCATTTTCTATTTCTGATTTCATTTTCTGAAACCATTTTCAAACAAATTCAAAAGCCAATTGAATTCAAATTTGATCTGGGTTTTTGTAGCTTGTAATAATCATAATTCTGAGTGTAAAAACATATGGACCCCCTGTATTAGATTGGTCTTATTGATCAAACAAAATAAATAGTGATATGGCACTAGATTTGATCAAGTTTTGGAAATGGTTTTAAATTCACTTTTGTTTTGCAAATTTTTGGTTTAAGCAAACAGCAAGCAAGCAAAACAATCTGAGAGTAACAAGTTCTGATTCATGAACAATGATCTCTCATTGGAGAGTAGCATTTGATTTAATGCTAATCACATAAAATAATCAGCTCATATGCCGGTTTTTGAATTGATTTTTGAAATGAAACTCTACATGATCAAGGATGCATGGATGATATGCATGAGTTTTGAAACATGATTTTAGGGATGTTACAATTACAGCCATCACAAACTTGATGGCACACTTTATATTATTTGCCCCTAATAAACTTGAACCATTGTGTCATCTATGTTGTATATGCTTGCACTTATATGTTGGAATTAGCAGAACCGTGCTATCACGGGAAACGTTTTCAACATTGCACTTGTACTTTGTACACAGTTGATATCATGCTCTTTTGTCAATTGATGTCACCGGTGTGAAATAAAGAGGGAGCTTGTAAGTCCATGGAGTTATGTATTTTCAGTTGGAGAAACGCCTGGGCCGCTAGCCTAAGACATGCCTAATCATGGTGGAAACTTGCAGCATCACCACAATGAGCATTTTGTGAAGCATCCTCAATAAAAAGCTATGCATATAGTATATAAAAAGATCACTGAGATGCTCATTGTCTGCTTGCCTTGTCATTTTGGTTATGGGATAGCTCATGTACCATGTGCAAGGGGTACTCTGTTGGCGGTTATCTATGATACGCATGTACTTACAATGACAAGAACTTGCAGGTGACTGAAGTTGAGTAGCATGAGGCATGGCCCTCATATTCAAGGGACTTGAGATTTCCAACTTATACTTTGTCAAGCATATACTCCATCTTTGTTCACTTTAACCTTAACCACTTCAAGATGTTTATGATAGGGGCAATGAGGGTTGAAAGCTAATAAGTACCATAATCTTTGGAAGCTCTTTTTGAGACTTGAAATCCATGCTTCCCTTTATGAAGGACCTTTCTTCCACTATTATATCGAGTCTCCACCTTTTACCTTTAGGCACCAGTTAAGAGAGCATAGTTTTCATTCTTAGTTCTATGTTCAGTGTCCCAAAACTTATTGATTGATGCATATTGTTGATATTGCTTGTTCTTGAACTATTTGTATCTAGTCACTCTTATGAACTTCAAAGGTGTCCTATGCATCTATTTGCTACTCTATGAGGGACAAACTGATTGCCACTATGCCATGTTTTCTGTATGTGAAACAAACAAACGTTTTTCAATGCATGTTATTCATGATCTTTGTTTGTAGCCTTTCATGTTGCATGCATAGTTACTATGTCCTATTGTTATAACTCCATCTTTCATGCACATGTTTAGAATTCTTTGATCCCAGCTTTCAATGCTTGCAAATGGTTTAATCATGATTTTGATGGTGCATGTCACCTCAAAAATTATTCTTTTTATCACTTGCCTACTCGAGGACGAGCAGGAGTTAAGCTTGGGAATGCTTGATACGTCGAAAACGTATCTATAATTTTTGATACTCCATCTTGTTTAGTATCCACTTTGCTATGTTTTGTCTACACTTTGAGGTATTTTTATACAATTTCTGGTACTAACCTATTAACAATATGCCACTGTGTTAGTTGCTTGTTTTCTTCTGTTTTTAGTTCGAGAAAGGCAGAAAATCAATATTCTCGGAATTGGACGGGACAAAAGCCAAAGTCAGTATTTTACCGTGGGCGACACGAAGTCTAGAGGGGAGATGGAGAGGCGAACCAGGGCCACCATACCCCCCTAGGTGCGGGTGGGCCTTGCCCCGTGCCTGGGTAGGGTGTGGGCCCTCCAGCCGCCTCCCAGCCTCGCCTCTTCGCCTATATGAAGCCCTCGAGGAGAAAACCCTAAATAATCCATCATACTTCCAGAAAAAACTCAGTAGCGTCGCTGCCACCGAAAGGGAGATTCGGGGGACAGAAAGTCTCTGTTCCGGCACCCTGTCAGGACGGGGAAGTGCCCCCGTAGCCATCTCCATCGATCTCCATCGCCATCTTCATCACCGTTGCTGATTCCCATGATGAGGAGGGAGTAGTTCTTCCTCGAGGCTAAGGGCTCTACCGGTAGCTATGTGTTCATCTCTCTATATGCATGGTCATATTGTGATCATGAGCTTTGTAATCAAGTAGATCTACCTTGCTACTCAAGTGCTTTAATAGATCTCTGCTCTCCCCATGTGTGTGAAAGTGACAGTGTGCACGCCATGGTGACACTTAGGTTTGAGTCTACATAAATACCCTTTGTGCTTTAATAGATCTATGCTTTTCCCCATGTGCGTGAAAGTGACAGTGTGCACGCCATGGTGGCACTTAGGCTTGAGTCTACATAAATACTCATTGTGCTTTAATAGATCTATGCTTTTCCCCACGTGTGCGAAAGTAACAGCTTGCACGCCGTGTGTGGCACTTAAGCTACACTATATATATATATATATATATATATATATATATATATTTGTTATGAGTTATATTTGGAGTTGGATGTCTCTATGAAATTGTGGTGTTTGTTGGAACCATCTAGCGCTCAAGGTGACAGTGTGGGGTTATCTAGATTGGGGAAGGCGGACTTTGAGGAGTGTTGTTATGGCCTACCGATGATTAGAGTGTCCAACCGGAGAGTAGTTAAGAGTAGTATCATGAAGAGAGGATATTTATATGAGAGAGTGTTCACTAGTGAAAGTATGATCCCTAGGCCTTGTTTCTAAACATTGAAACGCCGTTTGCATCTAGATCTGTTGCATGTTTGCTTGATTTAGTCTTTGCCTCACCGTCAAGCTATTTTCTGGCACCGTTACCACTTGTATTCCACTATCTCTTCGCCAAACTAGTGCACCTATACACCTGACAAGTGTATTGGGTGTGTTGGGGACACAAGAGACTTCTTGTATCTTGATTGCAGGATTGCTTGAGAGGGAATACCTTTGACCACTTCCTCCCTGAGTTCGATAAACTTTGGGTAATCCACTTAAGGGAAACATGTTGTTGTTCTACCAACCTCTGCACTTGGAGGCCCAACAACTGTTTACAAGAATAGAAGTGCGTAGACATCAGGGATTCATCTCTTGCAGGGCCTCTATGGCGACCGAGACGCAAACACCTTGGTCATATAGAAAGAGTGGATTAGTGGACCAGGGAGGGATCAAAACGATAGAGAGTATAAAAGGATGGGGGTGGATGGGGTCATGCGGTCATAAAAATAACTCGCGAATCCTGATTCCCTTTCACGGCCCTAGCCACCATGGCCTCCTAAGCATCTTCCTACTGATCCCCTTCTGTAGCCCTGGCCAAAATGGCCTCCTAGGCCTCTTCCTCCTGATCCTCTTTCGCAGCGCCTCCTTTCGCAGCCCTCATGCCACTCCACCTTCCCCCGCTGTCGGATCCCGCTACACCGGGCCATCGGATACCGCCGGGAAGGAGGAAGAACATGCATCTTCCGCCGCCACCTCTAATCTCCCACACCGCATCGACATGCTGTAGGGATTCGTAGCATGGAAAACAAAAAAATTCTACCGCATGAACACACACAAGCCAAGATCTATCTACTAGATTGTAGCAACGAGTCAATAGAGTACTCACCCTCGAAGATTCCAAAACGGTTAAAGAGAGCAGATTCTCGTGGGTGATGTAGTCGTTCACTTGCCGATCTCAAGATCGCGTAGACGATCCTTCCGGCACCGCGTTCCGGCACCGCTCCTATAGTCGATCACACGTTCGGTACTCGGTGAAGACCTTCCTCTCCCTTGTTCCAGCAGGCAGCGAAGGTAGTATCTCTCTCCTCGCGATTCCGGCAGCACGACAGGGTAGTGTCAGAGATTAGAGGGGAGATCCCGCAGGGCTTCGCCTTAAGCCGGAGCGGGTAGGATGGAGTAGAGGGGTTCCCCGGCGTATAGGGTTTAGAGGCTGGAGAGGAGGAGTTAGGCCGGCGGCGGCGACGACACTGGGCGGCGACTAGTGGGGTTGGGGTCGTTGTGGTGTGTATATTTGGGGCAGCCCCCTTCCCTCTATTTATGAGAGGGGGGCAGCTAGGGGAGGTTGGATCCTCCCCCAACTCCCTCTCCTCCTTGGCATGCGGTGGAGGGAGAGGAGGTTCCCTCTCCTCCCTCCACCAAGAAACATTGTCCTAGTTTGACTTTTCAAACTTGCCTTTTGACTTTCAATTTTGGAGTTTGATTTCTCTATTTTATTTGCACAGCCCATTGACCTAGGACATGATGCAACCATTCCACTTTGTCATGACATATTCATGTACCCTTCCCCTTCCGGTTCGGTGAACCTTCTAGACTGTTCTAGATCATTTCGGTAAAAACACCGGAATCATTCCTGAACTCCAGAATTGGACTTTCCTTATATGAATCTTATTCTCCGGACCATTCCGGATCTCCTCATGATATCCGGGATACCATACAAGACTCCGAACAACATTTAGTCTTCTTACTCGCATTCCATATCTACTAAACAACATCGAATCCTTAAGTGTGTCTCCCTACGGTTCATGAATTATGCAGAGATGACCGAGACTCTTCTCCGATCAATAACCAATAGAGGAATCTGGAAATTCATATGGCTCCCACATATTTCTACAATTACTTTCCAATCGAATGAACCATTTACATATGATACCAATTTCCCTTTGTCTCGCGATATTTTACTTATCTGAGGTTTGATCGTCGGTATCTCTACATACCTAGTTCAACCTCGTTACCGATAAGTACTCTTTACTCGTTCATGTGATATGTGATCCCTTGTGAGCCGTTCACATGCTTGCAAGGTAATTGGATGACATTCCACCGAGAGGGCCTAGAGTATATCTATCTGTCATATGGATGGAAAAATCCCACTCTTGATCCATGTGCCTCAACACATACTTTCCAAACACTCAATGCCACCTTTATAACCACCCAGTTACGAAGTGGTGTTTGATGTCATCAAAGCATCCATGTGGTGATGGTGATTAGCATGATCTCATGGTCGAAGGAATTAGGTTACTATGTATCTAAAGCTGATAGCAAACGAACTATTGAAATGACTTGATCTTTATGCTACGCTTATCTATAGGATTATGTCCATCACACCATTCTCCTAATGATATGATCTTGCTGTTAATAACATCTCAATGTTCATGATCAGGAAACCATGATCATCTATCAACCAACAAGCTAGTATTATAAAGAGGCTTTACTAGGGACTCTAATAAGTTTACAAATCACACAAGTATTAATGTTTCCGGTTAATACAATTATAGCATGAATGTAAACATTTATCATAAACACAAAGATATAATAATAACTACTTTTATTATTGCCTCTAGGGCATATCTCCAACAGTCTCCCACTTTCACTAGAGTCAACTAATCTAGATTACATGGTAATATACCGAACACCCATGGCGGTTTGGTGCTGGTCATGTTTTGCCCTCGGGAGAGGTTTGGTCAACGGATCCGCCACATTCAGATCTGTGTGTACTTTGCAAATGTTTATTTACCATCTTGGACATGCTCTCGAATAGCATGATAACGTAGCTTGATATGCTTCAGCTTCTTGTGTGACCTTGGTTTTAGCGCATTGGCTATGGCGCCCATGTTATCACAATAGATAGACATTGGGTCCAGCGCACTGGGAACCATACCGAGCTCCGTAATGAACTCCTTCATCCATATTGATGGCTTAGATATGTAGAGCTCGTTGGGAACCCCAAGAGGAAGGTATGATGAGCACAGCAACAAGTTTCCCTCAGTTCTGAAACCAAGGTTATCGAACCGGTAGGAGTAAGGAAACAACTCCAAGGTGTTGCTAGCAACTTGGAACCTGCCCAACACAACCACAATACTTTGCCCCAACTTACAGTGAGGTTATCAATCTCACCAATTTACGGAAAAGAAAGTATTAAATGTATAGTATTTTAGATAGTAATTGCTTGTAGTAATTGCAGAAGGTAAACCATAAATGGTAAATAGTAGATGGTATAACAATGGTAAGGAATGGACCGGGGTCCATAGTTCACTAGAGGTATTCTCCATAAGATAAATAACATGTTGGGTGAACAAATTATAGCGGGGCAATTGACAGATTGAGAATTCATAACGATGCATATACTAGACATCTTGATCTCTACGAGATTTGTTTGGGCATTATAACATGATACATAGACCGTAATCCAACTGCATCTATGACTAATAATCCACCTTCAGGTTATCATCCGAACCCCTTTTTGTATTAAGTTGCAAGCAACAGATAATTGCATTAAACAAAGTGTGTAAAGTAAACAATACAATTGCCCTTGGACAAAGGATTGTTCTTTTCTCCCTAGTAGCAACAGCACATCTACAACCTTAGAGATTTCTGTGACTTCCCCAGATTAACCTACTATCGAGCATAAGTACTCCCTCTTGGAGTTACAAGCGTCTACTTGGCCAAAGTATCTACTAGCAACGAAGAGCATGCAAGATCACAAATAACATAGACATGATAGAATCAATAATCAACCTGACATAGTACTCAATATCCATCAGATCCCTGCAAACACAACATGTAGCATTACAAATAGATGATCTTGATCATGAACGGAGCTCACGAGATCTAAACATGATAGCACAAAAGAGGAGAAACAACCATCTAGCTACTGTATGGACCCGTAGTCCAAGGGTGAACTACTCACGCATCACTCCGGAGGCTGGCATGGTGATGAAGAAGGCCTTAGGGATGATCTCTCCCCTCCGGCAGAGTGCCGGGAAGAGATTCAGATCCCCCCCCCCGATCTAGGGACGATGGTGGCAGTGGCTATGGACTCTTTCGTGGATTTATGATCGGGTTCTTAGGGTTTCTTCCTCGGGGTGTTTATATAGGTGAAGGGGTGAGGTCGGTTGAGGGCCAGGAGGCCCACACCATGCCCTGGCACGGCCTAGGGTGGACCCGTGCTAGGGGGTGGTGTGGCCTCCCTGTGGTGCCTCTTCGTCCCCCATCTGTACTTCGTCTTTGCTCCGGTAAATTACTAACTTCGGCCTTTGTTCCGTCCAATTCCGAGAATATTTCTTTACTAACTTTTCTGAAACCAAAAACAACAGAAAATAGGCAACTAGCACTGTGGCATCTTGTCAATAGGTTAGTTACAAAAAATGTATAAAAATGCCTCAAAGTGTAGACAAAACATAAGATAGTTGATACAAAACAGTCATGGAGTATCATAAATTATAGATACGTTTACGACGTATCAAGCATCCCTAAGATTAACTCCTGCTTGTCCTCAAGTAGGTAAGTGATAAAAAGAATAATTTTTGAGGTGACATGCACCATCATAATCTTGATCAAAATATTGTAAAGCATTGATAGTTGGGATCATAGTACTCTAAACATGAGCATGAAAGATGTAGTTCTAACAATAAGACAAAGCAACTAAGTTGTAACATGAAAAAGGTACAAACAAAAGATCATGAATAACAATGTAATGAAAGACATTTGTTTGTTTCACATATAAAAAACATAGCATGACTGGTATCCAGCTTGTCCATCATGGAATAGCAAAACATAAATGCATAGGACACCTTCAAAGTTCATAAGGGTGACTAGATACAAATAATTTAAGAACAAGCAATACCATGATTATGAATCAATCAATAAGTTTGGGGACAATTCATATTGAACTAAGAATGATAACTATGCTCTCTTATTTGGTGCATAAAGATAGAATATGGAGAGTCAACATAAAAGTAAAAAAAGAAAGGCCCTTCACAGAGGGAAGCAGGGATTTCAAGTTTCATAAAGAGCTTCCAAAAATTATGGTACTATTAGCTTTGAGCTCTCATTGCCCCTATCATAAGCATCTTGAAGTGATTAAGGTTAAAGTAAGACAAATATGAGGTATATGCTTGACAGATCATAAGTTAAAAATCTCATGTCCCTTGAGTACGAGGGTCGTTCCTCATGCTACTCAACTTTAGTCACAAGCAAGTTCTTGTCATTGTAAGTATATGTGTATCATAGAGAACCGCCAATGGGGTACCCCTTGACCCATGACATAGGAGCTATCCCATATCAAAATGACAAGGCAACAGACAATGAACATCTCGGCGATCTTTTTATTCACCATGAGTATGGTGCTTTTTTTCTTTTCTCTTTTTTTCTATATTTTTTCTGAAGATGCTTAATAGATTGCTCACTATGGTTATGCTGCAAGTTTCCACCATGATTAGGCATGGCTTAGGCTAGCCGCCCAGGCATTTCTCTAACACATATACAATACTCCATGGACTTACAATCTCCCCTTTTATTTCACACCGCTGACATCCATAAACAAAAGATCATGATATCAACTAGATAGATATGTACAAGTGTTGAAAGCGTTCCCCATAACAGCATGGTTCTGCTAACTCCAACTTATAATTTGCAAGCATATAAGCAACATAGATGGGCACAATTGTTCAACTTTATTAAGTGCAAGAAAATAAAGTGTGCCATCAAGTTTTTGAGAGCTTTACTCACTAATTTTTGCATAACAAGTTTAATTTGGAAGATAAATAAACACATGAATATACTTGGAATGGTGTGACACACCATGCATAGGAGTTTATAGTGGACTATTTGGAATAACTTGGTTTCTTGGGAGTTCTATGCATGAATAGAGCTCATACTCAGTACAAGTAGAGGCTAGCAAAAGACTAGGAGCAACCAACTAAGAGAGCAATAATGGTCATAATCATGCAAAGCGACAAAACATTATTAATTAAAGCATAAAGTGATATCACAAGTCAAAAACTAAATGATCATAGAGGCTAAGGTTACTGGTTCATAGTCTTAACATGGTGTGATCATGTGCCAAGTCAACCCAAATAAAGCATCAAAGGAGAATACCACAATATTATGCTTTTATATACTAAAACAATGCATGATTCTTTCAAGGCACATTAAGCAATCTCAATTGTTTTGAACAAGTTATGCTACAGCAATAATCACTAAGCATATGGTCAAAGCAACATCTAACATGACATGATAAAGTCTAAGCCACAGTCAAAACAAGCTTCCTTTTGTACCACTATAAGCATGAAACTTTCTACTCTTTTCCAACACCAATCAACTTATTTGAAACAAAATAAGAATGCGGGGGTCCAACTAATTTATTGCAGCAAACCAAACAAAACAAAACTAAAAACAAAAACAAAGATGCTCCAAGAACAACACAATAGTGCATGAAGCAATAAAAATAAAGTGTCTAGAAAGAAGATCTAAGATTTTTATTGATGAAGAAGGGGATGCCTTGGGCATCCCCAAGATTTGACACTTGTACCTCTTGAATATTTCTTGGTGTGACACGGGTGGCATCCCCAAGCTTGAGCTTTTGTCCATTCTTCATCTCATCACATCATTCTTCCCCTATACTTGAAAATTTCCCTCATACAAAACTTCACACAATTCTTCATTAGCAACATTAGTGTATTCAAGATAATAATACCTTGGGTTTAGTTTCAACACAAGTAAAACTCCCATTAAAACACAAGCTACTATAGAAACTCAAGTGATCAAAGAGAACTTAAAGGAAACTGATTCAGAGGCAAATGCAAATAATGGCACAAATCTGTCAAAACAGACCAGCAGGTAAAGACCGATTTTTTCGAAGACCTTCTGTTGCTCAAATCGAAAAGTGCTAAGATAATGAAAGTTAGATAATTACCTGGGGCATATGCATAGAAATTATAGCTCAATCCGACGTACTGGGACTTTTCATGATTGTTTTTCAGTGAAGCACAAATTGGGACAGCAACTTCCCCAAATCTTACTTCTCTCTTATTAGAGGTTATTCTTGGCACAAAAACCACACAAAAGGATAAGGAGAGGTTATTACAGAGGCAATAACTTCCAACACTCAACAAAATAAAAATTTACTGAAATAAAAATAATTTGGTTTATCTCCCAATAGTGCTTTTCTTTAACGCCTTTCAGCTAGGCATAGAAAGCAAGAATCAAGTATTTTCGAATGAAGAAGCATTAACATAAACTTTTGTTTTAATAAGAGAGTCAAATAGTTTCTCTCTTTTTCTAGGGAAGTGTTCTATACCTTACTTGAGTGGTAATTGATATTTAATGGTGCCTTCCTTCATATCAATAATGGCACCAACAGTTCTAAGAAAAGGTCTTCCCAAAATAATAGGACAAGAAGAATTGCATTCAACATCCAAAACATAGAAATAAACGGGGACAAAGGCATTGTTAACCATTATAAGAACATAATTAATGCTCCCCATAAGTTTCTTTTTAGTATTATCATTAAGATGGACATCCAAATAGCAATCTTCCAATGGTGGCAAATTAAGCATTTTATATAAAAAAATTTAGGCATAATAGAGACACTAGCACCAAGATCACATAAAGCTTTGAGATCAAAATCATTCACTTTCATATTAATGATGGGTTTCCAACCATCTTCTAGTTTCCTAGGAATAGAAGCTTCATGTTTCAATTTTCTTCTTTAATTTTCATGAGAGAATTTGTAATATGTTTTGTAAAATCCATATTCATAGCACTAGCATTAGGACTTCTAGCAAGCTTTTGTAAGAACATAATGACTTCAGAAATATTGCAGTCATCAAGATCAAAATCAAAATTAGCATCCATGGTAGTAGAATTATTGTTTCCCATATTTCAAAGAATTTTAGCATTTTTATTGGAAAAGGAATGGAGACTTTAGGTGGTTTGCTAGCATCAACATTACTAGTAGTGGTAATAGTACAAATTTTAGTCATATTATTATTTCTAGCAATTTCATCTTCTCTTTCCCACCTAGCATGCAATTTAGCTGACATCCTAACATTTTCATCAATTCTAACTTGTATGGCATTAGTAGCAGCAAAGGGATTTTCCATAGTTTCAGGTTTAGCAGCCATTTTATTAATCAAAGAAGATTGTGCTTCAGACAAAGATGAAATACTTTTTCCAGCATTCGAAAGCTTTTCCTCAATAGTTTTATTGAAGGCAGTTTGTTTACAAATAAAATCTTTAAGCATGACTTAAAGTTCAGATGGTGCAATTCTATTGTAGTTGTAGGAATTTCCATAAGCATTACCATTATTAGGATATGGCCTATAATTATTATTACCAAAATTATTCCTATAGGCATTGTTGCTAAAATTGTTATTTCTAATGAAGTTCACATCAACTTGCTCTTCTTGAGCAACCAAAGAGGATAAAGGAACATTATTTCGATCAATATGAGCTTTTCCATTAACAAGCATAGACATAATAACATCAATTTTATCAATCAAGGAAGATGTTTCTTCAACAGAATTTACCTTCTTACCTTGTGGAGCTCTCTCAGTGTGCCATTAAGAATAGTTAACCATCATATTATCAAGGAGATTTATTGCAGCACCCATCGTAATGGCCATAAAGGTACCTCCAGCAGCAGAATCCAATAGATTTCTTGAATAAAATTTTAGTCATGCATAAAAGCTTTGGATAATCATCCAAGCAGACAGTCCATGAGTGGGGAAATTCTTTACTAAAGATTTCATTCTTTCCCAAGCTTGAGCAACATGTTCATTATCAAATTGTTTAAATTTCATTATTTCACTTCTCATAGATATAATCTTAGTAGGAGGATATTATTTTCCAATGAAAGCATCTTTGCATTTAATCCAAGAATCAATACTATTTCTAGGCAAAGGTAGCAACCATTCTTTAGATCTTCCTCTCAAAGAGATAGGAAATAATTTAAGCTTAATAATATATCCATCAAGATCCTTATATTTTTGCATCTCACAAAATTCAATGAAATTATTAAGCTGAGCAGCAGCAGCAGCAGCAACAGAACTAGCACCAGAAAATTGCTCTTTCATAACAAGATTCAGCAAAGCAGGTTTAATTTCAAAGAAAGTAGCTTCAGGAACAGGTGGAGCAATTAGTGTACACATAAAATCATTGTTGTTTGTGCTAGTGAAGTCACACAACTTGGTGTTTTTAGGAGTATTCATTTTTGCAGGATTAAAGCAAGCCAACAGAAAAAGAAACTGAAGTAGGAACTAATTTTTTTTTTGTGTTTGATAAAAAGAAGCAAAGCAACACAACTAATTTTTGTTTGTATTTTTGATAAAAATAAACAAGCAAAATAAACTAAGCAAAACAAAAACAAAGTAAAGAGATTGGTTGTGAGAGACTCCCCTTGCAAGAATCTTATTTCTCCCAGAAAAGTGATTGACGGGGAGGAAGAGATTGAAGCTGTCCTTATCTCCCCAGCAACGGCGCCAGAAAAGTGCTTGATGGCTCAGATATGTAGAGCTCGTTGGGAACCCCAAGAGAAAGGTATAATGAGCATAGCAGCAAGTTTCCCTCAGTTATGAAACCAAGGTTATCAAACCAGTAGAAGAAAGAAACAACTCCAAGGTGTTGCTAGAAACTTGGAACCTGCACAACACAACCATAATAGTTGGCCCCAACTTACGGTGAGGTTGTCAATCTCACCGGTTTGCTGAAAACAAAGGATTAAATATATAGTGTGGAAGGTAGTAATTGCTTGTATTAATTGCAGAAGGTAAACAGTAGATTGTATATCGATGGTAAGGAATGGACCAGGGTCCAAAGTTCACTAGAGGTGTTCTCCATAAGATAAATAACATGCTGGGTGAACAAATTACAGCGGGGCAATTGACAGATTGAGAATGCATAACAATGCATATACTAGACATCTTGATCTCTACAAGATTTGTTTGGGCATTACAACATGATACATAGACCATAATCCAACTGCATCTATGACTAATAATCCTCCTTCTGGTTATCATCCGATCCCCTTCTAGTATTAAGTTGCAAGCAACAGATAATTGCATTAAACAAAGTGTGTAAAGTAAACAATACAATTTCCCTTGGACAAAGGATTGTTGTTTTCTCCCTAGTAGCAACAACACATCTACAACCTTAGAGATTTCTGTCACTTCCCCAGATTACTAGAGGCATGAACCTACTATCAAGCACAAGTACTCCCTCTTGGAGTTACAAGCATCTACTTGGCCAAAGTATCTACTATCAATAGAGAGCATGCAAGATCACAAATAATATAGAAATGATAGAATCAATAATCAATCGGACATAGTACTCAGTATCCATCGGATCACCCCAAACACAACATGTAGCATTGCAAATAGATGATCTTGATCATGAATGGAGCTCACAAGATCTAAACATGATAGCACAAAAGAGGAGAAACAACCATCTAGCTATTGTATGGACCCGTAGTCCAAGGGTGAACTACTCACGCATCACTCCGGAGGCTAGCATGGTGATAAAGAAGGCCTCTGGGATGATCTCTCCCCTTCGGCAGGGTGCCGGGAAGAGCTTCAGATCCCCATCCCCGATCTATGGATGATGGTGGCAGCAGCTACGGACTCTTTCGTAGATTTCTGATCGGGTGCTTAGGGTTTCTGCCTTGGGGTGTTTATATAGGCGAAGGGGTGAGGTCAGTTGAGGGCCAGGGGGCCACACCATGCACTGGTGTGGCCTAGGGTGGACCCGCGCCAGGGGGTGGGGTGGCCGCCCTGTGTCGCCTCTTCCTCCCTTCTCTGGACTCCGTCTTTGCTCCGGTAAAATATTGACTTTGGCTTTTGTTCCGTCCAATTCCGAGAATAATTCTTTACTAACTTTTTTGAAACCAAAAACAACTGAAAACAGGCAACTGGCACTGTGGCATCTTGTCAATAGGTTAGTTCCAGAAAATGTATAAAAATGCCTCAAAGTGTAGACAAAACATAAGATAGTTGATACAAAACAAGCATGGAGCATCAAAAATTATAGATACGTTTACGACCGTATCACAAATCGCCTCTTGTGAAGCCTCTGAAGCAGCTATGTATTCCGATTCAGTTGAATATATCGCCATAACGCTTCGCTTTGCACTCCTCTAGCCTACTGTTGCACCATTCAAAGTAAATACGTATCCAGATTGAGATTTAGAATCATCCGGATCAGTGTTCCAACTAGCATCGGTGTAACCATTAACAATGAGTTATTCATCACCTCCATAAGAAAGAACCATATTCTTAGTTCTTCTCAAGTACTTAAGGATGTTTTTGACCTTAGTCCAATGATACACTCCTGGATCACTTTGATATCTGCTAGTTAAACTAACAGCATATGCAATGTTGGGTCTAGTACACAGCATGACATACATGATAGATCCTTGTAACACCCTCAGAATCGGCCCTATGCAAGTTTTAGCGAAAACCGCCAAACCCGCATAGAAATGATTCAAAGGTGCCCACCAGGCACTTTCGTGCGGGTGGAAAACGAAGTAATAACATTACACAACAGTCCTCGATGGGACCCACAGAACAGATATATATAACAGCGACTCGAAGAGTCAAGAATACAGATATAATATACAAAGATCCAAATCACCTTGAAAACGATATAGCGTCCAGCTACGGACAAGATGCAAATGGGGCTAAGAGCCCTGAAGAATAACCAATGGCGTCCATAACCCTGCCCAGGCCAAGCCGGAAGGGTAACCCTGCTAACGACGTCGATCTCAAAACCTGCTTAAACAAAAGGGGTGCCGACAAAAGGGCAAAGGAAAAAGAAGGAGCGTCAGTACTGAGGCCAGTACACGGCGAGGCTAGAATTCGGCGGTCCTCGCCTACATAGGTATGGTGGACTGAGCGGCAGCGGCAGCATGCACTAAACAACCTATAGAGACTCAATATAGCTGGCGGCTATCAGAGAGGGGTGAGAAAGGCCTACTCGGAACCAGACTGATACTACCACCAAACAAACCCATCCTGGCGTTTCTCCCTCGAGACCAAACGAGGAAGTCAACCGAGGAACTCACACAGTTGGCAGTTTTATTTATTCAGTTATCGTTGCAGTAATTACTAGTCAGGTATAGATAATCGTCCTGATAAAGTAGGCAGTGGGCACTTTTAGTTAACCATTCCGTTATAGTTACAACACTTACTAATCAGATACAGATAGCATGAGATAACCCAAAACCCAGCAGTTGTTGGTACTTTTATTCAGCCATTCCGTTGTAGTTGCAATACTTACTAGTTAGATACAACTGTCGCAAGCGACACTCCAAACAAGCAATTATGGGCAGTATTAATTAGCCATTCTATTATAGTGAAGCTGCTTACTAGTCATTATAAAGTCAAATTTATAACAGTAAACTTTAGTTATGCTTGTCTATGGTCGAGATACTGTGCTCCAAGTCGTCCATAACCGCGGACACGGCTTTCAGAAAGTTTTAACCCGGCCGGGGTGCACAAATAGCAACACACACACGATCAACCTCGGAAAAACCAAATCAAAACCCAACGAGGTCTTCACGACAGAGCAATCACAAGATTCAGAAATATTTCAGGGGGACACCCCATTGAGTAGACCCGCAACGAAGTAAGCAAGCTTCGAGACGGACTCAAGGTTAGCGCCAATGGCTGTAAGCGACTGGGAACCCGAAAGTGTGGCTGGGCTTGTCGATACCTCGTAATCACTCCGCTTACCTAAACAGTACAGTGTGCTCCTCGCACAATCGTAAATAAAGCAGTAAAGCATGGCATAGGTACAGGATAGTAAATAAAACCTCAAACTAGTTGTGGCCCCAAGAAATAAGACGGAATCAAGCTCTGGCTAAGGGGGCCCATACTCCCCATATGTGGATAGCGCGATAAATCAAGGAACAGGTATCAAGTACTCGGGGTCCTACGGGACACAAGTGGGCGTTCGGAAACCAAATGTTATCTATCACCCACCGATGCCTCTGCTTACTTCAATTTTAGTTGTTAAACAGGAATTAAAGTGAACAATAAGTAAAACTATGATCATCTCCAACAGCAACATGCGACAATACATCAACAGCTGTGGCACTGGACGACACGCAACAACACTTGAGCAAGCGACTACGACGCGCAAGTCCAACTATCTACCAAACAACAAGTAATAGGATGTGTCCAAGGCAATATATGGCTGCAAGGGATATCAAGGGTACGGAATCTAGAGCATCGCAACACAGATAGCAATAGATCAACAGGAGGGAATAAAGACTATAAAAGTAAGATAGGTAGAAAGGGGGAGATGCTCGCCTGAAAACATTGTCGAAGGTTCGACAGAAGATCGGGGCGAAGCTCACATCAACTCAACGGCATTATCCGCGAAGAAGCAAAACACTAGAATGAACACCGGATGCAATATTTAATACAACGGCAGAAGATCGGCATGATGCATGTGTGATGGATGACATGGCAAAAGTGCGATGCGATTAGGTCAATATTAAGTGGAACCAGGGTCCCGACAATTAATTAGATGGTTCAAGTTGTTTAGAACCCCCGCAATTTGAATGTTGTTTAACAATGCAAAATGGAACCGGTTCGCTACACATGTTGAAATGAGGCCAATATAAGGCTAGATTTGCCCGCATATGGGCCCCATATTTAATTAGAGGTGAATCGGCATAAGGCCCCCAAACCACATGAATGTATGTATGCAAGACAATTATTATGCGACAAGTTATATTATGTTATAAAATAGGGTTTCGGGAAGGGGTTCACACATTGAGGGGTCTCGACGGTCTTGGGGTTCCGGGATTCGGGGTTCGGTCTCAGGGTCCAAGGCTCGACGGAAACGGTCTCGGCGGACGCGTTCTCGGACAACGGGGTAGATCTTGGCGCATCCGGGTTCTCGGCGGACTCGGGGAAGTACTTGGCGTTCCGGGTGGCGACCTGGGCGTCCGAGAGATGATCTTGTCGCACGGTGTCCGGTAGGCGACTTGTCGGTTCCGCGGTTTTGGTTGTCGGTGTCGGACTCGGGTCTCGGTACTGAAGATCTTGGCGAGGGGTTCGGGTGCCGGGCGCCGGGATCGGTCTTCGGAACCGGGAACGGGTTTTAGCGTTCCGTGAGGCGATCTTGAGATTAATGTCGGGGTA